>VNKQ01000018.1:0-1273008 GCA_016508695.1 Hyphodiscus hymeniophilus | reverse complement strand
TAACCCTAACCCTAACCCTAACCCTAACCCTAACCCTAACCCTAACCCTAACCCTAACCCTAACCCTAACCCCTAACCCCTAACCCTAACCCTATTCTAATCTTCCTAAGACGACTAATCTAATCACGTGACTATAGAGTAGCTCTTGCCCCCGTGATCTCTACTTATAGTTCTCTTATAGCCTAGCTACTAAGCCTCAGGCTATAAATTGTCATATAGTTGTAATAGTCGCGTTTATTACTTAATATTATACTCTCTTCCTAGTAAATTACGTTTATAGCTAAATAGACTAGAATAGCTTCTCGTCCTTATAACGCTTTTAACTATACTTAGTATTATAGTATTATTATATAACTGACGAATTTGTAATCTTAAATATATAGTCCTTATATTAAAACCCGTCTTTAACTAAGAAAACTAGTTATAATAAAGACTTGTCTAGTAATAATAGTATGCTACGGAAATTATATTTCTATTATTATTACTTAAGATATTCTAGGAGCTCTTAGCGAAATTTAAGCTTTACTTAGTATTTTCGACCTAAGTAGTTTTTTACTCCCGTAAGATATAAAGCTTGCTAATAGTTAGTAAAGTAGTAAATAATTACGTGAAACCCTATATTTAATATTAGCTACGGCCTTAATACTTCTAGTAATAATAGTAGCAATTATATTAAATCGGTAGCCATTTTAAAATTAACTTATATAGAATAATAAAGTATAAAAAACATATAACCCTAAGCTTATTTACTAGACATATTTGGTAAATGAGTTCTGATATACAAACTATATACTATTACTACTACTGCTAAGCCCTTACTAAAAAAACCCATTTAGTCGACAAAATGAGATACAATACTATTAGGGTTAATACGCCGAAGGAATTCTACAATATGTTTCACTCTCGTGTACTACGTCCGGTAGTAATAGACCCGCTACCGTCCTAACGTATGGCGGATTCTCAGCTAGAGCTAGAGCTTATCGATGGAGTTAGCGAATATAGAGTCGAAAAGGTCCTGGGAAAGAGAGTTATAGTATGAGGAGAAGTATTATATTACAGGTCCTCTAGCATCTTGCTCCAATGTAACGTAATGCTGTACGATTAACTTATTACGTAAATCAAGTACAGTCTTTTCCATAAGGACTTAGCGGGATTCCAATCTCAGAAGCTGGATTGCTTCTGGATAATGGACTACTAACATCAAATCCACGGGATAAGGCGACCGAGTTAGTAATAATTCTAGGGACGAGGTATTTTGTAAGCGAACGTACCTTGGAAGTACTTCCTATGCTTTCAATTAATTCCAAACTTCATTGATGGCCGGGAACAATGTAATATAGTTTACAATACATTTACGTGTCAAAAATTCAAGTTACTACCTAAACCTCCTGTATAATACGCTTACGCTCTATATACCCACTACATATCAAAGCAATGCCTGCTACAACCATAGGCAATATAAAGGTCCTAGAAATGGACCTGCTATAGCCTTCACGAATAAAACCCAATTCTGAAGGATCAACTTTATGTGAAATCTCACTAGCCCCTAAGGCAATAATAGCTGAGCTGTCAATACCTTGAATAACATCGAGCCGATCAACCAGTATCCGAGCGAATATCAGCTGAGCAAGGTCAAGACCGATTGCGCCACCAAAAGACCGGAAAAACACTATTAACGACAAAGCGATAGGTAGATCCTGGGCCGATGAAACAACCTGAACAGCAATATACGAGACCTGAAAAGACAGCCCGAATCCAGTGCCCGTGATTATTTGATACCCGGTATACTCGCCGGCATTAGTACTGGGTGTTATAGTGTAGAGTAATGTAGCCCCCACGACGTATATTAGTGCTCCAGCCCACATTAAAGGTACGTAAAAGCCCCATTTGGTCATGACGTACCCGCTAACCACAATAAAAACGGTAATAGATATAACATATGCTAGGATGTTGACTCCAGATTGCGCCGCACTCATTCCTTTGACAACCTGAAAATAGATTGGAAGGTAATAAACATGCACATATATCCCCAAAGATAGAAGAAGCGTAAATATGCAGCTAACGTATACGGTCCTTTGCGAGATAATGCGAGGAGGAATAGTAGCACTAGATTTCTGATCAGTAATCATTGAACTTGGTGGCTAAACCTAGTGACTAACTTGTCTTTTAAACGAATCTGCCCAACAATAAAGCCTCCAGTACAGACTATTGAAGTAGAAAGCCATATCCAAATTCGAAAGTCCGACCACGCACCGGTATCCGTTGCTGTCTGTAAGGATAAAGACAAGGACAGTAAAGCTAAAACCAGACAGAGCGCCCCAGGAAAATCGAGCATAGACAGCTTTTGCTTGAAAGGCAGATCTCGCAGAGTACTCGAATTGGGTTTTATCGCGAATATTGTTATGACAGTAGTGATGAATCCAAATGCTGGAAAACGTCAGCTGCCTTGCAATAAAGTTGACATAAGAGTAGACCTAACGCAGATTTATCCAGAAGCAAAATTGCCAGGTCAGTCTACTATCTGTGATGATTCCGCCCAAAGTTGGGCCCAGGACCTCTGCAACCCCATATACGGAAGTAATTAGAGCCATTCCGATCGGTCTCTTTCTGAGAGGCACCAATTGGGCATATATCGCAAGGCTGCCGCACTGAATTCCTGCAGCGCCAATTCCGGCCACAGCTCTCCCAACAATCAACGAGATGGAGTTGGTAGCAGTAGCACAAATGACCGAGCCAACCTCGAATATGAACAAGGCCATTAAAAACGTGATTTTGCTATTGAAGTACGTGTAGATCTTTCCAAAGGCAGGTCCGCATGCCATTTGCGTAAACAGGTATGCGGTACCATACCAGCTGATTTGATCAAGGCTGTTGAACTGAGTCGTGATTGTTGGGATGGCAGTTGCTGTGGAAAAGAAGTCTTAGCTGATGGGAAGTGTGAACTCGGCGTTCACTAACACAGTATGCTTCCATCTAAAGCTACGATGAAGTTTGCGACGACGAAGCTAAGCGTAACCAAATAGAATGATATATTTCCAATATTTTGCACTTCTGCCTCGTTTTCATGTTCTTGCCGTATTATAGCAGGTAGATTCTCAACTACCACTTTCTCTTCAATTCTTGCATCATTAGCTTCAGTCACCTCTTGCCCTGGGTTAAAATGATGCTCATTGATGGATTCTTTGTCTATAATCTCAGTCATGATGATACGTCGCCCGGATAATATTGACGACCTTAGTAATGCTGCAAACCGGCTGCTGCTTCACTCAAGATTGAGAAAGTGTATTGGAAAGAAGCTGGTGACTATCCGTTCAGCTGCCAGCGAATTTGTATGGCGCACAGATCAGGCGGGTTCGCCCGCAGCTGAACGGATATGCCGTGGCTATCTGCGCTATCTCCCAAGGTATGAATTGGTAATGGACACCGAAAACGATTACGAGGCTTTCCGGAGGTGCCGGTACAGCGGTGAAGTATTGACATCGCGCTAGCTTACGCAAGCCCCTGTTTTTTTCAGGTTCCCTAAGATGGAAGCACAAATCAGTAAAATACAAAGCTATATGATACCTAATCGGGTTTGAGTAAGTCTGGTACTTGGGGCCCGCTATGTCAATACTAAACCGCCGTACCTCCGTAAATAATAAGCACTACTTTACTACGGCGTATTATATATTGTGGAGTCTCATGATAGATAAGAGAACAGCCCAAGCTTCAAAAGTGGCCGCTTAAGGGAATGGCAATTTTAGCAGGATCAGCTAAACATGCCTACCTAGGAAGGTACTTTACCACCTTGGAAAGCGGGTATTGCAGTGCATTTATCTGGTGGAGACTCTCGCTCATGCATGTTAAAAGTATACCTTTCATTTTCACATTCGTGTATACGTTTACACAGGGGTTATAGTTTTAGGTATCAATGACGCGAGTAGAAGGTCTCTATGCGATAATCCGAAACCTGCCCTCACGAGTCAAGAGATAGCAGAGCACTCTAACACTTCACTACCCTGCTAATACTAGCATCTTTACAATCCCAGCTGCTCTTTTCAAGCATTCATGTACTCGGTCTGTTTTCCCCCTGGGAGCCACCATTGAGAATTCTGCACTATCAAGATGTTAGCCTCGACTATTGCCCCCATCTCGAATTGATAGCTTACCCGTTGTCACTAATATGGTACATGATCCAAACCGATTCTGGCTCTGGCAAGAGGTAGACTGAAGTAAGAAGGCTGTCATCCGTAAAGTTCACAGCCAAGAGCTGCCGTACGTGATTTTTGTAGGTTGAATTTTTTAAAACCCTCGGCAGCTCCTCAGTATCTTCTCGCATCTCGTCCATCGCGTCGAAGATCCGACGAAACCCTAGGCCTGCTTTGGAGCCGCCTTTAAGCACAGCTCCATGATCGTTTACAGCACGCAGCAGCAAGTTTCGCCTCGTCAGTGCAGACATCTCGCTGTCAAGCGCAGCCTCGCAGAATGCGACAACGGAGGGAGTACAGATTTGTAACATCTCGGCCCGGCCTTTGTGGATTTCAGCGTGCGAGATTGCTTCCCAGGATGCTTGGTTATAACCAAAGTAGAGTCGTCCTGCAAGTTGGATTATGATGTCAAAGATGCCTTTCATAGACAAACTCTTCGAAATAAGCAGTTCTTTGCCAAAGAGTGGTACGGAATGGTATGCAAATTCTCTGCTTGAGGTTGTAGCGAAGTAAGCTGCTCGCGCAGAGAGTATGTGAGCGTCGATTGCTGGAGTTGTGGTGCAAAGGTACCTGTCGAGAGAAATCCTATGATCTGCCGATTGTGAGACCCCATTTGACGTAACTCCATTGAGCGCAGTTCCATATTCCATGATGTCTCTTGTTATCCACTCGTTCATCCCATGAAATGTTAGCCCATCTATCATAGTGTGATTGATGGTGGTGCCAGAGACACCATTACTGGCCACGGAAAATTGCACCCCGCAGTCGTTCCAGCGATTGAAACCGTTGCCCATGTAGTAGAGGTTAGCCCACTCGGTAATTGAAGATGGCGAACCGTCGTCCAGACAGATAATGAAGGCAGCAGCTTCTATTGCATGCAAGTATGCCTTGTTTTGCGGTGAAATATCTGCTATTGCAGCCCGTGTCTAAAACCGATCAATTGTTTTGTCTGTAGAAACCCCTTTCGGGCGACGATAGATACTTACCTTCGCCCATGCGTCTCTTTGGTCAGTAGCCAGTATTCCTACCCACGACTCCTCTACAAGCGGGTCGAGTAGAATGGCCTCAAAAGTAGCCTTCAGTTTCTTGTAGCTAATGCGTTTACCTTCCTCGATGAGCATAACTTTAAATACATGGCCCCTCCTTAGAACGACTAGATAGTCGTTGCCTGGGAATTGTTGCATCCGGTCTCGACCCAGTTGTGGCTCTCTGGGAGAGTTGAACAGCCACTGCTGCATGTACATACATGATGGTGTTCCCAGCGAAGGCTCCAGCTGGCTCATTTCTGCTGCTTGCTTGTACCGTGCAGCTGATAATGCAATGACTGCAGCTTGCTCAGCCTGTGAGTGGGCCACTTTACTGGGGTTGTGCATAGCAAAGTAGTTGCCAGCGTGTGAGAACAGAGGATTTCGGGGTTTCAGGTAATGGTGATTGAGATATGGATCGAAATCCCAGTTGTCGATATCTGAACGGCGTGACCGGTCTACAAGCCTATCGTACAGCTTCTGGGCAATGCTACCAGTCTCTTTGAACTCTGCAAGAGCATTCTCCAGGTCAAGAAACTCATCTGGAGAGCAAAAGTGCTTAATGCTTTCACGGAAGAGCTTAAGTGCCAGCTCTATATCGGGAGCAGATATCTTTGGAACTTTTTCAAAAGACCGGCAACATGACTGATCGACCTGTGATTGATGTAGGTGCTCTATCAGAGTGACCTCCTTGGTCACAACTGATCGAGGTAGAGGTGCCTCATTTCTCGTCGCATTCTCCTTTAACTTCGCAGGCACAAGAGTCGATCTGCTAGCGACAAGCCTGCTGAGCTTAACGATACTGGCTGAGTTGAAGATCTCAGCAGTTTGCATAACAGCCAGGAACGTCCTAGAAATCCAGTTCTTAAGCTCGATGGCAATGAGAGAATCAAGTCCCAGGTCTGCAATAGAAGAGTCCATGTTACTTTCCTCGATACTAGTTCCGGTAAGTCGTGCGAGCTTTTTGGCCATTTCTTGAAGGATCAAAGCATCGGCATCGTCAAAGGTCTGGACTGCCTTGATGCTCTGTGCTATATCCACTGTATCGTCGGTCTTTCCAAGCGGGCTACCATCGTTTACCATATATGGAAGATGGCTGAAGAGTGGGTTGCTGAGCGTTGCGGTGTCTTGCACGGCTTCCATCATCTGTCGATCTATCCCAAGGACCGTCTGGACCGAGTTGTCCTTACTTGCCTGAGCTCCCATCGAATATTCCAGGACCTTAAACAGCTCTTCGAACTTCATCTGCATGACCGACTCTCGTGAGAGAAGCTCTTGCTGCATCAGTGGGAGTGAGCTAATAGCATTCGACCCTGCAACAGCGCCGAGATCAAGTGATATGTAGCGAGTGTGAGCTTTGTGCCGACTCTGATCATGGGCAAATGCATCCTGAAATGTGTTGCCCGTAGCATAGTTGGCTTGTCCGCTCTTACCAACCATGCCGGTTATAGATGAGAGCATAATGAAAAAATCGAGATACGGCTGACCGAAGCTATCATCTAGATTGCGTGTCCCATGGACCTTGGGTCGTAGAGCTGTCATGTAATCTTCGTAAGTCATCTGCTCCAGTGGATGGTCCTGTACAGAGAGTTAGATCATCGACGCCACCATGGTGAGGCTATTCCTACCTTAAGCACCATCCCTGCATGAATAATCCCCCTCACAGGAGGCAGGCGTTTCTGTACATCTTGTGCAATTTCAAGAACGGCATCGGAGTCTGTGATGTCGCACTGCACGATGTGCAATGTTGCTCCCAATGAGAGGACTTCACCTTTCAAAGCTTGCTGAGTCTCAATATCCAAGGCCCTGCGCGAAAAAGCGATGATGTTCTTCGCTCCATACTTTGCCAGTAATGAACAAATCCTGATGCCTAGGTCACCAAGACCACCAGCTACAATGTAGCTTGCGTTTTGATGGAGCTGAAGTTGAGCCGGCTTGGTCGGGATCGCGTTCACTTCCGTTTTATCGTCAGCGACTATGACAATTTTACCTACATGTCTTCTGGATTGTATAAGCCTGAAAGCCTCCTCAATATTGGTGATCTCCATCGTCGTGACCGGCTCTACCGGATGCAAGATACCCATCTCAAACATTCGGAACAGCGTCACAAATCTATCGGCCATATCTTCGGATCGATGCCGAAATAGTAGTGTCATATCTACAGCCGCAAAAGTTACATGTCGATCAAAAGTATCCATTTGGAGAGCATTCTTCTTGTAGATATCGGCCTTCCCGATCTCGATAAAGGTCCCCATTAAAGCAACGGATGCCCAACTGGCCTCCAGTAATTCACCACTCAGAGAATTGAGAACCACGTCTACCCCTTTGTTCTGGGTTAGTCTCATGATGCCCCCTTGAACGTTGTCTGTTTCGAGGAGAAGATATGGCTTTCAGGAATATTGTACTTGTCCAGAAGTATCTTCTTCTTACTTGCGCTGCTCACTGTGGTAAAGATATCTGCACCAATGCTCTGCGCAATCATGATCGCCGCTTGGCCTACGCCTCCAGACGCCGCGTGAATCAAGATGGTCTGTCCTTTCCGCAGCTGTGCTACCTCTATTAGAGAGTAGTAGGCCGTTAGGAACACAACTGGAATTGATGCCGCCACTGCAAATGACATGGTTTCTGGAAGTTGGAAAGCGTTGTTGCCTCCAACACGTGTGCGACTAGAGAACGGCGTAGCAGCATCAGCGGCACACACTCTGTCGCCGATCTTATAACGACCGTGAAATGATGATCCCACAGCTGAGATGACGCCAGCGCATTCTCCAGCCATTCGAACCCCTGGTTGCATCTGGCCCATAGCGATGAAAACGTCCTTGAAATTTACTCCCCATGCCTTCACTTCGATTTCGAGTTCTTCGGCACCAAGCGCGGTTTCAGGTAGGGCGTCATCGACGAAGACGAGACTGTTTAACATTCCCGGCTTTTCCACGAGAAGCTTGAGTGGTCGGGTCTTTTGGTGGTAGAGTGTATTCTCGACAAGGCCATTGTTTGAAACTTTGTCTAACCACGAATTGAAAAGAACATCAGTCTTGACTCGTGGTATGAGCAGCCGGCCACTGTCGTAAGCATACTCGACCTCCTCACGCCTATCAGGCGCCGCACAGAAGGATTTGGAACACACATCAGCTAGAGTCCGAAGGAGTTCTGGCTGTGAGTGGATGAGGCTTTGCCGGATATCGAAAGTCACGAAAATGATGCCTTCATTCTCTCTGCGAGCTACTCGAGCCAGACCCGAAATCAACCCGCTTTCAGGTCGCGAATATTCAGCAGAGTCGCTACGTGTAGAGATCCATAAGACTTGTTTTGCAGTCGTAACAAGCTCGCGAATCTGCCGGAAAGTTTTGGGTGATGGATTTGCCAGCAAGGGTTGCTCCATACTATCTACGATGACATAAACCGTGCTGGCATCTATCTGAAGGCTGTTCCAGGATACTTCCGAGCTTTGAAACTTTCTCTCTTTGAGTAGGGAAAAAATACTTTGGATGAATGGCCCAACAAATAATTCCGTTGTGTTGCCCAGTAGTAGTTCAATCTTCGGCCGCGGTATGTCCATGGCTGAAGTCATATCTTTGACTTGGGAGACCATCACCGAATTTCTTCGGGCAGACCCATCAAAATCTCCACAGCTGACCATGAGACCGCCGAAGTTGTTGCCCTTCAGTAGATACTGATTCCATTGTGACTCAGTCATCGTTGGACCACCTCTGCGATCATCGTCAAATGACCACCAATCTCGGAGAGTGCCAAAAATTAGACTCAGGTTCGCGGTGATTTGGGTTAGTTCTATTATCAAGAGCTTTCCATCCCTCTTCAATAGTTTTCTAGCGTTGGCTAGTGTTTCATCCATGGATTTTGTTGCATGAAGGACGTTGCTTGCAATTATGAGATCGCAGGAATTCTCCGCAAAGCCTTGCTCCAGAGGATCCCGTCCACAGTCCAGAGGCCTGAATTCAATATGGGTTATCCAGTCACTAAGTAACGACTTGGCGCCCTCGAAAAATCCAGACGAAATATCTGTATAGTGATAACGGTCCAGCAGGATCTGGTCGTCCTGCGTCAGGCCCTGTAGTAATGGCAAAGTTGCGCCACCGGTTCCCGCCCCAATTTCAAGAACTGTCATATGAGGGTTCTTGAAGGCCAATAACTTCACATAGTCAACCATTTGCTTGTAGCTGATTGGGAGTGTGTCAGCATAAAACCTATGCAGTAGCCCATCTTCGAGCATCACTGATAAAGGCTCTATGTTGCCCAGAAGAATGGCACTCAGATTTTCCCCTATTCGACAGAGCATCCTCCCCTCAACTCCAGATTGATCTGTTTCATAAAAACAATCCTTTACAATGCCATCCGTGGCCTGTGCAAGGATGGTTTGAGCATTTTCAGAGCTTATGTAGCCTGTCATCCAATCGAAGAGCTTGATTAAATGAACTTTCTCAACTGCCTCACGAGACACTTTTTTCAGCGCGGTATGAAGATAGTAAATTGTGGAACGCTCTAAGAGACGTCGTTGATCGGTTTCGAGTTTGTTCCGCTGTTCTGAGACGGGCGAACCCAATAGTGCTGCAGGGTTGGACTTAGAGGGTAACAAGACTTCTTTGCTTTCGGTTGGTAGGAGATGAGGTGGCTTCAGGTCGAGATATTCAATATCAGGGCCCCACTCCACACGATATGCCATTTTTCGGTAAAAAGGTACATTTTCATCAGCTGTCTTAGCTTCTCCGATACTACGGAGTTGGGCGTTTGAAACGGACATGACCACGTGCAAATTCCCACTGCTATCCTTCTGATAAACTGTGCTCGTCATCGTCGCTGATCTTGCCTCCTTCGTTTCGAAGTCAAGCGCAACAAACAGTTCAGTTCCTGCGTTGTTATCGACATTGGCAGATATCGAGATCTCTCCCATGCTGACTGGCATTACCGGACCCGCACAACAATATTGCTTGTATAGCGGCAACGACAGTTGGCTGACGCCGTCGAGAGTGGTTGGGTGCACAACATGAGGTTGCATGAACTGATATGGCATACAGCTGGCTATATTTGGGATAACAATAGTTGCCACGCCTTGATGATCGCCAATTCGAACATTCTTCAGAAGTCTAAAGGTCTCTCCAAAGACATTTCCGTTTACGCTAAGGTCTTTGTAGATATCGTCTGAGCTGATCTCTGTTTTGGATTTCTCGTGCATGTCATGGAAGCGTCGGATTTGGTCGTGGTGCAAGAGGTCTTGTTCACGTTCTCCTTCAACTTCATCCACAGTAGTAACAAACTCCACAGTTGCAGAGCCTGAGCAGTGCTCAGACCATGTCCCATCTGCATCAAAAGATGAGATATGGAATTGATCACCTTTGTTTTTCATCGGGGTAAATGACAGCTGCACTTCAACCTGGGCCTGCTTCAAATCTTTGCTATCCTCCGCACTCTCGGGAATGATTAGTGCTTTGGATAAGATGACATCTTTTATCACGTAGCGTGAAATGATACCAGGCGTGCCGCGGATTTCTGTGATTTGCTTCAGTGCTTCTATGACCATGCACACATATCCTGAACCGGGGAAAATGACAAATCCATCGACGAAATGGTGCTGCAGCCAAGGGAGCGTTTCTAAGCTGAGATGGTTCCTCCAGACAGGTACTTGCGGTCGACTACTTACAATCTTCAGTCCCAAAAGGTCATGGTATGGGAATGGCCGTAGACGATGGTTTCGGCTCAATCGGGATTCTTGCCAGTACCGGCCGGAGCGGTCCCAGGAGTAGCCAGGAAGATTGTCAATAACAATCGAGGTATCGACGCCTAGACCTGAGTCGTTCAACGATGTGGCTTTTTCAAGATCCACCAAATAGCCAAGCTCAAAAACCTTCCCTAGAGTTTTCGCAACAGTGCCGAGGGCGTTGCTTCCTCGAACCAAGGTTGGTAGGTATGAGTGCTGGAAGCCTTCGAGGTTCATAGAGCTGAATATTTGCCGAAGGGGGCCAGCAAAGGTGCTATGTGGACCAAGCTCGATAAAGATATTTGCTGGAAGTCCAGCAGAGGCTCTGGATTTCTCTACCAGTTCGGTTCTACATAATGCCTGGAAAGCGTCGCTAAATCGTACCTTTGACACAAGATTCTCGATCCAGTACTCAGTGCCAAAGTCGGAACACTTTTCGTCTCCAGTGACTGACGAATAGAACTTGGTTCCTGCTACATGTTTCCGAACGACCAGATCACCAAGGTCGCTTCTATAGCGGTCCGCGACCTTCTTCATATGGTGACTATGGTAGGCTGTGTCGACCTTCAATTTCCTGTTCCAGATACCATGACTATCAAGAATTGTCATGAGCTCGTCAATAGCAGAATCGTCGCCAGAAACGGTGGTGCTTTCCGGGCTGTTCTGGCAGGCAATAGATACCAAACCAGTCCGCGTTTGGCTGAGGTATGTATTAATAGCACTTTCACCAGCTCCGACCGCGAGCATGGCTCCAGCTCGACTCATCACGTTTTTGCAAGCACCGGAAACAAAGCCACGATAATAGGCACTAATGAATTAGTTGGGGGTTGTTTCAAGGCCATATGGGTGAGGACACCTTACATCTTCATAGCATTCTCATGACTCAAGATTTCGCAAGCATACGCCGCAGCGATTTCTCCACTGGAGTGTCCTAGCACAGCTTGAGGCCTAATACTCACGCTTCGAAGTAGATCAATCAGAGCAATTTGTATTGCCGTGCAAGCTGGCTGGGAAATTTCGCTCTCATTGATCCTCGACAGCGACTCGTCGCGAGAAAGTTCTTCCGAAAGATCCCACACACAGCCAAAAGAGGCCACAAAGTTTTGTGATGCTGTCATTGACTTTCGAAAGATTTGACTACTGGCGATAAGCTCCCGGCCCATAGCAAACCATTGCGCTCCCTGGCCGTTGAAAAGAAACACGACCCGAGCAACCAGGGAAGCCCTGGTTACACGGGCTTGTTTTGGATTCAAGGCCTCGATGAGCCCAGCGTGCTCTGTGGCAACGAGACTGTGTCGCCATTGAAAGATACTCCTATGACTGGAAAGCGTATATGAAAGGCTTGCGAGCGATGAAGTCTTCAAAGGGCGGACGGTTGCCCAGTCGCGTAGCTTTTGGATAGTCGCGCGCAATGACAACTCTGACTTGGCAGAGAGAACAAATAATCGCGGTTCTTCTTCAATTTTGAGGTCACCATTAGTACTTGCATGGGATATTTGAAATTGAGATCTTCTGGGCTGAGTAGAATGAGCTGGTGCTGACTCAAGGATGACATGGCCGTTAGTGCCGCCGTAGCCAAAGCTGTTTAACGAGACGCGATGTGTAGTCTGTCTCGGAAGGAGTGTCAAAGACACGGGTACCTATTTCATATTTAGACAATGGAAAAATGAGCTTTACGCGACAGACTTACCGTAATGTTGCGCTCTTGCAGAAGAAGGCCTTCCTTAGGCTTGATGAAATCCAGGTTCGGCGGTACGGCACTATTTTTCAAAATCATGATTGCTTTGATCAAGCCTGCAATGCCACTGGCGGCCTCCAAATGGCCAATATTCGACTTGACAGAACCCACGAGAAGCTTGCTATCTCGATCAGTACAAAAGATCTCGTTGATGGATCCGATCTCCGCTTTATCTCCCGCCTGTGTACCTGTGCCGTGTGCCTCAACATAGATTGTTTCCCGCGGGTCCAGCCCAGCAGTCTTGTATACTGACCGCATCAAACTCGCCTGAGCTTTGCCGTTTGGAAGATGAATGCCATGTGTTTTCCCGTCCTGATTTAGGCCGGTACCGCGGATTATAGCATGGATGGGGTCTCCATCTGCAACGGCGTCAGACAATCGTTTCAAAATGACTGCTCCGACCCCTTCTCCTCGGGCATAGCCGGCGCCTCGACTATCAAAGACGTAGCATTTGCCATCAGCGTTGGTCATTCTGTAAAGTATAAGTCTAATATTCTTAAGAATGCTTGTAGTTTGGATGCGGGTACGTCACCCCACCATGCTCATTAGCAGTGTTTGGTCAGGAGTCAGTACTAATTGCGTACCGCCTGCGATAGCCATCCCTGATTCACCTGTTCGCAGCGTCTGGCATGCTTGATGGAGGGCCACAATACTACCTGAGCATCCTGTATCCACAGTCGCCGAAGCTCCCTTAAGATCAAACACGTAAGAGATTCGATTTGCAAGAATAGCTTCACCAGTGCCGGTCATTCTGTGCTTGCTCCAATGCGAGGTGTCCTTGTACCCCATTCGGTCATAGTCGCGCGCAAAAGCGGCTATATATACTGAAGTATCTGAGCCATGAATGCCCTCCACCGTTTGCCCGGCATTTTCCAATGCCTCGTACGTAGTTTCAAGTAAAATACGTTGCTGGGGATCAATGCCGTCTGCTTCATATGGCATGATACCAAAAAAGCCCGGATCGAAGGTCGAAATATCTTCTTTGAGGAAGTAACCAGTCTCTGCATTGTAGCCTTCTGTTGCGTCTGGACTGGGGTGATAGAACGACTTGGAGTTCCAGCGGTCGGCGGGCACTGGACCCCATCCACTTCGACCCTCTGAAAGTAGCTCCCAAAGTTTCTCGGGACTGTTGGCACCGCCTGGAAGGCGACATCCCATACCAATCACGGCAATGGGAATTGGTGTTGGAGCAGTCATTGAAATGTATGGGAGATTCTACAGCGAGCGACTGTGGATTGGAAAGGAGAATCCAAGAATGAACGCATAAGAAGGTATAAAGTCATATGGGATCGCTGCTTACTCTTTACCCCGTGCCTAATGGGATACTCCCACTATACAATCAGGATGAGAGTTTCGCGTAGATATTATGTGTTTAGCCATCTTCATTATTTAGCGGAAATTTACGTGCCTATTTAAGATATTTTGTTAATTATTACGTTAAAGGTGAACTTCTAGATCAAGCTTTGTCTGTTAAATGGCAATCGGCATTTGTTATCTCGTAGAGGTAAAGTAAACTTAGCTCTGATAAACTGGTAAAAGTAATAAGAACCCTCCTTCGCCGCCATTCCCTAAGGTGCAGAGGCTACTAGTGGATCAGACAGTGGGGCTGCTAACTGCAGTAAGGTGAGCCGAGTTAGTGAAGACGTTGCTGCGAATCGGTGGCAGGGTCACTAAGCGAGAGGGTACATAGCGCAGGTCTACCTATCTTCTTTCTCTATTTACTACTACTATCCACACACACGAACGACGTCCTCTGCTGCGGGCAACTTTGGTGGCGTGCGGACCAGGCGGGCTCGCCGGCAGCTGAATGGAATCATCTTATCTAGAATCACTGGAATCGGAGGTTGTCGGTGGAGAATTCCGCTGAGTAACGAGTAGGTGGTAAGGGGTAGTAGCGCTATGCATTCATTATATTTCATAAACACACGATAAAGTATCGCTCTTACTTATCGGGTTCTCATCTTCCGCCCAGAGCAACTCAACTAATTAAGATTAGCAATGACATGTACAGTATTCACGTATCGACCGAGATAAGAATCCAACGCCAGCAGACCGATAACCTACCACGTTCTGTATAGGGAAATAAATATACCATGCTAGTGTAGTAGCGGTGTCTAACTTCTACCGTCCCTAGATAACACCCCTCCGGGATTGTTTACAGTTGTACCTCGTGTATTGACTCTCTTTCAATTGCTAGTACTTGTTAAGCACGATTCTACGTGGAACGCTTTCTGCACTTAGCTATATCCTGATGTCACCCATTTTTGGCTGTCATATTTTGGGGGAAATAGATCAGCAGGCTTGGACAAGCTTGAGCAATTACTCGTAACCCCTGCATTATCCGATAAGCTACGAGCTGGCCTGCGTTTTTCAGGGCTAACTTGAGGACTTATACTACGCTACTCGTATGCAATGGATTAAAACAAAAGCCGCCCGTAAATAATAAAAATCATCGAAATAGAAGAGATAAAAGTTTAGATGATCAATCGATGATACTATTATGACAACATAAAATTCGGTAGTAGTTGAGTTTAGGGCACTAGAGGAAGGCGGGCCGGCTCGTAGCTTATCGAATAAGTTCCGGCCGACGGATGACTTATCGCTCCTTACCGTTACAGTATTGCGAACTTGATGTCATCTGTGTCTGTCTGATTTGCCCCGTGGTTGTTTACCTTCTTCTAACCTTAGAAAATGGTCATACGCTTCTTCACCATCTGAAATCTGACCTCCGTCAGGAACAATAATGGATGTAATAATACTTTTCGATCCTACGTTTGGGCTCCCCAGAGGGTTGCTGGCTTCTTTGACTACTTGCGCAGTCATTGTATATGCTGGCAATCACATTTTACTTTCTTCTGCTAGGCGCAAGTTTCGTCGAGAACATGGATGTCAATCAATTCGTTCTCTTCCTTCAAGCGACCCTATCTGGAACATATCGCTTGTCAAGGAAACAGTGAAGTCCTTGAACGAACAGCGGTTTTTACCGGCAATCAGTGATCGATTCACCAAGTATGGGAATACTCACGAGTTTTATTCCAACAATCATGGTATGAGATATTTCTATGACCTCAGTGGTGAATCATTCTGACGCTCATCTTCACAGTCATCGCAACCTGTGACCCAGAGAACATTAAATGTGTGCTCGCTACCAGCTTCCGAGACTTTGATCTGACCTCCTCGCGAGATGGGGCGTTCCGGCCAGTTATTGGGCATGGCATATTTACTAACAGTGGTCCTTTGTGGGAAGAATCTCGTAAACTTTTACGCCCGGTATTTGCGGACACTAGATTGCCTGATCTCGACTCCCTAGAGATGCACTTGGCAATCTTGTTCAAAGTACTGCCTCGAGACTCCCGGGTTGACCTTCAAGAGTATTTTCTCCGCCTTCTGACGGACACCACCACCGACTTAGTATTTGGAAGTAATGAGTCCTGCCAAACCGATGGTGCAAGCGAGTTGTTTGGAGCCATGGACGTGTGCACGGAGAAGATCCACCGCGTCGTGCAATTGGGAAAGATGGCGAAACTATTCCCCGACTCAAACTACCGCAAAAGCTTGAAACATGTTCGTCGACTTGCAGATGTGAATATTGCGAGAGTGACTAGCATTTCCGATGACGAGAGGAAGAAGTGTCCGAGTATTTTGGACAGTATAGCGAGCAAGACTGTTGACCACAGCATACTACGAGGTGAATCATTGAGCCTCCTCTTCGCAGGCCGAGACACCAACGCTGCGTTATTGGGGAATTTATTCTTCCAACTCGCAAGGCACCCACACGTGTGGAATAGATTGAGGGATGAGATCCTCTTTTTGCGTGGCAAGAAACCCACTGCCCAGCAGCTGAAAAGTGTGAAATACGTGACTTACTGTCTGAATGAAGGTAAACTCCTTCACTGTGCCGTGGCTCTTTCTCAACCATCTAATTATTCTGCTAGCTCTCCGACTGCATCCCGTTGTCCCGCTAAACGCCAGAACGGCCGTTCGAGATTGTGTTCTACCGGTGGGCAGTGGTCGCGACGGTAAGTCTCCCGTCTTTGTGGAAAAGGGAGCTGTGGTGTTCTACTCGACCTATTCCATGCACCGGAGAGAAGATATCTGGGGAACCGATACGGATCTGTTTAAGCCCGAGCGGTGGGTGGGATCGAAGCGGAGCTGGGACTACCTTCCTTTCAACGGAGGGCCGAGGATATGCATTGGCCAACAGTTTGCCTTGAAGACCGCGGCTTACATACTCATCCGCATGGTACAGGAGTTTGAAACGATCGAGTCGAGAGATTCGAGGCCGTGGGTAGAAGGTCTCTCATTGACGTGCTCCAGTGGGAACGGAACCCAAGTGACACTACATTAGGATGTACCATGACAAATGCGAGACTGCGTCCGATTAGGGAATCAATACGACGTGATTTATAGATGATAAGATGCTTCTAAGAATGGCTAGTGCACCTTGACTTGAAATGGCTGTGAAAAGATTCAAGTGAAAAGAATCAGGTATTTCCCACACAACCCTTCTTTTCGGTGGGTCAAGTTAACCGTGCGTATGCATGCACAGTAACGCGGCGCCGCATCATGGGAAGAATCCAGCTCGTCGCAAGAAGTCTTCGGCCTTGCCGAAATTCGGGGTTGAGATGCCGGGAATGGACACATCTCCGTCTGAGACTGGATTGATGCAGCCAAACCTAGGGTGTAAAGTGGGATAATAGCGCACGATAAGCTGTCAAGTTAAACAAGCTCTTGAACAACGGAATATAAACTATGAGAGACTTAGAGACTTAGAGTAGCTTTGGAAATAGAAAGGAGCCTAAGTGTAACTTGCCAGAAACTCCCCTGTCTCGCCAAGCGAGACTAGACATGGTACATTTACTCCCTGAATAGGTGGGATCGAAGACTTTCCATTGCTTCAACTCGACCTTTAGGACATGCTCCAGAGAGCCGGACGAGCGGGAGCCTTCCAAGATATGATATGAATGAAAGCTTTCATTGTAAATTCTGGCTTGAATGCAGAAGTTAAGGCTCTTGCTAGACCTACGGCTATGGGGTGGAAAAGATAACCATGTTATCACTGAAGCTTCCCCATAATTACAAGACAAAGGAGTGACACTTACGCAGGCCCCCAAGTCTCCTAACCACATGTAGAAGGTATATAGGCGGTAAGCAAATTGTGGAAGCGGTTAGCTAGATTATTGTAGACCTGATCTTCTACGCTCAATCTGTATGTAAATTCGACCATTCGTATACGATACATAACTTTTAACATTAGCCCATATATTCAACCATTAATATGTTTTTGTCGGACGATTCCTAATACAAAACTCGATACACTCAATTCGGGAGTCTTCATGCATACCTTCTACATATAGTTAGGAGGAGCCTGCGTATGTGTTACCGACGACGGGATTGATATTATTTATGGGTATCTAGAAGTGGCTCGGGTAAAAGGAAGCACTTGGGGAGAGTGATGAAAACCGGAAACTAGCTATACTAAGCACTTTTTTAAATGGGAACCTCGATATACATATCTGGTAGTGGGTCTTGTCCGCAGACATCAGTAGTTGTACGTTAGCACTGAGCCGCTTGACTGACTACGTCCGTGGTGATATCGTAAAATACTGAACTGTACTGTACCCTAGGTAAACGACAATGACTCGTGAACTCTTACAGCCCCTGGTACTTTGGCTACCTTTGTTTTCCTGTTCACTGGAGTCGCAGTATCTCTGAAAACTTTCGGTCAATCCGCATCTCAACAATTATGTCAATCCCCATCATCGACTTCTCAGAACTGTCGGGAAATAAAGAAGAAAAGCGTGAATGTTCTCAGGCGATACTGAAAAGCTTGTCAAATCATGGGTTTGTGCGCTTGATCAATCACCAGGTTCCAGACGTGGTGATAGATGAAATTTTCACTTGGGTATGTTTGATGCTTGTGCTACTAACAGACCCAGGAGCAAGCCAAAGGACTGACAAATCACTAGGCCGATCAGTTCTTTGCCCTTCCAGCTGAACAGAAGTTAGAAATTGGGAACGTCGCTGATGGCAGTCCGCAACGCGGGTACAGCGCTATTGGCAAAGAGAAAACGGCATCGTTGTACCGGAAGAAGATGGGCTTGAAGGTCAGCCCAGATTTAACCGATGCTCGAGTAAGGAAGCATTTCCTACCACACTTCAATTTCGCAATCTCCAGGTATCAAGCTAAAGCGCCACTGCAAAGGAACACTTCGACGTCGGCGCACCAAATGACGAGATATTCCCAAATCAATGGCCCGCTGAATCTCAACTACCTAATTTTCGTGCCTTTATGGAGAAGTACTTTCTACTCCTCGAGGGGCAATGCGCTCAGATCCTTCACGCATTAGAGTTTGCTATGAATTTGCCTACTTCAACATTCACACAATTTACGACCCGACAGCATAATGCGAGCGAGCTACGCCTGAACCACTACCCTCCCATTACGCTAGATACAATGCGCGAAGGCACCGTGAACCGCATCTGGCCGCATTTTGACCTCGGTGTCATCACGCTGCTGTTTGCCTCGGACGTTGGTGGGCTCGAGGTCGAGGATCGGGCCAACGTTGGGAAATTCATCCCGATTCAACCTAGCCAGTCGAGCGAGTTGATCGTTAACATCAGCGAGACGATGCAGCGCTGGACGAACGATGTTCTTCCCGCCGGTCTACACCAAGTCGGCATTCCAGCGGAGCTTCGAGAGCAAGACCAGGGAACCATTCCGAGACGCTATAGTGTGGCATATCTCTGCAAGGCGGATCGAGATGCATCGGTAGGATCGCTGGATATTTTTACGGCTGATCGAGAGGGCCTGTATGATGATATAACTGCATTAGACTATCACAAGAAGAGATTGCAGACGGCATACTAGACTTAAGCCAAAGTCAACTACAAATCACCTTCGGGAATCCACCTCATCAGTATGTCTCATTCCAACCTCAAATCACTGTCATAGAGACAGCGATTGAGCGTTTTCCGCTTCTCATAACCCGATTCTTGTGGTATACAATACCTTCCCAGCAGCAGCGTCATTTTGGACACCTTTTGGCCAATAAGTGGAGCGGATTTAGGCACAAGATACGGTTGGATTTAACTAGAGCAGCAGCGCATATTTCTTTGTACAGCCGGCCCTTTACAAGTAGTCCAATCAACCGGAGTGATCCGGTACACCGAGGTGGTGTTATACTCATGATGCTGTAGCGAAAGTCAATCATGCGCTCCAAATAATTCTAGAAATATACTATCATATTTAGATAGTTTAAGAAGACTTTCAATCACACACCACTAATTGAAAGAAACCCATTTGAACGCTTAATGGAATGGAGGAAGAACACCATCAGAGTTTGGATTTCTTGGTTCCTTGCACTCCTGAGATAGTTTCCCCCGAGAGAAGAAAGTCTGGGTAGGTAAAGTCAAAGCCAGGGTTTGCCGCTCCTACACGCCAGGCGGCACCATCAACTAGAAGCAAGAAACATTAGCGCGCAGTTTTCAAAGTCGGGAGAAGTTTCTCCTTCTTAGCATCAATATTGCAGAGAGGACTGTACAGATCTCCGCACACAAAGGGATAATACCAATGACGTTCGTCCCACTGACGAAACTTCCAGAGTCTGCAAAGAGATAGACAGTTGCATCTGCAATATTCTTGACGGAGCCATAATGACCAAGCGGTATCTGTTTCGTGTGAGATTCTCGTGAGGTAGGATCATCGCGGAGCAAGCGAGCCACGCCCTAAAGAAATTCAGCAAGGTGTTTGGTGAAATCTACAGACTCAAGGAGGCCACATACCTCTGTGCCACCGATCGGTCCAGGGGAGATGACGTTAGAAGTAACACCCCTGGGACCATATTCGAGTGCCACCACATTGGATAAGGAGTCTACCCCAGATTTTGCAGCGGAGACATGGGCCTGAAGAGGTAGGCCGGTGAAGTTGGATGGTCGTGCCCACGAATATTATGCGACCACCAGTCCCAAACTTGGAAGGCTGGGCTTTGCTCTTTGCGGCAGATTGAACAAGGTATGGAATGGTGGCTTTTAGTGTGTTATAGGAACCTAACACGTCGATGTCTATAACTGATTTGAATGCGTTGCTTGATAGTTGATCGATCGGAGCGAGGAAATTGCCTGCAGCACCGGCACTAGTCTAAGGTCAGCTTGTAGTTATTCTCATTATGTCTTACTGTAGACGGTCGATATTGGGCACTGGAAACTTTCTAGAAGGGACATATCTCACATGACAAAGTCGATACTCCCCAAAACCTCTACGCATTTTTCGGCCGCACGCTGCAAATCCTCTGCCTTCCTCACATCGGTCCCACCGATCCCAAGAATCTTAGCCCCAGGTCGAACATTTGCGATTTCTTCCGCGGCACTCTCAGTGCTTCCCTTGCTGCGACCAATGATGCAAGCATTTGCGCCTAAGTAAACTAGAGCTCGAACTTGGGCTGAACAAATCGACCCCGCTCCTCCGGTACAAAAGAGTACTTTGTTCACTAGATAGAAGAAAGGACATAATATCAGCAGGGGTTCTATTGGGCTGCTGAGAACACCGTAGTCATCTACGTACCAAACAGGCTATCTTTCCAGGTATCAGAAATGAATTCTGACGGGGAAAGAACCATAGTTCGTCACAAGATCAGTGTTGTTGGCGTTGGGATAGAATTGCGGATATGAAATAACCTGAGATACAAGAACTGAAGAGACCTTTATCTTATTCTTGGATGTTCAGTAAAAAACAGAGTCTTCCACCAGCTTTTCTTGAGACTTTAAGGTTGTGAGATATCTTCAAGCGACCTTCCAGGGACAAGTGCGTCTTTATCGAAGCTTTCAGATCGGCTAGAGATACTGTCGACGGTCCGAGTCGGCAATTAATAATCTGTACGGCTTTAACGAAAACCCGATGGGACGACCGTATCTCCAGGGTCCTCGGTTCTCCATCGTCTCCACGATTATACAAAGTTTCTATAGGGAGTGGTTGTTCGGCGGGCCGACTCGGTGGTAGTTTCGGTTAGGAGATCATCGCCACCACGATGTTAGACGCGGAGATTGATGTGATGAATGAATATGTGTGGGGTTACCCCCATGATATGAGCATATTTACTTTTCATTTAAAAGCTTCATTTCTGCAGTTTTGATTTTCATTCCAAAGCACCAATTCCATCCACATCAATCCAACTCTCCACAATCATTTAGTCTCATGCTGAGCCTGACAAATTGTCTATAATGGTCTTTACTAGCAACGATCATCCACCAATACCTACGAAGGATCTGTTGTCTTGGATATTCGATAGCCCATCCTATGATGTTGAGAAACCTGTAATTATTATACATGTGGCACCATCAAGCCGTGTATAGATCTAACTTTGCTTAGATTTTCATAGACCCATCCAACCCATCCAGATCGATATCTCACCGGCAAGCCAGAACTCTGGTCCGCCAACTCGCGGCAGGCTTCAAAATTGCGGGTCTGAAGTGCGGTGATTGTGTCAACGTACACTCCTATAATGATGTACAGAATTGTCAAACCTTTTGAAGTAATCCATGCTCATCAAATGAACCAGATATACTACCCTATCCTCTTCCTCGGAATCGTCGCAGCAGGAGGAGTGTTTGCGGGGTCAAATCCATCATATACCCACTTTGAGATTTCCCATCACATAAAGACTGCGAAAGCAAAGTTCGTGATCTCCGAGCCTCACATCCTTAATCCCGTTCTCTTAGCAGCGCAGAACAATGGGATAACAATGTCAAGAATATGGATTTTTGATGAATTCAACCGAGATGTGCCCTCCGATATGAAATCGTGGCGAGCGCTCCTAGGACATGGGGAAGTGGATTGGTTACGGTTTGACGACTTCCAAAGGGCCAATGACACAACTGCTGCAAGACTCTTCAGTAGTGGCACCACAGGATTGCCTAAAGCAGCTTCATTGAGCCACTACAACATTATTGCGCAACACACCTTAGTTTCCGATGCCAATCCACGACCATATCAGGTAGGTTGCTGTCGCCGTCTCGATAAGAGCTCCCACTAACAGTTTGTGCAGATAATTCGCCTTATTCCCCTGCCACTGTTCCACGCCGCTGCTGCCCCAGTCACGCATACTAGTGCCTTGAGGGATGGTGTATCGACATACATTATGCGAAGATTCGAGCTGACAGAGTTTCTCAATCATCTACAAAATTACCGAATTACAGACTTAACGCTAGTCCCTCCCATTGCAATTGCTCTCATTCATTCACCGCTAGCCCAAAAGTCTAGTTTGAAGTGGACAAAGTCCGCTGGATCTGGTGCCGCCCCCTTGGATAAGAGCATGCAAGCTCTACTCCGGGCAAAACTGCCCTCTGATGCGCCGTGTACACAGGTCTTTGGAATGACGGAGATAAGTTGTTTGGGGATGCTGATACCTTATCCTGAAGATGATGATACTGGGTCAATTGGAAAATTGATCCCTGGTCTGGAGGCGAAGTTTGTAGCCCTTGATCTTCCTAGATAAGTTATTCACTGATTCTCTTTGCTAGATTGGTTGACACCGAGGGAAATGAGATCACTCAACATGATGTCAGGGGCGAAATTTGTTTCCGAGGACCAACCGTTATCAAGGGGTATTTCGAAAATGAGACCGCCAATCGGGAATCGTTCGATCAGGACGGCTGGTTCAAGACTGGGGATATTGGCTACTGTGCCAAGGGGAGTGAGAAATGGTACATTGTTGATCGAAAGAAGGAGCTTATCAAAGTTCGAGGGTTCCAAGTTGCGCCATTTGAGATTGAAGGCGTGCTAGTCTCGCATCCACATATTGTTGATGCCGCGGTGATTGGCGTCCAACTTCCAGGCCAGGAAGACGAACATCCGCGTGCCTATTTGGTCAAGAGCTCATCGCTAGAGGCTGCTACGCTGACGGTGGAAGAAGTGAAGAGTTTTGTGGCGTCCAGGCTAGCGAAGTACAAAACACTGACCGGCGGGGTCAAGTTTGTAGAAGCGATTCCAAAAAATGCTAGTGGTAAAGTGCTCAAGAAGGTCATCCGGGAGATTGCCAAGAAGGAGATAGGGGGAGAAAAGCCGAGACTATAACTCTGAAAGGCAGAAAAATATTATTAAGAGCAGAAGTTTTCAATATATCATCATTCATACAAAGGGAGAAGATCTTGAATAATGTCGAAACGAAGGGGAAGAATCTAAGATGAATGAAGTTCTTCAGTAGGTTCAAAAGAATGTAGTTTCAATTGATAGTAATAATTCATATATGTCTTATGTCGCTGTAGAACCACGCAAGCTCGCTGCAGGAGACATCCAGTGTAGGCAATATAACCTATAACGTGATCTAGAACTAGCCCCCTCTACATTATACGAAAAAAAAAAATTTCTTGGCATTTTTAGCCTTTACCTATGGAATCCGCACTTGAGAACGTATACATTGTGCAAACATCGCTTTCCATGTGTACACTAGATACGGGTGACGAAATCCATTCCTATGCTTAAAGGAGTCAGGACGGCCAGGGTAGATGGATACGATGGATAGTGCGGAATGTTTTACTCTGTGGACGGTATGCCAACGACGTAAGAAATAAGCAAAGAGCACAAATGTACCGAAAAGCTGCAGGTTATGAATAAGGATAAGATGAATTGTGAGTTCGAGGTATGAGCATAGTAGGACTTACTAGCCAGTACAAGGGTACTCGGCTAACGGTCGACGGACCGAGTCGGGCCATCGAGGTTTTATCCCAGGATACTCGGTACTCGGTACCCATAGCCAATCAAGTGCCTTGTACAGCTCTCGCTAAGCAACAGATTTAGCACGAAGAGAGCCACCCATGTACGGCCGTACGCCACACTTTTCCCCATACTTTGCCCGGCAGATGGCCATAACGTCGTCCCTCATCTACTGCCCAGGTCCGCTTCAATCACTCTTCTTCTTATCATTCCTGTTGTACCGATATCGATATCCTCACAGCCCACGGGCCTACACAATGTCGATATCCAAGGCGCATACCATCCACTTTGGATCCGAGGCTACCAACCCTCCTCCGCCGCCGCCAAAGGCCATCCGCCGAGCCACGAGAGCCTGCAATTGCTGCCGATACCATAAGATCCGCTGCGGTGTTATGAATACTGGCATTCCGTGCAGCAACTGTATTCTATCAGAGCAAGAATGCGTCGTCCACGAGAGCAAAAGACGGAGGTTCGCTCCTTTTCCTCCCCTCTCTCTGCCCATCCCCTCGGTGTTCTTCGGCCCCCATCTTTCTTCCGATAAACATCGCAGTGCTAAAATATTTGGCCATAGCAAATTTAGAGGCAGTCATCTTAATGTGCCTCATCGCTCCACTATCCCTACCATCAAGGCAGCCAAGTCTGTCAGACCCCGACGAGAAGCTGTCTTGCCGTCGAATGGCGCCCTCAAAGAAGGACGCTTACCTTCTGAGATCCTGTCGAGAAGTGGAAGCCGTGAGCCAAGTCCCTTTCTGTCACACCTTCTTCGAGAACAGGACACCACTGATCAGAAGAGCCCCCGTAGCAGAAGATTTGCTACCTGATTGGGACCCATCCGTCTTAGACTCCTTACTATCCACAACAAAGGGCAGCCAAGCTCAATGCAATGGCCTTCCCGAGTTTATAAAGCCGTTGCCGCGTCGTGTTACGGATATGGACATCGAATTCCTAAGGAAGAAAGGGGCGCTCGAAATTCCTTCCCCCAACTTTTGTAACCAACTCCTGCGAAGTTATGTTCTTTGGGTTCACCCATTTGTCCCTATTATCGATCTCAATCAGCTCTTGTACGCTATCACGGCCGATGATGGTATTTACCAGATCAGCCTGCCGCTCTTCCATGCTATAATGTTTGCAGGATCGGCATATGTTAAGCCGCAGTATCTAACAGCTGCCGGCTATGCTTCCAGGAAAGATGCGCGCAAAGCTTTTTTCCAGAGAGCAAGGGTGAGTATCCTCTAGCTCTGTCTTGTATTGCTCGTCTGCATTATCTAATAGAGTTCAGTTATTGTACGACATGGACGCCGAGGACAATCGCTTTTCCTTGGTACAGGCTCTGATTCTGATGAGCTACTGGTTCGAGACCCCAGATGGGCAAAAGGACACATGGCACTGGGCGAGACTTGCCTTTTCATCGGCTTGTGCGCTTCAGTATGACGTTGAACCCGAGGGTACAGAAGCCTTAAATCGTAGGGAGCATTGTGTCGACCCACAAAGACAGCAACATTGGAGGATAATTTTTTGGAGTGCATATTGTCGCTATATTATTACGGCACTAGGAATGCGACAGCCCATGAAGGAGGCAAACATCGAACTAGACGTACCACTTCTGTCACCGGACGATTTCTCTTTAGACCCTCTCTCGCCATCTCTACTGGCAACCATTGGCGAAGACTGCTGGTTTCTCGGAAATGTCCAGTACAATGAGCAAGTAGTAGCTCTTTGCATAGCTCAGACAGGACTATGTATTCATCTAGGTCGGATAATGGAGTGCCAGTATTCTGATATCGGGTCTCGTATTGGTACCACCACCGAGAAAACTATTACACTTGCTCCCGCAACGTCAACAGCCGAAATTGTCTCCAGAAACGATGGAATCCTTACTTCTTGGCTATCGGAGCTTCCCAATAACATCCGATACCACCCAGAGTCTGTTGTGGAAGGGCCTAGCCAAGCCCTTTTCGTGCACCGCGCCTTCCTCAAAATGCTTTACCTAACGGCATTGGTTACACTCCACCGTTCCCATGCCGCCTCTGATGCGGTTCAAAACTTCAGCTCCCAGAAGTTGTCATACTTCAAGATGGAAGGTGCGGCCAATGAGATTACGGATATAGCATACTCCCTGCAGAGTCAGGATTTAACGCAGTTCTTACCTCTAACCGCGGTCACGGCTATACTGGCAGCGGCCATGTTCAACTTACAGAGAACACTTTCCACCGATGATAATGTCCGCCTTGCTTCTGCAGCCCGTTTGTTTTCTTGCACTCTGGTTATGCAGTCACTTCAAAGCGTCCACTATGCTGCTGATTTCGGTCTCTCAATGCTCTCTAGTACTATTCGCAAGGCTGGCTTTCAATGGTACCACCAATATCTATGCGCGATTGGGAGTACAATCACTGAGCTACTATAATATTGAAGGATATTTGTTGACGAAACATTTCCAAATTGATCAGTGAACTAGGTTAGGACAGATTTTACGCCATTGCAAGGAGCATATCGTGTGTGTAAAGAGTACGTAACTTTGTATAAAAGCGTTGGTATTTGTTATGAATCGATATATATGCTATTTGCTGAACTTGAGAGTAAATGCCCAGCAGGACTTTCACGGCCGTTTTACTATGTGCACGGTTATTCTAGTATGATAGCTACAGCAGGGGCAAAATATACTCATTTTCCCACTTCACCTGTAGTTCAAGTACTTACACAAGTACTCTAATAGGAGGATGATTCGTATATTCACAAACCACCTGTATAGGAAAGGATCTTTTACATCGTAACTTTAACAGCGAATCATGGTATAGGGGCAGCTGACCAGCTGACAGGGCGGGTGGCTTGAACTCCCTTTTCTTGTCGCTGTTTCCTATGATATTTGGGGCTCGATGGTATCCTTATTCCTCAACCAAACGCCAAATTCTCTCGTTCACTCATGTCGCACTTTCCACCTGTGGCATGTGACCCGGCACTTTGTCTATCCCTCCAAAAATCTCAATGATATGGTTCACAGTTTCCTTATAAGCCTCCAAGTCAAGGCCTTCGACTCTCCCATCTTCGGCATCACGATATATCTCCACGTCTGCATAACGACTGTAATCGTAGAACTGTTCTTTTGTATAAGTACAGCCTTTCAAGAGCTCCGACTCACAGCGGCCAAACAGTTGAGGAGATGAAGTGACATGATCCATGCAGACTCTTGGAGAGGGGGCAGCGCAGCATTCCTCTGTGCATCCAGGGGTAATATCTGGACAACATTGGCAGAGACTATAGACTAGATTCTGAGTAGCGTATCTGAGATTTCCGTTCTGCCAAAAACAATTAGATACAGTTTGGGCTCAGTATTACAAATGGAAGGAAGAAGACGCCCTTCGAGACAAGGTACGTAAAGAAAGAGGGACGGAGATAAAACGTGTTAATCGGTGGCATTTAGTAGACGAGTGAACTGAAAACAATCGGAAGGACTCACATTACCCCCACAGTCAGCATGACTCCAGATATGTGGCTCCACCGGGCAATGCTACGTCATCGATCGTGGATGACTCGAATCAAGTTGGTGGCTTCCAGCATCTCGTTCGCTGGTAGATATATCGACTTCGTCATGACAACCTTCATCGCTCAGCCGCATTCATTTAGCCCCTGACACCCCGCTTCTCGGAGTCGCATCCCGCGCGCGCTATGGTTTTAGTCAGGGCGGGTCGATCATCATCAATTACCCCAACAGCGGTCTGGAGAGGCTGATGGATATGTTGATGGGTGAAGAGGCCTTCGAAGTGGAAGATTCTTATTCAGTGGAAATTGCAATTCCAACAAATCCTTTGATCCGCCATCAGAGCTTTGTAGACTTGTACTTGCAAATGTATTTCTCATGTACGATTAGCTGCTTTGGTCGAACTTTCTAGATACGATTCCACCAGGGCATGGATTAATGCTACCCCTAGCTAGCTATGGCTCTTCGCATTCCAAGCCGTGCTTATGATTCCTTCTTCCTGATGGTGCGAAATGTAGACGTCAACGAACCATGTTAGTGACAGAGGCTACTTTGAGAAGGACATCGTGACATCACGACTTGAATTCATGGCCAGGACGGCATCCAAGGACGAGTTCTCGAACCACAGTAGGAGGCACAAATTCCTACAAGAAGGAACGAATTCCCACCTATCTTCTCTCCATCTCAACACTTAACTCATACACCGACACAATAATCAACATCCAATCGTCTATCCAAACCCAAAATGTCTGACACATACAAACCAACTGGTATGCCCCCATTTCTTCAATCTTTGAACCAGATTTAAAGAGTCGTAGAGCACGGAGGCTTGAAGAAGGACGGAACTGAGGATCCCAGAGTCGGAACCGGCGGTATGTTAATAACCCTAAATTCCCAACACTATGCTGACGTGTCTTAGAATTCGCTCACGGAAAGGTTGATCCTCATGAGGCTGGAAAGCAGGGAGGACACACAAGTGGTGGCAGTGGTACCACCGGTACCGACAGTGGCAGCGCTGATGGTGATAACTACAAGCCCACTGAGAACGATGGTTTGACCAAGGATGGAAAGCCAGATGGTCGTGTCAAGCAGTAGGCGTTGATGCAATTGCAGAACACATCGTTGGCAGTTGAAACGTTTTAGATGAAACACGAGAGTAATACAGTGTATTGAAATATCAATAAATCCAAACGAAACTAGCCTCATATCCAACTGATGATTAGTCAAATTATAATAATGGTGTCATTTCGCATCATATAAGTATATGCTCAAGGTGAAAAATGGTAAACTGGAACATTGACTTATGATCATTACTTTGAGACACTGGTGTAGTCGTTCTTTGGGGCGTTTAGGGAGCTGAAGTTCTGTTTCTGATTACTAATTTCAGCGGCGATATAAAGGCGGTGTAGCATCTGAAGTCTTCGAACTCTGTGTAAACTGTATAGAAATCCATAAACATACAACCTTTTTCATAGAGGGGATCAGCCAGGTCGAAGACTCCACTTCACCTAATTAAACGTCTCAGATTTTCTGACGAAGACAATATTCCCACAAAGCACAATCTCTGCTACACCCATCCCAGCGCCCGCGCGGGCAATCAAACCCATCACCTCCTCTCAAAATGTCTCTGGTCAACCTCGCCCACGTCTGCTCTCACCTCCAGAACGCCTCGAAAGCTCGTCTTGGCCTAACATCAATTCCTTCCTCGAACCTTCATCTCAATCTCCTCCTCGCCCTTCAATCCAGCGGCTTCATCACCTCCGTGACCCGCGGTGACTTGTCTCCACCCCCGATGAACGACCTCTCAACCTACGTCCCCGAACCTGTGACGCAGAAAAACATCTCAACGAGAAGACTCTGGTTAGGCCTGAAATACTGGAATAATGAGCCGGTGCTCAAGAGTATGAAGATGGTTAGCAAGCCGACGAAGAGGATTTGGATGGATGTGGAGGGCTTGGGGAAGGTTGTGCACGGGAGGAAGGAGGGCGAAATTAAGGGATTGACGAATGTGGGGGAGGCATTGTTCATCAGTACGGATAGAGGGATAATGGAGGCTAGGGAGTGTGTGGAGAGAAAGGTTGGGGGTATGTTGTTGTGTAGGGTATTATAGAAGGATGTGATGGGATTCGTTTATGAATACCAGTGGCATACACCAGGCTTGCAAGCAAATGGTGATGGACTGTACATTACGGGCATCGCACGCGGTGTTCAAATCTCCAAAAGCATTCAAGATGTATGAATATTGGGTTGTACAACAGTAGATTGTATGGTTATGGGCCATTTGCATCAGCAATCTCGAATCGCAATCAGCAAATAATTTTTTTATTCAAACAACCATCTACAAACGTCTCAAAATATCCTCAACGACCTCTGTCGTGGTAGCCTTTCCTCCCAAATCAGGACTCAGCAGCTTACCCTCCTCAAGATTGCCATCCACAGCGGCATAGATCTTCGCGGCTGCAGTCTCCTCATTCAAGAACTCCAACATTAAAGCCACACTCCTCAAGGTCGCTATTGGATTTGCGATGTTCTTTCCCATGATGTCTGGTGCGCTACCATGACATGGCTCTCCGATAGCAAAACCCTCCCCAACATTGGCACTGGGCACAAGACCAAGAGATCCGACCAATGCAGCAGCTCCGTCTGAGAGAATATCCCCATACAAATTGGGTGCCACGATCACATCGTATGTCTCTGGTTGACGAAAGAGTTTGTAAACCATGGAGTCGACGATTTGTTCCTCTACTCCAACACTTGCAAATCTTGGATTGGCTAAGGCCTCGCGGGCTGTTGATCGGAAAAGACCATCCGTCTGGCTCAGAACATTGGACTTATGTGTGATGGTGACCATTGGCGATTGGTGAATGCTCGCAGCTCCACTATCCCTGATCTTCTGTCTCCGCAAAGCAATCTCTCCAGCCATTGTAGCAATCCGGAATGAGGCCTTCTCAGATATTCGCTTGATAGCCTCCGCAATTTTGCTTCCATCCTCCGCCGCATATGTCCTCTCCTCCTTCACATACAGATCCTCGGTATTCTCCCTCACGATAACCATATCAATTGGATTCGTAGCCGTCATGACACTCTTTACAGGTCGAACATTGGCGTATAAGTCGAGGCGTTTGCGCAAGGCGACGATGGGCGAGGAATAGCCTTTTACAGCTTTGGATGGGGAACTGACAGCGCCAAAAAGAGCCCCGTCGCACTCATTCTTCAAGGTTTCGACTGTCTTGTCAGGGAGAGCGACTCCAGTCTGCTCAAAAGTCTCAAACCCTGCTTTGAGGTCCACGAACTCGAATTTGAGCTTCAATGAGGCGGGCAGAGCTTCGAGGATTCGCCGTCCTGCTGGGATGACCTCTTTCCCAATGCCATCACCTGGGATGAGGCCTATATATATTAGTCAAGCTTCTATATAGCGATTGGATATCGTCTTACCTATGCGCAAAGTTCTGGCAGCCATCATGTTGTTTTTTTGTGTTTCCCGCGAGCTCGGACTCAGCAGCTCCCAAGACGACATCGGAGGATGAGTTCTTCCAACTCCGACACTGAACACCCCCTGCCTTCACGCTAGTCACGCCCCCTTTCCCTTGTTCCTGAATCCTCCTCGAGTGCCCCGACCCCTTGAGCTTTTCCCCACCTCCTAACGCCCCTGCATATAGCAATCGTCTTCTATTTCTGAGACGACAAGTACTTCATCGACATTCACACAAGTCTTGAAGCCATTCCATGCTTGCCCACTTCTTAAAGAAATCTTGAGAGATTCGTACCGCGTTGTTTACTTTGTTGTGTTATACTCCGACCTCACTTGGCCAGCGTGTTTTCTTTTGTTTCCTTCCCTGGCACTGGCATACACCCCTTACATATTGAAACATTCTACGAACTTGATTCTGTTAGCAATATTCACAAGAAGGGGTTTCCGGACAGCTTTCGACAAACTATTTCACTTCCCGCTTTGAAGGTGGTCGTTTGACACTCTATCAAGATGTCAAGCGGTGTGCGGAACTTGCGGGCCATGTTCGAGAACAAAGACGTTTCTACCAGTCCCCCAGACAGAGGACGGTCACCTACAGGCTCTATCGGTATGTTTATCATAGTCGTGGGTGACAGGATTTTCTGCTAATCAGTACAGGTCCCGGCAGCAACGGCACATCCCCAAGGCCTCTTTCGAAAGTACGGACAAGCTTTGTAGCAGTCGAGAGAAGCGGACAGACAGGCAGTCAAATGGGGCTGAAGAGAGAAAATAGCGGTGAACCAAGTATGGCCAAGCGGAGAACAAGTTTCAGTATCAACGAAGACGAACATCCAAAGATGACGGCAGAGCGGAAGCAATCGATTGCGTCCGAATATGAAGCTCGGAAGAACAGCACAATGGTTGAAGAGACAATACCCGAAGTTGCAGTAGAGACGCCGTCGATAGAAGTTGATAAGCAGTTGGGAGAGGTCATTAAGGCCACCAAAAATCCAAAGTCTCCGAATGCTGGGTTGGATCTCAAAAAGACTGCTGCATCGAATGCGCACACAAATGGAAGCATCAAGTCTGCAACAACAGAGAAGACTGTGGATAAGGCTCCTTCAAGCAGATTCACCGCGAGACCAACACCAATATCAACCGCGAAGACCTCAACAGCGCCGAAATCGTCTCCCAAGACTGTCAAACATGCTGTCGCTCCAAAGACCCCCAAGACTCCAACTACCCCACGAGGTCGTACAAAAGAATCCGTCAAAGAACAAGAACAGAAATCCGAGAAAAAAGAAAATAAACCTCACGCATCTAGCTATCCGTCTAAGCCTATCAGCAAGCCGGCCGCCAGCACCACTTCAGCTTCATCAAAGACAAGAATACCACCCTCTCCACCACAAACTGGTTTTGTGAAGCCGAAGCCTCGTTCTCCTACTCGACCGGTCAAACTTCCGGCTTCTTTGACAGCACACACAGCTTCCTCGGGCTCGAAGGGTGGTGCTGCTCCAGCAGCCACAAGCCGACAATCGCTGAGTCGTGCATCTGGAAACTCACAAGCTACGAATCCACTCCAGACGCAACTAACCTTGTCTCGATCTCCAAGTCGTGTTAGTGTGGCAACAGCTCCAAAGTCATTGACACGCAAGCCGTCGACCTTGAGCAGAGCTCCTAGCAGACCATCTCTTGGCCCACCGCCCTCGCAGCTAAAGAAACAACCATCGAGACAGAGCCTACCCCCTGCGCCGACTGATGAAGGATTTTTGGCCCGAATGATGCGACCTACTACGTCCTCTGCTTCTAAGACTGCAGAGAAGACCCCGCCAAAGCGGGCTCAATCTGTGAAGCGCCCAGTCACTAGGGATGGACCTTCAAAAACCGAAGTTTCGAAGGCCGCGGCGCCAAAGATGGGAACTTTGGTGACAAAGCCTGCGTCTTCTTCGACACCAGAGAAGGTCAAGGAGGGTTCAAAATCTGGTCCGGTTGAGGTCTCGAAGCCAGAGATACCAGGAGTGCCCACAATTCCAAATGCTCACGCTCAAGGAACTGGAGGAGCTGATGCTGAAGAGAACATTTCGGAAGAAGCTGAGGCTCCAAACACGGATGCTGAAAAAATCAATATCGCAGAGCCCGAGAGTGGAGTTGAGGCACCCTTCTCAGCTATTCCGGCTAACGTACCTGAGGTTGAATCGGTTTCAGAGAAGCCTGCTCCCATGGAAGATGTACTTGCCGCCCCACAGAATCCCGCTACGAAGGAAGAAGCACCTGTCGTAGAGGAACCTGTCATTCAGGATGAAGAAGAGCAAGTCTCACAGAAGACCGAAGATGTCGAAGCTGTCAAAGAGGTCCTAGAGACGTCGAACCCCGCACCGGCGCCAGTTCCAGTCAAAGCTGTGGAGGTCGAGATTCCAGAGGAAGTAGAGGCAGCCGAAGACCCGGAAGATATTAAAGCCCGTGAAGAGATTGCCAAGCTGAATGCTGAGGTTTTGAGAGCTTCTACTGAAGAAGAGGACGTTGAGTGATCAATCCCTCTCGGAAAATGATTATCTAAGGGAGAGTTTGAAGTCGGGAGGTACTTGTTTTGAGAACGAATAAGCAAAGCCGGTACTTTTGTTTGAGTAGTCTATCAGATGGGAACACACTGGAGTAGCAATGGAAGTGGATTATTTCGATGTTGGAATATAATACCCGAGGGCGTATTTTAAAGAATATCATTTCAGCGCATCTCCTCTCAACGTCACGGTGATATTTTCAGTTCTTGTGTGATGTTGTGTAGTTATTTCATCTAGTCATGCAATTCTTGCGTCTACACTGAGCTGAGATGTATCTGTCCCATGTCAACCCTTCATATGAGTATGTCTCTCACAGCTCATTTCAGTCGACACTCGATGACTGTCTGGCTGCCCACCTTGCTTCTCCAAATCTTCTCCAGCCTCAGCCCCGCCGAATCCACCAGGGCCGAAAACTCCTTCTCGGATCGTTCCTTACCGCCAATGATCAACATACACAAATCCATCCAATACACCGTCTTGTCCACACCGGCATTAGTTTCTGGCACCACCATCTCACCGATCAGCAAGCGCGAATCGGGAGACATAGCAGCTGCGATATTTGAAAGAATAGTTCGAGCTTCGCGGTCTTGCCAATTATGCATGATGCGCCGCAAGTAATAAATTTGAGCATCTGTCTCGCTTTAGTGAGAACCCCGCAATGGTTGGAATATTCTTACCCTTCACAGGTTGGGGTTGGAAAAAATCAATCACTATCTTCTCTACACCCGGTAGCTGTTCATCGGGCACCGCATCAAGCACAGCTTTGCGATCCTGCAGAATCACTCTCCCTCTCCCCATAGCTTCGCCAGCAGCCTCAAGCTCCTTCTTAATCTGTAGCAAACTCTGTCCTCTACCCCCCGCTACGTCGACAATGAACGGCCGGCTCACATCCTTTCCTGCCTCCAGGAGAGACGTGAAGGGGAACATGCCCAATACAGGCAACGCCGCTTCCTGGGTCGTCATCGCGGTATTGAAGCGTTTCAATCGATCTGGATGCTCGAGAAGAAACTCGTAGAACACTTTGCCCTCTGCATTATTGGCCCACGAAAACGGAGACTGGCGCGGATTGAAGATGGAATCGGGTTCGTGGGAAGCCATGTATTCCGGCATTCTGTAGGCCACGGGTGCGATCTCGTCGACGCAAAGGTCCCAGAACTCTACTTCCGCTGTGTCCAGATATGCCAGCGAGAGCGGCGTGTGAGAGAAGATATTCTCGCTGTGCGCCTTTAAAACCCCGGTTGCACTGAGGATGCGCATTAAGCGGACTGCGAGATCAGCGAGGCTCTTTGGATGTGGAGAGCAAACGCACCCAAAACCTCTTCGTTCTTTCCAATTCCAGATGCAAGATTCTTGGCAGAGATGGTGCCATGACGAGGTATCTTCTCCAGTACGCCCATCTGGCGCAATGTTCGAACAGCAGAGGTCTCCGAGTACTGGGATGTTTTGCTCAGCAAGATTCACTGGCGATCAACAATCCAGGAGGAGGAGGCTTACATTTGTCAACTGCCTGAACATTGCCTCTTCGGGCGTTTCCAGCTGGTAATGCAAGTCCTCTACCATACCCAGCATCTCTGCTCGCTGAACTCGATCGGGTTGCTCTACATTGTAGGCCTTCGCTGCAGCGAGCAGCGCTTCGATTGAAGCTACCAGGTCGTCGTTGGCTGGCATAGTTCGAAGCAATTGCACAATCTAGCGAAAGAAGAGAAGAAGAGCAGAAGCAGAAGCAAAAATGATAACAGGATGCTATTGAGAAGTGATATCTGTCTGCTACTCAATTGAAGCTATTCGAGCCCCGCGCGAGGCTACGACAGGGCCTTAGGTAGTGGGGCTTTGATACCGCAGGGTAGTAAGCCAGGGCCAGGCTGGGCCAATGACTGGAGACCTCCGCTGGACTGTCCTGACAAATTGACAACACGACCACGGCGCGAATAACACCATCGTGTAAATCGAGATCATACAGTACTCAACCGACCTCCTACATCCAGGCTCCTCAGCGAATACTGGTCTTTGCTATTCTTATATGATATTGGCAGTTCGTACGAACTGGAAAGATCCTGCGCGCAGTTGAACCAAGCAACAAGAAGCCTTCGGTGCTGTCTCCATCGTTTCCTCGGGGACCATGAATCCTTCTGGAGAGGATGAGATCGAACCTGATGAGTTTGATGTATATTTGCGCCGTTCCTCCGCTTCTTGAATAAGGTCTAACAACCCATCGCAGTTTGAAGACGATGGTTTCGAGGGCGGATCGTACGTTACCTCGGACCCGTAAGATGGAAGTGTCTTTTAACATGATGCAGGCTCGCAAGCTCAACCACATCTGTGTCTTCAAGTATCGTGCGAGGGGTAGACGAATATGGAAGGACATATGCCTCGCTGGGAAAAGCTGGTACGAAGGACTTGGATGTGTGCGAGGTGCTGCTGACCATCTACAGGTTATGGAATGCCAATAGATGACGACGAGCTGGACAGGATCGACTTGAAGCACCGATTATACACCATACTACTTGGGGAGAGACTGTTCATGGCACCAATCGGAGATCATCCCCAGCATGTTCTAGATCTTGGTACTGGGAGTGGTATGTTCCATGAATTCTACAACTGCTGATGGTATTGAAAGCTCCCTAGGGATATGGGCAATTGATTTTGCGGACAAGTACCCATCTGCAGAGATTATCGGGGTCGACCTGGCTCCTATACAACCAGAGTGGTATTCACAATCTCTCCGCTGTAGATGCGAATATGCTTATAACAGATCAAAGGGTCCCATCTAACTGTCGCTTTGAGCTCGACGACGTGGAGGAACCTTGGACATATAAGAACACATTCGACTTCATACACGCGAGAGACTTTCTCTTCTCCATCACTGACTGGCCGAGGCTGATCGAGCAATGCTACGAGTTCGTCACCCCCGAAAGCCAGCATACTCGCACATCTGACCTTGCCTTCGCAGAAACCAAACGCCGGGTGGCTATACCGAGCTGCAATGTCTCCTCCCCGAACCACACTGCGACGACGATAGTACACCACCAGATAATGGGGTCGTGGAATTTAGCAACAAGGTCTGTGATGCATCCGCCGTAGCAGGATGGTCGTTACGCGAGCCGAATAATTACAAACAATACATGCACAATGCAGGATTCGAAGACGTGACCGAGATCAGATACAAAATACCCACCTCGCCATGGCCGAAGGACAAGCGGATGAAACTGATAGGCGCGTTTGAGATGCAGAGTCTGTTGCAGGGAGCTTCAGCGTTTAGTTTGAGGACATTTGGGAAAGCGTATGGCTGGAGTCAAGCGGAGACGGAATTGTTTCTTCTGAAAATGAGGAGCGACGTTAGAGACTTGCGGTTTCACACGTATTACGAGTTGTGAGTTGTCCAATGATCCGCTTCCAGCAGGTGGTACGAGGCTGACTCGAGCAGCATAGTTACGCACGGCAGGAAACCGAGGACTGCGACTAATCCGCATGCCATGGACTCCGCTGTGGATGTAGGATCAATATCATGATATTCTGAGTCGGCCTACAGGTCACATTTCTTCGGATCTTAGGCTTTGTGGTAAGTGTGCCGAGCAGATGAACCCTCGAACATGGATGCAATGGTCACAACAACTCTATATCCTCATATCCTTCTTGGCAACACGACCCTGGATTGGGTCCGGGGTTTGTATTAGCAACAGTGAGGCACTCTACGTTGCTATGAGATGTGCTCGGCCTATCCCAATCCTACTGCCCTGGGATCCGCGGGTGTTCAGCCGCTCCACGTGCGGTGCTCACGGTCATCTTTGGAGGATGAAGAGATCTTGACGTCGACGATGGCCAACATGCCAGTACCGATACCCCTCCTCCTGTATTGACGTCGTGATCGCCACGCTAGATCTAGCCGACCCGCTGATAAGGTACAGTACCTGCTCGATCTGACCCTCCTCGTGCTCTGCCGTCCACATGTCGCAAGCTGGACACCCTATTGGCTGACGGAAGCCGGAGAGCTTCGGTTAGTGTGTCCGTTGGGGCCTCAGGTTGCACGAAGTACAGGAGTTAGAGGAGGTACCTTACACTTACTTACTCACTCTTACGTAGCGTATCAGCTTACGGACATCGGACATCTCTTTACAATGAGCTTGATTCTCTGACAACTATTTAAAGTCTTCAATCGCACTTGAGTGAACTAATAATTAGAGATTACCAGAGCTTCGAAAGGCTCCCCTCCCAAGAAATCCTCTCTCTCTCTCTATTAGCACAGCTTCCAGTGTCGTCGCTGACCTTCACAACAATGATGTATACTGCATACTCTGCTGCCGTTCTGGTGGTGGTGTTGTTGGCGCAAGCCATCTCTGCGCAGAGCATCGACACCAATACCACCATCACGGCGTCGAGCTTTGTCGGTGTTGCTACTTCGAATTCTTTCCCAGCTTCTGGTAGTGAGTTGTTGTTCCCTTACAATCTCGCCTCTGAGTGCACCACACCACTACCTCAACTGGAGTTATCATATCATATTATATTGTATGGAATCACTCAATAAATTGCTAATCACTGACTCCATGTCCAGCGACCGTAAACTCAGATCTGTTCCCACCCGAGTCCAAGATCGGGTTTCCCGGCCCAACACCGACTGGCTTGGAGGCCGCAGCTGCGCAAACAGCTCCAATATATCCGTACAACAACGGTCCCTCGGACTCATTCCCCTTGGTTGCACCTCAACCGTGGGGCTCGGGCTTCTTCTCCAAAGCATTCGACATCACCAAATACTGGGGTAATCTATCCCCTTGGTTTTCCGTCGCCTCAGCGGATTATGGCTTGGATGAGGCCAGCCCTTTGATACCCAGCGGCTGCAACATCGTCCAGCTGCATCTCTTGTATCGTCACGGGGCTCGCTACCCAACGACTGGCGCAGCACCTCAGACTTTTGCCACGAAACTCCTAAATGCTACTAAGGCTGGGGGATTTAGTGTTACCGGCGAGCTTGATTTCTTGTCTCAATGGACTTATAAGTGAGTCATCATTTCTTCTTCTTCTTCTTTCACGAAACTTAAGTCGGTTATGACGGGCGCGGATACGCAAACCATTATCGCGGAAATGATTTTGCTTCTAAATTCTTGCTTTTGTATCTCTTACAAGTCTATTGCGAATTTTCAATGCTGACTATTACATTCTGTAGACTCGGTGCTGAGCTACTTACTCCCTTCGGCCGCAGTCAAAATTTCCAGCTGGGTGTTGCTTACCGTCAGCTGTACGGTGAGCTTCTGAACAACTTTACAGAAGCTGGCACCATTCCGGTCTTCCGTACCGAATCTCAGGATCGCATGGTGAAGACAGCCAACAATTTTGCTGCTGGTTTCTTTGGTGTGCCCGAGTACTTGGACCAAGTGAATATCGAGATCCTGGTCGAAACCCCGGGTGTCAACAACTCAGGTGCGCCGTACGAGGCGTGCAATAACTCCAACGTTGCTAGCAAGGGTAGCATTGGCACGACCGTCGCCACGAAGTTTGCCGCATCAGCTTTCAATTCCACAATTGCTCGTTTGCAATCCCAAGTAAGTCATATGATGCGGTCAACTGTGACTCCATTGAACAGTCGCTGATGGATCATTGCCAGATCACAGGAGTGAACTTCACAGCTACCGATGCCATTGCTATGCTCCAGCTCTGCTCGTATGAGACCCATGCACTGGGTTACTCGGCCTTCTGTGGTCTCTTTAGTGAAGAGGATTTCCTAAACTACGAATACTACTATGATTTATCATTTTACTACAATAACGGTCCCGGATCTCCCGTGGCTGCTGCTCAAGGAAAGGGATATCTCCAGGAGTTTGTAGCTCGCTTCACGCAGTCGTTCCCCGATGCTTCATCGGCCTTGAACTTGACTTACGACAACAACACTACCTACTTTCCACTCAATCAGTCCATCTATGCTGATGCTACCCATGAAGTTGTTGTTCTGGATACTCTAACTGCGTTTAATCTTACTGCACTGTTCAACGGGCCAGCGTTGAATCTTTTGGGAAATCAGCACCGGAACAGCTTTGTAGCTAGCAAGGTCGTGCCATTCGCCACCCACTTCACCACCCAAGTCTTGGAATGCCCAGCCTACAATCCCACCAGACAGATTCGTTTCCTTGTGTAAGTGATAAATATTGAGTTTTGCCCTTGAACCTTATTAACCTGCTTGCAGGAACGATGCGGTTATCCCCATCTCGGGCTCTTATCCAGGTTGTCCAGTAAACGCCGACGGTCTTTGCTCATTTGATAACGTCGTCTCTGTGCTCCAAAAGCGCATTGAGGAGATCGATTTCAACTACGACTGTTTCGCTAACTACACTGCTGAGGCTGGCGTAGACTACAATGGGAGGGCGCCAAAATCGTGAGATTGACTGCCTGGTGAAGAAAAGATGAGGTAGTGTCCTGGAAATATTATCTTAAAAAATGAAAAAGACATAATATAATATGTATTTCTCTTGTCTTAAGACCAAGAGATTCACCGCAAGTCTCTTTTGACAACTCTCCTTGAGCTTTGCATTTCTATTTGCAGAGGGGATTTCGCACCCTTATGATGGGAAGTTTCCCCTTCCAGTGAACGAACGCGCACTACACTAACGCGCACGTGAGGTCCCACGAACCCCCATTCCAAAAGAAGTAGACTCACAAAAGTAATGGTCTCCAAGCATTCTAATTATTCCAATTAATCTCACCGTTCTGAACACTCCGCTACTCCTGCCCCAACGATCTGCGCCACTAAACTCTATCGCGACTCCCACCAATGATACTCGCGCAATCGTGGTTCTCCGCCTACCAATTCGGGGAATAGATGCGTAACCGACGTAAGACGGACTCGAGAAGCGCCTCAGCTCTCAGCCCTGTGTCCCGAGCCAAGGCGGTCGGATACGCCTCAACCTTACATATATATATATATATATATATGCCTCCATGATTCCCAATTTTTTGCAGGTTCGATATTAACCTTCTCCTTCTCCTTCCTCATCATAATCCAGAATAGCAAAGAAAAGAGACAAGGATGTTGACCCAAGAAGAAGCGAAAGCTTTCCTCATAAAGGTCCTCCAATCTCCTCTCTTCGACCATCCCACCCTTCCAAATCCCAACTTCCAATTAAAGTCACCTGGCCTTACTTCGCTGACACCCTCGCAGACATGGGACGCACTCTGGACGCCAGATATCCCGGACGCGGCTCAGTTCCTGACTGAAGACGCGGAGATGTCTGGCTTCTCGCCGCCGAAACAGAGGACTTGGGTGGGAATTGAAGCTATCAAAGCGGTAGGTTCTGTTCTGGGGATACGCCGATGCTTGGAAGGGAAGAGGAAGTGATCGTGCTGAGTGCTGATGGTGGATTAAGCATTTCAAAGAAATCGAACCCGTGATCGAGAAGAGGGGGTTTACTGTATCGCGCCTTGGTACTTCTCCCTTTCTTTTCTTTTCGTCCCATAACCTGTTGTATTTCTTACCCTCTTCCCTCTTGGTAAATATATTGACAGCTTTTAGATCTCGTGAGCGGTGATGGCGATACTTTCTATGCAGCGTGGAAGGGAGATTTCTACCTTAAGATCCCCGGACAGGAGGGGAAGATGGAACAGGGTGGGATCATGTACATTGTGTTGGAGGGCGGAAGGATAAAGACCTGGACAGCGTACGAGGATCCGACGCCGTTCGTGGAGATGGCAATGAAGATGCAGATGCCGGATATTGTGGCGTGAGGGCGTCGTCTTATAGAATACTTGGGCCGATGAAGGAAAGAGGGCCGCGAGGAATGAAATAATGAGACGGGCGTGAGGCTTAGAAAGAGCGAAAGGGGCTGGTCCGCTACAGAGATGGCGAGGTTTCAAAATATAAGCGAATTGATGCAAAGGGAACATCCCATATGTACATTTGATTCCGTAACTATTTTCAATGGAAAAGACTGAACACTCAAAGCGAGCCACAATATATACAGCAGAAATGAGAAATAAATCGGTGAAGCAAGCATGTACATCAAAATTCAAATCAAAAGAGTGTCGTAAACTTTCAAGAGAGTGTCGTAATCGACTCGCGATTTTTAGATGTCGCCCACCTCGTGCTTCTCCATTGGCGGAGCTGCAAATCAAAATGCAAACCAAAAGAGTGTCATAAACCGGCCCGCCATTTTATATGCCGCCCACCTCATGCTTGTCCATTTGCGGAGCTGCCTCGGAACATTGAGAAATTCGATTCCACGTCCAGTAGATCTACTTATGAGACCTGGCATTCGGAGTAGTAGGCACTGTGAACAACGCAGACGTATGGACTAGCGCAAACAGTCGATCCCGTATATCCGATACCTCCACATTGATCGTATTCAGCTACAGCTGCTGCCGTCGTGGTCGTTGTGACGGATGTAGTAATGGTGGTTTTGGCACTAGTGATGGTCTTGGTTGCTTTCGTCGTAACCGTCGTCATGGTCGTCGGCGGGCTGCCCTTCTATCAGAACCTTTAATAGCTTCCGAGCTTGACAGTAACTCACCTGGACACCGAACTAGCGGGGGCCCCCAGATCACTGCTCACACCATTCAAGAACCCAGAATTGGCATATACTTGAGTCATATCCCATATCATAACGCCTCCAAAGCTGGAAAAGCTCTTTGAGTAAGATATCACGGCAGCGAGGGCCGATCCAGTCTCATATCCAGCTCCGGCGCCTGTGTTACCTGGGATGCCAAGAAAGACTTTGACATTTTTGTTTAATGAGACAGTCTTCGCCCAGTTATCCCAGGTATCGAAGTTGAAGTTATTCTGTGTGCTAGAGCCAGGAGTGAAAGATTGGACTCCGCAATAGTTGTTGTAGAATTGTACCCAGACGATGTCGAAGTAGACGGCTCCCGCTAGCATGGGACCGTCTGCTGCGTCGGGGTATGGGCACTGAGGTGCCGCGGTCAAGAGCCATTGTTTACTAGTGTTCGCATTCATGAGGGAGCGAAGTTGTGTGCCAAATGCGGGCATGTTAGATACAGTAGATTCGAAATCGAAGTCGAATCCGTCAACCACGCTGGTTCCGAATGGACGTGGGGCTGAAGAACTGGCTGAATAGGGGCCGAAAATTGACCAGATGTTGTTCGCTGCTGCGACGGCTGCCGAAGATGAGCTGAAACCACCTTCTGAGTAGGTCGCTCCTCCGATTGAGAGGACGATGGTCTTTCCGTATGTTGTCTGACACTCGGCAATGTCCGCCCTGAACAAGTCAGATCGTGTTCTTAACATCGCACTAGGGGCACCTTACTCAAGTTGGGGACAGAAGAACAAGTTTGATCCAGAGATTGCGGTGCAGTTGTTACCGGCATTTGCAAAGTTGAGTTCTGGGTTCGAGATGGTAACAAGGAATGCCAGTGGGATGATCTGGACCGATTAGATGTGTGATCAGAACATGAAACAATAGAATAGAAAGCAGAAACGTACATCGAACTCAGTGTCTAATTAATGTTAGAGCCTGTCAAAATAGGAGAGGATGATTTGGTAGAGTGGAATGGGAACTCACTTGCGCAGTAGTAAGAAAGTCTTTGCTGGGCTAGGGAACCGGTACCCTGACCATAAGAGTTTTGTCCTGGGACAGGTAGTTAGTATTATATCTCTGTAATGGTCTATCCATACAGCCAGACGGAAGAGGAATGCACTTACCCCAGTATATGGCAACATTGGATTTGGAAGAAGGGCTGTATCCAGCGAGGGCAGTCGGGATGGAAGCAAGCAAGCTCGCCACGGAGAAGATAGTAATGAATGAATGCATTTCGAAGGAGTGTATGGTCGGCGAACAAGGAGCTAAGGATAGTATGTGCGACTGTGAAGGAGTGTCGAGGTCGCACTTGCGAATGTCGATAACGATTCAGAGGAATGGGAGCTATGCCATCTTTATATCAAGTGCACAGCGGGTCGAGCCGTACTCCAGCCCCATGAACAAGCCAGTCGATTTTAAAACCGTCCAGCAAACATTAACCAACCATCAAAAGATGGAGCTTTAGAGCAGGAAGGTCACTCATAGCTATGAAACGTGCCATCCTTGAAGCTATTCGGATTGAAGGAAGAAACATCATCGGCGCAGTGGGATGAAACCATGTAAAAGACTGCAGATCATACGACCACGCCTAGGTACTCGGAGAATACTCACTCGGAGATACATCAAGGGGATATCGACAATCTGGCATGGGTATGAGTGCATCACCTAGGGTCTGATAATCTCCGACCCGTGAAAACAGGATCTCGGTGTACAGAAATTGTATGCTACAATCTTTGACTGGAGGCTCAGCATCCTACGCCAAATTCCACGCCTAAGATTTTCTATCTGCAAGCCCTTCCAGCGTTAAAATTGACTCTCTCGATCTCGACGCCCGGTTGTCGAAGGAAATACGGATAAGTAAACTGCCGAGTCTAGGGACGGCCCCAGCTCATGGATACGGTGATGCGTCGAAGCGTGTTTCTTCTCCACACTTGTCGTGATATGCAAGCACTTGCGATGCACATAATATGAGCAGAATCAACGAGCGAGTCGCGTGGTAACGTCGCGCGTGGTGATAGCTTCCAGGGCGGGAGATCAGCAGGGGAGCCGTGTGAGAGCCAGTCACATGCGGGGAGGTGTCGCGCATGGATATTAACTTCAACGGCAAAAGTCCCTGAAAGGGAGATGGAGATAGACTAGCATCTGATCGCCAGAACCTTATTTGCACTGGCTTGTTGTAACGTTACTCATCTTCCGAGAGTAGACGAAGCGAAAAAGGGGTGAAGTCTTGATGATGATAAGAGAAAGATGGATGCACATGGGGGCCATTGGAGGTTCATCAGGTTGAGCACACTTGCTTATTCACCTGCTTCTTTCGCACTGGCGAAACTTGCAGCTCGATCAGGAGATTACTAAGCCAGATCAACGACTTGGGATGAAGTGCTACGTGCCACGGCCCACGATGCAGATATAAAGATGCTGGACAGTACAGTACCTGCAGTTCGACCTTGCATGAGAGGATGAAGCATTCAAGCGGTCGTTGGATGAGAGCGTGTGGGAAGCGGGTTGGTTGCAGGTACTGTCGGCAACTCGGCGGCTCCCTATTAACCGGCAGACTCCTCACTTCACCATCCAGCATCGTGACCTCTTTGGCATGGGATGGAATAGAAATGGCAGCTCTGGACTGTTACAAACCTTTTCGGGTTGGGACTTTGTAATCACCTCCTATGTTCAAGCCGAGTGTATCTCATGGATCCTCATCTCCTCCAATGTCACATGATATCTGCTTGCCAAGGCAATGCTTCTCTTCACATCTCAAGCGCAGATGCATTCTGTTATTCAGTCTCTGGGGACGCCTTGTGCGCAACTGCCTCATTATCACTTCTTTATTACATGAACATACTGACACGAGCTTGAGATTACTGCGACTTTCATCGAAGTCCATTCCAAACCCCCTCAACATGTCTGAGGAAATCGCAGATGTGTAGACCCGGGGAGTCTGCCCAAGCAGACGCAGAATTGGAACGCTATCGACGTATTGCAGCACTATGTGAGTCAGGCTTTTCTTGAGCGAAGCCTGGAGAGACAAGCAAGGCCCTATGTGAAGAGACGTTATTGCATTGCTTGCAGGATCCCACTCATACGCAAGCTCTGGTCAGCAAAGTTGGTGGTGTATTCTGTGCAAACTCTGTTTTGACATTGTCGGGTATATCGTACATAAAATCTAGACGCAGGTGGAGCCTCTTGTATTTTCTTCTGCTTCAAGCTGGTTGCGAGTCCCCCAATGGTGTACATTTCCCCAATGGCTCAAGAGTAGCAAGAAATTTGTACGGTGTGGATCGGGTACAAGGTGAGGTGTGCTCTCCTTTCCACCACATCGGGAGTAACTGACTTGAAGGCTTTCTAAAGCGCCCTGCTTGAAAGGTAGTATTTTGACGCCGTCGAAGAAGCGGTGGCCTTGGAACGTTTGCGTTCCACCTCCCAGCAGGCTTCTTGACATATTATATGATCTTGTGAATGCTCAATATAAACTACGATCCCGTCTCTGGAACTTCCTCAGCCGCCTGTGCCAAATCTGAAGGCTTCTTCATACCAGGGTACGTCAGGCCCATTTCAGTGTACTCGCTATCAGAAACAACTTCAACAATCCTAATAAAGGTTTTCCCACGACGGAAAATAAGAAGTTTGTTGCCAATCAAGAATTCTTCCGCGTCATCCATTTTCCAGGTCTTGCATTGAGTAAAAATCAAAGAGTTTTCATCCATAGGCTTTTCCAAACCCGGGCTATCATTTCTTCGGCCAACATAGACTGCATTCTGTGCGACTAGCCGGTGGCCTTCCGTCGAGGACCCAACAAGTCCGCAAGCCAGGAGAAGTTTACCAATACTCAAGCTTTCGACAGCGGAGCGGGGCAATTTCAAATCTGCTCTTGGTTGGCCAGTTTGATCTATCACCGCAGCTGGTGGTAGATCTATAGGTGAAGGTGGTAATGATGCATCAAATTGGGCAGCTAAGTGTTCCTCCGGAGGAATCGTTTTCCTGGAGAAGAGTAGTCGATGCTGTAGCTCCGCGTTCTCGGCTTCTTCCTCGCCGTGGACAAGTTCCACAAAGTCTCTTGCTAGCTTGTGCTGTGCTTTCCTCTGATGTGGTGATCTCATGTGCTCTTCAACTAGGATATAGATTTGCTCGAGGGGTATGAATGTGAATAACTTGAGGTATTTGGCAACATCCGCATCTGAGGTTCCCAAGAAGAATTTATACAGCTCGAAAGAGCTAGTCTGGTTCTTATCCAACCATATAGCATTTCCTGCGCTCTTCCCAAATTTTTGGCCAGACGATGTGGTCAAAAGTGGGACAGTGAATCCGAAAGGGGGCCCATGTGGTGCGACTTCTTTTCGGGTTAGATTGTCGTGGTGGCTCGCAGAAATGTATTTAACAGCATCTATACCAGCAGTAATATTACCGAACTGGTCTGACCCTCCTATTTGCATTTGAATCTTGCTTGTCCTGTATAAGGTCCACCAATCCCAGGCTTGTAGTATGGGATATGTGAATTCAGCGAATGACATGCCATCGCCCTTCTTCATCTTGTTTTTTACGCTATACCCGTCAGCACTCAACCATGAAATCCTCTATCAAGACTGACTCACGTATCTCTGGCAAGCATTGTACCCATCCTCATCCCTGGCCCGAGCACTTGCAAGACTTCGATCAGGGTGGTCTCGTTCCACCACATACTGTTGTTTAGAAGCGCTCCTTTCCACGCTGGTTCCGGAGTGTAACCATATCTATTTCCATAGGCCTCCACGTTCACCCATAGATGCTTTAGCTGAGATTGCATGCTGGCCGTATTATGTGCTCGAACAGAACTATTTGTTGCCTTCCGCGTTGTCAATCGATCACTTGGATCCCCAATCTTGGCAGTTGCTCCTCCAACGAGTGTAACTGTATGATATCCATGGATATGCATCCAGAACAGCGCCATGAGTGGTAGCATATGTCCAACATGCAGTGACGAAGCGGTAGGATCGATTCCAACATAGGCTCCGAGGCGTTTCTCGGTCATCCATTGCTCGGCTTGGTCTGGGCGGCTGGAAGTTGAGAGTCAGCAAGTGATTCCGCTGCCTTGGAAAATGGCTGCCTACCCAGTAACAGCATGTATGTAACCCCTCTCCTCCAGTTTCTTATACATGCTTTTTTTATTCCCAGCTTTGATCTCCTTTGCACGGGCTGCCCATTCCCCCTCCATGTCCGCAGCCGCAGCCGTAGCCATGTAATTCGTACCCATCCATCGCCTGGCAACCTTACTAGGACGGTAAGCGGCTCTGAAGGCACATCTGGCGCATAAGGAGGGTCGGGATCGGGGTGAGCGCAAGCAGGAAAGTGGTGCCATGATTGGCTGCCAGAGAGGAAACTATTGGGCCATTCGAGAATAGACACAGTGTAATCTTCGGATCATTGAGGGAAACGCAATGAAAAGCCAAGAGATCCAGTGAAACTGTTGCTCTTCTTGTTGATCGTTCTCTCCTACGATCCAAATTCCTCAAGCTCTCGTCGGTAAAACATGCTCCGGGTCCCGAGGATAGACAGGGGTCTTCATACACTAGCGCTCCCCACTCTCTGCCCATCACCACAGCTTCCCACCCCACATGAAGGACAACACTCACTGACCTGCAGGAGGCCATTAGGGTGTCACCGTTGAGCAGATATTTTCTCCTTTCACCTCACTTCCTCTTTCTTCTATACTCTCGTGCGTGCCCCTTTCCAGTTGCTTGTTGATATTTCACCTGTCCAGCTTCATTATGGCTGAGGAAACTTTCATCAGTCCAGCTGACGGGAACGAAGTCTTCCAAGCAAAATATATCCCTAAACAAAAGGGGCCTCCGGCTTCGGACGCTGCCAGCATGAAGGCATACATATCGACTTACCCTCCAATGGGTCAGGTTACCCAAATCGATCAAAGCACCAGTGTGTTTACTGCTTTACTCGAGGTTGATGAGAGTCGAGCTACGGATTCGTGGCAAATCTCGCTATGGCACTCAGAAGGCAAAGACTGGAGAGAATGTCCTATGGATCCCGTCAGAAATACCTCTGCATATCCAACTTCACTGCAGTCTTTGAAGCCGGCATTTGAATCCCCTCTTCATCGTCTTTGCTTTACGACCCCACTTGCCATCCATCTCCCAACCAATTTCACAATCAAGTTTCGGAACGGTTCTGACCAATCTTGGAAATGGGTGAAGGCTCATCAAGGGACGCAAGATGGAGTTGTCATGCTGAAGACTGTCACCAGTCAAGTTGCAATATCGAGCACCTTGGGAGATTACATTCAAGGCCTAAACCCAATTCTGGACTCGAAAAACTATCGAAGTCAATCTCCTGGTACTACCCTTTGGTCCGTGGAAGCTCCAATCGAGGCAGCCGACGGAGAAAAATCCAATATTAAAGATATCAAATTTGGGGTACCTTGGGGGCAGGGGAAATTCTCGAGGTAAGCAGTCTCATGTTTTCATTCCAGCCATTTTCATTCCGACGTCTAAAGTTCAGATGCCGTGCCTGTGATAATGTTCCTATATTGATATTCACAGATGGTTTGCCCTGATTCGAATTTGGTCTCCATGGCTTGCACCAAGACAAGGAAAGTCCCATTTCGATCTCGACAAAGAAGCAGTTATGTGCTCTTTCCTGAGTCTCAGTGGCAAGCATTTGGTTTTGCTTGCCATTAGTGGAGTCGAGGATGTCATGACTCTTTTCAAGAGTGACTCGGAAGGGAATGTTGTCTTACACGTATGGCGTGGAAGCACCTTCCAATGAATCTTGTTGACTGATGGACAGATCAGAAATGACAGCTCTAAAAGGACTATTGTCAGAGTACTTGTCGGTCTTGGTGATGACTTTGAATCAGCAAATGCCGCTGTGATGTATCACGCAAGAGGTATTGTCACAGCAGCGGAGACAGCTACGGGAGAGCAAAAGGAAGAGCTGGAGGCGTTGAAAGATGGAGATGCTGCTACCAAGCTATGGGCTGAAAACTGGTATGACGGTTTGACTTATTGTGAGTGATTAGTGGCTAGGCTTTGACACTTATTGACTACCATCTAGGCACTTGGAATGCACTTGGCCAGGCTCTCACAGAGGAGAAGGTTCTCCATGCCGTCGAAACTCTTGCGAAGAACAACATCAACATCACCAACTTTATCATCGATGACAATTGGCAAGCAATCGATTATCGAGGTCACGGGCAGTTTCAGCACGGCTGGATCGAATTCGAAGCTGAACGTAAAGCCTTCCCTAGCGGCTTGAAGCACCTCGTCTCCAAGATTCGTGAAAAGCACCCCAGCATCCAACATATCGCAGTCTGGCATGCCATATTAGGATACTGGGGTGGTATCTCACCTGGTGGTAAGATCGCACAAACATATAAGACCGTGGATATTGTCCGGGAAGACGCTCAGAGAAGAAACCTACCACTCGGTGGTAAGATGACAGTGGTTGCTAAAGAAGATGTGTCACGCTTCTACAATGATTTCTATCAGTTCCTCTCCGATGCCGGCGTCGATGCCGTTAAGACTGAGTGAGTGACTATTCTCAAGCCAGTGATCTCTTCTAACAAATTTCCAGTGCGCAATTCATGCTGGATACGTTCGTCTCCGCAAGGGATCGCAGTGATCTCATACACACTTACCTCGACGCGTGGGCTGTTTCTTCTCTTCGCCACTTCAGCGTGAAAGCAATCTCCTGCATGTCACAAACTCCTCAAATCCTCTTTCATTCCCAAATGCCACAGAATAAGCCTCCGCTTCTCGTCCGCAACTCCGATGATTTCTTTCCCGAAATCCCAACAAGTCATCCATGGCACATATGGACGAACGCCCACAATGCACTTTTCACCCAGCATCTTAACGTTGTCCCTGATTGGGATATGTTCCAGACAGTACACGATTATTCTGGCTTTCACGCAGCAGCTAGATGTGTAAGTGGAGGGCCGATCTACATTACCGATGTTCCAGGACAACATGATCTCGATCTCATAAGTCAGATGACAGGCCCTACGATAAAAGGGAAAACGGTTATCTTTAGGCCTAGTGTCGTTGGAAAGAGTTTGGATCAATACAACGGCTATGATGATGACAACTTACTACTGGTTGGAACATATCATGGTAAGATCTCCACTGTCCCTTTTGTGACTCAATTGACACATCCCAGGCTCAGCATCAACCGGCACAGGTATAATCGGCTTCTTCAACGTCTCCCAACGGCCTCTTACCGAACTCATCCCACTTTCAAAATTCCCGGGCGTCATTGAAGCACAATACTACATAGTCCGCGCCCATTCCAGCGGCCTCGTCACGAAGCCCATGCAAGTCGTCGACCCCTCGGCCCTAATCCACATCTCTCTTGGCATCCGTGGCTACGATATCCTATCCGCCTACCCCTTACGTGGATTCGTTGACCCCAAGACCTCAAATACGACGTGGATCGCTAATCTTGGCCTGCTAGGGAAAATGGCGGGTGCTGCTGCTATCGTGGATAGCAAGATCACTAAGCAGGAGAATGGAAGAATTGCGATTGATACCAATCTTAAAGCCCTGGGAATTCTTGGTCTTTACGTCTCGACGCTACCAGCCATTGAGTGGAAAAATGCGATGATGATCACGATTCTGGGAAAGATGATTCCAATCGATACTGTCAAAGTCAGTGGTGTTGATAAGCATGTGCTTGAAATCGATGTCGAGGAAGCGTGGAAGCAGATGGACCTAGAGAGCGGGTGGAGTAATGAAGTTGAGGTTAAAATTTATATCAATCCTTCTCACTAAGGAAGGCAAAACGGGAATATATAGCACGAGCTTCAGGGCATCCAAAGTGGATCATTAACGGTTCATCGAGCATCGATTGATATTCACCTTTTTGGATTTATTCCATACCGATACTGAAATTTAGTCATTCATCCACTTACTCATCCTTCCTCACCGTATCGACATCCCAAACTGTCTTCAGGAATCCGACTAAATCCTCCATCTCCGCTGCATCCCACCAATGTTCCAACCCTTTATACGCCTTGAACTGTGTATCAGGTACCATCTGCTCCATCAGTCCCCCAGTTCTCTGCCCCAGTGAACCTTCATTTTAGTATCACACTCTCCATGTCCCAAAAATACCGAGATGCTTTGTATACCATTTTTTCCTTTTCCACTCGCCTTCCCCAAGGTATCCTTGTCGCCCATTTCATCCATTCCCAAAAGCTGCCTTAGATATTGCACGGCGAACAAGAACTTCGCCTCCGCCATGAAGTGCGAGGGCATAGAACCTGAAGATTTGGTGATGAGATCGAGTATCTGGAGTCTGAACGGACACCATCCACTCATCCCGACAAACGCCCCGATCTGTCCGCCTTTCCCTTCAATACCCCCCAGATGTCCAGAAAGAAGGGCAATACACGCCATTGCTGATCCCTGACTGAAACCACCGACCACAATTCTCTTTCTTGCTTTCCGTCTCGCCTTCGCTTCATCTTCGGCGTCGCCTTCGAGAGGAGACATCCCCTGTAAGATGACTTCCGTCTCCGCATCAACCAGTCCATCCAGATACACGCTCGACTCCTTCAGCCCCTCTTTCTGGATGTCCTCGTTCAGCGTCCGATCGCTGAATGACTTGAAGTCGAACCATGCGTGACTTTCCCGGCCGAGAACTGTGCTATAGCGTTTACGGCCTGTTGGGAAGACAAAGCGTGTTGAGGGGAAGGATTTGGGTAGTGTTTTGTGGACTTCTGAGGATAACGGTTCAGGGATGGGGAATTTAAGGAGAGCTTCTGCGAATGCATGCCCATCTTGTGAGGTGCCGTGGAGGAGGATAAGAGTGTTCTCATGCTTCTCCATTGGTTCCAGAATGTATGGTGGGGGGTATGAGGCCGCCATTGGAGAGTCTGAGGTTGTGTGGGAAGACGGCTCAAGGGTGGATGATATTATGTGGCTTGAGGAACAAGTAATGTAGTGATGGGATAGCAGTCCCGATGGATAGCTTGTACACAATACCCGGCTTTCGTGTAGATTGGTGTATTTCCCGGTTTGGATGTGGACCAGTATGGCATCGTGGCGGTGAGAAGACGTCTCAATTGTTGCTGATAGGTTTGTGTTATAGGAAGATTAATCGAATATTCTACCGGCATCTAGGCCAAAAAAAACTTTCATCCGGGTACATGATAATGAGCATGATGGCCAATCTTCGTGCAAAGTATTGGATTTTCTTTCAGATTAATGCCCTCATCGATCGCTTGTTGATAGTAAGAATGGCATTGTGCGGGGTAGTTTTGAAGCTTGACATTGGGTTGTTCCAGGGCTGGGATTCGAGCCTTGACCGCTATGGTTGGCTTGAAAAGCAGTCAAGAGGTGCTGAAGAATCTTCCCATGCCTTTTACCACAAGCACAAGACAGCCCCTCAATCTCGGACGTCGAGCATTTTCGGACACCTTTTTGAGTAATTTGATATTCAGGTTCCCAAATTCCCAATATGGAATAGAAGAAATGATAGATCCTAAGGCAGGTTGGACAGCTGACTCTTGGATTGGAAAGTGTCACCCGCTTTCAAAACGTATCTCTAAGTCGTGTGTACAAGTTCTCATCAACGTGGCAGCCGGGTTCGCCGAGATATGTAAATCGAAGGAAAGTCTTCAAGAGAGGGTTGAGGATGCTCTGGGAATGTCGAAGCGATTTCCAGTATAAACATATACAGCCCAAGGAGCTAGAAACAATAGCACCTTTCCCAATGAATCCAACAGCGCTTTAAAAGCTGCGACCCGGCAAATATCAAGCAAAAGCTCCCATTACAGTATGACACGATCTACAAGCTCTCAATGGCCTTCATCAAAACTTCCAGCCCTCTCTTCTCTACTCCATCCTCCTCCTCTAAATCCCTCAACATCCAAGCGACATCACTCTGCACACCAAGCGGAATATAGCATCCATTTCTAGCCTTCTCGAGACTCTCCTTCAATCGACTCGTATGCTCCCATTCTTTCGCCGCCGTCTCCGCAACATCAATGACTTTGCTGGGGATACCACACATCGATGCACAATGCATACCGAAGCTGCCCTCCGCAACACCTTCCTCCAACTTGTATAGGAATGTGACTCTTCTTTCCCCTTCGTCGACCTGGATCTGCATTCTCTTTGGCGCTATCTCAGGGTGGCCTGCAAACTCGGTTGCGATAGAGTGGTAATGCGTTGCGAAGAAGCCGGTACATCCAATATGTGAAGCGACATGGTGGAGGACTGCTTGTGCCACTGCCACGCCGTCGTAAGAAGAGGTACCACGTCCGAGCTCGTCGAGGATGACCAGTGAACGAGGTGTTGCTTCTGACAGGATCTTTTTGGTTTCGGAAAGCTCTACGAAGAAAGTGGATTGAGCAGCAAAGATATTGTCATTTGCTCCGAGGCGGGACATGATGCGGTCGCATGGGGTAAGACGTGCGGATATGCAAGGTACGTAGCAGCCTATTTGAGCCATGATCACTGCCACGCAGGTCTGAAAGTATTAGTGAAATATGATAAAACAGAGACACAGTTGACATACCATTCGAAGGATTGTTGACTTTCCAGCTGCATTGGCACCTGTCAATAAGGTGATGTTGGAAGCTTCCCCACCAAGCTTCACATCATTGGGAATGAAGTCAGTGACATTTGGAAGAATGCATGGATGGCGGAGTTCCTCGAATTCAACCACGCTTCGTTCCTGATCAAGGAAAGTCGGTCTGCAGCTTGGTTCTCCCAGAGCAGCTGATGCAGCAGCAAGACTTATAAGACAGTCGAGTTGCGCGATAACTTTAACAGCTGCATTCCAAACACTGTACTCTTCATCAAACCGAGCAAAAAATCTCCCAGCAACCTGCTTGACAATCTGTCCGTGTGTCTCCTGAGCTTCCTGAAGATCCCGTACTAACTCTTGTAGTTCAGAAAAGTAGTAACGTTTCACGGCCTTAGTCGAGGACATCATCTTCCAATCTTTCGGTACTTTGATGTTGGCTGGCACTTCCAGCTGGTAAACCTCCTTCCCGATGTCTCTAAAAGTGATGTTCTTGGACCCAAACTCTTTCTGTTTCCGCTTCATCAGGCTGTCCAATTCTTGTTTGATCTCGGTGATTCGGCTTTGGCTGGCGTCGAATTCTTCTTCTACACCACGCTCGGGTACGAGGAGCTTATAGTCTCTCGCCTTCTGTCGATCAAATGCATTCTTCCACCATTTCAGGGGCGCTTTCAGATCTGGCATCGCGGTAATGAGACGATCCACAATACCGTCGCCACCACCAAAAGCTTCAAGTAGCGTCATGGTGTACTCGATTTGCTCAAATCCCTCTAGCACTCTCACAAAATCCTCTGGTCTACAGATTCCCGCATGAATACGAGAGATCAACCGCTCCAGATCAGGCATCTTGGTCATTGATGCTGTGAACTGATCGCTGAGGGAACGATCTGCGTTCAGCATGTCGACTGCATCCAAACGTTCATTAATCCGTTTCGCATCGGCCAACGGATGGCATACCCATTGACGAAACATGCGCTTTCCAAATGGCGTAACACAGCGATTGAGCAAGGTGAAAAGCGTTCCGTCTTGTCCCCCATCATATGTGTTTGCGAAAATTTCCAGGTTGATGAGAGTCTGACCATCGAGGACTAATGTAGTACCTTTCTGGATTGGGTCATACCAATTGAAGTTGCCTTGCGTCAAAAGCGTTCGTTCCAGTTTGAGAGATCTCAGGTATTGTACCAAAGCACCGAATGCAGACATGAGAAGGTGTTTGTCTCTAGCCTGCTCAAGCTTTTCTGGCCAGACTTCTTCATCCTCTACGTCAGCAACGAAGTATCCGCTGCAATCCAACTCGCGTCGTGTGACATCAGCTTCCCAGAACTCTTTCCCGGGCTTCAGAAAATTCCATATCGTTGTAGGATTGGTGTTATTCTTCAGTATTCGTAAAGCCTTTGCGGATATGCAGGATTTCTCGATTAAGAGTTCCTGGGGTCTTGTTTGAGCCACGAAGGTTTCAAACTTGGTGAGATCCACGTCATCGACAAATTCTGACAAGAAGAATTGCCCAGTCGCTGTATCGACGAACGAAATTCCAAAGGCTGGTAAATCATCAACGATTGACTCCTTGATCGCAACGCAAAATGTTGCCATATCATCCTGTAACATGCTACCCTCGACCAAAGTGCCGCCAGTAAGTACGCAAGCAAGTTCTCGTCTGATAATGTCCTTCTTTCCACCTTTCAGTGGAGGGCCTTGACTATCTTCTCTTTCTCTCATCTCCTTGCCAAGAGCTGATTCGCACTGGTCAACTCTGGCAATCTTGAAGCCCTTTGCAACGAACTGATTTGCCCAGTGATCAAGGGACATTTCAGGAACGCCAACCATTCGCATGTTCACTCTGTCCGTGAGTTTCAGATCAAAGAGCTGGTGACCAATCGTCGCGTCATTCTCGTACAACTCGTAGAATTTGCCTTTCTTGAAGAAAACAACGGTGTCCCAGAACTTTTGCTTGATCTCCCAATATTGCTTTTCGAACGCCGTAAATTTGTTCCACGCCATGGGGGGTATATAAACAGTTCGTGGATCGTAATCAGGATGTCCGATAGGATTACGGTCGATATCTTGAATGTTTGCAAGCCATTCGTATCGTGTCTCTGGATCTGATTTTGATGCTTTCTCCTTCCTGCTCGACGCTGGGGCCTTGGACTTTTTGACAGATTTCCTTCCTATAGTTTCGGTACTATTAGGGTCATACTTCCACTGTTGTGCTGTTGATGTATCTGGCAGCTCCAGATCCACGTCTTCGTCGTGCTCGTCCTCTTCGTCGTGAGAGGAAGGTGTAGATATGTTAGAACGTTTTCGAGAAGTCGCCGTCGATGTGGGACGTTTCCGTTTTTTTGACGGCTTCATTGGAGCATCGGAATCGTCGTCAACAACAAAGTCGTCCATTTCTTCTGCAAGGCGTTAACGTGCGATTTCCATTTCCCCTGGTATCCTAGCTGCTTACCATCATCATCATCATCAGCTGCACCATCTAGGCCCCCAATAAATGTGTCTTCCTCATCATCATCCTCGACGACTCGTTTACGCTGTACTAGTTTCCTTTTCGTTGAAACACCCGCTGGGTCGAATGCTTCTTCATCGTCATCGTCGGACTCGGCATAGCAGATAGGTTTCTTGGCCTGAATAATTCGAGGTCAGCGGTTGTTCTAAGAGACAGGTTCAATATGTCTATACGGACCCTTCGTGAAGGACTGCTCCCAAATGCCACACCAGTACCAGTCACAGCCTGTAGTTTCTTAGCAGGTGTCGCAGGTGATGGCAAGCCATCGTCCTCTACCTCTTCTGGTATCCCAAGATTCTCATTCTCTTGGGAGCTCGAGGGACCATTTGGATCGCTGCTGGGAACTGGCGTCATGCTCTTGACGGCAGCTTTCCTGAATGCAGGCTTCTTGAGTGGAAGGTTAGGTTTTGGCATCGCGTTGACGCCTTTCGGCTCGCCCTTCGTCTTCAAAGTCGCGGTCGATGGGTTGGGGGTGCCGTTTCCATTGGAAGCAGCTTTCGTAAAGAAGTTGAGGATTGATCCATTCTTTGAGCCTGCACTTGAAGTCTGCTTCTTTAGGGTGGGCGGCGGAGCTGGAGTAGCTACCGCGGCCTCATTGTTTTTGGCCATGATAGCTATCAATCAAAGTTTAGAAAGAAGTCTCTAATACAATAGAGAACTGACGGGTAAATCAACAATAACAATAGAATTAGAAGTTTTTGGGAGAAATGTAGGTAGTCTGAGAGAGAGATAGGAAGACGCGAAGACCCGCGTTCGCGTCGTAAGAAGGTGCATGCCCAAATGCTTGCTACACCGCCTTCGCTCACAGGGATTATTTAGAGTGGGCAAATCTCTCTGGATCAAGGCAAAATAAAGGCGGTGTACCAAGGATTGGACCGTACGGAGGCAAGTGCCGCCATTTCCGAAGCTCTTGTGTTGCTCAAGGTCCTTGAAGTTCATTTTCTTCTTTCTCTTCCTGATCCCCTGGCTTCACCATCGATATTTTAAAAGATTGTATCTCGACACAGAGATTGCCCGCCACGTCGTTACCTCATCCTCCCCAAAATTACTGGTAGAGGCAGCATCCAATGCGTTGATCTTTGGTATAAGTTCACCCCAACGCTCCTCAAACGTCATCGATGTCTATTGATTTCTCTATATATTCGCTTCAAATATTATCTAGCTTTCTGGGAGCTGAAGCTGTTATATGCGTTGTCCAACACGGGCTGATGATTCCTTCGTTGAAGTCCACGCTTTTTTCCTCTCCTCATTGCGATACCGGTCGTTGAATGGTGTCGAATTTCTCTCCGCTCGCCTTTTCCTACTGTTCTTCACGGCTTCTGACACTTCGCGCGTCCTAGTTTTGACATCTCCATGATTTGGGCTCTTCCCTCCTCCTTCAACTTGATGTCCAGGCCCTGTTGCAGAGTCCCTTTTCGTGGCAGTCCGCGGAGCCTGCTTCCCAACCACCTCCGTTTTGGCTCGATTGTATTCCGGGTCAAGACTTCCTGCAAAGATTGGGGGTTTCATTTTATCAGGTGTGAGTTGCGAAAGCTCCTACTGAGCTTGGATATCCCCCATTCCCGGCTCTCCATTCACTGAAAAGTCTCTTTGCTCGGTTCTTGTCCTGCAGGCATTCCGAACCGTAGCCGAAGTTACATTCTTTCGTGTATGGACATACTTGACATCCGGGCTCTTGGTGGGTGGATCATTCTGCGATTTCTTCTCCTTTCTTGCTTCTTTTACCCCTTGTGATATTTTGCTGCTATCAATGGGACTATACGCAGCTAAGGGATTTGCATTCACCAATACACGCCGGTGTTTTCTCCTTAATTGAAGAGCTTCCTCAGTCAAGGTTGATGCCATGGGTCGTCTAATAGCAGTTGGAATCGTTGGACTGTGTAACGAAGTATTTCGTTGGTCTCGACCGCTATCCAACGAGCATGTCGTTGAAACGTGGTTTCCTAGATTTGGTTCAGATCCTCTCTTCTTTGTTGAAAGTGATAGTTCAACCAAGCTTCCCAAATTGAGTGGTGAAGCACGACTGCTAAAGAGAGAGGTCGAGGTCGCGCTCGAATACTGGTGCATTTTAATTTCGATGCCAGAACTCTTGATACACCCTCCAAACTCACTTGTTGGCGGAGTTTTATTCGTCGTATAACTCTCAAGACTCAATTTCACGTTTTTCGAGTCGACGCTACTGTCAATTGAGATCTTTGGCAATGGTCTCAAAATCCCTTCTCCCGACATTAAATGATTTCTTTCCCTTCGCTTCTGCTCCACCTGAAAGGTTGGAATCATATCCACGATTGAATTCTTGGAACTCCTATTCAATGCTCCTAATCTTTTCCCCAGGGTTACCGAGCTCAATGGACGCTGCAAATGGTCTATTGCTGCAGGCTTGGGGGCAAGCTCTGCGACTCTGTCGGAGATCCCAATGTCGAAGTGAGGGCCGCCTAACGGGTCGTTGTACTTGCAATTGATGGATTCGATGGTGGGGAGTCGTTGCGAATCGTCAATACCGCCACCGCTAGACCTTCCCATCCATTCTTCCTCTTCGCCAACCTTCCAGATACCTACGTCGATCGCAGGTCTCTGACTAATCTCTCCTCCAAAAACGGAGACCAGAGATTGGTCATCGAGATCCTTCTCCGTGCACGCTGCTACCGAAGTACCGAATTTCGTCATCCAGTTTTCCACCAAGTTAATGAACTCCCGGAGCCTCACAAAAGTCGGGTAGATATAACTTTCTGGCAGATCAGGAAGCTTCTTTCTGTCTAGGCGCTTCGAAACTTCAGCACCTAACTTCTTCCTCCTAGCCTTCCGGTCCCTCTCCCGCCTCTCCTTCTCCAGTTGCCCCTCCCTGACGAATCTATCAGCCGAGCTTTGATCGGCATCGCTCGCCGCCAATTCAATCCCATTCCAAATGCCATCTTGGGTAGAGTGACTGGCCATATTCTTCTTGATATGCACCAAATCCCGGTCAACCTCCGCAAGAATCGCTCCTAAAGCTTTAGCCGGCACTTTTCTATGAAGACTGCTAAGCAGGTCACGAAGCTTGGTAGTCTCATCATATCGCCAAAGCCCTAACCCTTAACCATAAGTCGCCGAGGCGTGGCTCAAAGTGTCGACGCAGTTTTGAAAGACCAATGAGGATCGATTTGCTGACTTTAGAGTCGACGTCGCGAAGATTCTCGACTTTCTGGCAGAGATGGCACATTGGCTTAAGCTTGGTGGAGGCACTTTCGTGTAGCCTGAAGCAGCATAATTTCTGGATTTTGTATCCCGGTCGAGTATGGCTTTTGTTTGAGGGAGTATAGATCCTTTGGCGAGTGGGTCTGGGCTAATATTGACTTCAAGTTTGTGATTGCGCCACGCTACTGTTCCCGATCTCATTATTGCCGAGCAATAGCCTCTGCTCTCCTATTATAGCTCTGCAGCTGTGATTCGTACTCTATGGACACAGTGAATGGGCGTTATTGCTGCTTTTTTGCTGCTTTTTGTTACAGTCGCAACGTTAGGTCTTTAATGTTAATTCACTGTCCCAGTTATGACATGCCGCTGTAACGCCAGCCACTCTGCCTGATTTCATTATGAGCCACAAGATGATTCCAAACGCACCGCGAACGTGATTTTGGGCTTCTCGCAATACGGAAGCAAACCGGCAACTCATTCAATGATTCACAGCATGGATGTTGGATGCTAACCGTGTGTGAGTGGCTCTTCAACTGCAATCACGAGTTGTTTCAGAGCGTTGGAGGAGCTTGGGACTAGTCATGCTTCGATAGCAATAACTTGATAGGTAACTGCGGTGCAATACGTACACATTGTCTCGCTGGCTTGCCCGCTCTCCTTCAAGGCATTCTCGATTTAGCTGCAAATAATATCATCGGCCCTCTGCTGTGCGATGAGATAATGAAATATGGTTTTGGCACAGAGTTTGTTTCCTCGGACTCTAGAAGTTGTCCGCATCGGATTCGAGGGGAGATTGAGCGTTCCAGAGAAATCTGCGTTGTTGTCATTTAGGTCCCTGCACCAATCCTGCAACATCAACATTCCTACTTCACAATATTCTAATCGCTCAAACACATTGAGCGATTTGAACCTTACAGAGGTAGAGGTTTTCTCTATTATTCCTGTAGAATTTTCGGAAGTTGAAGGCAACTAAGATCACGAAAGGAACCTTCTATTCTTATCTGTATACATGATTCTTGACCATTTCCAAATCGTTAGAAGGCTGTGAATCTAGAATATTGTTACTTGGAACTTAACCTATGCATTGTACTCAAACATCGTCAGGGCAGAAAAAGTACTCATCCCAAGTCATTGAAACGGCCACTATCAAATATTACCAATTTCAGAAGTGCTCGACAGCAATCTCAGTGATAGCCCTGACGGGAAGGCCTCGTGTTAAATGGAAGAAGCAAATACTTTAGCTTATTGCAAGCACAATTTATGCGGCAAAAGTTTATTGAGTATTAATCAAAATACAGACTGTCTTGTATTCCATTATTGATAGTTTCAAATAAAGTTTAGGGGATTGCTTCATAAACATCCTCCATTCTGCGGGGGGTCATCAGATAATCGTCCGGCACGTCCTTCGGGGCCTGATGAGCTTCAGCCCATTTCCTAACATCCTCAAAGTTTCTACATTTGTGTTCGGTATTGAAGTCGGGATAAGCGGTGGGATGTTCTCTATTCCACCAAACTTGTCCTAACACTGCGACGTCGACGGTGCACATCAGTTGCTGGCGGAGGATATCAAGGCAGTGCGCTGATCAATTGTCAGCGTCTGCCAATGCTCTAGACTGGATGGACTGGGAATGGAAGTAAGGACGCAAACGTGGTAGTAAAAGGAGAGATTTGCTGGGGATGGGGTGGACTGACTGATGTGGAATTTTAAGATTCTGTCATCATTTTTGAAGGCTCCCTGTCCCAGGTCATGGTAGTGCTCAAAATTGTAATAAAGACTTTTGCGTAGGAGATTGAGACAATGTAAATGGTGCAGCCCTTCGATGTTCGCTGGAAATCCCCCTCCGTATTTCTCTGATACTTGGACTTGGTCTTCTGTCAAGCCTGATTTCGCCGCCAGGCTGGTGGGAACTATCGCTGCTCTATCTTTTGTGAGGTCAGAATATGGACTGAGGTGAGACTTTGGAGGACCAAGGGATAGAGAATGACGAACAATCTACTCCCAATGCTTCCCATGCTGCATCCACTTCCGGGCCTCCATCCTGTCGATAGACATTCTCCTGCAGTAACGAGCCATTGAATTCGACAATTTGGTATTTGATCTCGACATCAGGTATCACTGGCGCTGGATTACATTAGACGAGCTGTCAAGGATCTGGATGGGGGACTCACAATACTGCGAGATTTGTTTAGTACAGAAAGATCCAAGATTTGTGGCATGACCACCCCCAAGCCATGCACCAAATGCTGCGGATATCAGGACAGTCACTATCCATGCAGGAAGAGCACAATATCGTGATCTGACTAAAACTCCAGTACTGGGTGTCTGAGACTCGGAGGTTTGTGATTCACAGTCCTCGGATTGAGACAATGGAGCAAAGTCGATCTTCTTAGTAGAAAGTCCTTCAAACATTTTGATGCTTCTGCGCTGAATGAGAAGATGCCGTCAAGAGATGGAGCCTGGAGGCATACAATTCAAAAGTTCCAGGACTGACCAAGTTCGAAATCAATAGCTCCAACCACCGTCACATGCGTGAATTGGAGTCTGGCAGTTCCGTGTCACTGCAAGCTGCTCCCAGCTGAGAGCTTGGCCTCGCTGCCGAACCCTATGTGAGAGACGCCCGGATTACAGAGAAACTAACAAAGGCGGCCATGATCTGAGAGAGGCTTTTCGAATGCGCTCCAGACTCCGGCAGCAGACACAGCCAAGAATGTGCTAAGGCTGTCAGAGATGCAAGCATCACCTTAGTGGGCGAAATCCGGGGAAGTCTCAGCCATGGCCTTGGCATAGGTATGTTGTCGGTCATATCGCTTGATTTGACGCCACAGATGCGCCATAGGGCTGGAACAAAGGATATCGCTTGCGACAACCAATAAGATCCATTGATTGTCTGGATCTGAACAGCTGAATGTTTGGGTCGAAGAAGCATTGGGAGGTCTGCGTGATTTTCTGAGGTGGTTCAAGACACGGATGGTATGGGGCCACTGCCCCGGGCCAGACACTTGATTGGCTTCTATTACTATGACATTTTCTGATCTGCGGAACATCATCTCCATATTCTTCTCTCCATCATGTCTTACAGAAAGTAGAAACTCCACTAGAAGAGTGACATCGAAAGCAGGCAGGCTGTCGATGAGGGGTAATTTCATGGTCAACGAAAGGTAGAGCTATTTTGTCCGCATACGAAAACTGGTCGCGTTCGTTTGCCGCTTTTGGAATATTCTTTACATGCCCAGTGCCCACCGTAAAACTCACCAGTCACATTCAAGCCCGGTTTCCAAATGAGCTTGGAAGCTATTCAAACAGTTCCCGAGAATCAGAGTCAGGCAAGTTCAGTAGTCCTAAGGACTCTTTAAGCCGACAGTATGCATCGGACAGGAAATAGACTTTGCCTTTTATTGAATTGGCTTGTGTACCATGATCAGGAGCTTGCTTGCGCTTTCATGGAGTCGTCCATTCACATAGCTTTGGTTATCTGGAACAGACCAATTTACCGAAAACGGCACGAAACTACCAAATAATGCTCACCCTTTGAAGCCTCTTGAATTGCCAAGAAACCACTGCATCATATTGACAAGCTGAGGCCGCATCCATACAAGCACCTTTCCCAGCTCTATAACCACCGGATTCCCAGCCTTTTGGCCTCCTCGAGCTGACTACGATTCCAAACCCAGAATATCTCCCTAGCCAAGAGTTGACCTTGTTATCATGAAGCTTTTCATCCTCTCTATCGTAGCACTTGCCTCTGTAGCCGCTGCTGCACCCGTGCCAGTGGCCGAGGCCGAGGCCAGCCCAGGTTATGGCAAATACTCTGGTTATGGAAAGTACGCTCCTCCCGCAGGTGGTTATGGGAAATACTCTGGTTACGGAACCTACAAGCGCGGTGAAAAGGATGTCGAGAAGCGGGACTACGCCGACTATGGAACCTACGATGCGCCTCCTGGAGGAGTGAGTATAACTTGCCGTGTTTTGGGACCAGACACTGACATGATTCTCACAGTACGGAGACTATGGAAGCTACACCACTGCTCCAGTGCCCGAGCCTGCTCCTGCACCTGCCGTAAGTGCCAACATGTCATGGCACTTGCCATCGTCTAGACTACCCGACGATACCATACTCCAGAAGAGCCTTACTAACCCGTGCTCACAGGCTGGATACGGAGACTATGGTGACTACCCACCACCCGATGGCGGATACGCAACCTATGGAACATATAAAAGAGCGATTTGGAACTTCGTAAAGAGGGCTTGGAATTAGGCCGTGGTGAGAAAAACCACTTGGCTTCGCCTCGAAACTAACTGACTATCGCAGAATCGACCCCACTCGAAAGATGTGGCTCGTTTCTGCGGAGACGAATAAGCGTATTCAAACGTGGGACATAGGCAATGTAATGTTCTGGTTGAGGGAAATGTGTTTGAAATAAGTCGATAACTAAACCACTGGACTGTGCAAGCTCAAATACAAACACTTAATAAAACCAAAGACCAAAAACCAATTGGTGACAGTAGAGCCATCAGAGCAGCAGACTTTGTGTGTCCCGGTGCATGCGAATAAATTCAGAGGCAAGAGGGTCTAAATAATCCTTCCAATGGCGCTTTAATTTGTAACCCCGGATGTCGAACACCAAGTCAGAACCATAGCCAACACATGGTAGTCTTACAGTCAGTTCGAGCGTTTTGAAATTGTTGCTGCGACATTCTCCCACACACCACTTCCCTGCGTGATACGGGTTCCACCATGCACAGCAAACTGCCTGGACGCCTTGCCCATATACCAAGACCTTTTGGAGTTTTTCTCTTTCGTGTCTCGGACATAATTCACAAGTCCGAATCGTTCTCTAGCTGGACGAAGCTCCGAAATTGTGATGCGAGTGACTCGTGGCATACCAATGAAATTCATTGTGGTGAGTTCAAGCTTCGCGTCCTTGGGCAGTGCCTGCGAGTATCGATGGACCAGCTCTCGGGAGTATCGGGCAAATGGAGGAAGTCGGAGATGGATATTTGCAACGAAAGGGGATGTCAGGTATGCCACGGCAGTCATTGGGACAACACCGATGGCCACCACTATCGACGGTCAGGTTTGAAGTCACGTGAAGGAGGCAGACATCGCTCCCACGGGGACATACCACCAACTGCGCCCCATATTGGCTGGTCATCGGACTGGAAATATGATGGGGCTAAGACCAAGCAGAAGAAGGAGAAGATGAAGATGGTGCTGATCTTCCAGCATCCGAGAAAGACCGATCGCCCTGTTCCAGCATGGAAAACGAGAAGCCGCTCGGGAAGGACTACATGCAATTAGGACGAAGACTTAAGCAGTGTATATGTCAAGAGACACCTACCAGGTTTCCTAGAATGGGCGCCAGCTGGGGGTTTTGTCGAGCTGATAGTGCTGTTATGCCTTTCTCGACCCTGGATGGCCCAATTTGGGCTTCTGAAGCGTATAAATCGAGAGCCTGCACCCAGTCGAGCAACTGGGATTGATGATCGAGCGAAATTCCGTAGCAATAGCAGAGTTTGTCCCATTGCTTGGGGTTCAAAGATTTTTGTCACGAGACTTTGAAGATTCTGGTACTGTACGAGTAGCGCGCTAGACCTTGAAGCGAGTGGGAATGGGGCGGCTTTTCATTTATGCAAAAGACCAGATCCTCCAAAACCTTGTGTCCAACAATCATGATATTGCGGAATCTCAATTGATAGCACTTGAGGCACTAGCCTTTTACAGCACGCCATGGGTTTGTGCCTTTTTCACACCGTACGACTCTTGGTCTACGGTATTCTCGCTCTCGTAGTGACAGCATACACCACCTTGTCTGACGAGACGTTGAAGAGTCTACCATCCGCAGGCACAGATTTCGACATTAAGACGGGCTCCATCCTCGCACCAATTTTGATTCCTCGAGTTCCAGGTACGCCAGGCTCAGCAGCAGTCCAGCAGCATTTCATCGAATGGTTCTCGACCCATCTTCCCAAATGGACTATCGAATTCCAGAATTCGACCGCCACGACACCTGCTACTGGAGATAAGCAAATACCATTTGTGAACATCATAATTACACGCGACCCGCCATGGACACAGCCGGGAAATGTTGGAAGATTGGCGCTGGTTGCCCATTTTGACAGCAAGCTGACGCCGGCGGGGTTTATTGGAGCAACAGATAGTGCGGCTCCATGTGCGATCATTATGCATGCCGCGAGGAGTGTTGACGAGGCTTTGACGGCGAAATGGGCGACGATGGAGGCAGATGGCTCTAGTGGGCTCGATGAGGAAAAGGGAGTTCAGATACTACTCCTTGATGGAGAGGAAGCATTTGTGAGCTGGACGGATACCGACTCACTATACGGTGCTAGGTAAGTGCTATTTCTATGCCAGCTCGACTATACTAACGTGCCTAGGTCATTGGCAGAAACATGGGATGATAGCTATCACGCTGCTATGTCTACCTATAAGAATGCGCTGGACTCCATCTCCCTTTTCCTCCTCCTTGATCTCCTCGGGGCGGAAAACCCCACAATTCCTTCATACTTCAAGACTACGCACTGGGCATATCAAAGTTTGGCGACGATAGAAGGGCGGCTACGAACCCTCAACCTACAACAGTCCAAAGCCGACCGCCCTTTCCTCCCTGAGAGCAACAAAGACTCGAATAATTTTCGTGGTGCATGGGGCGTTCAGGATGATCACATCCCATTTATGGCACGTGGAGTGGAGGTCTTGCATATGATACCCACGCCGTTTCCGAGGGTTTGGCATCAGATGACGGACGATGGAGAGCACTTGGACTTATCGACAGTGGAGGATTGGGCGCGAATGGTCACCGCCTTTATCGGGGAGTGGATGGATTTGGAGGGATATTTCCCCTCGAAGACTCTGGCTGAAGCTCACATCAAGGCGAAGAGGAAGGTCAGTAGTAAGACTGAGCTGTGAGTTGATCTCACTCCAAGCATCACGATCACCAACTTATAATGTACAGTAAAGATGACATATAGATCACCTGTACATAACGAGCAAATTCTTCAAATTTAGATCGAGCCTCGACAGTGTTTTTGTCTGTTTTGGTCAATGACCTATTACACACAAGTCTTTTTATGATCCTACATTCCCGTATCTCACAGTCCCAATACCGCACTAACATAATTGCCACAGGTGGAGAGAATCCAAACCATATCGTACCAACGGCAATGATGGTACCAACAATGGCCCACCCCGGATCGATGGCTCAAGTTCCTAACCGCCAGGAATCCCCATCTCCACACGGCCGATCTGCCAGAGTCTGTGCACAGCCTTACAGACTGAATAGACAACCGCTGCATGAGCCCCTCTCAAAGCCATCTCTCTCCTAACACCCCACTCCAATTTCTGATCATTCTGCGCTGTGTCATGACTGAATGTGCAGTTGTTTATTTGGATCAAAAGTCGGGGCTGCCCTGACGTCGAGAAGCATGTTACCTTCCTTGTTCGGTCGGCACCTTTTCCAAGTTGAGATTGCTATTTCGTACAATCAAGTTAATACGTCTGTTCGGGAAAGCTTTGTTGTTGACGCTGCTGATTAGTATGGTGTGCGTCGTTTCGTCACTAGAAAGTAACGAGCACACGGTGAAACACGTTACACGTGATTACACGGCCATCAATTTCCTTGGCAGATGCAACTCCAGTAACAACAGACTGATGGCAATAGAAAGATCCATTCTTGGACGGTCCTTGATGGGGGATCTAGTGATCACCTTGAGGAAGTTACTCTTCATCGGAACTATTGGGATCTTCGATTTTATAATCTGCCTCTGGTCTTGCGAAAGCCACAACCGAATGGATCGAGCATTTGGAGAGGTTGGAAACCTTCCGCCTGACATGATCTGAGATTTCGCGAAATCTCAATCGGCCCAACAGCTCGAGCGATGAGGATCTCTGGCTGCGACTGATTATTTATGACCCCATTTCATCAAAATTTGAAATTTGAAATAAGAGACACCCTGTTGATATAGAGAGGATCCTTGATATGATGATCTAGTGATTATCTTCTCCAGGATAATGTCTTAGCTTCCTCCGAGCCTTTTTGGGATTTGTAGCTCACAATCATGTAGTCTCTTGGTTAATTTATCGTGCTCGAGTATCCTCACTCACATAGTTGTGCCGCCTTCGGAAACGGAGCGATGTATGTCTAGAAAGGATATCTAAAGGTCGCTCTCGGCGAGCCAGCCAGTCGTTTCCCGGTGCATTTAATGGTTCACGGGATTTTGATATCTGCCAAGCTTTGCAAGCACGAAGAGTAAAGGTTCAGCGCACAATGGTCCATCAAGTTCACGTGATATGCACTTGCCAGTTGCACAGCCAATTATAGAAGCTGAAAACAAGGTTTCGGTAGCGCATAGCACGGCCAAGCTGTCATTGCACTCGTAACCAATGATACGAGACCAACGTAGCAAGCCACTCGGCTATATCCAGATATCATTGGACCTCTTAGCTCAATATAAAATGGTGTAGCGTACATCGAGGTGTTACAATCCTGTTATGGAATAGCGAATCCACATCAGGTAACCTGCCATATTGACATCGCAACAACCTGCATGAGGAATTGGTCTTTTGTCTTTCCTGATAGGGATAGCTTTGGCAGTTTTTCTCAGCCGCAGCCTCCTCCCGCCTGCGGAAGTCCGTGGCGGTCTGGACATGAATTCTTATCGCAATTCCTCTTGTTTCCTTTCTGTCGATCCGCAGCCTTGCGATAACTTTATAGCAACAAATCCTTTCTTTTCACCATGACGGCCCAGCAACTTCCATCGCAACTCCCTCCGGGCTGGGAATCAGACTACGATGGCACAAGCGAACGATGGTTTTTTGTTCATCGTCCGACGGGGTTCAGTCAATTCTTCTTTCCAAAAGCTGGCGATGAGAAGACTCGAGTTGCGGAACTGGCGCAACCTCGACCTACGAATGCATCCCTCACGATCAAGATGGAAGCCATGACAATCTCGGAGAGTACGAATATCTCCACGCCGAATCCACAGCCTTCCATTATGCAGACGGTCCAGTTGAGCCAGACTGTTCCTACCGTCCAGCATTCATCGATTCCGCAACCGTCATCAGTTGGTGCGCCGAGTCCCACTCAAAGCTCCCCTCTTGCTCGGACAGTTTCAGGCTCCGTTCAGCGCAAAGCCATTCCCCGGCGCGACAGCGTTCAATCGCAAGCTTCTACGACGTCCAGTCAGACGGGCTCTCAACCCCCACAACAATACCAAGTTGCGAACCCGCAGATCCAGAGAAACTCTACCCAATACCCGCATATGCAGAACGTGCAGGCAGGTAAGTCTCAGACGATGGTCGGATTCTGGAGGCCAATCACTAAGCTTGACATGTTTTCTAGCTCAGCCATATCAATATCAACAGCCTCAAATCGCTTTGCAAAATGGTGCAATGCAATCATCGCCTCTGCTAACGCAGCCATATCAATATCAACAGCCTCAAGGCGCTCCGCAAAACGATTCATTGCAATCATCGCCTCTGCCGACGCAGCCAGCCCCAATCTACTACCAAAATCCTCAGCCTCAGCAGGCGCCCCAAGCTCAGATTCCCACAAGCGCACCAACTCAAACTCAAATGCACCAAGCGACTGGCCAGACCGTACAATTTCATCAAGCTCAACCTCCTCAAGTTTTTCAGTATATGAACCCCTCGCCTCAGGACCAAATCCCCCAACAAACTTCAGTCCCAGGCCAACGTCGATTCTCTACCATTCCAGTTTCACACCAGCCAAATATTGGGCAAACTCCTAGCCCGCAGCCGCAGGTGAATTACGTTCAAGGAGTGAGACACTCATCCATTGGGGCCGATAATTACCAATCTCCGCCCCTTATCCAGCAGATGCAATCTGTTCCCGGACAACCAGGCCAATTCGTTCCAGGGCCTCAAGTGCCTGTACCTCAAATACCTCAGCAACTCAGCCCTATCGTCCAAATTCCCCCCAGCATGCAATATATCCAACAGAATGTTGCTCCTCTTCCTCCAAACTTACCTCCGCCTGCGCCTGGAATGCAGTGGGTTCTCGTACAACCTGGAAGTCAACAGCCACAAGCCACACCTGCTCAGACAGTTCAGAATCCGAATCAGTCTTCTTCCTTTTCTGTTCAAATGCAACAGTATCAGGGCGGTGCTCAAGTAGCAACAAGCAGGCCTGGGCTTGTTACCCGCCTGTCTTCTTCGACAGTTTCTGGTAGTAAGAAGGCCTTCGATTCTTCTAAAGGATTCGTCAAGAAACACCCCATGAAAAGTATGGCGATAGTTGGAGGTCTTGGTATTGTTGCTGAAGCATGTGGGGTCAGTGTTATATCAGACGCCGTGGCTGGCTCAAAGATATATGCCAACGTTCAGAATGCAAAGGCACGTAGGAAGGCAATAATTGCATCGACTCCCACTGCAGGCAACAATGCAACACATCAAGCACAAGTTCCGCAAGCTGCTCACCATGTCAGCAATGCCGCCCCTCATGGAAACGCAGCTGGAGTTCAATATGCAATGCCTCACCTGACACCAATGTACTCGCCGACGCACCAACCTATCCACCAGCAAGAATCGTACCCACAGCACGTCCCAACCCACACACAGCACTATCACATTCCTCACATTCAACAACAGTTTGGTGGTCAGCAGAATCCACAGTCGACGGATCCATCAGCACAATTCAACCAGAATTCAAATCCCCAGCTTCAATACAATGGACAGCAAGCTCCCATGCAGTACTATCAGCCTGTGGATAATCCTCAGGTCCAAAACCAGCAGCTAGATCCTTCGCAGAATTACCCAAATCAAGATGACTCAGGACTTGACAATCAAGGGGGCTCCGGGGGTTTAGTCAACGATGCTTACAATATTTTGAGTAGTGGACTAGTAAGATCCCAAGACTAGTCTTATTTCTCCTGTGCTAATCTTATGGCAGGGGAATCCTCCAAGCCAGTCCCAATCTCCAACTCCATCCTCTGGAGACAACTCGTCATATCCAATGCAACAACATCCTACCCCTACTACATCGCCCTTTGATCCCTCTCAATCCCCACAATCATCCGGCCCCGCGCCTTCATCACTCTATTTCGATCCATCCACGCAAATGCAACAGTTCGTCGCGCCTTCTCCGTCTCCCGTCGATCCTTCGTCTCAGTTCCCACAACAATCAAGTCTTCAAGACCAAGCTTCAGGACAAATGGCCAACCAAGACACCATTGGACCTCAGCAATTCACGACCGAGCTTCTGGGACAACCAATGGTCAATGTAAGCATCCAAGACGATAATTCCTACGTCACTTCTCCTTCTCCGACCCCGGATCTCACGTCCGTTGTCCTGGCACAAGAGATGATGAACGCCTCGATCCTGAATGACAACTCTTACGTTGATGCACCGCCTTCTCCGACCCTGGTCGATACTAGTAGTGATTGCGGTTCTTATAATATAGCTCAAGGCTTTGCAGACCAAGATTCCGGGATTTTCTAGAAGCTCCTGGGTAACGGACAAGCATGGGTTCTTAGGGTTTCTTCGGCGTGGGAAAGCATGGCGTTATGATATGTCATATTTGCTATTCTGATGTCAAAGGCTCAGTCTATGCTCTCGAGGACTTGATTTTCCATATCTGAACTCAGATTGAGAGTTTACCTGATGGCCCCCTCTCGCGGTATCCGGATAAGTGAACCACCCACTATCTCATGTGCTGAAATAAGTAGCGAATCATTTCGTTTCACCCGAAGAGACGTGGGATCCTACTAACAACGTGGACGTGATTTGACAGACAAATGGCACTGTTGACAGCAATGATCACGAGACAGCAGACAGCAACATGTCACGAGATAGTAGACAGCCGCGGTCTTGTTGACAGTAGAAAAATTCCCTAGTCGATGGATCGACATCAATAAAGAAACCGACGAAAGAAATCATTTAAGCGATGTGTAATGCATAGCATACGGTTTGCACTCACCACCAATCAAATTGTTTGGCTTCAGGCGCGGCTTTTGTGATAGAGAGAAAAGGAATTGCTGTGAAAGGTGTTGTTTATATACTATTCCAAAGTTTTTTTTTCAGCAGTAGTTTTCTAGTGGCACTCATCTGACACTCTTCTTAAGCACACCATTTAGTCATAATACTTGGCCTTGACGCCCTTGACAATTTCCTGCTCGCCACTCGTCTCCTTGGATCCTCCAGCCTTGTTCACATTTTTCGCGACACGGGCTTTCACCCACTCGCCTGCCGTCAACTGCACTCCGCCATCTTCCTCTCCTTTCAATCCCAACCTCTCCAGAAGCGGGCTCTCCACAGGCTTCAAGACCAGATCATCCTCAGGTCTCACAAAATACAGCACTCCCAGACGGTCCAGATGCGCCTGATCGGGAGGTGGAGCGACAACCCGGTGGATGCTTGATTTCAAATACCCATTAGTCAGGAAGGATAACGAGTCCGCGATGTTGACGGTGATGGATCCCGGGTATGGCTTCACGTATTTCCAGTTCTCCTGGGGCCCGCGGACTTGCAAGGCCGCGACAGGCTGGCGGAAGAGCAGAGTGAGGGAACCAAAGTCCGTGTGGCCCTTCACCCATACGTTGTTCAGTTGCGCGTTCTCCTCTGGGGTGCGGTGATGATACTTCATATATCGGAGATGACAGTCGCTCTTCTCGTTATACCTGTGTCGCGCCAGGAAGTAATCTTCGGGAAGCTCTAGGATGAGCGCAAATAGGACGAGGAGCTTCGAGACGACTTCGTGGTGGATGAACGTTCCGAACTTCTCAATCTCGGGCCAGTTGTCATTGATGAGTGTTGGGTGCGGTCGCTCGTACTGTGGAGTGAATTTGGGGATGTTATAGATCTCTGTATTATCGAAGTGGCCCGGCACAATCTCGCGGATTCCACGAGGTTTGTAGCCGTTGTAGCCTCCGTTCTCCAGATCCGCGCGGTACTTCAGCTTCTCGTCTGTAGGGAGGTTGAAGAATTCTTTTCCAATGGCGAATTGATGATCTACCTCTTGCTGGGTAAGACCGAAGTTGGTTATGTAGAAGAAGCCTGGCTCTCATTAGTCTCTCTTCGTTTGAGGATTGTCTGGGAACCCACCAATCTGCTGAATTGCATTTTGAAGCTGTTGAGCGAGCTCTTGTTTCCCTCCTGGCGCATCGAATTTGGAGAGATCGAGAGTTGCGAGATCTGCCCAGTCTAGTTCATGAACAGTTTCAGGGACTTGTGTGTACTGAGGAATCTTTCCTAGTCGTTCCACCGAGGTGGATGAGACTTGAGTTTGAGACATCACCACAGATATTGCTATCTAACTTTACTGGCTATCTGAGAGTGAAATCCCTCTGATATACAAAGTTTAAGTATGTGTTTTCTTCGATACGGAACGCTGCTTCCATGAGCGCGAGGCCAAGTCCTTTATTCGACTGCTGCCCCTCACTTAATGAGAAAAGTGGGGTGAGGTTGACTATCAATATCAATGAATTGATCGCTGATAAATACCGAGTCGATGGCACTACCCTGGAGCCAAGACCTTTGAGTCGGGTATCGGCTGTTTATATCCCATTCAATTGGACGTTGGGTTGTAAGGCTGCATCGATGCTGGGAATGGCATCATTTGAGCGTTGAATGACGAGATCACGTGCGGGGTCCATGTGTCGCAATTATGCGCGGATTGTTCGTGCTTTCAACCATAAAGGCTCCCTTTTCTCAAGCAACCCAATGGGAAACATGGCTCAGGAGTGGGATGCTTCCATGTACCCGGGAATAATGCTACAGAAGTGCTACAGAAGCTCTGGCTGCGTGAACGTCCTCCTGCAACACGGTTCCGATCCAAGAAAGACAAGTGGAGACAAGATGAAAATATGGGTTTGTTCAGTAGTGGACGAAACGTCTGCTACAAATAGAAAGACGTTGCTATCCATTACAGTTGCAGCCAGCTCTCAGTTCAATCGCTAACTCCGACCATGTCTCCTCCAGCAGAGATCCAGGTGGAAAGCAAAGATTCGTCCCCAGACCCTTCGGAATACCACTTGAAAGAAGCGAATTTAGCATCGAGAGAAGTTCCAGAACTCCAAGATGACCAGCTTCACTATGTTCGTCGAGGTCAAGAAGTCACGAATGATACTCTCTCAACGGACTCCATCGAGGGGTATGACGCCGACCAAATGCGAGCACGAGCACTGCTCACATACGAAGAGGAGAAGAAACTGCTACGGCGTGTTGATTGGCATCTGATGCCTTTGCTCTCTATTGCCTTTCTTCTGAAGAATATCGATTATTCCAATGTTTCGAATGCTAGAATCATGAATACCGGAACCCCGCACAATATCCTCAAGCAGCTGGATATGACGGGAAATGAGTTCAACTTCGTATCTACGATATACTATGTAAGCCTATAATCAGAAATACACTAATCGGAGTTGTTTTGAGGGCTAACAACTCTTTAGATTCCATATATTGTTGCCGAGGCTCCATCGAATCTATTCATCAAGCGCATGCTGCCCTCAAGGTGGCAATCCCGAATCATCGTAAGCATCCTCCACGTCTACTCCTGAGTTGTAGCTAACATCCGTAGGTTACCTGGGGAGCAACACTCTGCTGCCATGCTGCCGTCAAGAACAAAGAAGGTCTCTACGCTGCTCGTTTCTTCCTCGGACTTTTTGAAGCTGGACTTTTTCCCGGTGTGATACTACAGCTGTGCTACTGGTACCGACCAGACGAAATGTCGAGACGGCTTCTCTATTTCTACATACTCGGAAACTTTAGTACGGTCATCAGTGGTGTTTTAGCATATGGTTTTGATGGAGTGTCAGGAAAAGGAGGTCTTTCTGGATGGCAGTGGTTTGTCCGCCCCTGAACTCTATGGAATGATTCTGGACTGACGCACTGCTTCAGGCTGTTTCTTGTAGAAGGCCTCTTCACAGTACTCTTTGGAATAGCACTCTGGTTTCTGCTACCGGATTGTAAGTTAGCCCAAGACCACACAGCTCTGCCAGATTAACTAACTGATGTCAGTCCCACCAACCGCAAAATGGCTCACGGAAAAGGAAAAAGCCTTCATTCAAGCTCGACTTCCCAGTAATGCTCCACGAGAATCGGAGTCAAACTTCAGCTTCCGGGAGATCGTGGTGTCGTTAAAGGACAAAAGGATGTGGCTTTTCACTCTCTGCTGGGCCTTCTTCACTGTCGGCACTTCAGGACTTACCTTTTACCAGCCAACCGTTGTCGCGAACTTGGGCTTCACGTAAGCATATTATCATTGAGTGGTGTGCATACGGATGGCTGACAAGAACTAGTTCAATCAACAAATCCCAACTTCTCAACATACCCACGGCATTCCTCACAGTCGCGATCATAGCCGTATTCGGTATCTGGGCAGACACAGCTCGTATCCCACGACCTCTATTCCCTCTACTATTCCTAATCGTCATCCTCGCCTGCTACAGCGTCCTCTTCACTTTCCCCAACACAGGCGGCGTCTACGCAGCGACCATAATCGCCTCATCCATAGCATCAGCCTGGTATCCACTGATGTGGCCATGGCGAGTCCAGACCACCTCCCGAGCAACCGGTTCCGCTTTCAGCATTGGCTTCGTGAACAGCTATGGGCAGATCGGTGGGGCTCTCGGTCCGCAGATCTTCAGATCCCAGTACGCTCCTCATTATACGGTCAGTTTCGCCATTGCCATGGCGCTGGTCGGCGCTGCGATCTTGATGAACCTCACCACTTGGTGGGTGACGAGACGGACGGAGAGGGAGACGAGAGTGTTGAAGCTTGCGAGATTGAAGGCGGCCAAAAGAGGAGAGACGGTGTTGGATGACGTTGTTGTTGACCGAAAGGAGAAGAGTGACTTCAACGCATAGTTGTGAGTTTTGTGGCGGGGTGTAAAAGCGTAGAAATTCTCTTTACCTGGACATAATTCAATCACAGCATATAGCAAAGGGAGTTGGCCAAGAAGCCCTTAAAAAAAACAGAAGTCCCAATTCCTATCTCATCGTGTTGTCCCCAGCTCCAACCGAATTTCCAATCATATTGGTTGACTTCCCCGACAACTCATCGACACCCATACCACGATCAATACCGAAAGAACCTTCGATTATGGGACTGAGGCAAGGAACAGTAAGATGGATCAACCGGTTCAAGATAGTGGCAGGCATCTGGTGACCAACTTACCAAGCTGAGACCAAGGATTAAAGACAGCCAGGCTTCCTTAAGAAATTCAGTTTTTGTTGGATGGCATATACCAAGTCAGGGAGATAATCCAGGGCCTTCAAGAACCGAAAAAGTTCCCGCCAACCGACGAACTAGAATCGAGCACGACGGAGGAACTTACAGTTCTAAAGCACTATTGCCGGCTAGATGATTCTGCGGGTCGCGTCTTCAACGACCTAAAGTTACACAATACCGACGCCCCTTTACCGAAGCTCGCCACGGAACTTGTCAAACTCTTGGGAGAGGAGGAGACATAGATTCAGCGATGGCCAAATTCGCGGTAAAGGCCTATACTGCTCGGAATCAGGTCTGCCATGGAGAAGCCGGACACCTTGTAATCGCGGAGAAATGTCCTTGAGCCGGAAGTGTTCATTATCCAGATTATGCCATGATTTGGGATGTTCGATTCTGGGTCAACGAAATGAAACTCTGCGCCAATGGGGGATTTACAACTGTCGTTATCGATTCAACTATCGCTGTCGATTCAACTATCGCTGTCGACTCTCAGTGATGGACGATATAGGCTTATCGCGAAGATGCGTGGCGCCATGAGGCTTTTCCTGGGACGGGAGACCAGAAAGTGTCGTGCTCGCCAAGCCTCAATGACTTGCTGCAGTGGCTTGTTTCTTTGGTCTTTCAGTGCCGGGTGTGAGTTCTTTGGCAGCCTTACGTTTAGTGGTCACAGGTGACGGGTCAGCCTCCCCTTCAACAGGGTCAGCCGTGCCTACCAATACTCAGCTTCGGATTAGATGTGTTCTGAAAGAAACTAGAGTGAACGATTAGAACGAGTTCATTTCTTAGTAATACACACGGTTCAAGGATTGGCGAGCATCTTTGAGAGCTCGAGGTACTTGGACTTGAACATGAACTTGCAATGGAAGGCATTCGGGAAGCAGCCAGTCTAAGTTTTTGTGTCAGGACTCAGCTGGAGAACATGGTATATGGGCGTGTGTGGGCGTAATGGCTACTCGCTTCTGTGGACACTGCGTCTTCAAGCAAAGCAGATGCACCTACAAAACCTAGAATTCCCACCATCAGGCCCCCCGATGTCTTCCGTACTCATCGGGCGGGACACGACCGCCAACGCGCCCACCTTCCCAATACCCTCTCTTTGACACCACCTCATCCTTGGACACACAACTCGGTTTCTCGTGCTCTTTTACACCACCAAACGGCCAGACTGCGACAAAGCAAACCTCATCATACGCACATTTCTTGCATTCTAACCAGGTCGTCCAGCTAAGATAGGCTGTGAGATCATTAATAGCATCTTTCGCAGCTTCAACGGTAGACGTTGAATTGGATCCCAGGAGAGCCGACCGTAATGAGAAGAGGGTGTTACAAATATTCGATGTGACGTTCGTAACAGCGGTGTATAGCAGGTGGTCAGTGTTCGTAGAGACAGGGAGCCCGTCGAGATAGTGCGTTGTACAGCGGGATACGGAGGTAGTAATATCGGTGGCGGAGTAGTCAATGAACATATTTAGGAGGAAATTCAGTTCTTTTTGGAAGCTGCTGTGAGATGTACGAGAGAGAGCCATGAACTGCAGTCGGTCTGAATAGCGAGTTACGATGAGGTCGACAACGCCTTGCCAGTCGATGACAGATGTCTTGGAAGGCTTGGAAAGGGCTGAAAGCACATCGGACTTGATACCTTTGAGTGCAGTCGGATCCGTGGACGAAAGCCGTGGAAGTGAAGAATGAGCCGGATCGGGATTGGTCAGGTTGACGCTGTAAAAGAATGCCGAAACCATATTCGAGTAATCGGCCTGTACTCTTCCTGCTGTGATCCCATGATATCTGTGACCAATACCTCGTATGAACTCGAATGGCTGCAATACATCGCTGCTGTATCCTGGCGCATCTGGTGCGGGTCTCGGTGTTGCAGAGACGAAATCGATGCTCTTAGTGAAATTACAGAGAATAAGCTCAAACCCAGCTTCCATTCTTACAATGCCTTCGATGACGTGCCCAAAATCACGGCACATCTGCATTGCAAAAGCAACGTCCACAGCCGGCCCGTTTGGACCAGCTTCAATCTCTTCTGCGCCCTTCGACACCATGTCTACAGCAGAGACATTACATAGAACGTACTCTTGTTGATCCAAAGTTCCCATTGCTGTCTTTCCAGCTGACATTCCATCCAGATATAAAACCCGCATGTCGCGGGATGTGCGGTAGTGGTGTAAGGCAGCTGTAGCTTCACCATTCTCTCTCCGCTGTGTTTTTGATTGAATATATTCCTCGTTAGGAGAAGGAGGGGATATTGGGGGGCGTTCACCGGGTCCTCTGCCGGGCCCTCCACGTCCACCACGGGCGAAACCCTCTGCGTGCTCAATCTCGAATGCAAGCCACTCGATGCCAACGACGGGCTCTATGGTCGGTGAACCATGATAGAAATCAGTATTCGCCGGTATGGTCGCAGGGAAGAACGACATCCCATTGTGATTAAGAGATGACCCCCATTGCCTCATAGAGGAATGAAGGGCATTGAATATCTGCGGTGCTGATGCACGAGCACTCTCCTTATTCGGGCCATTGTGAGATTCGAGAATTGGTGACTGCGAAATTGCAAGCACAGCGCAAGTACCGAGAAGAATAGCGAGCAGCAACGCCATTTTTCAAGCTTAGAGGAAGAAAGGAAGAGTGAAACAATGAAGGCATCCTTAACTTTTACAAGGCTCACTGCTCTTGGAGGGTGTGAGCGATGTCGCGTGCGATGGCGAGGGCCAGCTTACGTGTCCATGCAATATGCAATAAAGATCCGGTGGGTCAAGCAAGCTTTGGCGCAGCTCCTGCGTATCTTATCTCTAACATCTTATCTTATCTTATCTTATGTCTTAAGAGGCGATTCTCTCTCCGAGGTGCATCTTTCACAATCCAATGTCTCGACATTCATGATCGATTTCGAGCCGAATAGGCCGCGTTTACTTGTCTCTCGAGGACAAAGAAATTTAGTCTTAAGGCTACGCCGACGAGTAGCCAATCAAGGTATCCCTCAACTAGAAGCACGATCATGTAGACATCAACTGTTTTTGTGGTGACGACTACGGATCTGCAGTAATGAAGAATGTCTCTTTATAGCAAAGCTACCAATGTTATCACCGTCTGCTATCAAAGTAACACATTGAATTTTTGAATCGACAACGACTCTATGTCGACAGGCATTCTGTCGGTCGACACGATGTCTCTGTCGGCATTTGGAGCAGTGCACTTGTGCCCATGTCGTTGAGTTTTGACAGTCTTAAATTTATTTGCAACTGTGTTTTAGGTAGTTGTGATGTTCTTGAGAATGAACTCCTCCACAATCTCTTTAACCACAATGCACTTCGTCATTCCTTTTTGTGTACGCCCGACACCTCGAACGGGCGCCTGGAATATAAACTGAATTCTTGCAAACATTTCCAAACCCCATAGTCGCAGTCCAACATCCATGTTCAATCAAAATTGTCAATCTTGACGTCAACTTGACAAGTCGGAGCTCGATTTTCTGCCACATACCTGGGGAAGCTCATTTTTACGATGAAGGACATTTGGAGAACTGATGCCCCCCTCAACAGAGCTCGCTTCGTTCGGTATCAACGCCCACTAAGCGGGAGCGCACGGACCAACTTTTAATCGCCGCGATTTGAAAACTTCAAGAACTTTTTTTATTATCGGCCGTCAATTTCTCTGCTCCCCGTTCAGGCGCAATGGATATCCACCGCTGTCGATTTGTGCCCTATCCCCCTTCGACAATCAATGCGTTGGCTTTCTCCCATTCCCACATCTCCAAAGGCCAGAAAACCTCTCCTCCAAGGCTTGCTGTAGGACGCGCAAATGGCGATATCGAAATCTGGAATCCATTGAACGGATCATGGCTCCAGGAGACAATCATAAGAGGGGGTAAGGATAGGAGTGTTGATGGACTAGTCTGGACTCAAGATCCGAATGAGAAAGACTCAGCTGGCAAGACAATCGTTGGGAAGTCGAGACTTTTCAGCGTTGGATACACCACGACTGTGACGGAATGGGATTTGGAGAGAGGCCAACCTTTACGGCAAGCAAGCGGAAATCATGGAGAGATATGGTGCCTCGCGGCGCAACCAGCTCTTACTCCATCTGCGCACGAAGCAAATGGTACACAAGGAGAATGGCAGGGACAGAAGCTCATAACTGGGTGTACGGATGGAGCTCTGGTTCTTTACTCAACCAAAGACGACGACCTCCAATTACAACAAATACTCGTCAGACCATCTTCGAAGAAAGCCAAGATTATCAGCGTTGCCTTCCAAGGTCGGAATGTTGTCGTTGCCGGTTGCACAGATAGCACGATTCGAATATACGACGCGAGAAATGGAACCAACTTGAGGAATATGTCACTAGGCTCGGGCCCTGCTGGAGGTCCGAAGGAGATCATTGTATGGTCAGTCAAAGTGCTGCAGGGCGGAAATATTGTCTCCGGGGATTCGACTGGAGAGTTACGACTTTGGGATGGGAAAACCTATACTCTCACGCAGCGAATAAAGGGTCACAAGCAGGATATCCTAAGTCTGGCGACGAGCTTTGATGGAACTACGATTTTTAGTGGTGGTATGGATAGAAGAACTGTTGTGTACAAGCAAGTCGGCAAAGGAAAGTCCCGTTGGGCGGAAGTTGGGCATCGCAGATATCACACCCATGATGTTAAAGCTATGGCGAGCTTCGAGCACAAGGCAGTGAGCATTGTGGTGTCTGGAGGTAAATGAACCTCATTCTTGATTCCATCTTGTACTAACAGCTTTAGGGCCTGACGCCTCGCCAACCATTATGCCTCTACGACAATTTGGAATGGAGAATCAAAGATCACTACCGTTCATGTCACAAGAAAGCCCAGTTAGAAGCGCACCCAGGAGCAGGCTGATGATGAGTTTCTGGGATAGAGAAGTACACATCTGGCGCTTAAACAAGCAGTCGAAGATTACGCCGGAGAACGAAGATGTGCCTGTAGATAACAGACAACTCGTGGCTAAGATTTTGATCAAAGGAGAGGCAAACATCAGGTCCGCAAATTTGAGCGCAGATGGCAGTCTACTCGCGGCATCTACGGCTACTGATATTAAACTTTTCCATCTCAAAGCTCGCAAGTCAGAAGAAGGCAGTGGTGGCCTCAGGATCTCCAAAATCACCATTCCAGGAGGCCATTCGGGAGGAGCCAGAATCGTCGAATTCTCGCCAGATGGAAAATGGCTTTGCATCATCCGTGCAGACTCTCGAATCACCCTGGCACGCCTCCTCTCCTCCGCGTCATCAACCGTCGTCCATGAAGTGCCCGCAAAGCTCACCCGCCTCAACCGCAATATCGAAAAACGTATCCTCCTTGGTGGTCTTGGCACGTACGACAGATGTATCACGCAAGTCGCCTTCTCTCACGATAGCAGGATCCTGGCTGTCTCTGATATAGCGGGCTACGTCGACACGTGGGTATTGTCCGGAGTTGAAGACCTCATGCAGACCAATGGAGACATTGAAGCCGCGTCGGCATCCGATTCTGAGGATTCCGACAGCGAGGAAGATGCAAAAGAGGAAGGAGCGAAGACTACACCATTATTCGGACAGAACTGGACACGTAATCCTGCTGCCTCTTCCATTCCTAAAGTACCTGCTACTCCAACCGTACTCTCATTCCGTCCCAACTCGCATCAGAAGAAAGCTACGAGTAATGGAGCGACTCACGTCATTCCTACTCGGCACAATCCTAATCCGATAGCGCACGATCTACCATCTGGGGAAGACCGCTTACTTGTGGTCACGGCTACAGGTGATGTCTTCGAGTTCGAGGTCTTGAAGGGGAGCTTAAGTCCTTGGTCCCGGCACAATCCGACATCTGCTTTTCCTATCGAGTTCACAAAATTAAAGGATCAAGCTAGAGGCTGCGTGTGGGATATCAGCGAGAGTCGAGAGCGTCTCTGGCTCTATGGAGTGGGATGGTTGTGGATGTTTGATCTGTCACGGGATCTTCCACCAGATAGTCAGAAGCTGGTGAATGGGGAAAGCCCAGGGAGAAAAGGAAAGAGAAAGAACGGCAAGGAAGAGGACTCTGGTGCTGGGTCTATGATTCCGGATAAGATGCTAGGCACTGGCATGTCGAGGAAAATGCAGCGGATCATTCATGAGGAGATTGATGAGTCTCATGAGATTCAATTTGGTGATCCTAATGTTATGGACATCGACGACGAGGATGAAGACGATTCTCCTGACTTGGAGAGACTGCGTCGTGGTAGTGGGAGTGGAGAAGACCAGGCTGTTGAGGTTGTCGACGGAAATGATGTAGTCGAAACCAAGCCACATTACTGGCGCACATTCAAATACAGACCTATATTAGGCATGTGTGTTATTGGAGAGGGGGACGATGGAGACATTGGGCCAGAAGTGGCTATCCTTGAGCGACCCATCTGGGAAGCTGATCTGGGTCCTAGATATGTTGGAGACCAGGAGTGGGAGAAGCCTGGTGTATGAGCTGTGGTAATCAGAAGAAAAGGGTTGGTTTTATCCTGATGGAGTAAATGATGCATATGGTGCATTGCATACGGCGTTATATTTGAAGCGTGGAAAAGTACAGTGTAGCTTCTGAATGGGGCCATGTTCCCAGATATTCGCAATGACATGTCGTTCCAATGACAGTCTATCGGCCCATTCCCCTATTTGGTTTTCTCATTGTCATTCATTGTTGTCAGCTTGTTACTTTTGCCTGCTTTCTTGGCTTACAGCAATCGCCTACCTACACCAGGCCAGCTTGAGCTTCACCGCTCTATCTAGTATGCGCGTCCAGTATCTTCTTTTTCTCGACACTCGCTGTGCTTCCTTTACTCCTCGTCATGAAAGCTCGATCTCTCAGCATAACGCCGCATCCCTAGCCATCGTCCATCCGAGCGCAAGATTCGTATGTCAAGGGGCAAAAGGCTAAACATCCCATCTTGATATGTACATGTTTGTGTGTAGACGTGGACCTGGATCCGCCAAGGATGGCATCTAGACCATCAGCCATCGGAGCGTCACTGCACCCTAGCCAGTCACTAGGTAGGAAGCAGAGATGTGTGTCTAGTGGGGACGAGCTGGAATATGTGTTACCTGATTACGCACGCCCTTGAGCACGTGAAGACTGAAATTCTTCATAGATGGGTTCTAATGGACTTGATAGCGCGGCCTCTTGCTTTTCCAGCACTGCTTTGGAGATGCCAAGAATCCAAGCTGGAATCTAGCAATTTCCCCGACTTATTGATTTTCCCGATCAGGAGATTCCATGCGTATGTGCAGGGAGTGGTATCAACAGAAGACTCTCGGGTCCTCGACGCTCCCTAAACGCGCGTCGTCCCTTTGGAAGCTCAGACACGTCACGTGAATATATACCTACGTTGATCCGTTCAGATTTATACCGCGGGAGGGTATCTGTCGGCAGCCAAGCGAAGAGGAACATGCTTAGGAGCGGGTGGGATGGGATATCCTGGAAGAGGAAACAATGATGTTGAACAGCGGCAAAAGCATGGCAGATGATCTCTCTATTACGCGCGTCTGATGTCGCCTCCGCACGTGATCTATGTCCTTTGTACGAAGGATTTCGCCTTGCCGACGATCAGCTTTTTGCTTGTGCGTTGAGACAATTCGGGACAAACCTACATCGAAAGAAGATGATGATGTAGCTTTCTTCGCAATGGACCTTGGGGGACGTCTCTGGTTGATTTTTGATTCTTTCCATTAGAGGCGGGGTGCCTGTGTTCAGTCAAACACTCAGTTGGGATGCATCGTCCAGATACATGTGGCGCTTGAGCACGTGGGATGATAATGGCCTCAGCTTTAGCAATCTATCATGGGGAGCTGGAGTCCCCAACATGGGGCTGGATGAAACGAAAAGGCATGATGCAGTTGGTGGAGCTGGTAGAGCAAGCTACGTTTGTTCGTACAGCACTCAGTCTCTACAATTTCAGATGTGAATACTTCTTAGAACGGCTGGAAAAGTCTACGAGATATAAGAGTCATATGGTCTCGAGAAGAGGAGTACGGAAATCCTGATTCCTGAAATGCGTTCTCGGAGTTCGACTCTTCTACTGTAGCACTCAAAGGCAGGAAGATGGAAGATAAACGAGAAGTTACAGGTTATCTTTTGAGCGTGAACATGAAGCATACGCTACATTTCAGCATTCTGTTCTCCAAAACTAATTCCAACCCCCATCGACGGACAATCTTTCAAATCACACTTGATATCCATATTCGCTTAGAGCTTACTAGCCCAGTCTCGGTTCAGGGGCCACGCAAGCTTGCTTGGGGGGCGGCCCGGAGGTCAATTGATATTCGCACGACAAGAAGGTAAACCGATCATGACAACGGGATCTGAGTTTGATCTGGTAGTGAGCTTTACTCACGATGGATTCTGATTACACCGTGATAGGAAAAGAGACCTTGGCTCGTCCTTGGCATGTTGTCGAAACACATATCAGAGACGAGGCGAAATCCTCACGTAGAGTAAAGACTAAGACTACGTCTACAGACCTCGTATGGCGATATGAAGATTCGTCTTATTAATACAAGCTTGTACATGATTGCGTGGGTGGCCATACACGTAACACAACCGCCGTCATTCAGTCAAGGCAAAGAGATTTGAAGGCGTGGCGTTGCGTATGAAAGGTCGCTCGCCTACGACGGCGACGACGACTCCTGAACACTCGAAAGCAGAAGACTGGAGTCTGCGGGCGGACGCATAGCTTTAAGCTTCACGGCTCTGCACCTTCCCGATATCGTGAGATCAATAACGCTTTCACCCTTACCTTGTTGTTTCTGCCTTTGCCAGGAGTGAGGCTCAACTGCACCCCAAACCATCCGTGTCGCAGATTCTTCCTTGCGGAACAGTACCCCATACTTTCAAAGTGGACTCGGAGGGTTTGATTGGTTTCCTTGACGAAGAGATCTGATATTTGACATCAGTCACGTGGCGGACAGAGCTCCAAAAGCTAGAGTGTGACAGGTACGTGGTATATCGGCAATAACGAGTTACACTGGTCATATTACTTGCTCGTTGGTTTGGCTACACTACCTTACTGAACAGTGTTCTCAATCCATCCCTCGACCTGATCATTGCCCAGACAGACTATCCAGACCTACCTACCTCGACCATCCTCGGGCTACGACTCCGAGCTCCACGAGCCCCCAGATCCTTCCCAGATCTTGCACTCAGTCAGCAAAGACGAGGACATCCTAATTGGCCACCAGCCTGCGGCGACCTACGAAGCTCCACCCTTCTTCCGGCCTGAGGCATCAGACCCTTCAAGACGCCGCGTCAGCTTCAACGCAAGAAAATCGAGGAGCCAAGCTCCCGTCCAATCATCATCCACTCTGGTCCCAAGGGCCCTCTTGCCTACGCCAGGCAAACGTACCGCCAACACTCTCCACACCCACACCCCGACGCCCACGCGTACAGGAGGCCATTTGCCCATTGCCCTTTGCCCTTTGCCCTTTGTCCTTTGCCCATTGCCGTCCCAAGAACACCTCCCCCTACCGGCAGACGACAAACACCGTCAATATTCATCCTCTCACTGCCAGAGAATCTCTTCATCGTTGAGTGCAAGTGTTGGAGTTGCTTGTTCTCTGCCTGCGCATTCTATTATTACGCCTTGCGGCTTGCCTGCGTCTCTAAGCGACTTCTGTGGCGATTGCTGCGACGACTGGTTGCCGGGCTGTGCACTAAGAGGGTCCTTCACACTCGTTCAACAACCTCACCCTCTCAACTACATCCTCCAATTCGGAGTGCAGCGATACAGGACAACCCGTCAATATAGGACAGATACAAGTTGGAAGGAGGTGCGAACACTGGGGAGTGGTAGACTTGGACTCCCTCCACATCCTCCTCGAGTACGACGAAATGGCCGACCCAAGAGAGTTCCAGCAGCAGGGAGGGGAATACGATGAACAATGGGCAAAGGACCTGAGAGTACAGTTCGAAGGTCTATTACGGACCAAGAGACTGAATGAGTTGGACCGGTCGAGGAACGCCTCACCGTCGCCGCGGGATAGGGCCTCGTCATCGAATCTCAGAGCTTCGGCTGCTCCAGCCAATCCTCCTCCACAGTCACATGGGTACCGACCATCAACGTCTTCGAGCTCTGCTGGCTTTGGCGCAACACCTCCCTCGTATGCATCGTTGCGCAAATTGCCCAAGATCCCTTCGCCACCCAACGACACGGCGTCGCAGAAGTTCCGCAATCTGCTGATATCTTTGTCATTAACACCAACAAAGTACGAGAACCCTGGATTACTCGACGAGGCGTTGCAGGTCATCCCATTAGATCGAATTTACGGCGAGGCAGAGGAGGAGAGTCAAGTTCTGTGCGCCCAGGCAGAATCAATGGGTGATGGACGGCAACCTGAATGGGGCTACCAAGATTGCGTCATTCGCGCGTTATTGAGGTATGTTCAACTCCGGCATCATTGATCTATTATTGATGCTGACTTTGAGCTAGATGGTTCAAGCGATCGTTCTTCTCGTGGGTTAATAATCCCCCATGTTCGGTCTGTATGTCCCCAACGATTGCCTGCGGTATGACACCACCTACTCCCGATGAGTCCGCCTACGGTGCGCTTCGAGTAGAATTATATCGATGTTCAGCTGGTGACTGTGGGGCATACGAGAGATTTCCAAGATATGGTGATGTGTGGCGACTATTGCAGACGAGAAAGGGTCGGAACGGAGAATGGGTCAACGTCTTTAGCATGCTATGCAGAGCTGTTGGAGGACGAGTCAGATGGGTTTGGAATGCTGAGGATCACGTATGGACAGAGGTCTACTCGGAACAACAGAAGCGATGGATCCACGTCGACGCTTGCGAGGAAGCTTGGGACAATCCACGGTTATACTCTGAAGGATGGGGTAAGAAGATGTCTTACTGCGTTGCCTTCTCAACGGATGGCGCAACAGATGTCACTCGTCGCTATGTTCGAAAGGTAGAGCACTCACTCGAACGTAACAAGTGTCCCGAGGAAGTGTTACTCTACATTACCAACGAAATCAAAGGCCTTCGACGATCCAATATGGCCAAGGATGAGCGCTTCCGATTAGAGAAGGAAGATACCAGAGAGGATAAAGAGCTTCGAGGGTACGTCGTGGCATCTATCGCTCAGTCCGTTGTCTCAAACCTGAGACCTGGAATGGCATCGACCTCCAATCGCCCAACCACACCTGGTGAGGACCAAAAGCTGCCTGCAGAACATCCCGCTGGTCGACAGAATGGTGCTCAGGAATGGGTCAATGCCAGAGGAGAGAATGTCCAACGATATCAACCACCAAGAGGCCCTCCACCACCACCACCCCGCGGTTCTTGAAGGGCATATGCAAAAATAGATGACCAACCTCACCATACCTGAAGCCGACCCAGCGCCGAGTCAAGTCATGATCATAGATCACAACGTTCGACACGCTCTGAGCGTTATCGATCAAGTGGGACAAATCGACGTGCCATGCAGCTTCGCACATACACACAATACACCGCTTCCATTCACTTAGTTTATCTGCTCGTTCCACACTCACACCAAAATTTATCGCCTGTCAACAGGCATGTACGCTATTAGCATCTGCGGCAGCATCACCGGTCGGGGGCTCACTTTCTCGTCTGGCGTTCCGGATATATACATCATCAATCATCGGGGATAATTTTATTTGTCAATGGGAGGAGAGGCTTTACTGGTGGCCGGTTAAAGCGTGGCGTTCAGGATCCATGGGTATACCAGCCCTCGTTACTTTATCTTGTGGTGAGGGTGCATTAGTGGTGTTATGAGCGGATGACATGAGATTCATGCACATGCGAAGTCTTATGAGAATAGCGATGATCTAGATTTGAGATGAGATGAATATATGCATGTCAATCTTGAACAATATGTCCGGAGTTGTTTTAGCTTCCTATCCATGCTTGTGGTTCGTGAAGCCTGTTATGCCTAATAATATGGCTCACCCTTATCTCATCTACACTCATGCTCCACATCAGTGTGACTTTGTATATACTGTACAAGTACATAAAACTCACATCTCACATCCTGCCACAGCCATTCGTCAGCCAGAGCCTTGGTGAGCAGGAGAGAGATTACAGGAGAGAGATTACAGACGCAAGCGAAGCATTAAGAAGGTTGATTTTTAGAAGGAAAGATACCTTTATGATAAAAAGGACAAAGTTGAGTTGACCATCTAAGCGCCGCAGTAAGATGCGTGAATGGCTAGCAACCCCTTTGGCTAGTGTATTTACTACCCACCAAAGGAGGAGGAACGAGACTATGTCACCGGAGTTTTGAAGGAGCCCGAGATGCTGAAGGTCATGGCACATCCCGATTACTCACCAAACGACCAAATCCGCACTGAGTTCATGGTGATCGAATACGAATAACAGCCTTCTTCGGTTGCTATATAACTGCTATAAGTCGATACTTCTGATGTCGACACTTCTAATGTCGATAATATCTGTCGACGTCGATAATATTTATCGATGTCGAGGCGATAATCGCGACAGTCTTTTGATCGCAAGATAATATTGGTTAGATCTCCATGCTTGGGTGCTTTGCGAGGGCTGCCTCGATTGCTTCCATGGAGAGCTCGTCACCGTAGGGAATCCTCGAGAATGGTATGGTATGCGCGGCGGAGCGAGGAATGTCCTGCATGCTTCCTCAAAGAGACGACGAGGAACTGCATTGAGGGCGTAGGTGGATTCTGCGAGCAGACGAGAGTCGGTGTTACCCTCCCACATTTCCCTCTTGGGGCTGGCATGGTTCAGGGCAGGAAGTACGGAGAACAGTCTTTACGATTCTGTGGATGGTAGCATGGATCGTGGACCTGTGACTGGGGAATGACTGAATGTTCCTACGGACTTGTCGAGTTTCTTCTCAAGGAACTTCCTTGTGTCTTCATATTTTGTGGTACGGGAAGCTCAAGATACTCCGTAACCACCTCCCTCGCACCAGCAACTGTGGGCAGATAGACGTCGCGCGGGCCGAGCCGGAGGTTAGCGTAGTCTGGCCTTGGCTCGAAATATTCAAGTCGGTAAAGACATCAACTGCAACAAAGACTTTTATTCTCCAGACGAACCCATCAGCCTTTGGTTCCTGTCAGCATATCGAGCTTTACACTGTCACTCAACATACAACAGATTACAGATCTCTAAGCTTGAGTCCAACCGTGCCTGGGTTCTTTCAGAGGCGCGTGACGCGACTAACCACTTGCAGATAGGGGGCTTCACTACTGCTGCTTTCACTCAAGCACTACACCCTCCGAAGTATCTATACTACCTATGTCTCAAGAGCTGTGATGGCAAGCAGCACCTTGAGCATCTTGAGCATCAAATCTCATCATCATATCAGTGCTTACGTGCAACGTCATCACCCATCAACCATCAGTCCCCAACCACGACCACGATGGAAACCATCCGTTCCACCACTCAGGAAATATTCCGAAACGAGAGGGTTATGAGTGTCCGCGCGCGTTTACCAGAGTTGAACTTTATCACGCTTCATTATCTCTACTTTATTGGTGTGTGCCTTATCGCCAGTGTGATCTTCTACGGATCTTCAAAGCCTGATTACAGTATATCATATACGGACTCGCTGTACTTGGTTATTTCAGCCATGACGGAAGCAGGTCTCAACACTGTCAATCTGAGTACTATGACAACCTTTCAGCAAGTTATCCTTTGGCTGCTTATCATCGTGGGCTCTGCAATCTGGGTATCTATCTTCACGGTCTTGACGCGGAAGAGATATTTCGAGACGAGGTTTCAGGATATCGTAAAAAAGCAGAAGGAATCCAGGAAAATGCATCGTCGAAGTATGTCGGAAGTTCGTGAGCGGCCTACTTCCGGCTATGAGGCCAAGAAGGTGGTCGATCCGACTGTTGGCTCGGGCTTTGAAGGCAGGCATAGTGAGCCCGGGGTTCCTACAGCCATGCCTTCATCAACGGCTCCGATGGCTGAGAAGTCATCAGAACCTGCAGCGGGTGGGCTGAAGGAGGAGAGTGAGAATTCGACGTTGGTCGGGGGCCATGGATTGAACGATGTTGTTACTCGTGACGGAGCAAGGACTGATGCCGATCACATTTCATTCATGCGGTATGCATCGCCAAGTCGTGATGGACAGCAGCATGCTCGGGTTCTGAGTTTTGCAGGAGTGGGTGCCCATCCGTATTCGACCTCTTTCAAGTTCCCGCCCGCTGAGGGCGTGAGGAGTAGGAGGCCTGTGACCGGCAATAACCAAGATGAGGGAGAGGAGATTCATCATTGGCAGTATCCGCATTATCTTACTCGACATAATACAGGCCGCAATGCGCAGTTTCATGGATTGTCAAAAGCGGAGAGAGAACATCTTGGTGGTGTTGAGTATCGCGCTATCACGCTGCTGGCATACGTTGTACCGCTCTACTTTGTGCTGTGGCAACTGCTTGGGTGTCTTGGACTGGGTGCGTACATAGCTCATAATCAGGCTAGTACCGCTTATGAGAACGGTATTAATCCTTGGTATGTGTGCTATTCCAACTAGGAGGCCTAGCTGACGCAACAGGTGGCTGGGTATTTTTAATGGTGTTTCCGCATTCAATAATTCAGGCATGTCTCTATTAGACGCCAACATGGTACGATACCCATTGTTTTCTATATTTCTCGACTGACTAGTGGCAGATACCCTTTCAAACCTCAGTATACACACTAATAACCATGGGCCTTTTGATTGTTGCCGGAAACACAGCGTAAATCCTCCTACTCAGTGACCAATCGCCACGTTACTGACACTCCCTGCTAAGGTATCCGCTCTTCCTCCGACTAATCCTTTGGACCATGCTCGAACTCCTCTGCCTTATCTGCCCCTCAGACACAATGTACTCGGACCACAAAGCCACCCTCCGCTTTGTCCTCCAGTATCCGCGCCGTGTCTACACAAACCTCTTTCCATCAGTCCCAACCTGGTGGCTACTTTTCATGCTCATCGTCCTTAACGGAATTGATTGGGCAGCCTTCGAAATCATAAACATCGGCAACAAAGCCGTGTCCTTAATCCCAACGCACTTCCGCGTCCTAGACGGACTCTTCCAAGCCCTCGCTGTACGTTCCGGAGGTTTCTATGTCATCTCCATCACATCCCTCCGTATCGGATTGCAGGTTCTCTATGTAATCATGATGTACATCTCCGTCTACCCTGTCGTCATTACGATGCGCCATAGCAACGTCTACGAAGAACGCAGTCTAGGTATCTACGCCGACGACGACTCATCGCACGATGTGGAAGAGGGTCCCAAGCTCGGCTCCCTAGCCACCAAATTCCGGCGCACGTTGAACCGCCAATTCACCATGCCCTTCCCCTCCTCTACCCCTCACACCAAAGACGCAGCAGCGCAGCAGTTCGTGCGCCAGCAGATCCGTGGGCAGCTCGCACATGATCTGTGGTGGCTCGTTCTCGCCATCCTCTTCATCTCCATCATCGAGGTCTCCAACTTCGACCGCGATCCCGTCACGTACTCGGTGTTCAACATCGCCTTCGAGGTCGTTTCTGGATACGGGTGCGTGGGTATCAGCACGGGGTTGCCTAACGAGGCGTACAGCTTCTCTGGTGGTTGGCACGTCCTGTCCAAACTCATCCTTTGCGCTGTCATGTTGAGAGGCAGACATAGGGGACTGCCGGTTGCGCTGGATAGAGCGGTCAGACTGCCGGGTCAGGGGGGAGGGGAGCTGGGAAACACGGAGGAGGAGGATAGGGTGGTCCGGAGTCGGTCTCGGAGTATGGGCTTCCAGGGGAGGCAGGAGTAGTTCATGGCGGCGCACTAGGCATTGGCGGAATTTTGAAGAAACGGAATCGTGGAATACGGAAGGTCTTGCCAGTACATATGATTTTGCCAGTACATATGATTTTGCCAGTACATATGATTTTCACGAAAGTTCAATGCGTTGTGGTCTTTGCTGAGAATATTCATCTCACGGTCGGTTCGCTTCAGTCAGATTCAATGTCGAGATGAGGCTGTTAGCTTTTTGAGAGGTAAGAATGAGAACGTAGAGCACAGAGGGAATGGGTTGAGTAAAAACGAGAAGAAACCCAAGTTATTAAGCCGTATTAGTCGAGGGCTAGGCCATATTGTTGTTGAGTTGCCTGAATAGTAATACTGAAATCGTGCGTCGTTTTCCGAAGACTGTACCGTTTCGAGAGCTGGGTCAGGAAGGGCTGTGAAAGGCTCGTCGCTACAAAAGCCTCAAATATTGGAAGAATAAGCTCCTTCACATACCTTCCCAGCACCCAGGGCGTTATTTCAAGCCATACAAAATCTGCTCTCTAAACATTGACTTGCCCAATGAACACAATTACTAGGAGATTGGAGTGCATATGATGCCCAGATGCGGCGCCGCCCATGTAATTTGCTGCTTTTGCGTCCTTGAGAGACTCGAATGCTTCGTCGGTAATGATGCTCTGACACGAGTTTGCTTTCACTTTCGCTCTCAACTTCCCCGAAATAGCTTCCTACCGCATAATAGAGTGTAACCGCAGATGGTCTCGATCGATATCTTCCTCCCCCCAATCGGAGAGGTGGGCTTGAAGCCATGCATCCACTATCAGCTCTCCACCATCTCACTTGAGTCCCTTTGTACCCTTCCCAATATATCCTTGTTCTCCGCCGTGAAGCCGTAGCTGGCTGATTCTCCTCACTCGACGGATCCCAACCAGACCAAACCACATGACGGCAATCAGACTTCCTCCCGCCGTCAACGCAAACCCGTTCGATGCTTCTTCCAATCCGTTGGGGACGTTCATACCGTACAAGCCTGCGACGTATGTTCCACCAGCGACGCTCAACATCGCTACCGAGAGGCGGACTTCAAGCATCATTATCGAGTTACGATGAGAGTCGAGGATTGATTTCACGCTGCTCGAATCTCAGCTTTGGACTTCTCTACGGGAAGAGAAAAGGAGGGTCTTACCTGTCATGAGTGATCTGGACATCGGACAAGAGCTGCTCAGTCCTCTCCGCGATCTCCCCACTACACTCGTAGTAATTCTCAAACAATAATTCCACCTCCTCGTGGTCCTCTTCCGCTCGCGGCTTTCCTAATGCTTTCTCGGTGAGGTACATGGCAGCCATGTCATCGTCCGCATCCAGGACCGTCCGCAGAGCTTCCCTGACCAGCTTCACCTTCTGCTGGAACGCGCTGAGCTGCCTCGATACGTCGGCGAGATTCTTCAGCTTCTCCAGACTCACGTCGTGGTCCAAGGAGCGGAGGACCTGGAGGATGGGCCCTCGCAATTGCTGGAACTCGACGTCCAGCGAACTCATCACCATGATCAGTATTGTCTCCAGGGCACGGAGCTCATATGGGAGGTTTCCGTGGCCGTGGCCCGGTTTCACCAGTTGGAGCTTGCCTTGAAGCTCGTACATGAAGGCCGATATGTGGTTCGACTCTCCTTGGGTTGGCTTGAACACGTGGAGTACCAGGACGTCCTCGTGCGTAATCAACACCCGGAAGTGTAGCAAGTTCACTAGGATTGTGGACTGGCGAACTAGGATCGCAGGGAGCTGAGACTCGTCGATTTTACGTAAATCACGTGCTAGTATCCCATACTGCCGGCATGTCAGTCCTAAGCTGGGAGCAAGGAGGAGGGTAGGTATCCACCACTTACTTTGCTGACAAGTTCGGATCTCTGGATATGGCCGTGGCCCATGAAAATGTCACCTTTCTTATCGAACTGTGTGCATTGAAACTTTCGATTCGTTGACATCCGCGTAGCCAGGCTGATCCCCGTTGCGGGGAGCTTGCTGTCGGGAGACTCTGCTCCTGGAGTCATATGAGAGTCGCTTTGAGTTGTTGAATCATCCATTGGGATCTTATGCCCGCTCCAAAGATGCCTTTGGGAATCCCATTGGTACGGATGAGTACGAATTGAGAAGCGATGAGAAAGCCGGCCGTTAGTTCTTGGACGGAACATCCAAAGATTGTGCACCCCTCGAGGAGGCCTCATGTCAGAGATCTACAGACCTCACTGTATCCTAACGTCGAGGATTTGACTCCGGCGATGGTGTTGATCAAGTTGGTTTTCGTGGAAGTCCTGAGGATGACGTCGCAGGAACTACAGCAATGCGGCGGAGCTACTGCACGTACGAGGGGTCCTTGTAGCCTTATCTCGATCTTGCTCAGGGGTTCTCGGTTACAGGTGTCGGTCATGAACTTCCGAGTTTATGAGTCAATATCAATATAACGTTCGGACATCTGCAAAGATTCCCTTTCTCGGTGCTGTATCAAGTATCAATCTGACCCCGATCGAAACAGTCAGATATCATTCCTCAGATTTCCTCCATCAAATCCAAGTCATCCAAACAGTCAATCAGGTAAGCCACGGAACATGCGAGTAGCTCTGTAAGCTGTAAATGGCTGCTGTTGCAATTGTTTTTGATGATCCTTACTGAGAATCCTCAAATAGTGATAGTTCTGATGTCGAGCGTCTCAATCCGAGAAGCCGTCATACAAGACGCCGAAGAGCTTGCCCGTGTCCACATTCTCGCCTGGCAAGAGACTTACCGCGGCATAGCTCCGCAGTCAGTCCTCGACTCCTTAGACGTGAATGCGCGAATCGACAGTTGGAAGACCTGGCTCAATCAGGAAGACCACAAAGCCTTCGTAGCTGTTGTAGATGGGAATATATGTGGTTTCATCAGAGGCGGGCCTGTCAAGCAACCAGTGCGAGACCCTAGCTTCGACGCCGAGCTCTACGCAATCAATATCATCGGTGATGCAAAGGGGAAGGGGACAGGTAGAGAGCTGGTTCACCATCTAGTGGAGACACTCCGTCCTATGGGGCTTAGCAAAATGGTCGTATGGGTGCTAGCGGAAAACCCATCACGCCGTTTCTATGAGCGCCTAGGAGCGCAGGATCTCGGGCAACAAAAGATCCAGCACGTTGGAGGAGTAGAACTGACAGAGGTTGCCTATGGCTGGCAAGATATTGAAAGTCTTTAATGCTTGGGCATGTGGTTGGTAGGAATTGAGACTTGGTAAGATTTTTTGATGGTGATGGCTGCAGCATTATTTGGCTCTTCGGTATCATTCTGGAATGTGAAAGCTACAGAACGACATTTGCAGAAGGTCGGAACTTGGGATACCGCGAGAACTATCAAATCAAACAAGTAATTCCTGTATTGGATCCCCGAACTTTGAGTATTGCCTTGCTGTATCGGATGTCGAACCCACTCGAATTGCCCGAATCTGGATAAATGACAGCGCACTGGTGATTAATTCCTGTAACGATGGCGAAACTCAGCTACTTCACCATTACTAGCGGTAATATCATGAATTGGGATGAATGTAGAAGTCCAATCATGCGCGCGTTGACTTTCGCCCATTTCCAACACTCCTCCATTCCACTTTCGTTTCAGCCTGTTTGGGCTTTCCTCTGCAATTCACTGACAGCTTTGGTCTAGAAAATCTGGGAACATATACCAACATGTGTCTTCCCTAAACGAAATTTTTTTGAAACTCGTGATTCGGTTCGAAGATTCCAAAGTCTGGATGGTGAATATCTACCTCCTATGCGTGGATATTTCCCATTACTCGACCACAGCTCCACCGACCTGGCATTGCAGCAAGCTGGCATTACATCACTAAACTCATCCTAACAATCCCGAACCTCTAACACTTGCGCATTCCAGGATCTCTGCACGCCATGAGGCTCGTCCTCACTTTCGGGCTCATCACAGCTCTCTGCACCCTCGATGCCGCCGCCAGCTACGGCTTATTCTTCGTAACGCCAGCACCCATTGTCTCGGTATGGCATACTCCCTACTTCTTCTTGAATCCCTTCTCTAATGGCAGAACAGTTCAAGAGTACTCTCATCGTCCCGGCCGTGCCACCCGATGCTTCCAACAACGGCAGCATCCTAGCAGTGTGGCCCGGGCTGCAGAACGAAGCCGCCAACGTCGTGCTGCAGAATGTCGTGGAGAATCCAGATGGTGGGCCTCATACCTGGTGGTTTGAGCCATTCTATTGCTGCAAGTGAGTCAGTCGGTCCGCCTCTCAGCGATATGCTTTCTGGTTCTTGTGTTTTGATTGGGCTGTCTTAGTCCCGCAAAGGTGTTGAACGCTGGATCGGTTCAAGGTAGTACTTTTACCTCATCCCGAAGTTCTGAGCGATTCGAAAGGCCACATGACTAATTCGGAGGAACAGTCTACCCTGGCGAAGCTATTTTTCATAGCATGGATCTATCCCTTTTCACCAATGAGTGGAATGACGAGTGGTCCATCTATCCAGACCCGACATACAAAGCAGCAGGAGAAGGGCGATCAGGTGGACAGGTCTTGTTCAATCCAACAATCGACTGTAAGGAACTCCATATCCAAAACCCAAAACCAAAACTCGAAACCCAATTGACACGAGTATGTAATAGCACAAATCACGCCTTTCGTGGAAGTAAGTACGCCTCTGGCATCTGTTCCGTGCGACTGACATATCCAAGGCGGTCTTTGCAATTGAGCTTCAGCAAAACGCGACCTGGGACTTCGGGCCAGTAACTTTCACCGACATAGAAGTAATCGCCAACACGACCTCGACGGCGTGGTGTACCAAGTAAGTCGACTCGTATCGTTCAATGCGGGTATTGACCGGATTGTCTAGTGGGCCCTTCGCAGATGTTTCATTCAGATTCACACACAGCACACCTAGTGTTAGTTCCTTTGGGAATTATAAAATCTGCTCGCTTGATAGCATCGTGTTGCAAGGCCCCTAGAACCAGAGCAGTTTGACAAGCCGAGCAGAAGTTGGGAGAGGGCGCCGTTGGCTGTCGTTGATGTTCAGTCGGTACTACATGTGAACAGGAACAAGTGAAGGGCAAAGGGCACTTGCTTTGCTCATTCTGAGCGGTGAGACGTGCATAGATTCCCTTCGAGTTGATTTAATGACTTAGCCATTGTCGTGCAAAATGTCAAGTCGTTGTGATGGTGTATCACGTGATTTAACGCTCTCGATTTTTGCAAACGCTGAAATACCCAGTCTGACCTCCGACATCGAACATAATGGTATCGTTGAACTGACTTAGCTCGATGAGTTTTGAGACTACAACTGACTTGCATGTGGGACGCCATCGTGTGGTGAAAGGGACGTGGGGAAATGCAAAAAGACCCATAATGAGGCCTCGCCATTTCTCGACCATCGTAATGCCAAACCAAAATCGAAAACAGCGCTCGCAATTGAGGCTGAATGTGACACCAGACTATGAGGTGGTGTAATCAACGCTTGCGCTGCCAACTCAGCTGGTATCATGCAGCGCGCCTCACGCCAGGAGTTTGTTCAGCATAGGTAACACATGGCACGGCAATGCTCGCGGACAGCACATATGGAAGTGAAGGAATTGACCGGCAAGGACCAGTGACACTATTAATTTTGAAAATATTATTAAGAAATCATTGTATATCTCAACGCAGTTAAAGATGGGGAATTTTCACGCCTGTCCTTCTTTCCTACACAAAATATCCAGAGGTATCCAGTATCCTGCCATCCCGAGATCGTCTTGGTATCGTAGTAAATCAACGTCCAAATAGCACAGTGCCCAATCATCATTTTCCGTTGGTATATTCGAAGAGAGGGACGTCTTAGACGGTTTCGCGCTCGGTCTTGGAGACGCCTCTCTTTTCGCGGCCCTTGACGGACCAGGGGAAGTGGGCGACGGGGATAACGAAGAAGGAGTTGCTGGTGCAGCACATGTCAGTTTGAGTTTATTGGTGCGAATTGAAGAACACTGGGGGTATCACACGGGGAAAGAAAGACAAAAGACCTACCTGTCATCCGCAATACCGGCCAACGCATTGTACCAAGCCGTGAAAGCAGCAAACAGTCCAAAGTATCCACCGGCCTTGATCACAGAGGTCTTCGGTACGCCGGCTGAAGCCTGCAGGTAGCCGATACCGAGAAGTAGGAATGCCATATCGAGGAAGAAGAACAAGAGGAAGAAGGCGACGGTGGATCGGAGCGTGCAGATTAGCAATATGAATGTAAAGATAAACCAGCCGATCAGGAAAAGTCCAAAGGCATTCGTGAAGTCGTCTGCACCTGCAGTTGTGGGTTTCCCGGTCGTCGCATCAACTGTTGCGTATGCGGCCTGAATATCGAATCCACCAGGCGTGAGCACGATCGCGAAGGAAAGCCAAAAGCCACCATATGAGGACAGAGCAGTAGCACCAAAGGTGTTCCCGACAGCCATTTCCCTATCCTTACGATTAGCGGGTTCCCAGAATGCTTTGTGGATCATCGTCTCGTCACGTACCACATCCCAGCAAGCAATTGAACGAGCCCACCATATCCATAAGCCAATGCCACCACGATGTTTGGTTCTGTGAGATTGCGGGTGCCAACATTGACGAGCGAGAGAATGAAGGTTGTGAGAGCGAAAGCGCTCAGTCCGAGAGGGGCTGGATTGGCAAACTTTCTTTCTGTCGTGGGCCGGTAGAGACCTGGCTGGAACTCACCACCGAAAGCCGGGAATCGAGCAGAGTCTCCAGTGTTCATGTGTGCCAGGGGGTTGCCACCGTAGTTGTAGGCAGCGTGTGAGCCGTTGACACCGGCATTTGGCGCATGATCGGTGGTTGAGGGGCCATTGTACTCTTTGACTTGAGCGCCATCTGTAGCTGTTGTCGCCATTTCGAGTGGTTGTGCAGCTAGTTATGTATATTGTGGACTGATGGTGAGAAGAAAGCGAGGACGAAGGATGAAGGACCTGCCGCTGTAGCTACCCCGCCTTTCTTTGTTGTGAATAACAATGAGATCTGCGAATCATTCACCTGAGGAGGTAGTCGAGTGCCGAAAGAGCAACAAAATCTGATTTCCAAACAATCGTTCTGGGAAGGGGGGGAACCACGGATATATAGCAGCTTGCCGGGCAGGGCGGATAATGGGGAAGCTCTTCCTGCAGTCTGGGGTTGTGTGTCTCTTTGCGGGGATCTTACTGGGAGAGCTGTGTCTCGTCGTAAGCGGTAGAGGACTAGTGCATTCCAGCTGCCAATGGGGAAATATCAGACCACGACGCCAACACCCAAACACCAGAGGTTGAACATGAACATCCCCAGAGCAGCTTAGATGATTTGCAAAGCTTGGTACTCAATGGCCAATTAGAGAAGTATCCATGTTTCTGCATCTCGGCATGCTACCATTATAACTGGGCCCATGTCGAGTATCCCAGCCATATGTCTCTCCATTATTGTAATAACGTTCCGCATTGAACCCACTATGAGGGAGTTCCAATACTACTTCAATCTCGGCTTTCCCTCCATTTGTCATGCCGACGCTTAGCCCGTTTCTACGAGCCTAGAAGTGTTTCTTTGTCCATCTAACAGACCACGCATTTGTACGACGAAGAACCATGGCGCAGGTAAGAAAGACTTGAAGATCTTCGGAGTGATCCAGTGGTTGAGTTACACTCACTCAGTGTCCCGTATCATCTTTTCCCATACAAAAAGACATCGGCAACACAGCATCAGAACGGGATACATTGCAATCCTTACGGCATCGAATGTGGATCGGGGATCTTCTGTGATGAGGTGGACAAACAGGCAGGACCAGTGCCCTCTTGGGTAAGCAGCCGTCGGTTGAAAGGGGAACCTCGATTCGCTGGACTGCCCATGTCACAGGGTGGTACTGGAGTCTGGATGGTAAGGAGTTCGAATGCTGCATGGAAGATTTGCATGTCGTCAATTGGTGAAAAGCCACTAAGCCTGTCCGAGTATCATACCTACAGCACCTCGGCTCGGACAATTGTAGTTCTCCTTTAGCCTGAATCCACCTCCCTACTCGACCCCTCAATATATATCGAATCAATTTCAAAAGTACGAAGGTAAATCATTGACAATTCCTGTCCTTGCGGTGTCCCCATCGGCGTTACGGAGCACCCCTTAGTGCGAGAACGCGGGCTGTTGCGAGCAGCTTTGTCGTTGCTGACAGTTTTGGGTGATTCTGTAAATCATGGGATCAAGTACGAGTACCCTACTACCGGGGCGGGTCTAGCACCGTCCAGTCTATGACGAGTCCGACGACGGCTTCTAGGCTTTGACAGCTTGGGAAGATCCGAAGGAGAAAAAGATTTAGAAGGGTATCTGATGGCGGTGCGCATGTCGGCTTACACGCCAACCAGTTCTTGTATACAATCCACCAGATGGGGTTTTCTGTTTCAGCAGTCTGAAGCGCTGGCGGATCATAGCAGAAGTGAAGCCAACCCCAGACCGGTGGCGTCGAGCATGCAGTTATCCCAGTTCCAGTAGCTACCGCAACCATGCAGCCATTGTTTTTTCCCCGGACGTATCCTCCTATCTCCAATCACAGCCAGCCTCGCAAAACGCCAATAATGAGGGTGTGGCCTTGATTATCCCGAGTAAATTTAGCAATTCGCAAGTTCGCAATGTCTGGGATAGAGTGCCTACCCCAGAGGTTGTATCATGTAACAGTTGTACTATCGTCTCAGTCTCATGGGCTGACCTTATTTATTTACCACGCATTCATATTTACCTTTTGTTCGTATTCTTACTCTCCTTTCAAAAGCCCTACGCTTCTCCTCAAAATTGAGCTCTTGAGGTCTTACCAGAAACCGAAAGGCAAACTCGACACCCGCTGCTTTGTTGAATCTCCACTTGGGTTTCAGGGCAGTCGGAGTCTTCAAGCTTCGTCGCATCGATGCAATAGCTCAACAACGCCTTAGGGCCCTGAATCTGTGCAATATCCACGCACGAATGAGTCTTGGTCGCATAAGCCAACCTTTGATCAAAGCTGCGAGCACTGTACGGAGTCCGTAGATGCATGCGAACCTGCAAGGTCAGAGGCTTTGACTTCCTCCAATCTAATGCGCTGACTCGTTCGCCTGGGACCATAGGGTGCATCATGTAGGAGTACCGCGACCAGAAACCCGTAGGCTTGGAGTGGGGATCTAGTTGCTGACCGCGTCAGAGGAGCGCCTCAGGGCGCATTGTATCACGAAATAGGTACCCTACGTTCCCAGGTCTCCAAAGTTCATCATCAGGCGCTCGAGTCGGTTTGAGGAGTTCCTGCCCTGCTCCCGTCGCTAAGACGCTGGATCGGCTTCTTCGGATTAACTAGACCTGGTGTCTGGGCCTGGCAGTGTGCCACGGGATACGGCATTTGAGTCCACGCAACCGCGTGACCATCTTGCATTTGAAATGAATATTCCATGGACCAAAGGACTTCCAAATTTCCAAACCTCCAAACTTCCAAAGGCGCAAAGGCGCCAAATCGGTCCACAAATACTGAGACTTCTCCACATCACTTGATGAAATTGCTGGTTCCTACGGAGCAAATAGTAGGCCTTCAATTCCTAACCCTAGGGGATCCCTCTAAGGGTGCAGGCACTGCAGGGTGCTTTAAGGCTGGTGGCTGACTCCCTACTCCTACCATGAATTATCTACCAGATCAATCCACCAAAAGCCAATCTATTAAACGGTGAACGTGTTCACCACGCGGCGACTCACAAGCTAGTAAGAAAATAAGAGAGAGCAGCATATTCCGTATGTGAATGCCACTTGCCAAGCTGCATTCAGCCTCTTGGATCTTCATTTGCAGGCCCACAAGCCCACAAAAGCCCCCGGAGATTCTGCCTGTGTAACTCTAGCCTCCCGCAGCGAACGTAGTGGTTTCGTGCGGATCAAAGGAACATTTCGTGTCGGCTGAAAGGGAAGAGGTCCGTTTTCATCGTCGCCAACCCCAGCAAACGATTGGACAATGACCATCTCCGCTTTGAAAATCATACCTAGCCATTTCAAGTTTTCCATTTCACAAACTGTCGAACACGGCCAATGTGTCTCTAACGTGTCAATCATTTGTTAGGATACATGGCGATCTTGGGCAATCATTACTACAAGTTTACATACAACACAGTGTCGAACACCTCTTCAACTGGTGAGAGTTCCGCGCATCGTGACATCGGGTCCCACCTGTTGTTTATCTTGCCCGGATGCGTTACCCTGTCCCGCGAGCGGGATCTGGTCTCGTTGGTGTCGTTTCGTCACGGTGGAACTTGCACGTGACCATATATGCATCTGATGTTGACTATTGCTGAAGATCACGATGATTCATTATGTTCCACGAAATTTGGGTGGAGTAATTGCCCATTAAGAGAGGCGGGATGGTAAGGCAGATACCTCGTTTCGTCTTAGCATAATTGTGCCGATGATACATTATATTGATCTTGAAACACAAGGCCGAAACAATTGTTATCAGCACAAGGATTTGATAGGGGTGGCTTCATCGTGCCATGTCTTCCTTGAGTAATAACTACACAACGAGCTTCTAAATAGTCTTCAAAAGCTCCAATAAAATCCCCGAAGCTCTTTCAAGTTTCCACTTAGCTGAATATGGGTCATATCTACGGCCTAGTCATACCACACAAACGACCAACGACAACATCGCTTCAAGGGGGCAGCCAGCCTACCATCTCATCTCCGATAAAAACGGCACAACCAAATACTCGGGTTGGCCAGATATTGGCTATGCTAGTTGTCTTCTAGAAGCGTTAGGAATATGCTCCCTGCTACGGTATCTACAAGGGGCGGGTGTCGAGATTGCTCAAGAAGCAAGCGGTTAGGGTGGAGTATCAGGCTCCAGGTAAAGTGCTTCGGACAAGAATAAGGTAGGGGTGTCCTTGTGAAAGTCTTGGATATTTTGCCTGATATGACTCCGTACTTGATTGGTGATTGCGGTCTATACGTTAGAGACTTAGAGGCTCTAAGTTAGAGCTGTGCGCTTCTTTGGAGTCGAGATGACGGTTGGCGCCTGTGATACGTATCCGAACTGGCTAATTCGAGTTGAGGCTGGCGGCTAAATCCTCCATTTTGCCTTTCGGTTTATTGGTTGAATACTACTTCCACGTTTTAGCCCCCTTGTCTAAATTGACGTGCTTCTTGCCTTCGTACCAGGCAACTGGCTTGGCTGGTCCATTCCTGGTTGTATACATAGGACGACTCGTTCCCTGGAGCCCCTCCTGTCTATTAACAATAATGAAAGTTTAGAACCCCAAACATAGTTGGTGATGAAAGGGTATGGGAACTAATCCCCCTCCACGCAAGACGAATAGAGTAAATGATAATACAAAACCATACAAATCTCCCATGAACAGCTCTCAATTCTCAATCATCATGTTCGAATTCCGACTCTGGGAGGTTCACGCATCGCACTTGGTCTCAGAAATGAACCAAAACGAATCGAGTTGATTTACATATAGCAATCCAAAGCCAAGCAAACTCTAAGACGTGATTTTCAAATGCAGAACCCCAAGACGCCCAGAACAATCAAGCCTCAACATTCCCCAGGCCTAGGCTCCCATATCGTCATCTGTCGTCTCTTCTACAGGTGCTTGCCTCCTGGGCTTTTTCCTTCTGCGCAACGGTAATACCCCAGATTCATCGGCTGTTCTCTTCTTCGAATCCGTCGCAACAGAGGTCTCCGTTCTCGTCCTCGCCCTGATATCCCGTGCCGGCAAGGCCTGCGCGTTTGCATCGTACACCTTGTCGGGTCCTGACGATGTAGTCGCCCTGTCTCCTTCTCCTGCGCCTCCACTCACCATCGTCTCTTCTACGGCGGCCTGCCTTAAGGATGGTCGCTTCTTCCTTAGCTTGGGAGTCTTTGTGGGTATAGAATCAGGGCGCCTCCGCTCGGTGATAGGATCAATATCGAGCTCGTCCTGCAATTTGCAAAGTTCAATACGTGAGATTTGCCCCAAAGGCCTGTCCGCTCGCTTCACTATCATCGCCTCCGCTTCCTCCTTCGCCTTGATCTCCTCCATCCAGTCTTCGCGACGCTTCATCAGCGCGAGCTCTGCTGGTGAGTAATACTCCTCGTTGGCTCTTGAGAAACCGGGAATTCTTTTTGCTCGCTCAACGAGATCATGCCGCTTCTCTGCAGCGGAAACGCTGGTCGGATTCCAATCCGATGGGATGCTTGGAAGAGCGAATACATCGTTGGCACGGGAGGCCTCGCGAGCCTCTTCTTTTCTTTTCTCACTCTCCTCATGCTCTCGGCGCTTTTGCTCTGCCTCACGTTCCGCCATCTTGAGCTTAAGTCTACTCCCGAGACTACGTGACGGAGGAGGTACATAAAATTCCGGAACTATCCAGAGTTAGTTGCTATATTGGGTTAAAAAGTTGTGATTATTATGCCACTCACCATCAATCAAGTCCTGCTCTATGCGGAAGCTTTGGAATGCTTGCTGGAAAGGTGTTTCCCCAAAGGGAAAGTGTGGAGCACCACCTCTTCCAGTCCACCGCTCTCTGGGTAGAGGTCCTGCAGCAGCTGCTTGTATCTGAGCATCTGTAGGTTTAGGAGCCGCCGGCACTGTCTGAGTCTGCGTGGGATCTGGTTTCTCCAGGATAGTTGGCCCAGAAGCCTTGATTATGGTCTGCATAGCCGTGCTTTGACAATCCACCGGCCATCTTCTCATCGTGAAGAAGGATTTTCGAAACTCAGGGGACTGCCGTCTAGTACTAACTGCGGTTACAGTATCTTGAGGAGGAGTATTAGTAGGGGTCGTCCCAGCAGGCGCTTGCGTGATTGTCGTGGGAGTGGGATCATCGACCCAATCCCAGACATGTTCGTCTTCAGGAAAACGGGCCTCCCAATTGTTGTTCGACTCCTCGATGAGTTGCAACTGAATCACTTTTGCCGCTTGAGCCTCTGTGATGGTACTAACGTCGTGGCTGCGCTCTAGGCCAATGTCTTCGAGAAATTCCGGAGCATATTTGAGCAGATCACGAGCGATCTTCTTCAAGGTAATGCCCTCCACAGTTGGAAGACTGTCGTTGCTAGACCCCTGACCAGCGTCGACTTTGTTCATACGCTGGATTGTTTTGTGCAAACTCTCGAGTTGCTGTTTGAGGCGCGTGTCATTTCTGTCCTCGGGGTCGGCTAGCAGCTCGGTGAGATGTCGAATGTCACGACCTAGTCTGAAAGCTATCTGTTGAAAGTGCTGCCGCTTACTCGGCTGCACAATGGGGGGCCCTATAGTTCCATACGCATCGTACTGAACTTCATATTGCTTGGTCTCGTCGTTGAACTTAACGTATCTGGCACGCTTTGCGTCATCTTCTGATAAGACCCATTTATCCTCTGGGTGACGAGTGGGTGGAATCCGCATAACGCTCTCGGTTTTTTTATCAAAGCTTTCCAGTCAGCTTCAATTTTGGGTAGGAATCTATGCACTTACTGAATGCGACCAGCATCATGCAAAACATCTAGGAACCGGTATAACTTGCTGTCCTCTTTCCAGAAATAAGCATCCTGGGTCCCACTCATTTTCATGGCCTTCGCACGACGTTCGATGTTAATTCTTTGTAAGACTTCAGTCAAAGGTCTGCCAGGTTGGCACTGGAGCCTCTTGTCATATCTTCGCTGAACAGAGTCATTACTCGAGCCCGAATTCCATCTTAGAGGCTTAACCGGCCTCCAGAGGGGTAAGAGGGGTCGTGGATCATCGTCTGCAAGCCAGGCCCCTGTGAGATCCCTCTCAAATTCTTCCAGTTCTGCTTTCTCTTGACTAAATGCCGGTTCCTGGTTCGGTAATCCTGCGATGTGGTCCCCAAAAAGTCGTCTCTCGTCACCAGCCCAAGAGGACTCACACAGCTGCTTCAGAAGATCAAGATCACCCTCCACCAACGGGTCATTGTCATAAAGTGGATGATGATGGCTGTCCGGTCCCATGGCTGAGTAGATGATTTCACACACTCCTTCCACGAGCGTTCGTGGGGCACTCTCTTGAGTTTTCAGCAGCAGGGCACTGATTTCGCTTAGGTGCCGTAATCTCTTCCTTACAATTTCTTGCATGTCGTAGAGACTTTGTATTGTGAAGGGGCCGCTGTAATTGACTGGAGGCGGGAGACGACCGGCTTGGGTCTCGACCGTTTGATTGCGAGCATTACCATAAGTGTGATCCTTCCATCTCCGGAATTTCCTCATAATCTTCGTGTAGTGGAAGGGATCCAGCTCCAACGGGCGTTTCCATGGCTCCAAGGGTTTCCACAAAGGGACCTCTTCCTGAGGGGGTTGATAGGCAGGTGGTAAAGCAAGCCTCCGGAAGCGGTCATGCGGACGATGCTGCTCTTCGTTCGTAGCGAACAAGTTCAAAGCGAGCTCAACAGCAGCTCTTCGGACTCCTCTCCGTTCAGCTTTGGCACTAAAGTCTACGGCCAGTCCTTTAAATGTTTTGATCTGTTCCAGCTGGAGTAGAGCATTAGCATGACACCAAAAATCTAGCACGGGTGTCCTTACCGTCAACGAGGAATACCATATCATGTAATCCCTAGCAAACTCCTCCATCACTGTACGTAGTCGCTGAGTCTCATCAAACATGAGTTGGGTGCTGCGTTCTCGGTCTCTGAGCGCGTTGATTTCCTCATACAGTTGTTTCAGAGGAGGTATCATATTGTCGAGAAGGAGTCGGTCGTCAAACGTGCCTTCATAGTTCTCCGTAAAGAGTCTCAATATTTGGCGAGTTTCCTGATGGTCACGTAAAGTGTCGTCTCTAATGATCGGGAGATTGACTGCATCAGCTGGTGGCAGGGTCACGGCCTGCGTAACCGTTCTACCCGCGGAAAAGCCATCGCCTTGTTCGTCGCCAGCTTTAGAGGCTTTTGATCCATCTTGATCGGCAACATTCATTATCATTTCCCACGACTTTGCGAGTATGTAGAACCTCTCCGTGGCCTTATAGTCGAGAGACCACGCAGTGAGCATATCGTCGAACTTCTCAGTGGAGTTCAAAAATAGCTCAAGCTTGTCATTGAACTGCTGTTGAAGTCCACCAAGCATCAGGACCTCGTTCGCCGTTAATCCTTCGAACGTTGCCTGCTTTCTTTGGAGATCGATCTTCTGGCGATGCATACTCTGGAGGCTCGGCGGGAGCAGGGGCACTAAGACGTACTTCAGAAAGTCGATCTCCTTTTGCTGAAGCGCTCCTCTCTTGTACTTCTCAAAGATAGTGTTCACCTCGTCTATCACCGCATCCATCTCCGTCTGGACGGGAGGGTCAATCGTTGGTAGACTCGGTCCTTCGACTGCCGAGGACACTGGAACCAGGCGAGGTTCAATGGGAGGGTAATACAAAGCATTGGAAATCGAGTTCACGACCTCGTTGTTGGATCTCCCCCAAACGGCCCACATCAACTTCACGCTGAGATTTTTAAGATGGTCTCGGTCGATTTTTGACAGATCCGCACCAGCAATCATCCGATCCCATAACCTCAAGACCTCATGCGTGACTGAATGGACTTTGTCTCGGGAGAGCGGCCTGAGGAGAGTTTTAACTCGTTTACTTTCCTGGTCTGTGAGAGGTTGCGCAGCAGATGATGTAAATTGACTTTTTGCTTTTGACGTGAGAGAGAAGAACTCCTTGAAGGCAAGATCCAGGAATTCGGGGATCTGGTCGTTGACCCATCCTATGGTCATCGTCTCCCGAACCAGTCCATTCAGCACTTCTTCGTTCGAAGTGCCACCAGCCGTCGCACCAGGAGCTGGCTTTAGGGCGAAGAACTCTGGTCGAGTCTCGACCAGTACAACCTCCGGCCTTGGAGATGCGCCACTCAGCCGTTCAACGAAGGCGGAAAAAGAATTGCGAAGTTGCACTTCCACTGCCGCTTTGAGCCTCTTAGAATCCACCGACGAGATGGAATATGGCTCGGTGCTGTATCTGGGAAACAGTTTCTCGTACCACTGCTGGCGAGCGTCCTCACGGAATGGCAACCAGAGCGGGAAGAGAAAGTCCAGTGTCGCCTCGGGCGTATTGCGCTGCTCGCCACCAATATAACGGTTGATCGAATCCTCCGCTGCCTTTATATGGGACGGGAGAGCCGCACTTTCGGTCGAATCATCGGGGATCTTGTCAACGGTCTCAACTCGGATGAGCATGACGTTGCTTTTGGGTGATGGGGCAAAGACCTCGCCGGGCACAGGTTTCTGCAGTCTGACTCCATTCAGAGCAAATTCGGCAACCCAAAGAGAGTACTCGTAAAGCCAATTATTCACCGCAGCATCGTACTCGCTAGACAAGGCCGGAGAGGCGTTGCCAGCCCTAACCTGTTGGGAAAGGGAGCGTATGTTATCATCCATCATCGCAAGCGAGCTCGGCATTATGGCTCTCAACAAAGCCCGCAGCCTCTTGCTTTGCGCCAAATTCATTATCCGAGATCTTCTAATGCGCAAAAGATCATTGATCTCATCTTCAACCCTTTGCCATTCAGGGGCCAGACGTCGAGTGGTGTTAGCGTCCGAACTTTGATCGAGAGTCGGTGGTTTGTAATCGAAATAGAGATTGCCGTCGACGTTGTCTACGACATTTTTCTCTTTGGATCCCAGAACCAACCGCACTCCGATGGCCTCAAGTCTGCTGACCCAAGGCGTATAGAGATCAAGAAATCTTCGGTACGAGTCACGTCGTTTTCGGTATTCGTAGCTCTCCTTATCAGCTATGTTTGCGGATGGGATAGCGCTGGTTGCTGCCTGTAGCTGTCGCCAAGCATCGTCAAAACTGCGTGGAAAGAATGGATACAACAAGGTGACCAACCGACTCTGCTCGGCAAAGGTGCGATGCCTGGATTTATCGGGGTCCCTATTATCTCCCAGCGGTCTCAAGTGGATCGATAAAAGAGCATTGATAGTTTCCTCAATCTTGAAAAGGGCTTCCCGGATCCCAGTCGGAGTCATGCCGTCGAACAATGACCAAGGATTTCCTCCCAGGGTCAGGTCCGCGAAGCTCTGCACTACCCGCTGTAATTTTAGGCTGGACGGTTGAGGATCCGGGTCTTGCGCTTGGAACTCGAACTCGTTGGGCCCAACCTCAACCGGGACGATCTTGAATCCACGAGCACGGCATTTGGCTTTGAATTCCTGAAACTCGATGCTGAAAGTGTCGATACCCATATCCATCGAATCGATCTGTGCTTGTGATGCTCCATGAGAGCGACATCTGGCTCGTCGCCGGTCTTGCAATTCGGCGAGCTGTCGTTTCCAGTACGGCGCTATCAAGTCGTTAATCCTTTTCAGTTCAGCGCCGCTAGGATACAATTGCGTTTCCAGGAGGTGGTTAATCCACAACTCTTCCTCTCGAATCAGTGTAGGGATGGGAGGCAGTGTCGGTGTTGGAAAGGCGGCCTGAGCCTCATTTTGGATCTTCTTTTCCCAGGAGGAGAATGCAGAGATGGCAGCGTTCGCTTTCTCTTCTATCATTTCGGTGGACGCCCCAGATGCGTGGGCAGCTCTGTATTCTTCCAGCCTCCCAGCGACGGAGGGCGGTAAGCAGTGAGCGCCATCCATTCGGGCTGCTAATTCCAGTTTGTTGTTCGCCAGATGTTTATAAGCGTCGAGCAGGAGTACCGCACGGTCAACGTCTCGGCGCGTCAAAGGAGGGTCCTGCTTTTCGCCTGGTGTTTCGGGAGTTTCGGGGAGGATATCTTGCCCCAGCGCACCGTGGTAGTAGACAATGGACGGGTCACCCAAGGTGGTGTCCGTGGGGTTCGAAAAACGTATCACTACATTCGTGCCTTGAAAGGAGGTAACCCAGGAGTTGTACGCTTTCCGCCACTTCCTGTGGGCCTCTTGCTCTGCTCTCAACCCGTCTTCTGACGAATTTGCTCTTAGCTCCCTGCGATATTCGTCCATCTTCTTCAGTCGAGGGTATTGAAGATTGGCCAGGAAGGGATAAAGGTCTTGTTTTTCGGGGTTGTCTTCAAGCTGAACACCCTTCTTCAACTCCCGATTGATATTGTCCGCGAGAACCTTCAGGCGTTGACCGATATTCGGATTTAAGCCGGCAGTAGCTACTCTGAAATACAGCACGCCTGGTCCCTCAGCTTGTTGATACGGCTGTATCGATCGAATGTGAATCCTCCCGGGTAGGAAGGAATTCACCCAGGCCCGACAGGCAGCATCGTACTCGAACTTTATATCACGTTCCTCTGCATCTGCCCTGCGACCTGAGCGCTGGGCCTTCGCTGTCAAGTACTTGTCTCGCAGTCTTCGCAAGGCAGGGAACATGACTTTCTCAAGTTCTCGCTCAAACGTGTTGATCTCCTTCTTACCGAGAGACCCCGGATAAGTGTCCATGCTCTCAAGAACGCTGTTGATACTGTTCTCGAGTTCATCCAAATCTTCCCCCGGCCCTGGCAAGACGATTGTATCCTCGAACGGCATCAGATCCGCGCCAGGCGACCAGTCTATGAACAGGTCAGCCGAAGTCTGATTTACAATCTCTCCTGGTCGTCGATATTGAAGCCGTATGCTTTTTCCTAGGAGCGGCTGCAGCAGAGCAACTTCAGCTTTGGCGAATTGAGCACTGAGCTCTTGTCTTCTATCTTTACCTGCGCTGTCTGTGGGCGCAACGAGTGCTGCCATTTCATCCATGATTCTGCTCATCCTCGGAGACCATTCACTTCGCAAATAGGATGCCAGCTCACTGCGTGCATCGTCGTTCACCTCCAGCTCTCCAGGCGTTGTCTGCAGGAGGAAATTCGCTCTTTCCTGGCACCTCGCAAGTCGGTCCAGCTCCTCTGCAGTTGGTTCCCCTTCAGGGACGTAGAATACTCCCGGGAGTAAGATATGGGTGACAGGCTTCTCGCCAACGACGAATTGTACCCCGTCTTTGGCAAAACTGGAAAGCCACTTCTTGAATTGCACCCTGACCTCATCTTTTAGAGCTGCAATCTTCTCAGCGTGCGCGCTCCTGTTCCTGTCAGCGTAGTGCTCGAGGCCGCTCTCGAGACGTTTCCGAGCTTCCCTGAGAGTGGGGAGTTCGAAATCTTTCAGAAATCCTTCCAGCTGGGTAATCTGGTCGTCGTTTGCGAGGCCGTCGGCGAACTTCTGCAGGAGGACATTAATGGTTGTTTGCGCGTGCTGCAGATAGCTGGGCAATGCTTGCGGTGGCGGGCGTCGTCTGATTCCACTCGGACGCACGTCTTTCCGATACCACGGGTCTTCGTCTGAAGCTTTGACGCCTTTATTTGCCAAGCCAAGCCTTGGATGTAACCAAACCGGAATCATTGAAGGTTCTCTCAGTGCACAATCATAAGCCCGACTCTCGACGCACAGTAAATTGGTCCCTTCTTCGATCATTTCCGGATTCTCAGACTCATCCTCCTTCAACTTCTGCAGGAATTCAGTCTGGTCATGTCTCTCGACGGTGAATGGTGCATGATCTTCTCGAACTTGGTTCGCTAGACCCCATGCTTCCTTTTCGTCCTGGAGTTCTCTTCTAGACTCCTTGGAAAAGAGACGGTTGAAAATGGGTAGATTCCCGTCGGGCTTGCAGGGGTTCTCGTCGCAGGGCGGAGCATCCATAAGTCCCAACCATTCACGTTGAACTCTAGCCATGACTTTGACATCTTGGAAAAGCCTCCGGTCGCAAGGTACCCGTTTCTCTTCCAGGTCTTTGATGAAGTCTTCGATTTGGGTGAGCTGAGATATGAAATTGAGCTTCCGGTGGACATCTTCATCCGCAAGGAAGTTTTTGCATGCCTGAAGGCGTTCATCTGGAGGTGGCTGCGGGTGACCTTTGAATTCGTAGGCAGGTTCTCCAGCGGAAGGTTCGCTGCAAATATCAGTAATTGGTGCACGACAACATTGGATGACAACTTACGCCATGGTCGCCATTTTCCTCAAGTTGAATTATCCATGCGCAAACGGACAATATAGATCCAAATGTTCCAGCTTTCGAGAGGAAATAAAAAGGTTCCATAGCAGACATTGATGATTGTGGGTAAACAAAGGTCAACTTTCCAGATGGCCTTTGTCTCTTGATCTGTCTGCTTTGAGCCGGGACAAGCGAATAGACTTGCGCACCTTGAGATGAAGAGACTCAGCATTGCCGATCAGCTGACTCGACTCCGCTACCCTTTCACTCTGCACAATGAAAGAAACACAAGACCACTTGACAAAGAATCTTGTCCGTTTTCAGTCGCCAACAATAACCTCACTCACTCGAGGGAAATCTTCTTTCGAGATAACTTCCAAAGCCCACCGAAAGCAGCAACTCAATTAGACGGAAGGAGAAATGGCTTTGTTGACCAGGCTTCAATACCAACCGTACCAAAATCTGGGATCGACCAGAGACGATAAAGATACTTGGCCACACAAGTCCACAGAGGTTTCTTGGTGTACGAGACGTTGACCACTATTATCTGCACCATCCAGCGGCGGCACTTTCCAATTTTGTCCGACTATTACTTCATCTGTTTTAGGGTTCAATACAGTACCTGCGCAGCTTTTCTTGCCATCACTGCTTTACTTGCTCCCGGATATTGGGCCAGACTAAGACACAAAATTAGCGTAGATGAGCTCTCCTTCACGCAATCTACAAAGAGTCTACAAGCCCTCGAGGAATTGAACACTCCAAGCATCGTCACCTACAGATCCAACACCTAGGAACTGGCCAAGTACTCAGCAAACGTCTCTACCAGAGATCTTCACCGTATAATCACACCCACAAAGGGAAATTCATCCAGAAAGAAGCCCACATCACCATTTCATCTACAACTCGTCCAGCACCCTCAAACCAGACCGCCAACATGCCAAGGACACGCACCTCAACGGGCACAATCCACCGCCTACAGTACGACATGACAAGCCTCCAACTGAAAGGCGAATCGCCACCCGCGTCCCCGAGAACCACAACGGGAAGCAGACCCGCATCGCGCTCCCCGCTCCGCATCCGCAAGATCTCTTTAGCAAGCAGGACCTCTTCGAGCAAGACCTTTTCAAGCAAGCCCCAATCACCAATCACCAAACGCGCCACGACCCGAGCACCCAAGCGCCCACTCAGCCCTCAAGCCCCTGACTTCGCCGCGCTCGGCCTGACGGGCCTGATGCCAGCCATGGTGGACATATGCGAGGGGATCGATTTCTTCCCGCGACGGGCGTGGGGCGAGCGCGAGGAGGAAGGGCTGAGCGCGATCGGGCGGGCAGAGAGGGAGGTGGAGATCTGGGAAGAAGTCAAGCGCTCGCACGCCGAGGGGGCCTGGCGAATATGGTGCCGGTCATCGAGGCTGCGATTGAGGGGGCGAGGGAGAGGATGGCGGGGTTGAGGGGGGCGGAGAGGGGCGGTAGGGAGGAGATTGGACGGGTTGGGTGAGTGTGTTTGTGTTTGTTGTCTGGGTTTATGGGTCTGGGAAGGGCTTGCTGATCGTGGGTGATAGAGTGAAGAACCCGGGACGCGTGGCGGTCCAGGAGCGCCTGGATGTCCTTGCGTGGGCGTTGAAGACCTGTAAGTTCCAGGCCGAGAGGGAGAACATCGAGGGAGCGATCTGCGCATACCAGTCGGGGGAGATAGGGTATACAAGCCACTACACAATCCTCTACTCTGGAAAGGTAGTAGACACCGCGCCCAACTACGGCTCCTTCGTGACCGACCGTCAAGAGAGACTCGATCGCTACCACGCCGCACACGGCCCGCATTGGATCTGGTACGAGCCGCCTCTGAAAGTCGACCCAGAAGCTCGACCCGCCATGTTCGGGTCTACTGCTTTGCATAGGATAGACTCATACTCCAACCTCGGCGCGTGGCATGTAACGCAGGGGTTCTGGAAACGCTCCGGGTGGGTGAACCGTATGAGCGGGACAGCCAAAATAGCGCCCTCTGCTCTGGAGCCCAGGTTTCAGAAACTTCCGGATGGGAAGGTGTACTGTCAAGACGCCGGGCCAAAGCAGGCTTTTCGCTCCGTCTTGGATTCCGGGGCCACGTACCCGAGTTTGCATGCCTCGGATTTCCAGAAACTGATGATTGACGAGAGTAATTATGCGGCGCAGAGTGTAGAGACTTTGAACTCGGCGAATGGGGTCATGTACAGTCGATTGTTCGAGCTTTTTGTTGCCGTCCTCGATGACAAGCAGCGAAACCTCGTGGACGATAATCACTGCGCGCATCCCTGGTACGCCAAGTATCTTGGTGGGTTGTGCCCGGTGGCTGAGGTATCTACCAACATCAGTTACGACGCGGAGGGCCGCGAAGTTCCCATGCGTCTGTCTGGCCTGCTGCCTTTCGTTGCCTGCTACATGTCGTGTACGCCAACGCGGAACGCGATGTATCTCGGAGAAGACAGGAAAGATGTCCTGGGCAGTCATCGCATGCCCGGTCATCGAAAGTGGGACATTGCGCTGTCCAGCGCCCCGCCAGTCGATATGGCCGAGGTGTTGGCGACATATGGAGATCCCAAGACGACGTTCTCGCATCGGCAAGGCGAGATCATTGATCAGGATGATCTGACCATGGATTTTGCCAGTGATGTGACGTTCAAGAAAGGAACGCCGCAGGAGGTCAGGCAGCGTAATTGTCCGAAAGAGGAGGTAGCAGCTGCAAGGGCGAGGAGAGAGGCGGAGCGGATAGCGGCTGCCGATGCTGAGCTCGCAAAGGTGACGGCTGATTTGAGAAACGAGATCCTGAGTAGGCCAGAGGTGGTCAAAGCTATCAAATCACAGGTGGAGGCAGATAGGGTGCGCGAGGAGCAGCAGCTGGTTGCAGGAGGAGGGGGTTTCGCACCGCCGCAGCAGGACTCGGGAGATAATCCGATGCCAGGTATGTTTCCTCCTATGAATCCGGTTGGGAATCTCTACTGACTTTCCAGGACAAGGTGGTCCTGAAGCTGTTCCTTGAGCGTAAGTGTTGGAGTGAAAGAGAGAAGCAAGAAAGGAACATGAATACTTCCATGTTACATATTCCCTATACGAATATAGATAGTTTAAAAAGAGATCTCAGTGATGGAGCATGAGTGATTTACGACAAAGCTGGGGACTTCCTAGCCGCATACCTATCCAGCACGACAGTATGAAGTACGAGGGCAGCGTGCTAGAGATTCAGTGACAGAAAGATTTACATTCTGCGGCTATTTGAGGCTGGAAAAACTAGATCAGGTGCCATGGTCACTAGACCGGTCACATTCAGTGCAGGAGGTAAGAATGGATTGAAAAATCACTAAGCTTGGGAAAAGGATGTTGCTTGCATGCTTCCATTTAGACTATCTAGCAAATTGACATCATCGTTGTGATCGATCCGGCATCAATTCGTCGATATATCAGCAACTTTGGGTATCTCAACGACCACTCCATCCAACCATGCAGTATTAAGTAGCAAGTTCTACCCAACCTGAACAAATCCACGGAGATGCCACGCTTCATGCTCCAAATTGTCCTCCAGTGCAGACGTACGAGTAGCAATCTATTCATCCTTCCCTATCGTTTCCATCCCACCCTTTTCCCATCCATCGATGTGTACTTTTGTGCGGAAAAAAGGCAACGCTCGCAAATGTGCTGGAATGGTATTCGGAGGAAAGAAGCCATGTCTATCTATCCATGAAGCATGGTGACAGAGGGCCAAATAGAGAAACGAATAAAGGGAAATACCGCTAACAAACAAACACAATGAGTGAAATTCAAGTCGCTAATGCCGATTCGATGACTGGAAATTGTGGAGGAAGGAAATCGCTTATGCCGCACAGAGTTTTCTTTTGGGGGGATCTTTCTTTCGCACAATGAGTACAAATTGTGATACATTGGAGGTTGAGGTAAATGTTGCAGCTTTCGAGTGATTTAGATCGACCGATATTTGCCGCGAGGGTAGGAGGAACAGCGAGATTAGTGCATGATCATGTCGTTGTGATATGCTTGGTATTGCTGTTGTTGGAGGTATGGGTTATTTTGAATCGGCGTTGGAGTGACAGGACATCGTGGAACGACATTGTAGCCCTTCATATTGTTCCCACCCTGAAAGTACTCTCCTTCTGGTGTAATTGGGGGCGTCATATAACCATTGACCATGTGACCATAAGGCTGCTTCTGTGGCGTGCCGGGGAACATCTCCACAGTTGGGTTTGGCTTCGACACCGCTTCGCAAGGTGGTGTGGGTGGGGTTGCTTGGCGGTGGAGTAACTCTTGTTGTTGGAGGAAATGTTCGAGACTTGCTGCGGCTCTCGACATGTGCGGGGAAGCGTACTTTCGGTACAGGACTTGAGAAGGACGGTCAAGTTGGTGGGAGAGATTGATCATGGTGATATTTGCGAGGTGATCGTGTCCATCAGCGTACTCTGGTCGACCCAGGATACCACGGGCGAGAGCCAGGGATGCTCGAGCCATAACGGAAGACTTGACTTGGACGAAGTCTTTGTGGTAGAGAGCTATCTCGCTCAAGTACAACGCCATGTGCTCAACCTCAACATCATCACACGAAGGCCCATCCTTCATCTCAAGCTTCAACCAAGTATCAATGGCAGGGTGGCCGATGGTCCAGTCCAACGTATTCAGGACGTGCCATTCCATCTGCGTGAACATCTCCTCATCGTAGAGGGAGCAACACATAGACTTGAGTTCCCGAATCAGAGGCACACGTTCCTTGCGATCTCCATATTTGGCAGCAATTAACAGAGCAGCGCACCCGACCAATTGATAGTGACGCTTATATACAACGCGTCTTGAGCAGTATCGGTCAAGTAGGTTGACGGTGAGGTGGAGGGTCTCTGGTAGGAGTTGAAAGGCAGCATGTGCTTCAACGAGAAAATCGATCAGGTAAGGACGCATAAACCATTGAATTTCTTGTTGAATATCTATCGAGGCAACATCTGGTAGAGTAGCATCCTGTAGAAGAGGTCAGCATAAAGTGAAACGTTTTAATAGCTCAAGGCTTATTGACCTCCATCTGTTTCATGTGACTCTTCATCTCCTCCAAATATGCATCAGATGCTTGTCTGGAAAGTTCGTCCGCCATAGCTTCTTGCTTCCGGCGTCCCATCATCTTAAGAAAGTCTTGAGGGGCAACACGGGTATATGCATCATCAGACTCCACGAAGTAGCTGTCGCAAGGCTGCTGCTTCATGTTGTACGCCATGGTGAATAGGCAAAGTGACAAGACTTTGAAAGTGGTCGGAAATGAGTAGATTCGTGGGAATGAATGGACGTCAAGTTCTCCAGGAGCTTCGACCGATAGTGCTTTGGGCACTTTGATCTGAAATGAATGTGAAGTTATTCGTGTCGAAGTTCAGTTTGTTCGAGGTTGAACTATTCTCGAGACGTCGAAAATAAGAAATCAAAGAGAGTCTTGTAATTACGAAAAGAATGACAGTGGCGAGTCGAGACTGCCGAGAGTGTGGTATCCAAGGTGATGAGACTGGTGGCAGGTAATGGTCACTTATGAAGTCTTTAGGCACGTGGTAATTAGCAAAGAATTCATCTCCAGATCCAGGGGTGAAAAGGCGGCCGACGACTCGCCAGCTATGTGCAGGAGAAGAACATGGATGTATGCTGCAGAATGCTCCGATCGTGGAGAACGTACCAGGGAGATTACTTTGGAAGACTGGGAGATATGGACTATGGACAAAGGTAGATCCCTTGGTGAACTAGATCGAATCTTGACAATGGCCGAGTCTTGAAATGTGTAATCTGCGAGAGGAAGGCAGGATGAACGAATTAACGTCTCCAGCCTTTGCTCTTGCGTATGAATGTGGTGGAGTGGGGTGCGTGCCGAGGACTCTTTCAAAAGGGGGACGTTGAGGAATGTCTCGATACGCGACCGTTGGCATGTAATACTGAAGCAAGGGAGATGTATTAGCTTCTGGTCGTTCAATGGAAGAGGTGAGAAGATAATCGAGTCATGTATGGAAGTGAAGTTCACCTTTGTACGTTGAAGTATCTTTGCTTCACAGACGTGGAGCGTAATCTTAAAATTGGATTTATCCTTGACAGAGCCCAAGTTGGTCCAATTATAGGATAAAGACACAGGTATATCACTCAAAAGATCGTGAAATGTCGGCCTAGAATCTAACAACGAAGTCGTAGGTAGATCTTGGTAAGAGGATGACAAAGTTATCGGGTTGACACACGCGTGTTGAAGTGAGGGTCGGGAGGTTGAATGAAGGGTTCGATGGGGGTTCGTCGAGGACAATTGTGGTGTTGAAATCGATCAACTGTCAAATCAATTGGCGGAGAGGGGGGAGGGGAGAGGAAATATAGACGAGAGGAGGTCGAGTGAGCGGTCGTGGTGAGTAAAACTCCCTATGGGGTGTGGTGGTGATGCTCGGAGCTGACAGTTACGGACAGAAGAGACAACGAAATCTGATGGTGCCGTCTCGCATCACCAAGATTCGTGACAGAGGTCTCGACTTCAACGTATACGCTGTCAATGGACCACAGATACCTCCTTTTCCCTCTGAGGATGATAGAATCGAGGGTATGAGGAAGGAGGAGGAGAGGGGAGGATGAGGAGAGGAGAGGATGTGAAGAGGTTCGAGTCGAGAAAACGGAATGGAAGCACGACGGATTGGATCAAGCTGGCCTGCTGGGTTGCTTGGCTGCTGGACTGCTTAGGGTTTTGTCCTGGATGGATGATTGGTTGGGTGAGATCTCATTGCACTAGGCCTGGAGTGGCTGAGGGTGGATCTATCTCTGGGACCTTTGGTGCAGCGGGCTCGACGCCGCTTGAGTGGTGTCTTCTCTACTGGACCTCATCGCCTGCCCTGGTCTTGGCCTGACCAGGATGCAAAACTTGGCCTGGGAGGAGTGGGAAGAGCAGGAAGGAGGGCGACGACGAGGAGGAAGAGAAGAGGAGGTCTGCGCCGCTGCAGTGGTGGATCTCTCCACGCAGGTGGAAAGGAAAGCTTTACTTGTGATTTGGGGATGGAGATGGAGATGCCAGGGCAGCCCAGGACATGTCCATGAACCTGGACCATGGCCTATCAACCGTCAACAAGCATCAAAGTCGCGTTTGGCCCTGCGACTGGACAGCAACCCGCAGCTTGGTACGGAGAGGAGGGTACAGCTTGGTACGACGAAGTATGAAGCGTACTATACACATGGAGGCGAGAAGCATCAGCCAGCAAAACACCATAAAACACCACACGAAGCGACGCCACCAAAACGCGAAAAGCAAAGATGGTCTGGCGGTCATGCACGCTCTTCCCACTCTTCCCACGCAGCAAGGTTGGTACGCACTGCGCTTGCTGGATACCGTGGATATCCTCACGTATTGGGTATCCAGACTCGTTCGGCCTGCACGCGGAACCATGTAGCTGCAGCCAGATTCTCTCGTTCAGGGAATTCGTCATGTTTCTTTCTTTCTTTCTCTCTCTCTCTCTCTCTCTACGATGCATCTACTTAACACGTCAAACCTTGGTCATTGGCCCCGCATCGCAGGATATTGGCTGAGGATCTCCAATGCAATGGCCGAGGGGGCTGGTCGTTCGGCCTGCCTACTGGGACTAGGTTCGGTCTGTCATTCTCACAACATCAAGATTCACTGTATCTTGCAGAAGTGCTTGCATAAGTTGATGCACAGAACATCACGTCTCGCGCGTTTTGGGGTCCAAGACGCTGGGCCGGGGAGGGGAAGGAGGACGAATAGCATCACCATCAATCATCACTCACCGTACAGAATAACAAACATGAGACTGTTTATTTGTTATGATATCAATTGCTCCCATCTTATGCACTCTGCACTCACTGTCATGTCTGTCGTGAATCGTGTTCTCACCCTTGGCATGAAATCTATCGGATAATCTAATGCACCTCGAAATCGACCAATGCAGCTTAAAAGACTTGGATGCTCAAACCTTATCCGTTCCCACTCACCAAAATGTATACATATAGGCATGATAATAATTGACCGGCCCACACAATGCCTTTTACAGATAATCTTCTCATGAGTATCACTCCATCCATCCATTTCAGGCAAATCCCCCCTTTCTGGAAACTCGGCCTGCCCTGCCCTGGCCCCTCGCCGCCGCCCCAGCTTTCCTCCAGGGCATTTGCTAGCATTCAAAGGCGGCTCATCCTCCATCTCCACACAGAAGCTACAGATTACAGAAGCTTCATCCGGGAATCGTAATCCATCCAACCAACCAAGCCGAACGCCCACAGCCTTTCCCCTCTTCCCTCTCCCCTCTTCCCTCTCCCCTCTTCCCTCCGTATCCAACACTCGGCCCAGTTGGATACCTATGCTGCTGCTGATAATCACCAGCCCGGACGGGGGACGGTCAGCTATCGAGCGGATCCCGAAGACCCAATCGCACTCGGCCTTCTCCTCCTCCTGAAACTTCCCTGCAACGAACATCTCCGCACATCAGATAGATCACGCCTCGTCGATCCAAGCTGACAGGCATGACAGGACAGGACAGGACAAGACAAGACGGGTAAGCACAACTACTGTAGGTTCTAACTCGGCCTCATCTGCCAGCCGCAATTGCGACAAGCTCACACTTACTACTTGCCACACTCGAGCCGTGACGGCTGACGCGCTGCGGATGGAGATTGGGGGGGTGCGAGAAGCTGCATGGGAATCTGTCACGTCCACCCTGCCTACCTTAGGTACAGTACTAACTGGCCCTGCCCTACAGTATCAGCCCCAGGTGCAATTCCAGCCTCCTATTTCACGACGGTCAATCTCCAGCTCACGTCTCACGAGGCGGATATCTGCATTCGAAACTCGACGGGAGATCTTACAGCTTGTTCTGTCTAGTCTGTCCTCCTGGTCGGCGATTGATTGATTGCTGACTTCTAATTTCGAAGGATGTTTTCGTTTGCTTGCTCTCTGAGTCTCTGACACGAGAGCATCATTCTCATACTCGGTAAACTCTGAAGTCCAATCACCTACAGCTTCGGAGCGTATCTGGCTGCTTGAGCCGACGTCTCGGGTACCTGCGATTATGCCTCCATTGTCATTTGAGATTTACAACCGCACGCAAATATCTACTTCCTGCCAGATATCCATCACATAGTAGTATACAATATAGGTATTGCATAAGAGTGTACAATATATATGCTTACACACTTTCCATGTACTGTATTATTGCCTCCCCACTTCTACCAGAATAGTAGCACGCACCAGCCCTCACACCGAACAAGCCACCGATGGGGTTTTGCGTCATCGTCGCGTGTCCCAATCCATCCATACAATCCCACCCGTACCCCCTTTCTCGAAATGCCATACCATGCCATGCTATCCCTCAGATTTCAATCTTAGCATGGAATGGAATAAACCAGCCGACGCGGGATCAAATCAACTACCACAAGGAGCCCTCATAACCGCTCGGATTAATAACGACAGACACGACTATCGATATCTCATCCAAGGCTGTATCTCCAATTCATCCAATTCATCCATTCCCATTCCATACTCCAGATCAATAGCCTCGCAAGAAAGGGTGAACCGTAAACGTCATAAGACGTCTAACTAACTCTTTATGTCTGAGGGGCCAGCAGGGTCCAGAAAAGGCGACGCAACTTCGGTAAATTGTGAATCTTATCGACGCGTGTGATTATCTAGCCAACGAGATCGAAGGCCTGTTTTTTCGCGCTGAGATTTGGGTTTCTGCACGGATTTCAACGCTCAAGACCCTCAGAAACTCTCAGTCTCTTGGTACAGGTTATCTATTCTAACCTCCAACAGTTGACGGGAACGGAAACGGAAAGGGAAGGAAAGGGGAAGGGGAAGGGCTTAGAAGAAGGAGAAGTCCATGGTTTTTGGATCATCGGTAACCGTTATAACGAGAACAACTTGATATCGTCCCGACCGAAGAGCGAGGGAATACCTTCTCGCCTGGCTAGAGAAGGCTTGCCTTGCCGACTTTATACTGTAGCATTTGCTCCCAGTCTTACTCCAGGGAATGACTTCAGGGCATCCTGTTTCGTGATAGTAAGGAATGATCTCTACGGGATCTTGTTTCGATATAACAGGAAAGAGATGAGGCGTGTAGTATTATCCCGTATTCTTGGCTTGGGAAATCAGACCTTCTAATACTCAAGGCCGGAGGCATACCTCAGTATGAATTGCGGACGGAGATGTGCCTCAGACGTCAGGCATATCTCTGACAGAAATTCATACGGACATGTGCCTGAGTTTAAAGGTATAATATATACGTTCAGAAATAGTTGTGATAATAGAGCATTAATGTATAGAGCATTAATGTAACAGACCTAGCTTGTTATGTGCTCCTAGTGATGTGACTTCCACTTCATTTCATCTCATCTCATCTCATCTCGACCCCGCGCCGGACTGTCTTTCTTCGAGCTTGGAGGCGTAAGTATGAGCTGACGGATAATCATATGACTATATTCTCACTATCCAGAAAACCGGAGTTCGATGCAATATTCCATATACACAATTACGTGTGGCTGATTACGTATGGCCCTTGCCGCCATTCTCACTCATTACCCCTCACCGTCTCCAATGCTCCTACAGCAAAGTGCAAGATCACTCACCTTACCTTGCGAACTCCCCGTCTTCGGCCCTCTCCGCAAACAAACCCACTATCATATCCATTATCTCGGCGAGTCCACACACATGCGTTGACCCCACCTCGATGGCTCTTGATCCTCTTGCCTCCTCCCGGTGTTTGTTCACCTTGGGTAAGTATGGGCAGAAAAAAAACTCTTCCTCCCCTCACCAACCCCACCCTATGACATTCGCTCTGCGACGGTAAAGGGGTCCTATTACTCAACGACTCCATTCCACCGTCATTCATGCAGAAAAGGTAGAAAGAAAAATCGGTTGGTTTGTCAAGAATAAAGGAAGAAGATGAAAACTCTCACATGGAGCTCCACAGATGCATTTCATATCTCCGTGCCGAGATGCCTTAAAGGACCTTGGAGCTTGCTTGCTTGCTTGCTTACAGCATAGCCACTTCCCCACATTTTCAAAAGGACAGAAAAGCAGCGCATCCTTCCCTCCCTCTAACTGAATCCAGGCAGCCAGCCAGCTAGCGCGTTGAGGCTGAAAGGTTCGATCGTTCCGTATTTCCCTTTCCAATCAGACAACGCGTGCCCATCCAATCATCATCCCTCTTGAGCCGCATCTCAGGGGATCTCGTGGACTCATGACTCCAGACAAGCTAGATCTGGGATCGGCAGGGTGGGGAGATGGGAGTTTGGGAATCAGACGTGTCGCGTTGGAATGGGATGGGATGGGATGGACGGAGATGAGAGAGGGGGTTCTCCGTTTAGGAGATTTTGAGAGATTGATTGATTGATTGATTGAGAGAGATTAATTAATTGATTGATGGTAGACTCGTGGAGACTAAACGCGATGGGAGGTGAGATTACGGTACGCCTTTACGCCTACCTATTGGGCCTCGCTTTCCACCGCCAGGACCCCGCGTTTCGACACAAATAAACGTTAACTGCCTGCCCTGGATCCCCGAATGATCGAGATTAAAATCAATCAATCACCAGAACCTCCGATACGAGAAACACAAACACACATAGGGGAGGTAAAAGGCATGACGTCTTCCGAGTAAGAGGAAGGTATCCGACTAGACCAGAGTGCATACATGCATGCAAGCACTCTGGAGTTTGCACGCTCGGCGAGCATCTACCTTAGCTCCGCCTACCCTACCCATTCCAAATCCACCTCTTCTGCTTCTGCTTCTGCTTCTGCTTCAGGGTAGGGTAGGCACTCGTAAGCTTCAAACTCTGACGCCTAGGTACTGTCTAGCTAGCTAAATGGGTTCTGAGTGGAATCAGTGGATGCCGGTGGGGTTTTGTTTTGCCCTCCTGGCGGGACTCGGATGATTGTGGGGTGTATTATTCACACCGTTGTGAGGTGTATGTGCCTCGGGAGATTTTCCCTCTCTTTTCTCTTTTGTTTTTCCTCTTTTTTTTGCTTGTTACTTTTCCTCGGTGACTCAGGCCTTTACTCCACGGCGGGGTTCGTTGGGTTCGTGGGAGGGGCGGTTGAGGGAGCTTGGGACTTGGGAGCTTAGGGACTGCGTGAGAAAGCAAAGGCAGCTCGAGATGATAAATCCGCCGCGGCGGACTGGGGCTGGGGTGGATACGAGAGAGGAGGAAGAAGAGGAACGGCCCTTTTGAAAATCTTCGATGAGTAGTATAAGTATAAGGACCCTTGTGGGTGTGAGTGAGATGGTGGGGGACGAGTCTTTTCGTCTGGTCTGGGGAGTGTTGGAGGAGGGGAGGGGAGGGAGAGGAGTGATAGATACATCCCTTTGTGAGTAGGTGGGTAGGGACGTATTACAGTTGGTGAATTAGGTACGTTGATAGGCACAGGACGGGGGAGCTGATTTCCTGTTTTGGATTTTGGATTTTGGATTTTGGATTTTGGATTCTGGGACATAAGGCATCCGGGCATAGGGCATCAGTGAATTGTTTCTGCGCACCGCCTCTGATATCATTCGACCTGGTTTGGTCCCTTTATTTACGATGCGAACGAATCGAGTTATTGATCTCTATCCAACCGCAGCAATAACATCACAACTTCCCAGCATTATCCACCACCACCAGACCTCAGGCTCCGGTTAGCCAGCCCGGGCCACCTACCAGACCCCTTAACGTATTCATGCCGTATGAGGAATAACGAACACGACCACGACGTTTCCTGCGGCAGGTAGATGGTGATCCCGTCCAGAAACAAAGCGAGAATAAAGCTACGTCTTTCCTCGTTCGGTATCTTGGCGAGTTATCGGAATAACAGATACATACACGCGAAGCAAGGGAGAGCCAACAGTCCGATTGCGACTATGGGCTATGGCGTTTCTCCGGCTGCGCTTGCGTTGATGCTCGCTTTGATACGTGGGATGTGTGGAGGAATACAGGATTAAGGTTTTCGAGGAACTCGCCTACTCCATACGAAGGCCCTAAGTACAGTATCTCTGTCGAACCGCTGACGAGGAGACGCTGCATCGGGCCATTTCCCACTGATCCTTGGCTGGCACATCATTAAACCGGGCATATCACATCGCATATGATACAGTAAAGGGTAAGGTAACGGAGGAGCTCGTGTGAACCCGCATTCAGATGTCCTCCGTAGACCCTACTCGGTAGGTATATCACGTATCATATGCACCATGTATCACGGAGAATACTCCGTAAGCAAATGGTTCGTGCTTACAGCAAACAGCGCCATGTAGCACAAAACCGGTTTCTCCAACCGGTCCTCATCAAGAACCGTATAGAGGTACCGTGTGTTGCCGTTAGACCAGGCGATAAGCCCGGATTCAAGACGAGACGAGGTGGGATGGGAAAGAGGCGTCGTGGATATTGGATGACCGGATGATGTGGGGAGACGCGAGGACGCGTTGAGTGGCTTTTTCACATGCTGTGCGGTGTCCACTCGTACGGTGTGGCGTCTTGGAGGTGGCTGAAGTCTGCAAGCCCAGCCAAGCTCAAGGGTCAGGGCTCAAGATGGCGAAGATGGCGAAGATGGCGAAGATGGCAAAGATGGCAGAGCAGCATACGACTGGCTCTCTCCTGAGCTCGTACATGATAACATACCTTCGACACGCTCCTCCACCAGCCAGCGTGGACCTCTCGCGGCTCGCCCGGGGACAGGCGAGGGATCATGGAAGTTGGAGAAACGAGCCGACGGACACGAACCCAATCGTCTTACCTTGGGGACCGATCGATCCGTGCGTGCCGTCTCCTCCTTTTCTATACATACAGTACAGTACCTACTTCCCTTTTTATACCTCCTCCGAAGCTCAAGACGGAGCTGAATCCGCATATGATGGCGTGAGATTGAGATGCAGCCAACACCTGCATCTGCAGAGGGTGAGCGCTTGCGCATGTCAATCAATATAATTTCATCCATCGAGCAATCAATCAATCAATCAATCAACTCAATTTCATCAACCCATCGAATAATTTAGCCACGAGGTTCGCGAGTAAGCGTGCGTGAGTTTCTATATCCGTCCCGTTTCCACTCATTTCGTGCGTGCATATCAAATACACCATCCTATACTGCATCAACATCCAAGCTTCCAGAAAATTGCCCGATGCAATTTGGGGGCCATGCTTGCTACGCATGCATCTTCCAAGAATCTGGAGTGACACGAACGCCAAGGGGCTGAAGGGGGCCGACTCGCGATTGATGTGTTGTCAATGTCTCATTTCGCTTCGTCCATTCATTGTGCTCTCTTCTCCCTCTCCTCTTTGATTTGTTTTGATCTACACTCGCGTGGAAAAGGTGCCTCTACGAGCTTGTTCTTGTCGTGGCTGGCGGAGATGGACCGATGGACAGGAAGGGGAGAGGAATGGGAAGAGAAGGGAAGGGAAAGGGGCCGTGGTTGGCACGTGCCGAAACGTCTTCTTTGAATAGTTCGTGGCGAGGTTCTTTGTGGAGGAGAAATGGAAAGAAATGAAGCTCTTCTTTGAAGGTAAATGCTCAAGTGTGCGTATTGGATCTTCACCTCCATGTCAAGGATACAATCTTGCACGTGACAGTCTTCGTGTGATGCGACTGCCTTGGTGTTTTGTATCAACTTCAAGTACCAAGTCTATGTTCAGAATCCTGTCTCTCGCTATGTTCCGATTTGGACAACTCGAGACTATAAATTGCAAGCCCGGAGCTCTTAAGTTTGTTGGAGCGGTTGATCACAGAGAAACTAAGCATGGTCCACGCATAATTCTGTCCTACAGATCATTCCAGGATTTTCAGCTTGAGTCCTCAAGGGCTCAACAGGAGCCTCAAATCTCGAGTCAGTCTTCGCAGACTGCATTCTTACTCTCACTCTCTTCCTATGAACAAGAGAAGAGATATCGAATTCCTTCCCAAATCCCAAGGATCAAACCCTCCTCCGAACCTTTCAAAATCTCAATCTCAATCCTAGATTCTCCACGCACATATACCCACCGCGTCCGGATCACTTCCCATCACAGCAGCTCATTCCCAACCGCGAATCCTCCCTATGCCAAGTTGCCAAGTCTCTCACCCCTTCAGTCAATCTCCTCTCCTCTCCAACCTCCACTCTCGATCTCTTAATCCTCAGAGAATGAGAATGAGAAAATGCCAATCTCGCTTAACGTCTCCGCATTCTTTCCCCTCAATTCCATACATGAGGGGCTTCGTAAGGGGGGGCTTCAGATAGAATGCCACCCAGCTAGATGTATCGTGTATAGGTCCCTAATCGTGTATGATGTTCTGGAATGGGGACTATCGGCCGCGATGGAATCGGGGATCGAGAGGTTGAGGATCATGGCGATTCTTCATTTCTTCTTCCTATCTTCTTCCTTTCGTGCCTGTCTGTCTCCGTCTGTCCTCCATTTGTGGAGCAAAGGAGCGGGACGTGATGATTTCGCGACGAGCAATCAGAACATCGCCTTCGCTCGTTCGTCCGTTGAGTTCGTTCGTTCGTTAGTCCGTTGATGATTTCGTACGAGCGAAGCTTACCTTACATGAGCTTGGCGGGTAGTCCATCATCGTAAGTCATCACAAGCGATGCACAATCGATGCAATGTCTTCTGAGATTTCAAACCACGTACGTGGTTAGAAAACGTGTTCGGGCTCTTGGGCGTGCAAGGATCCACTGCGATCGCAAAGCAGTCCTGTGCTTTTGTCTACACACGACGGAGGGGATTGGGGTGCCGAGGAATCAAACTGCTGTTCGGGCTTCAGAGGTGGTTTGTGGAGCTGGAGTGGGCTTCATTCATGGATATGAAAGAAGTAGCCCGCCCGGAGAGGTCTACGATGATTTCTGTTATGAATGCATGTTTGGCTGTCTATCGATTGATCCATCTATCTATCCATCCTGACTTCAGGAACCGACCTGCGTGAATCTTGAAAATTACATGCTGCGCTTATACCGGTCACTCGGCTATCCTCCAAGGCTTATGAAAGACTTGAAAGTGGTGATATTCTTCCGAGATGGTCTTTCCATTGTCTTTATCTGATGTACCCTATCCGAGTCCGTAACGCATGGCCGTTGAGAGCATTCACCAGCGTGGAGTTGTACTTCTGAGTTCGTTGTGCGATATAGTCATGTTCCGATGTTCGCCATTCGAAGGAATACATCCTTTGCTATTATACTGTTTTTTCGGGCTCGAGGTAGTCATCGACTCATCGTCGCACTAGTATTCTTCGCTTCCGCAAGGTAAACATATTACTTTCGTACATGCGTATTTAGTGGGAGGTACCTAGTACCTACTTCATCTGAAATTAGCCAAGCGCATGAGGCCTTTTTGGATAGTACCAAATCGCTTAGAATGACCTGGTAATTGGGAGGGAATGGCCAGCATGCTCCGAGCGAAAGTGGATTCTTTTCCATTAATGATTACCCCAACTGCAATACTTTCTCCACCTTTACGAACCTTTACAAGTCCTTAATCTCGATAGGTCTTTGCCCAATAACTTGATTTCGGCACCGAGAGCCCGCGACTATGTGGTCACCCGTCGAGATAGAAGCAAGTGCCGGGCTTGCGTCTTCTGTGGGGTTGCATTGGGGTGTTCACAGAGCCTTGCTGAAATGCAGGTACAAATAACACGTTGCTCTAAAATGTTTTGAGGTTATGCTAAAACAACGGCATACACTCAGTATGCATCATGCTAGTTGATGGATTCGGCTTCGCCCTCCTCAGCTTCACTTGTTATTCTTCTGAGATATGAGAAGCCCAACGGCGTAGCCCAATTCAAGCCTTCGGGATCAATGGTATTGTGCATGACACAACAGCATTCCGGCCGGCCATACGGGAACCTGACAGATGCCTCTAGTTTTGGGAACATTGCATCTCCAAGTATTCGATTCCCAATCTTCTTCTGGAAGTCAGGGACAAGTGTTTCTAAGTACTGGCGGAATCTGTCACGGTCCGGATGCCTTTTTGCTTCTTGCATCTTTCGGGCATCAAATCCTGGACGGTCGAACACGTATTTGAAGAAGTTGAGAAGTTGCCAACGCTCCCAAGTATTGGTCCCGTGAAATCCATAATCGCCTTCACTCTCGTGACTCAGGTGAGTTTCGAATTTTGGATGACACTTCGGTTTTTTCATGAAGCAGTAGCAGAATCGACCTGAAAGCGCGTGATTGATCTCGGCTATGAAGCGGTAGATACCGCGCTCGTTAAGACCGGGCAGGTGGAAGAGAATGCCATTCGCCTCAAAATACGAGACATCCAAGCCTCTACTTTTCATTAGTTCAGAGATTGTGTTCGATTCAGAAGCTCTTGCAATCTCTCCAATGGATGCGCCGCTCTCCGCGAGCTGAAGGTAGAGCTTTGCTAGCTTTAGGCGTTGACTGTAACTGGTGCAAAAACAGAATCCATAACTGAACCAATCTGAATTGAGCGGGCCAGGAATATTGTTGAACTTTCTATATAACGTCGAATAGAGTGATAGAACTCCTTTCTCGGCAACTGAAAGCGGATCCACATCATCGTCTCTTTCCTGGATTGAAAGAACGTTTTCGGCTCGGCGCAAGCCAATGATCTGGTACAGATAAGAAGCCCGTTCGTGCCGATTCGGAATCTCAAATCCAGTAGAGCGTCAATCGAGAAACCAGTTGAAGCAGGCGCAGTTACAATAGCTATCACTCCGGGCATACTGAGTCAGAACCGCAAAATCTTCCACATAGTCACCAAGATTTCCCCCCTCGATTCCACTCCGAACACCATTGATGCTTAGCTTGGAGGTCATATGCCCGTACAAACAGAGAAGATTGGCAACATCGCCAATGTCCGAGCAGTTATCGAAACCGAAATTCTTGCAAAGATCATCGTCAGAATACAGAGCTGATAGAATGTCTTGTCTCGAATCAGTCTTCGTTGAATGCGACTATCGTCTCATGATGAGCTTCAGATAGTCGACATTATTCGGCCGGTTCTTGATTGTGCAGGTGAAGACGTGCCTTTTCCAGTCCCTTTTCTGACAAGGCTTAGAACAGTAACGTACTCTGCATGCCGAACAATGCAAGATTGATGGTGATTTACATCGACGGCAGGTGTTCTGCCGAACGCCGAGTTGTTTGGAAGGCATCTGGTCACTTTTTTCCATTCCCAACTTGCCGCGGATATGGTTCTCCTTATAGAATTCTGCTTCCTGGCATGTCATCTCCTTTGCTTTGGGGAGAGCTCCGCCAAAAACAGAGACAAATCCCGGCTTCTGATAGTTCTCTAGAATTATGAGGCCGTCTTCCGTCACGGATTGACCCATCATCATTTGTCTGTAAGCCGTTACTAATGTTATGATTCAAAAGTAAAAGGCCTTACCTCATCTGGAGCTGTGATCTCTCCATTTCAGCCTTCTCTCGGTCGAGTACGGTTTGCGTTGTAGATAATGGCTGAAGACTGGGCAAGGAGGCTGGGATTTCTCGTAGGAAAAGTTTGGTTGAATAAGACCTGAAGTAACACGCCAATAACACCGAAGAGAACATTCAAAATCGAACGAGATTTGGAATTCGCGGGCTCAATATATGACGCTGCAGGAACTCTCCATCTGTGCACGACGGTTTCATGACTTCCTCGAACTCTGAAGGTGCCGTGTATTCGAATGAATAGCCAGCAGAGTAAACAACAGCGCTTACTGCATCCAATGTAGGGATGAACTTTGCCTTTTTCCATTAGTAGACATAGCGATATTGTCTTGGTAAAATACCATTTGAATCTCGGTGTGAATATGGCACTTTTCGCTTAGAAGTTTCCTGAAGGTTGCTTTGGTCGTTTGCTTTTCTAGATGATTAATCCAGCCATTGCCGCGCAATGTGACTCCAACACTCTCGGCAATGTCCAGTGGCGTTGCTTCTTCTCGGGACCCTCGTAATTTGAAGTGCGTGGAGGGAACAGGAACTGCGAAGCACTCGACGTTTTGGAAGATTGGCATAGTTTCTGCAGCCTTGATGAAGGTTACAACGGGCGAAATAACTTCGACAAAGAAAACGCAGTGCTGTTATAGCCTCACTTAATCTCTTTTGCGGATGTTCTGACTGCTAGAATCTTACGCGCAATTGCGCCTTCATTGATGCTTGAAACCGAGCCGACTTCCAAACAGCAAACAAAGCGGGCAATAGCTCCTTCAACAGAACGTCTTGGCGATGGCCTTTCGCTGTCCCAATGTCTGGGGCGGAGAGCTTATCGACCATACACAAGACAGTGCTGACTTCATCATCGACGTCCTCAATACTTTGGCCAGACGCAGCAATCTTGGAATTATGATCGGCGTCATCGGACGGATGTGCTAGAAATCTGAAGTCGTTTCCACTGTCATCGACCCAAGCCCGGCTTCTGATATCTGGCAGTTCCTGAAGCCATAAATTAGATAATTCTGACCGCCTGTCAAGGTTCAGACGTTCGGCAGTCTTTTCGAAACGAAATGTATGCGTTAACTTCTCGACGTAGTAGCTGATTCTAGGCTGCTGGTATTTTAGAACAAGATCAAACAAAGAGGCTTTTTCTTCTTCTGTCGCTTCTCCTAAATTTTGTCAGGATTCGACCAGAGTAAGCACGAGCAAACGTACCTGTTCGAGATATGCGCTCCATGCATGACTTCCAGGAATTGAGAAAGTCTGTGTCGTCGTTTGAGTTTCCTTCAGCTAGTCCCTCGGTTTTCGAACACAAAATCTTGACCATTTTCTCGTCATCATATAGGATCATCGTAGCACTAGAGACGTGTTTAGGATCCAAGATCGCATTTTTGCCTCTTTTCGGGTCCGTTTTGTATCTTGCCATTGTTTCTGCTAATCGATCAAGGACTTTATCCCGCAATGCGTCGAGATCTCGCTTCTGCTCATCATTATAGTTGCTGATTTCTTCATTTTGCAGACTTTCACTGTCACTATCTGCTTCATCGCGTGAGGTCTTCTCCTCAGCGGGCTCGTCGCTCTCGATCAGTAGCTGATCGAGGTTCGCTGGACGCGATGTGATCAATCCAAGTAGACATATTGCTGCATGGAGCTGATTATGCGGGGAGCCGTGGGGCCTCAGAGCAACAGACATGATGGTATAAGGAGATAACGAGGCTGGCGGAGACGACTTTTGGAAGACGCCAACCTCGAGTCACACAAGGTCATGTGACCGAAACTACCCCGAGTAATGTATAGAGAAGAAAGAATTGTGCTCAACATTCAAAGTGGATAAAGGAGGAAATATTCAACTCTCCCCTGAAGAAACCAAAAAATTAGAAGCACAAAAATCCAAGTTTCAAGCACTCTTAAATATGGTATTTCCTATTTTCTATTACAGAGAAAGAAGAAATGGCAAATCGAATCCACCCTTGCTTGCATCCGATCAATTTTAATTACTCCTTTCTCGACCCTTGGAAATTGACGCTCGACCATCCAGATAAGTTAAAAAAAAGTGGTCTATATGAGAATCAACATACCACCCCTGGCTCACTTCATACGCGCAGCAACTTCCTCACAACATCAAGCCCGACCATATTCCCAATCATTCCATCCAAAGTTCCAAAGGGCAAAATCAACATAAACCTTAAAAACCACAGTTGCAACCCACTCGGGACCCAGACAACTGGCGGCGGGCTTTTCTTCAAAAGATTTCCCACCACCATCCTCGCCCAATCCTCCGCCTCTATCGCGTCTTTGAAAAACTGATTCCCAGTCATCATCTTCTCGACCGTCTCTCTTGCAGGATCATAAATGGAGCCTTTCGGTAAAGAAAGTTTTAGGCCTTTTCCTTCGCTGTGTGCCTTTGCGATGTTGGACTTCGCGACTCCGCTCTTGATATCAATCACTTTGACCCCAAAGGGTTCGAGTTCTAGACGCTGGGTGTCGGAAAACACAGCTATCGCGGCTTTAGAAGCATTATAAGTGCCTTGCCAAGGGATCGTAAGGACAGATGCTGAGGATGTATGATTCACAAGCATGCCCTTTGACTTAAGCAGGAGGGGTAGGAAGGTTTGCGTGACGGCGATGTATGCCCATACGTTGAGATCGAATAATTCCTTGGCTTTGGTGATGGAGAGATCAGACATGGGCATACTATACATGGCGCCGGCATTGTTAATTAGGATGTCGAGACCTCTGTCGCATATTTTGTCGAAGCAGGCAGTGATGGAAGAATTATCTAGGACGTCTAAAGTGAGGGTCTCGATTCCAAAAGCTTCGACTTGTGACATTTTGGAGGGATTCCGAGCTGTGGCGTACACGTGCAGGCCGGCTTTGTGAAAGGCTATCGCGAGGGCAGAACCTAGACTGAAGTCTGAACATCCAGTGATCAGGACGGATCGTTTGGAGGAAGTGGACATCTTGTCTGTCATTGATGTGTGGGGAGCAATGGAGGGCGTTGTTGTGACGGAAGAGGAGCGATGTTTGTAGTATTCCTGAAAATATTGGGGCATTCGGAGAGAACGCACCAGTAGACTTATATTGCATTATGGAGTCGGAATATGGATCAAAACCATTACACATTGAAGCATGATACTAAGTGCTCCCGTTCATTCCTCCGGTCGGGTGCATTGTTTTGCCGAGCATACATTTCGCCAGGAGACAGGGGCTTTAGCGACCACAACTCTCAGTATTGATTGGTCAGCCCCTTTTGTTTCTATGGGCCGCCAGCAGCCGTCGTGGACCAGGACCATACCTACTTTACGAAGCATCTGGGATTGTTTCCCGGTGGACGAAAACCATATTGATAATCGAATCGAATCGAATGTACTTTTTCGGGTTCTCTACAATGCCAACACAACCTCATTTCTCAGAGATGCTGATTAGCCAAATATTTCAGTTACGCATTACAAAAGTGGTAAATGCCACTTGGCGCAGATGCCTCTAATTTATTTGTCGAGTTTTGGTGAGTGATTAGAATTCTAACAAATTTCGGAAATCTGCAAGTTATCCTGTCTAATGCTGAAGGTCGGATACTTGCCTCTAGGCAAAGTGTCTCAATTTCAAGGAAGGGGTCAAGGTACAAGAATAGCTGGGCTAGCAGGATCGTCAAAGAGTGGCGAGATTTCAAAAGCCTATGGACTCAGTAATTTCAGTGTCAGGAATCTTGACAATATTAGGTGCTGACATTCCATTGATAGCACGAGCGGTGGACAATATTTCCGTCGCATCCCGTTTTCTACATTTCTTGCTTCCTTCCGTCAGTCACAATTTTTCAGGCCGCGATAGTCCTATCTCTTTCCTTCACCTCAAAGCTAACAACCTACAAGACAAACAAATATAAATACCGAGTACAATCCGCTAGTTGTTCAGAACGTCGATCAGCTTTTCCCACAATTAAGCAGGAAAAAAGAAGCAACGCCAATGCTACATACCTCACCTAAGAAGACAAAGTTAAGGCTCACAATATATCTGCGCAGTTGCTTTAGAAAGTTCTCATCGAAAAATGCAAGCACTTTTTGTCCGAGTCTGGTTTGAGATTGTTAACAATCGACAACGATACTTTTACCGACATTGAACTTGTCGTCGACAGTGTTACTTTGTATCGACAGCGGCCTTGACGTCGAAATTCCGTAAATGAATAAGACTTCTCGCAACTATGCAAGACGTCAAAGATGAGGGCGATGATAGTTACACTAGGATTCGTAGACTTGAAAGGAATATGTGTATCCTGGGGACAGGCACGTCCGGTCTTGGCAATTGACTAGGGACAAATGTGATGGCCCCAAGATAAACCAAAATAGACAAATGAGATAGTGATATTTGACGATTGCAATAAGCACCAGGGCCTACCTGATGAAGCAACGAAAAAAATAAAAAGCTCATTCTCAAAATCACTTTTTCCTGCAGCGCTCGGCGAAAACATGGAAACCGTGAGACAGTCAAACAGTAATCAAGTTCCAAGTGTGGCCAGACTTCCAAACTATGCCACCATCCATGGTTCAGTCACTGGATTTGATCAAATCGGCTGCAGCATCCACGGGTCATGGAAGCAAAAAAAGCCCAACCAGATTTATATATTTTTATGGACTTGGTCCTATCTCTCTGGCAAAGTACCAACATCATCGCTGTCACAATTCGTGAGCAGCGCCTCCCTTTAAATCGACCTTTATAGTTCGTTGTGCTCCTGTCCATCACCGTCAGTATCTGCGACAGTAACCTTGACAGCCTCAGCAGCTTCTGCGATCTTGCTCTTGACGGCGGCCTTGACACCTTCTGTAGCTACGCCAGCGAGTTAGCATTGTAATTCAGGCATGTTCCTAAGGAGTGATGACATTTTGATTTGCCAGGCGGCTGCTCAGAAGCAGCCTCCCTAGTATCCGAGACAACGTTAATAGCTCCATGTGAGACTAAGCTTACCTTTGTCCTTGACACTATCTGCAGACTCCACAACTGGGGCCTTTGGTGCCTCGACTCCAGCGATGCCCATTAATTCGGTCTCAAAGACTTTGGGCCAGTTAGCTCATATTAGTTGGGAGGGGATGAACTCTTACTCAATGTGCTACCAGCTGGGATAGGTCCCATGCTTCTATCTCCATAGCCATGCTCGGGGGGATTGTAAGAGTTCGTTTCTCGCCAATGCACATATCGATCAGATTGTCATCCCATCTGTATCGTATCAGCATCGAATCGCTCTGTGGGTCTGCTGACAGCCAGGTTGGTCACTGACCCTTTGATAACGCTTCCCTTTCCAACAACGAAGTCCAGAGGCGAACCTCGGTTGTAGCTGGCATCGAACTCCTTTCCAACCGATCCATCCTTATCTTGCAGGTTACCCCGATAATGAACCGAGATCTTGTCACCTTTCTTAGATTTGCGCTCGCATTCGACCGCACGTGTAACCTCGACTTTGACGTCGGCAGCAAGGACTGTGGTGGCTGCTGAGGCCAGAAGGGCAATTGAGACGGTGAGGAAACGCATGTTGTTCAATTGGTGATTTGTAGTCTGTGGGTTAAATAGTGAGTAGTGATCGGTGAAGACAACAGGAAAGAGCCAAGTTACCTTTCTGAAGTAGTGGACACGTTGATTGACCAGACGTTGTCTTGTGCCTGAGATTGAATTGGAGATGCACGACAAGGATGTGGGGAAGGGAGGCTTTAGTCCACATACGGCTAGATTCAAATACACACAGCCTGAAGGCGAGGACTCGACGACCGCCTCACTTCTTCGCAACAAACAATTCCCCCTCAATGGAGCACCAGCACACCGAGGATAGACCTCATCGACGCATTCCGATACTATCACACCGACTTCCGCAAATGTGATCAGAGTACAGTCGCGGGTAGGGTTAGTCTATCGAGCATGGCTTAGCACAAGGCTGCAATCCTCTTCAAGCCCACACGGTCAGAACTGTAATTCAGCTCGTCCAGCATTTTACATCACACTCTGAACTACGACCCCAACTACCCAAGGCATCCAGAAACCATCATCACGTTCCAATCTCCTGCGATCTCGTCTCGAAAATGATTGAGGTTCTAGTTCAGGTTCTTATGTTATTTGCGCAGGTCGTCGTCCAATACCTGAGAGCCTTACGAAGAGCCCCGGGAAGCCTTGGACCGCAGCACTGCTGCGCAGAACACCTTATACAGGTGTCGGTGCTGGGGAGTCTGAAAAACTCTTCATTGTCGGCTGTGTCTACTCAACAGTTCCTCATGGAAGTTGGGCCGTCTCGTATGGCGTGTACGATTTGTCTCAGCACACGATTTCGGAAAATTTTCCCTGCCTCAATCATTCATATCGTTTCCTTCGTCTCTCACCGAGACCTATTCTTCTGACTCATTTGGAAGGCATGTGTCTCAGTCGCGTCTAGGCAAACTCGGGACTGGAGGCGGAGTTGATCTACCGCGGAGTGATGCTACCTTAGCCATTCACTCGAAAGAGCAGCTCAATGCTGGTTCACCAAAACTTAATGGAGGTCAAGTCCTTCATCAGGCTCCCATCAGACCCACCGTGGTTCTGTTATTCTTATAAGTATACATGCATTTCCTTTCAATAGACGTCCTTCGGCGCATTGACTTACAGGACTCATTAACATCCTCGTACAAAATCACGCACTGGTAACTCGCCTCACATTCACCACACAAAGCAAACAATCGTACCCATTATCACCCTTGTCCACTCATATCCACCGTTTCAAGATTAGCTTTGACTGCCCCTCGCCTTGCACGACAATGTCGACATACCCCGAGTCATCTCGACGATACTACACAGAACTCTCAAAAACCACTCAGTCTCGTGGATCAAGCAGCGATTCTTACTCTTCATCCAATAGCAAAAGATCTACGGATCCGACCACAATGGGCCACTACGGAGGATCAAAGAGCTCGAAGGAGCATAAATATCGCGCGCCGGATGCTGGTAAATATATCCTCATCACAAATACCCATCGAGTCCTCACTAACAAAGCTCACTTTGTAGCCGACAAATACGTCAGCTCAACAATACGCAACAAAGTCGAAGTCATCCACCAAAAGAAACGCATCTACGACCCTGCAGCACCCCTCTCCGCCGACGCAACATCCTCAGATTATAGAAAAGAAAGAAGAGATGAGCACCGCCATGGCTCCAGCCATCACTCCTCGCACAAGCATTCATCACATCACCGATAAAGGGAGGTGTTTCAATCGTGCAGATGAGGCGAGAAATTGGTCGGCCATGAATCGCGGGGCAACCTTTGGTCGCTTAATACAACGACCGGGGCGGGCCCGATAGAACGCATTGATGCGGGATTTGCTTGGCGTTCTAGGCAGCGAGACTTGATTTGGGTCAATAAGCATTTTCCTGAGCATTTCGTGGCTTTCTCAATTCGTATCTCTTCGGAGAACATTGAGGCATTTTGCATGGCCTTGCGGACAGCCTCACAACAGGCTTCTATCGTTTGGTAGCAATATTCAGGCGGATTATCTATGACATCTAGAGCTGTCATCATTGCTTCAACATTAAAGAATCAAATATATCTATCCACTCAATATATAACTCTTTCTTGACTAACATGTGACCCTGCCTGGTCAATTCAAATGGCGACTTAATCAATACCATCCTCGCGCCACTCTCGATCCTCGATCTCTGCTTCTCAAATGAGGATTCCTGAAGTTCTTGCCCAGTTTCCGAACCAGATGTGGAAGTCTGCATTCAAACAATGAAAGAATTACTGCTTGAGTATTCTACCGGGCAAATCCTTCACTGCCAGTCACATTTCTCTGCGTTCTCCTCCTCTTCTTCGTGAGCGGCCGCCCTGTAGATCTTGTGCTCCACGCTCGTCGAACTTCAGCAGATATGCGGTTCCCCGGAGTATGGAAGTATATGTGGGTGGAAGACAATTTATGGATCAATGCCATGAGCCTCCTGGAATTGATGACACCAGAGACAATAATGTTGGAACAATTCGCTTCTACAACGAGGAAAACTTTTCCGGTTGTTCCGCCCAGATCTGCCAGGATGGTCCGTCACACATACCCTAGTCAAGCATGAAGCAATGTTTCTCACAGCTGTAGAGCTCACCAGAGAGGCACAGATACCCGATTCCCATAATCGACGTTCTCAGGCGTGCTCTCGATACGCTCCGCACACGTTCCAAACAGCCTATCCCAGAGACGAGTCTGCTTGCCATAATTGTGGCTCTTCTTCCATCCCGTCCGATGATGCAGATCATGATCCTCAATCACCAGATCCGCCTGAACGAGACTCAATAACCAGTAGAGGGGTGACGGAGGCGTCGAGCAGAGGCGAAGTCCGCTATGCCCGAATAGCTCGGTGTACACGATGAATTGCTGGCAGATCCACCACTCGTAGAACCCCATCGGGAAGCCGAGAAGCTTCATAGTGGCGTATGTCATTAGCGGGATGCCGGCGATGTCGAAGAACTCCTGCTCGTGGTCCGCGTAGAGGGTGAGAAGTGGGTTAGGATGCTTGGTAAGATGGTGTGTGCGGTGGTATTTCCAGAGGGAGTCGTATTGGTGCATGAGACGGTGGTACCAATAGAACCAGAAGTCGAGTACCACGCCGTAAAGGCCGATCTCCAAGGGAAGCATCAACCAGTTCATCGACAGTGGTGTGTTGCTGGTTCGATAGGAGAGGAACACGGAGAATAGTGGACGTGCGACGGCGGTTGAGATGAGCGAACCCAGGACGGTTGAAACGGCGTGATCTGGGACCTCGTCTCGAGCGTGCTTGTCGCCGTCGAGGAATCCATACTGGTGTCCGAGACGGCGAAGCAGGTGGAGCTCTTTGATCGCAATTGCCTTGAAGGATATGGTGTAGAAGATGAAAGCCACCACCGGGTGCATGTTGTGCTTTGTGTACCATATGTAGAGCTGGTGAAGGGCAAGCGGGATGGAAGCGTGGAAAAGAACCCATCTTTGGTGTTGCCAGTTGGGACAGAAAGGAATCTTGTCCGTTTTGTTGTGGACAGGGACATCATGGCCCAGATTATTGGGATGGAGACCTAGTACTTCATACTGCCAATGATCGATGTTCCAAACGCTTTTGTCGGTTCGCCAGGTGGACTTCATGGAATCTTTGGGATTCCGTTTGACGTCGGCCATTTTTGCTGTGAGGATGTTCAGGAACGACGTTAGAGGGTGTTCTCCCAAGTCATGATATGGACCTCCGACCTCATATGTAAATGACTACTATGTCGTTATCATATGAAAGATCTACCACTCGATCCTCGGCACTTGGTCTCTACATGACGACGCCAACGAAACGATCGTGAAAGGAACATGCAGAGAGACTGGACGAACAACACTGGGCAAACGCCTCGAATGCCTTGCGAAGAAATGAATCGCAACACTTTACGCAAGTAGGAAGGGGCAGATCATCACTAGATGCAATAGAAATGACCAAAGTATCCATGCCAGACTAACCCCGCAGTATCTTTTCGCAGCACCACAGCCCATGTGATAACGTTTTGCCGCGGTGCGGGGGCTCCAGATAAATCTGATAGTCGAGCAAGAGCAGCATCCAATGAGGGCTTATGGAGTACAGTACTGTATGAGAATCCACCGCAATCCTCTCCACTCGAGCGTCGACGTAGATTTACAGTAGCGGAACGCGTACCGAATAGGTACTCGTAAGTGCCAGTAGGCATATTCCACGTTCCCCGCGGTGGACCTCGGCACATCCTCGCTAGGGCAGGGACAAGTTCACACCAGGAAGAGGCCTCGTCATTTATCTCTGGGGTAGCGAGTGACGCGCAATAAGCGATTCTTTTCTCTCTGTTTACTTGGGGAGTAGCTGGCTCCTGACTTCTTCGGATGTCTAAAACTTGGTGGTCTAGTACGGGCCACGGCTCGGGAATGGCATGTTGATTTATGAGGCATGACATGGATCACACGATGATCGGAGTGCAGACATTACATTCTGTTTTTCGCAATGAATATCAACGTTGATCACCGACTGACCAAGTGAGGGCAAGTACAATATGGAGTTGGTATGAACGGATCTTCCTACGGGACTCCCTCGTCTTCATGCATGATACATACAACCTCACTATCAACGTCTTTGATTCTCTCCTGCCATGCCATGTTTTAGCAATCTATAAGCAAGGGTTTCACAACTTTTTCTTTTCATCACAAACCGCTCTGCCTAAATCTTGAAGATACAACATTGCGTGATCCGCTCACTTGCTACAAAACACTCAAAGTTCCAAGTGGTGGTCACTAAGTGACTTGTGGCTTCATCCTGCTTCCTTCACTTCTTCATCTTGGGTTGGGGATACAGACCTCATTTTTGACCTTCAGTATTGGGTTACAGTCTTTCCAGTCTTCCGTTCCCAGCTGTCGCCCTCTCGGATAATCGATTGGGTTGAAGCCGACCTCACCGTACCTCGCTGTCTTTCTTCTCTCCTACCTGAACTACCTCCACTAAGAAATATTGGCAACCATTTTTCATAACTGGTCTGTGAATACCACAATTACACATGACTTGCATCCTCCTTGAATAGGCTCCTACTCAGTTTCAATTGAGAACCACCCTGCAAAAGTTGAGTTGAACTTTCAGAGGGAGAAGTCACCTTCAGCTTCTCCGGTTTTTCTTCTTCAGAGTCAACAGCACCAATAACACAAAAGCAAGCTGTGCTAGCTGACGAAAGTGGAGGCTCAAAAGAAGTCCTCTCGTCTCACACTCAATACGACTTGTCTTCCTCCGAGACTAAATCAGCAAAGCTGGAGCCTCGAGTAACTGTCATTTCCCATACTCCGAACTGCTCGGATTCTTTCAAGTACCGACGACAATGTGAGTGAACTCACGCTTTAGCACATGGATATCTTCTCACTTAAAATGTTTGCTCATTGATGACCAGTGATCACACGTGCAATCCCATAAAATGGCAGTTCAGCTACATACCTTCGATCCCGATGGAGATCTCCTGATCATTCTTACTGGCGCCGCGGAAAAGCAGATCATGCAGGCTGAAGAGGACCAAAATGAAGACTCTGAAAGCGTTAGCTCCGGTCCGAGATCAATTGAATCGTCCCCCACCAACTTAAAGGTGCCATGTGTCGATATCGAAGAAACGCCAGCCGAGAAGTTAAGAGTCCACTTGCTGATGTCTTCTAAGCACATGATTCTTGCTTCGCCAGTATTCAAAGCTATGCTCGGACCAAATTTCGACGAAGGCCAAGCTCTCTATGCCAATGGAAAGGTCGAAATCCATCTTGATGATGACCCGGTTGCATTTGTAATCCTGGCAAATGTGATTCATAACAAAACAACGTCTGTTCCCGTCAAGGCTGAGTTGGACTTTTTGTATGGGGTGGCAGTTCTCGTAGACAAATATCAAATGCGAGAGGCTGCTGGATTATTTTTCCGAATGTGGATTGGGATGCTAAAGGACAAAGTCGCGTATAGCTCCTGGGAGCCATCCGTTGTCATGAAGTGGCTCACTATCGCATGGGTCTTTCAGGACAACGAAACCTTCAAGAGTTTGACGCACATCGTTACGGCGCTCGCAACTGGGCCACTGGAGAGCACATGCGAGGAAGGTATACTTATTCCAATTGCGGTAATTGGTATGACCCCTGGTCCCATTTTCGAGTTGGATTCGAGGGTTCATTTACTGATAAGTACTCAGCGCGAATCAACTCCGGTCGGTTGGAAGCACTATCAGATTTCTACTCCATTATCGAGAGACTTATCGAAGATTTTCGCCTTGGAAAGTCACTGTGTACCAACCCTGATACAGTCACCCAAGAAGCCTGTGATGCCATGATCCTGGGCTCTTTAATCAAAAATATGTCCACCGCAGGCATTTCCCCACGACCATCCCCGCCCTACAAAGGTGTTAGCTTCAACTCCGCTTTGAGCGCGGTTAATGAGATGCGACTTTACTCGTTATGCAATGCCAGATTCAAATCAACCTTAACCTACCGTTTTCCCCGACAGAATCCGAACAAGGAAGTGCTTGACCTTGACAAATGGATTAAAGAAGAATTCAAACCTCTTATGGAACTAAACTGGGGACTTGATCTTGGAGAGTTTTTGAAGAACAATCTCAAGCGAAAATTTGAGAAATGAGCTTTTGCAAGGAAGACCTTGAAGAGGAGAGACTGTTTGACGGAACACAATCTTCAGATATCATCTCGTCCGGAAACGTAGAGGAACTTGAGGCTATCGTTACTGGAAATTGTCTCGGGTTGAAATTCTCCTTTGGCCTTTTTCTTCATTCAGAGCTTTCTTTTACCTGTTTTATTACAGGAGAAAGCGATATCTATTGAGGGTGGAGATTGGATATGAGTATTTCATTTGATCAAGAGGGAATAGTGAGGGGTCGGCTCAACATCTATGTTTGCTTGAAATCCGCTCGGGTTGCCCCTCTAGGCTTTGGAATTTATCGGCGTCGAAAAGTTTCTTTTGCTTTTCATATCACAGGAAAACACAGTGTCTATTGAGAATGGAGCAGGGTTGGCGGAGGCTTGGATTTTTCGTATTGGTTGAGCAAGTAGGAAGAGTTAAGGGTCAGCCCCAACTTCTATCCTTGCCGTCAGTAGGTTGACATGAGCTTTTGCCCCACCTGTATCATAGACGATCATGCCAAAAATGGAGAATTGGTGACAATGCAAGAAGAGCTCTTGAAAATTTCAAAAGTGGAGTTCAATATCTGCGTGAACTTGTAATTGGCTCTCAAACTTTCCACGAAACCCAAGGACGGCGGGTTTCATGCTTCGGCTACACAATCGAGCGCGGTCTCGACAACAGTCTGTCTGCCAAAATCGAGTTCAGTAAGTCCCTGTACAGAATACTCTTCGACAACAAGCTCATCGGCTACAAAGATTGCATACGTACTCACCCCGCCAGGAATGTGATAAGTTCCCACCAAGAATTGGTTCACCCGTGCATGAAGAGACTTATGTCCGCCATTCATATTGGCATAGAAGTCTAACGAGCTCGAATCGCATACACAATCTGAAATACTGAAAGTCGACGTCGGAGAAAAAACGGGTGACGTGGGATACTGGTAGACCTGGTCATCTCAGAATCATAAGCCATAGGGCATTCACAGCTCCAGGAGCAATCTTGACAGCGTTGATTGCATTTGCGACAACGTGGATAAATCGATTACTCTACCTAGGGACTTCTCCCCAGACGAAGCCTATCCTCATTGTCTTATAGACAAGATTCATGACTGGGATGCTTCTCGCAAAAGTGATCAACTTCCAGTAGCTCTTCCACCAAATCTCTGTTCATGACTCTCCTTCTGCCCTTCAGAATCCCACTTCCACCACCATTCTCTCCAGCCACTAAGATCCCCGCCACACTAGACACTATACTTCCAGCGACGGTGGTTGGTGTTACGGTGATAGTAGCAAGAAGATTTCCAGCACCGTTCCCGATCACGGCGTGGCTGGCTGAACCAATGCCATTTTCCGCCGTTAGTATCACGCCACTCAAAGTTGTCACAATATTTGGTGCATTGGAACCTACAGGCAGTACCGTAGGTAGTGCATTGCCTGTCAGAACATTGCTGACAGAGAGAATCGCCTTGACATCAGACACAACAGTGCTGAGAAGATCTCCAGTAAATCCTTGAACATTGCTGAGAGCGGAGACAACGTTAGCGACCATACTATTTAGCATCGTGTTCTCATTCCCGGCTACATCTGTAACTGGCGCTGTGACTTGGTTGATTGTTGGAAGAGGTAGTGTCGTGAAAGCATGGAGAGAGTTGGAGCTTGGCGTTGGTACACCATCGAGGCAATCTTGAGTTCGAATCACGAGAGATCCATTGCCACAGACAATGGAAGCGACCAGTGAGACGACTGGAGGGATGGGAAGGGTCGATGATAAAATGCTTGGGATGATACTGAAGCTCGCCACAGGCGGTGGAGTCGACAATATAGACGATGCTACTGAGCTGGTGAATGTTAGAATAAACTCCTAAATATGACTGAGCAGTCAGGACAGTGAGGAGCCCACGATTTGCCATTGGTGGCTATACTAGACATCAGAGAAGCCACCGAAGGCATCGCATTCCCATTGGAAATAGATGTAGAAGTGGTAGCCATCATGGGACAATCCGTATCTTGGGACATTGATGACACAATGGGACAGTCTTCAGCTCGTTTCGCTAATGCTCCATTGGCACAAGCAATCAAAGATGAATTTGGCAGTGATGGTAGCGGTATGGTAATGTTTTGTGAAAAGAGATATGGGCTAGATGACGAACAAACACTATGTGAATAGCTCATTAGCTTTGGAGTTATGGCAGAGTTTTGTCGACGGGAGGATATCAAGTCCCCAGCGCCATATCGGGAATTTGAGTACGTTACTTAGATATGACAGCCTTCAAAATGTCCACTAAAAATGCACCTAACTTCGGAATGATTTGAACAATCAAGACTATCTTGTCGGGAATTAACATACCTGACAGTTTCGGTGTAAATAACAGTAAAAACAGACATAAAGCTATAGAGAGTTTGCGTCGATTCATAATGTGTACTATGCCATGTCTCGGTAACGATAGAGGTCTCGGTAGTTGGGGCTGGGCAACAAGGTGTTATCGTAATTGTGGTCACAATTGGGCAGACTGATGCAGCTGGCGTAGCGAAAAAAGTTGATTCCATCGGGAGAGTGGCAGCGGATGTTACTACAAGAATTAGCAACTACTTGACAGCTCGAAAGACTGAAATGATTGAAATCAAAACAGGAGTTGGTGCTTACTGCTCATAGATCTGGACGTAGTTGAGCTTTGGCTCTGCGAAAGAAACTCTTGAGGATCACTCGACATTATCGAACCACTCATAGAGCCTGATCCAGTGGTTGTGGAGCTCGTGAGGCCACTTATGATCACACCCACAGCACTTGTCGCATCGCCATCTACCCCTCCAATTACGCCTGTCGCGTCATCCACAATACTACTGACCTGGCTCAGAATACTAGCAACGATGCCCGCTTCTCCATTGAATATCACAGATATTTGAGCATTCGGAGACGCGGCATTCGATTGGAGGGCATCTGCTTGCGAAGACGCCGCGTTCCCAACATTTGTCCCAGTGTCAAGGAGTGCAGATGCGACATTTGTGACATCCCCTAGTATACCGCCTAGGACAGGAGAAAGAGCTTTGCCTTGGGTGGCCGGTATATCTTGTGGTCCTCTGAAGCAACGTCAGCACCTCTATTGCAAAAGTTTTTTGATCCTGCTGGCTCTCGATCACTGACTCAAAGCGATAATTGAATACCATATTGCTCAAGAATGATCAAACAACAACTTACTTCCAAGGTAGACTGAAAGTGATTGTGTCCCCCTCATCCCTCTTGTGCAAAGCGGCGCCTTCCTTTTGCTCGAGGAGCTTGAAGCCCTCGCCGAACGACACGAGCAGAAAGACCGACACAAGGATGAGCATCGAGATTGCGAGGATCGGTGCGCCTAAGTGACGGAAAGTGTGCATATTTGATGAACGATTGTGAGCAAGAGCAAATTCAAAAGCAAGAGTGTGAAGTGAGAAACGGAGGGAGTCAAAATCGAGATCAAAATGGGTGATTGTAAGAAGGTGGATTTTGATGGCTGGGTTTCTCCAAGTATCCGGGCAGTCTGCAATGCTCCTTCCAGATTGCTCGATTATCTTGATTTGGGGTTGGCTATTGGGACGCTCCTGCCAACTTGGCACCTCCTACATGGCTAAGATTGCCTGGGCTAACTATCAGCACGTCAATATCATCGAGTAATGTTGATCTTGGAATATTCCGGTAGAAGATCCCCCGTTTCGGATCAGTTCTGTTGAATAAACCATCGCACCATCATCATTATAGCATATGGAGCTGAGCATGGAGGGAAAGCTCTCAATTCAATATCATGGCTACTGAACCAGCTTCATTTTATGCGAAACCCCTATGCAGCAAAAAAGACCTTAACGCATGCCCGCTACAATTCCTGCAATCTAGTATCGCTTTCCAGCACGGAGAGTATCAGAGAATTCCTCCAAAGGACTTCTGATAAGTTTGGTCTCCTTCCACAGGTTAGGAGTCAAGTATCCGTAGGTGTTGCCGACAGCGACGAAAGTAGCCTTCAGGGTGTTCTCGAGAGTCTTAGTCGAACCGGAGGAGGAGGTGTAAATGTCATCGACACCAGCAAGTTGGAGGAGACGCTTGACTGCGGGGGAGGCGACGAGCCCGGTACCACGAGGAGCAGGAATGAGCTACTATTATTAGTAACATTCAAGTGCATTTCTGGGAAGTTGTTTGCTTACGCGGACAGAGACGGAACCGCACTTTCCAGACTCCTTGGTTGGCAAAGAGTGAGGAAGACCCAAGTTTGTACCCCAGTATCCACGACGAATTGGCAGAACGCTCAACTTGGCGATGATGATAGCAGCACGGATGGCAGTTGCGACTTCCTTGGAGGTCTTGATACCGAGACCGACATGTCCCTCAGAATCACCAATGACGACGATAGCCTTGAATCGAGTACGTTGACCGGCACGAGTTTGCTTCTGGACAGGCTTGATCTATTCCCGAAATCTTATCAGCAACCTGCGCATAAATCCCAGGTCTTCGACGCCCAAAATCCGCAGATGTGAATGGCATACCTTCATAACCTCATCCTTCAACTTGGGCAAGAAGAAGTCCACAATCTGGTACTCCTTGATGGGAAGAGAGTGTAAGTAGATCTCCTCCATCGACTTAATCTTTCCCTCCTTGACGAGACGGCCGAGCTTGGTGACGGGTTGCCATTCCTTCTCCTCGTTCTTGTTTGCGCCTCGACGAGGTCCACGTCTTCCGCGACCACGTCCTCTGTCACCTCGATCTCCTCCACGATCACCACGGGATCCGAATCCACCTCCACGAGCAGCAGCTCCGCCTCTGGGTGCGTCAGCCATGATTATTCGAATTGAGTAGTTGAGTGAGTGTCAATTCGTGATGTTGGGCGAGCGCGATGTCGTTGATTGCGAATTCGAGAAAAAGGTCTTGATGAATTTCGAACTGTGGGCGCAAGCGAGCCGCTAAGAATATTGTGTGGCCTGAAGTGGCAGGCAACAAGAGGGGTGAAAAAGTGGGTCGCCTCACCATTTTTGATGCTTTTCAAATTCTGATCTGGATTTCTTCAAAATAGATAACTTTTAGAAATTGATAGCTACCTTATTGAAAGGCGAGCTAGTTCTCGAAGCTAGTGAAATTTGACAAGTGGGCGCTAGGTATATTTTTACATGTCCTCAGTCCAGGAACGCCACTGCTCCCTGCGATATCGAGGTGCCATTGCCATTGGAACTCCATAGTCATACAGAAATGACTCCCAACCTCCGAAGGCAGTCCTGATATCCGATAAATGAAATGGTCAGCGAAATTCAGAAGTGTTTCCAAGTACCACTGGCCGAGTAAGTATGAATGTGATCAACGATGATGGATCTCGGTCAAGGACCGATCATCAAGACCATTTATTCCATTATTCGAGCACAGCAACAAATGAGCGTGTGTGACTTGGCAGCCGAGAATCACTCCTCCTGATTTCACCCGATGATGTGTGATCCTGCATTAAGGCTCCGGGTTGTGCTGTTTTCCATTTCCATTTCCCATGTCATACCGTCATTATTAGAGAGTAAAGCTACCAAGAAAATGTTGTTTCTCTGTACACATGAGCTCCGTTCTCGTTCGTCAGTGAAGAGGTGAGTTGAATCGCAAGCCATCGTTCTTCGGAGCTGAGGTGCAGATAGGTGACCAGGCTTCGTGACGACTCAGGGATTGGCTCCAAGTCATCTTGGGTACCTTCTCCCTCAATACTTGTCAACCAAGCGCAGAGACGAGCGACGGTGATCGTGTCGAAACACAACCCTTCTCGTCGAGCATTCGACCAAAGTAATGCGATGGCTTGTCGGCGTATCCTACGATCTCGGCATTTGGTCACGGTAATGTAGAGCGGCAAAATCGTCCCCATGTCGAGAGTGAATCGAGAGGTATTGCTTGGATCCTCACTGCTGGATAACAAATGATTCGCTTTGGTGATGATCTCGGAGAAAAGATTGGTATAATTGTCGTACAACAGTTCCGAGTGTGGAACACTGGATGCAAGGAGGATAGTCGCCAGGTTGTAGTAGATGCTGAGCATAGCTGATTTCTCGGTCCTAATGTTTCCAGACTTTGATTCCTCGGCATGTGCACCTTGGAAGGCGGACCGCCATTGAAGGAGTTGTGCCATGTAGTGGTCGTGTCTCTGCATCCAAGGGGTTGTGGCAAGCTTCTCTGGGTTGTGTTGCGAGTAAGTGACTGATTGACGGTAGAACTGAGCGATGCCACAGAAAAGAAAGTCCCAAGATTCTCGAGCTTCAGCAGTGCTGTCGAAGGTCTCACAGACGACCACGTCTTCCCATGGTAGTTCCGGCATTGGAAATGGTGGCGGCACGAACAGACCTTGAACGTCCAGACGAGCGAACATACGTCCCAGGTCATCGACCAGTCCATCTTGGATCTCGGATAATGAATCCTGGGAAAGTCTCGAAGCCTGGCCTCGTCGAGCCATTCTCCAGTCGGCCAATAACCTCGAGCCGCCACGAAGATGCGTCAATGATCCATCATAGCTTCCTTGGAGCGCTTCAAAGCTCATGAACAGCACACAACATGTAAGAGACGTTCTCAAGTGTCGACGTCCATCGGAGAGTATTGCTCTCAATGATGCAATAGCCCTGCTGTACTGTCTTAATGCATATCTATGATGCTCGTCCAAATGATGATGATCGATTTGAGGAAATCCAGAAAGTGACAGTCGAGTAGGGAATGAAGTAACCTCCAGTGACTTCGCTAAAGCTCCCAAAGCAATCGTCGCATATCGGATTGGGGCGTCCTGGTGGCACAGTTGGAGGACCTTTTCGGTCCAGAAGGTCGGGTCGAAAGCACCACATATTTCCGCAGCGGTCTTGTCGCAGAATCGTTGGAAGTATCGACGTTCTTGTTGATCCCCAGGGATTGCGACAGAGGGAGCATATGGCAAGACTGACATAGGCCGTGGGTGGATAGCGACAGGTGTGCTGTTCTTCGATATATCATCAGGTGCTTCAGGAGTGTAGCCACCACACTCTCGACCCAGATTTTGGCATCTCATGCATCCTGGCTTTGTCTCGTCACATTTCACTCGTCGTACTCTATGAAGCTTTAGCGAAACGGTTCATCGAGAACTTGGACTTTAAGAGATTTGAAAGTTCATCGGCTGTGGCAATTGCTGACTGTCGACATAAAAGACAACATACTTGCATGTTGAGCAGCCAGTTTTGGATCGTGGCCCACTCTTCCGTAGGCCTTGACTTCTAGATGACTGCTCGGGTGATGCCTGATCGGGAGCTGCGAATTGATTGTAGAACTTATAGACGTTGGGAAATGGATGCCGCAGGGCCATTGTCGCTGTCGCCAAGCAACAATGGTTGCCACATCAAGAGCCGGTACCAATTTACCAAAAAATGATAGGACTTGGAGGCTGGCCTTTGGAGACTGGAAATTCGGACGATTCAAAAAGGCTTTGCAGCATGGTCGACTCTTGAACTCATCAGTAGGGTGGTAATCTTGCACGCTGCTGCTCATGAGCGTCTTACTTCTTCAGTGCCATGATGACGAGGAGTCTCGAATCTGAAAGGAAGACCAGAATCTGCCCCAGTGGGTTGTGTACTTCTTATGGTAAATCCGCTAATCTAACAGAGCTGTGACAGTATGCATGGGGGACGCATATGGCTAAATTGAGAGCCTAGCAATATGTGATTCTGGAGGATTATCAGCGCTGAGAATGATACGTGCTGGGACGAATTGGGAGTACCTAGAACAGCTCAAGCGCTGGCGATGGGGGTCTGGTTGGCAGGAGTGCCGTTGGGGACTGAGAGAAGCGCAAATCCCCCTCAAAGCAGCATTTCCCCATACGAAGACTCACCTTAGACCGCACTTCGGTACCAGACAATGGAGTGGGTTTCGGTCAAGGGTGTTGCAAGAGAAGGCCAGGAGTGGCTTGAAAGGTTAGTCATGAGCCAACGGAGGATGAAGTGTATGGACTTGGTAGATACAAGAGCCCTCACGTGCCTGTCGTGCGTTGCCCGCGATGTGCGCCCGTTTACTAGAAAGGGTGCAAGATAGAATTAGCTGATGGCAAGGGGAAATGTGAAGTATCCATTCTCTCCGCCAGTATCTCCAACACTCCACCAATGTGTGGAGAGGGGCATGCACATAATCTATTAAGCGACCTCTACCACAAGCCTTCACTGGGCTCGAGGCGAGGAGTGGCCCGCTCATGCCTCACTAGCGCTTAGTATACCCAGTCTTCACGGAGAGCCAGACCGAAGTCCCGGACGCACAAACACCACAATCCTTTTGTGTCCGTATCAAGGCGTTCCCTACAGAATCTCGTGACGTACAGAGTAAGTAGCTTCCAAGTCCTCACACTATCATATATTATGCAAGGAAAGACACATCAAGGGGCCAAATCCGTAGATAGTCTTGGCGTCAAGCCTCGGACAAAAGGATATTGCGGTGTGATGCATGCAGGCGCTGTATGCTGCTGGACCCGCTGTCAAAGCGATATCTAAGGGGAACCAGACTTGGGGAACCCCGCGGGCTGCGATAGTGATATCGAAATACTCCAGAGAAGTCCTGTGGATAATCCTCGTCGCTGGGCACCATGCACTCCGTCTCATACTCCAAATAACAGACATACCAGTAACCTTTTGATTTGTTCCTGCGTATTTCAGAATCCATTCATCAATCCACACTCAGCTTGTCTTGAGGCCGGGCCTGCTCAGCCTTACCCGTATCCATTTGAGCTTCTCAGTCTTGACCGCTGGTACCTCACGTGCATTTCTTGGATTTTTAAACTTTGCGGGGTTTAATTTATCTCAAAACGTCGAGCATGTGTCAAGGTCGCATGATTATGCCCTTGTAAGGCGTACCTTGATACTCACTGGCTGTAATATCCTCATGAGATCCACCAGTAACTCTGGTATGGACCATACCGTATGGTACCTAATACGGAGGTACTCGAATGAGCGAATGGCGTTTCGACGTCTGTTCCTCTGTCTCACGGCGTTATTCTGTGGCGCAACTTCTGTGCGGAGTGTACTGCGGAGAAAGTGATTCCGATGAGGCAGTGTTCCAGAATGTCCACCGCAATTACTGCAGAGCAGATATATGCCAGGGATCGCCTTGAGTCTGCCGTGCCGCGGGATGGCAATTCTTGGTTCGTGCAAATCTCGAATGGAATATCTGCCCAGCCGCACACAAAGCTTACTTTGCAGATTATTTTCAAGGATTGTGTCGTACAAGTACACAAAAACATTTCATTTCACCAGCTTTCCAGGCAATGCTCATCACCACTGCTTGAGGAGAAGTCGATCCCATTACTGCTATGGACCATGAACTGGTCTCGGCACTCTCTTTAAGTTTGAGAGGAGAACTCAAACCAAGCTTTTGGCTCCTTCAATTAACTTACAAGATGTTGACGCACAGAAGTTATTTATCCAAGCTTCTTTACTTCTTACATCAGACTTTTCAATTCTGCGCCTTGGTCAAGCAATGCCCTTCGGCGATTCGGCCACGATGTTCCGGAGTCTGCGTTTCTCTCCCGCATTGTCTTCTGATCAAGCCTTCTTGGCATCCCTCTGGAGTCCTAATAGGCTGTCACGGAAAAAATAAATTTCTTCGGATTATTTGTTCTCAAAATTCGGCTCATCGGCTTGTTAAATGCGACAGCGTTCATGCTGTGCCTTGAGAGAGCCTTAAGAGGCTGGCGCCACAGTTTTTTGACTTCAAAATGAGTAGATCATGATTCATGATGCGCTATTTTCCTATGTGTTGGATGGCACAAAGATCTTCAGTTGCATGAGGTGAGTATGCATTTTCCTGCGCTCAACGATCTTGTATATTGGTCATTCTGAAAGCTCGGAAAGACGGGTAAGAATACATTTCTTACTGCAGAACATCAAGTTTTTCATGGAAGAAATGCACAAGATACTGGACCAATCACGACACGATCCAAAGCGTCTAGCTCTTCGTGCAAGGTCGCTGCGAAGTTGAGTCTCAAGCACTGTGCATACTCCAACTCTCATACACGACAAAACCATCTTCTTACAGCCTTCCGTGATTCTCTTGAACACTTATATGAAGCGACCAAAAGCATCCCTCTTCCACCTCGCACTATCAGAAGGGGATTTCTTGGCCGTATTGTCCCTAGCAGCGGCACCACGCTTCGTCCGCGGACTAAAGCGGAACACCAAGCTGCCTTCACACCTCTCCTTGCTGTATCCCTTTTCCTGACACCTGTCACAAGGTAAGCCCCCATAGCATCTTCCCTTCTTGCCGGTCCTACAAGGCGGGCACATTGGTGTGTTCTTCTCTCCTTCCTCGGTCGCACTGGGAGTCCAGTATCCTTCTCGAGGCGCAGTCATCGGGACAAGGCTTCGCCAGATTGGTGAGCGGAGAGCTTTGGGACTAGGCTCCGAAGTTGAGGGAAAGTCATCGACATTCTCGAGGCCACGTTTCGATGTTTTGGGCGATGGGTTCATTGCGCTGGATGGGAGGGGAGATCTCTTGTCTTCGAGTATTGCTGCAAGGGCTTGGGATGCGATTTCTCTTGCTTTATCCGTACCTGAATCTCGTCTGAAAAGTCCATCTCCCACATTTCCTCCCTTATCGGTGAGATCTTCCGGTCCCTGAACTTCATCAACTGCTTTCGAGACTTTAGACTCCCTCCTCAGAGCTCCTGGAACATCCTCAGATGTCGCACCAGTCATGCCAAAATCCGAGCTCCAGTTTGACAGTTCAGAGTCCGTAGGCGTGGTGGGGATTCGCTTCGAAGGACCAGCATAAGCCTCAGCAACATCCACATCTCCTGGATGCAGAGGTTCGACAGGGACGAGGCGGCGAATGACATTCAGCATGTTGCCCCACATTGCTGGATGCTTCGCATATTGATCGTTGCTGTCGATGGGAGGGGCCTCGACGAACCCTGGAGAGGAGGGACGAGGGGGCGAAGCATCAGTATTAAAATCATCCTGCTCGCAGCCCCACCCGTTCAAAGCCTTCGAAATCTCATCATGGCTACTTGGGCGAGAGGAGTTGGAGGGTTTCGGAGAAGTGCCGCTTGTGCAATCATGCTCGTGAGAGTCTCTAAGAAGTGCGTCTTCCATGTCTAAGATGTTGGAGAAGAGATGAAGATCGGAAATGCGGATCGGCGAGAGGAGACGCTCTCTTATCCGTACTATTTTCTTTCTTCCGGAGCTTCAAAGGCGGTTCGTGAAGCCGTCGGGCTTCCGCAGAATGATGAAGAAGCGGATGCTGCGCCGTTTGTAGACAGAAGGCTGCGTATGACCACCTGCTTTGGCGAAATCTATGTCGAACTTGGGGGTGTTAGGCTCAAACATTTGTAGTATATTCCAGCGGTAGCGCTGCTTGCCTAGATAAAACCAGAAATTTGAATGTTGACGGACGCTCCCTAATATGTGCCTCAAAGAGCAAATGGAGCGGGGCAGTAGAGTGAGTCGACGCATCAGTCCGTCGACTCACTCTTCAGCATTACCCCACCATTCCTTCACTCAAGTCGAGCTCAACTAATTTCAAGCGTGAACGGGTTGGCTGTGCGGGTATAAAGAGCCTCTGGTCGGAGACGTCGTTGTGAACTGCAAGACAAAGAAAGAGATTGAATGGATCAAGTGCGAGATGACTTGGAAACATTGTTGTTGCCATACAAGAACACGTAGACAAGCCCAACCATGGAATGGTCAATATAGCAGAGCATTATTGCTCATACTTAAGTTCTGAATTATGTCAGAAACCAACTTAAGATGATTGTCAATCGATTATTTGTTATCGACGAACTTGTTTGCTGTCGATCTGAATATCGCGGTCGATTATCACCATGGCTAAGTTGACACCAAGGGACCTATCCGCTTTGTTTAAGTGTGTTGAGCGTTTAGGACATTCATGAAAAAACTCAAAATTTGGATGAGTCCCAATCGATCAGAGAATCTGAGCGATTAGGCCGGTAATAAGGGATGCTGGTACACTTGTACGGGGTTTTCAATCGCTGATTTCAATCAACATTGAGCTTTGGAGCAGAAATGCATCGCTGGCTCCAATATGATTCGGTTTCATGTAAAGATTTTTAAAAGAGGAGATGGCCGGGTATTCATCAACATGCTGAAAACGCAACGCTGAAATGCAAGAAGTGACAATTCCCAGTTCCAATCATTCCTCCTTAACGATTAAGCCATCGGAAGGTCGCACACGCTGTGCCCATTCCCTAGAAGCAGTCAGCATTCCTTCACACGAAACCGGGGAGGCAACTCACGTCCAGCTGCCATCATATAATCTCCTCTTCCCTTCATCACCATAGCCCGCCTCAGTCAACGCAGCATCAATAACCGCAGCCGTAACGCCCGTGCCACAACTCGTAACAATGGGTCTCTCCGGATCCACGCCCTTCGACTCGAAGATCTTCCTCAACTGCTCACCAGGCAAGATCGTCTTCTGAACCGGGTCCAATAATTCAGAAACTGACACGGAAATACTACCCGGCATATGACCACTCTCCAATCCAGGTCTAGGTTCAGGTTCCTGCCCACTCCATCTGCCCTTCGATCTTGCATCAAGAATCTGTACACCTTCTGCGCCCTCTTTATTGTGATCCTTCACAATCTCCTTTACCTCTTCAAATTCGACCAGTTTCGAAGCGTCGAATTGAGGGATGGGGTACACGCAGGTATCAACGTCCCAGAACTCCCCACTCTCAGTCGGATATCCTTCCTCCACCCACAGCTTGAAATTATTCAGCACATGTACATTGTCATGTCCAAACATCTTCATAGTCCAGCCCACCCTCGGTGCTGAGAATATGCCTTGTTCAAGAGAATCATAGACCACCACGGTATCATCCCTCCTGATTCCCAACGCAGACATAGCTTTGGCGAAATCGGATGCTGAGGGAAGCATATGTGGGTATGGCGAGCGTTTGTCAATTACTTTATCCAGGTCGAAGAACCGCGCGCTGGGGACTCTCTTCTGGCGGAATGTCTCGAGGCCATTGAGAGGTGAGTTAGGTAGGAACCAAGTCGCGCAGACGGGAACTGTTCGGGGAGAGGTGGATATCTTGCTGGGCGAGTTCTTCTTGAGAGATTCGTGGAGGTCTGCTGGAGACACGAGATAGGAGGAAAGGGCGCGCGCGGCAGTCGAATTGAGGGTTCTATATGAGGACAGCCGGAACGGTTGAGAACGACATTGTGAGAGGAGTGGGGAGCGAGCTCTCATTGAGAGAGTTGCTACCGCCATGGCGTGCTATTGGGCCCGTTATCGAGTGAGCATGAGATTTGGCGTTTGTTGGTCGTTGATTGTTGTGATGACGCTTGAAATTGGGGTGAAGCTGTGAGAAAAAACCCCAGAGGTTGCGGATCAAATTCAAGTTTCAAGGGTGAATGGATGAGGGGAGGTGGGGAAGCTCTCTGTAGACAGACGGTTTCTGGTTACACGGCTTCTGCAGGCAATTGATAAGCTCTAAAATGAGCACGTGAACACCAGAAGACCCTGGAAACTCATAAACACCGCTAAGGCAAATGTAAACATGCAACGTCCACAGCACACGTCCAAATCATTCAAGCTTCCAGAGATTCTCACTCGAGCACTTGATATCCATAAGTATCTGTTTATTTCGCAGTGCGAATCATAATGAAGGTCAAAATCCGCAAATGGAATGCAGTGGCGACCTGGCGATGGGATATCCCCGACGACGACGTCTGCGGTATCTGTCAGGTCCATTTCGATGGCACCTGTCCTACATGCAAATACCCAGGTGATGATTGCAGCCTGCGTATGTCCTCCTCGACCGTACCAGAATATTGCTAAAACTCCCCAGTCTCAGGCAGATGCGGGCACAACTTTCACATGGTGAGTCGGATCCGCCCGTGGTAGAGCAGGGCTGAAACGAAGGCAGCATTGCATCGTAGAGTGGATCAAGCAGGATTCTTCAAAGGGGCAATGTCCGATGTGCAGACAGAGTGAGTGATTGCGGGATCTTCTGATAGGGGCATAGACTGATGTGGGCTTGCAGAATTCGAATGGACGGACAATACAGCTGTTGGCCCCTCCGCACCACCTGGCGTTGTCTTGTTGAGGGGTGTAGCATGATGAGAGTAGTAGGAATTGCTTTGGGCCGCCAATGGAGGCGAACACCTTGATTGACCGAAAGGTTAGGGCAGTCATGGGCATTGGGACTTCGGCGCATGGCATATATGGAGATATTGCGATTTGATACCCTTGGAGTCGGCACTTGATTGCATTGATGGCGCAAAGGAATACAAGCAAATTCCAAACCTCACTTCAGTTCAGTTGAACGATTCATCTCACGTCCGGTTTTGACCCCGGTTCCGGGATCGCTCAAGGGCTTTCAACAAACAATTTGATTCTTTGTAGGTAAGAATGTGAATATCAACAGCCATCACTCATTACGCAATTCCCCACTTGCACAGAGTCAAATGAGTAGGGGAATATCAGGTTTTCTCTTTCATTTTGGTCCTGGATATTAAAGACAAATCTGTTTTATTCCCGCAAAAGGGTGCGTTAGACCCGATAAGAAACCCCAAAAGTTTCCAAAGGGGACAGCGCTCTATTCAAACAAGCTTCCTCACAGATAATGAGTCAATCAAGTGACTTGCTCAATCAATCTGAATCTATACCATCTTTCTTGAATCGTCTCGTAAAAAGTCTCCAGCTCTTTGGACTTCGCGTGCTTTGCCAGATAACATGACGCTTCTCAACCCATTCTGATCAACTTCAATGATACTACCCATTCATCGGTAACCCCTAGCTGCACTTTTGTATCCTACTGGTCGCATGATATGGCGAGGAACCACATAACTGCCCAGCGGCACCTGTATACTATAGGAGACTCTTTGCAACTTTGATAGCAGCATTCTCAATCATCCCATCCGATTTTCTCAAGAAGTAGGCATTGAACATCGTTATTACAGAGTAGACCTCCAGATTCCTGGTGCAACATCAAATCGCGATAGTCCTTCTTGCGCCCAGGTTGGCAGTATAAATTGTCAATAGCTGGACCAATCCAAGTGGATACCCGGGGGTTGCTGGCCATCAATCGTCTCTGGAGGTGAGATCGACTCTGACCGTGACCAAGGGACTGGCATCTGGCGGAAGCTGGTCGCTTCTTCCGGTAATTGAGAGCCGTTAGTTCCATCAGAAGCACTTACTTGGAAGCCAAGCCACCTGGCCAGCGTAGCAGTGTCCCTTGTTCTAGGTCTATGAAAGCATTGCTTTGTTTGTCCCAAAGCCATTCATGTGGCAAGTCGAGTGCCCATCTCATTGATGGCTTCAACACTAGTGCTTTAATCAGAGAGATGCTTGTATGATCATTCAAATGGTCTGCTTTGTCTCCCTACCGTCCGTCGTGCGGTACCTCCAGGTTAGCAAAGCTCAGGGGCCAGCCGAGAATAGGCGAGCACGTGACTGTTCATCGAACTAGCCTCATCTACCATTTACTGTCCACAGCAGGATTGTCCCCTTTTCGCAAAGAGTCGATCCGAAAAGTAGTGGTGTCTCTCCGAGATATCTTGTCTTCTCTCAAAAGCAAGGCAAACCGATTGTCTCCGAGTGCAGAAGCGCTCAGCCAGCTGTCTGACTGGTTCTTGCCAAGTCCCAAGGTGCGAGACTCTCACCTTCAAAATTATGTCTCATGACATTTCAATACAATCAAAAACAATCGCCATAGCCGTACGTCCTACCGAAATTGTGGCCCTCCATATGCCCAAAATTTGTGGTGTCTGCAAGCGACCAGCGGCGCTGGCCTGCCAAGGATGCAAAGGTACGCCTGGAAATACGGAACAAACGGGCGCAGTCTACTATTGCAACATCGACTGTCAGAAGATTGACTGGGTTAAACATAAGGGTCTTTGTAAAGCTCTACGAACACAGAAGAAACTACACCGAGCGGGAAGGGTTCTCCGAGATCTCTTCTACATGTATCGAGAGAAGATTTTCGATACTGCTGTGGCGAAGGTCGAGAAAAAGGACGGCAAAATGTACGTCTATATTGGACTGGCGGGCCCACTTATCTCTGAGTGGCACTGCTTGTTTCCGGTAAGGCCCATGGATATTTCAATTCCCCTCGCAATCTCCTCTTGGCGTTCTTCACTTACACTCATAGGTTTCCCTCGAAGTTGCTTCCCATGGCGGATGACAAGCATGCTCTTCTGGCCGACATGGCTTGTACCGAAGCAATTGCTTGCATGCATGACATTATCGAGCGTCTGGTGTCTGGTATGTGTTCATGACGTTCCACTTGCCAATATATATACTGAACATTGCAGACCTTGCGTCGAAAATCCTGGAACATACCATTATCAGTAAAAACCCGAAGCGTCATACAGTTTTCGTCAATCCCCTCAATGGCGCAGAAAGTGACAATAAGGAATATGGCCATCAAATCCTCCAAGTCACTCTAAAGAATGGAGGGGGTGATTTCATCATTGACCTCTCTGGGGCGCAGTATGGCTATTACGATCCCGTTGTTTCTTGCCTGACTTATCACAAGTCTCGAACCAAAAACTTTGTTACTGGTAAAGAGAATCAGAGGTTTGGTGAGTTCAAGAAGTATTATGAGACTATTCTGACGGAGGAACCAGGTCGGCAAGGTTTTAATGCTACTCTCAATATCAATGCCGGGCGAGTGATGAGAGATGCCTTGATGGAATGGGAGGAAGACAATCACACCACTGTGCAGGCTATGTTGAAGCTGTCACAACTTGAATTCGACAGAGCGCGAAGAGATTTGGTTCAGCGAGTTGGGAATACGTTGCAAGACTTTATAGACCATCTTGGCAGGGAAACCCAGAAGCAGCTGGCAGGTTTGAACGGTGGACACAAGATCCAAGGTTGACTGGGCTCCGTACCATATCAGCCATGTTACTGTCCTGAAACTTGAAGTCTAGGAAATATTACGGAAAGAAACCCAAATACATATCACAATCCGACACCAAACGTCTCACTTGCGGCTTCATTTAAATACATCTCGCTTCTTCTCTGTCATGAAATAAAGCCATTGTGCTGCTCAACAAAACACGTGTTCACTTTGTGCGAACTCATTCACTCAAGTAGCCGAATCATCTAGCAGCTTCTTGGCCCCGATCGTGTTTTTGATCAAATTGCGTCCGCTCTCCTCAACTTTCTTCCTTTCTCGATCGACACAACTCTGTCGAAAATAGCAATCAGCAATATCACAGGACTTCTGGGGTATGCACTTTGAAGGAACAAGATTTGGAGATGAACTAAGTCCTCGATAACCAGTACCATCCGGTCAAAACTCCTCAAAATGTCTTCAAGCACCACACCTTCTCCGAAATTGACACCACCAGGTGGCATCCAACCTACCATGTGCGCGAATTGCAACAGTCTGGCCGCTCGAGGCTGTACCGGCTGCAAAGACGCCCCTGGCCCAGCGACAGAAAGAACTTACTACTGCGATACCGCCTGCCAAAAAGCCCACTGGAGCAGCCACAAGAAGACTTGCCAAGGCCACCAGGCACGTACGGCTCTCTATCGTGCGGGCGCGACTCTTCAGAAGATATTCTACATCTACCGTGAGGCGCTTTGGGACGTACCAGTGGTCAAGGTGGAATCGAAGGATGGAAAATTGTTCATGCATGACGGCAATAAGCCGGACTCAGTCTTGTCGGAATGGCACTGCATGATCCCTTTCCCTACGAACCTGGACTTGAATGAACAAGGCAAGCAGGCTGTACTCACGCAGAGTGCTTGTAGTGACGCAGTGGCTGCACTCCCACATATCGTGGGAATGTTCGTTTCAGGTAAGTAGCTGAGCTTCAGTGACTCTTTATCGCAAGTATTCGTCCTGATTGCCAATAGGAATTATTTCATCCATTACTGAGATAGGACTTCGAACCAAAAATCACAAGAGAGAGGTCATTCCTGTCAAAGAGGCAGAGGAGACAACAAGTCATGCTGTGAGTGAAGACGGAAGATCAAAATATTATGGCAAGGACGGCGAATCGATCGACATGCCGCACATGATCTGGAAGCTCGTGCTCGCAAAAGGACGGGGAACTTTTGCATTAGATCTTACTGGTGCTCAATACGGTTACTACGAACCAGTCACACCGTGGGCCGAGTATTTGGGCACCAGAGCGAAAGTTGAGGTACCTTTCCGTGAATACCCCCTTGGATCAACTGCAAACGAATATCTCCGAGCCATAGTAAGAGGCTTGCCACCCTGGCAACCACAGCCAAACCGGATATTACCAGCATCTAGGTTGGCGTATGGTGCCACTCAGGTATTGAATGGCGTGTTCCATCTCTGGGAGCAAGAACAAATGAGGTTGGCGGAAGAGGTACTGAAAATGCCGAAGGCAAAGTTTAGTGAGCTCGAGGAGGAGCTCTTTCGTCGATTCACCCGATCTCTACAAGATTTCAAGGAAGACCTTAGGGTCAAAGCAGAGGAGAAGCTCATGAAGTTCGATGGCATATTAATCACTTCTCAAGTTGAGCTGGTTTTGATTGATGTTCTAGAGGATGCTGAGATCTATATTTGATGGATAAAGAGATCCTAGATCGGGACTTGAGCAAAACGCAAGGTGCTGGTACACCTCAGAGTTGCCTCAAGGTGAGAGAATTTCCCTCCTTTCAGTTCTACGGGCGCTGTATCTAACATGCTGTAAGGATAATCCTCGTCTCTCTCGCTCGAGGTCTATGGGCAGAGGTTGAGAAACTCGGTGCAGAAATGGTGTTGCTGGATAAAAAACAAATGGTCTTATTGCATGAGAAAGAAAACCACTTCTTTTTCTAGAAAATGTTCATAGCACAGCTTGTGACAAATCTCAACAATGTTCTCATAAGCAGCATAATCTAGAAGCTCGCTCTTGAGATCTCTTGTCTGGTGGCCAGGGGCACGTCGCCTGATTATGTGAGCACCTATCATCAAATCGAAAAACTTCCTGTAATGATTGAAAAATGAAAGTACAGCTCGAGAGCTATTGCGAAGTAAATTGGACTCCTACAATCTACTTGGAGTACCCGGGTATTGCATCGAATGCCCACCCTACTTCATTCTTCCTCAGCCTTGTGCAAACGTTTGTTTGACATCCCTTGATCCAGCAGTGAAAGAGGAAGCGAAATAAGTTTGGTATTCGGCGACAGAATTCTGGTAAGTGAGGCTGGAGTTGTGTTCAGAGGCTGAGTCTAGGAGTGGGAGGAACGAAGCCCTACATATCAGACTATAAGTCTATGTCAGTCGACTCTGGCGGCATGTGGCAGCAAATGGCCTGACCAGGTCCTTCCCTCCTGTCTTCATCCCATCCAAGCCTATCTCACAAAGTAGCAACCTAGGGAATAATACCGGTAATGATCGCCGTGGGACCATAGCTCAATCATCTTCTTGACCAGCAAACACCTCTCTCTATTGCTCATCTCTGAAAACCTCAAGCATAGCATCCGACCGCGGAGCTTACGGGTGAAAAGTCCTCAGAAACTTTCCAGTCAGATGGAATTGGCAAGCCACTCCGATAGCTTCAACGTGTGGCCAGATTTCGCCAGAGGTAAAAAGTGTCACCTGGCATCCGAGAGCCTCGAGATGATGAGCATTTGATTTTATTGGCGTGAGATGGATATTCGAGCATTTGATCGTAACTTGCTTACACAAAGGCACACACACGCACAGAAATTAATCGGAGTATCCGAGTATCCAACAATGAAACTTTCAAGACCCAACAATCTGAAGTAACGTTGATAATAGAACAAGGCCCGATGTTCCATTAACACAGCTCAAGGTTCATGAAGCTTAACGAGGCTATCAAACAGCGAGTCACGGACACGGATTCGTCCCTAGGACATATTCCAGCAAAGTAACATCAAAGCAATATTCGAGACCAGAATCAGATGCTTATCCTACTTCCCTCCCACTTCCCGACAGCTAGAACGCAAAAGAGATTGTGGCGGTAAGCGGAGTCTCACGATGCATAAGCTTATGCCATCTGGCCATATAATCATCTAGTCCAATTGCCATTTCATGAATACCGAGAGGCAGCAGGATTATCTACCAGCCCCATTCGGAGATCTCGATCTTCTGACCGACATGGTAGAGCGGATAACAAGGTCATCAAAGCCACTGGGTCTTGCTTCCACTTGTACATTCCACTTTTTGCCACGATCCTTGTGATTTTATCCCGCCCAAAGCCCGTGGCTATGTGGTCAGTGGGAGGAAACGCAACCGCTGCGCCAAACACAATACCCCATCGTTGATCCGCCCAGGAATCTGACGTGTACCAGCTCACCTCCCGTCTCAGCTTGAGGATCCGCCTCTTGGGAAATCCAAAGACTCCTCAATGCTGAAGAACAGATAGATGTTTTGGCAAAGTACTCTGGTTCTACATCGCCATCGACATCAACACGACATCCAAGAGCGCGCGACAGGTATCATGTTCCTAACATAAGCATGTCCGAACAAAGGCCAGGCTTGGTTGGGGGAATATACATGCAGGTAACGAGACATGGTAATCGATCACTTATGATACTCGAGTAAAAGATCCCAGCATTTCTCATTTCGGCTGTCGCCACCAATTTGATGCTCCACATGAAAGGCTCCTCGACAGCTCGGGACTTGGAGGCCGTGGGCCGCTGCATCGACCCAGGAGTTGTTTATAATAAGTGATAAGGCGGGGGACGGGGGCCAACGTTTGTGGTGCGGTTTCCAGAAGTCCCACCGTCAGCGATAGATCCGTGAAGTCTGCAAACATGTGTATTCTGCAGCTTCTGAATATATCAGAAACAGCAGCAGCAGCAGCGTTCATTCTCGTCCTCCAAGCGCGCTTCCTCTGGCTTTAGCCCATGGGACGGTCTCGTACCGTGAAATGATGACAGAGAAGAACGCTTGAGCAGACGGCAACTTGTCGTAGCAAGAACAACCACTTGGAATCGATGTGTGCTTGAACTTTGCGGAAACCGCACGCATGTCTTTTTTGGTGGCCTTCACGGCTGCCGAGCAGAAGGAATATAGGGCTACATTTGCAGAATCGAGGGTCGGCGTTGCGTAGATAACTTTGTCGGTTGGGAAGGACTTACATATCTTACAGAGCTTGGAAATAAATGCTTAGAGGGTCAGGAGGGGCGGTCATTGAATACGATCCATCGCGTCCTTTCAGGCAACAGACTCATTACTCCTCACACCATCCGGTCCGACCTCGACCTCCACTATTGGAACGGCCTGTGACCCACTCATTTCCCTTTCGATCTGTCGTTGCTGGTGTACCTGTTGATCCATCTGACTCGCATACATCGACAACATATCCCCCGCCTCCCCCAGATCACCTAAGCCACCTCTTTGTTTCTCCGGTTCCTCTGGGCCCGGCAACGATATCATTCCCTGATGAAACATGTACCCAGCCACTAATCCTACACCGGCGAGAATACCACCAAGAATTCCAAACGTATGCCACGAAGAACTGTGGTCCTCTTCCGGCGTCTTGCCGCCATGCTGTTGCATCCTCGTGTTCCGTCTCAATTGCCCAAAGATGGGTATCGAATCGGCAATGCTGGACAAGAACATCCCACCTATACCCATAGCATCATTGTTCGCAGGCGCTTTCCACGGTAAGTGACTCCTCGCTTTCTCCTTCGGCGACAATGCATCCTCGGCCCTAATGTCGGGACCAAAAACTTCCCTCCTCCACTCGTTGGTCCATGAACACAAATCCGGGAATTTCTTCCTCATCGTCTTCACCAGCCAAGGCTGCGGTAGTTCGGGTATGAGCATCAAAGAGAGATATCCCAAGGCTAGGCAGTCTAGACTCGATATCTGCTCATCCGAGACGAGGAACCGCTTCCCTCTTCTCAGCTTCTGTAATGGCTCGAAGAAGTCGGTAGCCAAGGCATCGAGACGGATCTGTGCATTCGCTTCAGGGGAAGATGCAAGGAGGGAGGAAACTGTGTTGCGTGGTCTCCGGAGGGATTGCGGAATGACAGAATCTTTTGAGGACTGTGTCGTATCATCCGTGTCGATATCGAGGGATGAGAGACCCAGGTGTGCAGTTCTTGCTTTTGCTGCTGCGCGGACTGAGGGGGGAGTGAGATAGGGGAGAGGAAATGGCTGTATTGTGTTATATATTGGACGTGTGATCTCAATGTAGTTTTGGGATGAGACGTAGAGGGAGAGATCGAGGAGCGGTTGGCCGTGGGATTCGATGAAAGAGGAGAATCTGGGCAGTGAGCTTTTATCTACCAGGAAAGGGGGTTACTGACGCTATGCAATCCGCGCTCTCCTGCTCTGGGAGTCCTGCATCTAGTACCCATTCCCCAGCAGAGTACTGAGCTATATAGTGAAAGATATTTCTGAACCCTCCAATCCATATGTCGCCATTTCGTAATGCAGGTAACTCATCTGCAACGGGATTAATTGTGAATACATGCAAGGGCAAGATACGTACTGGTAGGACTCAAGGCCGGGTCACTGCTGGCTATCAGCTGCCATTCTCCACGAGGTACAGCTTGTTGGAGATATGCAATGGCAGCTAAGCAATGGGCGTCAATTGAGGGTAGAGAGAAGGCGGGGCCCCAGACATGAAGTTCCAGAGGCATATCTTAGATTTGCGAATCTCTCAGTCAGAGCTCATTGGCGGAGGTATTTGATATACGATGCATGCAATGCAGGAGCTTGGGGTGAAGAACCGGATTGTTGATTCACGTAGCTGAGATGCACCAGTGAGTGAGCCTGGATTGAGATCTGCGGTGCATGAATTGACTGCCAAGCTTTCCCACACGCGCTGCGTGTCAAAGCTCATCTCGACATCACGGGACTATCCTTCTGCAAGGCTATTAAAACCCACGAGGCGCCTCCTTGCCATGGCCACGACACATATCTCTTTCTACTCTTCGGTCCGTCACGACTCACATACCACCGATTCAGCCCTTCGTTCTTCCACTTGTATTGCCCCCTTTTTAACCAACATATCGGATTCCCGTCCCAAGCGAGCCCCTCAGTTCTCGTACTGTATCCAGGAACGTTGCACAGCATCGCGAGAGTCACTGTCTCACTCACCCACCATACCAGTAGCACAGTCCGCCCGAAACGATTGCTTCTGCTCACGAGTATGTATGCACCTGGGCAACCACTACAGAAAAGGCACGGATTGTGCCTGAATGTATGTCTCAACACGCCACCATCAGCCCGAACTTCTGTGTTCCCTCGTTATCCGCATCTGGATCTTGAACGAGGTGGGTATTCCGATACTGCATGTTCTCGATACCCATCTTTTATCCGTCCTCTGTTAGATACGCATCCCAAAGTGATAGGTAAGTCATCTCAAATGTTCTTCTCCACTGCACCTCAATCATCGGAGTCCGGCAATCTTCGCCGAGAAGCATCAAGGTCTCCTCTCCCTTTCTTCCTTACAGGTAACAGGTACTCCCAGGATCCCCATTTTTTCTCCTGACGATCCCATCTATCTGACGTCGAGCAAGACGGGACCTCACCACGCCGGCGTAGATCACCTGTCCATAGCTATCACCGCTGTCACCGCTCGTAAATCACCATCTCCTAACCCCGTTGAACCTCTCGCTAGGAAATGATTTCCAGGGTTTCGCGCGCTTGTGCCAGGTTTTCCCATTCTCATGATTCAGGCGCAGTAGTGGAGTAAACCGTGGTGCATACGGAGGTATTCAGATGAGAATAGGCCCATCACATCAGCCCGCATGTGGAGATTCTTGCGATGTCTTCAATCCCAGTCTAGCCTGACGAGCATTGTACAGTATCAATCAAGTAAGTGACCGTTTGCGTACACCGTCTCTCAAGCCAATGTTCCGTTCCAACGAGAGACATTCTCCCGCCACATCCATATCTCCCTTCCTTCCGTACCAACTCCCCGGATAATCCTCGGCCATCCAGCAAACCCCTCCACACCTCTTCCCAAACCGTCTATCTCCCCTTCTCACCCCTCAATCCATCCTCCAACCATCCTCCATCCGCCCTGCCTTCCGCCCACCTTCTTCTGCCCACCCACTTACCTAACCAGCCCAGTCCTGAATAGTACCCCTCCACCACCTCACCACCTCCTCCCCACTCACCAAACACGGTACTCCTGATCATCTGAGCATCCATTCCATCGCATCCATCGCCCATCGTGGAGTCTTGGCGGCGCTTCAAGAAACAAAGACAAAGACCATGGGCAAAGGGCGGTCTAGTATCTAAAACCATGTCGTCACGTCCAGGTAAGAACGGGAGGCGCTTAAGGGGAGTGGGGTTCAGATGTGCGTTAGGTACATGGGAGCGTAGCTAGTTGTAAACCTGTGATTGTGCTGTGGTCGATGTACGTACAAGTACCTGTCTGTCGTTGTTTGTTTTGTCTGGGTTGATTTATATCTGGATTGCATATTTCATAAACATAGGGAACGTCCCTTGGATAGCCAGCCAGTCAGGCAGTCATACATCGGATCCAAACTCGCATTCGGATTGCCATTGATTATTCGAAATGAGATGAGGTATGTGTGTAAGGCTAAAGCTTTGGAGCGGCCATGCAGTCAGTGCCTTAAGGTAAGGTAGTCAGTCCTTAGTTCGCCCCTAGAATCGGGAGGCTTCCCCCTCGGCTCGAGACGTTGCGTTGCGTTACGATGGAGTGCACGGTGAGGGTTTGATTTTATTTTCTGCATCTCATTTATTCTCCTTTGTGGGTTTGTGTGGGGGTGATCTTAGATTATATTAATTATCCAGCCGCATTCAATATCGATATCGATATCGGCAGCTCTGAGGTAAGGTATATCATATCCCCCTCGTTCTCTATCACGAGGCGAGGCGAGGCGCCAACGCCCAATTCAACCAAATAACGGACGAGAACGAGATGTAACCATTCTCCCGAAACGTCTGGTAAAAACCCCGATATGTATACCAAAGCATCCGCGATTCGACCAGCTAGATTGGCCCAATCCCCCAATATGCCGAGTATAGAATCCGCCCGAGATCCCATCCGTGCTTGATAAAGCCCATGCCCGTGCCCGTGCCCGTACCCCACGAGAAAGAACGCCGATGTTGTACATGTGAGAAGTGAGACGCCGTATCTAGCTAATCATTCATGAGAATATTGTGCCAATACGTCGCGCAAGTATGGAGAGCAGTCGAGCCCGCTCGAACTGCGGTGCGTCGCGAGGCTGATGTCTGAGACCGAGGGAGAAAAGTGGATACACTGAGGTGAGGACTGCGAATCTGCGAAAGACGGTGTCGTACCGTATGCTCGGGAGATAGGAAGATGGGCTGTGCCGTCGGTGTGCATGCCATGGGTGGCCTGGCCTGAATCGCGAGGCGGACGAGAGGGTGTGAAAGAGAAGCGGCCAATTGTCTATCTGCAGTGTCGAGATGCGACTTTAGGCAGTTTCGCGGCTAGACTGAGATATGCGTGGAGGCAGCGATTCAGGCAGGACGTTGGTTTGTTGCGCGGAGAAGAGGGCCAGTTGCTTGGGTGTTGATGACCACGTGGAGGAGTGCGAGACTGAGGACTGCCGTGTATGTGTGTGAAATGGTGGGTTTATTCCCTGTTGTTGCTGCTGTTGCCTTCAGATGGGTGTTTCGCTTGAGAGCGGTCTTTGCCAGATGGTGAAGATCCAATTTCACGAGATGTGTGCCGTAAGTTTAGAAGTGCTCCGGAAAACGGTTGGAGTGGTGAGAGTGATGTGTGGTGGATGAGGCTCTACTTTGGTAGAGGTGGGAGAGGTCGGCTTGGTGGTGGGCCGGGGCAAGGAGGTAATTGTGAGGGTCGATGAGCAGGCATCTTTCTGTTTCTGGAGAGAAGTGATTTGGAAATCTTGAGGTTGATATTGGAGTCTACACGGCGATGTATCTTCGTGAGCGGTGACGTTGCTAGTCGGTGAAGATGGTAAGGCTGGTGATGGACAGTGAAGCAGCTTGTTTGATATAACGGATGGACGTATTCGGACTTGAGACTGACAGGCGATCCGAGTTGAAAGTGTCTGTTGAGCGTGATGAGATCTGAGATACTTTTCCTTCTATTTCACTCCTTCGTCCGAGCGAAGGGGGGGGCGACCTTTATGTAGCATGATGGGCATCTGGGGAAATTTGGCATTACTCACTGACCTCAGACGATCGGCGTCAGTCGGGGTTGCTGGGTTTGAGCTGGGCACGAGAAAAAAAAGCCCCAAATTGAAACACGATACATGGCGTGGGAGCCCTGTTCGATGCAGCCTGGGTGGGACAGGGGATACTTGGGAGGAAAGAAGTGCATCATCCTGTGCAGCATTCTACCACTCTCACTGGCGCCGAACGAAGGGAGGGAGGGATTCGGATTTCAGGGGAGGGATATTCGATTCAGGGAAAAAGGATGGGGCTACCAGGTTCCTGGCACAGCTGGACGCTACGAAGGTAGTTTGGAAGGTTGTATGGAACAGGGGCAAAAGGGGCAAAAAGGGGGCATCCAGGGCGAGGACTGGGCAGACGCAAACATCATCTTCCAAGCTTCTGCTGAGCTTGGCAAATTGGCAATGAGGAGAGGATACTTGGAACGAACAGGGAATATCAGAATACCCGTTTATTAGTATACTGGAATATGAACATTGGAGGATTGGATGGTCTGGTATTGAAATTGAATTGGAATTGGAACAGCCAGGTAATCAGTAAGGTAGTCACTTAGTCAGTTAGTCGGTGACAGCCTGACAGGGAATAATCCTCGCTGCCTCGTGTGCTATATTTACAGCATCACCACCACCCCAGGAGTCCAAGAGTCAGCTGGTAGAAAGGGCTACTGCTTTGAGTTAGACCGGCAGAAAACCTGCCAGGCTGAACTCTCCAACAGGGTAATCTCCAACAGGGTAATCTCCAATATATCTCAATATATCTCCATCTCCATCTGTCCATCTACTCTCTCTGAATCGAGATGAATGCATGCGTGGTTGCTCGTTTGTTGTAGTCGGTGTCATGCTCTGGTTTCCGGATTGGTTAGCCAATGTATTACCCTGCGTTCGATTATTCCGTCTACCCATCTGGTGCATCCTACCTCAGCTCATCAGCTTAGATAATCTCCGATGCTTATTCAGAGCCGTGGCGGCGTTGGACGAGATATTGAGTTATTCACTTCGTATGACCGAACCCCCGGCGCATCAGATGACTGTTGCGTTCGGTATCGTGCTCGGTCAATAAGGTAAGGTACTCGACGTCTCTCACTCACGTCACGGTGGGGTTGAGTATTTACCCGTGAGGTCCTGCTTTTCGAAACTCTGATGCTTGGAACAAATCATCCATCTTTGAGCTCCTGGGGCAGGAGAATCCAAGTCGGCCGAGAAATGCCGAAGCACCCACCATTATTGCAGTCGGGTTACCAAGCTGGTGGTCGTGTACGTACTACCCAGCGTTATATCGTACCTGTTATAGGAGATGGACGACTTGGGTTGGATAGGTTTGAAACAAGCCTCGGTTGTCTGCGGTGCTTCGTCGCTTCATGAGCATATTATGATGACTTGGATCTGTCGACCATTTCCGGCGTAGGGATGCGATTTGCAGCCAGGATGAGGCAGCCTTGTCCAAGGCTGTGCAGGTTTTCTTAGAAACATTACGAGGCTCGTCCCACACCAAGCGCTCGGCATCTCGGCGCAGTTTTCTTGGATGACAAGAGTATCGACATACATCAATATCCCAATCTGGATCCGACACAGTCACGGCAGGGTAAAGGGCATCCAAGATCATGATCCCAAAGAGGACGCAGAAGAAGGACATCCTCATGTCATCAACCTGCACCCGAACGACCCGCACTGGCTCAATATCCGATTTCACCGCATGCATACCCGCACACGTAACTGGAACCTATTAATTGGATTCTCGACGCACAAGTGGGAAATGGGAAATGGAAAAGCACGCATGCCGCATGGCGATGTCGCGCGTCTTTTCAGCCACCACCCAGGTGACCCAACACTGTCTGAGACCACGGGGTTGCCGACCCCGCAAGAATTCCAGAAAAGGTGGCTATCAAATATCAAATATCCAATATCCAATACTTCCGCAGAAAAACACAATATATCGATTCGAATCTTGTCACAGTCCCCGCGTGCTGGGAAAGGTGGCACAAAGCCGACTGATCAAGGTCTGTCGGTCTGAATGGAGGCAGAGATCCCTGTTATGGTTCTCCCTTGATACCTAACCCACCTACTACCTAGTTGATACCTTACTCATTCTGCAGTGCTGCACAAGGTTGGTGATTGAGGCTCATCTGACGCTGCAGCAAATGCACCGCGGGCCCCTGCATCGAAGCCAGCGATCCCTTGCCTCGCATTCCCGCACAAAACATGTTCATGCCTGATGCCGAAGAAGGATTGCCACCGCGGATTGTAGCAACTAGCAAGTCCAACTCAGCATGAGCTCATGCTGCTTCCGCTCGTTCTGTTCTCTTGGACATTACATTGTTGCAGAAACAGCCGATCTTCGGTACCCCTGGCGGCGTGGCGTCTGATCTATTATTTCAGCAACTGCGCACAGAAAAGGGGTTTCCTTTTGCATAGTGCCAATTAAATCAGTCAAATTAATGATTAATAGTGGTGGCAGCAGCCACGATGCCACATTTGGTGCCCGATGCCACAGGGCGCAGACGAGACCAAGCTCGTAAAAACCTTTCTTTTGCCAGTCAGTGGTGGGTGTGCGGAATAATCAACAACGGACCAGAGGAACGAAAAGAAAAGGATCGTTCTGGTGCAATCCGTAATCACCTCTCTTCAGCCTCGCTCACGATCACGAGTCACTCGCAACGGACCGAGTCCCCCTCACCGCCCTGGAAGAGCTTCATTTCCCATCCACTCGTTACATCGACGTGGATGAGAAAACCATGTCCACCGCCCTTTGCGCTTTGCGATTAAGAAGCGTTGCGTCACCACCACGACCCTTCAAACCGATGGACGGGCTCGCTGCAGGTGGAAGACTAAATAGGGACGGTCTAACGCAGGGGCATTACCATCGCAGGACAATAATGACTGACTGGTGGGTTGCTAGCAACTAATCAGCTGATCTTGGGTCTTACCGCCTTCACGATCCATCGTCAGGCTTCACCCAAGATTTCGCAGACGGTTAAGGCAAGACAGCTCAGAAGTCTCAGCCTTGGCGGACGAAGTCAAGCCTCTAAAGCGCCTCGTCTTCTCGAATCGCATTGTGGTTGGACTTCCTTCATTTGCGTTAGCCTTGCGGAAGTACAAACGACCTTGTGGTTTCGTAAATGTCTCGATTCGGTGTTGCCGACGGACTTGTTTACTACTACTCCAGTCTCCACGTCACGGCTTGAACCTTTGTGAATAATAATAGGGGTCTCGCTTCACCGCCTTTCCTCTCTCTTTCAACCTAAGGTAAGGTACTTGATGATTAGTAGACGTTGACAACCGAGGTACCGAATAATTGCATACTGGCATGCTTAATAAGTACAGTTATTGGTGAGACAACTCGATTCCACACCCTCATTTTATTCTCTCAAGTTTCAAGCACTTAGAAGGCCCGACCTCAACTCGGAGATATTATACTTTTTCCTAAACTCCCAAGCTTCTTCCCGATCCCGAAATAGAATTTGAGAAAAATCAAATATCGAAACGAAGCCGCCAATCTCTCCGAACGGAGCATTCAATCAATCAATCGATCAAACCAATCCCGATCATCCCGATGCTTCTCTACTGCAGGAACCCATCGATCACCCCCTGCTTTCTCTCTCAGCCCTGAATCCCAAACGCAGGCATGACAGCCAGCCTCATTTCGGGCCCCCTCCCCCTGGCCCCTGCATAGGTACATGCGTCTTCTAGAAGGCCGATCCATTCCTTCCATTTCGCTTCCAACTTTCTGACGCACATTGGCATTTTCTCGAAGAGAAAAAAAAAGTCTCCCTTGGTTTGTTTCCAGGAAATTGGAGGGATTCTGGAAAGGAAGAAGAGGCGGCTAAGGGCATGCGTGATACATGGGATGGGGTCTGGGAAAGTGGCTGGATGTTTATCTCATCTCTTCTGCCCCCTTTTGCTCGTATGTTCTCGCCACCGCTTTGATGCATTGGTGATGCAGAGAGAGCATTTGGGAGAGATCTGTCCTCTCTCCTCTCTTAACCGAGGGACGAGGGAGCTGTCCTTACTGTAACAACTGGACGATCAATTCCTTGGAGATACGCTCCACGTCATTCGCCGCTCGCCTCGACATTTGACAAGCACCACGAGATCAGATGAAGCATGCGATCTACGAGAACTGGGCTCGCCAAGGACGATGTCGATACCTTCTGAAACACGTCGCATATCCGTATGAGGTATCCAGCCTCATCTCCTCTCATCCCATCCACCAGAATCCGCTTTGCGCACGCACGCCCCTTCTCACGCATCGCGCAACGCATGGGGATTCCAAGATCATGTATGTGTCACCGACTCACCGCCCCCTTTAACTTGCGTGCGGGTATTCAAGTCGAGTGTAATTTGCGGTTCCAGAATGCCACGGCCTGCGTGTCGTACTGTAATGCTGTCTGTCTCATGATCTCATCTTAATCTCAGCCTCGTGAGATTGCGCGGTCGAGAAGAACTGCACCAGGGCATGGGAGACTGCAAAGTGCCATCGCATCCCACGCCTGCCTACGATGGAGCAGAAAGAAAAGTTGGCAGGCAGGCAAAACATCCATCGTCATCTTTGCAGCTTCGGAGATTTCTTCCTGAAGATCTCACTCGGAAATGGAGTAGAACGATGGAATTATAGAATAGAATCCCTTATTCCCCTTATTTCCTTGGTCAGTGGTCACCGACTCACCAGGTCCCGGCATACCTAAATGAGGGAACGGACGGACAGCCTTCCTTGCGAGGCTAATAATCATAAGGTAAGGTAACTCCGCAATCCATTATTCCATGAGAGAAGAAAACCCATCTCAAATTTCTTGTCAATGGGTTCTACGACCATGAACCTGGGATCTTCCTTCAATCTTCAATCCTTACCCCTACCACCGCCACCGTTTTTCCCTACACAATTAATGTCCTTCAGACCCTCGCCCGAGAGTCCCAAGAGACAGACAGGATCATAGGCTCAGATAGTAGCAAGGAGTCAAAGATAGCCCTGCCTTTCCCTATTATAAGACTCACATACTATCATTTACCAGTATTTGTTTTAATTTAATAATGACACGAGAACCTCCCCTTTCGTCCGTCCCGAGGCCAAGGCCAAGGACCCAATCCCGACGGACTGGTGCCGCGCACGCCACGAAGAGCGAGCTAGGCTGGTTATGAAAGGGGTCGAAAGCACCACGTGGAAATCAAGGATGAGGACGATGAATGGGGTAGGGCCCAGGGGTAAAGGGGCTTCGCTTCCGATGATGTATACTGTATAGTAGGGGAGGCGGTGAGGCGGAAGGAGCTGGATATTTTATCGGTAGAGTATACTTCGAGAAATGATACTTCTTGGGATTGGGAGGTTGAAGAATTGAGAGCTGATCTGATATGTACCTCCCTTTTCCAGCCTGGGATTTCTTCATAAGAAGAGAACTAGGTAGGTAGGGTTCGACCGTACTGAAGGAGGCATGTTCTCGCCGTCTGTGAGTTCCTGCACCGTGATTGAGTGGGAATCCGAAATGCACAAATGCAAACCTGATCTATCGATCAACGAATCTTTTTCTCCCTGGCCGTGTACGAAAGTATTGGACTTGGCCTTGGCCTTGGCAGTTAAGTAAGTTACGCACGCCGCGCTGTTTAGCCAGCTATCCATCTAGCTAGCCAGTTCTCATCTTTCTCCCTTTCCATCTCTTCGTAGATCCGTAACGTTTAAACGCTCGCCTCTTCTCTTCTCTCTAGTGGATGGTGGATGTACGATGCACGATACACGATACATAGTAATGGGCATTGACATTAGCATGGGCGTGGCATATGGGATAATTGGACATGGATATCGACCGATCGTCCCGTCATGTCACCCCAGGAGACTTTCCTCCGTGGATTCAATCATTGCACTGGATGGAACATTATATTGGAAGTGGCAGTTGGAGATTATTGGGCAGCACGGCTCTGTTCATACGTGCGCTGCGACGGCAGGCGAGGCGGTCGTAGATCCGTCCGTCTGAGGTTGATGATGGCGATTCCAGGTTATCTATTGCATTACCGCCTTTGATCTCGAGACGCGTGGGTATGTCTGCGCACGTGACGCATACTGTATTCCGAGGATTTTGTTTCACTGGTCTACGAGACGTGAACCTCGCTGATTTTCCTGTCCAAGTTGCAAGGCACATTATGAGGCAGTGCGGATACCGGGGGGAAAGGGGGGGGGCAATCTAAACGGGGTCCTCGTTCAGGAGTCTTCTACCATGGCCGGTCCATCTACTATATCTGGCAAAGAGGGTATTCCAAACCCCTCCCCCTCACCTCCCCTCACCTCACCAGCCCAATCCACGCACCTGACCACGCTCGCTCACCCCAAGCAAAGCCCAAAAGTAGAAGCGGTGAGCTCACAGTAAGCGCCCGGGGTTCCGACAGGGGGATAAGCACGATCACGTACTCAGGATGTGCTGCGATTGAGTCATCTGACGACTCGTTTCAGGGTGCTTCTGTCTCCGCTGACGTGAGGCAGGGGGAGCGTCGAGGCGGTGAGCACTGAGGAGCGACGGGGTGGGCGCCGTTGGGGTTTTTCCGATTTTGCGTTTCAGATGGAAGGGTAACGACCTCGTGAGTCGTAAGCGTAAGGAGGGAAGAGGGCATGGGATGCTCGGCGATAAGTGACGATCGTCGGCTGCATGCCTGTAGGTATGCGGTGAAGGACGAGGCTGAGACGCGCCTAAGGCTGACTGACCTGACGTACTCCGTCCATCGCCTCCACCAGCTCGAGGCTATCCTTCTCACCACTCGCAGGGGATCGAGGATGAGTTTACGCGGTGCGGGGTCTTGACGCCTAAGTTCTTCCTGGTTGGCCTCATGCGAGGATAACGAGAGACGTTTCCTGAGTTGCGGGAAAGGATTGCGAGGACTATCGAGTTCTTTGGGAGGAGAGCGTGAAGGTAAGCTAGCTGATCCGAGGTCAAGGGAAGATGGGAGAAAGGAGGGGGCATATGTGATGTGATGTAGGAAGGGGATATCATCCAGATCAACAGAACTGAGAACGGGGAGATGGTGACTTGGACTGAGGATGTGGATGTGGATGTGGAGTTTTATAGTGCTACGAGTGAGTCTCCATCCTATTTTTCTTTCATTTCGGGCGATGAAGTGAGGCCAGGGGGAGTCAAACAGGAGAAGGGGGATGATGGGAAGAAATATACTGACAAGAGCCAGACTATGTCCTCACCTGGTCGATCCTGAATTTCTCTTCCATCTTTTGACTGCGTATGATATTCTTCGCGCGCAGGGTGTACCGATTGGGAAGAGGCATTATTTGGGGAGGGAGTAGAGCTTCTTCCTGCTTGATGGAGATTTGAAGTCGAGTTCAAGGAAATGAAGGAAGGGAAAAGGCTTTTGCAATTCGATAGTTTATTCATTCTTGCATTTTCAACACCTGACGACTGAGACTATACAACAGTCTGGTAGGACTCGTGAACTCTCTCGGAGACCGAGCTCCTGATTTTGCCTGCCCCATTCGACTACTCTAAAGTAGAAGGATAATTGGACACTGAACTTCAAGTCCTCTTTTCTGAAGCTCAAGCATTGATTTACAATTTCACAATGTGGAGTTGCACCTCCAGAAAGACCGCAACATCATAATTCCTACCACACGCGTATCTTCAATGCCGTATCGTATCGAGCGCTAATGCTTGGCATTGATCCGCAGTGAGAGCGGATGAGCAGCCATGTAAAAACACTCTGTATCGTGATGCGTAGGCGGGTTGGAAATATTCTGAGGGCGCTTATCTGGGAACAATCACTCGCCACTGGTGTTGAGCAAGCCTAATATTGTTCAGTTCAGTAAATGACTTCGAGTTTATAAGTGCCGCCTCAAGGAATTATGAGAGGGTCAGCGGGATTGTGCAGAATCTGTGCCACAGCCTGCCATGTAGCGCGTCGTCTCTGCCACGTCATGTCGATGAAGCTGAAAGTATAGGTATCAATCGTCTTCTGGAGGGGGCATTTGTGTAGAAGTAATCCAATCCTCCATCATCACTTGTCCCGCGGACTTGGCAGGGCCTTTGCCTCGCACGTCTTTACGCTTGACGACTAGGCATAGAACTCGTCCGTAAATCGAAAACCCATCGTACGTGGTATCCATAGCCATTTTCTTCTTGTCGTCGGTTGGCTCTTCTTCTTGAAGCAAATCTGCATCCTTCCTTCGCTTTGCACCTGGTTCCGTCGTCTCGCGTGCAGAGGTAGATGAGTCAGGCGATCCATTCATGGTTGTGGTTCTCGCACGCTTCGACCTTCGAGGTTCGCCATCTGCCACAAAGAGAGAATCTAGATCTTCTACTTCGTCAGCAGGTGGCAGATCTTGGAAGCTGAATCCAGCTTCTTCACTGTCTTCTCTCCTGATCACAGGCACGTCCTCAACCTCAATCGCCGTAGCATTCGTCCCGCCAGTGAGTTTCTGGGAATTCGATTCCAGTGCCTTCTTCCTTGGATCTCGAAAGTGCTTCTGTTTGGTAAGGAGGGAGTGCCGTGTGCTCGTTTCGGTCAAGAAGATAGACACCTCGAAATCATCTGTAAGGGTCAGCAAACGAACCCATGCAGCAGTCCAGAGAACTTACCTTCTACCACAACGTCCTTGACTCCCTTCTTCTTCGAGCCCTTGCCCTTACCACGCTCATTTTCCTCGCGAAGCTTCGGCAAAACGTATGGGCGTACACTCTCTATGACGCGAGGTAGGACTGGGTTTCTGGAGCTTAAGAGCCAGCTTTCTGCCAGAGCTGGGTTATCGAGGTAGATGCGGCATTCCAAGACAGAGTACTTGCTTATCCGCAGATATCTGCGTATGGGTGCCATGGCGAGGTCATCGTTTAACCAGAGTGATGTTGTGCTGCAAGGGAAGGGGTGCGTCCCGTGTAAATCTAGGTAACTTTATAACTTGACCATCTTATTCCGCTAAACCTGATTCACTCTAGCGAGAGTCAAGGTGTGTGAATATTGGATATGTAGCATTAGAGACGACACATATATTTCAACGTCTATAATTTACCACTTACCACCGTAATGTAAATCGTTGGACTGCTACTTAGCATCAATCTAAACTCTAAGAAGGAGTTTAAGATCCAGCTTTTTTCTATGTCAGATCCCCAACCTGCTGTTCGAAACCCAGGATCCCCGATTTTCCCTACCCAGCAACGTTCCACTACGCTCGACAATTCAAAGTAACTGCGTTTTCTAGGAGGGGGGGATCTTCATCCAATTTCGCCTCAACTGAAAGCTCTCTTTGCCCCTCATTTGATGAATAAGGGAGAGTTTCCTATTCTAGTAGGTTCCTTAGGCAGACCTCTTGTTTAGTTGGGTGTCGTCATATCAATAAACGTAAATCGCCGGCCCTCGGGTCTTTCCAAACCCTCGGTGATTCCAAAACGCAGGCAGGCAGATAAAAGTTTTCAGCCTCCTTAAGTTGATAAATCCAGATACTCTTTGAGCAGGGTTCTGCTGTGTTTATTTGTTCTCCCTCCAGTGATGAGTTCAATTATAAGTACTGCGGGGCGAGGTACCCAGGCTATCCGGGCCAGTCCAGTCTTGAGCCAAGTGTTGAGGAAGAGGATATCAACACAAGAACTTGACGCAACCAAGGGAGGGAAGTCAATTGTGATCTGATCATAATAAATCTATGGAGTTCTAACATATCTCCAGACCGCGAACGAGTTGTCATATTAGGCTCTGGGTAAGTCTGTGCCTCAAACATCGTTTCCCATTTCTCACACGCCTCGTAGTTGGGCTGGCTTTGTGCTATCACGGGAATTGGACAAGAAAAAGTTCCAAACCGTGGTTGTATCACCAAGATCTTACTTCGTCTTCACACCTTTACTTGCTTCAACTGCAGTTGGCACCCTTGAATTCAGAACAACACTTGAGTCTGTGAGAGCTCGCCAAAGTGGAGTAGAGTTTGTTCAGGGCTGGGGAGACGATATCAACTTCGACCACAAGACTTTAGATATAGAGCAAGCATCATTAAGGGGGCCTCCTCAGTCAGCAAACAATGATGATTCCACATCTCTATACGATTCTGACTCTGGAAAGAAGAAGAAGGGCCAGGTATTTAATTTGAAGTATGATAAGTTGGTCGTTGCAGTTGGATGTTACAGTCAAACATTTGGAACACCAGGCGTTCGAGAAAACGCCTTGTTTCTGAAAGATGTTCTCGATGCTGTTAAGATCAGAAAGCGGATTCTAGAATGTAAGCGAATTGCCTGTAGCGGTTATACATGCTAATACCACAGGCTTCGAAACCGCCTCACTGCCAACCACATCCCATGAATTACGAGACAGGCTCCTGAACTTCGCTATCGTGGGCGGAGGTCGTATGTTTCACTCTCATCCTGACTCCATGCTGCTAACAGTGTCTAGCTACCGGAGTGGAATTTGCCGCGGAACTCTTCGACCTCTGCCACGAAGATCTGCAGAAGCTATACCCATCCCTTGTACCTCATGTCAACATAACAATCTACGATGTCGCTCCGAAGATTCTCCCTATGTTCGACAAAGGACTTGCCGAATATGCCCTTGCACTCTTCCATCGCGACGGAATTAAAGTAAAAACCCAGCACAATATCGAAGGGCTCCGGCCTGGCCTACCAGGCTCTTCCAATATATCTCAAGATGCCGGCTGCTTCACACTGATGACGAAACAAGACGGCGAAATTGGTATTGGAATGTGCGTCTGGTCAACAGGTCTGATGATGAATCCATTTATCCAACATGCTCTCGACGATGTCCATACATACCCTACTGGCTCCGCCCACATTCTCAACGCTACGAATTATGATCCTAAATCCGAGAAATGGGCATTGAAAAGACACCAGAAGTCAGGTGGTCTCTTGGTGGATGATCATTTCCGCGTCAAGCTCATCCCAAAAGCCCACCAGGTTTTCCCTCCCGACGCGAAGATCCCGAAGCTGTCATGCAAGACGTATTTGCGTTAGGTGACGTTACTGTCATGGAAAAGACTAGATTACCAGCCACTGCGCAAGTTGCAAATCAAGAGGCGAAGTGGTTGGCGAAAACGCTGAATCGGGGATTGGTTGATGGTGACAATGGCTTTTCATTCAAAAACTTGGGCGTCATGACGTACCTTGGAAATATGAAGGCTATCATGCAGACGGGTGATAATACCGAGGTCAAAGGGTATGTTACCTACGATGCTCGATGGATCAATTATGTAATACACAGAGCTGATTGGAAATAGAAGAACGGCTTGGCTGATTTGGCGAGGTGCGTACCTGAGCCAGACGATGAGCTGGAGAAACAAATTATTGATACCCATTTACTGGTATGTTAAGACGTTGCCAGTAGTTATATATTGAGGTTTGTGCTTACAGGCCTTGCTCCGTAGGGCGATCAATTGGGTGTTCGGCCGTGACATCTCACGATTTTAATTTGCAATGGAGAAAGTAAGATTGTTGAGTACTGGCAGATCAAACGCATGGAGTTTGGATCTTTCTGGCGATTGTCGGATTATTATTTACCTATGGTCAGACTGATTCTGCCCAGCTCAATCCCTACCATTCAATGCTCTGAGTCTGTGCTTGTCATACCGTCACCCTCGCTGTCCGAACACATAACAAGTCTTATGTTCCCTTTGGCAACTCGATCTTGAATAGTTGCAGCGAGGGTACAAGGGAATTGTCTTTTAAACAAGGAGCGGAAGAACGAGGAAACACTCACTCACGAGGGTCATGTAACACTAAATCATATAATCCATCTAACCAAAAAAGGCTCGCTCGCTCAAAGTACGTCCCCTGCAGTTCTGCTGAAATAGGCATTGCCGGAAGACTTCGAAGTACGTTGTGGTTGTACATCCATGCAACACAACCATCCAGAAGAGCTGTAACTTCCAAATGACTGAGTGAATTGAGAGGAGCACTATAAGAATCGCCTTACTAGACACTGGCTAGGATATGAATATGATCAGAGTGATGTGCAGGTATCACGTGGTGGTTGAACCCAGACCCCACTTGACAAGGTCGGACAAGCCTCAACTTCTCTTGATTACTGAACATATCTCAACAAAATACAACGTTTATTAGACTGCCACGAATTCCAATACTTGCTTCCACAGGAAGAAAGAAAGTAGATGTGGCTGCATTATCTAGAAAGGCTTCTCAAATATCCTGACATGGCCCGCAAACATCCCAAAGCCTGCAGACCTTGTCAAGACCGCAAGCGAAAATGCGATAAGTCGACACCAAGCTGCTCACTCTGCTATCGGTATTTGCCTTTTATCCCATGATAAACTTCCCACACTAATCATGCATGAAGTCTTGGTAGAGTCTGTTACTACATGGGCCTCAATCCACCAAGTTTCTCAAATTCATCAAAACGATCCATTATGAGATGTGGTCCTCCTCGCATCACCTCGCCCAAATTGTCATTTCTCTCCAGCCTCATCGACAATAAGCAACTACTGTCAAATACCAATAACATTCTCGCCGCGCAGCTGTCAAGCGCCGTCGGAGACGTAGCAGATATCCGCGATGTAGCAGCCACCTACTTCGGAACTATTCATCTCTGGTTCCCCATTCTCTCTGAGACGTCATACTACGAACGCATTCCCACTACGTTCGAACGACCAAGCGTAGATTATAGTCTTCTGGCTCTTAGCATGGCTTTGATCAATACCATCCCTGCTGCAAAAGACAAAACGGATATGTTGACCCCACTATATGTAATGCTCAAGTCATCGATCGCGATCGTTGAAGCAGCCGGTTTCAACACTCTGGATGTTATCCGCACCAGACTTCTGGTGGCTCTGTTTGAGGTGGGGCATGGTATCCCAGCAGCATTCATGAGTATTGCGGCGACTGCCAGGGCGGCGGTTTTGATAGGAGTCAATCAAACGGGTCATAATTCCTCTTATAAGAGAGATGAGGAGCTGAGGGTTTGGTGGGGTATTGTGATGCTGGACAGGTAACTATTTCCTTCGAAATTTTGGCTAGCCCAGATCTGATTCTATAGATACAATACCCTCGAAAGAGGAGATGGTGGGCTTTGCGCAACGCAGGACCTTGGTTCACCGCATCACTTACCAAAAGACAACAATCTTTGGGACCAAGAAGTAGATACGCCTTCCAAGCCCCTTTAAAACGGTGCTGACATCAAAGATCTTGTCCTCAAACGAACCCCTCCCTCTATCAACACCTTCGACAATTAGGGTAGGCCCATTTGCACGACAAGCGCAAATTTCCCATGTTATCAGTCATCTCCTCCTTCATCTCAGAGATCGAAAGGCTCAGCAAGCCTTCGATGCTCAGGAATCAGATCAGCTAGCGCGAACGCTCCTATCGTTCTCGCGACTCTTGCCCGAAGAGACTCCCCTGCCATGGCCCAGATACTGCGGCGCTATAGCTATGTGTTACGGGTGTGTTGCCTGTCTTCTGAAGCTCATATCCCTTACAACCTCACTAACCCTTTTCAGAGGTCTGATGGCTCTCAACTCATCTCGCCTGCAATCATGTGACGATCTCGGGTCATACTGCACAGAATTCCTGCAGCCATCACTCGACGGGATGGTGTGGATTGCGCAAAAGTTCAACCAAAAGATCCACCAAGTAGACATCGATGCCGTGTCTCCATTTCCACCACACAGCGTTTATCTCGCGGCCTTGCAACAAGATCGAATGTGGCGAGAGACTGGTGACTTGAGTTGCTTTGAGGCTGTGAATTCGCTGTCAATTATGATCGGGCATGTTGGAAGGCGGTGGCTGAATGCCAGTAAGCAAGCCATTGCTTTGTTTGACCCTTGCAAATGTCACCTGAAAGACCAGGGAACACAAGCTAAGAAGTTTCTAGGGAAATTCCTGGAAGTTTTAGAAATACAGCGTGGTAAGATATACCAGGATCCACTTTCGAGTGGGCTGAGTTGATCTCCACCCTTGCTGCTTTGGCATATTGTCAGCACTGGCTGCTGGAATACCGACTTTAAATAATTGGTCAAGGAGCTGAAGAATATCCCTCGTTGTTGAGTCGGCGGTACTTAAAACCAGGAACTTATTCGTAATATACCATAATCAAGTTTTGTGAACATAGAAAACAATTTGTGGCGGAGGGGATCAAAGACTACCATAACATGATGGCAGATATGGAAACCGGCTCCACTGAAACAAAGTGAAAACCATCATCGCCCAGCGAGAGATGAGATCTTCACCGGACACCCAGCCTTACCAGCTGTGGCTATGAGCTCACTCCGCCTGCTCTTCCACCTCCGAATCCCGTGAAGGCACTGCGACAATATGTCAACATCTACAAACCTATCGGTGAGGTATCTTAGCTCGGTTACAACGTTGATTCAGACAGTAGCATTTGCAGGAATAACGAGTGAAATATAAAAACGAGTGGGTTTTTAACACAATGCCAAAGCTGTTTGAACACCGGAGGCGTAAGGGCGACCAAGAAAGCAGCTTCCAAGCGGATGAGGCCAAGTTGTATCTGTGCTGGTAGAGCGCTGAGATCCTGTAGAGGAACAGTGCTAGTACGCTGCAAATCGAGGTCATGTGCTTTGCAGACATGAGTCGCAGGACCTTTGTAAAGATGCAAAGCAGCGACTGCAAGATCAAAGTTGGGATTGGTTATGTTGCGCCATCTATTCACAGACTATGATACACTGACAACTTCCTCACATCTTTTACACAGCTCATCTTCGGCCGGAGCAACATACCTCCAACAGCGGGGGCACTTGGCCTCTTTGGGAGGCAGGATGTAGACGACACCTTTGCCAGTTCCCGGGCCATCAAATGATGCGGATGCTATGGATTTGGCGCCCACCTCACCACCGATTTGAACCGAAGAAACAACAAAGATGCTATCTAATTCATCTTCATATCGACGAAAAAGCTCCTCCGTTACCGGGTCAGACAGCTCAAGGATCACCGAAGACTGGAGTGAGGAGCCAATGATCTTTTTCTCTCGAGCCGCCTCTTGCGCCGTTTTGATAGCGGCATTGGCGCTTAGTAGCCAAGGAATATCTTCTGCTATCTTCCCGTTGATCGTTGTATTTCGGGCAGTAAGGGGCTGGTCGAGTGTCATGTGGAAAGGATGGATTTGCTCCCTTTCTTTCATCCATTGTGGTCGGTGATCCCAAGCTTCCTCTACCAACCGCGGCACAATTGGTGTTAGCATCCTTAATAATCCATGGAATATCTCCTCAACGACGCCACCACCGTCGCCACAGTATAAACGGTCCTTTATGGCCTCGAGGTAAAAGGCGGATAGGTCGCCGTTGATCCATTTGTTGATCAGAGTGATGCCTTTGTAAAACTCATATTTGGCGTAGGAGGACGAGACGTCGGCCATTGCTTTCTGTAAATGCCAGAGCGCGATCTGATCCAATTTCGTTATAGGAGCTGTTTGGGCCGAGGCATGCATTGAGCCTAATAGCATCTTGAGGATTGTGCGGTATTTAACAAGTGCTGCGTGGTTGGATTTGAGGACTTCCTGGCCAATGACCACGTCGCGGGTGTAGTCGCAGCTCGCTACCCAATATCGTAAAGCGTCTGGGCCGAGCTTATTTGAGCCTGCAAATGCTTGTTTCTTGTTGGCAACAATCGTAGGCAGTAATGAGCCGTCCATGATCTCGCTTGGAGCAATGATGTTCCCAATCGATTTGGACATCTTTTTGCCATCCTGATCAAGCGTAAACCCGTGAGTTATCAACGTCTTGTATGGCGCACTTTTCCTCTCCGATGCACATGTGTGTGTCAACAGACTCGACTGGAACCATCCTCTGTGTTGGTCTGTGCCTTCAATATAGACATCTGCCTGCTGTGATGTTTGGGTCCAGCTAGTACCACTATCAAACCAGACATCCATGGTATCCTTTCCCCGTGTATAAGTGCCGCTCAAACCTGGCACAATCCACGCTGGATCATCAGGAGTATCGGTCCACCAAGCATCAATTCCTCTTTGGTTAATCACCGAGATAATATGAGAAACAGTGGCTTCAGTAAGCACTGCCTCTCCACTCTCTTCGTACAAGGCGGGAATAGGTACACCCCACGCACGCTGCCTCGAAATGCACCATTCGCTTCTGCCCTTCACGAAAGCTTCCAGTCTCGATCTTCCACTTTCAGGTAAGAAGCGAACATCTTGCAGAGATTGCAAAGCGTCATCCTTGACACTTCCAACATCCGCAAACCACTGCTTCGTAGCTCTTAGAATAACCGGAAGCTTAGTTCTCCAGTCGTAAGGGTATTTGTGTTGATACTTGTGAACATTAATCAGTCGCCCGTGCTCCTTCAATATCTTCAACACTTCTTGAGTGCCAGTAGAAAGAACATCCTTTCCCTGCAGAAGTTCGGGGTCGCCCGGGAAGGCGTCCGCAGTGAATCTCCCGAATTCATCAACTGGGGCATCAGGGGGAAGGCCGTATTGCTTGCAAACCTCGTAATCGTCCATTCCATGACCTGGAGCTACATGCACGAGGCCCGTTCCAGAATCGGCAGAAACAAAATCGGCATGGATGAAAGGATGAGCCGACTTGGGGTCTTGAAAACTGTTGATATACTCAACGTTCCTCAATTCCGATCCCCAAATCGAATTAACAACCACGTCGAAACCAGGATCTGCCGTTCCGGATTTCTCGCCAAAATTGGGTTCAATTGGCTTGCCATTCGAACAATTTTCCTTTCTATTATCCTTCGCTTTAATTTCGTCGGTCTTGGAAAGTATTTTGCCAAACTCAGCAAGCCTTGATTTTACAACAAGCAACTCACGCTGTCCAATTCCACATGCAGTCGGGCGTATAATCGAGTATTCCAGATCTTTGCGGAATGCAATAGCTCTGTTGGCTGGCAAAGTCCAAGGCGTAGTGGTCCAAATGACCGCAGAGATATTCCTTCCGCTGGTCTCAGGGTGGGTTTTCACCAGCTCCTCATCCCAATTGACAATCGGAAACTCAACGTACGCCGCTGTTGACTCATGATCATCCTTGTATTCCAGCTCGGCCTCCGCAAGAGCTGTTTTAGAAGAAGGGGACCAATAAACGGGCTTATTCCTTCTGATGATGAGGTTTCTCTTCACCATCTCTTGGAACACCTCAAGCTGCTTGATCTCGAATGTCTTATCCATTGTCTTCCATGACTTCCCCCAATTTGCCATTATGCCCCATTCTTTGAATTCTTTCATCTGTGTATCTACCGTCTTCGAGGCTAGCTTTCGCGCAGCTTTGCGGATCCCAATGGCGTCCGATTTGGTGCCATCAGTAGCTTCCAGGGTCGAGGCATTTGAGCTGCGTTCGCGTTGCTTTTCAAGGGCTTTGATCTCGATCGGCAAGCCATGGCAATCCCATCCTGGAACATAAACCACCCTTCTGCCTGCCAAACGACGATTAGCTTCATGGATGAGAATATAGGAAATTCCAGTGCGTTGACATACCTTGCTGCACATTGACCCTACAAATGATATCCTTCAAGATCTTATTCAGCGCATGGCCAACATGCAAAGCCCCATTCGCGTACGGTGGTCCATCATGCAAAACGAAAGGGGTCTGGGCAGCCCGTTCGCGGGTCTGCCATTCGTAGAGGTCATCGGCGGAAGCTTTTAAATATTTGGGTTGATCCGCTGGTAATGGACGGTGACTATTTGAATAGTTCAGGTTTTGCGATTGGGAGGAAGATGATAAGAGCTTACGGGAATGAAGATTTGGGAAGTCTCAGTGTCGACGACCAGGACTTTGGTAGTCTTATTGGCATTTCGGATCCATGGTGTGTATTGAAGAGACTCAACACCATAGTCTTGAGATACGCGACAGATGCAGGGGTGTCCTTTTCAGGCAAAAGTCAGGCAATCAATTTCAACGTCCAGATGGAGTGGACGATGGGCATGAATTGGTAATATCAAATTATAGCAATACTATTCGAAGATATTCATAGAAGTAGCAAAATATTTTCTAATTGGGCCTGATAGACAATTTGATTAAATTGATTAGGGGCAAGTCATAAAGGCCTCTTGTCAGATTTATACCTCAGGTGGGATGAATTTACCCCGTCGACTGCATCTTGGTGATACAGATATACCGAAAGTCATGTTCAGTGTTTCTTCTATCATTGGATGCTGATACCCTACCTGAATCTTTAACCCAAGCTCAATCAACTCCAATACCTCAGACACATCCCAAATAACATGCCCAATCCCTTCCCGAAAACCTGCCCATGCGATTGTTCATGCAACAAACACCTTCCAAAAATGCATCCATAGATAACATCAAAAAATAGTTAAGCCGCTCACTGTGCCATTTTTCAAAACCTCAAATACCAATCCTGGGAATCCAAATAGCGTCGTATTTCCCAAACCCTTTGTATCGTCTGAAGACGACTGAGCAGCATCCGTTCTCTTCCCACCAACACTGTCCTCCCAGCCTCCAAGTAATTCGCAACTACTGCTGGGGCTATCTCCCCAATCCCGATTTAAAACCATACCACGTTGTCGAGACTTAGCTTCTTCTGCATCTTTATAAATGCTCTTCCATTCTTCATGGAGGCGATTCTCGATAACGTTGAAGAGAGCTTCAGAATTGACGATGTCTTCTCCATCAACGTCCAAATACTCAATCTCCCATCGGCACCGCCGATGTCGATTGAATGGATACGATCCAGGGACGTTACCGTGGAGAATAAATTTGGAAGCTACAAGACGTGAAGATGCATCGTCTGGACTTGAATCGATAGCTGCATTGCCTCCGCCGACACGTTTCGATGGGGGACGGTTTGAAGGTGTAGTTGGGGTAGAGATTAGTACATCAAAGCCACGATAGAAGTAGTTGTAAAAACACTCCCCCGAAAGATTGCCTGCAGCCTCCCCTTCTTCGTCTTCTTCATCGGATTCATCTGTAGCGGTATGCGCTGAAGAGACATCTGTATCGGTAGAGTCGTCCGTTAGTCGCTCATTAGTCTCAGATCGAGATCGGCCGCTGTATGTACGATTCTTGTGGATGGACATCGGTTGATCATTCTTTCGGTAGATCGCATCTGGAGGGCCTAGTTCAGCCACAAGTGCTTGGGGAGTTGTCTCGCCAAGTTGAATCCATATTGGCCCATTCCCTGATGGTCGGGTGAGTTCCAATCGGCCTTCACCGTATATCTTGACGAGCGAAACTTCGTCTGGTACAGGCTCACGCGTCTTGGTAAATGGGCCAAATGTCTTCAGAGGCTCCAGAGTTTGCGTATACAGATTCTCTCGTGCATCGGGCCAAGACTCTCCAGAGAAGATAGCCATGGAGACCGCTGGATGACTGGCAGACGAAGAAAGCAATGAAACAACATCTTTTCCAGGTGCCCATGCTGAGCTTTGTATTGGGAATGAGAAAGCCATCCCAGGGTATGATAGCACATACAATCCCATCACGGTCTCATCCCCATCCTCAGGTGCTATGTATTCGCCAGGGAACGTTGGTCCAATTAGACGGTTATAGATATGTCGGAATGTGGGACCTGATAGATTTTCGGCCGGCACGCCTTGAGTCGTTGCGGTTGCAGGTCGTAGTACATCTCTATCCTTGTATGTGAGCTTGCTCTTTGTAAAATCCAATACTTCGATCAACCGCAGACGTTGTTCAGGCCCATCGAACCGCAAACGGAGGCCGTTGATCGGTAGATTCAGAACCACTGGCTCCTTCACAGGCGACAACTTCTCGTAAATCAAGTCAAGCCTCGGAAATCGGTGCGGTTCAGCTTTGAGGCGAGTGATAATTTCGTGGAGAGAGGCCCCAAGCACTAGAAACCCCAGAGCTCGTCCTGGGTGAACCTGAGCAGTGAAAAGCGACATCTTTGCCGCATTTGCAAGCGGTTACTTCTGAGCGAGCCAAGATCTTAGAAAGTTGGAAGTACCAGATGCAGATATTGAGACATTAAAGTTCAAAGAGCGAGATGGGCTTCTAGGCAGGTAGAAGATGCGGCTACTTTCAAGCCGCCGGCTGAACTTCGCTAAATAGCTCGTCGCTGTACCAACGCTGAATATTGTGGGACAACAAAAACGCGAGCCGACGTGACCGCATTTCGAGGACCCTTGCTCTTAATTCACAATGCAGGATCCTCGCCAGAATATATCGAAGAAACACATCAGTGCATTACCTGGAAGTGCAAAATTGGCAGTAAACACCGATCAACTCCTTTCTCTGGAGCGAACTCGGATGGCAGGACCTACTCGAACGGCAAGTGCGCCTGCAAGAAAGCAAAGCATTCGACCACCAATTGTTCGCCCTTCAGCAGCACGCTCTCAATCAACAATGCTCCCCCGATCTGGTGCTGCATCGCCAGCGGAATCGATGATTTCGGTCGCGACAACACAAGGAGGAACGAAGCGCAAAGAACGAGACTTTGACAATGACGGTGACGAGGAGACGAACATCAATGTGGTGGTACGATGTAGAGGTCGGAATGAGCGTGAAGTACGGGAGAATAGCGGAGTTGTTCTATCAACAGATGGCGTTAGAGGAAAGTCCTTGGAACTCTCGATGGGCCCCAACGCCCTCAGTAATAAGACATACCACTTCGACAAGGTCTTCTCCTCTGCGGCAGATCAAAGTATCATCTACGATGAAGTTGTTACCCCGATTCTGGATGAAGTAGGGTTCCTCGTCAATCGTAAAGGGCAACGCTGACACTCGTAGATGCTTTCTGGATACAACTGCACTATATTTGCCTATGGACAGACCGGAACCGGGAAAACTTACACAATGTCTGGCGACATGACTAATACATTGGGCATGTTATCTGATGCTGCAGGCATCATACCCCGAGCACTGCATGCTCTTTTCACCAAACTCGAGATTGACGACGCGGAATGTTCTGTTAAATGTTCCTTTATCGAATTATATAACGAAGAGCTCGGTGACTTGATCTCTCCTGACGAGAACTCGAAACTCAAGATTTACGAGGACAATAGCAAGAAGGGACATTCCGCTACAATCGTTCAGGGAATGGAGGAATCGCACATCAAGAGTGCCGTGGAGGGTATCAAATTGTTGCAGGAGGGCAGCTTCAAGCGTCAGGTTGCGGCTACAAAGTGCAATGACCTCAGTAGTCGAAGTCATACCGTCTTTACAGTCACGGCTTACATCAAGCGGACTGCAGAAAACGGCGAGGACTACATCAGTGCCGGCAAACTCAACTTGGTAGATTTGGCAGGTAGTGAGAATATCCAGCGATCCGGGGCGGAGAACAAGCGTGCTGCCGAAGCTGGGCTCATCAACAAGAGTTTGTTGACTCTCGGCCGTGTCATCAATGCGCTCGTGGATCGAAGTTCGCATATTCCTTATCGAGAATCCAAACTCACGCGGCTCCTTCAAGACTCACTTGGTGGACGAACGAAGACATGTATCATTGCCACAGTTTCTCCGGCAAAAAGTAACCTGGAGGAGACGATTTCTACGCTGGACTACGCGTTCCGGGCGAAGAACATCCGGAACAAGCCACAAGTCAATCAGATGGTCAATAAGAAGACCCTCTTGAAAGAATTTACCAATGAGATCGAGAGACTGAAGAGCGAGCTTATCGCAACACGGCAGAGAAATGGAGTCTATCTATCCAACGAGAGCTATGAAGAAATGACAGTTGAAAGTGAATCAAGGAGGATTCTCAGCGAAGAGCAGGCCGCAAAGATTGAAACCATGGAAGCGAACCTCCGAAACAAAGTCCAGGAGTTGTTTTCGCTTACCTCGAACTTTATGAACCTCAAAAAGGACAACGAAGCGACAAAAGCCTTCTTAGACGAAACCAAAAGCGTGTTAGATCAAACCGAATTTGTCCTTGCGAATACCCATCAGCACTTGGCCGAGGAGGAATTTCTTCGAAAAGCTCATCAAGAAACAGAGGAGAAGCTCAACACGGTCGGTGGTGAGCTCATCTCCACCCTTGGCAAGACCGTTCACGATGTTGGTGGACTTCACGACAAAAACAGGCGGAAATCTGATTTGCAGTCTCTTAATCGCAATACATGGGGCCTCTCCCAGGCACAAGTATCCGAGGTCACGAGTCTCGTTGAGACCCGAGTCGAGGAATTCCGACTCCAGCAACACGACCTCATGGCAGCTGTCTCGTCACGAATGCAGTCTTTCGTTGAAAGCGAACTGGAGAAGCTCTCTTCTACTCAGAAGTTCTTAGAAGAGAATGTTGCCACTTTTGAAGGCTCTGAGCAGGTAGTCTCAGCCCAAACGAAGTCTGCAAAGGAAGAGATGGATCTCGTCCTAGAAGAAATTAAGACTCTCCGAGAGGAAGTGAAGGGTCGTGTAGGGGAAGGTCTGCAAGGGCTCTCTGTAGCAGCGGAACGTATCTCAGCAGAGGTCATCAGCGAGCTTGGTGCTTTCCACACTCAGCTACACGGCTCATATAGCTCTCTCGGTCGTGACTTCAAAATGTTGTTTGAGGATCTGTTGAAGCACATCAATGCACAGAAGAGTGAAGCAAATGATCTGCGCCAGCAATTACAAGCCGCAAGCGAAGTTGCTGTGCAATCTAACGCGGCTGCCTCGACGAAACTCGAGGACATCCTCCGTGAGGAGAAGGAACAAGCCGCTGCTGATCGTCAAGATCTGCTATTACAGATCACAAACCTTGTTAATGCTCAAGGAGACATACAAGATAAACGGCTTGGTGTTAAAATTGCAGATGTTCAGCAAACTGTCATGGCTTCAAAGGGGACTTTCGAGGCATCACAAGCTGAATATAGCCAAGGGATGGAAGCCTGGAATGAGAAAGAGGGCGCATTAGTTGAAGAAGTCCTGCGATCTCGAGAGACTCTAAAAAGCAAATTGAAGGAAGACTGGGTAGTAAGTAATTCTGTTAAACGTGGCTTTTTACCGTGCTAACGACGTTTACCAGGCTGCGAATAAACTCAATGCTAGCCTCCAAACGACGACCAAGTCGGTTCATGAGGAGACTGTTCGGATTGTGGACGCTCAGATGAAAGATATGGAGACTCAAATGACAGCCCTTGACGATTTCGTCACTCGCGCTCGATCCCAGAACGCACAACACCACGACAGCCACGCTGAGTCTCTTCAGGGCCTTTCTGCAACGGTCAATTCGTCTTACGCCAACATCGGCTCCCATTTCACATCCATGTATGAGCGAGTGCGAGATCTTGGTGACGAAATGTCAATTCAGACAAGCTCTCTCCAGGAATCCCTGGCTCCTCTGGATTCGGTCTTGCGGCAGCCACTTGCCGAACTGCGCGATAACATCTCCAAGACTGTTCTTCAGGAATACGAGCCTACGGGCGAGACTCCTCAAAAGATCCAGTATCAATATCCGACTGATCTACCTCGTACGGAAGCACACGAGACGCTCCTCGCAGCTCTACGCCGACCGATAATCTCCCCAAGCAAGCAGATGACCATGATACCAGTCGTATTCAACGACAACCCCGAAGACGAGGTACCGTTTAACCCATCCGCATCCCTTCTCGAGCGCAGACCAACCGGTGGACTTAGGGAGATCGATGTGAACATCAGCAGCGCCGGTTTACTGAATTCGGAATTCCATCACAGCGTACTCCAATCACTCCCATCAGTGCCAAGCGGCAAAGGCGTCAAACCCAGCACAGCCGGCGGTGAGAAGGAGAACGGACCTTCACCACAAATACCCAGCTTCAAGAGAAGTATGACAGGGAAATTACCATTGGCTGTTCAAAAAAGTGGTGGGAAGAGGAATACGGTTGCTATTGAAGGGAGAGAAAATGTACAGCCGTCACAAGCCGCCTTCAGCCAGAGTGTTGGTGCTGGGGGTAGGAGACGAAGCCCTCGAAATGGAGGGTCATGAGAGGGCTGTGATACCTGGGCTGCTGAACAGATGTGTGGGGAACATACGAGTTTGTGATGACGGGCTAGCTCAAGGATGAACATAGGGTTCCGAACGCTTTATTATGTGGTAGGAGCTTTGGGGTGGATTACTGTATTCTTCTGTTGGATCATGATTGTGGATTGCTTGGAGTTTGGCAGTGGAATCCTGCCTGGATTGCCCGGTTTGGCGTCAGGGTGTCAAATGGAAGATTCCCGGACTTGATGTTGTTGTCGTCATCGTCATGATGATAGATTTTACTTTCGTCCCCATGAGTCTACAGGCGGTTGACGTAATAAGAGACGATTATCCTTGAAGCTCACCATCATACATTAAAATAGCGCTGGGCCTGGCGAAATTCTGTGTCTGGCGATAGCATATCGTGTGCTCGTCCTAATGTCAAAACATGTTCGATAGTCTAATAGGGTAAAAACCGGCAAGATTTATCATCAGTAGTTGTATGCTGACAAGGTGAGGAGTTTTATGCGAAGGCTTCCGTCACAGTGAGCCTGAAGTTCGAACCTTGGGAATGGAAATATCTCTGCGGACTCAGATTCAAACTCGAGTTCTGTTCTTTCAAAACTTAATATTCTTCTGTCCTTCTCTGAGCCAATGGACCTACAAGATGGGCTATGGGTGAATGAAAACCTCGAACAGGTGGCATGAGGTCGATAGAGTTCACTGTTTAGGCATGACATGGCATGGATAGATGCGCCTTGATTCCATGGATCTCTGCAGGTCATGCGAGTTACGGGGTTCCGAAGATTTAATATATCGGATGAATTGGAGAGGTTGGAAGGAGGATAACATCTTTGAGCTTGCATTTATCCTTCTCTCGTTCGTTCACGGCTCATTTTCATGTCTTATACTGCTGGGTGGGGTATGAAGTGGTGAAGTTTTCCAGTGGAGACGATGATTCGATTACGGTCCTGAGAAGACTCATGGAAAGCACCCTTAGATAGGTACCTGACGGTCTGAACTCTAGCAAGACATCTAGCTCCTGGATTTCGTCTCTTGAACACTTAACTTTTGACTTGGATAGGGACAGCATGGCCAAGCGTGATTTCAAGGGATATTCCCGACCCCCTCTCTCTGCTCAGTATCAAACCAGTCCATCATCATCACGTTCCGTGGAAAGGAGATAGCTCCAGTGGTATGGCCGATCCTCAAGCCTTGTCACGCGGCGATGGCAACGCGCGGTCATTTTGAGAGGATGGAAGAGGATCCAGGCAGAGGCTGAGGGGCGCGGCTCTTCAACCGCCACTGTCTATTCATGTTGCCGGGTGAGTCGGGTCGTGCTCGGCACATCAACGTGTGAGCCTTGTTTCATCCGGGTCTGGATTTGCTAGGGCGTCGTATGCGATGGGCAGAGACGGAGTGGACTGTTTGGTCTGTTTCGTTGAGACCGAGCTTGATAGGGTAGATGGGGTAGATACCGAGCGGGTTTGTATTTGTTCGCTCTTTGCAACACTGCTCGCACAGGATAAATCAGGAGATTACTATAGATCACCATACGGAGGTAATTGTTGATGTATTGGCCAGCTTTCGTCAGTGTCAATTGTCCGAGGTTGTAAGATTTTGATCCGGTTGATGGTTGTCGTTGACCCAACGGTTTCATCACGGCTATCCTATCCCCTATCCTCAATCGCATCGCAACGGTAAGCGTATGCATACCTTACGCCCCCTTACGAATTGGATCTGGAATTTTCGTGAAAACGTGGCGAGTGGGTATGCAATTGTCGGTCCGGACAGGGGAGTGGTCTCCGCCGTTCTCTCTCGTCTCGCTCGAGTCTCAGCTGGTATGATGACTTGGATCAGGTAGATTAGGTACCTCATACTCGAGATTTGTAAGTTCTTTGCAAATCAACTTGTATTTGACCAGCAACAACTTGGAAGGCTGTATTCGCAAGCAGCTCTCCTAGTTTTGAAGTTAATGCCCCTTACCCGATCTCTCTATCCCCAACCTCGTCGTCCTGTCCTCGCCGTCATTTTGCAGCAAGGGGTCCATCAGGGTCTTCTTTCCTTTGGACCGACAGGATCTGCACGTAGTGCGAACCTTAAATGGAATCCTTCGCCATGTCGCGTAGCCAACCACAGTCGCTACCAAGGCAGAGGGCACTGGGCAGAGAGGCGCAGAGGCGAAACAGTGACAGGGCCAGCTGGGTGCGGGGGCTTTGAAGGGCTTTGAAAGGTTTTAAGAGTTACATGTTTTACCTTTCGTTTCGTTTTGCTCTTGCTTTTTTTTTTTTTTTTTTGCTTTTTTTTTCTTACTTTTCTTTGCCTTCTTTTTGCTTTTTTGGTCGGCGTTTCTTATTGTTTGTTGTGTTTGCCTTGGCCATGGCCTGGAATTTACACCGGCTGGTTGCTTAGCTGCACTAAACTGGCGCCGCGTAATATCGAAGGGTTGTCCATTGAGTTTGGGCTGCATTCGCATCCACACTCACATTCCCGTTCATTCCCGTTCACCTCAATGCCACATAAGTGGTGAAAGTGTAAGATCAAAACAGAGTCCGCGTCCATGCCGGCAACGCTCCTGAGTCCTGACCCCGAGCTCGACCTACGATTGTTGTCAGTGTTGTCTGTTCAGTGTCCTATCTTCTCCATTCACATTCTTCGATACAAGTGCCGAACTTACTCTCCGGCCTTGCCTCCGTAGACTCGGACAAGACAATTGAGCTGAGATCATACAAGGGCCCGTTACCCAGTTTCCACCTGGCATACATGCCCACCTGCACCGACCGCACTTGCCCATAGCTCATTCAGTCTCAGTCTCAGTCTCAGTCTCAGTCTCAGTCTCAGTCAAAGCCGAAGTCAGCATTCGGCGAATATTCGAGTATCTACATTCCACCTCATCTGCCCCGCGAAACCTTCAAGGTTCCTTCTCTGTGGTTCTGGCCCAGAACTGTGGATACACAGGACTCGTCTCTACCTACCCTACCTACCCTTCATACCTCCTTGCGTTGTCTCGGCCCCACAGCCCACCTCCAGGTTCGAACACGGAACATTGAACCGCTCATTAAGGAGCGCATGAGCTCCAATAACACCCAAACACGCCGCCACGCGGGCAATGTTCTGAACACAACAGCGTTGCTCATATTATAATGCCGAACATTACAATTCATGAAGAAATGCCGAGTGTCCGGAGTTCCAGCAGTCCAAATGCGACCAGTCTGGAATTGGAGGAGCCGAGGAAGAAGGGTATGGTATTGGACCCCTCCACGACAAACAGCTGTTTACCCCAATTGCAGGTGCCCGAGGAGGCAAACGATCCGTCACACACCTCAGCAAGGCTCAGCTTGCACGAAAGCGAGCGAACGATCGAGAGGCACAACGCAACATCCGACAGCGGACGAAGGAATATATCGAGAGCCTGGAGCTAAAAGTCAAGGAGTTGGAAAGAGGCAGTCGCGATGGAAGCATGGAACGAGCACTGGCGAGAAACCGTGAACTGGAAGCAGAGATTGAGAAGCTCAGGTCACAAGTCGGAGTGCAGCCGGCTCCAGTCATTGCGGCTCCAGTAATTGCGGCTCCAACAGATATCCCGGAAGAGTTGTTAATACCACAGAAGGTGGAGATGGAATGGGTGCCAGGGGCAAACTCGAAATGGCCCCGAAGCACACTGCCGTCACATATACCAGAGCTACAAGCCGAAGCTACTGTCTCGGCGCCCTACACAGACGATGTACCTATATACCCCACCGCTCCCATGAATCCAAGTGGTTATGCCGACGACGAGACGGAAGTTGGTCGACAGGAATATACACAAACAGACCAGACAATACCACTTTGGAATGATCAGTTGGTCTTCGGACCAGAAGTAGTACAGTCACAAAGTCTGACCAAGCCAACAACAGCTTGGACACCTTTTCATCCCGCCTTTTCACAGCCCTCTCGTTTCGCGGACCTTGAACAATCCGGCTTCGAAGATGTGATCAACAACCAAAACCGCTCCTTCCCACCAACAACGAGCTGGCAATCACAACCTTCCATTTATGCGTGGCAAATGAGCACAAAGTTGAAACCACCCGCCACCCAAATCGATCATCTGATGATGTCCGCCATACATTCGCAACGCCACATGGCCATTACACAGGGACTCGCCGGCGAAGATCTTGTCGGTCCTGATTTTCCTCCCGTCCATGTGTTATTCGATCAACCCGGCCCAGCGAAACCACCTACCTGCTTGACGGAAGTCATGGCTCGGTAAGTACAATTCTTGGTCTTCTATCTTATGTCGAATTGTGTTATGAGCAATGAATAACTCGGTACCCCAAACCAGTTCAGAGCGACAACGCTGACGACACTTGAAGATATGCGAACGTACTCTCCAATCGTGGATTTGCGTTGATCCCAGAGAAGCTTGCTTCATTCATGTGCATGTATCGATTTGTACAATGGCAGAGTCTGTTTCCCTCCCGTCTTTACCTTGATTTGTGCTTACCCGAATAGTTGACCCCACATATGCCACCTACCAACAGCTTCACGATTGGCAAGCCCCCAAACCCAATCAATTGGAAATCGCCCACCCCGCATGGATGGATCTTCCGCCATGGCCCAAATTCCGCGAGAAAGTCATTCGGAACCAAGATAGATACGACAATGTGGAATTCCATACCGACTATGCCACCAGTCTCAACGTCAACTTCCCAGACCCCATGGAAGCACTCATTTTTGAGGACGATCATATCAAAGTTTCCGTAAAGCTGGAACGACATCTGTCGGATATTAGGAATATCAGCATGAAGAAGGCGTTTGCGGACAAATATCCCGAATTCAGTGATGTATGTCGTTTCGACGAGGTTTGAGGGGTTGCCTTGCCTCGCTGGGGAAGATGGGATCTGATTTTTGAGGTCACATTATGTCTGAACTTTTGGGACTGGATACACAGAGATAACTTTTGGGAATAACGAAGCGTATATGATATCGAGGATTGGATGTTTTAGGTCTCGGCCTGGCGCTCAGGTAATATTTTGTGGAAGGACTTCAGGAGCGTTCTTCGGCGTCCAATTGGGCTGGGCACGCATAGCGACCAGACTCAAGGCGTCAGGAAGGATATACACACGACCCATGGTACCATGAAGGGTTGCATTACAGGTATATTTACTGATGATGTATTGTAATATCCATCACGACCCTGGTCGATATACGTTGCTGAACCAGCGAATTTTCACCCCTAGTGGAATAAAGCCGTTCCGTTTGTTCTCTTATGCGTTGCAGCCTTGAACCAAGCGACGATTCGTACGGTAATAGTTTCGTAGCGGCTTTAGACCAGGACGAGCTCGAAGGCATGAGCGATAGGGAAGATCGCAGGACAGGCTCGTATCACTTCATACATCTATTTCTCTAATCGAGGTAACGGCAGAGGGGAACGTACAGGTAACCGCCCAGCCTGTTGAAGCCTCAGAGGAAACTCCCCAGGTGGCTAAATGGTGATTGCTACTCTCCGTCAGCAAGCTCTCTGTCACGTGAGGTAGCACGATCTTGGCTTTGTCCGGGAGTGATGCACTCTTATCGCTATAGATGGGTAGGGCGAGAATTGAGATGGAGGAAGGGCGGGATTACGTCCTAGACGGATAGCTAGCGTAGAAGATGGGGATGCACGTCCCTGACATGAGAGAGTGCCTTGCCCGAGCCAGGAAGCGAGCTGCCGAACTCAAGGAGGGAAAATGCGTGGACCCGGCCCGAGAGAGGGAGAAGCATGCTGTGATGCAGGGGAAACTCCCGCGAAGCGCCCCGCAAAGCGGGCAGGCAAAGAACTGGGTATTGCATGAGAGGTTTGGGAATCTGCTCGTGGATATGAAGGCAGTCGTTGCACTGGCTAGAAAGTGTGAAGAGTCTGAAGACGACGACTTGGGATCTGTCATTGATGTGGATGGTTTCAATGTGCTATTGCGGCTCTGTTGGAGCTGGTTGAGAGGGTGGATACTTGGAGAGAGCCACCGCCATATGAGACGTACTTTGGAGCGGGTACGAATAGGTGATTGAATTGTAAGGATGAGTAGGATGGTTTTGGAGTGTCTTAGTGTTGTGCACTACACGATTATAGTTCTCCAAAGTCCAATCGATTCGTTGGTCCATCAGGTTCTAAGAAAGTCTCAGTATGGTGATAAATTCCAAGACCAGTTCAATTAAACCATTGACTGTGATACATCGTGAAAACTTGTACCCGTACGAGAGCAGTCCATATTGATCACGTGTGCAAGTAAGTCCCTTGAAATCATCGAATGAAAACCAGATTGAATGGGAGCCAATTCCGTACGTTACTTGAATAGTCTACGCTGTTATGCTCATCTGTAATCTCCACGGAGAAAGTGCCATGACGTCGCAACCGCAAAGAAGTTATAGCACGAATATAGAATTAGCAGCTGCCATTGATTCCAATCCATGGTCCCACACTTGAAGGAGATAATTGGATTTCATTCCCAACTGAGCTGCCCTTTCAAATTCAGGAAATTTCCATCTGCTCAAGAAAAACTTACAACACTCATCTTATTGAACTCACATCTTCTGAGTATTCGACAACAAACCAGAAAAAGCATCATGGGTAACGAGAACTCTAGCCCAACTTTGCCAACTTCATCGGAGCCGCACCAAAGACAAGATCAAGACGCCTTTCAGAGGCAGCGCAACTTCATGATCCCAAGACCAGGAGTTGGACAGAACGACTCATCGGACACGCTCTCCCTCGCCGGTCTGAACATTGGCCCAAACAAAGAAGTGACTGTCCAGGAAGAACAACCCGAAAGGAAGAAAAACAATTGTCTTGCTTGCTTGCAGCGCAATAGAACGAAGCAGCTCCGCGCACAAAGCTTGTTGGAATCCACCAGCGCCTCAAAAGAGGCCCTCGTCAAGAAGGGCGAAGAGATCCTAGCCTGCTTCCCACAACAACGTGTCCAACAAGAAGAAGAGGTCGCCGAAGCAAAAATTGAAGCCTGGAGGCTCGGAGCTGTCAATCTCTGGCATGGGCAGCGCGCTCCTGGGCGGACGACCAGAAACATGCTGCTCATGAGGGAATTCGAGCATTTCATCAAGACCATGAAGCACTTCTTCGACTGTGTCGAGCATCCCGGATACAGAGGTCATTCACCATGGGATAGCACGGAGGACTTGAAGTGGACTGTCATGTTCATACTCGAACATATCGATGAAATCGATTCGAACCGCAATGTTTTCGTAGTTTTGGAGAGACTATGGAACGAAGAGGCACTGATAATCGGAGAGGCCAAAGCGCGAGCGGAAGCCGAAGCGGAAGCCGAAGCTGAATCATCTGGATCATCAACCTCTGAGCAACGGCCAAAGCGACAGACTGTAGAAGAAGGGGAGAATGGAGAAGAAGGGGACGCTGAGGCTGAAGGTCATTCCAAGTTTGCTTAGCAATGTTTCGCGAGCATCAGGAGTCAGGCAGAGACTGGTGGGCAATTGGGGCAGGTGGTGACACGGCGGGACGGCGATCCATGATCCTTCTCGCTCGCGTTTCGTTGTCTCACAACCTTCCTTATCGTCGTTGGAAGCAAAACGTTCCATTTGTACCCACGCTATCATCCTATCTACAATGTCATTCATTACAACAAAGCGGTCATTCTCTACCCTTGCAGATTCCAATGGCTCCTCATCTGAGCCCACTGCCAAAAAACCCCGTTCCGAATCTCCCATTCTTGATAAAATCACGCTGTGGAACATGATCACAGCTCTACCCAACGCGACAACCCAATCACTCCTCTTCCAAATCTGTCATGATGACCCCTCCGTCTCCCACCATGTTCAATCGGCGCACAACGAGCGCCTCGCAGCCGAACGCGCAAGGCCAGCGGTCAATTTCGATGCCTATTCGCGATCCTGCTGGAGTGTGCTGAACAAAGAGTATAAGAGAGCATCTAGCAGCAGGCAGTTCGAGGCGATTGGGGATATATGCGAAGAGTTGGAAATGGCGCGGACGTCAATCCTCGAACAGGCGCATGCGAATACGAAGTGGGAGACGAGACGGAATGCTTTAGAAGTGCTCAGGAAGATCAGCAAGAGTATAATGCTTTGTGATGAGCAACTGATCAGGCATGAGCTCATGAAGGATGGGCTTGAGCTGGGATACTTTGCTGAAGCGATGGCGGGGTTGGCGAGAGGCATGACGGAGGCGGAAAGGGAGAGATATAAAGAAGAGGGATTGTATGAGAAATTGGTCGATCTGCAGACCGTCTGTGATTGGGAGTCAGAGATGGAAGGTTTGCGAGAAGTATTTGAGATTTTCGATGGGGAGGAAGATGGAGAGGGAGGGGAAGAAGAGGGAGGTGATAGCGAAGGGGATGATGAGGGGAGTGATGATAGCGTGGTGATATTGGATGCGCCGCCGCCTCCTCAGAGGACGAAAGTCTTCAGTGTTACCGAGTTAACGTGAGTATTGAATTTGCAAATGGTTTTGCAGCTGTATAGATGATTCATTCGTATAGCTTAAAAATTATATTTATATCAGTGGCCAGTTGCCAGTGGGAATGCTTCTGTGGTGTGTCGCAGCGTTTTCATCGAGTGATGTGTAAACGCCATTAGTTGGCGACCTTTGTACTATTGTGTCACTCTGTCCTACCGCAGATCAACCAAATGTGGTTGCATCACGATCTTCTAGACTTGCGTGGACAGGGTCAGGATTCGAAACTCTCTTGAATGAGCCGTCGACTGAACATCGTATCTGAAGTTATCAGGAAGCCCGCCAAGTGGCTTTTCTATTTCCATGAAAACAGTGTTTTGATATCTGAGCCTGATTCATCACTCGAGCCTTGCACCTCTGGATCTTGATTCGTGCTACGGTTTCGCTTGGTGTTCTTCGAAGGCACTATTCGTCCTCGTTGCACTTGTCACACCTTCCAATGGCTCAGATGTCAATCCTTAGACCGCTTGGAACCCGATCTCTATAGCCGCTTTCTTACAATCGGCCACTATCAAGTCGCCCCGCTGCCTCTGGGGTCCTCAAGTAGAAGTTCTCGCCCTAGATCCCGCCTCTTATTTATCAGAAAACACCATGCGCCGAGAAGTCTTCGCTTTTGTTCTTGCTGTTGCGCCGCCTTGTCTGGCGCAAACAACACCCTTCTACTGTACCTCGCCGTATATCAAAGTCGGACAAACCGTGTCTGATGTGCAGGATTATCCACCAACCTGTTGCACCAGCTTGGTGGACTTACCTGCAGTTATTGTGGCTGTCGTTCCCAACCTGGCAGGGCTTCAAGCTTGTGAGTAATCGAGTCTTAAAACTAGATTATTGCCGATATCGTACTGACGCTTGTTAACAGGTACTCTGCCCCAAGACCCTTTCCTGGCTGGCAACACCTCCGCCGGCATTCAACAATACACCTGTAGTCAGCTGCTCAAGCCATCTTGTTGTGTTGTGGTGCGACTCACAGCCTCGTATTTCCATTTTCTTCGCTAAGTTGTTGGGAATATGGCTAACACCTCTTAATGTATAGACTCCGGTAAGCGTTGATGACATTGATTCGGATGCCGCAGCAAAAGTGTGCAATTCAACCTATTTGCAATCTCCCAACGCCTGACGCGACGGAGATATTAAAATCCCTTTCGTTCTTGAATGGAGCCGAATGAGACTTCGAGACACTAGCGGGCGTGCATAGGAGAATGAAAGGCTACCGAGAATATGTTGATGGTTGGCAGAGGCCTCTTTTCCTACTTTATGTTCTTTTACATTTTGCGTTCTGGGATATCCTACGCTCTTACAACATTTCGGACCATCCTTATCACTGAGTACCAGATCCAGGTTTGGGCACCTATCTATCCGGCTCAAAAAAATCGCGCACGCCCAGTTTGCGGAACCAGCTGCGGTGTTTGAATATCGTCTCATTGGCCCTATGTATCTACGATGTTGCTAACGCTCCTTCACAACAGATTCCTTGCGGAGGAATACTCGGCGTTCGCATACTGTTTTAATCCTTTTTCCCTAGCTTCTGAATATCATAAACATTCTACTACTTCTTCTTTCTGTACTTGTGTGCCATTTCGACTCGCTTTAGCAGGTTTAGTTCCATGCCAGATGACCGGAATCGTGTACTCTCGTTAGCACTGAGTCACTATGCTACCGCAAACCTGCGCGAGGACCTAGAGGCAGACTTCAATACGAAAAGTGCGAGTGAAAGCCATAGCGTTCTTAAATGAAGAAGTTTTGCACGAAAGAACACCAATGGATAAAAGCGAATCTCAGGAAAGTCAGCCTTTGTGATAATCACCACTAGTATTTACGTATAGGGACCATCTTAGCGACTTGATGACTTTGTGACCACGCGTTCCGCTTCTTTAAGATTGATGCTATTTGATTGCGGGAGACAGACTCCATGGAAAGCTGTTGGTGGATCACTGTGATTGAAGTCAGCAGAGATGGTGCCTTGTATGAATGCTAGAGTAGTGGTTTTGCTTCGGTGTGGATATTTTGCGGATGCGGGTGCGGAAATTCCAATCACCTTATTGGTACAGTTCCAATAACATTCTTTTTGACCGTGATACTCGTCCTCAACAATGTCGCTCAGGCCGATTCATATTCGGGGTCATTTTAATAGCTCTGATTCTCCTTTGCTACAAATACATAAGTTCCACGCGTCTTCCCTCCCACGCTGGCTTTCTGTGCCTTCTGAGCTTCTCTACTTTCCCCCGAATTGAAATGGCTCATACACAACCCCCGAAAATCTTTGAACCCCTCCAAGTTGGAGGCATGACCCTCTCCCATCGAATCATTATGTCTCCTCTGACTCGTATACGTTGCCCGAACTCTCTCCCAGATGCATTGGTGGCAGAGTACTATGCTCAACGAACTACACCTGGCGGGCTCATCATTGGCGAAGGCACTCACCCTTCCATAATGGTATGTTCCCTGACCAAATCTTGGATCCGTGCTGATAGCTTCTGTACAGGCTGGCAACTTTTTGAATGTTCCTGGGATGTTCACATTGGAGCATGTCCAAGCCTGGAAGCTCGTCACCGATGCCGTGCATGCCAAAGGAGGCTTCATAGTTTGTCAACTATGGCATGTAAGCTGATTTTCACCCGGAGATCTCATTCGAGTTCGTAGGCTGATCTCGCAGGTTGGACGATTCGCTGTCGCAGTACAGCTTGGCGGTCGTGAGCCACTCAGCTCATCAGCTACCAATATTGGCCTAAGCAACCGGTTCACCCCAAAAGGGCGAGTGCCAACGGAAAAGTCCAAGGAGATGACTCCGTCCGAGATTCAAACAACAATCGATGAGCATGTCCATGCAGCTAAGTGCGCACTCGAAGCAGGGTTTGATGCAGTGGAAATCGTGAGTCCAATTCTGCCCGGACAGCTTCCGTACTCAATGATCTAGACAATGGGAAATGGCTACCTTTGCGATCAATTCCTCAACTCTGGAGTCAATCTCCGAGCGGATAAGTATGGGGGAAGCATCGAGAATCGGGCGCGCTTTCCACTCGAGCTCCTCGATGCGGTCATTGCAGCCATCCAGCCATCCAAGACAGCCGTCCGCTTCAGCCCCTGGGGCACAGTTCTCATGCCCCTCGATTCAGACCCCATATCAACGTTTTCTTACGTTCTGAGCGAAGTCGAGAAACGGGGCCTCGCATACGTATGTCTCACTCAACCCCGCACCGACCTGTTCTTGCCGGAAGAGACGAAGTGGGAGAATCTCCACCATGCTTCAGATATTGGTGCAATCAAAGCTATTAAAGATGAGATCACCTTGAAGCCTTTCTTCAAAATTCTGAGGACCACGCCGGCTTTTGCCACTGGCGGATATGATGACAAGAATTGTTTCGAGGAAGTGGAGAGTGGTGAGCTGAATGCGGTGACTTTTGGGAGATGGTTCATCAGCAATCCCGACTTGGTGGATAGGATTCGAATGGGGAAGTCGTTAACTCCATGGAAGCAAGAAAGTTTTTACGCTGATGGAGCCTGGGGATATACTGACTATCCTTCTGCGGACATAGAGGTGGATGCGTGATTAGGTAGGTAGTTACCTATCCTGCGAGGCAGCGGGCATGTGAATACGTGAACACCCTGACATCAATATACAACCATTAGAACTTTACGGGTGGGTGAAAGACCCGGGATCGAAATAAGAAGAAATGCGATTTTTGCCAATCAAGACTTTCAAGCTGTGTCTGCCAAACTTCCACTGGCAGGAATTCCAGAAGCAGTTCCATCAGCCAAAAATATTTTGGTTCGGTAACATAGCTGTGAGGTCCGTCGCTTGATGTTCGTAGTCAAAAACACGGAAGAAAAAGAAGAAAAAAAAAACAAAGCTTGAAACTCAAATTGAGATCCATTGTAGGGAGCCCTCGGGAATTAGAAACAAGGGCATGCCCAAGACAATCTGGTTTGAGGAGGACGGTGACTCGTTGCACTTTCAAAGCTTGTTCTCCCTTCTCGTGACCCGCATCCACATCTCACTCTGCACAAACACCCCCAAACACACCGATTTCCAAACCCTCGTCGGATCCAAGATCTGAAAGTCGAAGTTCCTCACCAACTACCATCGGCTCAGTATTGTTCTCTTACGCCGTCCTAAGGCCAAGAAATTGACTCACCTCAACAATCACTTTGTTCAGTTCCATCATCGCCACATTCTTCCCCAAGCACTGCCACTTCCCGTACGAAAATACCAGCTCCCACACGGCGTTCATTTCCTTCAACCGTCTCTCATCATGAATTAGCCATCGTTCCGGATGGAATAACTTGGCATCTGGCCCCCATATTTCTTCGTCGCGAAATATTGCTGTGGCAGCGTAGCCGATGGCCGTGCCGCCTGGCACGAACACGCCGTTGATAGTATCTCCGCCTTGAGGTACTTCTTTCGACGAGAGACCCTGCACCGGTGGCCATATTCGTAGTCCTTCTTTGATGATGGCTTGGAGGTATGGCATTTTGCGGGCTTCGGCATCACTGATGGGGGAGCTTGGCGCGAAGGTGTTAATCTCGGAAAGGAGATTAGAGAGGATGCGAGGCGAGGTTGAGATATAGAGCATGATGACTCGGATAGCTGTTGCTGTCGTATCAGAACCCGCAAGACTGATCCCATTAGCTGTGGATGAAAGCGGGGGAGAGGAACGCACATCTGGAACAGAATCTCAGATTCAGCTTCATCCTGTGTCAACCCATGAGCGACGAAAGATCCTAACATGTCTGCTTGGATCTTCTTGTACGGTCCAAACCTCTCACTGGCAAGCTCTTTCGCAATTCTGTATCGCTCAGCTCTCGAGTCTTAGCCGGGCGAGAAAACCTACCCCATAACCTTCCCAAAGCCAAACTGATCTTTTGCATTAGGAACAAGGTTCTTGATAAGAGGCATCCGCAGCATCTTCCTCATTACGGGGAGGACCGTGAGCAAGACTATGTTCGGTCCGGCTTCTTCGATCATCTCAATATAATTATGCACATCCTCATCCTTCTCCAGATCTCCAAAGGCTTTCCCATATGCCAAGCTCGAGATAACGTCCAGTGCCAGGTACTGAGCTTTGCGGCTGAAGTCCATTGGTCTGTAAACGAGATTTGTTGATACATATTTCGTGTCAATCAATTTCATCAATGCGACAATGCTCTCATTCATTGTCTGCTCCATACGCTCGTTGTCTTTTCCCGCATACTGGGCTCATTAGTTACGTATGACTGTTCGATTCGCAATACGCGTATACCTACACCAGCAACCATTTTAGATCTAAGGATCCCGTGCTTAGCATCGTCTATTTGCGATAGAATATTGTCTCGACTTGGGTCGAGTCTGAAGCCCTGATAATAGGGCGCGCGCGAGTATGACGATCGAACACTAAGGATCCGACGTAGTAGTCGTGGATCGGAGGTAACGAGGTCATTTGGACCGATACGTGCGAGTTTGCCTTCGGTCATCAGTGTTTGTCTGATCTCTGCGACAAATGCCATTACCATATTTCTCACAAACTTCGGCCAAGTCCAAATGCTTGCGTCCACTTGTGTGGGCACGAATAAGCCACCATTTGGTCCAGCCGACTAGCCGTGGCCCTGGTATATGTCGCAGGCGGTACCAAACTCGAGCTGCTTCCGCGACATAAATAAGAATGAGGAAAGCTATAAGCATGGCCACGAGGTATTTCAAATCAAAGAGATCGACACTTTTGGGAGTCGTTAGTATACTCATAGTGTAAGTTCGGATGTGTCGACTGCCTTTCTGGAGAATTGTGGAGTTTTTTACGCTCCTAATATGTACCCAAACTCTTGGGCCGCCTCTGATTATGTAGAAATAGACGAAAGAAATCTTCCTCGAAAGTCTTGTTGCCCAAAACCCAACGGCACCTTGCATACCTCCCCACCCCGTACTACCCTAAGGAGTATGTCTTGGACTCTATTGAGTACCAGAACAATACCCACTCAGCCACCGATTGGCTGCTTTCACGATACTCTGTTGAGCCGACGGGTGGGAGCATTGACCGGAAGCATCAACTTCCAGGAAAGCCTGTTGTACCTTGCTACTTGTTGTACATCAGGATGTGTTGAAAGTTGACATGAATATTGATAAGCTCAGGGCGTCTTTTGCATCACTGTGCACCAAACATTGTTAGAACCATCGGCTTCGGGTTTTCCATGCTCATCAGAGGCAACTGCGCTGTTGTAGCGACTTCAAGCTCGGCGTCTCGTAAGGGCAGTACAACCAGATCTGGCTAACAAATTCCTCGTCAGACAGTGTGAGACTTCTTAAAAGTTCAATAACAATCGGTGCAGGGAGTGATTGTTATTGAACAGAGTTGGTTACAGATTCTCCGAGGACTTGAGACTGGTATTACTCTGATCCGCACTTGCAAAAGATCTGGGCATCGACCATGGGCCTTTCGCGGTCCTTTGATAGCTATAGGATAGAGGAACATGAAGGTGGTTGCGATTGGGTACGATCCTTTGTGATCTTGCCTCCTCATCGGATTCAGCACGTGATATTAGTAGGTTGGCCCATGTGTCAAACCCCATATCCCAATAAAGTACAATGCATATTCAAGACGGAACCCATCCAAGAACGCCCTCCCATCTCTGTTCATAGTCATGAACTTTCCTGAACATCGTTGGTAAAACCCCACCACCTCCCCACGCCTTCTTGCCAGCACATGAAAGACACTTTCGCTCGGCACCAAGATTGCTCACAGCGCACGAATGACAAACTTTCTTCGCACATGTTGAGCATGCGAAATCAGCCCCGCCGGCTGTGTCTATGCCCATCATCATATCCACGTCCATAGCATCACTATCATTTTCAAGACTTAGACTCGCATCGCAGTCTTCACAGTTCGTGCGCTGAAAATATGAGCTTTGTAGCGTAGCAGTCGGGGTATTGACCGAGGATGATGAGTTGATGGAGGAGGGCGAAGATGAGCGCGCGTTGGGTAGAGCCCAGAAGGAGTGGAGGCTGGATTGATGGCCGCTGGGCTGCGTGACAGGTGGGAGGGAGGAGACGGGTTCCTGGAATAAACAGGTTGCGGATTCTAATTGCGACTGCGACTGCCATTGTGATTGTGATGGAGTGTGTTGTTGTGCGGAGAAAAGGAGGTTTAAAGTATGTTCTGTGGTTGTTAATGCCAATTCTAACGCGACGGGTGAGGAGAGCTTACGGTGTACGGCATTCTCATTGGGGCGATTGTCGCGGTGACGTTTTCGTGTTCGAGAGGAGAAGAGTGATGGCGGCTGTATTTGAGATGTGTTGAAGGAGTCGAAGTTCATGATGTTGGAGGAGAGTGGTGATGAGAGGATTGAGCTTGTGGTGGAGATCTCGGAATCCGAACGCTTGCGTTTAAGAACTGACATGTTTGCAATTGACGGATTTAATGTCTGGCAATGTGATTGGAGAATAGCGATGGTTAATGGAAAGTATCTGATGGACCGACAGAGACGAGTTAAGATGATATTGAGAGGATTTGAGGAGGCTGGATGAACGCGCCGGGCCGGGTAAGGTGCACCAGCGTTCGCGACTTAGCGTATGTTTATGTATACTTTCGCGTAGAGTGAATCCACCAAAAGCCACCAATCAAGTACTGGAGTATTGTCTGGAACAACTACATCCATCCAGTTGCTTTCTACCAGCTCACTTCTCGCAAGATAAAAAGCTTTTCCTGTGGATATCATAAGGTTATCGAAACTATACGCAGGCGGCTCTCGCTTTGGACTTTACAACCGTGCTGGTGCAGGACTGGCAACGATGGGTGCTTCAAGCTTATCGGCAGCGAAGATAGCTCGACATCCAAAATCGCGATGTCTCGCGGGATACAGATCCGGGCATCGTTTCTCCAAGTGGATCAGCCAATCTTCCTGGCGTTCTTTCTTACCTTATATCACTTGGGGGCTGCTATATTGCCCTTTCGTTATCTGCAGATGTACCCAATGTCAGCAGAAAGCCTCAAAAGTTTCGAGTTAGAGCAGTGGATTGGCCAGGGTGAGGGAATCCTCATGAAGCCTACTTCATCAATAGAGCTGCGCCGCCGTGAATGAACTCTCATTAGACATGCATCGATTTTGTGAGTTTCTGTTCGGTGAGCTGTTGACAAAGGACTCCTTTTGTATCTTACCCTGAGGATTGAGCTTGTAAGGATACGCTACAAATCTACAACCCCAGAAATTATATCCACAACCACATCTACTCGATTTTCTATCTCAGAGCCTGTTTAGCTTCTCCTCGTCATAATGAACAAAGACCTTGTGTTTGCTTGAAATCATTGTACTTGATTTTCTACCTCTGTGTACCTCACGTGATATTCTCTACCCCTTTTCGAAGCGAGTCTAGACATTTATGAAATTGGCTCAGTAGCAGAATTTTCTGCTTGATGCGGAGATAACTCTGCGGTCAATGTGCCGTAGAACATCTCATTTCGGAGGTGAAACTCAAATCACAGTTCTTGTCAAAGTCACGAAGAAGTACAAGTTTACATTTTATTAATATCTATTGTGTTCGTTACAAAAAACCAATCTCTATCCCAAATGCCCAGACCAAAACGCCAATTGATGTTGCCTTGCTCACATCCATATACCCTAAAGCCAAAGAGAGAATCCAAGTTTAGTTTTCTCTGCAATCTCCCCCCCCCCCCCCAAAAGAAGAACCTTGCCGCAGACATATGATGATTCACCATTATTCAGAAATACCTCTAATGCGCGCAAGAACTCTTTGGAAATTCCCTACCGTCCCCAACCCTCGGCCTCGTCTCCGTTTCTAGGGACCTCTACACCAGTGAAGAACTTCGGGGCCCATGAATGTTGACCACGGAAGGCGCCTTCAGGAGAGTATGCATCGGTGCAGGCATCAGCCAAACATCGTGCCATCTCAGCCTTCAAGTCTGCCATGGTGAATCTCGATATTGGCATACGGGACATGTACGCCTGCTCCAGCATGAACATGTGCTTGGTATCGCTGGCGGCATATTCCATCACGATCTTGGGACGTGGAAGGAGATCAAAAACAGCGTATCCGAGGGGGTTTGTACGGAAATATCGTTTGGCGCTACTGTTGTTGGCAATAAACTCTGCTCTCTCGTCCCAATCTAGGGAATTAGACAAGACTGCCTCTCCCCAAATAGCGGTGGCTAGAGGGAGTCGGCGCTCTCGACTACTAGTACGTGTAGCCAACTCGAGAAAGCTGAGGTCCATCGTTGTACGCTGGCACAGGCGAATACCGAAGTGGAAGAACAAAGCATTTTGATCGTTACGAAAGTCCCACCAGGCTGTCCAGAGCGTGTCCCCCTCCAGGAGACCGCGGAGTGACTGGCCACGTGTGTCCGTGGTATCAAAAGCCGATTTCCCCATGACGGTGATGTCAAAGATCCACGTATGCTTCAGCGTCTTGCTAGTGACCTGAAAAAGAGAGATCGTACCCGGAGGCTTGCCTAAGCTGGAACCCTCGAGATCGCAGGCCCACTCGATTTCGTCTGATTTCTCATCGGACAAGTGTTTGAAGAACTCGCGGACTCCGTCGATGGTGTCGACAAAGCTCTCATCATCTTTTGGGACCCATACGTTACTAGCATTTGCACTAACCCATGGATGCGTAGGTACTGCTAGCAGATTAGCACTCGGGGGAGCTTGAGTACTCGGGGAAGGTCGAGGATTCGTTAAAGCTTGAGCATACGAGAGAGCTTGAGTATGACGTACCGGCTGAGCATGACTTACCGGAGCTGCGGTATCCCCTTGATGGGTGACTTTAATTTGCGCAAGGGGGGACCTTTCTCTACTACCTTCTTCGGCTTGGGAATAGGTTTCTTCTTGGCTGCAATGGCAGCCCAGGAGGGGGCTGTGGGTTTGTCGTCGACAACCATGATGCTGAGTTATGATAGTTTGGTGAGTAAAGCTTTGGCTTTGTTGACGTGTTGGAGAGTCTTGGAGAAAGTTCAGATCTTGTTGTGGTCGAAAAGTGGTTGGGGCTTCGACACAAAACCGCAAGATTGTTTTCGCAATGGTTTGAGTTGAGTTGGAAGAAGCGTAGTCTTATATACGTCCTTTACCGTCGGGAACAATAAGTGTACAGCGCGTTATTTGGACTGTTCTCAGTAAAGCCGCGAACTCTGAGTCTAGTCGTTTCGAAGAAGTCTTGGCAAATCCTATTACTAAAGCTATTCAGTGAATTGACCCTCTGTTCTTTATAACATCTATGATAGTGACCAAAGATTCGGCAAAGTGAACTATTGTCCAAAGGGGAGTATAATGGAAGTACAGATAGTTCCCATGCCAGATGTCTTAACGATGGATATTTCTATATAAGACAATTGGTTGATGAGAAGATGGGTTCTCAGTAGTTACACACACGGTGTGTGATGTGTGACTATGAGACAAGTTCTGTTCTATGGCAGCTCAGGACGCTATACTATTTGGTCGACACTATTTCCTGTTCAACTTGAGAAATTCTATCTGTTCTTTAATTCTTTGACGGGCTTTTTCTTTGTACATGCCAAGCTGGCACTAGATACCACTAGATTGTGATCTGAAATTAACACTGCGTAAAAGGGGAATGTTTATTATATAGTATTTCTCAAAGCTGTCGTGCTTACTCGGCTTTCGATGTTTGAGCAAAACGCCTCTTTTGCGACCGGAGAAGTCTAGTAGTGTGTGTGTCAAACTTGCGGCTCTGAGCGAAAGTCCTTTATACTAAAAATCTTGAAACAGAGTATTTCACTACCGGCACTCTCTTTAACCCAGTGTAATCTGAAATTGATTAGCAACGTTCTATATTACCTTTGCGTTATAACGAGTCACACTTTAAACGTATCACGTACATTTATATTGTATCTAGTCCTTACGGCTCCTTGTATTAATACTAACCGCATTAATACACCCAGTCCATCCGTCGAGAGACCCACCCTGTAACAGGACGAGATATAAGTACTGTAGACTTAAAAGGCTCTGATTCTGTGAACGCATCAAAACTCATCGTAGCTCTGTATAAGACTTTTGCGCCCCTCTCGATGACTCCTAGCGAGCTTACTCCAAAAATCAAAACTGCGTTACTGGCGCTTCTACAGAATAATTTGCAGAGAGCCTCTTTTCGGATATTATCATAGGTCACCTTAACGCCAGTACCCTTGTTAAGCTCTTTTTGTCTTTTAAATTTACAGAATAGATGGATCTGGATTTCATAGTCTTATCACAATGCTAAGATAGTTTTGTGAGCCTTATATTAACTGGACCTTCGTTGGTGAATCTACCGGTTTGATAGAGATCTCGCTAAATTACGACCTCAATCATATTCAAAATACTCTGAATTTCCAAAATGACTAGAGAGATCAGAGAGTTACATAACATAGCCTCCACCAGTATCGACGATCTTTCGTACACTAGAGCGCTATTCCTTAGCTCAGGCAAGTCATCGAGAGCTCGAAGCATGTACGGGAACCTTGTCAATCGGGTCCACCTCTGTAGACAACTTCTTTCTCAAGACACAAACAATCCCAGTACATATGCTCACTCATTTGCAGTACTCGTAGCCCACGAAGTGCTACCAATCTTCCTCACTCTTCATATTTTCCCAATCTCCAGTTACAGGTGCAAGACCAAACATAGGATCCCACGATTTACTCTTCTGGTATTCCTTATTCCATTTCCGCTCACGTCTCGAAGTCTTCCACTTTCTGAATGGCGTTCCCAGTGCCTGCATCATACGTTGGAAGAATGATAGGCGAATTGTTGGTAGATCCGGAGCAGTGTGCCCGTCGCGTAGATGGGGGTTTAAGTCTTCCTCGCGTAATCGAGCCAAGCGAAGATCTGAATAGAGGCCGGGTGACTTGTGCTGGGCAACAAAGCCGCTGGGAGCAGAACGATGCTCGTTCAGATCCCACCCTTGAGGCTGGGGGTTGTAGCCGGCCAGTTGAGAATTCTCTGCGCGTTTCTCAGATTCTGCTTTAATGAGAGCCCACACGTGGGGAAGACCACGCAGCTTGCTGAAGTACACAGCATAGAGATGCGGCATGTATAACGTATCCTGAGCAGCATATTTTGCGAGAATAGCGGGAAGTGGACGCATGTCAAAAGCCGACCAGCCATGGACTCTACAAAAGTCTCTACCGGCGCTTTTTGATTCCTTCCATTGAGCTAGCTCCTTCTCGCTCATCATCAAATGATCCTCAACGCAGTGGCCAAGAGCCTTGATGTATTGACGGCGACTGAAGGGACCACGACATGCCAGCTCCATAAGCTGTAGATCGATGATGCCTCGGAGTTTAATACCAAACTTCTCGTACAAAACGTCGCTGTCATTTCGTACATCATGGTATACCTTGGCAATTTTTGGGCTCTCCAGCACATGTCGGAGACAGACACCAGTTGTACCGGTGGTATCAAAGAGCTTTTGGCCAAGGAAGCAGTCAAGAATAAAAGTGGTTTGCAGGTGCGCGAAGGTCATTTGGAGATACGAGATTGTGCCGTATCGACACATATTGACTCCTTCCTGGTCGCAAAACAGTTGCGCAATACCCGCGTCCAGTCTTGGAAGCAGCTCAAGGAAGATCTTAAGCTGCCAATCGGTTTCGACCCATACTTCCTCACTGTCTCCAAGCAATGTACAACCGGGATAATTCGGAGGTAGAGTGGTGCGGAAATTCTCTGGCAAGGGAGGAAGATGCGAAAGAGGGTGCTTATCATCATAAAACTTTTCTTCAGGAATGTTGGTACCGTCCGAGGAGGGTTTGTCGATTGACGTGTCGGTGACAATCGATATACTTGTGTCGATAGATATGTCGCTGTCGATAGTTTCGCATATGTCGGGTGAGCTTGTTGAAGTGCATTCGATGGATCTGGATCTGTCAGAGCCATTCATGCTGGTCCGTAGGGCTGCCTGTTCGAGCTCGACGGCGGTTGTCCGGCTAAGATCGACACCATTTTGGAGAGCCGAAGGCATAGAAGTTTGGTTTCTGGCAAGATTAGAGCCTTGTTGAGTTTTCGGCGAAAAGGAGGCCTCCTTTATAGACGCCTCAGCTGATGTAGGGTAAGAAGCTGGTGGAGTGACTTTGTTTCCGAGATCATCGACAGGTCGGTGTGAATATTTCCGCTTAGATATATCTTGTGGCGTAGGGCTCGGACTCCAGTTCTGACGCTCTACTAGAAGATTTGCGTGGTAAAGTGCGTTGCGATCTTTCGTCGAAATCAAATACTGGTAGCCGAATTTTTGATTGAGGAAATTGATGAACTTTTCCCATGCTTTGATCTTCCACAGGACAATACATAGAATGCCTATCGCTATATTGTTGACTTTAGTTACCGCTCTACATGAACAGATTCATACAAAAGACATAAGGAGCATAACTCACAGTCAGGGCCTTCTTGTATCTTCGATAAGACTCCGCCCGCCATGATGCTGTGGTTAGAGTTGGTTGGCTCTAGAATGGTTTAGTACATGTCGTTGGATATGTTGTTCTGTTATACTACGTACAGAGTGTGTGCTGTAATGTTATATAATGAGACTTAGATAAGCCACTCGTAGTTATTCGGACCAAAAGTCAAAGAGTAGAAGTATTTTGGCTTTGCTTGTTCTTGAGGTGTTGTATGTAAGAGTTGCAAAGAGTAGAAGTATTTTGGCGTTGCTTGTTCTCAAGGTATTGTATTGAAGAGTTGCAAAGAATGCGTAGTAATTTTTAAAGACAGGGAGGTATTAGCACTAGCTTCTACTTCGCGCTTGAGACAGATACACTTTATCACAATACCTTTACGCTACGTGTGTCACCTAGTCAACCATTGAGTCATAGACGACACTAGGCAGTAGTAAAGGCTGTTAAAGACTGAGACATAGGATGATATTCACTATGCTAGAGATTCACTGGCCAAAGGTCGACTACAATGATAAGGGATAAGATGTACTGGATCATCAAGTAATGGATTTTGAGAATTCTAAGATGTGAACCGGGTTATTACATTGCCATTGCATAATATATTTTTTAGCTTTCTAAAGGGAGATAGAAGTTTGAGGATAAACTTAGTAGTCAAATCCATATGAATCTAGGTTGTTACGAAAAAGGCCGTAACAGTCAGAGCAAATATTAAGAATTGTTCTAATAATAAGAACACATCGAATTTGAAGCTGTTGAACACCATGCTCATCACTGTTCTTTCATATATCTGAAGCAAAGGGACAAGGAGCTTTTTCGACGCCATGAACGATAACATTTTTGAGTACAAAGAAACCTTTCTTGGAGACGCCAAGACTTGCCGACAATTAACTAGGTCGTTGGCTCTTAGTGTCATTAAGTGCTTGACAAAGCAAATAATTAGAAGACATGTCTTTCAGTTAAGGAAAAGTTTGAAAAAGAATAGCCGCTCAGAATTAGTTTTTTCTTACTCATAATAGACTCTCCGAAAATGCTTTTATTTCAAACATTACATAGCCAATGCTAAACTCCACTTAGGCTGAAGCCTTAGGAGAACCTCCATAATAGCGCGGAAATAAATTATCGAAGGCTATAATTATCAAAGTAGGTTAGCAAAAAGCAAGGAAGGCAATTTAGAGAAGCTTAAGCCGATCAAGGGAGCGGAGCATACAACCCAGTTTTGATCATATGCTCCAGAGTGCCTTCGTGAGCGGACAGTCTCTCTTCATCTGGGAACGTATGGGAACAGACCTCACATCTGAGCAGTCCTGTTGCCCTTGCTACCTTGCCAGTCTTAAGAGGGGTATGGACCGCATCTGTGGCTACTATTTCCGGCGCTCTAGACGTGGACGTGGAAATGGCAGGATCAGACCTAAACTCCGCTTCGAGCATTGCATTCAGCGCTGCTAAACTGGGAGCTGTGGGTGAGCATGGCTCTGTCGTACCGGCAATTTCAGGACAATGAGTAGGCTCCTTGGTAAACCTATCTCCTGAAATTGCTAGTTCGGCTCTTGGCAAAGAATTAGGGTTAGTAGCTGTGCGACTGATATCCAGAGGAAGACCGCGGATTTCGCGAATGTATTCTTCTGATGTAAAGTCATACGCACCTCGCAAGGGTACTCCTTTGAGTTCAGAGGTGCTGTCTTCTGTTTGGACCACTTTGCCATAGTTCTCCTCTGGCTCAAGCAAAGAATTATGCTTTTCAGTAAACACTTCCGCCTCCATGGTATTACCAGGTTTGTTCGGGGACGAAGCTGGAGCCGCTGCATTGCTACCATTAGTAGCAGTACTTGAAGCCTTGCTTGCCACAGAAGACGGCTGTCGTAGTAATGGAGCCGGTGTAGCAGGACTTGCCAACGGCGTACGAGGTGAAAGAGCAGGAGAGTCTTGCTGCATCACAGCTGCGGGATGTCTAGTGACAGCTCGGTGACCGCTAGATAGCTCCGTACGAATGTCTACAGAAGTTGGGCCTGGTTTAGATGTGGCATTTGCTGCATCGACTTTACCAGCAGCAGCTTGGCGCCTCAGAGCAGCCTCAAGCATAGGATTAGTTGCCGGTTGTGCATTTGCCGGTTGTGCAGAAGTCGCAGGACTTGCTCTTTGAGCCTCGGGCAATGGTCGAGGAGTGAAAGCAGAAGCGGTAGAACTGAAAAGAGATGACTCTAAGCCTGAAGACGTCCAAGGGGTTGGATTGGGTACTGCGGTTGAGGAGGCGGTCGGTGCTGTCTTTCGTACCGCGCCTTGTTTTAAGACCTCTGCTCTGTTATTTTCGAGGTCTTTGTTCGAAGACATATTGAACTCAAAATTGGAATCGAGAGCGTTAGGTATAAAGTATTTCTGTTGACTTCTTGAATGTTGTACTTTCCGACCTCAGTCTATGTTCTTCAGTTGCGTTCTTTTTGAGGTCTTATGCGAGTGTGTATGTCTAGTAAAGCTTGGTAAAGTGCAAGAATGCTAACCATATATCAGCCAATACCCAAAGGAGCCTAAAACAATGAGCTTTGTTAAGAGGTAAGCTCTCTGTATATTATACATCTTTCATCTGTTCAGTGACCCTTCATGCTGTTCAAGTACTGTCCTTACTTGTCCCAAGCTTTTCCGCTAGAGACAACTGTTCTATGTACCTTACTTTTGATATGGCGCAAATACTGTTCGCGACATAAGAGATTCCTTCCGGCGCGTGAGGCGGTTGAAAATTAAGTGGATAAGTGAGGCGCATTGATGAACTGCAGGGTTTTGGGTGAAGTTCGATGGTCGCCCTTTTGTAGACTTCGACATATCGCCGAGATTCTGGAATCCTTTCTTATCGCCAGAAGGGGGAGACAGTTAATGGCGTTTGTTTAGTAGCAACGACCCTGTTATCATTTGGCAACAGGTGGCAGATCTGGAAAATTTCATTGGATGGTTTAAGTGTCAAGAGGCGTACTGTGGTTGCTTTTCCTCAAATCCACAATCGACGTTGGAGTGGTGGGCACTTGCCGGATGGTTTGGTCTGAAGGAGGGATGCAAACATCAAATAGTAATGTATTAAATATCCTGGGTATCAAAACCATTATTTCCTGATCCAACCCATGCTCATGCTCCCGCTGAACTGCAAACACCAAATGCACTACCGGAAAAGTAACCACCTGCCTACTCCAACCGCTCCGTTTCCAACCGCCATGATGATTCTAACAAACACAACCACAAACCACACCAACCACATGACGCCAACAAGCGCCCACTCAACCATCAACCACCCACCACGTCTTAGCCAACGGAATCTTCTCCGCCGCTGGCGCATCATCTTGTCCATCGAGTCTGTGATCCGTTTTACCTTCAGCGTTTGGCTGGTTACGAGATCTTTTGAGACTTCGTCTGCTTCATCGGCAGCTTTACGAGTCATGGGCGTGAGATCGTCCGTAACTCTGCCCCTCAATGCGTCGATACGGGTTAGAAGATTTTGCATAGTGACTCCAGTAAAGTTATCAGCAGAAGCTTGCCACATCTCTGAGGACAGCTGAATGTCGTCCGCCAAGATCCTAGCGGCAAGAATGTGTTGCTGGCTCTTCGGGACAGGTCCAATCTTCTGCTGGGCCATCGGTAAAATTTCTGCATATACTCTCTCCTCTGTATCGCGAATACCCTTGGCTTCTGCCGCGCGGCGAGCAATTTCCTTTGCTTTGATTCCAGATGACAGGAGGAGTACCTTTACTCGAGCAATTTCTTGCTTCGTCATAGGACCTCGATGGACGGACACGCCCCGGTCGGAGATACTCCAATGTCTCTTTCCTCCTGAAGAAAGACGATGACTATTGCTGGCCTCTAACTTGAGAAGACCACTTGCAAATGGCATGTTCCCTCTTTTCCCAGGAATGCCAAGAATGGCGTCCAGTCCAGCCTCCGCCCCAGAGGCTTCTGTGGCAAAGCTTCCACGGCGTGAATCAATGTCAGAGACTGAGGCGTCTACTTGATAACGGTCTTGCGGCGGAAAATCTGGGGACGAGGTGGGAGAAGCGTTTTGAACGTCTATTCGTGGCGGATACTTGAGCATATGAGCACGGGAAGACTTCCGACGCTCTTCTCGAGCCTGGCGATCTTCTTTCACAGGACTTCCGGAAGCTTCGTCGCTCCGTGCACGCGTCGGACGACCCCGAAGCTCGGGGAATGGAGAGGTGAAGGTCGGCATTTCGCCGAGATAAGATGGCTTCTCCTTCGGTGGAGAAACAATTTGTACATCATCAGAGGAGTGTTGCATTGCGATGGAACTGTTTCGAGAATCTTTTTTCTCGGAAACAGTGCGAATGTCCTCCACGTCAGATTCATCAGTCGAGAACCCAGATGATGGGCCAATAGGACTAAATTCTTTTTTCCAGATGAAATCGCTTACTCTGGCAACAGGGTTTCGAGATCCTTTGAATAAACCTCGAACTCCAGCTGCTTCCTCGACAGTCTTTGTTTTGCGGATACCGCCACCTTTTCGGATAGAAGATTTAGCGCTGTCAACAGTGTTGACTTTCTTTACTGGGCTCATTGATCGCTTTTGTTTCTCCGGCGTCACAGGACTATCAGGCTTTGGTTCCTTCGAATTTGACGCTGTACTGAGCGGCATTAGGATAGTCTCTACTTCCGGCACTCGACTTCGACTGCGATCGCGGTTGTGACCCTGGTAATGGTTGAATCTTGACTTGACTCGTGAGAGCGGGTTGCGAGTTGGCGACGGTTGTCTGCTACGGGATGGAGGTGATAGATCCATTCCAATGCTGGGAATGAATGAATTAGAAGCCTTCAACGCTTTTAATTGAGGCGAGTTCGGCGCCGTTGAGTCTAGTTCTTCCAGAGAGCTTCGGGCTCCAGATCCAGGTACTTCAAGGCTCGCTCGTCCAGATGATCCATTTTGAAAAGATCCACGCCTCGAGGAAGTCTCTTTGTTGGTTATTGACCCCGGTTTACTGTGCCCAAGAGTGTTCTGGGCTTTCACCAGATTGTCTTTCCGGCCAGAGTTCGGAGGTTCGATTGAATCGAAGATAGCGTCACTCTGCACATCCTCAGAGCCCCACTTACCATTACGAGACTCACTGGCTAGCATTTCCATCATTTGTTTTTCAAGAATGTCTGTTCCGCGATCATGACTGTCAGTAGTTCCACTACGTCTTCGTCGTGGTCGTGAGACAGCTTCGCTGTCAGAAGAATTGGAGTCAGATCTGCTGTGCGACCTGGCATGAAGAAAATGATGGATCGATCCGTTTTGTCCATGCATTCGTGTAGCCTCACGTAATTTTTGCCTTGCTCTAGATGTGGCCATATCGACATGTTTATCTGAGTCTACCCTGACGGACCTAAACTCGGGCAATTTTGTGTCAATACGTAGATCGGGAGACCTCGCTGGCTCCCTTTTGATTACTGAACCCGAAGTCCCTTGAGATTCTGACTCGTCCGCCCTTCGTGACACCGGCCTCTTGAGCTCTGTGCTTCGGGAAAATATCATTCTTCCATGGCGGTCTTCGATGGATTTCTTATTGTCATCTTGCTCCAGCCAGAAGATGTCTGCGATCATATCTGCCGGATTAGTGATCCAATCAACTCTGGGCCGCTTGATTTTTGATTGGGTGGCGTGGGCTTTGCCAAATGTTGAGGTAGGTGAGTTGTGGGGAGATGCAGCAAAATCCGCTGCTTTAGAGAATGTGGGCATGGACAGACAATCGGCGGTCTGAGAGTCTTCTAATGATGCCTCCTGTGAAACCTGATCTACCCAAGAAGACACTTTTTCCACATCTCCAAACCCCTGTGCGTCTCCATCAATAGCCCTGCGCTCACGAGCGCGTACTTTTCGGTTCCGGATGTATTGCAATGGGTTGTATTCCCTTCCTAAGGGCCTTGGAACGGGGGCTGTGGTTGAGCTTGTCCTGGTCACACCAATGGGGGATTCGAGAATTGCAGAATTCGCCGTCGCGTGTCTTTCCAAAGCCTGTGGTTTCAAAGGTGGGACGTATTCCAACAATCGTCGATATTGCGCCATGAGTTCGATTAAATTCTTCGCCTTCTCCGCTCGTGCCAAAGTGGATGCTGAGAAGTGATAGTGGTATTGGCCATCTTGGTCTAGTTCGAGTGCTGGTTTAAGAGGACTATTGATTTTCTGCCCCGAAGTAAATCGAGGAGAAGCGGTGACAGCACGATCTCCACGATCTGGCTTCGGTGAGACATTTCGAGATGACTTTCTTTGCTGTTGAAGGTGGTGCCGAAGACTGCCCCCTGCGAAACTTTCTCCAAAGGATGGCGTTGGTGGAGGAAGTGGAGAGGAGACATTTCTCCTCGCTGCTCTCCTGCTCTCGCTGAGATTCAACGCAAGATTGACAATTTGCGTTGAATCAACATCAAATCCTGGACCTGGAGCACCAGGAGGCTTTGTAGCTGAAGTACTGTCGTCTCCATCGATTCGATCTGTTGTAGAATCGCCGCCTACGCCGTTTGTACCTACAATTGTCACATTGGCAGCTAAGGGACTGCCACCAATTCCAAGCCCAACTCCCGATCGTCGTTTCGAGTGTCTCTTCTCCGGGGCCCGTAACGCCGCCTTTCCTTTGTGATCTGTCGAGGCCCGCTTGGGAGCGTGATCTGTCGTTTGATGGACTGTTGAAGGCGGTTCGAAAACCGGATTTGAGAGAAGGAATCCACCACTGTTCCTGCTCCTATGGCTTCTGTGGCTTCCTCTGCCATCCTTGAGAGGCGTGACGTCGAAAGAGCCGTCCTCACCAACGTTATCGCCGTTCGGAGAGGTCGTAAGACTATTTCTTGCACTTGCCGCCTTGCTCGATTCACCGGTGTCGCTGCTTTGAAAGCTGTTTCTGTGGTTTGAGCTGGAGAGCGAGACTGATGCCGTATGGTGCTCGAAGGGAGTATGGGTCGCTGCATCTCTATTTCTGACGTCGTTCTCTGCATTTTCGGTAGAGGTCATCGTTAAAGCTCATTCGAGCATTTCGGAGTGAAACCATTCACAATATACCGTCTCACATCCGGTTCGCAGAGAGTTCTGATCGCAGGAGATTCATAGAGACGATGGAGGTGGATGGCGTTGCCGGCATTTCACATGCATGGATAAGTCTTGAAAATCAATCGGCAGTACGCGCCCCTGCCATGCCAAGCCGCTAGGACTTATCCCGTTTCTGGGGTATTCCCGCCTGCGAAATTGACTGTCTTCCAACAACTTACAATACTGCGATTCCTGAGCATGAAGCGCACACTATGTACGGCAGTATAATGAGTAGATTGCAAGAGTATCTAGTACATGTAGTCTTGACCTTAGTTTTAACACTCTGCGGTAACGCCTTATGCTTTCAAAATATCTATCCATTCACTTGGCTGGCTTGCTCAGACTCTGCCTTAGCAAAGAGCCCATCGCCTTGGATCGATGAAACCTTAGACTTCCTTGCGCCCAGAATTCTTGCATCTGTCCAGATCTTGAGTCTTCCCGATCTCTCTTGCATTGCAGTCCTCTTGAATGAGCTGCAAATCCATTGAAAATGGTGGCATGAACCATCTCCATTGCTGGAGACATCATGCATTCTGTCGCTTTACCAGCATCTCCTATTCCAACGGTCTCAGATATTAACTACACTACTGCTGTGCCTTCATCCAGCCACTGCTCACTGAGTCACCAAGTGCTCGATTTGCAACTCCAACCTTGATTGAGTTCTCATACACATGGCGAGACTGCCGAGGGGATTTTAGCTGGCGGTCAGAGCAGGCCGGAAATCAAGACCAGGGTTTGTGTTGAAGAGGTGGTCAAAGACGAGGGAAGGAAGGTGTGCTGTGGTTGGAACTCTGATGAAGACGCAGATGTAATGGAAAGTTAGTGGCGAAACGATGAAGATTGTTCGAAACACTTGGGTAGGTGAGCAAGAGTTGAGACGTTGGCCATAACAAGCAAGGGAGGTTTGATGAAGTCGAGGCTTTAAGGGAAATGCCTCGCGAACGAAGCGTGAGAAGGCATTTTGACATCGTGGATGCAGGCAGAATCAGAAGTCAACGTACATGCTATCCCCGAGTAATAACCATGGTAATATTGCCATATCATAAAACTGACTTGATGTCAAAAACTCTCTGATTTCTAGGACGGGAGCAGCTAGCGGACATTTTTGAGAATCAATAATTCTCCTACATGTCAGTACTTGACTTGACTACAGCCATGAAGCACCAAACGCCACACTTTTCCATCCTCTAATTCCAGCCGCAAGCAATAATCAAGCTCTAGGAGCAGTTTTCCCCGCCTTTTCTAGCTTTCTCCTCTTACTCCTCAGACCTTCAGCCTCCGCGTCCTTCTTCTTGTTACTATACGTCATCTTCTCGAAGATCTTCCGCTTCTTTCTAGACATCATCATCTTGGCTCTCTCGATCTCCTCATCGTCTTCTTTCTGCTTCTTTGCGGTCTTCTTCCTTGCATCAGCCTTTGCTTTGGCCTTTGGATCAAGAGCTTTTTCGTTCAACTCAACACCCAGCAGCTCAGCTTCCAATTCCTTCTGTCGTTGCATCGCCGCTGAAGCAACATCATCCTCGTCCTCTGATTCGGCGTCCGAGAATCCACCAAACGAGTTATCATCGCCATCCTCCTCCTCATGCTCTGATTCGTCATCATCAGATCCAGCAACATCCATACCACCAACTGTAGCATCAACGTCCGCAGTAAGCTCGATATCCTTGACTGCCAAATCATCCTCAACATCCTCGTCCAATTCTTCATCATCACTCTGAGCTTCTAATTCCTCACCCTCACGCTCCTGCTCATTTAATGGCGCACTCGGGTCGTATTGACCACGAACCTTTTTAACAAATGGACTCAAATGTGGTGGCAGTTGAGCACCTGGGGCATATAAATCCGGTCTCTTAAGCTCCTCATCGTTGACGCTGTCCCAAATCCATTGCGGCTGAATGTATATCCTACCAGGAACTTTCGAACCAGGTCGAAGACGCTGTGCAGTTTGATTGTCCTCAACCTCGTCTTCAACCTCGGGGTCAACGACAACTGGAGGTCGATCAACGATCTGATGCGTGATGGACGGATCCATCTCATTGTGCGTATAAGCTCCTTCACCAAGTACGGCATCCCATCCGATCCGTTTGCAGCCAAAAGCGCGGAGGATAAATTCGAGAGGTTGTCGTGGTGTTTCACGGGATATGAAGAATGTGAGATTCGAAAAAAGAGTCGAAGGGTCGATCGCGGAGTATGAAGGCTGGGGAAGAACGTCACCACCTGGTGCAGTGGGTTCAAATATGTCAATGGTATCAGTTGGCTCTTCGCCGGCTTCAACGAGGGGTTGAGTAATCGATAGCTCTGCTGGCTCTGGTTCTGGCACGTTCATGGACAACATCAATTTGTCGATCTCAGCTTGAAGTTTGGGGTCTGGCTTCGCGGAATCGCCATTGGATATTTGCTTTGGGGGTTCGATGGCTCCAATTCCATTCCCCTCGAGGGAGAAGGCGCCTAATCCTGCGTCTTGATCATCTCTGCTCTTGTCGAATTTTGGTGGGTATACAAGGCCCACTGATGTGTATAATCGGAAGTTGACAAATCCTAACAATGTCTGGTAGAATTCCACAAATGTTCCCATGATTCTGAAATCCACATCACCAGTGACCCGCTGATTAAATCTGTAAGGTACCAACCACAAGATATCCTGTCCTAAGATTGTAGCTTGATAGTAAATACCCTTGATCGAGAGGAAGGACTTGCGCAAGCTGTTCGACGTTATCAAGTAATGCTCGAATTCGAGACATAACTTTTCGCACCGGGCAATCATCTTGGCAGGGACGGTGGATGTTGAAGGGAGGTTGGCGAACAGGAATAGCATGGATAGACAATCGTCGAGATCTCGCAGCGCATCAATAAACGTAGGATATCGTTCCCGAATAACATGATCTAACGAGTATTTCGTCTTTCCCGTCTGTTCTGGTCTCGAAGCATTACGCTCCAATCTTTGCGCGTCGTGCGCATCTCCTCTTCCCAATGCCTTCGAGATCTTCTTCTCAAGAGCTTTCTGCTCTCGGAATTTCTGTAGAAGAGGTTCATGGAGTAGGTATTGGATGTCCTTGGTGTAGTAGAAAGTCGTAGATGCTGACGAGGACTTGGAGGCTTTCTTCTTGTTTCGTGGTTCGCGAGGGTAGATTCCTTTCCATATGCAGAGTTTTCGAAAGTCGGGAAGACTGATTTGAAGTTTTCGGACAGCTTGAGTTCTTGTAATGAAGTTCTTGGCTTGACCAGAAACTCCCTTTTTCTTTATTTTCGCCATTGCTGTTGGATTTTCGAGATTGGATCTGACAGTTGAATTATCGAGGCAGAGGGGCTGATCTAAAAGATCTCTGAGAACTTTTTTTCCCCGGCCGGTAAAACCTCGGCAGTGACCCTTGTTTCCGTCACGGTCCATCGAGCTATTCGAGGACAAACAACATCAGAAGAGTCTCAAACTTCTAAGCTTTCGACAACTACCACTCATTGTCTTACTCTTCCAACTTCCAACATGAGCATCGACAGAAGGAAAGCTGCCATCTTTGGAGCTGCAGCTGCTGTGCGCCTTTTACTTTTCACCTCATTCCCAGGCCTTCCCGACCTATTGACAGCACGCGTGGAGATCTCAACCCCAGTGACAAGCTTCAAAAGATGTGTGTGCAATCCTCTGTGCACCCGATCCAACTGCTCACGTTCAATAGTACAAGAAGGTGTCTTTCTCTATAACCACAATGTCTCTCCATATGATGGCGGAGTCTACCACCAAGCTCCTTTACTTCTACCTCTTTTCTCGCTCCTGCCGAGCTCTTCGACATACCCCACTCTCACATATCTACTATACATACTGGTCGATCTCTTGAGTGCAAACGCACTCATGAAAATTGCGGAATCTGGTGTGTCGGGGTGCTCCAGGCTTTACATTTCTCCGCGGAAGGACAAGAGATGGAGCAGCTTGTCCATTGCAGCAGCGTAAGTGCAGTGATGACGGAAAGTGGGCGTTTCTAACCTGCACCAGCTTTCTTTTCAATCCTTTTACAATTGCGACCTGCATCGGCCGCCCGACTAGTGTTTTCACCACTTGTGCAATACTTCATGCCGTCTCAAAGGCGGTCGTGGGTGCTTCCATGACTTCGATGTTTGCCATAGCTTTCGCATCATACCTCTCGATGTATCCGCTACTCCTCCTTCCTCCTCTTATACTTCTATGCTACGATACCCGGCGTTCTAAACCGGGGGATTCCATTTTCGGCTTCGCGTTAGGCAATTTGGTAGCTGTTGGAGGCTCGATCTATGGCCTCCTGCAGATGTCTTCCGTGATCACCGGGTCGTGGGAATTTCTTGAATCGACATACGGCATCCAGCTTCTCCTCCCAGATCTGACACCTAATGTTGGCCTTTGGTGGTACTTCTTCATTGAAATGTTCGACTCATTTCGAAATTTCTTCCTCGGGGTATTTTGGCTCCACTTATCATCCTATGTTGGAGGCTTGACAATACGACTTCGTACTCAACCACTCTTTGTCCTCACGATTCTACTTGGGATATTCGCTATATTCAAACCGTACCCATCCATATCGGATACGTCTCTCTTCCTTGCCATGCTGCCATTATACCGTCACGTCTTCCCATTAATGCGGTACACATTCGTGGAATCCTCAATCGTACTCTATGCAACATTGCTTGGACCAGCGTTTTACTATCTCTGGATCTATGCGGGAAGTGGCAATGCTAACTTCTTCTATGCCATCACACTGGTGTGGAGCGTGGGACTAAGTGTGCTTGTTGGGGACGTGCTTTATGCAGTATTAAGGGACGAATGGGAGGTAGAAAGACCCGAAATGAAGGGCAAGGAGATACGGCAAATATGAGTGTAAGAACTCAGTTGGATTGTAAATATATCAGATCGCTGAATTTATTGATGACATTGACTTTACGTGAACAGGACGACTTACGGCAGCATCATGTTAAACGTGCCTTTGCTACCGACCCATCAATCTATGAACTCACTCACATGCTGGGGCCTATCCTGGACATCATACGATCTCGATTTCTATCCTCACTGCGGTAAGATCAGTAAGATCAGGCAACAGGGTTTATTGGAGGGGGATTCTTAGTTTCTGTTATATCTAGTGGCGTAAACCCCAGATACCGTCCCGCCAAAATCCACAAGCCGTTATTTGGTCAAGCAGGCCTTTAGCAGACAAGCTAGACCTTAATTTGATAGCTGCTCTTTGCGAGACAAGTTAGGTTAGCGTCGATTCAACCACACGTGACATAAAACTGAACCTCCAAGACTCAAGCTTTTGAACTTTGCTTTCCTGTCTCACGACAACAATAATATTGAACTAATAAAATGAACCTTCAGAGGCCAGAATCAGATTCAAATTCTGATTTCTCCTCCGTGTCACCACCGCCCCGGCGTCCAAACCGCTGGGAGGGCAACTCCTCCACATACCTCCATCTCATTTCGGACGAACGTGGTCTAGCCTCTTCTATCGATCAACTTCAGAATCAAAATCTCTCAATACATCTTTACAATGCTCACGCTTTGAAACGTCGCGCCAGACAGTTTTGGGTAAGGAAAGAGAGGGGCGATGTCTTTGATGAGGAGGGTGAGGGTATGGGATGGTCCCCACCGAAAGCGTGGACTGCATGGCCAATGAGCCCAGATGAGGTTCCAAGGGAAGGCGAGATTGTGAGAGAGGAGGACGAGCATGACTTGTGGACTCTCAAAAGCTTAGAAAGTGGGAAGATGAGTGGTGAGCTGGAGGAGGAGTTGCTAGCTATTACGATCAGGGAGGCGAGGCATAGGTTTGAGTCACGAGAGGAGGCGGGAGAGGAGGCGGGTGAGGACGAGAATTTTGATTCGGACAAGCACGAACCCGAAGGATTTAAGATCAATACTGGGATCAAGAAGCTTTCCGAGGCTCCTGAACCCAAACCACGGTTGAAACCAATCATTTCAGCAGACGACGCCCGATCAGCTGATCTCCTGCGTCCCTCCATTCGCCATAACCTCGCCCAACTCGACATGCTCCTTATGACACTTCACCACACCCGAGAGAACTGCCACCAAATCACATCCCGTTCTGATGCCACCACAGATGACGAATCTGTTCTCGACGAAGGATCACCCGCTAAACGACCCCGTGGTCGCCCCCGTAAATTCGCCAACTTACCTCTCCTCCAGAAGAAAAATCCTGATCCAACTTCCGCATCTGATCCCACCTCGCTCTTCCGTGCAAAGAAAACACACATTGGGCGTCCCCAGAAAGTGTATCCACGTATCGAGGGTGAGTCTCAGGAAAATTACCTTATCCGCATAGCGCGCATCCAGAAGAAGCCGCTCCCCTCATTCGGGACACTCGAACAAATTTCAGAGCGTAGGTCACCGTCCGCCGCTTCTTCGAAGAGCAGGAAATCCCCTGTGAATTGGGCGACGGAAGAGGAGTCGAGGGTTTCGAGACTGAAGAGATTGGGGTTAAGGGATTGGAGTGAGATTCTCGGGGCGGCGGCGATGGTGGGCTTTAGTGCGGATGTGGTTGAGAGAGCTACAAGACGGTGTGTAGATTTGTTTGGGGAAGGGATGACTCTGAGAACGATGCATGAGACCGGCTTTAGAGACGAGGATGACTTTTCTACGGCTTACCTTCCTGATACGATTCCAGATTATGGAGAGACGGAGGGCAGCTCTGAAAGTAGTGCTGCCGAATCTGAGATTGACATGTCCAGGCCGGGTGAATTCAACTTGCAGGCTCGACTTGATACGGACTCATGGTATTGTCCTATTGAAGTTTGTCGGAGGAGGAGTCAGGGTGGTTATGAGTTCGTTGCTGGGCTACGGGGACATATGGCGAAAGACCATGGTATGAAAAAGTCTGAGATTGATGAACTGCTAGATGACGAGATGATGGATGGTGCGGTACACAATGATGGATTTCTGGAGCTTATGAGGTACAAACGGGGGCTCCGTGGTGAGGGTAAAGCAAAAGGAACGAAGAGTATGAAGGCGGCAATGGCTTCTGATGACAGTGAAGATGATGGGGGTGAGAGCAGTGGGGAAGAAAACAGAACTTCCAGCTGGGGCTCGGGTAACGAGGATGATGAGCGAAGTGGCGAGCAGGATGTTTCTGAGCCTTAAAGTTCGGTCACTGTAAGCACAAAACCCTATTTTCATGAATAGCGTTTAATTGACTACTTGTATCATGCAGGAAATCGACGAGAGCTTCTCTACCCACTCCTAGATTTCCAACATCAAAGAAATGCCCTGTAAGTAGTAGGATACCCTACAACACCTGGCTTTTGAGGAGGAGGAAGCTTCACCTCATACACAACAGTCCTCTCCTCCTCAACACTCGCATCCGTAGCAGATGGGCTCCAAACCAAACTCAATGTCCCCGGCGTGAAATCTTCAAGGCTATCCAAATACACCTCGAGGTTGACGAGCAGTTGCGCATCATTTCGCGGCCAAGATGAATTTTGGTGCTCGACTTTATTTACTGGGATCGCAAATGCATTCCTACGCTCTGGACCACGAGCGCCAGGACTGGATTGTGGCTGATCTGTTCCCTGAGGAGGCTCAACCGTGGGCTTGTAGACGTCGGCGAAGGCTGTTCGATACGGCCAGATCAAATTCACGCCTTCTGGTTTGAACCAACGATCTCCATTGCGATTCTCAGGTAGGGGGTCTTGGTGGCCGAAACAGCAGAAGTCGTTTTCTGAATGAGAGAGAGGGCTATTCGGACTGTGGTGGGAGGGTTCGGAGTCGGTTTCACAGGAGGGCGGAATATAGGCTCTGTGAACTTCCCCGTGGAGTGGGGTTCGCCATGATGTGGTAAAATCAAGGTTTGGCCGAGATGGTTCGTAGGCTTCGATTTTGCCTTGGCTGCTGTCGACGTCAGCTTCAAGAGGAAGTTCTGCATCTTCAGGAAGGCAGAGCTCGAGTTCTGATGGAGACGGAGTGATTAATGAATGTTTTGGACTGCTGTGATCATCTGAAGCGTTGTCATCGAGCGAGAGGGTGGAGGGATAGTGCGCGAATACACCCTCCCGAAGGGATGCTTTCCCTATAATCCGAGACTTGGCTTCTTCCGCTACTCCTAGCAAACTAGATGGAGACGGAAACAGGATCTCAGGCGTGTTCGTGTTGGTGTTCGTGTCTCGCACAGACTTCGCCCGTTCTGCTACTTCTTCAGGTCTATCTGTGCTTGTACCGGTGCTGTCCATATAGGGAACACGCGCAGGTAGAAGTATGATTTGGGGAAAGCTTCGTGTTCTCGAGTCTTCCATAAATGAAAGTCTTGGCACGGCCGGTTCCCAGCCGATGGGTTCGTTTCGGGGCATTCGAAACATTATTGGCGGTGAACTCGAGTTGGGTGAGTACGATATATGGCTTTTCCTGTCTTCAGAACTGGACTGGGACGAAGTGGTCGACCTGCTAGAGCCGTATTTTTCTCGCTCAGGCTCCATACGCTTATCTATGGCGGAAGTATCCATGCTTTAATTTTGCGTCCAGCTTCAAAACTTCTAGACCTGTTTTATGTGTCCTGGTCCTTGATGCGTTGGAATCACACACATATTGACTACGATATTGTTCTGCGGGCAACAGTCTTTTGACTCATTGCCCAACGGTGTTTGCTTTGGCTCATATTGAGCGCCTTTTCTATCATTGGTCCACTCGACCTGTCATATTGTCCGTCAAGCTAGTCGTTTAGTCTTAATAAGTGACGTTTGCATAAGAGTCTTCAATTCGCAGAAGCACAGGGTCGAATACTCGGCAGCATGTCGTGTGTCAGGTGACACGTGGCCCGTTGAGAAATGCCCAACCTGATGGCTCATGACAGCTTTTCATAAATCTTGATATTTTCATGGAAAATCAACTGAGTACGAAGCCACCAAGACGGGATTGCGCTTGGCGTAACTTTGAACTCCAAAAAAAATTTCTCTCAAGAGTGAATAGTCGTTGGAGGGATTTTAACAGCTTTCCTGCAGTGTTGTTCGATGCGTGTGTAGAGTTGACTGGAGCCAAAAGCAAACACAGAAGATGACCATTTATCGGGTATTAAATGCAGCAGGAGGTTCTCACTCCTATGGCTCGCAGAGATTTGGGATATTATGATTTGCGGTGTGATAGAGAGCCTCAACAATCCGACGCAAAAATGGAAACCGCTCTCTCAGTCTCTCATGAAGTGTTCGTTCTGAGCAATCTAGCAGTCGAGTTTGAAGTTTCATCTTATTTAGATATCACGTGATGTGTTAGATGCCATCATAACCTAGGTACCTTAGGTAGGCATATTTCTTCATCCAATTAATAGAGTTCTAATGAGCACCTATCTTTCTTCCGGCTAGTTGATAGCAGTAGTGAACCTTCCCTGAATTTTCGAGATCTGGCTCAAGGATAGCAGTGTCCGCCTGCTGGAGGCTGGAGCAGCGGGAGTAGCGCGAACAGCCTACGCCGCCTTTCAAAGATGCCTAGTCCAACTACTCCCCTTTCCTCAGCAGTGCAGTACCAATTCTCCCATATCAATGCGGATATCATTACCTTCTCTCTTCCTTTCGGTAAGTTATACCAGCTTCCCATTCATATTAATCAATTCAATTGTTTTCGGGTCGTAGAACGCCGCATTTGATAAGTCTCTTCAAGTTAAATACCTGCCTTACGCAGATGATGATGTTATGGAAACGTACGTCAAATATATTGCTGCGGTGGGTACTAGCTGTGTCTAAAGTGAATCTTCCAATTTGAGAACGCTTATTGAGAGCAAATACTAGTAGCTCTAGCCAATACGGGGATATTCACTGTTGGTTTATCGTGTGTGTACACCTAATGAGGTTAATTTGCTATTTACGTAAAGCTCCCACGGCTTCCTAGGATCAATCTCAATAGTCTTTGAATCGAAATGGATACGCAAAGTTAAGACAATTGGCTGTGTCTCAAAATGTGTCGAACATTTCTTAGTTAGTGCTGAGTTCCACGCTTTGAGGGAAAAGGTGATGTGACTTGTATTGCATTTGCCGTACATTTCTTGGCGAGGGGAATTTGGAGTAGAACCATGGAAATCGAATATACATCGATTGATTCAATGACGCTAGCACCATTGACCATCTTAAGAATCGTTTGAGGAAGATCAAATGCATAATAGCGTCTAGAATTTCAAGCCTCTTGATCGTGGGCTTTGTTACTATGTGACTACCTCCTCCTATTGATCCCAAAGAAGACACACTACTGTCCGTGAGTCACACGTATAACAAAGGAAGTTTCAACAAATTATGAGCTAAGCTTATGGTATTGTCAAGCTTTTTGAAAGTAGTTAGGCGTGCAGTAAGCTGAAGGGTGAATTATTCGCTTATGAGAGGACGGAAGACGGAAGGTTAGGCCTGGATTGGAAGACGAAGGCAACAGGGCACGATGGTAGGAGCTCACTCGCACTGTCCTTTTCTGTACTGTACAAAACAAAGGTAATCCCTCATTTTCACGTTCTTCAATAGGTACAAACAAATCAACCAGCGTCGGACTTGCAGAGTGACCCATTGTCTCTACAGTACCAATACCAATACTAACAAAGATTGAAAGAAGTCAGCATGCGTGTTGCAGTCATGTAAGAGCAGTCCAACCTGGCAACTGTATTCAGCCTGGAGCGGCCATTTGTCGCCTTCTTGAACCACAGTCAACTTCTAAATTCTTGGATTACGTTCTGAGATCCTGTGGAACCCTTTTATCCATTGAGGGTTTACATTCTGCGTTCATAATCTCTCTTCTTCTCTCAAGTCTCTGGCTCCAGATCGCTGACTTGTGGGAACTCTAGTGGTGGAGGACCTTCGGGCCTTGTTACTCTGAAATATCTGAGCACTGCGCATAAATTCTTCACCGGCATGAAACCCATCGAAGCCAAATTGTTTGAAGCCAAAGACAGTGTTGGTGGAACGTTCAAATACCGTGTTTATGAGAATGCTGAGGTAAGTCCGAGGGCTTCCTGGCGTTCTGAAGCACTCTAATGTTGCGGTCTTAACTGCTCGCAACAGCTATCAGCCCCTTGCAGGAGTAAGACTGACAACCTTGACTATGGCTCAGCTTGTCTCTTCCCGCCAGCTTACCACCTTCTCCGACTATCGATATCCCCCGAATGCCCCCGATTTCTTGTCTGCAGAAGCTTACTGTAATTACCTTGAGGGCTACACGAAAGATTTTGGACTCGCGAGCTATATCCACTTGCACACTCCCGTTACCAAAGTCGAGCGTGCGGAGAAGGGTGGTCATGTTGTCTTCTACGTGCAGGATGGCCAGAAAAAGTCCTGGACATGCGACGCCATTGCAATTTGTTCTGGACTCCATGTCACACCCAATATCCCGATCATTGAAGGGATTGAGAATATTCCCACGGTCATCCACTCATCCGATTTCAAGAACCCCACACAATTTGGTGTTGGCAAGGATATTCTTATTATAGGTAGTGGAGAGACCGGTATGGATATTGCGTACATGGCTGTGACTGGCAATACCAAGTCTGTTACTTTGAGCCACCGTGACGGTTTCCATGTTGCTCCCAAGGTATGTTGTTATAGACCACTCCTTCGATGAATTCTTACTCTGATCGCGTCACCTGGTCGTTCAAAGGCTAATTACAATTCCATGTTGCGCAGCGTGCTCCGGAGCCTATCTTCTTTGGAATGAAGCCCAGCTCTACACCCTTGAATGTGCCTTATGATGTTGGCGCAGCAAGCTTGTTCGATACTGCATATGTCCATCCTCTCCTTAGAGAGTCGTCATTGCCCTGGTCATACTATGACAAATTTGCGAAATGGACTGTTGCTCTTGTCTCCGGTACTCATGCTGGTCTTGATCAATGGGTTGGAGAAATCTCTCCCGAGCGCTATCATGCATCCAAGAGTGCATATTCTCCCATCAATAATCCCGCGCTCTTTCTAAATTTCGTTTAGTTTTTTTCAACAAATCTACCAAAGCCATGCCATACATCAGCTCGCAGTATCGTACCAACACTCTCTTCAACAAGATTCGATCAGGTATTGTCCAAATCCCTCTCGTTGAAACTCATGGCCGCAAGATTCATCTAGCACCTTTTCCCAAGGGAATCGATCCAAAGGGTATCATTTCTTTCGTGGAAAACGGCCGACCCGAAGCAGAGACAATGAAGTTGCGTATCTGCCAACCTGATATTGTAATCCTTGCAACCGGCTACACCCAAAAGTTCTCGTTCCTTGACAGTACCTATCCAACTCCTCAAGATGCATCAATTCGTAGCATTTGGAGGCTGAACGACGAGACTGTCGGTTTCATCGGATTCGTTCGTCCAAGCTTTGGTAATCATTTTCTTACTCCTCGAAATTTACCAATCTAATTTTAATTCAGGTGCTATCCCGCCACTTGCTGAGATGCAAGCCCAAACTTGGATCTTGAACTTACTTCAACGCTTGCCCGTCCCACTCAAAGCAGAGGACCACTACCGCCTCCATACCTCTTCCACAAGCCGCATCCAATACGGTGTTGATCATGAGAGCTATGTATACCAGCTTGCTCTTGACATGGGTACTGCACCATCGTTCACTGAGGTCTTTTCCATGGGTTGGAAGATGGTCATGGTGTGGGCTCTTGGTGCTAATGTCAACCCCAAGTTTCGCTTAGTTGGACCATGGAAATGTGCTGGAGCTCAGCATATCATGGAGACCGAGATCTGGGAGACGATTACTCGTCGCCGAGGTTTCTTTGGTAAGTCGAGAAGAGCATTCAAAAGCACAGCCAGACTTGCTGATATATCACAGGCCACTTCACTTTGTCAGCCATCCCAATCGCTCTGTTCGGAACTCTCAGCGCCATTCTTTATGTATTCACCGCTCTGCTTGACTTCAGCAAGTATCTTTTCAAGCTTCTACAACTCGACTAGAGCAGAGAGAGAAAACGAATTCCGAAACCCCGACGATAATTCAGTCTTATTCAAATAGGGACTCTCTTCAATTATAAGGTCCTTTGGTGGCAAACCAGCTTCATGCGTATCAAATAAGATGAACTCTAGCTTTAGCAATGGTCACGGTTTGACCTCAATTAAGAATGTTTAAATCAACTTCGAGTCCCACCTCACATGAGCTTTTCTCTAATTCACTGCAATGACATCCGAAAATAGAGATATATAGACGCATTGTCTTAACAAACTTTCCGTTGCGGCTTCGCCAAGCATTTTGTGTTTAAGCTCTTGACTTCCGATCTGATTTCGGCCACGAATAGCAGGAGCACACTACAGAAGAGCGCTCATATATTTGCCTTTATTTTGCGCTTGACATTGGAAAGAGCAATTTGCAACTTTACTGAAAGCTTGTATGCAAATGGGAATTGATTTGCTGCTCGAAACGGCATCAAAGTACGGCGTTCAAAAGTGGGGTACCGGCTCGTCATACATGCACCAAGTACGGGATTGGGAACTACGAACCTATTCTGTATCGGCGGGACTCTTCTGGCCTGAAAATGTGGTGATCCAAATGATGTGCAGCTTTTGGTCGGGCACTTATGCCAACCAGCCCCCCGAGCATGTTTAGCTCCCTTCAGTCATCAGAAGGGCGTACCGGTATGTCATAACTCTGTCTCCATGCCCCACTCACAAAAGACTTTATTCTCTTATTATTCTTTTTGCCTTACTAGTCCCCGAGTCTTATTCACATAAGAAGGTCTCCTCCTTCAGAAGTGTGACTTGTCTTCTTCGACAATCATAAACTTCACCAGCAATGGGTACTATTGCAGAAGGCGACTCGAGCAGTCACTCGGCTTCGACACCTATTCATCCTGACCAACAACGAGAGCCAGGAATCCTTCTCCACCAACTTGAGACGGGCACAACTTCTCGCTCTCGAGCCGACTACAGTTTCCCTGAAGGAGGGCTGCAAGCGTGGCTTGTTGTGGCTGGCTCGTTTTCAATCATTGCCGGCACATTTGGACTCATATCTTCCGTCGGTCTCTTCCAGTCCTACTGGCAAGAGCACCAACTCTCGGCATACACCAGCCGAGATGTTGGCTGGATCGCTTCGGTGAACGTCTTCCTGAACCTCTTCCTGGGTGTTCAGGTCGGTCCGCTCTTCGATAGGTATGGCCCGCGAGGCCTGATCGCTGCCGGGAGTGTGGTCTACGTCGTGAGCTTGGTGCTTCTCGCACAGTGTAAGCTATACTGGCATTTCATGCTGGTCTATGGGGTGGTGAGTGGTTCCAGCTCAGCGTTCCTCACTACTACCGCGCTCGCGGTGGTGGCGCACTGGTTTGAGCGAAAGAGAGGCGTGGCGAGCGGAATTGCTTTTGTGGGGAGCAGCATTGGAGGAATCGCATTCCCTCTGATCCTGAAACCAGTCTTTGAACGTCTGAGCTGGGCGTGGGCAATGAGGCTTGTTTCTTTAATCGTTCTCGTATTGTTGATCATTGGGAACATGTGCGTCCGGGCAAGGTTGCCACCGAGGAAGGGTGGAGGAACTATCAACCTCAAGTGTTTCCTAGATGCGAGGTTCTCGTGGTGCACAATTGGCATTTCTTGTAGGTTCCCCACGTCTTCCTCCTCGAGACTAGGTGTGCCATTCTGAACTTTAGAAAGGCTTTGAGTTTGTTCTTTTTGGTGCCTTGGCATTGTTACCGACATGGGGACTTGGGCAAGGTTTCAGCAATCAGACAACCTTCAACATCATCGCTATTTATAATGCGTGAGTCAAGTTCTTAAGTATTGCGTTTGACATTACTGATTTCAGGAAGTGGATCGGCGCTAGGACGTTCATTCTCCGGCTACATGTCCGACCGATACGGCAGGTTCAACACCATGATCCTAACTCTCATCTGGTCCCTGATTATAGCCTTCGCCATCTGGCTTCCTGTCAGGACTCACATTGTCCTCTTCTACATTTTTGCACCCCTATTTGGCTTTGGCAGTGGAAGTATCATCAGCATGGCTCCAGTCTGCATCGGACAGTTATGCAAGGCAGACGAGTACGGCCAGTTCTACGGCACGAGTTACTCTGTTGTCTCATTTGCGTGAGTAAATCGTATCCAATGAACGATTTCGCTGATCATGTCATGTAGAACCCTGATCTGTATACCTATCGGAGGGCAGCTCTTACCAACGATCGGGGTCAGGGATTCGTGGCTTTCTTTGGTGGTATACTTATTCTGTCACTTGCTAGCTTCTTGATGGCGAGATGGGCGTGTCTAGAGTATAGGTGGCAATGGATCGTGAAGGTCTGATGTCGAGCGGACAAAAAGCTGTGTTTATCCAAACTGTTACACACAGTGCATTTAAGAATTCTGTGGGATCATGGCGGGGGGTGGGTCTTTACATCACCCTGCCCCTTTAAGACCAATATTTACGTCAATAATTCAAGATTGACAAAGCGCTAGCATTGATGTGTCTTACTTCACGAACATAAGAAAATCAGGAAAGACTTCGGGGAGTGGAGGAGTTATAGGGTCAGGAGCATACAGATACAGAAGGACTATTCAGGTAGTTCGAATATGGTTCTTCTTCTTTTAACTTCTCCTCGCCCTCCGCTCAATCAACTCTGCTCAAGTGTAACATCCTCGGAGGCACTCCATCGTACCACAACTCTATACCCCCTTTTCCATCTTTCCAGCCAAGCCTTATCATCATTTCCAAGCCTTCCAGAACCAAATCAATGGATCTCTCGCGTTCTGCATACTCAATACTTGGTATTGCAGCTGGCACAAGTCTCGTAACAACATTGCTACCATATCGTAAAACTGGCTCGTTGCCATTGCTCTCTAGAACGAACTCGTTCTCCTGGTCGAGCCAAGATCCCATCCAGTCAATCCATCTCTCATCAATCTTCACTCCATACGCACAGAATGGAATTTTGCCGACTGGACTTCCGCCAATAGTATATGGCAGTGAAGGCCACCCCTTCAGATAGGTTATCGCATGAAAGACCTTCGCCCATATAGTGAACCCAGCCGCGGAGTTTGTCATGATAGCAATTCCACAATCTTCAATATCCTTCTGGTGGTCCGATAGTTCTTGGTCCCCGCTGCTGCCTGCCAAGTCTTTATAGCCCATGAGGAAGCATTCCCATCCTGGAGTGTTCGATCCCGAATGCACAAACGCGTTCTTTGGCACAATCCAAGTCAGCGCCATCGTATTCTGCACCTCTTTGAGCATTTCCATGGCAATTTCCTTCTTTAGAAACTCTTCCCCGGTATCCCCTGTCAAGGATTGCTGAATGGCCCTTACAGCTTTCAACAGGTCGGTCGGAGTAGCCCATAATCCTGCGGCCGCCATTTCCGGTGTAGCATGCCATTGGGCATCACATGGAGTGTAGCCCGTAAAATGCGCCTTGGAAATACTTTCCTCCCCTTCCTCTAACGCGTAGTAAGACCTCGACATACCGAGCGGATCAAGGACGAGTTCTTTCATGAGCGTGGGGAAATCTTGCCCCGTCACAGCCTCGAGAATGATCTGTAGGACAATCAACCCACCTCCTGAATATGACAGTGCATACCCTGGCAAACCTTCTACTTTGACCTGTGGTGTGTTGGTCGGGGCTTTCCCCGAGAGTATAGTCTCTATCTCAGGAGCGTCCTTCGAATAGCCGGGGAAATGTGATATAGTAATTCCAGATGTAGGCTCAGAAGATGTCTAATAGTAATCTGTTGAACTATAGCTTTTGTGTGAAGGGTTTCTAGGATCCTGATAATATGGTCAGGGAGCAGTTCGACGATCCTGGAATCTAGTTGTAGTTTACCAGCCTGGACTAATCGCATGGTGGCCATACCGGTGATGGGTTTCGAAATACTGCATGGCTGGAAGAGCGTTTCTGAGTCTCCACCAACTGTAGAAATACATCTCGATGCAATGGTTCCATGGTCAAGAATGGCGATTGACACCGCAGGAGAGCCGATTTCAGCGATAACTGCCGCTGCAGAAGCAACGGCTGTATTCTGAGAGGAAATGAGTGACTCCAGCTTAGTAAAGACTTCCATTTTGAAAATGGTGTTTCTATTTGTGGGCAAGATGAGATGACCTTATACTTGTTTTGAAAGAGGTGGATGTGTAGCTCGGCTATTAGGCAGCTCTGCAAAGGAGCATGCTCGACAGGTTCAATATCGTCGTTCCTGGATTACGACTATGATTCGTAGACCTCTTTTTTGGGATTGAACGGTCGACTTTTAGGCCACGATTTATCAGTTATCTGTGTACAGTAGATTTCGAAACAGGTTTCATTTAGCCGCACATTTGACCTCCAGTGTCTTACTGACCGTCGACGTAATTGATGCTCGCTGCAGCATCACGTGAGACAGGCGCCTTCTGTGAGACAACGTTCTTATTTGGTATGGTAATTAAGTATGATTAAGAAGCTAAGTACAGGGAAGCTACATATATTCCCTGTGTGGGAACGCTAGTGGGCTAAGCGAGGTATAGTATAGTATAGTAAGGGAGCATTCCCTAACAAGTCCCGCCGACGAAAATATACTTTGTCCCAAAGCAAAATTGCTAGTAATAAAGAGTAGATAACCGTTAGAACGTTATTATTATTAATAACTAATCGTTATTATTACTTATACAAATTCTCTTCTCTTAAAGTCCCTTCTTATCCGCAATAGTACGTCTCTAAATATTAACTACTTGTTATATTTTATTATAAGACTAACAAATCGTATAAGGAACTTAACTAATTTTCTAGCTCTTTTCTTAATAACTCGTTTGTATAGAATCTTCTTAATTTTAGGGGTTAATTTATTTCTATTATCTCTTACCTATCGTGGGATAATAGTATTTAATGCGCTATTATAAAGAATCCTTTTAAATAGGTCTTTTACTAGATTAGGCGATTTTTCAAAGTGCGTAATACTAATAATAGGGTGTATCTTTATCGATAAAAGAAGTTTAATACGATATACTAGCTTGCCAATTTTCTCTAGAACCTTAAATAGGCTAGCGAATTACTACTTAAGTTTTTTATTGCGATCTTATAAGCTAAGAATATTATATCCTTTATATAGTCGAAAGAGTACGAAATCGTTTGGCTTAAAGAATATCTTCTAATACTTGTTATTGTAATACTTCTTTATTATTAATATAAATAGCTTTAATATATTTATAGCTAAGAGAAGTAATAATCTATTTGTATTGCTAATTGCTATATCTTGTCTCTTTACTTTAGACGTAATAGCTAGAAATACTACTTGCCCTTATTCGAATACTTCGATCTTAGCGCCGCTTATATCGATAAGTAAGTCTATAATAATATCTAATAAGTTGCGACTATACTATCCGAATAGGAGTTCTAATAGTAATATTCCTATACTTCTAGCGGTTGCTATAGTAACTACTATATATATACGGGGAATAAGACTCGGCTATTCCGCGATATTATTAAGCCCTACTATAAAATAATAAAAGGCAATTTCGACGTACTAGTTTATTCGTTCTATTAATCTGTTAGTCTATAAGTATTACGCTATTAAGAATAATATCTTAGTCTTAAAATATATAAAGATTGTTTACTATATTTAACTTATAAATTTAGGGTCCTTATCTAAAATAATAGTAAAAGGCAAACTCTAAAAGAGTAATAGTAGTCGGTCGATTAAGGCCTATCCTTATTATACTTTACTCTAATCCTTCTTACTAGGTATAAGAGTAATTGCCTTAAATAGTTTCTCGATAATAGTTATAATATAATTAAAGCCTTAGATAGTTAAGGGCATTGCGAGGATAAAATTAATAATAATAATATAAAAAATTTAAGGAGGGGTAATAATCGGCTATAAAGAACTATAGGGTTTATGCCTAAGTATTTGTATAATCCGGTAAAGACGGTAATACTAGAGATATACCCGAATTGCCTTTAAAATATCGAAAATATAAAATTTTTTAAAAACGGCTTAGAATAATTAAATAAAACCGTAATAGCCTTAAGTATCGTGCGCGATATTTAAGATTTTGCCTAGTATTGTCTTTAGAATTACTAGTCTTTAAGTTTAGTATAGTTTATCTAGTTTTGCTATTATTAAGTTATTATCGATTTTAAATAATAGCTTTACCGCGTTTTCGTTTAATTTATTATTATCTAATAGGATTTCGAAAATCCTCGAGTATCTTTTGTTTACTTTATACGCTTCCTTAATTTCCTTAATTAATTCTAGCGTAATCTAAACTATTGTAACTAGATATACGCAGATTTTATTTATTCCCGTTATTATAAATAATATATTTAAAACTACTACTTTATTTCCTAAGTTTTAGTTCTTTAAGTTTAAGCTATTATAAGAATTAAGTCTTAATAATAAATCTGCGACGATATTTAGTTTACTAGGCTTATATCGAACCTAGATTCTAAATCGAGATAGGAATTCTAAACTCTATAGATATCGAGTATTTATTCTAATAAGGCTTGTCGTTATTATCGAGGTTTGAGTTGTAATTTATATTACTATACTATAATTAGTAAAAATCACTATATTTACTTTTGTGGCTTTAATAAGATATCTTAGCTTAATTATAACCTATACTAGACTAGCTATTTCGAGCTTTATAGGCTAGTAATTACGCTTTGCGATTTTTAAGTATTATAATAGAAAAATAATCGGTCGTATTAATTTTTAAGTAAGTAAGTTAATATCGGAGTAATATACTATTACTTTAATTCCTAGACCTAATATATTTATATTAACGTAAAGTGTTTTCTCGTTATTATAATAATAGAGCGTACTTGGCGACGCAAATCGCGCCTAAGTTTTTTTAAAAGTAATTTTCTCGTCTCTTAAAGGATTATCGAGTAGTGTTTTGGCTACTATACGCTATCGCTTTAGTTTTACTATAATATTTTTAGACCGGAAGTAGCGATAAAGCTTAGCCTTTCTGTCTTCGAGAGGCGTCGTAATAATCGCGTAATCTCGAATATAATAGCGGAGGAAGCTAGTAAAGCCAAGATAATAATTAAGCTATTTAAGATTTAGGGGAAATTTTAATAATAAAATCGCTTTTAGTTTTTCTTCGTCTATAGACAATCCTAAGGCATTAACTTTCTGCCCTAATAATTAGACTAAAGAGTATAATAAGAATAATTTTTTGGCTAATAGCTAAATGTTCTATCGTCTAATAATATACAAAACTTAAGATAAATAATTAGTATAGTCTTTAAATGTTTTTAAAAAGATTATAAGATTATCGATATAAGCCTATACGAAATCGCATAAAGGGCGTAATAGTTGGTCTATTATATACTATATATACTAGACACTATTACGAAATCCTATCGCAAGGCAAAAAAAGGTTTCTTAACCGCGATAAGAGATTACTATAAGACGGTACTAATCTTTAGGGGAAGTTAGCTATTAGAAGAAAAATAACACGCAATCGAGGACTAAAATATAGCGGCAATTTGCGATTGTGTTAATAATATTAGCCTAGAGTAGAATTGGGTACGTATTATAAAGAGCTATTTAATTTAACGCTCTAATATTAATAATAACCCTAGCCTTCCTTTCTTATTTTATAGTTTTCCAGATAACAAAATAAAAAAAGCTAAATAACATAGGCTTTATTATCTAACGCAATCTGCCCTACTTATATAAGTTGTCAAATACCTTATCGATCGCCTTTTAATTAGCTCTATTAAATTAGTAAATACAAGCCTATATAGGTTTGTATTTTGCTTTTTAGTTGTTAATTAAGAGAATACGGAGCTATTTGCTATTTAGGGGAATAGCGAAGCTCTTTTTATCTTACTAAACGTTAGAGAAATGTTTTATAAGCTTTATTAATTCAACTTGCTCGTGCTAAAATCCGCAAATTATAATATTATTTTATAATATTCTTTTTATAATATCGTTAGTTTTAGAGACAAATACTAGAATACCCTTAGGTATTAGTGATTTTTTAGCTTCCTTTACTATTACTACTACTAGGTAATAAACGTCCTATTTGTTTACTTCTAGCATTTAATTGTAGTTATTGTCTTTAATATATCCCAATAGTATATTTTTACTAATAAAGATAAAGAATGCGTACTTATTTTATACGAGGACTAAACCGTATTCGCTATTAAAGAGTTGTGAAAATATTATAAAATTTAAAGATACTATCGGCTTATACAAAAAATCTCGTCCTTTCGTTAATTAAAAAGCGCTATTTTTACTTGAAATTAAAATTATTCGCCTTAATTATAGCGGGATTTCAATTTTAGACTTTAAATATACTAAGATAAATCTCTACTTGGGTTAGAGGGCTTCGATTATAATAGGCACTATTATATTCGCGTTATACGGTATAGTAAGTTTATATATATCGAGGTTAATTAGCCACCCTTTTAAAATAGCTATATTAATTCTAAGTAATATATTCGCCCTTAAGTCGTCGATAATATATACTTCTCTAACAATACGAGTAATAAGGCTATTTTCGCTAAAGATAAATATCTTAAGCTTAGCGAACTTAGTAGCGTTATATAAGGTCGCACTTATACTCTAAACGGTTATTAGTATAAGTATCGTAAGTACCTTTGTCGTTAGTATATATTTTATAAGGAATTTAGAATTTACAAGTAATATATTATAGTTAGTATCTAGATAAGCTATATCTTAGTTATTATAAGGGGACTCGATAGCAACCTTTAGCTATACGTATCTTTTGCCTCGGAAAGTATATCCTAGAGGGTTAGTTAATACTAACGCTATAAATAAAACGACTTAGAGGCTTAGTTTAGTATAGAGATATACTAGTAATAGTTCTTAAATAAGAGTTAGGCTTAGGGTTAAATATTATTAGATATCCTTAGCTATTATAAATCGAGGTTAAATATAAGGCAGACTCTTATAAGTATAAAGGTGTCTATATAATAAGTTGCCTAAGGGGAATTCTAAGTAATAAATTCTATATAAGTATTTTAGTTTAAAAATATTAAATTAATATCCAGATTTTGCCTTTAAGTATTAAAAATTAGAATTTAAAGTAAACCCCTTAGGTTTTCGATTTCTTATATAAATTTCTAAATCTTAGATATTCGGGCCCTAATTTTAAGTATTTGAGTTAATATTTCGCTTAATATCCAAAGCTACCTAATTCGCGTTTACCTTGTCTTATTTATATTATTTTATTCCTTTATACTATTAATCGTCGTAACTATTCTCTTCTTAATCTCTTAAGTTTCTATTTATTGCGTTTGCATATTTTTAATTCTCTTCTTCCTTTATTTAAAACGCTTTTGCCTTTTATAAAGTATTTTAGAAATTCCTTCTCTTATTATAATAATTGTAATTCCAATTCTAGTATTAAGGGTATTAAGGCTATTGTTTTTAATCTAGTTAATACTACCTTGTAAACTTCTATTCTATTGCCTTGTCTTTAGACTTTAGAGTATAAGTTAGTTTGTTATTCTAATTTCCTTATAAACGAGGATTTTAATTTTGATTTTGGTATACGAAAGAAGACGACTAAAATAAAGATTAATATAAATTCTAAAAACGTTAATTCTTATTATAAATATCGAACCAAGTTAATTTAACTATTGTAAGGTATTTAATAAAGTTAGTTAGTATAGTCGTCGATATAAGGATTAGGATTATTATCCTTAATTCTAGTATTAAATGCTAATAGGTTATAAGAATTTATACTACTTTTAATATTGCGATACTAGCGCTAAGAGAATTAATAATAATAGCTTAAATATATTCTTTAGGGTCCTTTTAATTTCGAGTATTATAAATAGAGTACTTTAAATTCTCTAAACGAGTTAAAGTATTCTCTAGAGATTCCTAGAAACGGGCTTCTAGCTTAATATATTATAGCTTAACTCTTATTCTTAGCTCTACTCGCGTTATATCCGAAATCTCTAATATATACTAAGCTTTAGCTTTATTACGCAAATACTAATTGAGTTTTACTATAATCTTTTCGCTCGTTTAGGCTCTTAAAGGCTAAACCTTAGTATATATACGGCGTGTAAAGCTAAACACATTATAGTAAACCGTCTTATTATCGAGGATTTCGTTACTATAAGCTTTATTATTCGGTTCGAAGATACCCAATTCGTGCGGTTTAAAGGATTTATTATAAGGTAAAGAGAGCGGAATATTATTATTATTATTATTATTAGTATTAGTTAAAGTTACTAAGAGGCTTTAAAACTAAGTATTTAATAATATTATCGAAAGAGCTATTAGGGGAGTAAGTCTAGTAAGTCTAGTATTAAAGATTCTACTTCCGCTATTACTTATATTAAAAGGTATATTAGATTTCTTGTCTTATATTAAAAGGAAAGGAGATAAAAGAGCTAAGTATACGTCGAGTAATATTAAGGTTTTAAATAGTATCGAGATAAGGTCTTTAGTAGCTTATAGGGCGTTACTATATTTGTTAATTTAGTTAGGAGGTATAATAATAATATCAAATTTTATAAAAGGGATTCGATTATAAATAGCTCGGATTTTTTCTAGCTATTCTTCTAATAATTTCGTACGAAAGGTCTAAGAGTAAAAGTAGAGTTTATATAATTATACGGCCTATAAAATAAGATTATCGATTCTAGTAGAATAGTTTATAAGGAGGTCTTTTAGTAATCGGTTTGAGATCTAGTTCTTTGCTTCCTAGTGCTTAGGCTAGTAGAAACAAAAGCTCTAATAGTATTACTACTATTTGTAAGATAACGTTCTTATTTGGTATAGTAATTAAGTATAATTAAGAAGCTAAGTATAGGGAAGCTACATATATTCCCTGTGTGGGAACGCTAGTGGGCTAAGCGAGGTACAGTATAGTATGGTAAGGGAGCATTCCCTAACACCTTCTATAGGGAGCAAGCGTCCGTGAGGATATGTATAAAAGTAGTAGCTCTTAGTCTAATACATAAAAAGAAACATGAACAAACGTATAGGCTAGTGACCTAGCGGAACAATTCCATTTTCTATGGCAGTTTCCGACGGCATACTTGCGTTATAATATCGGCCTGGGAAGTCATACAAGATTTATCAAAGTTTCAAGTTGAGACCAGTTGAGGAGTAAGATACCGATAACGTACTTATGTCGACAACTACAGTTCGACGTCAATATATGCCCAGGTCTACTGCAAACATTGGACGTAGTATTTCGGTTATCAGCATCTGTACAACCTACCTACCTATTCGGGCCTACTCGCTTGGCCGAGCGAGATATCCAGGTCCAGGTTCGAAACCCTTGGGCAAGTCAATATGTTGGCAATTGCATCAATCATTAATGCTAAAACATTGAGATTTGAAGAACGACTAACGGGGCTACAGCGTATCAATAAAACAAACTCCAGACTCATCCTAACTGACCAATGACTTTACCTCTGACCGGCAGAGATTCAAGATGATTATCCCCAATAGCAATTTTTGCAAGCCAGCGCCACAATGGTCACAGAGAGCGTTGGGATCATTCACAATCGGGCTTTTGCAAAATGCGAACTCTTTACAGTTCAAATAGTGGCATTTGCACTATCACTGTTAGCTAAAAAAGGCTCATAAGCAAGGTGTTTAAAACGTACGCATCTCCACTTGTCAATGTGTGGTAGGTCTGCATATTGCTCACCCCTCTCCCTAATAGCGTCTTGCCGCTCTTCCCTTCCTTTTCTTGTCGCGGGCTTGTAGCGCTGACCACCACTTCCTCCCCATGTGATGGCTGTGATCCCAAATCTTGACACCTCGACGTCATGCCCAAGTGCAGCTAGAAGCTTCGAGAGAGCCCTGACGAAATTGATAAGCAAGATTGGCTCATTTGTATCATTTTCTACTGGCCTAGTCACGCTGTTCGGAGCATTCCTATTTTCAGTATGAGAGTCTAATAAATGTTCCTTCAACGAACCGAGGGGATGAGGGGAGTCATTTGGAATGAATTTCTTTGTTACTGTAACTCAATCGTTAGCAACTGCCCCAGACTTGCTTCAGAGGGGCATATCGGCGAAATACTCGTTAAAGTGGTTGTCTCGGTTTCCACTGTCGTTCCAAGCTCATTGTTTAGGACGCCTCGAATCTCGGAATCTGAATGCATTTTCGTAACCTGAGGGTATTTCGCGATAGTGAAGTTTCTGGATCGTCAAAATTGATGTTGATTAGGTTTGTCGGATGCTCCATAACGGCTTGTACTTATACACTCTGTACCCATTGTTTGCTTCAGGTCCACGCATTGAAGCGACTCAGGCGAAAACTTGGAAGTCGACTTGTTCCAGAGTCAGACACTATTCAGATCATAGGAATCAGCAAATGTGGCAATGACTGTGTCAGAATTTCGTTCAACCGCTCACAGGAGGACGGTTTCAGAGTGATTCAAGCTTTCATAGACCTAGATTATCCGACGTCGAGATGACGACCTTTCATACATTGTTCTCATCAGAAGCAAGCCTGGATCGCATGTTTGGCTGCTCTTCACATCACTCACAATCAAAAAAGGATCTGGAAGGATCGAGAGGGTGCTGAATCTTGCTCGGTTGGTACGTACATTACACCGCCCGTACACAAATGTAGACTCCTCTGATACTGTAATGCATGGTATCCAGCTCAATTGACTGATGAGATATTGTGGCTTCATATATGGTTTGCATCAGCGACAACTCAGCACTGACACATAGTACTAAGTTGGAATGCGCATGAGAATATTGCTCTTCGGTGGTTAGTTAGTCTTAGCGAGTTACCGGTGTGCTTTGCAGCACCTCACTAGCATTTATGGTTGGCAATGGGTCGACCTGCCCGCAATTGCCCTTAGGAAGCTTTATCGGGCCAGGAACACGACTCCAGAGGACAGAATTCGCACCGAAAATGGTCACATTCTGGGCAGCGATCGACGTTAGTCGTGGACATCCCGCTTTGCTTCCAACACGCATCCTATAGGATCATCAGTGAAACCGCAGTGTATCGAGCTACGGGTAACATACACATGTCCATATCCAGTAAACATCTCCATCTGACGACTTGGGTACGACCTTAGTAGGCTTTCCACGACGATAATGACTTCTATGGTACCTGATTGGACTGGAAGGGCCGACTGCTTGGGGTAGATTTATGCTTTGAATACCACTTGCTTTGTTGCTCTCGAAGCCTCCCGCCAGACTGTTACTTTTGGACTCTATAAGCTGTAAGGACGAGGATGCAGTAGCGCTGCTTCCAGCGACCTCAGAGTCTGACTTCTGAGCAGAACCCGGCGATAGTGACGATATTTCTCCATCTGGAAGGTTCAATGGCCCAGCTTCAACTTTCAGGTCATCTTTTAAGCTCGGCATCATACCAGCTAAAGAGTATGCCACACGAGGCTTAGTTGGCTCGGTCTCTTTGGCTGTTGCAACAGATGGGCCACTCAGAGATGGCGGAAAGCTGGATAACGACAAATTGCTCTGCCGACCCCTGAGGCTTTTCAAGATATTGTACACGAGACTTACCGATGTCGATGACTCGGAAGAACTTGACCCGACGGCTGAAGGTTGAGAATGAGCAGATAGCTTAATATCTCCATTGACCGATTCTTTTTCCCATGTGCGATCTTGATATTGCGTGGGACTTTCTCTTGCTAAGCCCTCTTCAATCTCTTCGACATCTCCTGTGACACATGGACCATGCATGCTAGTCTTGCTGCCACCGGATTGTTGTGGTAAAAATGATCGTTCTATTGATTTGGTATGATCAGCACCAGTGTCTGTGATCACATCAGACTGAGGATTGCGGAAGCTGTTTCTATTCCCAGTTTCCAGGCTCATATATGAAGTTATATCTCCGAAAGTCCATGGGTCGTATGAATTTACAAGATTGGCCGAAGTGACAAAGCCAATAAAGTCGTATCCGGGACTATCCGGCAGCAGATTCCAGACCGCCACTGGCATTCGCAACAATATCAAGCTCGAGAAGCTGTCCCAGCGGCCTTCAACGTGGACATCCTTTCCATCCGAGGGCATTTCACGGATCCAGTCAATCCACTTCCGCTGATCCATTTGAGTTTGGTCGACTCGAACTGAGATCAGGACTTGGGCGCATTTCTGGCCATCTTTGCGAGCAAGTTTTCGTTTCTTAAATGAGTATTTGCTACTGCTTGTGGACGATGTAGATGGCTCAAAGGCTTCCGGAACTGAAGTAGAGCTGCCGGAACCAACCCCTAGAGAACCTCTATCATGCAAGGGGAGACGACCTAATACAATGCTTCGGCGAGGTTTTGTTTCAGACAAAATGCTGTATATGGGTGACTTTCGTGGCTGTCGCTCATAAAGCAATCGCCCATCAGCGTTCTCTATATAGTTTCTTTTCGTATCTCTGGCTAACTTTGGTGCCCAGCATTTTAAATGACTCAAGATCCGTGAGTGTAGTTCGCCCACTGAGAAGGGCAACTCTGTCGAGGCTTTAGCCAAGGTTTCTGTTAGAGCCTTGGTAAAGGAATGCTCATCAACTTCCGGAGCAAAGGTTTCATAACCACAAGCAGCGATGACTTCCGTAACACCACCTTTCCCAAGCTGAAGCTTGCATGTCGGCACCGAAGCCGAGTGACAACAATCGTAAAGCAACAAAGCATCGGCATCGGCTTCTTCAAACAGGGATTGAATGCCTCCTGATGGTACAGCAACAGAAGGATCGGCGCGATGACTGGTTAGGTTCAGTATCCTCAGATCCAATGAGTAATGTGAAAAATATGGCAACGTACGCAAACCAGATGGACCCTTCGTTACTCTGCTCGCCACTCCTCGCATGCCCCGCGTAGTAGACAACTAGCAATGTGTCATCTCCATCTTTGTTCAAGAATTCTAAGACTTTTCTTTTGACGTTTTTGTCGGGCTTCTCACTTGGTATCTTGTGTTCCTCGACATCAAAGCGATAAAAATTTTCGAAAACATGTCTCAGATCAATGATTTCTTCCTTGACACCCAGATCATCATCTTCCCAAGACAAGAGAAGGACTTGAGCTTTTGAGTATCGTATTTCGTGCCGCTTAGGCCATACAGCTTGAACAGCGTAGTTGATATCAGCTGCAACTTGATCGATTGAAGGTACATGAGCGCCAGTGAGAGATATGTCGTGAGTTCGAGGAGTGAGGTGGACGAAGCCTTGTTCAATCACATCGCCCTAAATCAGTTAACATTGCCCTTAGTGGTACGTTTGGACGATCGAGACTTGCCTTGTCTCCAACGTGAACTCCGTCGTCTGAGGGGTCGCCTCTCAGCCTCGCCTCGGGCGCAAAAGTTGCTGTCGTACTGCCGGTCATGGCTTCGTCTCACACCGCAAGACTTTTATTCACCGATTCACATATATTCACTAGAGCGAAATAGATATCCTTTATTTTAGAGGTGGAAGAGAGAAAGAAGGAAGACTATGCGATGTAGAAGGCTCCGAGAGATCGGTGAGCATTTGGGTCAAGACAGGGACTGCTTTTCACGCGAGACCAATCAGTGACACAGTGGCTTAAGCACAGCATTTGTGTGTGCTTGATGGCATATCGATTCGACGAGGGCTACAAGGAGCAAAATGTAAGGAGCTAGCGTCTGCAATCGTCACCGAAGAGAAGAAGTCGCCTCTCAGAGCTGATGAAACCCGTCACCAACACAATTCATACTTTCAATGTCGCCACTTGACCTCTACTTGAGTCGTCAATCGTTGAGACAGAGGTGAAAATTAGACAATGTGAGAATAGAGACTGCGGGCTGCTTTGGAAAGATGATTGCTACAACTCAGACGTAAATGGCGCTTGCCTCTTGCAAATGAGCAGCAAATTTGGTGATTTTTTTTTGGCCAAGTATAGGCCTTGAAATGGCATACATATTGTCGGTGTGACCAGTTTCTTTCAGTCTTCCTACAGAGCTCACATACGCAACAATACCTGTGGTGATTTATTGCAAAATGTTCCTGGTTTCCTCCAAGCAGCTCCTCTCGGGCGAGAAACTAATCTTATAGAAGTACAAACTCTTCTGAGTTGCTAGGTTGACCGCCATATTCCAACCTGATAAACTCCTTTATTTCCCGTTAATATTTCCTCTTGACAATATTACCATCCATACTCCGCCGCAATGAGGAATCCGAGACCCGTTAAAGCGACCCATTCAGGTGACCGTCGCAATGAAATTTTGATACTGTTCCTCCTCCGTGAGGGGCTTGTCCACTGGCCTGACGACCTGGAAGGCCGTAGGATTAGTAGTAGGCCAGAGCACCTGATTACTACCAATCTGATCCTTCATTTCTGTGTCCTCGTCCTTAGGTGGACGATTTGAATTGGGGGAATCTTTCGGTAATTGCATAGCAAGCAAAACATACTCCGCTCTCGTCGTGTTGTCCATAATGTCATCCATATATCTTCTGACCTCGTCGGGGGGAGCGACAACTTTCTGTAGTGCGTCTAGCTGCCGACCTTGGTGGGCATATAGTCGAATGGTTATAGGTTGATAGTAGTCAATTTCGGGGTCATACTTCGGGGAGTCGCTACTGCTTCCCTTTCGAACGATCAGAAATGAAGCGATGACCTGTCCTTGGGGGAGGTATTCTAATATGCTGAACCTTGGGAAGAGAAAGCGGTCGCCAGATCCTCCATTGAACTCGAATACAATTCCGGAGATGTCGGGTTTTGCAGAGGGAAGGGGACCTTTCGAGCGAAGAGCTTGCGGCTGAACTTGGTAAGGAGATTGTGATAGAGGCGCGGGAGGAGGGGCGACAGGCGCAGGGCTGTGCTTAGGACTTGGTGATAGCTTTTTGACAGGCCCATTGACCTGCATAGGAGTGAAAGGTACAGGCTGAGCAGCAGCGGCGGCTTGACGTGCTTTTTGTAGCCTTGTCAGTTCGTCGATGTGTGATTGAAACTTCTTCAGTTCTAATTGTGTCGCCTCGCCGTTGGCGACGATTCTCATCAAACTCTTCAATTCCTCGTCTGACGCAGCTCTTTCGGCCAGCATTTGGATGACGGGATCCTTCGCACCAGACGCTGCCGGCGTATTCGTGGGTGCATCGTTGTGAATGTGGGTGGTTGAGGTAGTGCTCGGCTTACGATTCGAACCGTTCATATGCGGTGGCGGTCCTGCGGTCTGCGGCTGTGTATTTGAAGTGGCAGAGCTCGTAGTATTCGAGATTGCATGACCATGAGGTCTAGGGGTTGCTTGCTGGGCAGATTGGGTAGGTTGGGTAGATTGGCTGGGAGGTATGGCGGCTGGCGGAGGGGGAGTGGGAGGGGGCATCATGCCATTTGGAGGTCCATATTGAATGATGGGACGATGCATTGCTTGTTGCATAGGAAGCTGGGAAAGCTGTTTCGGCGTAGGTTCTTTGATCGCATACATTTGAGCATCGAAGATATGGGGTTCAACGGTGATTTGGCATGTCCCAAGCTTCGTCATCGATTCCTTTGGGGGATTGTTCGCAGGCTCGACAACGCCCTTTCTCTTCGTAGGTTTGACCCAATATCTCTCGAATATACCTTCGCTGAGCCATTTCGCCTTTGATCTCTTTATTGACTCCTCTAATACACCACTACAATAAGAGTTAGCTTGTTAGATCCGGACATATGAAGAGAAGAAGGGCAATCGTAAACTCACCTCTCAGCTACAGTCTGGAATCCCTTTGAAGACAGATTTTCCGGCTGAGGTTCGTCGACGGTGGGCAGAGGCTTTCCATTCGTGATGCTCTTTGGCAGAGCTTCTTCTACGACTGGAGCGGGAAGGGGTGGTGTTGGCTGTGCTTGAGCTCGTGGATCTGGAGGTGTCGAAGTGCGCTTCTTACTTACAGACTCAATGCGTGCAGCACGAGCAGGAAGCTTTCTCTTTCTTTCCCTCTCCATGGCAGCGGACGCCGTTTTCATAGATTTCGTCGTTGGTTGTTAAGTGAGAAACGCGTCGCGATTAGAATTGTTTGACGGGGGAAGTTCGCCCCAGAGAATCGATCAGGCGGGAGCTGGAGGAACATCGAAATCAAAATTATATTGACCCCAACCGAGTCGAATGCACCACCACAAGAGCATCAAACCTATAGAAGCTCTAGGCAGTAACTGAGGTTGTCTTTCATGGAACCTGTTTGAGCTGTGATACTCTGGATACTAGGTGAGTCAGTTTTGCCAGAACTCAGGGCGGATATTCCTTCCCTCCCTTGTTCTTCTTGCGTACCACATGGGCGCGAATATTGCTTAGCCGCCACATGAACTACTCACCGCTGTCCAATGGTGATACTGGACATTTTGATCCTAAGTGGCTTGAGCGAATGGCTCTACGCTCGTATACATACAGTCTCTGATATGAAATTCCCTTGATGTAGTTGACATTTGCCTGTTATGGCTCTGGCTCGAATCTTCAAAAAAGCATGTTGGATGTTATTCATTGGAGTGACCTTCTATGGATGTGCTCTTATTGCTCTTACGAATCCATACCTCCAGCGACAGTGAGTGTAGCTGGTCAATCACTTCCTGTCTACCACTTATTCAGGACAGCGTCCTTTATGCACACCTAGTCCAGAAGTGGTGGGTTGATAGCAACAAACCAGAGCAATTCGGTTTTGCAAGTACAGTTACTCTGAGCAACCCCTTCTACCACTTATCTGACAATACACATAGAGAATCAAGTCACCCCTTTTAACATCACCACTCCAGATCATGAGACACTCTCTGCCTGGCACGTGATGCCGTTAGGACTTTACGCTAAACACGAAGCAGAAATCATTAAACAAGCTTCAGGAAGCGCTGAGGATATAACCAGGACAAAAGCTTTTCATCTCCTGCACGATGATCCATCCTCCAAGCTCATTATCAATTGTGGGTACTTCATAAGCATAACGCAGTCACCTGCTGATGACATCCAGTCCACGGAGTTTGTCAAAGCCTCGGGATCTGAGCCGTCATGTGCTAATCTTAGCAGAATGCAGGGAATATTGCTCAAGGATGGCGGACAGAATCATATCGATCCATAACTGATGGAAGTACGAACAATATTCATATCCTGGCCATCGATTATCGAGGATTCGGACTCTCGACTGGTTTTCCAACCGAAAATGGACTCATCATAGATGGCATTGCAGCCGTAGATTGGGCCTTGAGTGTTGCTAAAGTCCCAGCAGAGAATATTGTTATTTTAGGTCAAAGTCTAGGGACAGCAGTCACATCCGCGATTGTAGAACGATATGCTATGAAAGGTATAGAGTTCGCTGGGGTGGTGATCATCGCAGGCTTCACAGACTTGCCGAATCTCCTCACAAGCTACTCGATAGGAGGATATGTTCCGATTCTGTCTCCCCTCAGGCGGTCTCCTGCAATTCAAAAACTTTTCACGAACCGCGTTGTCGACAAATGGCCATCCATTTCCCGACTTCAGAATTTCGTAAGGATAAGCCAGAGGGTGCGACTTTTCCTTATACACGCCAGAGACGATTATGAGATTCCGTGCCGGCATTCTGATTCGCTGTTTCTTGCTACTGCGAATGCAACGAGTGAATCAGGCATGGAACCGGATCTCATTGAGAAGATGAAAGCTCGGAGTACTGTGGATATGGGTGATGGCGCTTTCATCAGTACATGGAAGACAGGCGGAAACAAGATCATCAGACAGGAGATGGTGGCTTTTGGAGGTGAGTTAGCTCTGTCTTTGGTCCAGCTGAGGTTTGCCTTGAGCTGCTTATTTCAGCTGACACAATTTCTCCCAATGGATGATCAAAAACCAATCGTCTGTTCCCATGCTTGATGTGCTTGATGGGCCAAATCTGCTCATTTACTCCCGGTCACTAGGCCGCACCACATCATGTCTTGCTTCGCCTCAATTCCGGTATGATCTTCCACTGATTTTGTGTTTGTATAGGCCATAACAGCATCATGATGTCAGCTCAAGTTGGACTCGCGGTGTTAAGGGCATTCGATTTTGACGAAGGAGGTAGTCTACCCCTGTGACCTTACTATAGCAAGCGGTCAGAGGGTTTATCTATAGATACAATAAATGATCATGAGATTATCAACCCTGAAGGCTTAAAGAAAAGGGCGTTTTTCGTGCAACACAAACTCTTGCCCGCTATTGGAAATGTGTCCCATTCGTTCAAACTCACCAGTAATTCAGCCAGATTATTCGTCCGAAATCTCCTCATCGCAAGCCCAACAAGAATACACTATTATAATCACCGTTTTCAAGGGTCGACTCATAACAGCTGCGTCCTCCTCATAACTATTTACTTCTTCATCCGCTGCTGGATAGGGGGAGTATCGCTGGACATCCAGGATCGCACGGGCCCACAGACGCCAAGCACCGAATTGTACACTTGGTTTGAAGAACCCCACCAACCCACTATCAACACATCTACTTCGTCTACAATGGCTTCAAAGCCCGACGACCAGACCTCCACGCAGGAGGCGGCAGCCGAGCTAATTGCCGAATCCAACCCTACGAAGACAGCAGAGGTTGAGTCTGAAAATGAAGATGAGGACGACACGCCCCAAGCTAGCAGCTCCAACCCCGCAGCAAAGAAGAAGAAGTCGAAGAAGAAGCGTATAAAGTCGGCTTTGGGCCTGGGTGGAGGAGATGCAGCTTCGGATGCTGGGAAGCAGAAAGAACAGATCTCGAAAGCGGTGGCTGGTATGTCGAAGGAGCAGATCCAGGCGTTGCTGGAGATGAATCCGTCGTTGGCGAGAGAGTTGCAAGCGAATAGCGATGGAGGAGATTTGACAGGTGCCAGTATGGCGGAGCAGCTAAAGAGATTGAAGGTATGTTTGCTGTTTACGCGGAAACGAAAAATCCCTGAATGGCATTTACCACAGAATATTTTTAAAGATGAGAATGAAGGCTAACACTTTGCCTACAGCTCGAGGATATAATGACTGGGCTGGCTGCTAGTGGAAAGAACGTCAAGGATATGGGCTCATACAAGTTTTGGCAGACACAGCCTGTCCCGAAGTTTGGAGAGACGTCAGAAATTGTGGAGGGACCTTTCAAGATTGTTGATCCTGAACAAGTTCCCAAGGAGCCAGGACCCTTGGTTGCCGGTTTCGATTGGGTTACGATGGATCTCACGAATGATGAGGAATTGAAGGAGGTCTTTGACCTATTATACGGACATTACGTCGAAGACAACGAGGCAATGTTTCGCTTCAATTACTCTATGGCATTTCTCAAATGGTAAGTCCCTCTTCCGAGCTGAGCTATTAATTCTAAGACTTGCAGGGCTCTCATGTCCCCTGGGTGGACACCAGAGTGGCATGTCGGAGTTCGGGCAACTGCATCTAAAAAGCTCGTAGCTTTCATTTCCGCTGTCCCTGTTGCTCTCCGCGTCCGAAAGAAGGTCCTTCATGCATCCGAAGTTAACTTCCTCTCCATCCACAAGAAACTTCGCGGCAAACGATTGACTCCAATACTCATCAAAGAGATCACACGTCGATGCTATCTGAAGGGAACATGGCAAGCAGTCTACACCGCAGGCGTTGTTTTGCCGAAACCTATCAGCACCTCCCGATATTTCCATCGATCGATAAATTGGGAGAAATTGCACTATATTGGGTTTAGTCCTTTACCTCGCAATAGCAAACCCTCTCATCAAATCCTGAAATACAAGTTACCAGATCATACGACGACGAAAGGTCTACGGCCTATGGAGGCAAAAGATATCGACTCTGTCCTTGCTTTGTTGAAGAATTACCTCCAAAGATATGATATGGCCCCTGTTTTCACACGAGAAGAGGTTGAACATTGGCTGTTACACAAGGATGGAGATCAAGTAGTCTGGTCTTACGTCGTCGAAGTATGTATATCCTCCCAAACAGATCTATCCAATTGACTTTTCCAGACTCCATCGGGGCACATCAGCGACTTCATGTCCTTCTACATAATTGAATCCTCCGTAATAAACAACGACAGATACAACAACATCCGTGCCGCCTACCTTTACTACTATGCTACTGACGTCGCTCTTCAACCCAAATACTCCAAATCAGACCTAAAAGCACGTCTGAATGAGCTAGTTAACGATGCCTTGATCCTAGCCAAGAAATACAAGTTCGACGTCTTTAATGCGCTGACCCTCATGGATAATGCCCTTTTCCTGGACCAGCAGAAGTTCGGCGGTGGCGATGGGCAGCTGCACTTCTATTTGTACAACTACAATGCAAATCCGATTGCTGGGGGGGTGAACAAAAGAAATGAGGTTGATCAAGATGGATGTAGTGGGATGGGGTTAGTTATGCTGTGATCCTGAGGGTCGCCTGGGCCTCAAAAGTTCGTTGTAGCATGGGATACCAAAATGAAGAAGAGCATACAACCTAAGATTCAAATCACCGCCATGCAAAACATCATATTCGCCGAGGCCCAAGTCTACATGCGCCCCCAAGCCTAACCTTAAACCTCTCCATAATCTGCTCTACACTTTCGCATTCTTCATCTTCCCCACCTTCTCGATCATACCCTCTATCATTCCGTTATGCCACTTCTCCTCCTCAATCATAGCCACATGACCCATGCCCTCCCTAATCTCACTCGTACCTGGCTGCAACATCTCAATCAACTTTCTGCCATGCGGAACAGTAATCATCTTGTCCTCCGTGCCATGAATCACCATGATACGCTCTCGGCCTACTTTATCGCCGATTTCTCGCAGCCTTAAGATTCTCAAAGTCAATTTTGCTTGTCCAATCATTACTCGGAGGTATTGTTGGGTAATGCACTATAAAGAGCGATGATACGAGATTAGGGTCTCACGTACTGTTCTGCGGATTTGTGGTGCCAGCCCGCTGCGATGACTTGAAGCATGAATCCGTGCTTTGTGAAAGCGATGGGGTCGAGGCGTTTGGTGAGTTCTTGTGCGGCGAAACGCTCGAAGTTCGTGCTGAACTTCTTGTATTCTCCGGATGGTGGGAGAACGACTGGTTTTGTTAGTGGAGCGACAGCGAGAAGAAAGGGAGGGATATGAAGAGGAAAATATCGACGAGCGGAAAAACAAAAGACCTACTGTTGGGCGTAAAAGCATTAGGAAGGGGGCAGTCATCTGGTTTCGCCAACCATGTATCTGCGAAGAGACTACGGGCTGCATCTGTTATTGAGCGGTCGAGGGATTTGGGTATGAACATGTTGATCCGCGTCCTTAGATTCTCTACGAAAGAAGTGGTATTTTCGATAGCTGCTGCTGTGGAGATGAGGTTGAGACATGCGATTCGAGTCGGTATTACATATGCCTAGATCAGATTAGCCAATATCCTGAATCCCCCGGAAAGAAGAGAATACTAGTTCCTGTGCAATCATACCGCCCATGCTGACACCTGAAACATACAATTGACGCTCTTCAGTCCATCCTAGGTGATCGAGTAGTTCCATGAGATCCTTTGCCATCTCAGATGTTGAGTACCGCATAATTGGCTTATCGGATCCACCCATACCTCGGTTTTCGAAGATCAGGGATGAGTACTTGTCGCCTTCGATATGACCGAACCTGAGAGTCTGTCTTTGCCATGCACTCTTGAGTGAACCAAGGCCCATGATCCACTGGATAATATTAGACCGCGTGCAAAAGATAGACGACGGTTGGTAACTTCAGAGCCGGAGACTAATAACAATACATGCAGATGAGTCGATGCGTCAGAAGTCAAAATGTATGAACAGCAGAAAGCAGACCCATAATACAAATACAGCACTGGTTGGTGACTCTCTATCATTGTTGCACGTGACAATGACTTCGAGACACATTTCGCAGAAAAGAGGGAGATCTGAACATACAACGAGCTTGATATCGCCATGGCCATGGACCTCCCAATCAATGTTGATCGGTCCACCTCTTCCAACAGCAACAGGCAACTTGCCACTCTGTGTAGGCTTGAATGTCCATATTACGTCCGGGAAAGCTGGGTGAGCAAGAATCTGCTCCACATTCGGCCGGGAATTCCTGAGAAACATTAGCAAAACATCATTTGAAGGAACTTTATTGCATACATCTTGTGGATGGAGGGAAGATACAGTCAATGCAAAAACGTTGATCTGAATCATGAATGCTGCAGGAACATTTAGCTCCAGAAATTGTCTACCGATGAGCCGAGCAGCTCTGGGAGATGTCTTGGCATTCACCCCGGCTAAAAATCAGGGAAGTGTTGAACGCGCTCTAGCTTTTATTTCAACGACCTTCCAATCTCTCAAAGAGCTTGAAAGATATGGACCGTGTAAACAAGAAGACTCTGGATATCTTCGTCGCCGACTATCTACCTCCTCATGCCGACTGGAAATCCTGGACACACCCAAAGACCGGAGAAGTCTACGAAGTCACGTTATCCACCTCCACAGCTGTATCGGCCGCAGATTTCGAATCCTGCTTCCGACTCATCGAGGATACCAGTGCCGAAGACTATAAGAAGTCCAGCGATGGCTGGAAACCGCGAGCCAAGAAGAAAGAAATGCAACTCTTGGATCTTAAATACTTCCTCGTGAAGCACAACCAGAAGGTCGAAGGATTCGTCTCCTTCATGCCAACATACGAAGACGACTATCCAGTCATATACTGCTACGAGATACACCTATCATCCTCATTACAGAGGTAAGGCTTACTTCTGTTCTGGTATTATTTTATTTGTTACTTGTCATGCCTCATGTTTGGGATGCACTGATACGTGGCACAGCACAGGATTAGGGAGTATTCTCATAGGGCATTTAGAAGCGATTGGAGTGAACATTCCTGAGACAGAGAAGACGATGCTTACTTGCTTCACATCAAATGCGCAAGCAGTAAGATTTTATGAGAAGTTGGGTTATGTGAAAGACCCGTATTCTCCGCCCCCAAAGCAGCTGAGAAATGGGACGAAGGTCGAGGCTGCATACGTTATTTTGAGCAAGCCCATTGAGAGATAATCTCGCTCAAGCTGAGACACCCACTGTCTTGCGCGCCGCAAGGCTGCTATCAAATTGCGTGGAAGTTGACGGGAGCTTCGGAAGGCGGATCTGCAGTATCAAAATTGCGACTGGACTGTCGAAATGTGCCAATAGTGAGCCCTCAAACGCGAGTTAGTGGATTAGCAACATCTTTCAACCGTTCCCAACGGTTCCCAGGATCGATCGACCGAGACTTGAGAGCCCACTGCCCAGAGCCCAATCCAACTCTCGTTACCGGAAGCTGAAATTTATGGGTTTGCAATTGGCAGAAGTAGGTCGCAAAAGGGTATCGGCCATAATCAATTCGGGAAGAATGCAAAGCTAGTTCCAGCCCCCCAGGCTTACTGAGATACAAAGATTGGGGAAATCTACCTAGGGCTGAGAAATGTGGCGTCAGCCTCGTCCGTTTTCAGCCTTTTCGCTTCGATCTCCTTGGCGGCATGGGCATGCTCCCTTAATTTCATATGTCGACGGTCTGCACTGCCGGCAAGGTGGAGTGATTGCGGCTGGACCTCTCAATTCTTCTAGCTCGAAGCATGCACTCGGTGTACAGGATGATCTCTGTGGAAATGAGATGAGGTTGGTGGATATGACTGGGCATCGACTGATCTTGGCTTTTTGACTATTTTCACTATTGACCTTTCTTTTTGAGGAGCTATAGGCTTAAAGCTGTGTGTTCCCCACCAAGACTGTTTGGACTTTTCAACTTTCGTTCCTCAAATCTGCACGCCGAAAGTTACTCATCTGTCTTCTCGTCCTTTCAATCCATCCCTCATAAACATTCAAATTCTCGCTATGGATACCAATGGAATGAACAAAGACGCTTCCTACCAGCAACAGCCCCAGCCACAGGTGTATGCACAGCAGCCTGTCTACCAACAACAGCCTACCACACAAGCGGAGCCAACATATAGCAAACAACCAGGCCAGACTTCGGATTGGCAATATGGTCTCTTCGACTGCTTTGAGGGAGCTGATAACCTATGTCTGAAAGGTACGTGTGACACCATTTTCTTGGGAGAGTAGATTTGAGAGCTGGGGCTGCCAAGGACGTCTGCCCGAGACATGACGGTTTCCGACACAACTCTAAGCCTCTTAGCTCTCTTAGCCTCTTCACCGATGCGGCACTGATAACCGAAACAGGAACCTTCTGCCCATGCTTCGTATATGGCAAGACCTCCAACCGCGTTCGAAACCCGACTCTGCAAGGCTATGAGCGATTCAACACTGACTGCATGACCTGGGCTGGTCTTCAATTCTGCTGTGGCGTCGGATGGGTGTATGTTCCTCCTTTTCTCTCCTCTATACCATGCGGCTGACTTATACAGGGTGCAAATGATGAAGCAAGGCGAGATCCGTCAGCAATATGGCATCCAAGGTGATGGCCTTACAGACTGCCTCCTTTCATGGTGCTGCCATTGCTGCTCCCTCATCCGGATGGAGAAGGAGGTCATCAGCCGTCAACAACAAGCTGGCGTCGTCCAGACTGGTTACATCGCCCCTCCTGCGGGCATGGTTGCTGAGCCTAAGACTCAGTAAATACCCACCGAGACGACACAGTCGCATATGTCTGTAGGAAAGGGGAGGGGATTTGGAGTCTTGACACGGTACCTTTATTCATTTTGCGTGGGAATTGGAATGAAATGATACCTGGTGTGCTGTAATGAAGATGCTATTCTCTTGAATTGAAGGAAATTTATCACATTCTTCGTCAACCCACCTTTTGTTTTTTCATCCACTTCGTGAGTCGAGAGAACGTAGTCGAAACGCTGCTTGCGTCAGAAACTTGAGTATTTGCCATGTCCCGACTCCTGATTGTTCAAATTATTTCCAATTTCAAATATCAAGATGCTGTGGTTGTTCTACTATCTTCAGCCATCGTGATGTCTAAGACCATTTCGTTTGATTTTGCCTCAAGTTTCAGTCGCTCAGATTACTTGAATCATTAAGGTGAGTAGGACTTAAAGCGGAGTTCTCAATGAGTATGTGGATGGTGAACAATCTTCAATTTTGGTTTTCCAGTGGCAGAGACATCCTCTCAATCATCCTAATCCTCTAGTGCGAATGGATCAAGAATCGCTTCAGGCGGCCACTCCAACTCCTTATACCCAACCTCAAAATCATAAACTCCACTACCAATCTGCTTCTTCTCTTCAAGACCTGGCAATTTGACCACTCCGCTACTATTAGGTGGCACCCTGACCGTCATCTTTAATTTCCCACTCTCGATCCTCCACTTACACTCCACCAGCCCATACGGACTCTTATACTTGACCTCTGCACTGGTGATTGTCCCACCCGGTACCGGCTCGAATCGTACAATTTTCCATCCCGCTCCTCCTTCCGCAGGGCTAATGCCCCCCACAGTGGAATGCAGCCATGCCCCCACTGACCCAAGGGCATAGTGATTGAAGCTCGTCATCGACCCAGGATTGATGCTCCCATCCGGCAACATGCTATCCCAGCGCTCCCACATGGTCGTTGCACCCATTGTGATGGGGTATAACCAAGAGGGACACTTCGTCTGCAAAAGCATCCGGTATGCCAGTTGTGTGTTCCCGGTAGATGAGAGTGCGGGGCAGATGAGAGGCGTTCCTACGAAGCCTGTTGATATCTTGAACTGTGATGCTCGGACTAGCTTTGCTAGACGCTTCGCTGCTGATTCTTTCTGAATTTCTGTGGGGAACAAATCATAGGTTAGTGCTTGAGAGAGAGAAGTCATGGTATCCGGTGCCAGACGTCCGGAGGATGTCATATACTCTTCTTGGAACAGCCTTTTTATTTTCGTCGCTTCAGCCGTGTAATGCTTGAAGTCATCCTGCCGGTCGAGGATCGAACTGACCTTAGCCATGACCGCTGATATGTGCGCTAGATAGGCGTTGGCCACAAGATGAGGATCCGTTTTCGCTTTTCCGGGATCTGAGGGTGGTGCGTCGGGGTCAAGCCAATCGCCTAGTTGGTGGGTCGTTGGATCCCAGAGGCCGTTGGATTGGCGAGGGATACCTTGATCGAGCCATGCTTTCATACTTTTGAGCTGCGTTCGGAGGATCTCCTTATCACCAAAAGCAGTATAAAGATCATAAGGCAATAGAACCGCGACGTCGCCCCAGGCCGCCTGAGCCGTGTTGGAATCTAAGCCAAGAATATTAGGGACCACGAGAGGTACGACGCCTTTGTAATCATGGATCTGCTCTGCTGCCAAATCTTTCAGCCAGCTTGAGAGCATGCCGGACGTATTGTAGAGGAATGAAGCTGTTGGTGAGAACACTTGGATGTCACCCGTCCAGCCTAGACGTTCGTCACGCTGTGGACAGTCTGTTGGGATAGAGAGAAAATTGCCACGCATGCCCCATTGTATGTTTTCGTGTAATTTGTTGACCATGGAGTCAGAACAGTTGAAAAATCCTGTCTGCTCCATATCTGTGTGCAAGACTACTGCTTCAATATCCGATTTCTTTGGGGACCCGGATGGCCAATTCTCGACTTGCACATATCGGAACCCGTGGAAAGTGAAAGCTGGCTCCCAGACAATGGGATCGTTGGAGAGAATCAAGTGGTCTATAGGTTTGGCGCTTCGTAGTGGACGAGTTGCTATTTCACCGTTTTCGAGCACTTCAGCATGTGTAAAGGTTATTGTATGACCTTTCGGTCCGGAAGCCCGAACGTTGAGCCAGCCGACGAGATTTTGGCCAAAATCAATTATCGTTTTACCTTTTGGGCTTTTAAGCACCTTCTGAATCTTGACAAATTCGGTCTTGCGAACTGGTGGCCCTGTTGGAGACTGGAGCTTCGTGTTTGGGAAATCCATCGGTTCAACGGCTGCCCAGTGTTTATCGTCGAGCGCTGGTGAGGACCATCCTTTGACTTCTAGTGATGCATCGTATGTCTCTCCATCATAGATTTCAGATGCGATTCTAGGTCCAACTGTTGACTTCCAACTTTTGTCGGAAGTGATTGTCATCATTTTCCCATCTTCATATACGACTTCCAATTGGACAAGAAGAGCCAGTCTTTTCGAGTATATGCATCTTGTTCCATCGCCCCATCCAAGCCGTGTACTAGACCAGCCCTCGCCAACTTCCACTCCAATAGCATTCTCCCCTTTCTTCAATGAGGTGACATCAAATGTCTGATAATTGAGTCTATGCTTGTATGATGTCCACCCAGGAGCTAGCACGTGATCTCCAATTCTACTTCCATTGATATATGGCTCGTATGCACCTTGAGCAGTAATGTATAGTCTAGCAGATTTTACCTTCTCTTCGACCTCGAATGATTTCCTGAACAAGATAGGTCGAAGTGCGCCGCTTGGTGCCTTAATTCTTTCCGCACCAATCAACGTCGCCGTCCAGTCTTTGCGAGTGAGCAAGCCAGTTTCGACTGAAAATGCCTGGGACCACGGTGTTGTCTCCGACTTGGATCCTCCCGTTGCTCGTACTCGTACTAAAGCTGACTCCCGAGCTTTCAAGGGTTTGGCTGGCCAAGGAATCAATGAGGAATCAGAGGAGTTGACGCAGAAAAGTTGCGGCTCGCACGAATTCACCAATGGACTCGATATTTCGACTTCATATGAAGCTTGCGTCCAATTCTTTGAATCTCCTTTGAAGCACCAGGATATTCTGGGCTCGCTCTCGCCGATACCAAGTGCCTCTCGGTGATGCTCGAAGCATAGGGAGTCAATTTCAACCATTGTGGGCTGACGTCTCGGAAGAAGGTTGAGAAGGAAAGACATTTGACTCTGAATATATATTTTTATATGTCAACTTGGATCGACATAGATTCGTAGACATTGGCCCGAGAAGGTCCGGAGACTTTTTGCGCCTCTTCCTCGAATCCTTGACCCCTCGATATCTCGTCGCTTGAGAGAAAGAGAACTTGCAGTTTGCTGGGTTCTTGTCGATATTCTTTTGGATGCTCGAGGCACATCTGGGCTGTACAAGTGATCTGTAGATGATACAAAGCTGTCGATGTACGTGTAGATGGTTTTCCTGAAGTCACAAGAAGCCTCCCCTCCCTAGCCTTCACGGGCCCAAATTAAGCGAGGAGCTACTCGTATTGAGCCGCGGTGTTCTGTCCCGCCGGGGCTTCTTCAGTATCCATTTCGTCACAACTTTCATCACTACGGAAACTTCAATCCCAACGCATGCCATGCTCGATGCAGTTGCTTCGACCATGTGTTTTCTTACGCACTTACGTATCCTCCGCTAAAAGTCCCCGCTCAAAACTTGGGAACACAATTGGGTTGGATCATGTAAGTCTCTCTATTGCTCATCGACCAGTAGAAGGTCGATTTTACTGACAGACGCGTCGCAGTTCCTGCAGAGGAATAAAGCCATTGCACTATGGCGTAACGTAGTCCGCGGGTGTCGGAGGATTGCAGACCCACAGACCAGGGGAGAAACATTACGCTTTGCGAGGGAAGAGTTCAAGAGGCACAAGCACGTTACGGATATTGTATGTCTTTAATACTACGGAGTTCTCTAGCGGCCCAAATAAGCAGAAGACGGGGCGAAAGCTGACTGTATACCTAGACCCATATTCGCTACCTTATTTCGACTGGCAAGACCCAGTGGGATACAATGGAGAGGTATATTGATGGCCTATGAGATGCTTGGGTTGAATCACGAGCCATGTACGAAGGGATCGGACTGCTCGGAATCCCGCCCGTAAGCAGGAAACAGCTTGACGAGCTTGATAGTCAAATTATCCAAGCTGTAATGGGAACAAAACAAGTCCAAAACATGTCAGGCCCAGAGCGAGCAGTACCCCAATTGATCTGCGCTGAGAAGAGAGAATGGGAGTGGTCCCGAGCTCAGCATTCCAATATCATATCAACCTTCCGAAGCTCCAAGTCTATATTCACTTGTACATCATACATGTAGCCCTCAAACGCCGCCTGTGCAAATGCGTCAAACCTCGTAATATACAACCCGCTCCGCGCACAATCCCTCTCATTTCCCCTGCCTCGCCTTATGCTTTGGATTCAAACTGCAGATGATATATACCCTCCCCTTGCCATTCTTGTTGCCTCCTTTCCTCCTCACTGCCTATGTTCACACACTTATCAGCAAAGTCTCTTGAATCCCAATTCCCACCACCCAATATGCAACTTTTAATCCAATGCGCAACTCATTTGAGGCAGAAGAAGAACTAAAAGCTTTCCAAGGCTGAATCTGAATGTGAAAGAGAGCTCGAACTCACCTTACAGCCCTCACACCTCTTCTTGACCGAACTCATGGTTTTCATGCCCCTACTCTGCCCTGTCACTGTCACGCCATTCGCCAGCATCTGAACGTTCGCTCCCATCATGTAACCAATCCCATTGTGCGCTCGACACTGTATCCTTAGCGTTGGCCTCTGTAGAATTTGGCATTGTGTTGTGATGGATGATAGACATCTCGAGCTCGTTACCGTTCGGCTTGTTGTTGAGCGAATTATGGAAGGTAACAGCACCCGCGCGGTGCGCAGGAGAGAGGTTGATGGTATCATTTCTTTGGATTGAGTTGAGAATCTCAATCACTGGGGAAGGTGGTCGATTTCGTCGTAGTCGATAAAGATTGAGGTTTGGCGGATTTGAAGATTGATTAGTCATTGCACGTGATGAGCTGGTCGAGCTGTGGGAGTTTTCTGGAGAGCAGTTAGTGGATGAACCACTTTGTATTTGTCGACAGTCCGAAAGCTTGTATTCACTGTTCTATAGATACATACAGACTAGAAAGGATCTTGTTGAGAATACCTAACATCTGTGATATCTGTCTGTCTATTTCCATTTTCTCTATCCTGGAAACAAATAACCACCAACTCCAGGCTAAACTGTCGCAAACATCTACTAAAGTCCTCTCTAAGCTTATATTTATCCATACTCAGGACCTCAAGAACGTCTTGAAAACCTCGCTCTTCGTGCAGTCCTCCCACGGATATCCAACCCTATTCAAGAAGCTCTCTAACTCCTTGAGCTCATCATCTGGGCACACAATACCGGCAAGGATCTTCCCAATATCACTTCCCGCATTCCGATATTGAAACAACGAGATATTGTATCGTGGTCTCAATGTGGCAAGAAATTTTGCTAAAGCTCCAGGCCGTTCGGGGAAGTTGAACATGTAAAGACGCTCGTGTGGAACTCCAGATCGTCCACCAACGAGATATCTAATATGAGACTTCGCGAGCTCGTCGCCAGAGAGATCCGTAGCTTTCATGCCACCTGCCGATATACGCGACAGTAAGGACTCTAGCTCAGCATCTCGCTGGGAGGCGGGTGAGGTGAGGGATATGCCGAGGAGAACATTGGCAATGGTGTCTGTCGCATACCTGTACGAGAATTCCGTAACAGCGTGTGGGAGAACCACTTTCACTAATTCCGAGAATGCACCGGGCTGCTCGGGTATACTGACGCTGATGAGCGCTTCTTTCTTCTCGCCCAAAGCTGCACGCTCAGCAACGAATCGTAGGCGGTCAAAATTCATGTTCGCGCCTGAGCAGATCGCTACCAGGTTTCGCGAAGTGTTTGCTGATGGGTGAGAAGCGACATACTTCTTAAGTCCAGCGAGAGCTAATGCACCTGCTGGCTCGACGATGGAGCGTGTGTCTTCGAACACGTCCTTTATGGCGGCGCAAGTCTCATCGGTTGTGACTTGGATAATTTCGTCGACCACTTCTTGACATATCCTGAAAGTCTCCTCGCCAACTGTTTTCACTGCTGCCCCATCCGCGAAAAGGCCAACATCTTTAAGAAGTACCCGCTCCCCTTTGGCCAGAGATTGTACCATAGCGTTGGCATCGTATGCTTCCACTCCAATGATTTTGACATGTGGGGCTATGCGCTTCACATATACGCCAATACCAGCAATTAGACCGCCTCCTCCAACACAACAGAATATAGCTTCCAGCTTCTGTATGTTTGTTTGGCGTAGAAGCTCCATTCCGATTGTGCCTTGTCCCGCAATGACGTATGGATCGTCGAAGGGAGGTATGTTCGTCAGACCGTGCAGTTTCTCTAATCTGGCACACTCCTCTTTCGCTGAGTCGAAATCCGCTCCATGTAACACAACCGATCCACCTAGTCTCGAGACGTTAAGATGCTTGATGCTCGGTGTACCTTCGGGCATGACAATAGTAGCAGGTATTTTGAGCTTGCGAGCTGAGTACGCGACACCTTGGGCATGGTTTCCTATACTCTGTGAGCTTCAATCACATTTGGCCAGGATTCAAGCAGACAAACCAGCAGAACAAGCAACGACTCCCTTCCAGCTAATTTTTTTATCCAAATGCGCCATCTTATTATACGCCCCTCTCAATTTGAAGCTAAACACCGGCTGCAAGTCCTCTCTCTTCAGCAGAACCTTGCATTCTAACCTATTACTCAAGTTCGTTGCGGGAGTGAGGGGTGTTTCTTCAACCACTTCGTAGACGCGGGAGGTAAGGATGAGACGTAGATACTGCCCAATCGTCAATTGAGGCTCCTATCAGATAAGTAGCCATACATCTGGATAGCCATTTGGCAGAATAAACTCGTCAGGAATCAACCCTTTAATCTTCGACCTGGGACTGTCGCTCGACGGTGTAGGATTGCTTGAATATTCCGTCAAGCTCAGCGCATTCAGACTCGGAGTCCTAGGTCTTGAAGCAGATGTTGTAGGCGTATCACTGCCACTGCCGTTGATTTTCACACCATTCTCCATTTCTTATTCTTGTTGTGCAAACCAATTGCTGAGGGCAGTTGTTGTGGTGGGGGAATTATGACTCGCGAGATCGGAGCTTGAACACCAAAAGTTTCTATGCAACAATTCATTTTTACAGGGGGGTTTTTCCGCTCGGATAAACTTGCTCAATTACCTCACCATTTCATAGAGAGCTTTGAATCCCCTCTTGTACATATACGAGCCACTATTCTGTTCGAAAGAAAGCCAGGATGACTTCAAATACACCGAAAGGTATTTCATCCGCTGGGACGCCGCTCCCTTCATCATTTGATGGCAACTCGTACGTTTCCTAGCCTTTACTAAACTGCTATCAAGCTTCAAACTCTCAGAGCTTTCTAACACTACCATAGGGAGTTCTACGAAGAAAACCGTTGGCAAAAATTCTCTCGGCGCCTGACCGAGGAACCCCTCATCCCGCTGGGCTGCCTGTTAACATGCATGGCCCTGTTCGGTGCAACGCGCTCCATCCGCGCCGGCGACCACAACCGCACACAACGGATGTTCCGGGCACGTATTGCAGCGCAGGGTTTCACGTTAGTGGCCATGGTTGCTGGCAGTGTATATTGGCAGAGTGATCGAGACAAGCGGAAGGAGTTTGATGGGGTGGTTGCGGAGCGGAAGGCGAAAGAGAAGAATGAGGCTTGGATCAGAGAATTGGAGGCAAGGGACGAGGAGGAAAAGGAGATCAAAGCTATGAGGGATGCGAGGAGGAGGGGAGTTGAGTATATTAGGAAGGAGAAGGTCGATGGTGTGAAGAAGGAGGTTGAGAAGATGGTTAAGGACGTGAAGGAGGAGAAGGTCAAGCCAGCTGAGAATAAGGTCCAGGAAAAAGTGGCAGAGGGTGAGAAGGAAGCGAAGAGCGTTATGGAGAATGTGAGGCAAATGTTGGGTGGGAAGAAATCATGAAGATAACCAAGCAGGCATAGTTGGTTTGGGATGGAATTGGCGTTCGGGTGCATATGGGTCTGAGCAGGCTTCCAAATGTACACTATTAGGTGGGAATTACAAAAGGGCCACGCCAATCAATATTCAGTTTCGTTGATACGGGAGGATGAGACTTGTGAACGTTCGGTATTTGACTCCACAGAATGCTTTCGGATCGTTTCAGAGTTTGCGTGGATTGTAGTCAAATCTTGCAATACGCAGCAGAAACCAAATCGCTTGAGCGGAACGAATGACATGGAATACAATCGCTTCATAGAATATATAAATCGAGGCCCGACTGACGGCCTTTTACGGGATGCTATTAAGTAGTCCTGGTCTCAATTCTGCACAACAATATCCTCATGAGGAGTTCTAACAATGTTGTATAAACACACTATGCAGCTCGCATGTATTCCGCATCCTTGCCCAAACGCCTCGCTAATGTCTCAAAAATTTATATCCAACCAGTGCCTTACTGCAAACCTTTCTAGCTCATAGAACCTCCGCTTCTGTTGGCTCCTATCAAACCTGCCATTTCAAGTAAAGCTCTGTCGGCTTCAACATCACCTGTCCCCAGGTTGACTCTCCTCCTAGCCTCCGCCTCCCTCTCCTCCCAAGCCCACCGTTGCCTTTGCTGCTCTGCCTCAGTATCTCCCCCACAGCCCCATACCTCCAGACTCTCAATCTCAAATCGATCCTGCCAATCTCGTTTCCTGGTTTGAGAGTTGTGGAATGCTCCGCCACCACTCGTGTAATTGTGCGTGAAGACACCAAACTCAAAGCTCGAATCAAGCCTCAACGATACGGCCCCAAGATTGACATGAGGCGATAAACCAGCTGTGGCTTTCGCTTTGGGATGAGGGTTTCCAAAGGCAATACCTGAATGAGAGATCGGTGGCTTGGCGAAGGAGACATAGTCGTTGTTGACGGAAGAAGCATGAAAGACTTCATGCACTGGCTCGAGTTGAAAGAGGAGAGTATCAGCGTCGCCGATACACTCTTTATGTGTTTGCTTCCACGGTTGGGCTAGATACACGCCGAACACCATGTGTGAAGATTTGCTACTATCTGGGAAGCGCTTTGGTGGTAACGTATCTGCGAATGCACGTTCTTGACCACCGGATGGGGGATCAGAGACTCGATTTCCAGAGACTAGAAGAATAGTTGGTGCTCTCCAATTGAAGACTCTCGACTCAAAACTACCCATAGAGAATCCAGCATCGCCGCCAGAATAGAGTAGGCGAAGACGTCGAAATAATGACTCCCCTGGAATGAAAAATGACAGTTGCGATAAAACATTGAGATCCAAAATCTCACCCATCTGTGGAAGAAGTGGTTGATCTTCCGCTGGGTCTAGTGGAGGCCATGGAGTCGGGTTAGACTCTTTCCGCTTCGTAAAGTCAATATTTTTGGAGAAAAGGAAATGCTCAAACAGTGCATTGAAGCCGTTGAACAAGAACGGCAATGAAATAGGTATTACGGTATTGAATTGATGAATTTTGACTCCGGGAAACTTTTCCACGTTCACGAATGAAGCCAGTATATAATCCGCCGTGCTTCGAAGTCCTTCCAGTGCGTCTCCAGTCAGACGCTCAGCGTGCCGTGCTAGACTTTCTTGGCTGCCCAAGGGTGCAATCAAAAGGAGAAGCATTATGAGCTTTTTGAGATTGTCCGACGGAATGGATGCCTGTCTAATGGGTGCATCTCCATGTCGGAATACTTCAATGGCATCCAAAGATTCAAGTGCGGCCAATGCAAGATCGTCATCGTCATCATATTCAGCATAGTCATCTGCTGCCTCATCGATAGCGAACCCAGCCGCATGGCTCCTCGGAGCGTCCATTTTTGCGTCTGCAGCTCCATCGAGTATCTCCTTATCTGCATCAAGCTCATGTTGTCGGTCATAGACTGCGAGACTACGAAAGAAGAGCTTCGTCCTATCCCGATTGCCCTTCTTCAGAACCCTTTGGTATCTCTCCGTCATTATGACAACCACCATTATCATCTGTTCAAAGCCCAATACGACCGGCGCGTCTTGTCCGAATGGAAATGCACCGAGGTAGGAAACCATCTGGAAGATGATCGAAGATACGCCCAATATGTCTGGCACTTCGAGCAAACGAGCAATGGTCTCTTCCTTGAGGTATGAGATTGAGTCCTGATGGTCTGCTAGGCTTTTGAAGACATCTTGGAAGGAGTAAAGTTCGAGAGGAGTGAAGCATCGTTTTGCAAACTTGAGAGCCTGTTGACAGCAACGTCAGCGGAGTCATTCTACTCGACTTATCAGTGTAGAGTGGAGTGTATTCGTACCAACTCATGACTTAGCTGCTCCGTCGAGGCATGTTGAGTCTCAACGGACTGAGATTGCCCCATAGCTGTTCAAATTATTTGAATCATTTGGACCAAGTGTTGCGTTTAAGGTCCAGCCTACAAGTTTTCATTCGAAGTAACGGCTGAGGAAGTGAGGTTGTTGATGCCCGCCTGGAGCGCCCCGCCACCTGTACTCGTACATCAAATGGCGCCGCCTCGACTTGACCAGGGTAGGCCAGGCTACCAAATCCAACATATAGTTATAACTCGATTACAGAGCGCTTGAACGTCCCGTCCTATCCCACAGCATCATAGTTTACGCCCAATATATTCATCTGTAGCCAAGTGGACTTTCCATATTACTGTTTCTAATCTGACTGTCAGGAGGCATTTCAGCACCCAGCGTAGTACAAGTGTGCCAAACCTCCTGCTCCAAAATTGACAGCCATGAAGGCAGAGTTATATATCCTATGAGCATCATACGGTAATGCATTCTTCTACTTTTCTCTCATATGTGTTATTTCAAGTAATACTTCGACTGTGATCAGGTGGCTCGCACGAGCTCATTTCCTCGCGGCAGCACTGCAGCAGTTGTGGGAAAATTGCTTCGGCCTGAATAAATTCACACAGTTGAGGTGCAACATGGCGCAACCACGATTGGCATCTGCGAGCTCGCGCTTGCTCTCTTTACGTTTGGGTTTTTTCTCTAGGAGTCTATGAGTCTATGACGCCGCTGAAAGTCTTCTCTCCCCCTTCGCGCCCAAGCTCACCAAGCACGCAACCCCCTCTTTGCTCTTCCCTGCCATAGCACGAGTGACGGGCATCAAAAATTTCGTATGCGGAGACCACTTCTCCTCAAAAGCTCCCCATGCTGCATCCCGCCATGCATGCTTCTCTTCGAAGCCATTTGGCTCATCGCAGGACAGGTCTGCGCCATGGTGAGCAAGTGCTCGGATCGTTTCGATACATTCAGCAGGGTTCAACTGCCAGTCTTGCGCCGTGATACAACCTGAGGTTTGGAGAGTGAGCCAAGAGGGATTGTAAGTGGACAATTGTCGAAGGAGAGAAATGTGGAAACGGAGGTGTCAGGATATACGTACTGACGGGCTGCACAATATCATATGATTTACAGGGAAAACCTTGCAACTTGAAACCGTCTGCTACTTCAGATGGTGGCTTTTGAGGGTTGGTTGTAGCAGCCGCGCCGGCTTTGTTTTTGTTGAAGTCAGCATACGTTCCAGTGAGCGAGAAGCCTTTGAACGAGAGACTTTGGTTGTAAGGGTATGGGAGAACGCATACCTTGCAAAAGGAGTTTGACTGTAGCAGCACACATGGGAGTGAAACGTGCTAAAGGAGAGTATCCAAACCCGTCGTGGAGCAGTTTGGGAGTTCCATAATGGGACCCATTCTCTATTTCATCTCTTGTCAGTCCCTTGGGCCTGATCGCCTCTTTCAACTTGTAGACCGTCCAGATGTACGCGTTGACATTGCAGTTTTTACTCAGCAGAAGCTGGACAAACCGAATTCTCTCCTTGGTGTCGATGATTTTTGATGCAGCTGAGAGTACATTGAGGTATTCGATATGTGCTCGGTTTCCAGTGCGAGCGTAAGATCCATAGTCAGGGTTGGCGTGCGACAAGAATATTCCAGCATCAACATCCGCATGCTGTTTTACAATCAGGTACGATGCAATCTTAGCTCTCCCGGCAAGAAGTGTATGGACCAGTGCAGTGTTGACAGCGATAGAATCAGCACCTCGGCGGACCATATAGTCAATCACGAGTAAGTGGCCCGAAATAGCAGCGAAGTCAAGGGCACGGTGACGGATTGGCCTGGAGCCTGTGACACTGAAGTTTGCGTCTGCGCCTAACTCGAAGAGCCCTTCGATGATCGCTAGATCGCCTTCCTTTGCGGCTGCTTCGAGCGCCGTGGCAAATGTCGAGAGAGAGAACTGACTACTGCTCTGACTCCGTTTATGGCGACTCAATGACAATCTTTTCACGCCGTTCGAAGGTTCACCGCCTTCTATCTCCACAAGACGTTTATGGGCAGTTTCTTTGCTCTCGGGACTGCAATGCGATGCCTCTACTTCGGATATTCCTGGCAAAGCCATATCGCGTTGATCTACAGGAGATGATGGTGCCGAGGCAGACCCACTTCGGATTCTTCCAAGCAAACTGGACCTCCGATTGGTTCTAGGAGCCTGTGGAATATCTTTGTGAATTATGCTTGGACTGACTGGACTGATTGGACTCCTCGGTGTTTTTGGAATTTCCATTTCTGACCGGTCGGTACGCTCGCTGAAGAATGGGTGATTGAGGGGGACAACCGGTTCTATTTTGGTTTTCGAGAAATCAAACCCTCCCGCTCGAAGTGCGCTCGGCAGTAAAGGTGCCATGTCTGCTTCGTGAGGCCCGGATACGCTGGAAAAAGTCGACATACTCCTGACACTTTCCGTCTCTGGGCCTGGAAGAGTAGAGCCACTCTGCATCGTGCTGGCTTCTTTCACACCATCAGCATGAGAGCTTCTGTGGAGGTCTTGCATGTCTTCCAAGTAAGACGATGCTCTAGGCCGCATACTCTGACGGCTTCCGCCACCGTTCTCGAATTCACTTGCCGGGTACAGAGGTGACGACGGAAGCGTATTGCTCGCCCATGGCTGAGAGGATTGTGGCGACTGCGGAGGCGAAGCTGGATATGGTGATACAACTGATTGGGGATGATGGCTCACAGGCGAAATCGAGTATAGACTACGAGCCTCACCCTGGGATGGCAGTTGACTAGCCGGGTTTGCCATTTGGTTCCATTGAAAAGGATTTTTGTTTCCCCATGCGACGTTCAGGTCTGAGGAGGGTAATGGAAAACGCCCAAGGAAAGTATTAAGGTCGCCGGCGGTGATCTTATAACATCTATCGAGAAGAACGATGAAGTCCCGCCACTCCAAGGCGTTCTGCATGCGTGCGTTACTACGACGATCTGGACCAGTGTCGAGCAGAACAGCTTGTGAAGCTTCTTCCCAGGAATTTCCGAGTGCCTCATCAGTCAAACCGGATGACCGAAGGACACTGACCACTTCCACTTCTGCTGGGACATCAGTAGTGGGCAAAGAGCTACTCCTTCAAACCTGTACTTGCCATTGAGTTGTAGGCGACCGCCAAGGAAGGTTTTCCATATACGAGTGAATCCTTCATAACTGTCTCCGCTGATTGAGAAAGTTTGTGTGCCAAGCAAATATACTAACCCCTCCACTGGGTGAGGAGCTTGAGACTGCCAGAAATAAGTCCGGCTTGGGGAGAGTGGTAGGGCGGAGGCCCATGGGTTATTGTAAACCTCGTTGGCCATAATATTCTACAAAGCTTGGCGATGGGCGAGAAGGTGACGGTGGAAAGTAATGGCAGTCACGGGCTTTCTGCAGTGCAGAACGTCAGATTAAGACTCCGACGGGCGCGATAGGAGGGCATCTTCACGGGAAGTACAGTACACCCGCCAATGACGAACCCTCACGTAAGTCGGGTTATCTTGGCCCAATTGAAGGTCAATATCATGCTCCACCGCACTCCTTCTATTTGAATAAGTAGAAAGTATTATGGGCTTCCTATCCTGGTTACAACCCCGCACGTCGAGGCGTCAGCATTTGATATGAGCCGTCTATCGGCGATCGTTCCTATTCTAGCAAGGGGCAACGTTAGCGAATTCTTAATGAGGCTCGGTAAGCGAGCCTCTTTCAATCTCATCTTGAAGCGCTTCCTTTCTTCATAGAGTATGCATATTTCCTATGACTTCTTGGATCTTCGATAGTTAGGTATGTTCTCAGGTAGATCATCTAGGCCGTAAGCCCTTACTTACCCTTACGCTTAAACATTCAACAGACTTCCGAGAAGTGTAAATACGGATCCCATACTAGCATCACTTTCCAAACCGACAATGAGCCCAGATTAAGTTATTACGAGAAATGAAGAGGGGCAAGAGCGTCTTTGGCCGAAGTAAGTCTAGAATATTGCTCAGATACGCTCAGTATCACGCAACTGAAAGAAGGCCGATTGGCGAAATACGAAATCGTAAATAGAGAGGACCAAATCGACTTCCGTACACCTGTTTGGAATGTAGTATGATGATCAAGGATCAAGCACCCATCTGTGCCTTATCATTTGTTCCTTTTGTACAATCATGTCATGAGTTATCTTGAGCCGTATGCTGCAATAGGAGTCTTCCAAAGGTGTCCCATGAAGCGCCTATTCAAATGGTTAGAGAATCCACGTCATCTCTTCCACTTCGACCACACTCAGCCTCGATGTCGATTATTTGATATTGTATAGGATTCAATTGGTTTCGATGACATGGTCATTTTGAAACTTTTCCAATCCTCAAATTCCGCAATAGCCAGCTATCGAACGGCATCTTCGCAGCACGACTCATTCGATTCCGCACAGACAATAGCCTAGTATAGTATGAAGAGGGATTTTGAAAGTCTTTACTCTATAATGTAGGCCACTCTTCGTACATCAATAGATTTGCACCTCACTTGCGCCCCAAATTACATTTAAGGTCTTGGATCCAGTGTTACTTCCTGGTAGGAGACGACTACCTAGAAGCAAACATTAAGGCAATAATGAAAACTGTCTGGACTAGGATACGTTCTCATTATGTATTGATGAAAGATCGCATTGCAAGCTCTAGGCTGGTTTCCTGGAGAGGAGTCTTGAAATCTGCGCCCTCGCAAAGGTTTCGCCCGATACAGCCTAGTCAATTCGTAAGTCCGCTTAACCCCCTTTCCAACCCACCAATTATCGCGAATTTGCCCAGAAACGAAGTAGCGCTTTAACCGACGCAGGAGGTTCTCAATACTATACAGTAAAGATTTTAATATATAAGAAGGAACAGTACAACCTGACAGAGTGCGTAATGGAATTGAACAGCAAGCCTGAATAAGGAGCCCAAACAACAAAGTCTCGCCAGAATAATCCGAGTAATCAGTCATGGCATCTCCAAAAATTGTTCTCGTCACTGGTGGTAATGGCGGTATCGGCTACGAGACCGTTAAGGCGCTTCTCCAATCCGAAAAGCCTTACCACGTTCTTCTCGGTACTCGTTCTGTGGAGAAGGGCAAGCTTGCGATTGACGAACTCCACAAAGAATGTCCTGGATTGACCAACACCGTTGATTTGATTCAGGTTGATCTTAACAGTGACGAGTCAATTGAGAAGGCTTTTGAGCAGGTCATGGCAAGTCACGGGTATCTTGACATCTTGATAAACAATGCCGGTATGGTCTTACATTGTCCTCTTATAACGTTCTTAAACCATTGACTTTGCCCTATGAACACACATGTTGATTTCTCTTAGGGGCTACATGGGACATTGAATTCCTGGCTGGAAAGGTCACTCTCCGCGAATGCTTTAATAAGGCGTATGATGTGAACGGTTAGTATTCTGAAATTCGAAATTCCGGCCTACCACGGGATTTCTCTTCCTTTATCGAATCGGCCGAAAATAAAATAGCTGACCTAAAAGCAGTTGCTGGCACAAACGTAATGACTTGGACATTCATCCCGCTTCTCCTCAAGTCAGCCGATCCACGACTGATCTTCGTGGCCGGTCTCTCCAACATCAACCAAGCGGCCGAGAGCTACTTTCCCACTCCTTCCCAACCTGCGGGTTGGCCCAAGAAAATACATTTCGAGACCATTGGGTATCGTTGCAGCAAGACAGCACTCAACATGTTGATGCTGGACTGGAATCATAAGTTGAAGGAGGACGGGGTGAAGGTTTGGGCTGTTGGGCCTGGTTTCCTGGCAACGAATTTGGGAAATATGAAAGAGAAGGCGGTTGAGATGGGTTGCGGGCCGGCAAGTATTGGTGGAGACATGCTCAAGAGTGTCGTGGAGGGGAAGTTTGATGCTCATGTTGGAAAGCTTGTTGATAAGGAAGGACCTAAGCCATTCTGATTCTTCTGAATTCAGTAGGAATGGCAAATTGGCAATGGTTTATCTGTCGTTCGGGTTAGGAGATATGTAGTTTCAACATTTCCTCTTTCCAATTTTGAGCTTTCACCTGAGTTCATTGAAGTCGTCCCGGGTCTCGTCGCTGTATTCATGATACAAGCACTTGAGCTTTTTGGTTCCGTTCGGCCGAAAAAGACCAAAAGTGAAAACCGCGCGCTACACGTCAACCAGAGGCACATGTATAAGGGACAGAACCACTAGCCGAGACTGTGTTGGAGGGACAAGCATCTTGTAACGATCGGACTACAGCCTTTCCGGATGTTGAGCTTGGGACAGTCTACGCCATTGCCACGGAAATGAGCGATGACTGGCCGAAGGTCATAAGATTAGAACCGAGAGCTCGTCGGTTTCAAATATCTCCAATACTTCGATGGCTTTTAGTTTGCAACTGCTATTTTCTGAGAGCTGGCCAGGTTCGGAAGGGGCTGTGCCACGCTCTATCTCTGTTGTTTCGTCTCTAAAAAGACTTGCTATAGTAGGGAATCAAGACGCCGTGGAATTAATTTAGCCCTAGACATGACCGTGATGCTGGCCGGCGCGTATTCACTCTGCTCTCTGTCTCGGCCTGAGCTCAAAGGTCTAGGATGTGTTGGGGTTTGAGCTAAAATGCTAGATATCGAACCCAGATCCAAAGCCTGGCGGGGTGGAAGGCATCGAAAAATCCATTTGTAATGAAGATGTCCATAAACTTTTGATAACTTGATTGATTTGCAGGGAGAGAGATTATTAAAAAATACAGCGTATCGAGTCAGTTCCGCTTGGAGACCTGGCTCGATGATTCACGGTGTCAAATACCAGCTTTGGCTTGGCGATCTTGATCGATGGTCGCTGGTCAGGGCAGAACATCCATCTATGTTTGTTGCAAATAGGTTGGATTGATTGAAATAAGTTAAAAGTTCCACCAACAATGCAGTACAGTCAACATAAAAGTACACAGCCACGTGCCATTCTGCATTCACCTCATCAAAGCATTAAGCCACGTCCGCCATTCCGCGAATCGCTCCGGACCAGCATCACTTCTTCGCCACCTGTTCCAAGCAAGTAATCCACCTAAGACAATCGGTCCGGTCAACACACCAACCGATCCAATGACCAACAGCCGTCCTTGCCTTTCGCTCTGTCTTACAACCTCCGAATATCTTTCATTGCCAAAGCTCACTCTCGAGTACTTCGTCCGCCATCCAAGGTTCGGCAGATACACGCTCATTCTCTCCTCCAACCACTTCCGGAGTCTGTAAAGGGGCGACACGACAGAAGCTCGCATCTCGGTATAGTTCTCAAGTGCAAGATCGTTGATTGCGTGAGCGTCATCTTTGCGGAATGAGGAATACTCAGCGAGCGCCTGAGCTCTTTGGCTGGCTGTGTTTTTAGTGTAGGTGGGAGACAAGATGTGTTCGTCGAGGAAAGAAAAAAGTACGCGCACGTCCTCAAGGCCCGCATTCATGCCTTGCCCATAGAATGGCACCATTGCGTGGGCTGCATCGCCAACAATCACAGCTGAATCGGAGAAGTGATAGGGACCGCATTTTATGCTAATGAGTGGAAGGTGGGGATTTTGGGTGAAAGATGCGATGAGTTCTGAAGGATGGATGAGGGATGTTACACCGGGGAAATTGGTGTCAAAGAATATTGGGACTGAGTTGGGGTCATTTTCGAGGGTATTGAAGTGCGAGGATGGAAGAAAAAGCGTGCAGGTGAAAGAGCCGTCCTGTATATATCAGAATTGCCAGCTGTAGCTCAGAGAATTGAGGACACACCAAGCTCGGAATTGCAATGAACATGAATTCCTTTCCAGGCCAGATATGTAAGTGGTGAGGTGAGATGCTGAAGCTTGACTGGCGATCATTTGCATCTTCCCTTTCCTTGGCTGGGATAGTGAACTCGCACCACAACGTGTCAATGTACTCTTGTTGGTAGTCCATCCTGACATACTTCATCAAGTGGAATCGAGCAGCTGAATGAGCTCCATCTGCTCCAATGAGCAAGTCAAAATTAACTTCGACTTCTTGGTCTCGGACCCCATCCGAATCCTGAGGTGCTTTGCCTGTCGGGGCCTCAAACCAAGCTTTGCGCCTTTTGAAGTCGGCGCCGGTAAGCTTGTGATTAAAAAAGAACTTGACATTAGGCATAGACTCAAGTTCGTCGAGCAAGGCTCGATTAAGTCCTCCTCGGTCAACTGCAAATATTGTCTGCAAAAACGTCAGTGAATACATGTAGTGAGATTGAGATTTGCAGTAATACTCTGCCATGGACATCATATTCTTGCGATAACTCGTACAAATCTCCGCCTTTTGCGCCATGGATCATGCGAGCTCGCAAAGGAATAGTCTCGCTATCGACTTTGTTCAAGAGATTCGGACAACCAGACTGGCGCATCGCATTAATACCACGCTCCGAGAGGGCGAGATTGATGGACTTTGTAAAGTTGAGTGGAGTTGTAGAAGGAAGGCGAAGATCTGCGTAGGGTAGTCAGAATCAATACCTCTAGGAATCCGGCAGCAAGAATCATTATCAGACACATGTGAAGATTCACAAACAAAATTAACAAGCAAGGTCAGCTGAGCTATTTTAGGATGGACTAGATCCAGATATCGTTTATCGAGTAGAAAACAATACATGGCTTGCTGGGATGATAAGCTGATGAGGTCTTGCAGTCGTGTAATCAGCTCCTTTTTGCTATTCCAGAGAAAACAGGAAATCTAGCACCGGAAAGCCCGGGTTCATTTTAAGCAGCCAATGCAGTCCCAGAAACCTGAGACTACTCAGATCGCAGTACTATGCTTATGGGAGGTAATTGCTGTTTCTTGCAATGTAGCAAAGACCTAAAAAATAGAGCGTACCACTTCTCAACTCATAGACTTCAACTTCGTGTCCCCTTTGAGCTGCATACAAAGCCGCAAGAGCCCCAACAGGACCAGCCCCAATTACAATCGTCTTTTGCCGTTTCTCCTCGTCCATCATGATTCGTTTGCGAGTTAAAGAAGGGCAACGAGGCACTCGATGACTCTCACACTCTCTTGTAAACGCAAGTCACATGCGTCGGCTACAACCGGAGTCAACTAAACACACCCCTGCAGAATTTAAATCGCTCCACGCCTTTTCAAGAATCAACATCAAACGGGGCTGACAAAATTCCATGCAGCTCAATTGTACTGCCATACACCATATACAAACACGATCGCATTCAACAACCGCACATATTTTACAGCAGATCGCATGTTGATACCAACACCCTGGCACTCCACACTTGTCACCTAATATGAGTTCAGAATCGCCCGCGAAGCGGAAGTGTTTGCGTGCTGAATGCGAAAACGATGCGGGTACTCTACAGTGTCCGACATGTCTCAAGCTTGACATCAAAGACAGCTTCTTCTGCTCGCAAGATTGCTTCAAGTTAGCCTGGGTAAGATTCTTCTCTGGGCAAAATCAGATGAGCTTGTCGTTCTCTTGGAAATACCGTTCGATCAGCCTTGCATGTTTGGACCTGACTAACTTCCTCTAGAGTGAGCATAAGAAGACACATAAATCAAAGAGTGACTTCCTCAGCAGCCTTCTCACCCCAAAAGTTGTCTCTAAACCCGATCCAAACACTGGCCTATACGACCCTTTCCCGTCCTTTGCCTACACTGGACCATTGCGGCCCTCATACCCACTCTCAGAACATCGAGAAGTCCCAAAATCCATTAAACACCCTGACTACTCGAAAGATGGTCAACCGAGAAGCGAGCAAACGATAAGAGGCAGGACTAAGATCGATATACTGAACAAGGAGCAGCAGGAAGGAATGAGAAAGGTTTGCCGTTTGGCGCGGGAAGTTTTAGATATTGCTGCGGCTGCGGCGAAGCCAGGGGTCACGACAGATTATATCGATGAGGTTGTGCATAAGGCTTGCATGGAACGAGAGGTAAGCTCTTCAACCTGCTTTTAATCTCAATGCCTGACAACCTCAGTCGTACCCATCTCCGCTCAACTATTACAACTTCCCCAAATCCGTATGTACCTCGCCTAACGAAGTCATCTGCCACGGCATTCCAGATAAGAGAGTCCTCGTCGACGGCGACATTCTTAACATTGATGTGACACTCTACCACGGTGGCTATCATGGCGATCTGAACGAGACATATTACATTGGAGACAAGGCTAAGGCAGATCCGGAATCAGTACGAGTAGTCGAAGCAGCTAGAGAGTGTCTAGATGAAGCAATCAAGCTTGTCAAGCCAGGTGCTCTGTTTAGGAACTATGGAAATATAATAGAAAAGCACGCCAAGTCGAAAAACTGCAGTGTCATCAAAACATATTCTGGTCACGGTATCAACAGTCTGTTCCATTGTTCACCAAATATTCCACACTACGCTAAAAACAAGGCTGTGGGAGACGCAAAGCCAGGCATGTGCTTCACCATCGAGCCTATGATTGCCTTGGGAACATATAGGGATAAGACTTGGCCTGATGATTGGACGAGCGTAACGCAGGATGGAAAGCGGACAGCTCAGTTCGGTAAGTTCCATATGTTCAGTGTCATTTTTCTCTTTCAGATTGCTAATTAGTAGCAGAACATACTCTTCTTGTCACTGAAAATGGGGTTGAAATCCTTACTGCAAGATTCCCTGACTCTCCTGGAGGGCCTGTCTCAATGCCAACGGTGGAGGCAAATGGGGCAAAGAAGGAAGCGGCGTCATGATATCCAAAAAGCTATCAAACAATGTCTACATTGTGAACGATCTGTCCAAAGGGACTAAAATTAAAGACAACGAATTATGCCTGAAATATCACTGCATAATGAAGTGACAATATGTGTTCTTAATCCTTAAATTCACACTTGTGGTTGCATACCCGCCCCCCTAACATGTGCCAGCTCCAATGATGTGTAAGCGGGCCAATCAAGCTCTGGTCGGCACTCAAGCTTCTGGAGGCAGCTTTCAACTTCCTTCCAGTAGGCGAGCCTTGGATACCATCATCGTCAACTTTGTCCAACCTCGACTATTAAAAGCTCTGCAATAGCTCCAACAGCTTTGAGGTCCCCCTTCCATAATACAACAAAGCTCCCTGGACCTTTGATTGACCGTCCAGTGCGCCACCACTTCTTCCTAGTCAAAATCCGAGACGCGGGGCGAAAATTCCTTCCAAACGAACAAGCACCTCCGAGTCCACCACCCATCTTTGAAGCTATACTACACATCTGCAGGTCGAGAAAGACAGAAAGCCTTTGAGAGTGGACAGCGCGACCTTGCGCGATAGATACTGCCTGTCATGATGTCCGGCGAGGCATGGTTATACCTGTTGGCGGTACGTCCTGTCGATAATCATCTACTTGGAGCGAATGGCATACTGATGCAGCATATAGGTATTAATAAATGCCGTCAACCTGTTCCTTCAAGTGTTCTTTACGATTATGTACAGCGATCTGGAATGGTAAGTCTCATCTCGGAGCTCTATCCCATTCTCCCATGCGCCCTTCCCAGCCTGGGAGATTGGCGATATGGAAGCCTTCACTGTATTCGATAATTGGACACTTACTGACATGGACAATGGTACAGTGACTACATCAACCCTATCGATCTCTGTAACCGTCTCAATACATACATCATTCCTGAAGCTGCCGTCCATGGCTTCCTGACATTCCTCTTCCTTATCAATGGCTACTGGATCGCGCTGCTCCTCAACGCACCGCTCCTCGCCTTCAACGTCAAGAAGTACGTCCTCCAACCTCATCTATCCCTAAGCTCGCTGGTCAGGTGGCGCTGCAGGGTATAGGAGCCATCATTATACAGGAGACTTGCTGACACCACTAGAATCCTGGATAACGCACATCTTCTGGATGCCACTGAGATCTTCAGGAAGTTGAATGTACACAAGAAGGTAAATTGTCTTAGCCAGCTTGGATCTTAGGATGATAGCTAATATTTTGGCGCAGGAGTCCTTCATTAAACTCGGTTTCCATCTTGTCATGTTCTTCTTCTATCTGTACTCAATGATTGTCGTAAGTCCACCCACCATCCAAGCTACACAACCGTTGACATTCTCAGGCCCTGATCCGCGACGAGGCGAATTGATTGATCTCCTCGTTCTGCGAGCGGTACGAGGCATGACTAGGAGCGGGAGGCGCGGTAGAAGGAGACCTGAGCAGGTGGAAGGAGAGGAGGGCTGTAAAGATGGGGTCAATGGTGTTGGGATACTGGATGGCTTGTGGAAAGCTTGAACTACTAGACCAGCGATGATTGTCATATGGGAGTTGTGTGCTTACTCTCACTGTATTGGGCGGATTCCACCTCATGAGCATGGGTGGATACTTGGGCATGCTATGTATCATGCTTTCAATCTGGATCTTGTTATTATTTCTGTTACGATTCTTTTTCATGTGATTGTCTACGGTTTTTTCAATTGCTCTCATCAGTGAGTCGATATCTTATGAGCGAAAACGACTTCATTCGCGTCGGGTTATTTCTGTATGCTCTCGGCCCTGCCTCTGTCTTTGGCCTATGTTAAGTAAAGGGATTGGAACCGTCGAGTCAACAGGATTCTATTCCTCGTTTTTAGATCATTAGGTCGCTCTCCTTGAGCTGTTCGGTTGTGCCGAGTATCCTTTGCTCTGCTTCGGTCATTCAACCTTCTGAGTGGACCGAGCAAGACAAACCCGAGTATCAATCCGATTCTTTCCAGCTTGACAGAGCTGTACCTGGCAAGCCCTCTATTTCCACAACCATGGTTAAGTTTCGAACGATCGATTCTATGGAACTGTTGGATAAGCTTGGTGGTAATTATATTCTCGTGGGTCTGGAATTTCTCTATTTTTGTTCATAGACCGAAAACTGATCAAGGAGGGCTCGTTCCTGCGTACCTAGACATTTAAGAGCCTGAAATTCTTGACACCTGTGATTGAGCCGCTATTGTATTCCCTTCCCCCAGACTTCAATTGTGGAAAGAATCCGTATCTAACGAGGTGCAATTACTTGATTGGCTAGATAGAATAGGTGGAGCATATCTTAGCTTAAACTGACGAGGCTGTTGAAAATCACATATCGAAACGTCGCAAACATTCAATTCAAGACTACCACCCCTTGAACGATTAATATCAACCACACCCCACTCCAAAGTCGCCAGATCCAGGCTCAATTGCAACATACGGACATGGCGGATTTTGGGGCATACCCGCCAAATATGGCACCACAAAACGCCCTGATTGCCCGTCAAGCTGCTGGACCAGATCATGCGGTCGTTCCATACACAGCAGAAGATCTGTCGCGGCCATCGCAAGGCCCCGCGAACCCTTTCAAAGACGAAGTGAACTCCCTCAAACGGAAGAACGTCCTTACCGGCTATGCTGAAGAGACGTATCTCTCCGAACATACATTCCGAACACAACTCCGTTCGTTAGAGAGAGGCGATAGACAGATTCTTGGGGGTGTGGCAGCAAAGGAGGAAGCCGCACGGATACGAGCGAAAAGACAGAAGAAAGGCGATGCGGCTGTTGTGGAGGGTGATAATGCTTATGTGGGGCCATGGGCGAAGTACAAGCAAGATGACTATGAGGACGTAGGAGAAGATGAGGAATTAGCGAGCGATGAAGAATACGAGGAAGTCGAAGAGGAAGAGGCTGTCGAGAGTGGAGCTGTGATTCCTGCTTTACCACAAGCGCTGGCGAAAAGGAAAGAAGCGGAGGTAATGGGCGAAGAGACGTCTAAGTTTGAGGGCTCGGAACAATACGATTACCAGGGGAGGACATACATGCATGTTCCTCAAGATCTGGATATTGATCTAAGGAAGGAGGCTGGGAGTGAGAAGAATTACGTTCCGAAGAAGTTCGTACATGCTTGGAAAGGGCATACGAAAGCTATTGCAGCAGTACGATTCTTCCCTGGCTCGGGACATCTCCTGCTTTCTGGGAGTGCGGATACGACCGTCAAGATTTGGGATGTTTATCATCAGAAAGAATTATTGCGGACGTATTCAGGCCATGTGAAGGCGCTTTCGGATGTTACATTCAACACCGATGGTACACAGTTCTTATCTGCTTCCTACGACCGAATGATGAAGCTTTGGGATACGGAGACTGGAAAATGCATCAACCGCTTCACCACAGGGAAGACTCCTCATGTCGTAAAATTTAATCCCAATCCCGAACATTCGAACGAGTTCTTGGCTGGTATGTCAGACAAGAAGATTATTCAATTCGACATCCGCACCAGAGAAATTGTCCAAGAATACGACCATCATCTTGCGGCTATCAACACAATTACATTCGTCGACGAAAACCGTCGCTTCATGACAACTTCCGACGACAAATCGCTTCGAGCTTGGGACTACAATATCCCCGTGCCCATCAAGTACATCGCAGAGCCATATATGTATCCTATGACGCGAGCGTCCGCCCATCCATCTGGAAAATACGTCGCTTACCAATCTTCGGACAACAACATTTTCGTTTACGGTGCAAACGACAAGTTCCGCCAAAACAGAAAGAAAGTTTTCAAGGGGCACAACAATGCAGGCTATGCAATCGACGTAGCATGCAGTCCTGATGGACAATTTGTGGCTTCCGGTGATACTGGCGGATACGTCTGCTTCTGGGACTGGAAGACATGCAAGATGTGGCACAAGATGCAGGCTAGTGACGGCGCTGTCACTTGTGTTGAGTGGCACCCACAGGAGAGCTCGAAGGTCATCACTGCGGGATTGGATGGTGTTATAAAGTATTGGGATTAGAAGGTACGATCAGCAGAGAATTGTAAAAATATCATACCCAATCCACAGGTTCTGATTGCTGCACAATCATGAAATAATCTGGGCAGCAGGAGAGTTCTTGTGGCAATCCTCGATTAGAACCAATCATACCCAAAGGCTTCGATTAGCCCAGCGGCTCAGCGGATCTATAGGGCCACTGTGGGAGGTACCCTCGATGAAAACCACATGCCAGCGTTTGCTCGAACCTCTGGCTCCTCATAGAAGCCACCCGTTCACAACAGCTTTGAAGTTTCACGTGATAAGTAGACGCCGCTCCATCTACGCCTCGAAATTGAGGCATAGTAGCAGAACCTCAGCCTCGTCATGTCGAACCTCCACAAACCCTTTTCAAGATTCACCGCCTTCTTCAAACTTCGATTACACCTAATGTCATAATCCCCAAAGCTCATCCAATGTCTGTCGGCTTCGGATTCTCGATTGGGGATTTCATAGCGGCAATCGAGCTCGTCGGCACGGTTTTAGATGCCTGTAAGTATACGAAGTATTTAGTTCTCTAAATCCATCTCCTCTTGTCTTGCTCCTCGAAGCATTATCCCTTTGCTCTTCTGCGGGTCAAAATACTGCTCTTCAGGCTGGTTGTCAAAAGTTACTGACACCCGGCTGCTTCAGTGCGTGAGAGCGGTGCCCAGCTCTCGAGAATATCGCACCTTGATATCGCAGTTATACACCCTCGAGACGGCACTGCTACGTGTCAAACACCTCGAGTTAGACGACTCTCAGTATGCGGAGGTAATTGCTTTACGCCAAGCTGCTTCGCAGTGCCAACGCACCATTGATGCGTTCTGGGAGAAAATCAAGAAATACCAGCCTAGTCTGAGAACGAGTGGTTCTGGGAGCAGAGTTAGGGATGCATGGAGGAAAATTCAGTGGTCTCTGTGTCGGAAGGAAGATCTGATAATGTTTAAGGCGGATTTGATGGGACACACCGAGAGTATTGAGATTCTGCTCGCGACGGTGCAGATGTAGGTCAACGGAGGTGAAGTAGATGTGGTGGAGATTGCTAATCTGGACGTAGGGCTGCGACGAGGATCGATAGCAGGAAGAATGATCAGCATCATCTAACGTTGGCTGGACGAGCCCAGGAGTCATACTTTGGCTGTATGCAGAAGATGAGCATAATTCTCGACCGTGTCTCTACGCAAGTACTTCCTTCTATTGATGGGTAAAGCTGACAGAAACAAAGGGGAATCCAGCCTAGAAAGGAGTTACTTGATTTGACGAGGAATTTGATGTGAGTCAATGACATCACAAAACCATATAAAAGAGTGTCTGACGGCATAGTAAAACCAATGTTCAAGTATTCCAGATCGTCCTCATTCTACAGATCATCATAACGCGAATACCAGGGCAAATAGATCGACAACAATCTGTCTACTTCGTGGATGCCCTTGGTCGGAACATGTCGTTCGATCTAGATTTCGTCAGGTCTGCCGAAGTCTGTGCTATTTTCTCTTCAACTTGAATACCGTGAACCCCGCTGATACAACGTGAAGGCCTTGACATCTGTACTTTACTGCAATTTCAAGAATATTGGTTCAGCGGCGACCAAAATCGACAGGGGCGAATTCGCTATTCAAGACTCAGCTACACTGAAGGACGTTGATCTGACCTCAGCATGGGAAGCTTGCTTCTACCCCAAACAGCAAGTTGCCATGAGCATGATTTTCAAGTCTCGGAATACCTTTTCAAGCTGTCCAAAATGTGCCAATGACAGTACTGGCCACGATGAAGAAGACATTGAATGGTATGGCGCCCTCTATAACATGGAAATATCTGCTGTCTACTCTCTACTGATCATGTGATAGTGATAAATGTCATATGATCTATAGATGTTCAACAGCTGTAGTCTCTCCAGAGGCTCCTTTTGACTCTGCGGTCTCGTCATCCCTCAATGCAAGGGCGTGGCCGTGGCCGTTCTATCCTATTCATAGCCCCGGCACATGCCATCAACTAAGAGGAAGAGGAGTATGGATGAAGAGAATGAAATATCGCTTTTCCGGCGCGTACGCATTAAGATATCGATTTCTCTCCCTCCCAGGACTTTGCAAACAAACTCCCCTGTGGGAATGCAATTTGGAGTGAAAACAACTTCATTAGCTCCCACAGATGGCCTGACCGTTGATCCATCCATGATAATGTCTCAAGGCGTTCGCAATGTGCCTGTGGAGGTCCTACAAGCGTCACGGTCAACTAAAGAGGGGCGTACGCCGGAAGACCGCCAAAGGTGGCGGCAATAGGAGAGGGGAGCTCCATCTCATGGCCTCTCCATGAATATTTGATGTACGATGAAACCGACAAACCATGGATCTTAGCCCATCGTGAAGATGTGAAATACTACCACAAGTGGACAAGGTTTAATAATAATACTAAGTATGTTCCAGCTCACAACAACCCATTGAATGAGGATGCCCCTAACCAGAACAGTGTCTATCCAGGGCGGAACTTTGAGAAGGAGAGTCATTGGGAGTCACTAGGTACTCTGTGTTCTCCCGTACATTGTGAAGGGGTTTTAGATAGTATGGCACTGAGTGTATTAGAATATCCACGAAGTTGAAAAAGGAGAGATCAGGGTTTAAGAAAAGCCACGAGTTTATATGATACAGGCCAACTAAGTAGGGAGTACCAATTGACATATGTCACAACAAAACTCGGCATGGAAGAATATAAAGGGGGATGTTGCAGAATTAGGTAAGAAACTTGTGCTGCTAAACCTGCTATACCCATCAGACATTGCAAAGTAAAACCAGGAATTCGGTATTTTGTGGTTGATCAAGCTCAGAGTAAGCACGTTAGCAATTTGCAAGTATAATAAGAAGAACAATAGAAGATCTGATGTATTCCGTGAAATAAGTCACGGGACCAATTATTAAGCCTTTGCTTGGGTCATGTGTTGGTAAATGTCCTTCCTGTTTGAGAAGCGAGGAAGCCTGTGAGTCACGTCTAAGTCAAAGCAGATCCAGACAGAAAGCCCAGATGTATGTACTTACATACAAATTGTAAATCAAAGTAGCAGAGGTAGTATGCGAATCTCCAAAGTTGGAATGTCCAGACCGTCTTTGATCCCGCTTGAAAGTTGAATCTTAAGGTCTGTACGCGGTCAGACGGATATCTTAACGGGTTTGACCTTTGTTTTGCTATGATCATCATCATCTCAAATCTCTTGCCTTTTACTGAGCTTTATTGGAAAGACATTGCTAGGAATTCGGGAGTGAACACAGACATAAGCCTTTGTGGACTGGCCGCCAATAAAATTCCTCCTTTCCGCAGCATTTATCAGTCAATCTTAATTGTTTCAGCATGGCACCACCGAACATTACAACCGCCCTCGCAAAAGAAGAAAATGCACCCAAACTCGCTTCAGTCATGACCGCCGCCTTCTCATCTTCAGATGCCGCATACCCTCTAATCTGGGGTGTAGCAGGAGACTCGGTACACGATGCTGTGGCTGTCCAAGGACTATTCACTCCAGTACAAAAGGAATTCCGAGTAACCTTCAAAGCCATGGCTGGCGAGAAACTAGTCGGGTTCGCTACTTGGGACTTACCCAAGCCGGACGCTCCTAAGAGGAAGGACGTCACGGTCGGAGAAACCAAGAAATCGGCTGGTCTGCCGGATATTCCTGGCGTGAATACGGCGCTTTGGAATGAGAAGGTGAATGGACCGACGGAGGCTTACTCGAGAGATGTTGAGCCTTCAGAAGACTTATGTAGTGATCCCTTGGTCTGCGTCAGTGAGAGATATGCGAAAGGCTGACTTCACGCAGTCCTCTCACTTTTCTTCGTGGATCCTGCGTACCAGCGACAGGGTATTGGCTCTTTGCTCTTGCAGTGGGGACTAAACAAGGCAGATGAGTTGAGAGGTAGAATCTGGCTTACGAGCACACCGCAAGCTGTCAGCACGTACGAGAAGAACGGATGGCATATTGTGCAGAAGTGTGATATAGACCTTACAAAATATGGAGGTGGGGGAATCTACAGTCGAGCTTGGATGGTTCGGGAACCGAGGCATATTCCAGAAAATTGAGAACTCTATCAGTGAGCAGGTAGGAGTTTCAAGACCTTCGTTCAAGGAGAAGCGAGTCTTGAAAGCAAGAGGGGGCCAGGAGTCCTTCGTCAGAAGCTCTGAACTCTACAAAAGGCCAAAAAACATCAGAAAATAGAATATAACCGCAACTGGTCTGAGCCCACGACTCATTGATTTTAGACTGAATGCCGGGGGTGATGTTCGTCGTTAAAGATAATGAAAGACCTGATAAATCTGTATATCTCCAAAGCTCCGTTCGCACCGACTGTTCACATTGCTCCGAAACGTGCAGAATTATTATGAAGCCGTTCTTTCGTTTGTGATTACTCGACGGATTTGGTAGAATCTCACGTGGCATGTATGAAACGATGAGAAAATAATTATGATCATCATCATTGTCTATGGGCCGAAGCTCAATCAGATTCTGCTACCACAACCGGCATCATGACCTGGTTTTCCCGCTTCAATCCAGACATTGCGTCGTCTACCACTTGCATCCGGCCAACTTCACCATCTCTGGGAAAATCGGTGTTCCAAAACCCGTGACCGCATCCCAACCCTTCTGCACTGGGAAGCCGGTGGTATTGCAACCGCCGTTAACCCCAGATGTGATATCCGTGAATGCTTCATAGCCCTTGCTATACAGCCAAGGATTCAAGAAGCCAAGAGGTGCTTTACCCTCGGAGAGTAGTGCATCGTTGGTGAGCGCAATAATAGAAGCCATCAACGGGCAAGCAGCGCTGGTGCCGGAAATGATCGTGAAGGTCGAGTTCCATACAATGTCAAAGTAGAGGCCTTGAGCTGCAATGTCGGGATATCCGCGGCCCTCTGACGGAATGTCAGCTCTTTCGATTTGAAGGAATATGTAAAAGAGACGATCAGAGGACAGACTTACCTGGGTTGAAAAGACCTTTGTGTTCGCCCTTCAAGCTTTTCACGTATGCGGGGACGACTCTGTCTTGATAACTTGGGCGAGGGAAATATTCGCTGAAGCCACTACCAGAGGCGTAGAATCCATGGACGTTTCCATCAGGACCCAAGCTGTTTGCTGGCCTGGAAGCCGCGGTTTCGGGCTCGAAGCCTTGGGTCGCTCCTACTGTCGTAACAAAAGGGCACGAGGGAGGGAACGATGCGATGAATTTAAAGGTGTTTTTCCCGTCGTTGGATACGCAGACAGATGCGTCGTTACCAGCGATGTCACCAGCTCCACCATCACCCGAACCGAAGACGACCGAGATGCCCCGCGCACCAAGTTGTGCAAAGCCATTACACACACGCTTAGCGTAATCGAGAGGAATGGTTTGCTCGTCGTCGCCATATGATGTGCTGATGACTTGGGGAAGGCTTTTCTGGCCAAGGACATAATTAAGCCAGACCAAGTAGGGCTCATTTCCAGGTGGGTCTCCAGCTGCCGCATCTGGGATTTCAGGCGGCGTACCATTGGTGGAGTAAGCTGTAACAGGCATTGGAAAAGTCATGCCAATGATTGTCTGAACATCAAGATTGGCTTCAACGGAAATACCCGATTCGGCTTGCGCCGGTGTTAGACCAGTATCTTGCGAGGGCCCACCAGCGATGTCGACGAACTTATACTCAGAAGCTCCGGCAATAGCGTTGGGCTTGTATCTACCAAGGAATTGTTTGGTGTCTGGTCGAATGGGGATTTCGCCTAGGAAGTTGTTGAAGCCAATCTTGTTCTTGCCTGCAGCCTTCTGAACATAACCCTTCGTCTTGTACAAAGTCGAGAAGCAATCCGGTGTTGTGCCATTGATGTTGCATACCTTCTTCAGCTCGGGAGATTTGGGGTTGGTGAGACCTGGGTATGGCCACGGAATTGGGTCTGGAGTTGCCAAATCAGACCTCTTCATAGCGCGCATGAAAGACGTGGTGGGTTGTATAGCGTCCACATGCTCATGGAGATGTTTGGGCAGAGACCACTCTGGGGCGCGGATCAATTCGGTTCCATCTCCTTCATGCTTGAAGACGAAGTACTCTGTGTCCAGCAGACGCTCGGCGGTCATGACATTGATCTGAATGTTGATCCAATCCATTGCGGGGCTATATGTTGCATACTCAATGCCGTTGGCTGCCAGCCACTCGTGAATGAGATCAAGAGCGTCGTCAGTTGGCTTGATGAGCTCGTTGACCTCTTCGTGGGTCAAATGCTAAGCGCTTGTCAGTAAATATCGGGAGCCATTGGACCGAAAGAAGCAGAATAATGGGAAGAACTGAGGTGGGCATGTACCTGGCCATAGCGATGGTGGCTTGGATCAGATACTAAGTCAATCAGCATGATTTGGGGAGAAATAGCTTGGAAACAGCTTCATCTGGGGAGCACCACACACCTTCATACAAGTGACGTTCCAACTCATCGAATTGACCCTGTTTAACACCAATCTGCAAATGAAGAATAGACTCGCCCGAGGCACGACCCATCTTCGTCCATTTTCGAGGTGCGCGATGAGTTTCCTTGACTGCATATGCAGTCCGCGATTCGATGGGACTCGCAAATACGGCGTGGACAGCGGCGACTGCCAGCAAGATTGAAGCACCCAGCATGATGAAGTGGGATGAAGTGAGCTAAAGGCGTTCAAGGTCAAAGAAAAAGAATCATGAAAGCCATGGGCACCATTGGTCTTTATGTAGTCAGTCCATGTCGACTGTAGACTGACTAGCTCTACGTTTCCCTGAATTTCCCAAGCAGCACAAGACGAGAGGAGCTTCCCCTGCCAGGCACGGACAACGACCGAGGGGTAAGCTGATAAGCTGCGGCGAACCTTGCTGGCGCCTTCTTGTTCTGTCCAAGCCAGCAGAGCTCGCATCCACTGTAATACCCCCGACTTTCTAGGCACTGTGCTGGCGATTGGCGGGTTCATCCCGTCGTGGAAGGGTTAGACGCCACTGGAAGGTCCGGATAGAACATCTGAGAGGTTTAGACGCAACATGACTGTTGGTGTGGAAGTGCAAGACTTCTTGGCACGCCCGTCTTACGATCACCTTCCTATAAGGGAGTTATTTGGATCGCAATATACGAATTACCAGACCACCAGGACGGAGAACAGGATATTCCAAGCCTACTCGTATCGGCGCCGACTTGATGCGGAATCGCTGCGGGCTGGCAAGCCATACATTCTACGAATACCCAATGGGATAAAGTATGTAGTAAATGGGATGCGGGGAGAGCTGCTGTGGATTCATATGAGTTTTGCACCATCGACAGTTGACAAGATAGGTAGATGATGAGGCAAGTCAAGGGACAAACCCCTTAGATCAATTCCAATGCAGGAGTGCTTATTGTGGCGGAGATTGATGTGCTCAGTGATCATTGAGCAACCTCAACTCGAGTAGGAGGAATATCTCTGCAGACGTATCAGCAGAGTTGTATGCGCGAAGCTGCGTAGACGAGATTGATTGCGACGTAGAACAAGAATCGACAAAGCAAAGCCTTCTACATGACTGCATGAGCGAGACAACGAGGGATTGGGGAAAGATTTATGGGCGCATATTGAGGCTGTCGAGTATTACACCATATTTCGCTATGGAGAGCAGTACAGACTCCAGTTCGGAGCGGATGAAGAAGCAAACTTCTGTAATAATAAGACTCGTGGGAGAAGGCTGAAGCTGGGAAGAGAAGAGGATGGCCAATGCGCGACTGAATTTCTACGCGATCGTCAATTCGTAGAGAAACACATCCAACCTTCTGCCAACAACCCTCGACGACTGAATCATATAAACGGTATCATCTTGCACCGCTATCAACGCTGCAGAGATGGTATCATCCACTATTACCATCCCGCCGTAGCCTTCCACTGCTACAAACCCTCATCATCTACCGCCTCAATGTCAGCCTCATCCGTAGCCTCGAGCACACTGTCGAGGTCTAGGGCCACAGTCTTGACCATCGCAGTCCTCGCAGCTGCATGCGGATCATACTACGCCTACATCAGCAATTATTCTCACAGCGAGTCCTCTCCGAATACGAGCCTGCACCGCAGCAATGCCATCCATCGTCGGCGAAGGCGAAACACCACCACTCGTGAAGACGCCACATCGTTGTTCGAAGATGACTCAGGAGAGAACGACGATAGTTCAGGACTACCAAACCCACCAGACATCCTGCCTCTGACTGATGGAGAAACAGTAGTCGATGAATCGACTTTTCAAGACGACTACAGCTGGAACGATGCTCAAACCCAACAATCGTATCAGCGCAGTGGCCAAAATATCGTGCAACTTCTCTTCCGGGTCTCGGAGGACGCTACAAGACGGAACGCATATGTTCACAGAGGTTGCGCATGCAATGGCTGCGGCGTCGTTCCCATACGAGGAATTCGATATCGGTGTGCGAACTGCTCAGACTACGATCTTTGCGAAGGCTGCGAATCGCAAGGACTACATATCAAGACCCATATATTCTACAAAATTCGGGTACCTACGCCATCATTTGGGCCCAGACATCTTCAGCCAGTATGGTATACGGGGGATCCAGATTCCATGATGAGAGTACTGCCAAAGGAGTTGATTCTGATGCTTTCCCGAGAGACAGGTTTTGAAAGACCAGAAATAGATGCATATTGGGAACAATGGACTTTCATGGCAAACACAGATTGGAGGGATGACCCGGATGATATAGGCTTGGCTATGGATCGAAGAACATTTGAGAGATGCTTGGTACCTTCTGGAGGCTATAGACACCCAGCGCCCAGTCTTATTTTCGACAGGATGTTCTCCTTCTACGATACAAATAAAGACAACAAGATCAGCTTCCCCGAATTTCTCCATGGACTTGCATATCGGAAAAAGAAGGATAAGTGGAAGAAGATCTTTGAAGGCTACGATATAGATGGAGATGGTTTTGTTGACCGGAAAGACTTCCTGCGAATGTTCCGCTCCTATTACGTGCTCTACAGGCAGATGCATCGAGATATGCTGGACGGTATGGATGATCAACAAATGAGTACTACGGAGGCCCATCGCCTTGTTAGCGGCCGACAACCTCTCAGCAGTGCCTTCGGACACGATGGGCGGTATCCACCTGCCCCTGATCCACGCACGGGAGAGGGTAAGACTGTACAGCCCAATGGTGACTTGGAAATTACCGATGGAAAAGGTGTTATCAATGAAAGTGGTGACGATACCGGAGACCGGGAGGATGTCTTTAAGAGAGCACTGCCTGGTGGGAACCTGTGGAGGGAGAGAAACGTCAATAATGGGGCGTACTGGGATGCCATGTTGAATCCGCCGATGTCCATCGAGCAAATGCCGGACGTCATTGCAAACTTGACTCGTCGACGACGAGTGAGGACTTCCAGGAGACAGAGAGCAGAGTTTGTGGGTATGTTCACCAACTCGCATCCAGTCTTGGCGATGGCGGACCAGGAGAACGAAGAAGACAATGATTCACATAGCGAATCCGAAGAAGAAAAGCCTACAGATGATGATTCGAAATGGCCTCCAAGGTTCGTCAATGTTACAGACGAGGACGCGGAAGCTGTGGATGGGCCAGGAACTCGAGTTGCTGATGTCCATCGATCGAGCCGTCCTTTTGTATTGGCCCATGCGGTTGAGAGAGAGCGTACCCAGCGCACGATATACGAGCGATGGAAGAGAAGGCAGTTCTATACAGATGAAGAGGAAGGCGCAACGCCGCCAGCTAATTGGAACGAGGATGACGACGTATTGGCACAGACCGGCAATGCTGGAGAAAGTTCCAATCCTCAGTCACGTCCTACTTATCATTCTCGATCTTCCTCCAGAGTTCGATTTGCGGAAGACATGGACGATTTTGATACTCGGTCGAATCCATCAACATCATCGAGAAGCGTACCTGAACGTTGGGGAGGGATGGAAATTCCGGATGTGGAGAAAGATGCAGGGAAGGAAATTCTATATCAAGTCACGCAACAGTCTTTCAATGAGCTCCTCGACCCACTATTTAAGGCCAAGGAAGATCTGGCTCTTGAAGCTGCAGAGACGAAGTTGGATCGGGAAAGGTACGGACAACTATTCACAACGCCTGAATTTGAGCAGTGGGCCATAAGGAAAGAAGCCGAACAGGAAAAGAAGCAAGATTCCCCAGGTAGACCACCACTTCCCCCGACATCACGTCAGCCCGTCTGGCCTAGCTTCCCCGAGGTGGAAGTTGAGGAAGTCCGTGAAAGACCACTGGAAGAACTTCTAGAAGCTACTGGATACAGCATAGGAAGTGGCCCTACGTTGGCAGAGCCTCAGCATGCTCCTTCTAGTCATACTCCGGAGATCGAGGCGATCGTTGGCACGAATCTACCACCACCGTCAGGTCCTCCTACCTCACCAACTTCAGCCCTTTCAATCATCGCCCAATATGACGATGGTCCGGGCGAGCACATACATTCTCCCCACTCAACTCCGCAAGCTACACCGCCGAGTCCCGCATCTCTGTCCTCCGAACCTGCCTCATATCGCGACCCAACACTCCCACAATTTCGACCCAACGCCACGCAACCTCGCCAAACAACCCCAGTAGCAGGCCGTACGCCGCGCTTCCAAGAACACATCAATTCTTTTCCACCCTCGCCAGCTCCTCCTGCGAACAAGCCTGTCGACCCCGCCCACTCAACACCCAAGTCATCCCGAGACGGGATACCGGTGACCCTCGAAAACGATCCTGCTCAGGACAAGGATTACCTCTTTAAGCTCTGGAAATGCGATCAGGCGGAACGGGAAAAAGAGGTGCGGGGTGGTTGGGGAAGGCTAGGTTTCGAGGAATTTGAGAATGTGGTTAGGCAATACAGAAGGGAGGAAGAACGTGGGAATCAGATGGATTATTTGGGGAGCTGGATCGAGTTCTGTATTCCATAGGCGGTTGCGTAGGCATAGAGGAACTGGATGGAGGACGGGAGCATGAATTGATGTATAATAGCATGGCGCGAGATCAGGAATCAATAGAGTCCATTGATGAAGAGCTGCTAGTGATATGCTCGTTGTGAGAGGATAATTTAATACAAACACGGAGACCTCTAATCAGCCGAAAACCCCTATGTTACTCGGGAAAAGTCATGGCAGGCACTACTTCTAAGGTACAAGGCAACTGGTATCCGACGGTTGCTTCATCGTAGCGTGCTGTAGGGCATAAAGTCACGGTGGTAGCTGGGCCCTCCGGCCTCGCTTACCGGTAAACGCATACCTACTGTAATACACAACGCCATTCAACGTCTCGAAGTCACATCATTAAACTCTCCTCCTTGTACATTGACATCATGCTGTGTGCAATATGTAGCGCCTTGAATCTCCGTGCCGCTTACTTCCCTGGTGTTGTAAAGTCACCCCCAAAACATCACGCATCAACTCAAGCACTCAAAGCCTCAGCTCTTGAAGGATGCAAGGCTTGCCAAGTCCTTGTCGAGCATGCTGTAAAGCATAGACAGATGATCGGGGATGGAGAGGAAACCTTCCTTGAGTCAGAGAAGGGACAGATATTCTACAAAACATATTGTCGAGATGATGCTAGTCGGGCCCCGAATTATCTGGGTGCGGATATGATTTGGTTCTACCAAGATGGTGGAATATCACTCGACTTTGGCCTCTATGTCTCACAAGGTGGGCTACTTCCAGTCACTGCTGGGTTCAAGTCACTGAGATCCGGATAGACTCACTTGCTGCATCGAACGGACTCGTCTGTGGAAGGCCTGTAGCTCGCTTCGCGGGGTCTGAAGAATGCTTCCGGGATATTGAAAGATGGATGCAAGAGTGTCTGACAGAACACGGGACTTCTTGTCCAGCTGGAGATTCTTTACGTCTACCCACACGCGTGGTCGATGTGGGGCCTGAAGATGGAACAGCCACACCGAAACTATATGCCACTGGGAGAACGCAAGGCAAATGGCTAACTCTATCACATTGCTGGGGCAATGAAGTGCGATTTGTGACGGAGAGTTCAAATCTGGCGCAACGATTCGCGGGTATCGATATGGACACCCTACCTCGAACCTTTTCGGATGCGATCAAGTTTACTAGGAGACTAGGCTTTCGATATATCTGGATCGATTCACTGTGTATTCTGCAAGATTCCACTGAAGACTGGCTTGCTGAATCAAGCAAAATGCAGGAATACTATAGAGGCTCCATGCTGACTGTTGCTCCTGATCACCTTTCTGGTGACGAGCAAGGGTTTTTGAACTACGATAGGCACCCATATTCTGACAGTGATGTCTTTCTAGTAGCTATGCCGCTCAACTTAGTGGTAAACAACATCGCCCCCGCACAGAGATCAACTCAGTCTCACCTCAACAACGATTATGTCCGGTTTCGTGCGCGAATGGATAGATATGATGCTATATCTCACGCACAGCCTCTAAACTCTCGTGGCTGGACACTTCAAGAGGATCTACTGTCACCCAGGAGCGTGCACTACGCTTCCAAACAGCTCTACTGGGAATGCCAGAAACATAGGAAAGTCGAGAGCATCGAAGGCGTTGTGGAAACGGCAGGCGCACTTACCAAGATTGAAACTCATATGAAGCATATGTTCCTACGAAGTCCCTCAAACCTAGTTCTGCGAAATTCATGGTATACTATCGTCGAGTCCTACATGCAGCGTGACCTTACAAGGTCCGAAGATAAATTTCCAGCTATATCGGGTCTGGCCCGAGAAATTGCCAATCAGACAGGCTTCACTTACAAAGCTGGCATCTGGCTCGAAGATTTCCGTCGAGGATTGCTCTGGTCATACTGCGCTACCGGCTACAGATCAACGACATGGAAGTACATAGCACCAAGCTGGAGCTGGGCTTCGCTATCGGTGGTAGTCAAGCACCCTCTGCATGCAGTGAGAGTCCTTGGAAACACTACTGGCCCGAACGCAGAGCTACTGAGCTGTGATGTCACACCGGAAAGAGAAGATATCTACGGGAGACTGACTTCAGGAATTCTGACTATCCGTTCATCTTGGTGCTCCCTTTCAAAATGGGATCCTACTTCTGGCATCCTTCTCAACAGCTCCATTCAATATCGACAAATCTACGAATGTGAAAACTCGAGCAGCGTTCTAACAATTGGGTTGGTTTGCCATTTGGACAGCGACATGCGGTACTTTGAAGAAGGTCGCCTCCTTTACAGTGCGGACGACACTGTGGAGGCACATGCAGGCATAGTCAAGGATATGTATCTTTTACATATAACGAGCGGACCAGCGGGAGCGAAACTCGACAAATTTGCATCATATTATCTCTTGCTAACACCAGTTAAACTCAAGAGCGATAGGAAGGCAGATAGTCAATATAAAATAGACGATACCCCGGGTGAATGGGTAAGTGGAGAGCATAAAGAACATTATCAGAGGATTGGTATCGCTGAGACCACTCTGGACACTTTCCAGGGCTTCAGAGGCTGGGAAACGAGAGTTATCTCAATTGTATAGGCCAGCTTGATCGGATCTTCTACCTTCGCTGTTCTCTACTTTGCACTTCTTCACTCAATCCGACCTTTTCCTCGCTCTCCCAACGTTCCGGTTGGTCCCTCTCTTCTTTCCCTCTCAACATTCTCCAAGCCCCCAAAACTAAGACCCCGACCAAGGTATATTCCGCAATCCGGAAATCCTGTCCCGCATCGTCACTTCTCAGCTCTCCACTTTCTTCGTCCCCGCATCCAATCTCCCATTCCCCCTCACTCCCCCGAACCCTTCCCCTTCTCGGCCATTTTCCCTCTCTAAGCCTCAACACGCACCCATAGGACAACGGATAGAGGCTCGAACAGATACCGAGGAAGAACTCCACCACCAACACCACGGCGTAGAGAACGGCCACCAAACGAAATTTGGTGAGTTGCAGCCCTGGATGGTTGCTTTGGTACTGATCTAAAAACATGCTCTGAAACCAGAAGAAAACCGAACCGAGCACGAAGGTGATGCTCCAAGAAATAACACCGTTTGACGTAGACATGTTGTAGGGGAATGGCTGATTCAATTTCTGAGACGGTGATAGGTGCGTGGTGAAGATGAATGGGGGGAGGAAGGCTGTGAGTGGGTGCGGATGAACTGGAGTTTCTGCTTTCGTTAAGCTTGTTATCTCGCATTGCAAGTCAGGTTCCTTACCTGGTATTTCCTCATCGCCGTCAAAGTCATCGACGTCAAAGTCTGAGGTGATGAGTTCGAAGACTGGCACTCCGGACGTCCGTGTGACCCTTCGCGGAACCGTCTCTTGATTTTGACATCTTGGCGTTTCCAGCGAACACATATTGGGTCAGATTACGGCAGGGTATGGAATTGTTCCAAGAGCGAGGAGTGCCGAAGAAATCCGAGTGAGACTGGGAGTTTGCTCTCTTTTTGAATATTCCTCGTTTCAACGTCCGAGCCAAAAGGGGCGCAGCCTCACGATGCGAGAATAGCAAATCAATGCGCATTTTGTAAGTGTGAACGGTAAATGGAAGTCTCGATCCAGAAAGTCCAAATCATCACCTGCATAGTCGGGAGTTTAAATTGACAACATGCATGTACGTACCACAATAACCACTTGTCAGGAGATATGCAGTCTGTGGCATGGTGGGCTGAGAATGAAAGGGCGACGGGGGGACAAGCGGGGTCGGCGGGGTTATGGACCCATAAGATAGCAAGCAAAGAAATTGTGCTATTTTGCAAAATGATAGGAAGGGAATTTATGCTCTAGTAAATATAGACTGACCAGCTTTCTTCGACAGTAAATGATTGCATCAACTGGCCCCACAAGTTAAAGGTGGGTGCGGAATCAGAGTAGATAAGGACGGTGAAGATGAAACTGGCTTGCACCATCCTAGCAAGTTCCATAAAAATTGGGAAAGTCTTCGTATCTTCGTTGAAACCCCATAGATCTAGCAAAACCTACTCTACCACCCAGATCTTTGCCATTCGTCACATAATAGCATAAGCACTGGCGTAGCTGACACTGGATCCTCTGATGTCCTCGACATCCTCATTCCTCTCGTACCTCACAAACTTGAATTTCGCCTTGTGCTCATCAATCTTACCTTGTTTCTTCAAAAACTCAATAGAAGCCATGATGACCCCGATTGGATGCCTACCGCAGACAGTGTTGCCAGTCTGGTCAATATTTTCTGTGAATGCATCATGCTTCCCTCCCTCAACAGCATCCATGGACAACTTATCAAGTCGTGCAATACTCTCATAGATTGGCGGACTTGTAGGATTACTATCGTTCTTCCTCAAGCTGTATCCGCCCGTTGTGGTAGCCACAGAGCTAGGCGAGGCCGGAAGGTAATAAGTATATTGAAATCGCAATCCCCAATGACAAAAGTCAGACGATACAATGAAGACGGATGTTGGATCTGCTAGATATGGAGCGAGGATCTCGCCATAAGTTTTCTCGGCATGCGTTGTCGTACCACCAACAAGAATCGGGATAAGAGGTGGGTATTCAGCTTCAGACTTAAAATGGAGAGACAACATCTTGTATATGTATGGCAGGTGCATCTCCATGCTATGCTCATTCTCATCCCTAGCTGTGCTCATCGTAACGAACTTCTGCGTTGCAGTCAGCTCTTCCACTGTCTTCTTGTCGATCATCAGATGCCCTAAAGGTGTTTCGTATTTATCTTGCTTGGTGAGGGCACAGCCTGGCAGACCCCATTGGTGTGATGGACCGAGAAGGAAGATTCGTTTGGCATTGGAGAGATCGAGTGACTTGTATGCCCAGGCTGCGGCTGGCCCCGAGTAGGTGTAGCCTGCATGTCTTTCAAGAGTTAGATGGGCTGATGTAAAGGGCAGAGAAGCCTCACTCACGGCCCGATGATTACTCTTGCACCAGGTATTGGCAGCTGTAAATCGTCGATTGAGGGTGGAACACGGGCCAAGTACTCGTCGAGCTCCTGCGAGAGCTTCCACGGGTTGGATGTGTACCAAGAGCCAGCATGACTGGCAGATCGGGTTGACATATGGTCTAAGGTTATCTAGAAGAACGACAAAGTTGTTCGAGGAGGTGTGAATCTTATACTTTTAGCTATGAGTCGGAGTTGATGAGGGGAAGCTTATCGCGCGGAGTAGGCGAGGCTGAGAGTGGTCCGAGCAGTTGCACAAGGCTGCGGAAAATTACACTAAGGAATCAAACCTCTTCTTTAACTTCCTTTCCCAACCACGAGTCGCATAACACCTCTCTCCGCCAGAACTTACTCATTCAACCATTTCAACAGAATTGTTGGCCTTTTTTTTTTTGCCAGTATCAAGATAGATATGGCTCATCCAGCCCTCCCCAATTCCACATGGTATCCACACATTCGGTCGCACATTCAGACCATGTTCAACATCACTTTCGTTTCTCGCAGGTCTCATGAAGGATTTTGAGCTGCTTATATGGCGTTCACTCGATTTTGAATTCCAGATCCAGCATTGCTTCCCCAGTGCCATCCGACCTGGCTCTCGCCGTGATCAGCAGAGCAATATACCGAGATCAAGGAGGATAATCTGGTCCGGATCCCGAAGCTAGTGGGACCATCTGAACGCCTTCTAATTTGACGGCTTTATGGATATACTCCATGTCAAATTGTCACGAATACGTTTCTAATTGTAGAGCAAAGCGACAAGGACATTGGAGTGAGGAATTCTCGGCTTTTCGCGACACATACAAGCAGAAGTCGAGCGGCGAGCTGCGAGCAGCGATGTTTGACCAGAGCCGTTATTGGGTTCCACATATACCTTAGTGGGAAGTATGATGAAAGCTTTCATTTTTCAGATCAGAGGTATGTCGTGAAAATATTCGAGATTCAATGATCTGGGATATAGTCGAAAGTGTTTACTGGGGCTTATTTCAAACACGCATCTCCTTTGGAAACCTACCGGCTTTCTACGATAGGTTCTCTATCAAAAACGCTGCACAAGTAGTGTAGTCAACTCCAATGCTTGGATTCATGAAATATGTCACGTGCTCCGAAAGTCCCAGCATTCGCCAATAGACATATATGTTTGATACGTTGAGCTGCGTAGCTTCGTTCTATGGGCCGATAAATAATTCCCGTCTGCTACCTCACAGCGACTTGGTAGATACATGTCTCTTCTGTCACAGCTCTTAGTCCCATTCTCACCCCACCTCTTCTCACCGATTTTCATAACTTATTCATCCGACTCAACCAAGGCGACGATGCTAACATCTGGATTCCATTTTTCTCTTTCAAGAACCGCTCCAGTGGTGTATCTGTACTCGGAGCAAGCACGTATTGTGTAAGGTCCTGCCCGGCGACCACGACAGTGCTTACGGTTGGATAGACGAAGAAGTTGAGTGCATTTGCATCGAGATTAGTTGCAGTGAGTCTGCAGTTCTCGCTGCAGCTAGGATCAGAGGCGTCCGCGAAAGAGGTGAGGCCGCTTGTTGATGGAGCTAAGATGACGTGTGGAACTTCAGAAGATAGGATTCTGGAACATGTCAGCCTTTGGCGAGGAAGCAGAGTGAAGCAAAACTCACCTGGGAATCTGCGACATCTTGAAGGGTGCTTGAGTGTGGGAGTCTATCCCTCTAGTTTTGAGTTCCGACACAAGATACAGCTGTTTTCGGGAAATTCTCCACCATTTATGTATGTATTCCCCCACCTCCCCATACCATACCACTCCTTCTCACCGGGCCCTTCCCAATCCGACTTCGCAAGAACAGAAAGCGATGCCACATCACGAAGCCGTTTGAAAGGCCACCTGGATTGCACGATGGCGGAGAGTTCTTCAACGGTCTGGGCGGCGAAACTGTACGTCTCTATGCGCCACTGACCATTCCAGGAGAGAAAGCGCCATGCGGCGGTGAAGAACCAACCGACTTTCGTTCCACCTCAGATTCATGCACGCCCCAACAAGCCCATCACCCTGCGACGCTGGGGCTTGGCAATGGCCAATACGTTCTAGACCTTTGGCGTCACCGTGCGTGCGGCTGACTTGAGGTTCGGAGCTTTGGTGCGCTTAGTTCGAGACGAATAGGCTATATTCAAAAGCGACCTTCACACAGCCTTAGGTTACTCGAAGCACGGTGCAAGTGTAAGGGAGTGTAAGGGGGAGTTGGGGAGCAAATTGACATACTCGAGTAAGAAACAGATCTTTAATTTTCAAAGTGCTATTGTTACAATCTAGAATGCTGTGGCATCATGGCTAATGGGTCAAACTTCCAGGCAAATCTCAAATGCTAATAGTACAATGTTACCAACGCCAACTCGAAACAACTAAGCTCTGGACATCAACGTTCATTCCATTCAACACATGAGCACGACAGGCCGCCAATCGGGCTTATGTAGCTGGGATGTCCAAAACAACTCCTTTGCAGGATCATTCACATGATCTCCTCGAAGGCCGTTCAGCAGGGGACGGATGGTACTGAGATAACCCTCCTCTACATTTGTCCAATTCTGCTTGTTTTCCAGCTCAGGGTTTGAAAAGGGCGCATAGCCTTGGTGAGCGTAGTGGAAGCAAGTGAGTAAAGTGGTGGCCCCTTGCGTGATTGTATCGATCAGAGCCTTGTTGGAGTATCTTCTCTATAGTTGGAGACCTGTCAGCTCATAAAGTCGAGATTATATTCCCAAAAGGAGATTTGAGTACGAACCTTCAGATTATTTCTCTTGACGAACCACAAGTCATGCGCTATCGTCAACTCCACATTGTGAAGAAGGATGAAATATGATAGGTAGATCTCGAGCCAATCCTTCCATGGCTTGCTCGACTCCAACATTGTCTTCATCATCTTCAATATAATTTTCAACTCGGGCTTGAGAAGCTCGTTGATGACGATGAGATCAATCTGTAGGTCAACAATTGGTGGTACGGGAATTCGGTCTGAATATGGACAGTTTGGATCGGCATCGGTTGTCATGCCCAGCTTCTCAGCTCCGACGATGCTCCATGGCTCTTCGATGAAGCGGCAGCAGACCCATAACTTGAGCGCACGCTCGACAAGAGGCAGCTGGTGCTGACACAAGTCAGCCTCTTTTCTATTGAGCGAAATATCGAATGAGAAAAGCCTACCTTATTTTCTTGTGCGACACGGAAAGTTTCCCGTGTGATTTCGGTCGCATTTCGCATGTGTGCCTCGATATATGCTGCGCTCTTTTCTTCCAGAAATCTCTCGATGGAGGACCTGGCCACATGTAGGTTCGCAATACCATATGGAGGGGTATGGTAGTGCTGCTCCCCTCCATTATCGAACCAAGCGTAGTGCTGTTTGTCTCCCTCTTTCGGCTGGTACCGCTCAAGAGGTATCTTCAGTGTGTTCGAGGTCCAGTTCTGCGACAACTCTACCGACTTTGTTGATTCGTTCCCGGTTCGGCGGGTAGCGAAGTGTTTCCATACTGCCTGTTTTCCAGGACCTTCATCCTCACAGTTCCCCCGCAGAGTCGGCGCAAAATCAATAGTGGGACCTAGAAAGATCAGAGTTAGCTTGGTGTCTTTTTGAACATGAGGCTACTTCGTTACCTCGACGGAAAATCTCCGTGTACCCGATATTAGGTCTCCAGCAGACTGGGCGAAGGAGGCCAGGGATAATGGTGATAGATCTAACGTGTTCCAAGCACCGTTGACAAGAGCCTTCGGGATCAACCCCATCTTGACACTATCCCACACAGTTAAAACCAGACGAAGCCCTCTCCGTGGGATAGGGCAACTGACCTCCTTTCTCTTTAACTGACACAAATAACAGGCACCTTTCTCTCGAACCTTGGCAGTCTGCTCCGGGGCTCGAAGTTTTCGAGTTTTCCGATATCGCACAAGAGATTCGGATTCGCAGGGTGACGATGTCTGTCGTCTTTTGTTGCTGGGTGGATCATTGATGGCAGAATTGGGGAAACTATCGGACGAGGTTGGAGTATCGCATACAGTAGCTTCCACGGATGAAGCCATTTCTGGGACATCAATCTGGAGAGGAAATGCATCCATTTGAAAGTTCTCTATGCCTTGCAGGTCGTTCAAGAAATCGGGTTGTTGGAAGTAGTCGTAAGGCGCAAACCAAGCACCGAAGTCATCCATGTTCTATATAAGTAATGTGTGCAGGCTCAAGGGTCTAGTTTTAGTGATAGCAGTAGAGAGGAGAAGAAAGGATAGATCTGAATAACAGGTGAGGATGAATTGGAAGAACGGCTGTATAGAAGGGTATTTGAAGTCGCTGTGTAGTTATACAGACCGGCCTGGCCAGCGAGCAGAGGAAGGGAATCAGCGGTCCAAGGGTGTCGTTACACGGATGACCCTCTCCTATGTCAGAGGCTGCAACATGCGAGATCCGGCGGGGATTCCAGGCCGTCATTCGCTACCAGGCGCCCAGAGAAATCGCACTGAAGGGTTCCACAAGGGGCCCGGCCCGCCACCGAAACAGATGCACAATGACGTCCCGCCCGCTCGCGGTGCCACTTCCCCACGAAAAGAAATGCATCCCAGTTCATGGTGGGATCTCTGGGCCGTTTCTTTACCTATGGTGATGTTGATCAATTCCCTAATGCTGCTCGGCGGTTTTCTCACCGATCGAGTCCAGACCGTGGGCTATTGACTAGGTGTACAAACAAAGCGGAAGCTCGAATGACCTGGCATTCACATTGATAGAGCCATATGTTGAAAACAGCGCTTTTGTATTTCCATATCCATGTGTCTGATTGAAGAAAATCTATCATAGCCTCCTTTTCCAAGACCAGCTTTGGCGAAAAGAGCATTACAAGCCATAGCCCTCCAAAAATTCCCCCAATGCAAAGAAAAAGCAACGCCTTTACCCCCTTACCCCCAACATTCCAATCAGAACCTTGCGAGCAGACTCATCTGCAAAATATCGAATGTTGAGAGGTCAGCCTAATCATGGCCGCTCGCACGCTGTTGATTGATGATATACTCGCGGTCCTTGATAGTCTCAACGGGCCACAGCTGAGCCCGTCCCTGATGGTCATAAGCGTCCTTCCAAGCGCCTTGCAGCTCCTCGGGAATTGTCCAACCCTTCACGGTTGCATCATTGCGCAGCCACAAGCGAAGAAGATGGCGTCTGCTGTCTGGCGCATCCGTGAAGCCGTTTCTGCTGTGCATCAGAGCGAGGTTGTTCCAAAACAATAGCTCACCGCGCTTCAGTTTCATCGACAGAGCATGCTTCTCTGCGATGTTTTGAAGTGTGTAGAGAGCCTCGACGTGGGAGGCGCTGAGGGTCGGGATTCCCGGACTACGAGGGGACCATGCGTGGCCGACGAGTGGGCGTCTGGCGAATGCGAGAAGAACTTTCTCCTTGTTGATTGGGTAGAGGAGGGGACGAGTCTTGTATGCAGGTGAGAGGCCAAAACTATCATCTTTGTTAGTTCGACTACAATCTGGAAATGGCCAAGTGGTTATTTACCTATCGAATACCCAAGATGACGAGGCCAGGAGTCGGATTATGTCGGGTCGAGTCTTGATGAGCTCATCATACACAACCGCAGTAGATACCAGGTTGCTCTCGCCGCCGACTGCTGCTTCTCCTAGCGAGTACAAACCGACAATGTCACCAGTGTCAGTGTGGAAAGGCTGATTTTTAACAATGTCAGAATATTCAACACTTCTGCAACAGCCACACAGATAGTACTCACTTGTCCAACACTTGAGTAGGGTGCTTGACGCTCATGGTCGCCAGCCAACGCGGATCCTAGGTCAGTGAGATGGACTGCATATCCTGTGTAAGCCTTATTGAACAACATCAGTCGTCACTCAGTCGACTTACGCAACATGTTGCCCTGCTCGTCTTGACGACCACGTGTCTCACCAATGTATGACGAAATTCCCAGATAGATGACAACATTCTCTTCGTTGGAATATCGCTCGGGCTCAAGTCCCCGAAGGACAAAGAAGCCCACGCCATTGGTAAGCTGTGCAGCCAGAGTCTTCAACTCCTCGCCCAAGGTTGCAAGAGGGAAAGTTTCTTGCGAGACGCGCTCCATGGTAAGACCAAGCTCTATTGAATTTATTAGTGCGGCTTCGCAGTGAACCTGGGTGATCTATACCGCGGAAGCGTTTACATGCCTGTTCGATCTCCTTGATGTGGGACTCTTCAAGTGTAAGAGCATATCTACGCATCTCATCCACCAGGTCTTTTCCACTCCAGACTGATGGTGAGACGATCGCCTTTGGGAAACCAGCAGGGACGCCATTGTCTCTGTTGGTGCTGGAGGAAGATTTGGTCTGTTTGATTCATAGTATTTAGTCGAGATCCAAAGGGAGATACTACAAGCTCTCACCTGCGAGAAGTAATCGCTCATTGGTGGCTCGCCTCCACTGGTAGGAGTTTCGGTCATTGGAGAAGATACCATTGAGGAAGCCATCGTTGTGTTGCGAAACGTTATGTCGGAAGTCGAGTAACTTGAGTATGTGTTCTTTGTATGGATGAAGTAAGGAAGTGCGAAATTAGAGTGTCCAGAAGTTGTTGTTGATGGGAAGAGAAAGTTGATGCTTTGGGAAAGCAAGTGCTTTACTTATACCAGGACTGACGTTCTCGCTCCAACTAGCTCGCGAGCGCGAACTTTTGCGACTGTAATTCACACTGGAAACTGCGATGGTGGATTACGCCGGCTAAAGGCTGTAAATTAGCGAACAGATTCACTCGCTTGAGAAAGGGGAGCCGATCACCTGATTCTTTCTCCAGTTCCGCACTGTGGATTCTTTCCCAACGCAATTCCAACGTCTGTCTGAACAATAAAAGCTGTCTGTATCGCTTGGGAAAGATTTAAGCCAAGATTGGGCTCGAGTGGAGAGGTATGCCGTTGCAGGGACAGACTTTTCGCCCGTGTCACGTGCTGGGACTTGGCTGCACCTGATAGAGTACGCTCAGGAAGCGTTTACCTCTTCACAAGCGCAAAACGCACCGGTAGACTCGGGCTCCCTTCTGAATCTTCCAGGCTGGGAAGAGTCAACAATAGTTGGCGGACGTTTCTTCCTTCAACTTGACGATACGCGGGACGGGTCGCTAGTGTCTCTCTTGGCGCTGTCAGCTCGTGGGGCTGGAAGGGTGGGCGACTCAAATAGCAAAACCTCACCAGATGAGACAATCTGATGGCCTTGCTGGGGGCATTCAAGAAGCGCTTGTTCTATAATCGAAATGTAACTGTTGAGATGGAAAGTCATGATTGTAGACACAGACGTCCCAATAGATCGGCATCCTTGTACTTGCTTGTACCCACTAGCTCCCGTGTAGCCCTAAATAGAGACACTAGTAGCTTTGTAGCGCCCCCCTTTTCGAGACGACATTTCGATCGCTCGAAGGATCGATAAACGAAGTAAACATGGTCGAAACATTTTCAACTTATCCTCATCGTCGTCGACACCGCCGCTCCCGAAAATGGACCCCTTGACGGCGATCGGTCTCGCATCCGCCATCGTCCAGTTCATCGAGTTCGGCATCAAGATCGCGGAGCGACTGGACGAGCTCGCAAACAACGCCAGCGACGTCCCCCGTTCCCTACAGGCCATCTCGACGCAGCTGCCGCTCCTGCTCAACTCGCTGGGCAGGATCAAGTCCGATGCGCACCTCGGGACGCTGGACTTCGACACCAGGTGCATCCTGCGCGGCATCGTCTCCGGCTGCATGGCCCAGATCGCCGAGGTGGAGACCATGATTAACGAGATCTCGCGCGCGCCGGGCGACTCGTTCAAGGTGAAGATGAAGAAGGTCTTTGCGAGCCTCCGGTACGACGAGAAGGCGTGGGACGTGGAGCGCAACCTGCAGACGTACATCTCGGTGCTGATACTGCATCACGTGATTGATTCCAAGGACGCTCCCGCGCCGCTGAGCGAGGATACATTCTTTGACGTACGGGAGAAGAGAGTCTCGCCGTTCGTGGAACGGCCGCGCTTGATGCGGCAGATTGATGAGCACCTCCATGCTGCGGCGAGGTCCCAGACCACAAATCCCGTGATTCTCCTCTTGGCGGGAGAGGGAAAGACCGGCAAGACGCAACTGGTGCTCGAATACTGCTATCAGGCCCACTCGCTGAATCAGTTCCGCTCGGTCTTCTGGCTGGATGCTTCGTCGCTGGAGAGTCTATATCTTGGGTTCGAGAGTATGTATGCTACGATCAAACGTTCTGCGGATGGCTCTAGGAAGGAGAAGCTTGCGTTTGTGGCCAACTTCCTCAATAACTTGTGGCATCCATGGCTCCTTGTTCTTGATAACTACGAGCCAGCCTTGGTCTATAACCACATCATGGATATACTACCCAGTATGGGATACGGAGGTATCATCCTCATCACCAACAGCGAAGCCCATGACGGCTTGGGAAAGGTTATTCGGGTGCCCAAGTTCCTGACTACCAACGAGCAGACGACTCTGAACTCCGTGCTTATTCAAGAGGTTCAGAGACAGAATGAAGAGGAGATCCGAAGGGCAGTGGATCTAGGGGCCGATGTCAACACGCTCATTTGGGATCAGTGGCCAGTCCTCCATCGATGTGCATTATTCGGCCTCTCGAGCTCCGTTTCCTTCCTCCTGGAACAAGGAGCAATACCGAACCCACCCGGTGCGAAGGTCAGGAAGCCGCTGTACTGGGCAGCGAGTGGCGGCCACGCGAAAACCGCATCTCTCTTACTCGACCACGAGGACGAGACGGGCATCTACTCGAACGAAGCCGAGAACCAGGCCGTGTTCAACGAGGCTGCGGAAAAGGGGAGCCTGGAGATTATGCGAATGATGCGGACGAGACGGGAGGTGATACTGAACTCCCGGAATCAGTACAATGCCACGCCGCTGCAGAACGCCGCGAAGCATGGCCACATGGAAGTCCTCCGCTTCCTTATAACGGAGGGTGCTCTCTTGGAAAACCACTCGCAGGCCGAGGGGGCCTTCATTGCAGCCTCGTCGGCGGGCCATTTCGAGGTCGTTAAGGTGCTCTGCGGCGAGGGCAAAGTGTCACCCAACGTCCTGGACGAAGACGGCAAGACCCCCCTCGCCTGCGCGGCAGCCTCCAAGGACCCGGACACGAGAAAGGCAAACGGGCTGGAGGTGGTCCGCTACCTCCTCTCGAAAGGCGCCGATCCGAACCCGCTCACAGGATCCGAGAGCCCCCTCGAGCAAGCCGCGCTGCACGACCACATGGAGATAGTTGCGCTGCTGTTAGAGCACGGCGCCGACCCGATGAACTCCCTCAACGGAACGTCACCCCTCACGAGCGCCATCCGCTTCAAAAGCCCCGGGGTGATCCCCCTCTTGCTCGCAGCTCCGGTCCGCTCCAGCACCGCGCGCAAGGCCTGGCTCGAGCGCGGCATGCGCTACGCGTGCCGGACGGGCGATCGCGGCGTCGTCCTGCAGCTCCTCGAGGCCGGGGCGGACATCGACGCCGTGGAGGATGATGGACTCCCCAAGGGAGCGAGTCCGTTGGTGCTTGCTATCCTCTCGGGGCACGTCAAGGTAGCGCAGCTGCTGATCCGGCGTGGAGCGCGACAAGACGTCGCTGACGAGCGAGGCAGGCTGGCCTTACCGCTCGCGGCGGAGAGTGGGTATGAGATGGTCGTGAGGGATCTGGTGAGAGCGGGAGGCGAGGTCGATGGGAAGAGTGGGGAGAATGGAGATACGCCGCTGATAGTGGCGGCTGTGGGGGGACATGAGAAGGTTGTGAGGGTGCTGTTGGAGAATGGGGCGGATAAGGAGGGCATGAATAGGTTTGGGGATATGGCGCTGGATGTTGCGGAGGAGAAAGGATATAAAGAAGTCGTCAAACTGTTACAATAAGCATATGGAGCTGGACGTTTCAAGACGTAGGCGACAACGTCCGAGAGGATGGACACTCAACAGAAGAAGAAGGCTGGGAAATAGTCTGAATCGTGTTGAGATTGACCACACACATACAAAACAATTGCCTCTTTATCTTTTGGTCCTGTAATATGGGAAGTACTTTCTCTGCCTTCGGCAGTTTTGAAGGTTATAAGTTAAGGTAGGAAGCGGTCGTAACGTCATTATCATTTGAATTTTGCTCTATCTCCTAATTAAGTAGTGTACACACATATTTTTCTGCTTGGACAGATGCTCCAAAGCAGACTCCTCTACCCAAACGCCAAGAATGCAATGCTGATCCAGAGCATGAATGATCCAATGACCACTACAAAACAGCAAAAATTTCTCCTCCTAGCCCCATACCCAGCAGCGTGATACCTCCGACTACAACAGCACTCCATTGGAAAGGCTGTGCACCTGCAGCACCGGCGCCCTTCTTGCTTGAAGAAGTCGATGTGCTGGTTCCGGTAAATCCGCCCGCAGCGCTCAATCCCGTGGCCGTTGGGTTGAAAGTTGCCGCGCCACCGTTACCAGTGGCCGTAGCCGTGACGCCAATCTTGGGAATACCACTAGCAGTCTGCGTGACAGCAGCCTCATTCGGGGCGCTGGTGGCAGACGGAATGGCAGCCCCACCACTCTCGAATGCGACAATATTGCTGTCTGTGGCGTTGAAATCGGTTTGTGCGAGAGCGATACGGTTGTTATCCAAATCGTACACTACGTATGCAGAGCGCAGGAATGTATCACCGAAAAGGACAGGAAGGTTGCCAGCAGCTTGGATGCCAAGTGAGCAGGCTTGATCGCCGTTTGAGTAGGTTGGGACCTGGCCATTGGGAAGGGAGAGGGGGAGGACGAGTTGGGAGACTGCGACGGAGATGACTGGGCCTCCTACACCCCCGAATCCGTAGTTCAGAGTTCCGTTCTTGTCTGCTAACGCACAAGGGACGACGGTTGCCCCTAGTTCTTGGCTTACTTCTGCGCCCAGCTCTTGAAAGACCTGTTGAGCGATGTCATCGGGGAGGAGGGTGATTGTTGTTCCCGAATCGAGGATCGCAGCTGTGGCGTAGCCTGCAGGTGTGAGCTGCCAGATGTTAGCAACTTTTCGTGTGTCAATAGTTGCACAATTACCTGGTCGGTTCCCGAAGATGAAGTAGCAGAGAGCGATGTGAATGCAACCGAGAAGGAGGCGAAGATGTTTTGGCCACCTTCAATGGTTGGGTAGATTTGAACTGAAATTAGATCGCCAGTGAATTTTTTGGTATCGATTCCGCCGAACAGAACAGATCCTGTGCTTGCTTCTATGAGAAGATCAGTATTGTATCACAACTCAAACATAATCCTGATCCCTGATTTGGAGACTTACGGAGATCGTCCAGCCACAACGAATACGCGTTCGCATTAATCAAGCCAGCATTCTGCAGCGCTTGGGGCAAATTGGCATACTCGGTCCCATTTCCAGTATCAACGTTTGCTTCAGTGGTATTATATCCAATGCCCATAATTCCCACGCCGATTGTGCCTTCCGTTGCCAAGCCCATCTCGAGTTGCTTGACTGTTGAACCGCCGACGGTCAAGGTATCTTGGAAGTAGTCGCCGCTTACCCCGGTTCCATCGACGTACGAGATATTGAAGCCGTTCCTTTCGACATCATCAAAGGTAGAGGATTTCGAGGAATCAACTATGAGTACAAAGTCAGCAGATGATCATTGTAAATCATTGGACTGGATTGAGCAACTCACAGGTTCCACCTTGACATCCGCCGTCTCTGGTATCTTCACAAACGGATAGGGTAGAGCTCGGAATCCAGAGATCAGAGGAGCCAGTATCGATCTGCACCTGCAGAGACTGAGGTGGTGTTCCCACACTGATGTTCGCAGCATATAGACCCGCCTGTACAGCATTCAGCAAAGTCACGGCCACGGTATCCGCCCTCGCCTCCAATCCTAGGCCACGTCGTTGGATCTCCAGCGAGCGTCGAGCGAGCTGTTGGGCCTGGACTTCGGAATTCCGCGAGATGCCCCATTGTACGGTGTTTGCAGAAGCAGAAGAGAGGAGGGTGGCGAGGAGGAGAGATGTTAAAGGAGCCATGTTTTCTTTCATCTGTTGTCTCTTGATTGTTGATTGTTGAATTCAATCGGCTCGGTAGTCGAAGAGGAACGATTGAGAAGCTCCAGACGAATGCTCACGGAAGTGAGGATTGAATTGTTGTTTGGCAAAGCGACGTGGAGAAGGCGATGCAGGTGAGATGAAATAAAGGAGAATGAAAGCGGCTCAATGACGCAGCAACCGCTCGATATTCTTGGGCGAGAGATGCGCGCTAAGAGGAGAGCGTATGTGCACGGCGTCAGCGGAGTCAGATTTGGAATCTGTGGGAGAGGGAGATCCGAGATCAAGAGCGAGGGAAAGAGCTCCGAGGGAAATAAATAAATAAATAAAAAGCGGAATTCTAGGTATAAGGTTGATCTGAACTGAATTGAGTGAATTGAGTGAATGGAGCAAAGACAAAGGACGCAAGCAAAGGTAGGTAAATAGGTGCGTATGCACGTACAATAATACCTGAGGGATTCGACCGTTTGAGTAGTCGCTCCACTACGATCTGCTTGCTGCTTGGAGGGAGAACTCAGGTAGTAGGGTCGAGTCGAGTTTCATGTCCGGTTTCAGGCAAGTACTGCGCGTACTGTCTGCATTCATTCACTTCTTTCTCCCAGTCGCTCTTAAAATGGCGCATCTCCTTCTCATCTAACGAGTGAAATTCAGTTAAATTCTCTTATTTTCTCTCATACAAAGTAGGTTCAAGCTTCATGATGTCCGCGTAATCGTCTCTCCATGCTGGTCGAATACGCAACAAAGAAGAAGATCCTTTGCCGACAATCCCGGACTCGTCGCTGCATCAGGCCCTTGTCGCGACCACTTACTTGTCAGTGAGTTAGCCCCTGAGTTGGATGACTACCGGCGCTTGCCGACCGCCACCATCTCAAATCAGTCTTGGCATTGAAACATCCAACGCATCAGAGAAGAAAGAGTCCAACTTGGCTCTATGGTTATTATCTCTCTTTATAAGTGCCTTCTTTTTATATACCTTTCTATTATTGCCTTCTTAACTAACAACCAAAGATATCTCTATAATAGCTCCCTCTATTTTCAGTAATCCTATCATAGGACTCGGACACTAATACATCTTGAACAAGTGTTAGATATCATCCCCAAGATCCACGTACTGCTCAGCCACATCTGCTCAAACACCAGTCAAAGTCCCGACTAAGACATGACTGCCCGTTGATTCTTTGCTTCCTTCTTTCCTTTTCATTCGAATACATATCTGCCCAGCCTCCCAAGGGTCGCCATATGCGTTTGGTGTCGTCGTCACGCAGAAGGGTGATGGCGCACATCCGAGGGATCGAGTGTGGCTGAGCAGATGTACGTTGGATTAACAAACACCCCGGATTCGTTTGACTGCCGCATGATTTGACATCTCCGACCTGAAGTAGATGCAAGTCCACGCGTCCCCCCACTTCAAAGCCCCCTGGTATCTTCGTGTCTTAACGTTCCTTGAGTGGTTGTTACTCTGAAAGCCTCAATACAAAAGCTTGCTATATCATGTGATCTAAGTCACGTGCTAGAAGCCTCCCTAAGGAACAAACATGAGTTTCTGCGTTAGCCTTGCATTCAACGAATTACTCCTCCAGATTACCTGCATCTTTACCGACTTCGAATCAGACCTGATGACAAACTCCAAGAACGGTAGGGCACTTTACCTACAACTTATAGGTTTGGAAAGATTACCATTTACCACGAGTGTCACTTAGAGGCTTAGAGTTGGTGTTGGGAACTTCCATGCCCACAGAATCTCTGAGCAAGAGCGCAGTAAGCTCGAGATTTCAGGTACTTCGAAACGCCAGGCACAGCGACAACATAGGCCTCCTCTCCAGCCGCACGAAAAACGATGGATCTTACCTCGTGCATTCAAAGGCCAATATCGACACCACGCGCTACAGCCTACACGTGCACCCAACATTAGCTGAATTAAGTCTTATGGCGAGGAGCAGCTGTGTCTTTGACAATTGGTGCTCCCTTATATATTGGGCTTTTTACGATACTTGATCGATTCGAAGATTGCCAGTGGTACAAATGGCTTTACGGGTCCATCGTCAATTTTTCGCGAACTCTTGCCATTGTGTTCTTGCTTTGTAGGCTTTGCATTATAGTGGAAGTTTTTCGTTGCTTGTTGTTCCTACCACCCAGCGCATATGTAGCAACGCTAGTAGCAGAAGTACCTCACGTGGGATGATATTTTGGGTTTCAATGATTGGTTGTGGTTTCTGGTTACAAGCTTTTATACATCAGGTACGCGATGGGAAATTGAGGATTTGTAATAGACTAGAGCATGTGTGCTTATGGATATTTTAATGCTGTAAAATAACATTTCTAAGTTACGGGAACCAAAAATAAGGCTAGCCTCGATACTGTGTGCATCGATTGCTACTTCGACTTATCTGACGGGAAGTGGTGCTGGGACCAGTGTTTCCTGGGCCGTGACTATCCTCGTGATTTTCGCTTTGCACGGTTCCCCGCCTTTGGATGCATCCAATTAATTGAATACTATGAGACACGGACAAGGATAGACGTTACAACAACAATATCTACCAAATATAACAACTGTAAGAGGCACGTAGTTGGTCTTAGGTCGTTCAATCGAGTTAAGAAGGGCTCTTAACTAAAATAAAGAGAGTTGCATTTACAGTCTGGTATTCTATGGATTGTCAGAGCTTTCAGGATTGTCAGAGCTGTCAAGCTCGGTATCGTAGAGTTTGATAGCCCATTCAGATTCTACTCTGTTGCCAGAGCTACCCGTCTCATCTCCAGACGGGACGGGTAACCATCTCCCCTTGATGGGTGTCGTCTCCAAGATATAGAGATTCCATCTAGCTCCCAATGGGGTCTCAGAAAAGTGGCTTTCACCACAGAAGACGAAATCGACCCCTAATGTACGACAGTCGCGTCTGAATTGGTGGAAAATTGCCTAGAGATGAGGCCACTCAGGATACAGCTGCCACCATATAAGCTTCTTCAGTTTTGGCAATGAGCTGTTTAGGCTGCCAATGAGATTTTGCATTCTGCTGTATTTCGTGCCGAATATCCCTACCTCAGCCTCCCAAACAGTGTACTGCAACTGCAACTCCTCTAGATTCGGTGGCATAAAAGCAAGGTGACCATTTCGAGACCCATCAGCGCCCCAATGATCATCGCCCGAGTCGTTGGTCATGAAGGACTCTGGTATCGCCAGTCTCCGGAGATTCTGGAATAGGGGCAGACAGCATGGTTGGAATGAAACGGCATAGTATATTGCCCAGCTAACGATGGCTAGTTCCTCCATTGTTCCTGCATGTTGCTGTAAAGCTGAGATAAACTGCTTACCTTCTCCGTCATTGCCGAACGTCCACGGTGCCCAATGTCCTTGATTGAGAGCAAGTCGCTCCAGCCCTTTGGGAGCCTTCAAAATAAGTGCCAATCGACTATTGATACGGCTTTGGTATTCATTGATATGGAGCGCTGTGAGGGGAGATGTGCCGCTGCTGGAGGCTGGAAAAACACGCTCAAGCTCTGCATAAGACAGATCTGTGCCACCAAGATTCTTTACTTCCAGGTGACGCAACCAACAATTGTCAAGCTTTTGAGCAATTATTCGGAAGGCCACCTGCTCATCGCTTCTCAGCCATGGGATGTGTATCCATGAGTTCGAACCATCATGGCCCGGGAATTCAACCTTGACTGTTGTGAGCATCTTGGTGGGCTGTACTGTGCGCAATGCAGGCTGTGCGAGCGGTAACCCAAAGCGAACGCAGACTTTTCGCAAGCTTGGGAAAAGTGCTACGAGACTTCCATCGCCTTCAAACCCTACAGAACCCTAATGTTACAGAGTATGTAGGCGATGTTACACGCAAGGCACGCGTGTGTCGACAAAGTGGGGAGTTTTTGCGGAGCAAAAGATCCATGATTTGGTTGGCTTTGACGAGTGAATCGTGATCTGAGAGATTAAAATCAATGTCGCGGTACATAAGAGGTTGGACCAGCTGTAGAAACCGGTGAGAAACAAGCGCGACCTGAACTAGATTTGGGATTGTCTGGGGAAGGTGGGAGAATATTTCTTCTAGAAGCTCATCAGGAAGACCGTTGAGACTTGGAGATGTCATGATGATGATGTGATACTCCCAAGCTAATAAATCAAGTGAGTCGTTATCTCTGTTGAGGATGTAGAGGACGTAATATTGATCATTGACCAGTTATTAATACAGATAATATAAAGTCAAGGCTATGGTTTATAAGGACGGGATGTGGAAAAGCATGTCTAGTGTTCAATGATTGGAACAGGCATTTGGCAGCGCAGTATACGTAAGAAATATCAAATTACCTTTATTGATAATCTTCAGTACATGAATTGCAGATGTTCCCTTCTCCGGTCTTTGTATTGTACAATATATAGTTGAATGGTTCAATATATGTGACAAAGAACAAAAGAGATTTCGGTAATTTCAATTGGATTAAAAGCTCATACAATGCAGGATTATGAAAGCTCACGTGCTCATCTTTGATTGAACAAAAAGTAACTCTCCCACAAATTAAAGCAGGCTTAGAGACTTTGCCTTCTGGGGTTATGCACAACTTGCACAAGTTGTAATCTCAGTCTAGGTATTCATTTTTTGATTGAACTTCCCCGATTCAGACCACTCCCACCGTAAATTCAATCATAGATTCATAGTGCACTAAAATTGTTGCTTCCACAGTTCCCCATCTGCCTTCCGCCAAGGGTGTAGTCTCAACCATTCGGCCCCACATATTTCCAAGTCCACACCGGCTTCTTGGAAATCCTTTATAAGACTATGCAAATCCAGCTCAAAGTCACCAAGTACCTTCTTGTAATCAAAAATATTGTCATCCACATTCTCCAGAGCCTGCGAATGCCAGTATACGATTCTCTTCAAAGACGGGTATTTCACGTCTAAGTCCGACAATAGACGTTGAATCCTACTCAAACATTTCCTGCCCTCTATCTCGCTGTCACTAGTGAAGTACTGCAGTTACAACTCTTCTAAACCCCGTGGCAGAGATATGAAATTATTTAAATTAGAAATTATTATAAATGTTTCAAGCACTGCTAGTTTTAGAAGCTTTTGGAAGCCATCTAGAGTAGGAACTCTGAAGGTCCAGTCGTGGATTGTGCTAGATTCCGCTGCGATGGCCAAATCTTCCAGCGTGTTCTGATGTCGGTCGAGCACCGAAACAAACTCGCTTCCCAGGAAAGTTTCCTGACTTAAATTCTCCAATTCCCAGCTCAATCCCAGAGCAAAGTATTGTAACGCCTTCGTAGTCCAAGGTCAAGAAATTGGTTGCAAAGTTTTACATTGCAGATGCAGGGGCGAGATTACCAATAGGAGTCGCGGCGTCCATAGTAGGCAAAGTAGGACAATATCTGGCTCGAAACGTCGTTTAGGAGGGAGCTCAGTGACGGAGACAAGACGTCCAGGGTAACAAGGAATACTCGAAAAACTCGAAGAACATGAAAAGATTGGCGCTTCAGCGATATGGCTAAGCAAACAGAGAAAGTACTTTCGTCTCCTCTCACTACATTATATGTTTCAAGTTTCTCCGTCATGTACAAGCTGATTGGTTGTGCCTTGCCATCCAAGATAACTTGCCTTCAGTCAAAGAAGTGCCAGAGAGAAGTTGAAATGGCGATTACAGTCGCTGCTTGAAGACTGTCTTAATCTAATACATGATAAGTCTCGTTGTTAGGAGCACTAATGTCTCTATCATACAATCGCCTTGGAAATTCCAGGCTCAAATGCAGATTGCAGAGCGAAACAGCATCACTCAGCTGCTGCAACCCGCCTTTCAAAATGACACAAAGAAGTCTAATGTACGCTCAAGATGAATAAACATGGCATTGGATGATTTCATTCTGCCGGTGAGTATCTATTCGACCATATTGTCACCATTCCTAACTTCACCAAAATTCCAGCCTCACCGTATCCAGCGTGCATTCCAAGACAGCATCTGGTGCATGGTGAGGGTTGATGACACATCTTATCCGGTAGCTTGTGACAAACGCGGAGAATTACAGGCAAAGAAACTTAACCATTGATATCCAAAATAGCGGCATACCATTAACTTACGCTCACGCAAGAAGCCACTTAGCCGTCAAGATCAAAACCATTTCCCTCCAAGTCGTTTGCTGATCTTAATCAAGGAGGTAAAGTACGAAAAAACGACCCCCAGCTCTGAACCCCTGCTTCAGCATGCATGAGCCACACCAGGCACTGAGCGCCTGCAACGCCAATCACCAGAATCGTCCCCGGACGCGCCCTGGACAGAAGATGTTGGTTTTCTCAAACTCGATGAGCTGCAGGCAGACGGCCGGGCTGTGCCTGCACAGCTCAGGTTGCCTTGGCTGCCTCTTCTCTCATATATGAACGGTCCCTCGTTTCATAAGTGCGTGTACGAGTCTCCGCTCAACCTGTCTTCTGTTCGCAAGTTTTGATTCTTGCTTTTGTACTTGCTTGAGGTCCTTTCGTAGACTCCCGTAAGCGCCCAGCCCTTCTCGACGTTGTATCCGGATCTCTGAGATTGTTGAGGCGAAAGGTCTGCATGCCCACTTCTCTCCTACAAGTTGAACTCAATGCCAATAGGGATGCCGCTGATTACCTTCGTTGTACAGATATGAGATCAATGTTGGCTGGATTGCTCAGGCAAAACACCCATTCTGCAACTCGGCAGGATGGACCCAGCACGAGCGTTGCGCTTTCACGACCGATTTCATCTCCAAACCAAACGGTCATCTCGAGAACGGCACCTGTAGTCCCACAGGAAGCTGTGCAGCTTCCTCAAGATGGCGTACGAACTGATCCGAGAAGCCCTCGAGGCTTGCAACAAACACGGCCCAGCCCCTCGACGAAAGTTCCGTCCCCCACACAGAAATGGGGGCTGTTCCTCCTCAATCCCCTATCTGTACATCCAGACTCGCTAGAGATCGAAAACACGTATCCAGTCGACATTGTTGCTGTTCATGGTATAACGGGGAGTGCTTATGACACATGGACATCACCGAATGGTGCATTTTGGCTACAGGACTTTCTACCAAGCCAGTTTCCCGGAGCAAGAGTATTCTCGTATGGCTACCCTGCAGATGTTTTGTTTTCGAGAGAGAAGGGTGATATTGGAACGTTCGCTAGAGGGTTATTGGATAGGCTAAAGCGTGAACGAAACGACCTTGCGGTATGTGTCGATTCCGCCCCAAAATTGGTTGGTGGGTAATAGAGCTAATTGAGATAGATGAGACGACGACCCATCATTTTTATCTGCCATAGTATGGGGGGAATCGTTGTGAAGCAGGTATGATCTCTCGCCGTAGAGCAACTCGCTTTGAATCTGACCGTAGAGACAACAGGCGCTGATAATGGCGAAAAACGAAAGCGACGAGTTTGGCTTGATCCTCAAGTCCACAACCGACATCTTGTTCTTTGCCACGCCACACCGTGGAGCTAAATTTGTCAAGATGCTGACAAGAATGGCATCAATTGCCAATTTCCCAACCAAAGGCATCGGACTATCCCCAACAGTGAGATCGGATCTGCTTAATCCCCTAGAAAAGGAGTCGAAAGCTTTGAAAGACATATCCACTAGTTTCAGGAAAACTATACCTGACTTGAGGATGGTGTCCTTTGTTGAGAAAAAGACTATGTTGAACCTTAAAGAACTGGTAGGTTCCACTTTCCAAGTCCATTCTGCCTGCTGAATGCTGATTGATGTTGTCTCCTAGATTGTTGACGAGAATTCCGCGATCATGGACGATCCGCGTGAAGCAATCAAACATATGGATGGCTGCGACCATAGAACCATATGTCGGTTTGATAACGAAGCGGACGAGAATTACAAAGACGTACTGTATAGGCTTCGTGAAGCCGCCTCAAAAGCGACGAATAGTCAGTTTTGACCTAGCTGTATCGCAAACTACCCCCGAATCGTTCTGACAAAGTGGAATCAGAGATACTGGACGAGATGATTGCCGAAGATAAACGTAAGACAAACGACTTGGATCTCCAAATTCTCCGTTAACATATAATAGCCTGTCTTGATTCCCTGGCATATCCTGATATGTATCAACGTGGCCTTGATATCACTTACGCAGCACCCAATACGTGCAGATGGATCCTGCAACACCCATCTTACACAAAATGGATGCAGCAATCTCGTGGTCTGCTCTGGGTGAAAGGCAAGCCAGGCTCTGGAAAGTCTACGCTAATGGCGTTTATCCACTCTGCGTTTTACGTTCTCCCGGCACAACGAACACAAGTAAATATATTGTTCTTCTTCCACAGGCGAGGAACCACACTTCAAAAAAGTGCAGAGGGAATGTTCCGTACACTATTGCACCAGCTCTATTATTCGTCAGCTTCTGCACGGAGAACCATTATCAGCGCATGTAAGAAGAAGGCTGGCTTTGGCTACGTAGAGTGGACGTGGCGATCAAGCGAGTTACAAGCATTGTTTTCCGAAGCAGTGAAAGAAGCAGCCCGATGGCGGGAAGTCACCATCTTTGTTGACGCTCTCGATGAAGCCGGTTCGGAGACCGCTGCTGAGCTCGTGAACTATTTCCATCAGCTGAATGACGCCATTGCGATGGACAATGGTAGTTCCGCTAAGATCTGTATATCGTGTCGGCACTATCCCGTCGTGGCACGTACTCCTGGATTGGAGATTCTGGTTGAAAAAGAAAATCTTGACGACATTTGGAGGTACGTGCATTGGAGACTCCAGAAGGAGGTTCAGCCGCAGCCAGACTATCCTTTGTTTGTTGAAAAGAGGCAGGAGCTCGGACAGGTGATTGTTCAGAAGGCCAATGACAACTTCCAATGGGTCAGCGTGATGATGCCGAGAGTGATTGAGATGCTCAAAGATGGGGAGGCTTTCGAGGATGTTAAAGAATTGATCGAAAAGCAATCGAGCGACTTATTTACCTTCTATGAGAATATCCTGAAAGAAATCGTCAATCCTCGTAATCGAAATAGAGCTTTACTCTTGATGCAGTGGGTTTGTTTCGCTGAAAGACCCCTTTCAGTGACGGAGTTGCGGTTTGCACTTGCTTGTGATTCCGCCGTGATACGCCCTGGACAGGTCCGTTGCACAGACAGCGAAGGTTTCGTCGAATCGGACGGTAGGATGAAGCTGCTGATCAACAGCCTATCTGGAGGCTTGATTGAGGTACGGCAGTATTCAAAGAGCGTGGTCGTGCAGGTGTGCCATCAGACAGTCAACGACTTCCTGACATCCGGCGGCCTTCAGTTCCTCCTGTCGTCACCGGAAATGCACAGACTCAACGTCAACAGTATCATTGGATGGAGTGAAAATCGATTGTCGCAATGCTGCATCAACTACCTGAGGCTTGGAGAAGTCTTGGGAGAGGGTCGTACTTGGACGAAAGAAATCGCCAGTGAACTATTATTCATCGAGTATGCCACAAAGTATTGGGCTCTACATGCAGAGAGGGCCGAGGATTGCGGCATATCCCAAGACGGTCTGATAGAGCAGTTTCAGCCGAGACTTTTGGACACCTGGGTCGAGATATACCGAACTATCGATTACCCTCTCCAGACCAAGTACCCAACGCGAAAGTCCACTTTGCTGCATATTGCGGCGACTTGGAACCTTCGAAGCGCAGCGAAAGTACTATTGCAGAGCGGAGCCTCAGTCGAAATAGCTGATGAGTCCCAAGACAAAGCATTACACCACGCTGCTCGTCGGGGTCACACAGAAATGACAAAGATGTTGCTTGATGCGAACGCGGACATAGAGGCACAGAATACCTATTTACGTACCCCACTTGAGTTCGCGGCTGGAAATGGACATGAGGAAATTGTAAAGCTGCTCCTTAACAAGGGTGCTGAGATCGACAAAGAAACAAGGTTTAAAGGCACAGCATTACAATCTGCAGCCAGAAAGGGCAGCGAGTCACTGATCAAACTGTTGATTGCGAATGGCGCAGACATCAATGCCAAGGGGGAATATTCACGTACCCCACTTCAGGGAGCCGCCAACATGGGTAACCTAAAGATTGTGCGACTTCTCCTCGATGAAGGAGCAGATATCAACGCTGAGGGTGGGATGTGGGGAAGTGCGCTTCAAGTTGCGACTTTGTCTGGACCAGACACGTCTGTGGAGGTAGTTCGGCTGCTTCTGGATCGAGGCGCAAACGTCAACGATCGAGGAGGAGAATATCACACAGCGCTTCAAGCTGCGGCACAAACATATCACGATAAATCTCTCGTACTTGTTCAATTGTTGCTTGATCATGGTGCCGATGTGTTTTTGGAGGGTGGAAAAAACGGAAGTGCTCTGCTTGGGGCTGCATGTGACGGCCACCTCGACGTTATACAGCTGCTCATTGACCATGGAGCTAATATAGAGTCAGGTGGGCCATTGTTTGGCACTGCTATTCAAGCTGCAGCTTTTGGGGGCTTTGAGGATACGGTCCAATTTCTTCTAGACAAAGGAGCCGATGTGAATGGTCAGGGAGGCGCGTATGGCAATGCGTTGCAAGTAGCGGCCTTATTTGGTCGCGGAGCAGTTTTAAAGTTCTTGCTTGATAATGGGGCAGATGTCAACGCAAAAGGGGGGGAACAGGACAGTGCGCTTCAAGCCGCAGTATATATGGGGTCTGGCTTGGTGGTAGAGATGCTCTTAGAAGGTGGTGCAAGGGTGAACGACATCGGAGGTAGACGTGGAACTCCTCTGCATGCCGCGGTGTATTGGGGAAACCGCGGCGATGTCGTTCAGCTGCTACTGGATAGAGGTGCCGACGTCAACGCTACTCAGCCCGGCGACTTTGGTACTACTCTCCAACTTGCCGCTTACTTAGGCAATCTGGACTTGGTACGAACCTTACTTGATAAAGGAGCAGATCCGAACGGTCGGGGAGGACGATATGATTCTGTCTGGGCAGCCTCACAAGATCATGATGCTGTGAAAAGATTGCTGGAAGCAAGAGGGGCGGAACCAGTATACGGGCCAGGTTATGTACCAACTGTAATAGATTGGCTTTTAGGCAAGGCCCCACTATACTGAAAACGTGGGAAGGATGTAGCAACAACTTTCTTAGGTACTCGGAAACCTGAATCTCAACCCCGCAAAGCTTTGCTGGAAGTCCGGATACGAAAGTTTTAACACACAAGCAGGAATCGACGACGGGAAGCAGCGCAATGATCGCATATCTATAATCAAGGACGGCCTGGCATTGCTTCGTGTGAGATCATCAGAAAGGAAACGAAGAAAAGATCTTAGTAACAAGAAGTAGCAGGGACAGGTTGGATTATAATTGAAAACTAGGCTATATCAGTGCAAAGACTACGCGCATCCATAGCTCGCAATAAATCTCAATTCTGCCGTCGGTCATGGCTTCGTGAAACTACTCTCATGTTCCTTTTTATATCTTCTCCCTGTTCCGCAAGAGTCAAAAGCCACAACCATCCAGGAACCTCAAGTTGCTAAGGTCTTTATTGCACGTCACTTTTACTACAGTAAAACGAATACTGCAGTCATACTGTGCCAAAATGAGCAATAGAAATAAGACGATATGCACCTCCCAGCCTACTTGTCAGTACCGTGACTTCACGTGATATGGTTGTAATACGGTCTGCTATGAAGTTCATCAATCCGACCGACTTAAGATCTGGTATGGTATTGAATCAGGCTGCCGAGACAGTCCCTGATATGATTGACTATCAACAACGAAGTGTGCCACGCAAATGAATGGTTTGTCGGTATTGAAAGTCGTCGCACTTGGGGCTGCGCCTCGTGTGCTTTCGCACCCGAGTAAACGAATACCCGTCCCTCTATTGCGTTGCCTATCGGGTAGCTGATGGTCATGCTCACCAATCTTGCGTATTGCTTGTAAGAAAAATATCAGAGGCACACGTAGAGTCGGTCGAACCGGCAAGAACAGTGTCCAAAATATGACTTGGTAGGATAGGCATTGTGGTGCGGATGATCAGACGTTCAGGACTTCCTTCGTGGCTGAATCAAGCCCGAAAAAGGATATAGGAATGAATTGTTCCTCCTCCTCCTCCTCTTCTCCCTTGCGATCCAAAGCCTTCTCACAATTCGGATCTCGTCATACTCTATCGCCGCCGTCGTGATCACTGAACCAGACGACGTTCCCGCGCATCTTCTCCTCCAGGAAATGTTCGGCACTGCAGCAAATGCCAAAAATAAGCATCAACTCGCCGCCATCTGCTCAAGTGCTCACTAAAGATCACTGGCGTCCTATCAACGGCCGTCGTCGCCCCTGAACTGTGGCTCAGCAAAGCCAATCTGTGTGGTGTTGGTTGGCTTTGGGGCTGATTCTCGTAAATGTTCCTGGCGCCATCTCGTTTGGGTCTTATTAGCCTGACACCCAGAATGTCTGGCCGCAGTTGATCACCACCCAGACACCCAGAGAGAGCTGACACAAGAAGCAAGCAACATCCGTCTCCTTTCTTTCCCATACACATCAATCGATTCGACTCCAAAGTCTCGAGAAGATTCAATCTTATATCTTCCCTCAAAAACAACAGCAATCCTCGAATCCTCATCTTCTCCTCCGCACGCTCGATTCGTTGTTGCAGGAGCCTAGTGTTTCGAATTTAAGCGCGTTTAGGGGTCGTCGACCTTGCTCGTCCATTTCAAAATGAGTGTATGTACTTTGTTTCAACTTGACGTCTGAGCTTGATACACATTATCACAGCCAGAGACTCTTTCATCTTCTCCTGCATCTGTCCAATCCTCCTCGCAACCTCAATTATCGTAACAAAGTTACTCTGGCAGAACTTGGCTGACAGTAATGGCGCAACAGTACGGGTTAGTTGTCCCTATGAGCACGAGATGCCGCCCTTCGAAGGCACAGGTCGAGGACACGACCGCAGGATTATGTCTGTAGGATATGTTGCTGACAAGGATCAATTATAGACCTGGAGGGCGTTCCAACCCTTTCGATGACCGAGGGGCTGCAACACAAGGAGGGTATGGTGGACAGCCTTATGGCGGACGGCAACAATACAATGCTCAGGCAATGGGAAGAGACGAATATGCTGGTACGGCTTCACGAGCTCTGCACAACGAGGCAGACTCCTACACACCCATGGGTAGAACTGACAGTCATCCAGGCCATAACGTCGAGATGGAACCGCTAACAGCTGGACTGAATAGACCGAGTCATTCTCAAGAGCGAGGAGATCCAAATGCAATTCTCAATGATCTGCGTCAAATCGATCAAGGTGTCGCGTCAATTTACCAGAGCCTCGAGAATGTAAAAAAACTTCAGCAATCATCTCTCAATGATCCCGATTCCTCTAACAACACCTTGACCAACCAAAAGCTCGATGACATTACCTCGGAGACGATGGCCATGTATCGTAACCTCGCTGGCAGAATCAAGGCGATCAAACAAAAACCCGAATCGGGGTCTCCTAGAAACGCACCACAGCTCGGCAAAGTTGATCGTCAGCTAAAGGATGCCATCGAGGCTTACCGTATAATAGATCGTGATTACCGCAATAAGCTTCGAGACCAAATGGCTCGTCAATACCGCATTGTTCGACCAGAGGCTACAGAGGCGGAGGTCCGTGAGGCTGTGGAAGATAAGGACAATCAACAAGTATTCTCCCAGGCTCTTCTCCACAGCGATCGAAGAGGTCAAAGCAGATCTGCTCTTAGTGCTGTGCAGAACAGGCACGAGGCCATCCAGAAGATTGAACAGCAGATGATAGAACTGTCCGAGCTGTTCGCGGACATGGACCGTTTGGTCGTGCAACAAGAAGCTGCTGTTGTTAACATTGAGATGAAGGGCGAAGAAGTGGTTGAGAACATGGACAAAGGAACCCAGGAGATTGGTGTAGCCATTAAGAGCGCGAGAAATGCTCGAAAGTGGAAGTGGTGGTGCCTAGGCATATGTGGTATGTTCCCTTTGTTCCCCTTCCTTCTCACTTAATATAATATACTAATGAAATGCAATAGTCCTCATCGTCATAATCATTGTGATCGTCATACTTATCTACAAATTCGTCATTCAAAACAACAACAGCGGCGGCAAGAGAAAGCGTTTCGTCCTTCCCACTGTCGATATGCCCGCACTCAACTCCGCACGAGTTGTTCCCGGTCAACCGTGGACTCCTTCTGAGAAGTTGGTCGTTCCAGGTCTCGAATGGTCCCACGACAACACTCTCACCACAAAGTCCGACGCACCAGGTACCCAATTGGCTGCTCCTTTGTCCGGCAGATGGGTCAAATTCGCGGGATGATTTCCGAAATTGTACATTTGTTTTGATAGATGGTTTTCAACTGAGAACAGACCCGATACATTGCCTTGATTTCCTTGCAAGCATTTCGCGGCGTTATCATTTCTTTTGTTGAATTGCGGATTTGAAAGCAGTCAAGGGAGACAGTCGACATGTGGTTTTCCTAGATGTAAAATACCACTCGTTCCGTTGTAGCTTATGGGTTTGGGGTGGGTGAGGAGTTCCCTTCATCATGGTGAAAAAGGGAGATGTGGATATTAGGAGATAGGACATTTAATCAAGTTTTCATTTCTTGATTGCATGAGCTCCGGGCCTCCCCTTACAATGCGGTGAGATATTGTGCTAAACAAGCGGCGGCACGGGCGTATCACACTGACTTCAATATTTCGTGGGCGAAGGCGTGCTGCTACTTGTAGGGTCATTTCCCCGAGGGTCTGTATCTACATCAACTGAGAAAACGCATCAAGTACATTCATTGATCGAAAGAAATATCTGCTTCAATATATCTGTTGATTACAAACGCTCTCATACACATCCAGTAACCTCCTGATCAAAGCGCTCTACCGTTCTCCTCTCAAAATCATCAAATGAATCTAGGGGTTAACAACGGCAATTTGTTGTTTCCGCCTTATCGACCATTTCCCCGACTGTGACTACTCACGAAGCCAGTCAAATAATCTATAGCAAGGTACTATTTGTAGAATCTCATTAACCACGAGTCCCACGATCATGTACAGTACATATCTCCAGTAGTCTTGCTATAATGTGTCTCTCCTGATAATCTGGTGTCCTATTCTTGCAGTTTATCCAGAAACTCGCTGTTAGACCATTGAGCCGACGAACTTCCCTTTTTGCTTCAGAAGGAGTCTATCCGCATGGTAATACCTAGACATCAGAGTGTCAGTGATGAATTCGCAGCGGAGTCCTCAAGTGTTTTGAATGTAGCAGAATAGTCAGTATCAGGCGGGGTAAAGGGAGGATTATATCACGACGAGGACAGAAGTCAAGCCTGGCAGGTGCAATTTCAGACAGAGGAAGTGACTCACTCCCATGGATCCACCAAGAAGACCATTTTGGAAGTCTCCTTCCCCTTTCCCTTCTCGCTCGCAGCGTTGACATCCACGTCATAAACACGAACGATGATATAGACGTCTGTAGGGATCGAATCAATATCACCCTTCATCTGCTGCATCATGATTGACAGATCTCGCGCGCGTTGGAACTGCACGGGCGACACGTAGAACTCGGAATGGACATCGCCTCTCGTGCTCTTGACGTCGATATGATAGGTCGGGGGATGCGTGACCCAACTGCTCGCCCCGGGATACTGACCGTCCTTCAGAAGCTGAGTGAAGGTCCCGGAAACGTCGGCGAACTTGAAGGTCGAAGTCGCTTTCTGGTCGTTGGAGAAGGTCGGAATATTGGCTTTGCTGCGGAGTTTACTGGTCCAGTGTTGACTGGGGTTGTAGCTTTGGCCGAGTGTCTCTGCAAGAGCTTCATGTACCTACGGTTTGAATAGGTTAATTCTGGGAGATTGGGACGCGAGACTAGAACACATACTGCAAACTCGCCCATGAACGCGACATCTTCGTCGGAATTAGAGATACACGCTACCCGTAGACGCAATAAACCCTTCGAGAACGACTTGTGGAAATTTTGCAATCCCGTGGGGCCTTCTCCAGGCTGCTTTTTCGAAGCATGAGCTTTTGTGTTCTCCCCTTTCGAGGTCGTCTTCGCCGATTTCCCTTTGGAGGCTTTTAAAGCATCGTGCTTTGGAACCTCACCGTCAAAATGCCGTCTGCTCTTGAACAGTGCCCCCAACCCAAAAGCAATGCCAGCTGGGATTGCAAAAATGGATTGCGTGACAGTTAGGTTACCGAAGGTTCGAGATGTCTTTTGAGTGCCCCCACCTTCCGAATACCTTGGCGGTAGAGGGCCTTCTTTGTCGTCCTTTTTCTCGTTATCATCCGCATCGGCAAATTCAAGACTTTCAAGGCTTGGAATGCCTTTATCAGCAAAGACTTTGGAGATCCGGGAGGAGTTACTCTGCGACATTGTGATGTGCAGGCACATCTCCGAGTGCTCGGGGTTGTGGGCTAGCATTCCACAATAATTGAAGATCTCGTCGACAAGCTCCATTGGTGTTTCGTCCAGTTCAATGCCGCTCTTGGCGGCTAGGTAGACTCTGAGCACACCTTTCTCTGCAACCATGGCAACCTTGCCGTTGCCTGGGGGGCCCTTCATCTTCTTTCCTTTGTAAGAAACGCACCATTCTTGAATTACTTCGTCGGCAGTATAGACCTCCAGGTTTTGTAACTCGTTGACTATTTCTCGGCGACGCTTCCGGAATTGTTTGGTTGTGTGAATCAACCTATTGGGAGTTGGTCAGCAAAGGGCGCATTGTTTCATAGAACCTGGGTCGTAGAGAGCTAAAACCACTGAACAGTTGACTCCTTTGCCATGGGCCGTAAGAATGAAATGAGAGTCGGGATATGGCTTGACAGACCTGATGATGAAATTAACTTTGGATCTGAAAGCATCTGTAAGCTCCTGGTTAAACACCACAGATCCTTGAATCCCGGGAACGCTTTCTGTATGTTTGCTGAGAAAGCGACCTTTAAGACCGATTTTTTCCAGAACTTGATCCATTTCTGGCAATTTATCCACGCTGATATCGAGTAATGGGACAACTCCAGCAAATATTGTACGGAAAGGCGTTGTGTCTGCAATGAACCATTCAGTTGAGAGTTTTGCATCCTGGAGAGCTGATACCCGGTCGGTGTCCAAATTCCAGTTCTTTGAGACGGGGAATATTTTGTGTTTGCTGAGTTCAATAAGATGATTCTGTGGTGATGGCTTATTCTCGTCTTCTAGCAGCTTTTCCATCGTGTGTAACAAACCGGTGATGTGATCGAGGGAATCTTCCACCGCCCAATACTTGGCCTCGTGAACAAGATCTTTAAGACTAGCATCCTTGATGCCAAGAATGTCACAAAAGAGTCTTCTGTTCTCTGGGTATAGATCTTTCAACCCGACGAAACTTCTCAATCCTTGCGAGTTTTTCCCGATTGGGGGCCCTTTCCACCTGCATCGAGATAGGGTATTCCACTTAGGACGAACACCATGTCGTGTGCTAGGGATGAATACCAAGTTCTTCTTACCAAAAGTTGTCCTGCTATAAATAAGCAGAAGAGAACAAATATAATGTTGTTTACTTAGTGAAATATAATGTTGTTTACTTACTTCACTATGGATGCTTCCGCTTCGTCATCACATCGAAGCTGAATCATATTCAGTATTTTATCCACCCTATCACCATCTTCTGAGTGCTCCGCCTGGAGTCTTTCTAAGCCACGAAGGAAGAAAGATACATCGACTTTGATAGAGACACCGAGCATCTCCAGCATTTGCCAACGAGTGTCATTTCCATCTGGAATGTCGACAAACGGCGTACCATCTTGTGATGCTACGAGTAGCTCTTTCGAGGGTAGGAAAGTGGTGTCCAGGCGACATTTCTTGCCTGTTGTACAAGAAACGAGCATGGAACTTAGCTTCTCTTTCAGAGCTACCGCACATACACTGCCCTGTGCAGACTCATATGTAGGGTCCAGAAAATCTCCATTCCACCGTTTTGCTTGAGCTGGATCAAGGTACTTCGAATATTCTTCTCCATTATCCCGTAATAGTAAGAGAACTTCCGAAGAAGGGAAGTTTTTGATGATGAATTCGAAGTCTTCCGCTAGTTTGAAACCTCCGTCAATGGTAGAAGTTACTAGCCTAGGTATAGTAGCTACTCCCATCCTCTCCTCAAGCCACCGAGCCCACAGATCACGATCGGCACCCGCCGCTGCCATGTAATCCTTGTGAATGAATCGAAACTTGCTACGATGAGCGCCAAAGAACTTCGTAGCCGATTGCTTCTTTGACGAGTCTTGATATAGTTGTGGTCCCCGAAGACGTTGGCCAGACTCCGAGGTGAACCAGAATCTTTGGAAAGTTGGATTCTTCCATCCTGTAGAGTAGAGAAACTTGATTTGAGAAATGATTGCAGCGTGAGATATAGAGCTAGAATCAAAGGGTTTAGTATGTAGGTCTTCGATGTGTCGAACCACGGGCTCTTGCTCGAGATTGCCGACCCCCAGATATTTGAACAATTTGCGGCGTTCTGGATCACTGGCAGCAGCCGAGTCCACTACCGAGAGCTGTAATCCTCCAGGAAGCTCGAATTCTGCGTTATTCGCGGGAAACAGGATCTGGCGGCGACCTGAAGCAGCCCAAGAACTATCACTCAAAGGCACGAGCGTCAGGTTGCCAAGCTGGGAGGTGTGCTGCGGCGACAACCGCATCAAGATCGTCGCAAGATGGGAATGCCATGCGTTGGATTTCGCCTTAAATTTGTCCATAGAGTTTAGAACTAGGGTACTAAACTCCAGAAAGAAAGCGAACTCTGTCATCTCCTGAACCCCAATTGAATCAAGGTAATCCATGTCGGACTCCGGATAGCGGGCTGAAAGATAGCGAAGGGATGTTTGTGGGTTCATCGTCAGAGGTGCTCCGTTGAACGTGAAAATCTCCGGGACGTATGTGAGACTTTTCGGCGGAGCCAAATCTCCTGAGTGAGAGAACAGAATTTTCTGAGATGCGAGCTTCCTTCGTACTTCAAGATGGAAGGGTTTGAGAAAGCTCTGCAGTGGTTCTCGTATAGGTAGATATCTGGGCCACAAATACCGAAGCTTCTCGTCGTTGTTGAAATTTCTCATTGTGTCTACAAATGCGTCGGAAAGAGCACTGCGGAGGGCGTGATTCCATTGAGAAGAGTCATCAATGTCTTCTCGTGAAGCAATAAGGAGAAAGTCGGCTTGAATCAGAAACTGCAATTGTGCGTGATTAGCCCTGCTGCATTTTTAAAATTACATAAGAGAAAAACTTGCCTCAAAGCCGTAGTCGCGTATAGGAAGAAAAGCATAGGCTTGCTGTGAATCTCGTTTTGGTTGGCCATCGTTGGTTATGGGAAAGCCCAATATTATCTCAGAAGACGACGCCCCTGGTCTTTTCGATTCCTGTGGCATATTTGGCACTTGGTGCCGTGTGATGATATAGTCGGAGAACAAGTTATTTTCCTCCAGGTGAATGAGATCCTGGCCCGTTTCGGTGCGTGAGAAGCTGCTCTTCCAGACCTTTTGCCGAGGCTCGGAAATAGATATCGTTATTTTTCGAAGTCGCCGCAGGAAGATCAGAAGTCGTGAATCCAGTGAACGAAGTTCGTCTAGGAGACCACGACGGTTATAGCTTCCAGAAAGCTGCAGATAGAACGATGTCCATCCCGGTTTGACTAGGGCAGGAAAAGTCGCCCAAATTGGCGCAATCATCCCAAGTTGTCTGTTCTTGTCAAACTTGAAGGAGTAATACCCCGAACATACCGATACTACATCGGCTGCTTTGAAGACGGACTTAAATCCGATTCCCTTCTCCCCGACATACCGCGTGGCATCATCACCCCCCTTTTTGGTGCTCTGGCCTACTCTGCAAAGAGCCTCCACATTTCGAGGTGAGAATCCGGTTTCATTGCAGTCCACGCGGAGACACTCGTTTGCGTATGTAAATTGCACACTTGGTTGTACGTTAGAGTTGTACGAGTTGTCGTCTGCATTTTGAATCAATTCCAGCAAGAAATGAGTCGAGCTCTGATAGAGCTGGTCGGAGAGACTATCAACATGTAAGTAATAATACATGCCATGAGTTGGGACTCACGTTGTCAATGCGTTCTCTAAATCAGATACGTTGTGGCCGGAAGGACTGGTCTCTGAAAGGCCCTTGTCTTGCCGGATTTTGGCAATGTGCGCTTCAGCATCCGAAGCGGAACTGATCTCCATGTTGGTGAGGTAGATTGTCTCCTAGTCGGGGTTTTGGAGGTTGTAATCTTTTGAGCCGTTGTCGGACGATGTCGATGTTTTAAGGAGAACGAGAGAGTGATTGATCTCGCAAGTAGAATACCAGTGCTTAGATACTTTTCCAACAACTGGTTTAGAGAGATTGCGTGATTCAATAAACTCCTTGGTGAATAGTGAGCTGTATTTCAACAATCGATAGAAAGATACTTGAAGCTCAGCCCTTGGGTTGGAACAATATCTCCCGAGGCTCTGAAGGGCGTGACAGATCAGGTGACTGTGTAAGCCAAGGCATTCCCCGATGGTGACGGCTAGCTCCCTCGTTTCTGGAGCGACCTCGGGTCCCAAAATTGAGGCTGAGAGGATGCCAATAACGCCATAAGAAGTCACCGAGACAAAAATGAAGGGCACTGCACTTGCCAAGCGGACGCTTACTTTGTCTAGTAGCACAGCCCTTGCGTTGGTTCCCATGGTTCTCAATAATAAGGTCGTGGTCTACCAAATCCTGCTGCCTTGGCTCCATGAGCGATTTATTCACTTTGGTCGACCCCACACGTGTGAGGCTGACACGCTCATACTCAAAGTTGAAAGCAGCCAGCCGCACTTGAAATCATAGCCGATGCAGGGTAAAATACATATCTATTTTGATACTTCCTACAACCTGCGGTCGTCAACCGCACGTGATCTCATGTACAAAGGAAATGTAAGGCTCTATTCAACCCTCAAGCTCTGTAGTCTCGCTTCCGTAGCAATTACCTGCGCACCTGTTAGTCGGATTCCCCCGAAAGTCAAGATTGCATCCAAAACAAGAGGAAAATAGAAACTTACATCCAGCGCCTGCTGCACTTCCAAAACTCTTCTCACCTCACCCAACCAATCCCGGCTTAAGGTCTTGGCCCACCCACTTAATCCATTCATCTCTCTAGCCGCAGCATCCAGGTCTCCCTCCTCAAGGAAAATTTCCGATCGTGTCAGAATGCTTTCTACATCATCGCCAGTAGCGAGCCCCTTCTTTTTGAATAATAATTTGCTGAGAACGAAGCTCGAGGCGTGGCTGGCAACACCAGCATCCTCAGGCAAGAGTGAAGCCTTTCGTACTTCTTGCGCCACTCTGCGGAAGCGGTCGATGAGCTGAGCGGAGGAGGGTATGCCCTTCTGATACGCGGTGGGATTGATGGATGCAATCGCTGCGTTGACAACAGGGTCATCTGACGCGATCTCTTTCAGTGCAGCGAGTTCGCGGATGAAAGGTCGGGGAATTTGGCTCGTTTCTAGGTTAGAGCGAACGGCTTCAACTGCGACGTGAAGATGTTGGGTCTTGAGGTTCGCGTCGACGACAGAGTTCCAGTCCGTCGTAAGTTTCTCCAGCTCGGTGACGGTGTTGGTGAGATCATTCAATTTGCCCAAACGACCATTGCGCTCCTCCTCAACGCGTCCTTGGACCTCAGACGTGAACTTCTTCTTCATCTCCACCGCCTGCTCGAGTAGCTCATTGCGGAGGCGCTGCTCGTTGACCTCATTTGCGCGTTGCAGTTCCCTCGTGAGCTTTTCTTCGTAGCTTTGGTGGATCTTGCGACGCTCTGCTTCGTATTCCTCCTTCCACTGAGTCTCTTGGGCATGCATCTCGCCTTCAAGGCGCTTGATGAGTTCCTTGGCGGCTCGATCAAAGTCCTCATGTGATGCCTGCACTTTCTTATCGGCCTCCTGTTCTGCCGCGGCCTTCAACGCCTTGATCTTGCCTCCAACGCTGGCCATGTCACTTTTTGCCTTGGCAATTGTGTTTGAAAGCTTAGAGTCCACATTGTCCGCATTGACCACTGTAATGATATCGTTGATGATCCTGACCAGATCTTGCACTAGAGGCTCGTTTGCATCCTTGATATTAATCGGATCGATTCGTGTAATCTCTGGAGGGAATCGAGAAGGCTGATCAACCTCGGGTGGTACAAAGTCTTTCGCGGCCGGCTTCTTCACGGCCGGCTTCTCCTCAGTCGGGGCAGCTGGAGTAGCCACAGAGGGATGTCCAGGCTTGGCGGGAGGTTGAGGCTCTGGTGATTTACCATCGGGAACTATCGGTTTGGTAGCCGGAGCATTCTTCTTGACCTGGTCAACCGCCGCCACTTTCTCCGTGTGCTTTGCTTCAGAAGGGTTCTGCTTAGCTTCGGCAGGCTTTGGAGGCGCTGATTTTGTAGCATCGGAAGCTTTATCATCTGCCACCCTCCAAGAAACGCCGCTTTGACTAGGAATTTTCACCTGATCCCCAGTGTCTCTGATACGAGGTGCATTGCGATTGGGAAAACGCTGACGAAATTCCCTTTCTTCAAAATAGAGCACTGCCTCCTCTCCAAACGGCACGTATTCGGTGAAGAAGTCATGGAAATTGTCATTGATTCGCGAGTAATAGACGCCACCTCCGAAACCAAAAGATGCCAGCAGGAATAGGGTCAGGAAGGTGTTGCGGAACCGTTTTCTTTTTGGCTTCGGTGTCGGAGGTGGAGGGGGTGCGGACGCCACGGGCACAGTTGAGCTCGGAGGAGGAGGTGGTGTGAGAGGGACTTTCTGCGCCGGAATTGTAGACGCAGAGGTTGGAGTGGCAGGTGTAGGTTTCGAGCTTGGTGAGGTTGCTACAAAGCCAGGTGGAGCAGGTTCGTTGGTACTCGCGCTCGCAGATCCTGGGAGGACTATAGGTTTCGAGTCAGAGATCGAAGGTTTGTCGGCATATCCTCTCTAAAGTCATACAAGATGTTAGCATATATCAAATCTCAATTACAAGCCTGCATTGCTCGGTTGCAAGAATTCAATATGTCCTAGTTTCCAGGACCAGCACCAACTCAATCCCCCCTCTCATTGAGCAATTGAGTCGCTGCATTCCCGGTCCTAAGAAATGCGCAGGACTCGAACAGACGGATAATTTGCAGTCCAATTGCTGCGACTTGAAAGACTTCCAGGATTCGTACCATTGCAACCGAAGATGCCCGACCAGCTCGAAACGCGTGCCATTGTCGTCCAGCATTGGCTATATCGGGCTTAAAACCAACTGTCCTCGACGATCGAAGTGACCGCAGCATGATGGGCTGCTTTGAAGTTGGGGTGCGAAGGTTGTTGAGGTGTCGTGGTGTTGTTCGGCACGCCTGAGAAAAGTTGGCTCGGAACTGCTCAAAGCTCCCTTTTGCTTAGCGATGATGCAGCCGCATCCCTCGTTAGAACCCCCAAGTTCTTCATAGTTTTCAAATAATGGTGTTCTGCCCGGAACTCAATATTTTCTAAGGCTTTCAGGGAGTAATAGTTCATTTCAACCTGCACATATTATCAATAAATGTTCGAAGAGCAGAGCAAGATCTATAAACCATCGCGATGCCGGCATTGTTCAAGTTGATCTATGTGCCGACGCCGACGTTTTAGAGCTATGAAGGTTCTCTTCTATATTTTATTTCCCTCGAAATTTGGAGTTCAGTCATTCTCTTCATTCCACCAGCCTGTTCAATTGTTCGGACTGCACTAGCGAAGATAATCGCAGGACTTCCTATATGGTTGCATCACAGTTCCCTTTATTTTCAATTCCCAAGACCCTTTCCAATGCCTTTGCCGCCGTACGTGAAAGAATTACATGAATATGGGCAATGCGTGGCTGCAAACTCGATAAAGTCCTGGAAACTGGATGCGTCGAGATCAGGAGGTGGAGATTACGTTCTCAGGCTTGCGGGTTTCTCTAGGAGAGGCATCAGTAAATATGCATTATACATGGACTCTTGGCCGAACGAGGCCTTATGCGGTGGTTCTGACGCTGGAAGCGAAAGGCAGGGATAGAGTGTTCCTATTATTCGTAATCGGGGGGGAGGGAAGGGAGGAGAATGACAGAGACAGGAGAGAGAGCTCTCATAACGATTGCATAGAAAAAGCTTCTCCGGCATATTTGCGAAGGTAAGCTGGAACACGACAGCAACAGTCTTCTGCGTTTTTAAAGCCGGCAACAAACTGATCACTAGCATATGCCGTGCTCTGCCAGTTTAGTCAAAATATTCTATTGCATATCGTACATCCCAAATGCTGCAACGCAATAACCTCTCGCGCCTTGCAGGAAATTCCTGCCTCAATCAACCCATAGCACATACGAACTAAGAGACACCAAGGTATTAAAAAACTGCTGTCGTACAGGTTGGAAAGTCGCATGAATGATTTCGACCTCTTCTCAACCCAGCAATGTAGTACGAAAAGGGGTCATGTACCATGGGACGGTCGGACCATTCCGTCATCTCACCCGGAAATGCCTCCTGCTCCTCCATTCTCTCCCTCCAGCCTACTAACAGCAGCTATATCCAGTTGTCTTGTTCGCTGTATCGGGTCTCAACTCAACACCTCCTCGTCCAGCCGATCTTGGATTTCTCGGCCCAGCTTGATCTAAAGGTAACTTCTTCGCAATCGCAGTGAATAATTCTCTGACATTCTCAGAGGTCTTCGCAGAAGTTTCAAAGAATAGGAGTCCGGCTTCTTTCGCATATGCCTCGGCGTCCGCGGTGGTGATAGCACGTTTGTCGGGTTGGTCGGTGACCAAATCGAGCTTGTTGCCCGCAAGAGCAATGATGATATTCTCATTAGCCTGTCTTTGAAGTTCCTTCACCCACGATTTCGCCTTGTCCAGTGATGACTATATGCCATCCAATGTCAGTTGCAATCCTGGCGCCTAAATGAGAAGAGGCTTGAGGCTTACAGCTTGTGTAATATCGTAGACCACAACAGCACAGTTGGCATTTCGATAGTACATTGGTGCGAGTGACTTGTATCTCTCCTGCCCGGCGGTATCCCATATCTCGAATTTGACAGTTGTATTATCGTCGAGTGATATGGTTTGCGTTAAGAAGGCGGCACCGATTGTCGATTCACGGTCTGTTGTATATTAGACTGGATCCAGAGAGTGAGTGGGTATAATAAGTGTACTGACAATCATCGAATTGATCCTTGACGAACCGGAGCACTAGTGAACTCTAGATAGCATATTAGAATCGAACGCTCTTCGGGATAGTTGCTTATTGTGTACCTTTCCGACGGCAGACTCTCCTAAACACAGCGTCAGCGGATGTTCTGAGCAACACTGCACCCTGCGTCAATAAGAGAATGAATACACTTACCCAACAGAACTAGCTTGAATTGCGCAAATCGAGAGTTTCCGCCTCGGGAGCCTGGTGGGCCTCTGGCAGCCATTGTTGGGAGTGTTATGGAACGTCGGATGTGGCCGAAGACGTCGCGCAGTATCGATCGTCGAGTATTGCCCGAGTGGTGAGGGTTATCAGGGGATGGATGGATGGATGGAGTTCCGTCGATGATCTTTGTTTCTGAAGTTGAGGGCGAACGGTCTTGGAAAGAGACGCAGGACGATGTCAAAAAGGCTGGCACGTGATGGGAGTCGCAGCCGCAGTTCAGCCACAGCTGCGTAATCGCTAGGCCAAAGCTTCCGTGCATGTATCAAATGTGTCCTAATGTCTACACGCACGGCCAGATGGCGAGGCTCTACGAACAACCAAGCTCATTTCCTCGTCTCCAGCGCGTCGTTGCAGGTCAATTCTCATGAACACTTGACCTACACCCATTGCAAGAATGGCCTCGCTCCTCCCCTTCCGCGACATCAATGTCCATGCTTCCGCCTCTCACTATGCGTTTACCTCTCCGTCGTCTCCAGCTGCAGCGACTCTTGTTGTCGACCGTCCCAGTGGCGATCTACGACTCAACGATGGTACATTACTGGGAGGGAAGCGTGTTTCTAGTATAGCTGGTATATTGGGCATGGTAAAGTTGCGATTAGGTACGTGCTGTCCTCTACCAAATGCGCAAATGGGTGTGGTGGTTTGAGTTTCATTGCTGATCATTAGCTAGACAAGTATATTATTGTTATCACAAAGGCCCAACCCATGGGAAGACTTAAGGGACACATGATATACAAAGTCATTGCGACCGAGTTCCTACCCCTTCGAGAACGTCCCCTCCATGACCAGGACGAAGACACCTACCTCACTCTCCTCAAGACTTTTATCAAGTCTAGCCCCATGTACTTTTCTTACTCCTTCGATATTACAAATACTTTCCAAAGACAAGCCCAGCTCGACTCTGCTCAGCCTCTTTGGAAAAGAGCAGACGATCGTTTTTTCTGGAATAAGTTTATCCAATCCGATTTGATTGACTTCCGGGGCTCTGGATCTCGCCAACAGCATGGACAGCAGTCAGGGGCAGATCCATACATATTACCTGTCATATTTGGTATGCTTGAAATCATACCCACTCGTGTAAAGTCAACTCCATTGACTATGGTTTTGATCACTCGGCGATCACGGCATCGAGCTGGGACGAGATACTTTTCCAGAGGTATAGATGACGAAGGGCATGTCTCAAATTTCAACGAAACTGAACAGATTATTCTCTTGAACGACAGCACAAGCGGTCTTGGTGGATTCGCTGGCGGCGCTGGTATGCAAAATGGCAAGGTCGGTGGCTCTGGTGGCAAGGAGGTACAGATTATGTCCTACGTACAGACCCGAGGAAGTGTTCCGGTATACTGGGCTGAAGTAAATACTTTGCACTATACACCAAAGTTGCAGATCCGGGGAGTTGAAACTGCAGTCTCAGCAGCCAGAGCACATTTCGATGAACAGATACGAATCTATGGGGACAATTACTTGGTCAATCTGGTGAATCAGAAGGGTCGAGAAAAGAGGGTGAAGGATGCATACGAGCAGATGGTCAGATTATTGGTCTCGTCACCGGTCGAAGGATCGCGGCAAGATCAACTTACCGACGAGAAATTCCATGTTGTCGAACCCAGCGGGCGAAGACAGGAAATGGATCGGCTTCACTACGTCTACTTCGACTTCCACGACGAAACCAAAGGTCTGAAATGGCATCGAGCACAGCTTCTCCTCGACCAGCTCAGTAGTGCTCTCGAGAAACAACAGTACTTCAGAGGTGTGGATATGCCAGCAGATATCGAAGGCCGCCTCGAAGTTCGCAACCACCAGACTAGCGTCGTTCGCACCAACTGCATGGACTGCCTCGATCGTACGAATGTAGTGCAAAGTATGCTTGCGCGATCGGTCTTAAATCGTCAACTTACAGACCTTGGTGTCCTGTCGCGCAACGAGACTTTCACTTCCGCTGACGCCAGTTTCGAGGTTCTCTTCCGTAAGCTTTGGGCCGACAATGCCGATGTGGTTTCCAAGTCCTATTCCGGAACAGGGGCATTAAAGACAGACTTCACAAGAACAGGAGTGCGAACAAAGGCTGGTGCAATTCAGGATCTCCGGAACTCCATTACAAGATATGCCCGCAACAATTTCTTGGACGGTCCCAAACAAGATGCTTTCGACCTCTTCCTCGGAGCCTATCTACCATCACACTCGAACGGCGGTCTTATCTTCGCTGATAGCCGGCCACTGCTGATTCAAAGCATTCCCTATCTCATGGCCTTCAGCTTCTTTTTCGTCTTCGTTGGTGCTTTCACTAGACGACTCCCAGATTCTGCGGTCTTGCCTGTCAGGATCTTCATTTTGTTTTGGTTTATCGTTGGTGCTTGGTGCTTGAATTTCATCTACAGCAACGGCATGCTCTATGTGAGTCTACCTCCCTCTCTGATGGAATAGCTGTGCTAATACTGGATAGGTCAATTGGCCGAAATTGAATCCGAGACCATGGGCAATGGAAGGATATCAAGAAGCAATCAGCAAGGTACGGAAAGACAAGCTCATCGGAAAGTTGGTGACTAGGCATGAGAGAGGCCACAGTACGGTTGGACTCCTGAGCGCTGAAGAGGGTAAGAAGAGAATTGAGTAAAACCCGGAATGAGAATCGTGCTGTTGAGCGTCTAGATTGTAGTCTGCTGATTGTCTTACAACGTATCCAATTGTTTATACCATTCTCCCTTCGGCCATCTTTTTATCTATTCCACCTAACTCAATACACATCATGTTCCAAACAGTTTTTGTTTGGAGATCTATCGTAACGAACGTTCACGGACCGTGAAAGCAATCAAGAAAGCTACCAACGAGCATCCTAATGAAAACACTGCAAAGGTAAGCGGATCACTTCCACCATTCCAATCGCAGAGTAGGAAACTTACTGTGGCTATATTCCAGACTCTTCGCATAACACTGAATCACAACTGCTCTAATCTTCTCATCTAATCCAGCGACTTTCCCGACATCCGACACCACCTCTCTTATCACCTAGCACCACAAATCAGTACCCTGGTCTCTATCACGCCCGCTCGAGAGTCAATCTCACCTCAGCAGCATCCGGTCCATGTAAACTACCCGCCAGTGCATTCTTCAGGGTCGACAACTGCATCGCGCTACTCGCTGCAACACCCACCACCATACCCACCGCACTCATCAAATACATCCCTCCCGTCGCCACCGCGATCTCGGACTTGTCGACGCTGACTGTGAGCGCGATGAACGTCGCGCTGCCGGCCATACCGGTACCAAAACCGCCCGGTACGACTATCGTCTCAGAAGTCAGTGTATTTTCCGCGCGTTTGCCAAGCACTTGGAGGGGAAATGGTAGAACCATGAGGTATCTCTCTAAAAGCGGCGAGCTACTCGCTCATTGTAAGAATTATTGGGAGGAAGAAATATCCGAGAAGAAACAGGGACCGAGAGCAGTTAGAAGGGTTAGATAACGGGAAGCACTTACTTTCTAGACTTTCCAACCAACTCGTATGGCCATGCCATCGCAAAATGAGCAGTCCGTAGCTTAGACATGCGGAGACGCTCGAGAGGATGGTGAGGGATTTGTATCGACCTGTTCGTTGGATCAGGAAGCCGGAGAGGAGACCGCCGACGGCATTTCCTAGCACAGCAGGGAAAAGGTGCGAGCCTGCTGTGGTGTTGGAGGATCCTTGTGTAGAACGGAAGTAGAGTGGGACTGTGTACATCATCTGTGTGTCATGGTTAGCTTCATTGCTTTTGGGGTGCGGAGAAAGAGGAGAAATTCACGCCTAGTTGGGCGGCTGTCTGTAGGGCATAGATTCCGTACGGTGTTGCAACGTCACGCTGGATCACGAGGGTTGGCGGGAAGATTGGCTCAAGCGCGTACCTCACCTCGTATGCTGCGAAGGAGGCGCCGAGGAGAAGAGAGCCCAGTGCGAGACCAGTCACTATGGGATGTGACCACGGCAAGTTCTGTCCCCCTAGGCTGAGAGCTCCAAGCAGGGAGACGATGGTTGTGGCGAGCATAAAGGCGCCGATGAAGTCGATTCTGCGGAGCTTTGAAGGCTCGCCTTTTGTAAGAGGGGGAGAGGAGGTGGATGGGAGTTTCAAGGCTACGAGAAAGATGGCGATCAAGATGATGGGCCCCTGGCCGACGAAAGACCATCTCCAACCCATGGTATCCGCCAGAAGACCGCCCAAAGGACCGCCAATGCTACGTCCCAAGGTCGCAACGACGTTCACGTAGCTTCGCCAAGCTGCTACTTGGATAAGAGGAACCAGATCCGTGATGAGAATGGAGACTATCACTGTCATACCAGCTGCGCCAATCCCACTCACTATCCTCCCAGCTATGACTTGCCACATAGCCTGTCCCATACCACTGATCTCGTTAGTCACACCTCAGCAGTGGGTGTATGGGATGCTGCTGGACATACGTGAGCACACTTCCTGATGCGAAGAGAACGTAGCCGGTCAACAACACACTCTTTCGTCCGTAGAGATCACTCAACTTGCCCACGATCGGTTGAACAGCGCACATTGCTAGTGCATAGCTGGTTGTTAACCAACTCGCATCACCAAAGGCGCCGAACTCAGATGAAATAGTGCCATATGTTGCTAATACGAGTGTTCCGTCTGCATTGGATATAAAGACTCCTAAGTTTCACATCAGCTCCTCTCTCTATAAGAGACTAAGGGCAGGAAAGTACCAATGAGGAGGAGACTGATGATGGCCAGAACGCTTTTGGGAGTAGCTTCTTCTTCAGAAACCTCGGATTCCTCTTGTTCTGTTTCCGGATCATTTCGACCATCTATCGATTTGTAATCTTGGGCTTTTGGGTCGATATCCGGATTGATAAGTGGCAGTCTCTCTGGATCTGAATCAATCGACTGGGAGGATTCCGAAGAGGAACTCGATTCTATATTCGCGCTTCGTTCATCATGATCCTCTGCTAACATCATGCTGACATCGTTGTCTCAATGGCTTGGAACTCGGCAGCCTCTACAAGATAATACACAGCACACGACCAAAGTCTTCAAATCTTTGTATAAGATATAGGAGTTACAGCACCGGCGACATGACAAGGGGTCTAGATCCTGATGCAGGATGCACATGTTGCGACTAACGCCATTGGGTCTGGGGCCGGACGCAGTTGTATGAAGCAGCAACTTCTCACTGTATTCGGTCAGACTGACTGTGCGGCAGGCACAGTTTGGAGATTAAAGCAGCCATCTCTCTCCCACCTTGAACGTGGCGAAATCTTTGGCTGAAGGCACGCCATATGTACCTAATCTTACCCCACTATTTTAACAGCCGAGCCGCCCAACGACCTCTGAAGACATCGACCACCGATTCATGTGCATGCAAGCGCTAGGTAGGTAACCTCTAGCTCCACCTGCATAGCTGAGACACCTCAGGTACCTAGTTTTGACCCATCTACAACGAGCAACATCGTCGTCAGTGTGCTCAACGTCAACTCTGTTGATGAATTGCAAACCTTCCTCTTCGTCCGGGTTCCTTCTCTTCTAAAGTCTTGGAAAAGGACATAGCAAAATGGTTTTCACGATAAGAAAGCTTCTAGCCCTCACATTGGCTTTCGCTACATGGGTCGGTGCCATTGAGCAAGTTGCTCTAAAGCAAAGTGAGAGACCAAACATCGTCTTCATCCTGACCGATGATCAAGATCTCCACATGGACTCGCTTGATTATATGCCACTACTTAAGAAACATATAATTGATCACGGCACATTCTACAAGAGCCATTACTGCTCGACCGCAATTTGTTGTCCCTCTCGAGTCACCCTCTGGACTGGCAGGAATGCGCACAACACCAATGTTACTGATGTATTTCCTCCCTACGGTGAGTTAAAATCCATACATGATGAACAGGACACACTGACTTCACAGGCGGATATCCAAAATTCGTTGCTCAGGGATTCAACGAAGATTGGCTTCCATTATGGCTTCAGGATGCTGGCTATAGCACGTACTACACAGGGAAACTGTTCAACTCGCATACGGTGGAAAATTGGAACTCACCTCACCCGTCCGGATGGACTTCTTCCGACTTTCTTCTAGATCCTTATACCTACTCCTATCTAAATGCGACTTTCCAGCGAAATGAGCATCCGCCTGTAAGCCACGAAGGCGAATACTCGACAGACGTTCTGGCTGGCAAGGCGTACGCATTATTAGATGAGGGCGTGAATTCTGGGAAACCGTTCTTTCTGACATTGGCGCCAGTTGCACCGCATTCGAATGTGAATCCTTATAATTTTGATGCCCCAAGCCAAAACAAGTCTGGTAGGGAGGTTGTAATGACTGCTCCAATCCCTGCAGAGAGACATAAGCATTTGTTTCCAGGTGCTAAGGTACCCCGGAAGGCAAACTTCAATCCAACCAAGGTATTCTTGCAAATTCGAGCTGGCGATGACATTTGCTGATGAGCCTAGGCTGGAGGAGCGTCATGGGTCAAACACCTCGATAGACTCACCGATGAAATCGTCTCATATAACGATGAATTCTATCGGGCGAGGCTTCAATCGCTACAAGCAGTCGACGAACTCGTCGAAGGCGTCATTTCCAGGCTCGATGGATACGGAATCCTGGACAACACATATGTCATCTACACTACAGATAATGGATACCACATTTCGCAACACCGCCTGGCTCCGGGCAAAGAGTGTGGGTTTGAAGAAGATATCAACATTCCGCTCGTCATCCGCGGCCCTGGAGTGCCAATTGGGGAAGCAGATATTGTATCTGCGCATACAGACCTAGCACCTACGATCCTGAAGCTGGCAGGTGGTGATTACAAGAAACCCGACCTTGATGGAAGTCCAATCCCCCTTAACAAGAAAGACATCACGCGCGCGAAGATTGAGAGGCAGGAACATGTCAACGTCGAGTTCTGGGGCCGAAGCCTTCCTGAGGGAATCTATAAGTTCTCATTGGATGACGGGAAAATCGGTGAGTTCTCTTGATCGAAAAGGTTGTTGATGTGTGAGTTATTGAAAAAGCACTGAAACCTGGGGTCAATAGTGGCATACGGATCAAACAACACATATAAGGCTTTGAGAGTCGTTGGGAAAGAGTACAACATTTACTACTCCGTTTGGTGTACAAACGAGCATGAGTTGTATGATCTGACAGTAGGCGATCAGTCCACCTGCCATTAAGCCAGACAACTGACAAGCCGATTAGGCCGATCCTCATCAAATTAATAACATCCATCCCTCAATCTCTTCATCGTCTGAGCTACCCAAAATTTTTAGACTTCCGCCTTCGAAAGTGCTGCCTCGACTTGACGCTCTCCTCATGGTCACCAAGTCATGTCGCGGCGCTACGTGTGTCGATCCATGGTCAGTCCTCCACCCAAGAGGAGATATAAAGACACTTGCAGATGCAATGCGCGTAGAATTTGATGACTTTTATGCAAGCACGGCAGAGAAAGTGAGCTTTGACAAGTGCGAGTTGGGATATATACTCGAAAGCGAAGGACCACAGGCGCTGGTGAACTTTGATGAGTGGAAAGAAGAAGACTTGTGATCTCCTTGGTAAATAGACTGTCATAAGGCCTGTTTCTGGCAGCATGCAAGGATCACTTGGTTTCCCTTGGCTGGGGATACCAGCAGTAGGTAAACCGTTGGAGTGGAGTTAGGACTTAAAAGTTCCGTGTATGGGCCTGTTTATATATATGTAGAAGCATTGGTGACCTCCAGAAGCTCTGGGGTTCTGCTCCCGAAGCCACATCGGCACGTCTCGTCTCTTCTTCCCATTCCCAATGGCACCATCAGGCCCGGGTAGGTCTGTGGCACCACCAACCAACTGGCAAGTGCCCTGTCAGAGAAATTCCATTCTAATCAGCTCACTTAAACCCCATTATTGCTCATTCTGGTGGTAAATCGTGCAGCAATAAGAGAGACATCTGCTGGTGGTGGTGCTCATAAGCATGGTGAATGGCGTCATGTGGGGGTGACATGAGGCCAAAGTTCAGCCTTCTAAGTCTACCTACTTATCTACCTACCACATCTTCCCACCAATGGTTGACCTTTCATTCCTTCATTCATTCACTGCGGGGCTTGGGTTGCAAGCAACATCAGGCCAGGGACGACCGCCCTCTCAATGGCGTTATAGCTGATGCGAGCAAGAGAGGCACCACACCCATCTGAGTAGACCCAATCTGCGCCATAAACCGCACACAATCTCGCCGACGTTGTATTTCCTCCCAATCGTTGACCTCGAATCACCAAGCACGTTGCCGTGCTATCCAGAACTCTCTGTTTTCATGAGCGGTTGCGTGCTGGCTACCTAGGTATTCATCAAGTATAAATGCCTAGACCAGCTCCACTTATCCTCTAGTTATAAAAGACCTGTTCTCTCCATGATATCAAGCTCTCTATCCCTGAAGACCATCGAGTTGATCGTTCGTCCGCATCGTCAGAAAGTAAATACTCAACCCTAGACATCGCAACCATGGCCCCCTCAGCCACCGAAGTCCAGCCCCAAGTCGACATCCCAATCCACGTCAAAGCCTCCAGCCAAGCCACGAAGCCATGGGTGAAGGCGACCGGTATACTGGATCAGTATGAGCATTTCGAAGTGACTCCCATTATCGGACGAGAATATCCTCACGTTAATCTGGTAAGCTTGCTCAAAGCACCTAATTCCGATGACCTGCTCCGAGAACTCGCACTCACCAGTAAGCCCTTCTCCCTCCCACACTCTCGTCCAGAGCCAAGCTAACGACCCCAGTCTCTCAACGCGGTGTCGTCTTCTTTCGCTCCCAAGACAACCTTACCGCCGATCTGCAAAAGGAATTGGTCCAAAAGATCGGACTCCTAGCCGGCAAACCCGCATCCTCTGGCCTACACATCCATCCCATTCTTAACAGTGAGCGTGAAGGCTACCGCGTCACTGACCCCGAAATCTCGACCATCGATTCGGAACTCAACAAAAAGCTCTACATCGGCGCCGGGAAAGCAAGTACCCTGCAACCTAAGAAGCAGAGCTCAGGCCAATGGCACTCTGACATCGCATTCGAGCCCAAACCCGCAGACTATTCGAGCTTGCGTCTTGAGGTCCTCCCCAAGACTGGCGGCGATACCTTGTGGGCTTCAGGATATGAGATCTACGATCGCATCTCTGCCCCCTACCAGAAGTTTTTGGAAAGTTTGACGGCGACGTTCGAACAGCCGGGTTTCATAGCTGCTGCCGAGCGAGGCGGTTATCAGATCTATGACAAGCCGAGAGGAGCCCCAGAGAATGTTGGGAAGGAATTGAAAGCTGTCCATCCTGTTGTCCGCACCAACCCGGTAACCGGATGGAAGAGCGTCTTTCCTGTCGGCGGACACGTGAGCACGATCGACGGGGTTACGGAGTTAGAGAGCAAGGCGTTGCTGGATTGGTTTGTGAGGTTACTAGTTGATAACCATGACTTGCAAGTGAGGTTCAAGTGGCAGAACAAGAACGATATTGCGATTTGGGATAATCGCTCCGTTTTCCACACGGCGACGTATGATATCGACGGTCAAGGAGAGAGATATGGTGTTAGAACTGTTAGTGTGGGTGAGAAGCCGTTTTTTGATCCGGAGAGTAAGAGCAGGAGCGAATCTCTTGCTGAAACCGCTTCTTAAATTCAAAGAGATGGTTGGAAGATTTACATGTTTATACCTCGTTATTTTTGGTATATAGCTCGAAATGCCCTTGATGTTAGCCCGAAGATTGATGATATCTGTGATGAAAGAGTCATTGAAGAAATGATGTTCGCCAAAACATTAAATCAGGCAGTTTAACCTCGAGCCGGAGGAACTGACTACGATGAGCGTATAATCAATGGCTGACCCTCAATTGCTGACTGCCTCGGTATCACAGATGGTGCGGCTCACGACTCACGAGTACAAAGCTCTCCTAGTCCCAGATTCCGTTTCATTTTCCTACTATATTCCAAAGTCTACATTCTCTTCAAAGGTTCGAGCTATTTTATACTACCTAGCAGACATTTTTTTTCTCTCCATCCTTTCATCCGCTCAAATAAAAAAGCCTCGAGTTAAATCCTCCTTTCGTCGTAACCAATCACGTCCAGTAGCACGTCTCGCTTCAAACCTCGCTTTCCTCGACGACATCTCATCACTGCATCCAGCTTCTACCAGATTGTTCTTCACCGAACCCTCCTTCATTGAAGCTCTATCACCCAGGTCGGTTTCGGCCGCAAACCAGCTTTTGAAAGTAATGTTTGACTAATGCAAGACTGTGTCTGCTACGGTCACATTCAATTCTCTTTCGCTTAGCGAAGCACGACTTCGCTGGGGACTATGACAACACCTGGAAGTATACAGCCTTCAGCAATCGAGCTGATAATTCGACGAAGTACGCGCAGCATGCAAATCCGAAGTGGATAGTACTTTGCGAGTCTCTTATGAAATTGCTTGATATGAAGGAGGGGGGGATGATCCCAGGCCACATCATCGCGTGATATGAGTACCAACCTTCCCCATGTATATTTCTCTTATCTCCTCGATTACTTAGGGTTACAGAAACAAAAGCATGACATGAAGTTCATGCTGATCATTTCTCCGAGCGTGGCCGCAAGTGTGTGTTTCTGAAAAATCTTGGTATCACTGCATTTTTCTCCTCAATGGCGAATATAATGGATCATAGCTGATCCCCAAGTTGTCGCTCCATTGACTTGTCCGATTGGACCGGGAGAAGTCTCTCAGTGACATACGGTCAATTGCAAGATTTGAGTGTCCTTGCATGAAAGGAAACCTTCGTTTCCACCAATGTGAAAGCAACATCTGACGATTATCGCGGCTGTGGCCCTGCTCGGCTCCCTGAAGATCTGATCAGTTACACTGACCATCTCGACTGTACCCACGGCCATGGCTATTTGTATGGCAGAAGGGTTTGCTAGCAGGTCCACCCACCCAAATGGGGTATCAGTACTTGAACTGGGTGGTGGCGACTATGGAGACGAACTCAATAAAGTCCCTGATTGTGGGTATGACCCCCATGGAGTTTTTCAAATACTTCATCCTGCATCACAGGAATTTGCGTTTGCATGGTACTTAAGAATGTTACAAAGCCCCTAAAACTTTGCTTGGACATCAAGGTCTCAACGAGATCGATCATTATGGCGAGCAACCCGGAATCGAAGACTGCCCATGCCTTGGCAGACTCGACACGAAAGCAAGAGAAGCTTGACGGTAGTCTTCAGTTTGACGAGGTTGCCACTTTCAGCGGCATTCCAGTTCCAAAGAATGGCCCGTTCATTTTCACCGCCTCCGACTCCGACGAAGATGGGGAAGCGATTAAGAGGAATCCTTTCTTAGATCCCGATGTTGCTAATCATTGGACTGCGGTATACAAAAAGGCAGAGTATGAGTGCCGACATGTGTTCGACCCCTCATTTACGTGGGCCGAAGAGGAGGAGAAGAAGCTCGTTCGTCGATTGGACTGGCGTGTTTGTCTTTGGGCTGTGAGGTTATTCGAGCAAGTTTGTTTACTTGCAGACTCAATCCTAGTGTGTCATGTTCTTTGGTCTGCAGGTTGACCGAGGAAATCTTACACAGGCTGTCGCGGATAATCTGCTTGATGATTTACATTTGAGCACCGATCGTATGTCTCAGCTCTCCGTGGAGTATTATTTACTTAACAAAATTCTGAGTATAATTTTGGAAACACTATCTTCCTCTTCAGTTTTCTTCTAGCTGAACTTCCCTCGCAACTGGTCTCCAAGAAGCTTGGGCCCGATCGATGGATCCCTCTCCAAATCACCATTTGGTCTATCGTCGCCATGTCTCAGTGTGCGATCAAGGGGAAGAATGGATTTTATGCCACTCGTAGCTTGCTAGGTCTGTTAGAGGTTCGTGGATAGGCCGAGCGCGGAACATTTGGAATCAAGCTAATTCCTCTCAGGGTGGTTTCATTCCTGATATTGTACTCTGGCTCTCATACTTTTACACATCCAGAGAACTCCCTATCAGACTAAGGTCTATATTCCATCCCCTCTCACCATCCTACGCTAATCTATCGCCAGCTATTTCTGGACTACACTCTCTGCTACCACGATTATCACCTCCATTCTTGCGTTCGCTCTCCTTCACTTGCGCGGGGTTGCAGGGTGGGCGGGATGGCGTTGGCTTTTTCTGATCGAGGGACTCATCACTTTCGTCGTTGGCGTTGCATCTTTCTTCATGATGCCCGCATACGCTGTTCAGACAAAAGCATGGTTCCGTCCTAACGGATGGTTTACAGAACGCGAAATCTCCATAGTGGTTAATCGGGTTCTCCGCGATGATCCGTCTAAGGGCGACATGCACAACCGTCAAGCCATAACACCCCGCCGGCTTTGGCAGGCTGCGAAAGACTACGACCTATGGCCATTATACGCAATCGATCTCATTGCGTTTATTCCACAAACCCCGCCAACAACCTACGTCACTCTTACCCTCAAGAGTCTTGGCTTCAGCACCTTCAACGTCAATCTTCTAACGATTCCATACTCCTTCTTCCACATATGTACACTACTCCTCATCACACGACTATCGGAATGCACAAACGAACGAACCCTAGTCTCCATGCTCCAACCCCTCTGGACTCTTCTTTGCGTAATCGCTCTTCGCTTTTGGCCTGGGACGGAGGTGGACAAGTGGGGAACCTACGCCCTGACAACGGTCCTTCTCTCTTACCCTTACTGCCACACCATTCTCGTTGCCTGGACATCCAAGAACGCAAACAATGTTGGCGCACGCTCTGTCAGTGCCGCGCTCTACAACATGATGGTACAGCTCGGCAATATCTGTGCTAATTTCATCTATCGGACGGATGATAAGCCGCTGTATCACCGGGGAAATACCCAGCTTATCATCATCAATCTGTCAGCCGTCGTGCTGTTTCTTCTTACCAAAATATATTATGTCACAAAGAACAGGAGGAGGGCGAAGCAGTGGAATCAGAGAATCCAATAAGTAAGTAGACTAATAGTAAGTTCGGGATTTGGTTTCAACTTATAAGTTAGCGAGTTATCAAATTTCTAATAAGCTAATAAGTTAGTTAAAGGTTTAATTAGTAAGTACTAATTAGTTAAATATTTAAAATTCGGTTATATAGGGGTTTGTTTTAAGGGGGAGAATCGCAGTAAAAGTAGCTAATTTCAGGCGGTATTAGCTAGTAGAATTATATAATTAGCTAATAATTCCTTAGCTCGTGACTTATAGCCTTAAACTTAAGGTATTATTTCTTCTTAGATTATGTGTTTTTACTAGTCTTAATAACTAAGACTTCGATCGATAGCTTAATAATAATAATAATATATCTTCTTAATACTCTAGCCCCCGGGAAACTATTAATATATTTTTACAAACCTTTACTAAAGCTTTAGATACCTTTTTAATTAATGCCTTTACTCGAATAATATATAGTATTCTTACTCGGGTCCCGGTAATTATAAAAGACAAATACTCCCGTCTAACTCTAACGTATAACGATAATTATAACCTAGATATACCTCTAAGGGATAACTTATAATTAACTTATTCCTTATATCGTTAAAGAGAGCCTTTATATAACGATCGTCCTATTGTTATTACTAATTTGCCTTCCTAATATATAGTAGCTATATTATCTAAGCGACTAAGAATTACCTAGGTCTAATACTTAAGCTATATAATCGATAATAACTCTAAACAAACTATATAATTAAATTAGGTCTATAAACACTATAAGAGCCTCTTGAAATATCGTTAAAATATTAGTTATAGAATTAATAAAATTCTAAGTTATTATAACCCTTCCTTCTCTCGAACTATTCTCTATATCTTTAATATTAATACCCTCGAAAACGCAAAGAACTATATAAAGCAAATATATAAACTTAACGAAGGCAGTAATATTTAGAGACAAAAGAATAAGAGATTATTATAAGCTTTTGGCTTTATAAGTAAAAGTTACGAGTATTTTATTCTATTCCGATATTAAGAGTTTTATAATTAATTCCTTAAATAAGTAATAATAGACGATATTAAACTTTAAAAAGTAACTTTAGTATAATTATAACGTACTTTTAAAATCGCGAATATATAATTAGCGAAGGTTTTACCTAAATTAGGGTCGATAATAGCCACTTAAATCGAAGACCTTTATATATACTTTAAACTAACAATTATTTAAGAAATTAAAAAAGCACGATTAAAGATCTTAATTTCCTTCGATAGCTAAAGTTCAAAATATAAAAAAATCTTATTAGTTAGTATTGTTATACATTTTGTAAATTTTAAAAGGATAAACGTTAACTAGCTTATTAGAATATTAAAAACGCCTAGGTATAGAAAAAAGAGAATTAGTACGTAATTTATTATTATAAATTAATACTTATACTAATCCAAACTAGACTAGGCTATAGTAATTCTCTTAATACTCGAACGATACGAAATTATACTTTAGAACTTAGCCTTCTTTATTCTTAATAATACTTCTAATAATAATACTACCCTTTTTAAACTCTTAAAGAAGTTAGGATTCGACCCGATAAAACGACGTTTACGATATATAGGCTATATTATTAACCTTATCGCAAAATAATACTTATTTAGACAAGATTTAAAGAGCTTTAAAACCGATTATAGTAAGGCAAATATAGGTTAACGACAAAGGCTCTAGCGCGAAAGAGGTGCCCTAAGAAAGCTATATAACCTTATTACGTATATTATAGTAAGTAGAAAGCGTATCGATTTGTTTAATTTACTTTAAATAGAGTTAAATACTAGAGTAGCAAAAGAGAAGAGATAAAAGCTCCTCTTAGATAGTAGTATTGTTATAACCACATGACAATTCATGGCCTAAGGCTCGGTAGCTAGGCTATAAGAGAACTATAAATAGAGATCACGGGAGTAGGAGCTACTTTATAGTCACGTGATTAGATTAGTCGTCTTAGGAAGATTAGGATACTAATCTAACTAATTACACTAATCCCGGGCTACGAAGGTTTTATATAACTAAGTAGTTTCCTTAGTAAATAGAAGCTTTATACTTAACTCAAATAAAGTATCTTTATATATACTTAGTAACTCGTAACGGTTATATATATCGTGCTAACGACTAGTTAATAATACTCTATACGAATACTTAGACATCTTCGTTATTATATACTTGGATAACATCCTAATATTCTCTAAGAACGAAGTAAGATATATTAAATATATAAGGAGAGTCCTCGAAAAGCTTGTAAAGATACTTCTTATATTAGAGCTAGAAAAATATAAGTTTTATAAGAAAGAGGTAACCTTTCTAGGGTTTATTATAGGACGAAATAGAATTAAAATAAATCCTAAGAAGGTAAAAGCAATACTTAACTAAAAGGAACCCAAGACTATTAAGAAAGTATAATCTTTTTTAGGATTCGCTAACTTTTACTAAAGATTTATCTAAGGATATTTAATAGTTATAAACTTACTTACAAAACTTATATAAAAGGATAAAAAATAGGAATAGAATAAGGAAGCCTAATAAGCTTTTAATAACCTTAAGGCCCGATTTGTATTAGCCCCTATTCTTATTATATTTAACCCGGAACTACTAATTATTCTAGAAACGGATATATTAGACTTCGCTATTAGAGTAATAATTAGTTAGCTTAATAAAAATAGAAAGCTTAAGCTAATTATATATTACTTACGAAAACTCTCGCTAGTAGAACTTAACTATAATATATATAATAAGGAATTACTTACTATAGTCGTGTTATTCGAATAATAGAGAGTTTACTTTAAAAGACTAAAATATTAGGTTTAAGTATAAACTAACTATAAGAACCTTACAACCTTTATTATAACTAAAATCCTAAACTAGAGATAAGTCAAATAGTTAAAAATACTATTAGTATATAACTTTATTATCTCTTATTAAAAAGGATTAGAAAACGCAAGAGTAAACGCTTTAAGCTAATAATAAGAGTATAGTAAAAAACCTATAGAAAGGCCCCGCGCTATACTTAAAAAAGTTAATAGAAATATAGAGTATAATTATAAACTCTTAGCTACGATATTTATTATAAAAGATAAGAATCTAGAAATAAGAATAAAAGTAATATATCGATAAGATAAATACGTAATTAGAATCCTTAAGGAACTAACTAAGGACTTTGCTATAAACTACTAAGGAATATTACAATTCAAAGGACTTGTTTATATTCTATTATATATAAAAAACGAGTTCGTTTAAGAATAATACTCGTTACTTGTTTACGGATATTAAGGAATTAATAAAACCCTAAAGAGGCTATTAAGAGATTATTACTTTTTAGGAATAAAAAAGATAGTAAATAAAGAAGTATTAAAATGCGACTTTTATAATAAAAGCAAACTAAATAGGCACGCACTATATAGGCTACTATAACTAGCCCTAGTACCTAGAGAGGCATAGAAATCGATAGCCTTTAATTTTATTATTAAACTATTACTATCTAAAGAATTAATAACGAACGTTATCTATAACTCTATCTAGGTAGTCGTTAATCGACTAACGAAATATAAATACTTTGTATTATATAAGGAAGGAAGTAATATAATAGAGTTAGTATATATATTTGTAAAAATAATCGTTAGTCAATATAAGTTACTAGATGAAATTATATTAGACAAGGATAAACTCTTTACTTTAAAGTTCTAGTTATTACTAATAGTATAACTTAGAGTAAACTATAAACTATCTATAGCCTTTTACTTATAAACGGATAGACAAATAGAAAGATTAAACTAAACGCTAAAATAATATTTATAAAGCTATATAAACTAAGAGTAAAACAATTAGGTAAAACTATTACTAATTGCGGAATTTATATATAATAGCTCGAAAAGTAAGCCTATTAGGATATTACCCTTTTTTGCGAATTATAAATACTAGCTAGAGGCTTATCGATAGCTAAGAAAGGATAGTAAGAGAGCTTAATATACACTCGTATCCGTAGATAAGTTAAGGGCACTATATAAACAACTAGCTAGGGATATTAAGTTTATTAGACTTAAAATAATAATATATACTAACAAAAAGCAAAGTATAGAGCTAACGCTTAAAGAGGGGAATAAAGTCTACCTCTTACGAAAAAATATTAAGACAAAACGACCTAATACAAAACTTAACTTTAAGAAGTTAAGATTATTTAAAGTTTTAAAGAAAATTAAAGTAATTAATTATTAGCTAAGACTATTAGAAAAATCTTAACTATACCTTATATTTTACGTCTCCCTATTAAAACTAGTAAAAAGGCTTACGGCCGTAATTATAAACGTTAAAATCCAACTAGAAAATAATTTAAACGTATATAAAGTCGAAGAAATAAAAAGCACTAGACAAAATAAGAATTAATAAGAATATCTTATTAAGTAGAAAAGGTATAGCGATATAAATAATATATAAGAACCTATAAAAAACCTTAATTGTTTAAGTCTTTTAAGATAGTTCTATTAAGACTATTCTTAGTCGCAATACTAGAAAAACTTACGTCCGACTAAAAGGGGTTAGTAGGGTTAAAGGAAGTAAGGGCTAACACAAGGTCTAAATTTAGTAAGAAATTAAAGGATATAATAAAAAGAGTCGCGATAAGATTAGTAGTAACCCTTTCTTTCTCTTTTGCCGTATTTAACTTATCGAGAGACTTAAGACCTCGACGTAATATTTCGGCTACTCTTTTCCGAAATATTTTCTTTTGCTTTTTAAAACGAGCTAGCTTAGTAGAAACCTCTAAAAGCTAAGTAAGTAATCGCTATTACTTAGATAATATAATATCCGAATCTAAGGTAAGTTTTGCTTTAGTATACTTAAGACACTCTTAGTTACCCTTAGAGGGACCCTAAACGTTATAAAAGAAGTTACTAAAACGAATATACTCAGTATATTAATCCGAATTAATAAATACTATATAGTATTTATACTTACAAAGATAGCGGGAATAAGAAAGCATTATATAACCTTTAGCTTTTATATAAGAATATAAGTTCAAACGATACTTGGTTTTGCGGGATTGTTAAGGGAGTATAATAAAGAAGAAAGAAGCCTTAAACTTAAAATAACTATTTCTTATTATATATTTAGTATACGGGACTATACTAGGCTAAGAGGGGGATAGTATTATAATTATATAATAATTTATAGCCTAAGGCTTAGTAGCTAGGCTATAAGAGAACTATAAATAGAGATCACGGGAATAAGAGCTACTTTATAATTATATAATTAGATTAGTCGTCTTAAGAAGATTAGAATACTAATCTAATTAATCGTACTAATCCTAGGCTATAAAGGTTTTATATAACTAAGTAGTTTCCTTAGTAGATAAAAGCTTTGTGCTTAACTCAAATAAAGTATCTTTATATATACTTAGTAACTCGTAATAGTTATATATATTTTGACTATAACGACTCCCTTGCTTACCCAACCCAACTAACTTGCCTATAATCTACTACCAGGAGTCGAGGTTTGTTACAAGTATATAATAAAACTCCTTATACTTAATAATACGACGTGCCTTTAAATTGCGACCTATACTTAACAAGTACGCTATAGACCTCTTTATTTTACGCGAAGAATATAATATTAAAACCTTTATAAATAATAACCTAACAAATAACGATTAAGATAACCTAGAGCTAATTTAAGACTACTTACAAATTCTATTCCTTCTTACTAAATCGCTCGAAGGAAATACTAACCTATAAAAAGAAAATAGCAAGCTAAGTTATAATACTCTCTAAGAGATTCTTTTTATCTTTAATGCAATTCTCTCTTATTTTAAGTAACTACAAAAGTATTCCGATAATTATAAGTTCTCTAATTCCCCTTGTATTTAGTCGTTAATAACTCTTACTTAGATAAAGACTTAAGAATTTTATTAGAAGACTAACGCGTTAATAGCTTAGGTTATAGCGATAGTTCTTTACTTATATTAGAAATAGTAATATTTTAATACTTACTAGACAAGTATAATAGTATAATTTGTACGAGACGCAAAAACAAAGCTAAAGAAGTAATAAGAGGAATTATATAAAGGCTTATTAATAGCGGGAATTCGAGTGCGATTATAAACTCTTAAACTTACGTAAAAGGGTTACCTCGAAGAGTTACTCGATTCGATAGTTCCCTTAGCTTCTTTATATCGAAATCGAATTTTTACGCGATAAGACTAGCTTATAAAGTACTTAACTAAACCTTGCGTTAATATAGTACCTTTACGATACTAGGAAGGGAAAAGAGACTAGTAGTTAGAGTTAATAGTAATAGTACTCGATTTACTAGCTATTTTTATTATAAGTTCTAAGTGCAAGAGAGTATTCTCTTCTTGCGTAAAGATAATAACACTAGATAATAGAAAGCTATTAGGGAAGACTCTTACGTAATAACAAATACTAAAGAATTAGAATTAACGTAGTGCGATTAAAATAACAACTTATAATAATATAGTAGAGTTGGATTTATAAAGCGATAACGAGATATAAGAATCGGGTATACGGGAAACATTAAAATAAGCTAAAATAAGTGTATTTCAAGGGGGTTTTAATAGTAAATATAGGCCCGGAAATATATAGATGTCTTGAAAGTATTAATATATAGTCTATTTAAGTGTATTTGAGCCTGTTTTGAATACTAGGCAAGTACTTATCGATTTTGTAATATTACGGCCCTTTATTAATTAGTACTAATCAAAAAACCTCTATAAGTCATTAGTTAATCGATATTTAATTAGTAAGTAAGTTAACAATTTATAGTTCGCTAATTACTGACTTACTTACTTACCGAATTCTCTGAGTGGAATGCCATGACGCCAGAGGAGCAGCATGATTATAAAATCAACACGAAGCTGACTGGATCGCGAAGATTGGCTTTCAGATTCGCTCATTGACCTCAATTGTGCCGATCTGCATGTCCGGAAGATGATGATGTGGCCAACCGCCCTCCTACAAAAAGCCGTCATGTGCTGATAAAGATTGTCTGTATTCAGCTATGCACAACCTAAAGTTACTTATTTTCAACATAATGAGTGTGTACTTGAAAATCGTCTCTTCTCGATACGAGACCAAAACACTCTCAAGAATCCGACACCCGAATGGGTATATGGATGAAATCACGAACGCCATACTCCGCATTTGTTCCATCACAAGTCCGAAGTCCCAGCTCCACTTTCAAACGAGGTAGCTGAGTCCCAAAACTAGAGCCCCAACAGCAATAGCAGACGCAGTGACAGAATTCTGCATTGCAGATCCCTCCTTGACTTCCTCCGTCACTTGAGTCTGCTCGACAGTCGTGGGACTAGGAACTTCAGTGACAGTAGTGGAGGTTCTAGTTGCGATTCTAGAGACAGGAGCGGAGGTTGTAATTGCGACCTTCGAAACGGGAGTCGGGCTCTGTGAAACGCTTAGTATCGTGTTACTGTTCGATGTGCAGTCTAACTGAGGCAGCAATGTGTTTTGAGACGCATTCCAGTCACAACCAGCCAATCCCTTGGACGAAATCGGCTTCAAGGACTGGACTAGGTAGACCGTCGGGGCTGCGCCGGCATTTGCGCCTTTGGGGTTTTTTGGGGTAGTGCTTACTGTGCTTGCAGTCTCGGCACTTGATCTTGACAAGTCGGTCCCCGTGGTGGTGATGAAGGTGGGCACAATGGGAGTGCTCGGAAGGATAGTCTGCACAGTTCTCGTAGACTTCTGCGACAGTTTTCAGTATATTGAAAAGCAGACAAAGAAAATTAGAATGAAACTGACCTTTGTTGAAACATCGACAGACTTGACTTCTGTCGATGTCGAGAGAGCGACAGACGCGACATTCGTCGACTGGCGAACCAATTGGGCAACCGGACGCAGTTTTGTATCGTCGGCTTTGCCGCTCTCAGTTGAGCCTCCCACAATGCGGTTGAGGATATCTTTCATCATCTCATGATAAGCTTTGCCCTCCTGTCTATTCTCCTCAGCCCGTGCAGCGTCCCAGAGCATGATGCCCCCAAAGTTCCGCTTTCCGGCATGTGCCTGAACAAGCTTCTCGACTTCGTTCGCGTGGAGATAGTAACGCTCGCCGGCAGCGTCAGTGGCAGCGGGAAGCCCGAGATAGATCTTCGCGTTCTCGCTGGGCGTTCCCTCAAGAGACTCAACCAAGGCGTCGTAGGTGAAGCCTTCGCCCTCGTCGACGAATCTTCGAGCAGAGCACTCGTTGGTGTTGTAGAATTGAACCAAGAGCATGTCGAACTGGGCCTTGGTCATCATTTCCCCCATATTGGCGTCTGGGACGACACACTGAGGAGCGCCGGTGATGAAGTATTGCCTTTCTTCATTACCAAAGTGTGATCGGAGCCGATTAATCATCGCGATGTATCCGGCTTGGTTGTCTATACTCTAGTAAGTAGGTGGAATGGCAGTAAAACGCGATGCTAAGGAGGTAGTACCTGGAGATTTGATCTCGATGTCGAAATCAAAGCCATCGACTTGAGACTCCCCGAAGGGACGAGGCTCTCCATGATTGGCCGACATAGGACCAGCAAGAGCCCAGAGCTTGTCGGCGAAGGACTCCCCAGCTGCAGCGCCTGAGAGTTGGTAACCGCTCTCACCTCCAAGAGCGAGAATAACCTTCTTGCCCAATTTCTGGCAAGTCTGGATGTCTTCGGGCATTGGAGCACAAGGCTCAAGCAGGTGGGAACCCGGGAAGGGAGCTGTGTTACAATTCCCGGCGAAGTTGGTGCCAGGAAGGTCGCTGCCATCTTGCCCGCCTGGGAACACGTTCATGAAGCTGAGCAGGACGACGTCCACAGCATCATTCGCACAAACCTTGGCGAGGCTTCCCGTTCTCTGGCCCTATGAAACTGTTGGCTGGCTTGTACTTGGGGCAAGATTTGAGGTGACGTACCCAGTATACTGCAACATTATTCTTTGCGGAAGGATCGAACGCCTGGGCAAAGCCCAGAACGATAAAGGCTGTGACCACGGAATTTATCATGTTAGAAAAGATTGCCATGATGAAGGTTCGATAAACTCTAAGAGGATGAATGATATGTTGGAAAATTATGAGAGTGTGTATGTGTAAAAATTGAAGGACTCCATGGGATGGGATGTGCTTTTATATTGAGCCATCTTGCCAGTTCAATTTGGGAACGCAGAAACCAACCTATGGTTCCGGGCTCCATTCTTTGAAATTTTCTTGCAGACTCCATTTGCGGTCCCGAATATATTCTGGAGCCGACAGCCCAGTACCAGAGATGGCAGAGAATGGGAGTAGGTTCATATTGTGGCAGGAGAGGTATGAAGAAGAAGGGTTCCGCCTTCCCGCGCTCCACGGACAGTACCCGAAGAGATTTGATCCAACCCGGGAACTAGTTTTCCCGGGTAGTTAGTGACGCGGGATCTAGGAACAGATCTCCTGGGCCCAAAGGTGTCTCTCAATACTCTGTTTTGAGCTGCTGTCGACGTAATACTCAGGAGAATCCAACCTTTGCATGCATATTCAAAGCTTTTGTAAATCGTCACAAGGGCATCATTGAGAACATGTCGTGGCGATCTCTCAAGGTAGTCGCCATTCTGTGTCAAGGACTACCTGTAGGCCGTGGCGAAGAGCGGGAGCTACAGAATCATCCCAGGAGATCTGTTCCTGACTCCCGGTTGACTTGTACGTGTAAAATGTGTACTCAAACTCCGAGCGCTCGCTAGACTTCTGGAGGGGATGCGCAGATCAAGAGTACTCCACATAGTTTTTGTATGCTCTTACGGTTGAACAATTTTTCGCAATGGGAAAGCACTCTACTTAGAGTCCTGGGAGGAGGTTTGACCTTCGAATAATCTTTATCGTACCTATATCGCGTTCGCAACAAGTTGCAGTCAAACCGAAAAGCGTAATTGGGTGTTAAGTAGAGAAGAGCGCAGAGCGCATTCAGGAATATCACATTTGACCAACGACAAAGTCATAAAAACCGGACTTGCCCTTGAGTAATGCAATAGAGTACAGTGATATTCTTGAATTTAGGAAGTAAACTTCCTTTTCCGGCGATAATTCGATTCCTGAAACAGGCAACACAGAAGCCCGTTTTCAGACTTGGTCAACTTCTTCGGATTGAACGACATTCTTGACTACCCCCTTCCGACTCCGTCCTCTCTCACATTCTAGTATCTCTCTGCATAGCCCCTATATTCCGGAAGGTTCGAAGCCGGAGGTGCTACACGGGCGCGTGGAACTTTCGATGTTTGGTTTTTTGGCCGGTAGTTGTCGTAGTTACTGTCAACGTAGCGCATGTTTGGCTGAGATGCTTTCTTTTCGTCCGAGCGCTTCTTCAAGGTATAATAGACAGGAAGACAGAGACACATAATGACTAATGTAATGGGGTGAATTTTGAGCGGAGGAGTTGGAATTCAGAGAAGATTTGACTGCGAAGGGATTGTGATAGATTCTTAGGAAGAGACGACTTGAGGGAGCGTCGCGGTGGTGCTTTGATATTTGAAAGCTTGTTTGCCGACTGAATAATACCAGAGAAGATTGTCTGGGCGGGAAAGCAGATATAAGTAAGGCATCTGCAGTAGGACTATGGTCCATGGCCACTGTACCGGAACACAAGACCAAGATGGATGAAACATACATGCATAACGCACGCAAAACACTACAGCATGGAGTGATTCTGAAATAAATCTCTTCATCCTGTTTCAGTATTGGATATGCCCTCCGAGCTGACGAGGCCTTAGCCGATTCTATGGGGTTCAGATTATCAGGATGTCTGACAATCTGACCGATCCTGCTCCCGTAGAGCCTCCTCCATGCTCGACCCGCAGAACGGCGCGCAATTGAAGCCCAAAGTATAGTTTGATAGCTCCTTGAGATCATGATGGCTTCTGAACTTGCAGCAATTGTACAGCAGGAATGGTGCGGACACTCCAGAAGTATCATCCAGAAGTCTCATTCAGAAGTACCATCCAGAAGTACCATCAGGAAGGCTGAATCAGGATAAACGAGAAGTAGATAAATCAGTTCACTCGATGACAAGTCGTTAGAGTCCCACAGTCATGGCGAGCCACTGTCCGATGACCATTCTGCTTAGATCGAAGAAATCCACTTGGAGTTTGGCAAGGAAAGAAAGAGACACATCTCCGGAGAGATGCACGTGACTCTTATCGTTATCGTTATCGTCCCTCTTTGCATGACGCCAGCCTTGCCAACAATGTCAAACTGACTCTTTCTACCTGGAGACATAAGGAAGGCTTGAATGATGTCTGCGGAACCCTCGTTACCTTCTCACCCTATTCCTAACAAAGATGCCTCTTTGCAATCCTCCTCACCCACTCCTGAGAAACTAAATGCTGAAACAGCCTCAACATCTCTGTCCAGTATCACACCACTAACCCAGCTCCCCATAAGCTCACAGCTTTCTGCATCAAAATCCATGCCTCCGCCTCCGCCTCCTCAGATTCAAACCATATCAACATCCACCCTGCCCTTACAAGCGTCAGAGGTCCCTCCGACCCCCTCCGCACCTCGACCGAACTTCACACCCTTCTTCACGCTCATACACGATTCCACGACTCAAAGTACACATCATCCGAGTAGGATACACTACATATTCAGCGATGACGATGAGAGCGAAGTTTTGACAGCCGCCTGCATTCGATCTCTCCAACAAGAGGACGACGACAGCCCAACTGCGTCGAGAGAGCTAGGAAACTCCGAAAAGAATATACGGGAGAGTGAGACGAGCTCCAGCTCCTCTGCGACATTTAAAAAGAGTAGTGAGAAGAAGAAAGATATAAGCAAACTAGAATCTCCAGTAAAGAGGGAAGAAAGGGCTGTTATAGTGGATATCAATGAGACTGGTGATGGGATTATTAGTACGAGTTCGTTGAGCTCGTGCTGGCAGATTGTTAATGCGGAGATCATGAATGCACCAACTTTTGATAATGATAATACTGGGAATGCAGGCGAGGGTGAGGAAGAGAGGGGCCTGATGTTGAAGATCGAGGGCGTGGGTATTGGTGGCTTGGGGGTAGAGGAGGAACTGGATGATAGTGGAGAGAAGAGGAGGGGAAAAGGCATAGGTGAGAGTAGCCTTATTGCAGATGAGGCTATGCAAGCTCTCATGGAGGGGTTTGATCGGAAGATGGGCTTACTGAGGAAGATCGCTATGTCAGGGGAAAATTGGAACGAGGCACGGAAACCGGGCAGAGACAACGATGAAGATGCTGAAGCCCACCTTTAAGCTATCGCCTTTAACTCTTAGGTATGGTTTTCGGAATTGGCGGACACCACAACATGGTTCTGGTTGCATTTGGCGTTATTTGGAGCATTTGGGGCTAGGCTGGGAGCATTACTCAGGCGTCGTCCGCATTTTAGGAGCGCATACGAAGTACATGGCGCTCCATTCACATCTGTTTCACATCTATGATACATTCTGCTCTCATGAAGCACCAAAGATCGAGGCTTGTTCTTCTAGATTGAACATTCAAGCTCATGAGCTTTGAAACTTCAGTATTAGCAATGAAGCAATAACCCTTGGGATTAACAGCAGCAATCAATGCCTCAATTCATATAACTCCGTCATGTTGCAAGTCCCCGCCAACGTAAACCAAGCGCTTCAGAGCAAGCAACTTGTTCTATAACTTTTCGAGACACTCGCAAGCAAGGTTTGTCTACCATTTCCATTCTTGTCTTTTCAAGCTCTGTGAGAAGTGTCCCAGTCAGGCAATATTGAACCGTGGAGGACGGCGCCTTCCTCCCATACCATAACCAGATCATAGCATGTAGCCCACATACTTTTTCTGCTCCTGAAAGGTTCATTCGGTCGCCACCGGATCTTATCTGATTAGGGTGCCGTGCCTATGTGTGCTTCGCTATACCATATACCAAAATGTTGGCGATTTGGCTTCAAATTTGCCGCCCATCGTTCCACAACTTTGCTAGGAGTCAAATCGCTCAAACGAACTCAGTCGTTACGATGCCACAACCAACTCATGCTTAGTATTTCCATATAGAGCGCATTACAAATTGAGATTTGAAAAAGAAGATTTCATGCCCCAAGCCATTAACCGAAAAACACTAAATTGCTTGCATACTGTATCAAATCTCAGCATCCGGAACCACCAGTCGCGATGGTTTCACTACGCCGAGCCCCAGTCAACGCTAACCCTCCAACCCTCGCAAGGTCTAACTTTCTGGACATAGTTCGTGATCTCGTGTATTTCAATGGCGTCGTTCTCCCTCTAATCCTCTTTTTTTGAATTTGACGCTGAGTGGCTCATTCCAATCCAGAAGTGATCCTGATTGTGAACCATGAATTCCATTGTATCGGCCGCTCGAACGTGATCTTCAGCAGACATCTCCCTGGGTGGTTTGGAGAGTAGGGCGGGCTGAAATGCAGCAACGAGGCGCTTGGATGTCATGCCGTTGACTTCAGATTTTGACGCGAAGACCGCCAGAATGTCTAGCAAGTATAATAACAACTGGCGATTGAGAGGTGGAAGGTATGTGAGCTTCTCCTGCAATGCCTTGATACTCTTAGCTTCGTCAAAACTGTCTTCGTCATTTATCGCTGCTGTAAATTGTTCGTACAAATTGGAAGGAATGACGGGCTCTGGCAGGAGCTTGAGATATCTCAGAAAACAGGTGGCGGCATCATACACATCGTAGTGTGTCTCCTCCGTACCAGCTGCCATATCGCGGTGGTAGCCTGTCGACCAGTCCAGCCCCTTGCCGTAGCGGGTCGGAGTATCGAACGCAACTTCAAGGGCACGAACCCGTGTAGCAGAGCCACTCTGGGCAAAAATGTTCTCCGAAAAGCATCCTTCGAAGTCGTCAGTAAGAGTATTCAACATCAGTGGAGAGAACATTGTAAGAGTCCATCAAGTCAAAAGGCGATAAATGGCAAATTGAATGCTTCGAATGAGTTGGTACTGACCTTTCTCTTTGAGATACACCCCGATCTTGGCGACTATTATCGGTACGTATCCGTAAATATAGGCCTTCCCATCTTCGTCAATCAGACTGATTGCGACGTTGGCGTATGTGATGCTTTCCGTCAAAGAAACACCGAATATGCCCTTCTTGGGTGGAGTAGTTTCAATGGTGTCCGAAGTCTTCCGGATCATCTTGGCTGTCAGTCCAGCGGCGATCTTACTCAGTCTCCCACGAAAGTTACGTGACGTCTCAACCAAATCGGAGCTGTAGCTGTTGCCACTTGCTTCGTTTTTAAGCTCTACTTTGCTATCGTTAAACTCGCCAAACTGATATACGTCGCTGTTACTCAAATCGTATGCATACACCGGCAGAGCTTGAACGGCTATAATGGAGATGTTGTCGGAAAGACTGAGTCCTGAAAGCATAGACCATGAAGCAGTCCTTCCCGCAGAACTAATGGCAGAGAACGCGCCGTCGTCAATCCGATCGGACCGTTTGTAGACCCAGGAGTTCGCGAGAACCTCCTCGAAAGCAAATCCTCCAGCGTTGCGCTGGATTGTCTCTGGAACATGCTCGACAGCTTTTGGCAAGTGTGAGGTCAGGGGTATCTCGGCGTTCATGCCGACCTCAATTGACAATAGCCTTTGTGCCAGAATGTGGTGATTGTCCAGCACTTGCCGTATCTGCCTTATGGTCAACACTGTAACTTTGATAAAAATTTGAAAGGTTTGGGGGCTTCTTAGGTTGAAGCCTATTCAGAAGCCGTAGATTCTATTTGGACAACCAAACTTGCGTGACACGATCTCAGGCTCTCTTAAAACAACGGCTATGTGAATCAGAGAATCTTACCATTAAGGAAAGCTCGTCGACGGCATCCTCAGCTTTGTAGGTAGATTCGCTATTCCGTGTTAGTCGCCATGTCTCTTACGAACACGAGGGTCAAAATCTTGCCATGTGAGAATTGTCATCATAAGAGTGAGAGAACTTTTGTGCATTTCAAGTTTCTGCAAATGTTCCAGGATATCCTTCGACTTCGTTGCCCATCGTATTCGGTCCATTAATCCAAGTTCATTGTCAGAACCTAAGGTTCCAACGAACACATCAAGCTCCGAAAATGTGGATACACAAGCTGACAGCGTGATAACAACTTGATCGACGAGAATCAGGGATGTGCGTTGACTTTCAACCTTTGCCCGGCCTAGTAGAAGCATCTGAAGTTGTAAGAGAACGGCTCTGATGGTATCAACAGTTGACTTGACGTTCTGCATATCCTTCGGCGCACTTTTAGACTTGGAAACCAACTTCCCAATGGCTGACGATATCTGCTGGGCTGCTGTGAGCAGACCTACGATTGCCATTGAGACACTCAGCGGATCCATAGCTACGCCAAAGCTCTCAGCAAGTATTACGAAACATGTGGAAATCTAGGAACGGGGATCGTTCCAGGCTGCAGGAGGACTCGAGGAGGGCAGAGCCCCGCCGCCATGCTGCAGCTGAGAATCCATGCTGCTTTTCCTGCAGCTGTTAGAGCAGCACTTGCTCAGCCTGGTCATTTGAGCTCCTTATGGCTCTTTCTACTTGGAGTAATTGTGGAACATTGTGCTAATCCGAAGCAAATCCATGCACACAAGATCGGGTAGAACGCATAGACGCGTAAGAAAGGTCAAACAAGGTCGAGAGGTTGAAGCAGTGCTCAGGTCGTTGATGCACGTGATCCGGCTGAAGCGTGAAATTGGCGAGGCTGGATTGCTACAACAACACCGCAGAACCAGAGGAACTTACGCTCAACTTTAATTCTCATTACAATCAACCATATACAGTGCGCCAATGCGGACCATATTTCAGCTGCCTCCTGCAATCCGCCATGCGACTCTCACCTCCTTCCTACCTGTGCAGAACTACTCTTTGCGACGGTTCTCGTCCACACTTCCCACCGTGACCTCTTCGACGGGTCGAAGCTATGCTGAGGCAATCGCACTTCTTGACTCGCTACAGTCAAACCGTGCAGTTGTGTCCTCGATATCTGACTCATCCCGCGACATGAACCTCAATGCCATCCCCGAGATGTTGGAGTGGGCAAGGAAAGCTGGTTATGGTGTGAGCGATTTCGCAAAGCTAGGGCTGAGGTGCATTCACGTTGCAGGAACAAAAGGAAAGGGGAGTGTATGTGCCATGGTGGAAAATATATTGCTACAGTATCGAAGGGCTGACGATGGCGCGTTGAGGTCTGTAAGAGACAGAGCCCTCGGGAAGATTGGCCTATATACTTCGCCGCATCTCATTACCGTCCGAGAACGTATACGGATAGATGGAGTTCCGATATCTGAATCGCTCTTCACACGTTATTTCTTCGAACTGTGGGACCGCTTCTCCTTTGAAAGGTCTTCGAATCCATCCGATCTCAAACGCCTGTCTGTTGGCAAGCCAAGCTATTTCCGTTATCTGACGTTGTTGGCTCTGCATACCTTCGTGAATGAGGGGGTGGAGACAGCAATTGTCGAGTGCGGCATTGGAGGTGAATATGATAGCACCAATATCCTGCCTCGTGAAGCTGTCACCGTGAGTGCAATCACCAAACTAGGGATTGACCATGTAGGGATGCTTGGAGATACAGTTGAGAAAATCGCAATGCATAAAGCTGGGATAATGAAGAAAGGCATTCCTGCTTATACGGTCGAGCAGATTCCAGGGGCGCAAACCGTTCTGGAAAGTTGTGCCGTAGGCAAGGGAGCGGAATTGCATGTTATTAGGAGGAACCCGCAATTGGAGGATGCTAATCTTAAATTGTCAATCGAGGGACAATTCCAGAAAGACAATGCGAGCTTAGCTATTGCAGTCGCTGCAAGCCACCTTCAAAGCATGGGTGTCACCAATGGAGCAGCCAATGAAGATTCGAAGAAACTTGGGAAGCTCTCTCCACAATTCGCAAGAGGTTTAGAGACTACTAAATTGCCAGGCAGATGTGAAGTTCGAAAAGACGGAAATATCGAGTGGCTCATCGATGGTGCTCATACAATCGACAGCCTGGAATCAACTGCTCACTGGTACCTTAACAAGCTTGAAAATGCTCTCCGCGATGAGAGGCTTCCAACCGCAACCATGCTGATTTTCAACCAACAAGATCGAGACGCGCAGGGCCTAATTCGATCGTTCTTGGGGGTACTAGCGGGAGAGAACCCACAAGTACAACTAGAATTGTACACTGCACAAGATCGACTACAGAAGATGCGATTTTCTGCGCACAGAAAGATGTTCACATATGCAGCGTTCTGTACAAACATACCCTTCCAGTCCGACGTGCCCGAAAACATCGATCTACAAGTTCAGATCGGGGTTGCCGCTGCTTATCAAAGCATCGCATCAAATTCACTGAATATGTGTTATGGAAGTGTAGAAGAAGCCGTTGAGCTCGCAAGAAAAGTGTCGGAAGGAGATGAGAGAGTGCTGGTTCTGGTCACTGGAAGCTTGCACCTTGTTGGGGCACTCCTTCAAGTTCTTGAGAGAGAATCCAGGCGTCCTCCATGACAGCACTCTGAGTACTCTTCTCCATAACGCACTTTCCAGTCATAGCCCAGCTCCCCGCGATGCTGCGCTATTAAATGCGAAAGCTTAATACTTCTGGCCAATCCGCTTCTTTCAACGAAGCCGCCAAGACGTGCCAGTGATGGGTTCGCAGCCGTGAGAAAGCTCACTTGCTCATAGTGAGAGTAAAGGGGATAATAGGTTACTCAATCCCGACGCCGAAGTGAAAGAAAATACTTTAGCACGGATAGTTTTGATGATTCCCAAATTTTTTACGATAGTCTCATTTATTGACCGGAGACATGATGCGTATGATCTCTAAATCATTGACTTCCAGCATTGCTCAGGATTCATTGCTTCTATATGGACTGCAACCGCTCTCTCTCTCAAGCGTAATGAGGCGCCTTTTTAAAGAGTTGGTAAAGCTATGGAGCTTCTCACTAAACCGCATCTACCCCTTCTAAACTCCCCAATGCTCGACCCACTAAATGGACGCTTCCAGTTATGAAAGCGTGCACTTTCTTCTGCTCACCAGAGCTGTCCCAACCAAACTTCCTCGCATGCTCCAAAGCATCTTCAATACTGGGTAGAACCTCAATAGTTGTGTCAGGCGATGCTTCTAATTCTCTCCATTTCTCAGCGAACAGTTTCTGCATCGTCAGTCCAGCGATAGCCGTTTCATCGTATGCTAGGTTGACGAAGTCTAAAACATATGAGTGACTCAAGGTCTTGTAAATTGAGATTTGATGAGAAAATACCTTTCTTTGATGCAATGTCAGTCTGCCTGGATACTGGACAGAATATTACATGGTCAAATCTAACGAGGCCTTGAGCCGTTATGGCGCGATGAAGGCCTTCGAGAAGGGCTATGGATTCTCGGTGGCCTTGTTGGTTGAATATGAGCACTTTCGGCCCAGACCTATATCTTGATCAGACCATGATCAGTAGTCTACATTGGAGTGTGCATACCTTAGAGAGCATTCGGCCCCAAACCATTTCGATGCAACCACAATGCTGTCTGCAGTATGAGCGCCATCCAGATACCAGGTTATGTTGCCTTTAACCATCTTCTCACAGCGGCCCCGCCAGATCACTTTTTCTAATCCTTCCTCGAACTCTTTTGGGAGGCGCGATGATCTGGTAAAACCTAAGTCGATCTTCTCGAGGACCGTCTCCACCAAAGCAATCGCCAGACTCGCATTCAACTTTTGGAACGGTGCATCAGGACGTATAGACACCCCGCCCAGCCGACAATCTTGCCTGACAATTTTTAACTCTTTGACTTGCCTTTCCTCCGCTCTGTCTTCAATGACTTTCAGCGCAGAAGGCGGTTGCGTGACTGTAAAAGACGGACAATCCTTTTTCTGGATGCCTGCCTTGTGCCAAGCAATCTCTTCAATCGTCTCTCCCAGCGAATATGTATGATCAATCCCCAATGACGTAATCCCCGTAGCAGCTGGAGCATCCACAATATTGGTAGAGTCATATTCACCGCCTACACCAACCTCATAGACTGCAGCATCAACTCCCTCGCGAATGAACACGTGATAGCTCATCAACGTCAGATATCGGAAATACACAGGCTTATCGACATCCGCGAGAGCGTCCCACACTTCATAGAAGTATTTCGCAAACTGGGTCTCCGATATTGGGGACGAATTAAGCCGGATGCGTTCCCGAACGGCGATCAAATGGGGTGATGTGAAGAGCCCCGTTTTCGAGAGGATGTCATGTGATTTTCGATATTGCGAGAGGATTGAATCGACGTAGGCGCACGTTGATCCTTTTCCTTTGGTTCCTGCGACATGGACGATATTGAGTTTACTGAGATCAGATTGCTGTACAATGTCAGCAATCATGAAAGATGAGAGATGTGGAAGATCACTGAATGGCCAATTTGAGCAAGACATTTTCTCATCTCCTCATTCGCGGTTTTGTCGATTCTGATACCGGCTTCCCAGCGTTGTTTAAGAGTCTCATATGGAGTTTGAAGTGTGTTCAGGAGGCCTACGGCATCCTAAGATCGAGTGAGCATGGGCTTTGAGGCAAACCAAGAGGTCTTACTTCGTATGTTCTGTTGCCCCCAATGGCGTAGGACCTGATGAATGAATGAGTCCATCTAGGTACATGGTCAAAGTATAGAGCACTATTGAGGCCCCGCAAAGCTGTTCTGGTTACAAAGTGCGGCATTCGAGACCATGAGTACTGATGCTAATGACTTGCTGGAAGCCGACTGTCCAGTCAACAGCAGCCACCACCGGAAGCTCGCTTAGTCAGCACGCTACTAACAAACACCAGAGAATCTAATAAATTTCCTTGGGGCTTCGACTAAAATCATTTTTCTTCAAAAACAGCCGTCAATTATCAAAAATGTATTATGGTTCTGGCCGACAGCCTAGATCGTCCACTCATATGCGACAGTGTTGAATCAACTCCAAACAAACTTTTCTCCCCGAATTCGTGGTTTCTGGAATTCTGCACTCGCCATGATGTCTACGGTATATGTAAAGAAGTCACATACGAATCATCTATAAACTTTTTGCAATTCTGTTACTTCATTAACAAGATAATTCGCCTATGTAATGCCAGCAATTGGATTAGCAGCCTTCGGATCTCATACAGTCTATCTATGTATCCATTATTCACAACAGTGAATTCTGCCGCGAGAGGACCAGAATCTCACTGGAGCAATGTTCCAGGGCTGTTGGACAGACTTGACATGTCCAATCAGCATCAACAGAGAATGATAATAGAAGAATGATAATAGAGTGTGTTAAGTACGGAAGTCGAAGAAGTTATTTCATCGCGTGAAACAATACAGTACGGAAGTGCCGTCATTCTTTTAGGTACCAGAAAAAGCAGTTTACACAACAGCATAGCGTAAGGAACGCCCCAATCCTAACGTTTACCATCAACCCCTGGCCTGCTTACCGCTCGTGTTTTGTTTCATTCATCATCTCGTACACGATCGGAATATTCTTTTTCATCCGGAGTTTATGTGCGTATTGTCTGATCTTCCTCCAGAAATCTGCCGTAGCGGCTGCTCTAGGGACTGTGTACGGGCCTGGTTTATTCAAAAGATTCTGCAAAGCTGTTAGAGAAACCTCGTCAAGCTGAGGGGCCATTGACCTCTGCAAGCGCCATCGATATGAACGCAATAGCGAATGTGATCCATCTCAAAGTTCTCCCCTTTCCTCTCAGATGCCGACCACCACGAAACTCAATGGTGCCTGAAGTTGTGTAACCCGGTATGATGACTGTGTTCTGAAAGTTCCACAGTACTTTTCGGTTCTTAATACTGCCCTGCATGTACGCACACAGGTCCTTTGTATTTGTCTTTGCTTTGATCTCAATTGCGATGGTCCGCAGGGCTGCGGAAGATTGCTGCCGAAGCGTATTTCCCATTCGTGTCCCAACTTTCGAGTTTCGTTCACAGTGCTGATTATCTCGACGTTCAGATGGAAGCACTGCGCAGACATAGGTCTCGTAGATGCAGACAGCGAAGGCGATCTTTTTCAACTCATCCAGTGTCCATCTGCGGCCGATTGGTGCGACGTGGATGTGGCTACCACAAGAGGTGTCTCTTTCAACGTGCTTGAAGACTTTTAACATGGCTTCCCAGAAAAGTTTGATGTGTTCTTCCCAGTTCTCATCTGTCCTCATCTTTGGAGATACCGCCTCAAGCGCAACTACACTTCGTCAGTAGCTGCTTGGATCATAAAGGAATTCTCTATGTACAACAACCCGGTCTAGCGGTAAGAGATCCATCTCTTGTGATAAACCATTTTCCATAATGTTCGGGATGCTTTCGATACGATTCAGTACAGGGATCTCCCTTCGCTGGTAAATCTCTGTTTCGTAAGGCTTGAGCTAGTCGCTCATAATACTGTGCTGGAAGCCAGCCCGGTCGTCGTTTCCAAGGTTGGACGATGGCTTCAATCTCAATTCCAAAGCCAAACTCTGTAGGAACTTTAACTGTCTGACAGCCATAATTGTTCTGCGGTATATATGGATACCCCACGTTGCTCTGTGGAGTGGAATGCGTATATGGAGTTGCATTTGTGGCAGCTTGAATCGATTCATAAGGAGGTGGGTTAGACCATTCTCTAGAATTCGAGGATCCCATATCTGGTATCGACGACAACTTGGATCTGAGAAGTGGCTGCTGAAAAGCATTTCTCAAGCTATACTCTGATAAATCTGCCTTGCATATCTTGAACGCTCCATCGCAGTACGCCACTGCGTTCTCCGAGCCACTCAGCTGGCGCATACAAGGCGATTCTTGAGTCGAGAACTGATTTGTCCTTGTGGTTGTACTCCCACACGATTCGAACCGCCATGTTGCTGGCCTTGGTCTAGACTGCGATATCTACCCTTCGAACCTCACCGAATTTGGATGCAAATGGAGAAAGATGGTTCAGGCTGTATCGATACAACGTGCCGGATCCATGCTCTGCCCTCACAGACCGGGCGTCAGGCTCAACTCAAGCGGCAGGGTGTCTCGGCTGCACAGCCTTTGGCAAGAAAATTCCGTGTTGGTCAGGCCAGCGCATCGAGCTTGCGTGAAAGGCGGAAGAAATATTTTAGGCAGCGCAGGCAGCAGTGAGGCATACCACTAAATTGAATGACGGCCAGTATTTTACTCACTTACGAATGAGCAAGGCTCTGATTATTCAGAATACTAAGAAACATCACTTACATCCCCGGCTGCCACGGCACTCTACGCAACCCAGCCTTGCCTCTTCATCTCGAAAGTAGATTGAACCACGGAATTTCTGATTGCAAGCATCGAGTACAGACAAAGGATTATCCATTCAAGATGTCTTTCTTGAACTCTCGCCCTCAGGCACCAACAGCACAACCTCAAAGCCTCTATTTTGCATATGGTAGCAACCTTCAGCTGAAACAAATGGCCAAGCGCTGTCCGGATAGCCAATATCAGGGACGCGCACGACTGCATAACTTTCGATGGCAGATCAACGACCGAGGATTCGCAAACGTAATTCCGGATCCCAACTCTTCCGTGGAAGGGCTATGTTATCTTCTCAGTGGTGAAGATGAAGCGAGGTTAGATCGTAGCGAGGGCGTACCGACTGCCTACCAAAAGAAATGGACTGAAGTTGACTTTTACCCTGGCGCTGCCAAACTGCTTGGAAGAAAGGTAACGGAGATTTTACGGTTTGATCTCATGGAGAGAAGGGCACGGCAGCCAATGTCAACGGGCAATACTCGGGGGCCGCATACACAGGCTGAGAATATGGCGTCCCTGTACCGCGCTCAAGAACAGGTACAAGCTGCGCAAGGGAGGGAGGTTACAGAGATGACTTATTTTCAGGAAGGTGGAAGGACGCTTGCAATGGAGCAGACCACGATACCACGACGAAGAGGTCAGTCGGTTCCAGCAAGAAATCGTCACCAGGTAGAAGCGCCACATCTTTTACCAAACCTGGCCGGGGGACCTCATGGAGAGCCGGCAAAAGTTCTGGTATATTTGAGTCAGAATCATGTTAAGGAAGGTTTACCATGGGATGAATACGTTGAGCGTATGAACTGGGGTATCATTGATGCTGTAGATCTCGGAATTTCGCGGCAATACTTCGAAAGCGCCATTGCTCCGTATTTGCAGAGAGTGACTGGATTTCATGCGAATGGAGAGCCAAGAGGGAGAGGAATAAGAGAGAAGAAGAAGCGATCGAGACATGTCACGCTAAAGAAGCAGCGGAGGAGTGAGAATGACGCCGGGCCAGACCAGTATGGAGAACAAGCTATCAACATACAAGCGGAGCCGATGAGTTGGGAGACGACACAAGATACTCAATACCACGAGTACCATGGTAGCTGACTAGAAGAAGCCAGTACAACGGCTGTTCGATGGTTGCGGAAGAGCTTGTTGTAGCTGGTGTAGACGCGATGGATCAAATCAAACGCAGGTTAGTATTGGCAGTCCATCGTGAGATAGAAGTCCCTCAATGCAAAACACTTCATTCCTACTACATGATGGTACGGGTTGTCCGCACCTACTGTTTTCTAACAGTCCCTAAAATGGTGGATGGGTTTAGCAGCTTAGTGCCGAGAGAGATCCAAAACTGCTCAACTTACAAGTGCCCGAGCCTCCAAACTAATCTACTACCGGTAATTCAGACAGACTCCTTGGACTAATGAAATATTTCTTTCTTCGCCTAAGGTACCGACTTGTCGCCATCACTCAACTCGATCATACAACCGAGGCTCTCCAGAAACCTTCTTTTTTGCACAGCCCTTTGAATTCTTCAACTCTACAACCTTTTCATCCCTATTTGATCGTAAGCTCAACATTTATTCTTGACTTACTTCGACTCCCTGACACAGATCTCGCAAGCGGAGGTCACGGGGTTTTGTGCCAGTCATTTTCACATGAAGATACTCGTTTTTATCGTGAGAAAAGTTACATTTTTATGTCGTCATCAGCAATCATCTCGAAATATGCTGTATAATTGAACGAACTCTCAGTTTGAGGACATTTTGCCTCTCTGATTGTGCTCTTCTGACGGGAGATCACTTCATTGGCAGGCAATAGAAACCAATTTGTTCAAAGATTGGCTGCATCGTACTACATCTTTGCCTTTCGGAGCTGTGGAGCGATCTTGCGAGCAATTCTGCTTGGCTCTTGACACTACTTTCTTCCTGTCTGCGTTCCACGAAGTTTGACTTTTCCCATAGATCGTATGATGTGATGGATAACACGTGTAATGCCAAACATCAGGTGATAATTGATGATCCATAAATATTTTCTCCATATAAAAGACACAACTTTTCCAGTGAAATCTAATTTGAAATTCAATCATCGCCAAAGCGATCCCAGCCCGTTTCAACCCGCAAGCTACCAAGTTTATTCACTGTTTCAACAAGCCATTATGCCCGAGCAAAATTTCGAAGATAGGCCTAAGCCAGCTGCCGACACTCCTCATCCTCATCATAAGGGTCACCACAATCGGCACGGCATCAGAAATCCTCAAGAGACGAACGTATACCTTGTCGGTGGAGGAATTGCTTCTCTTGCAGCCGCTGCTCACCTCATTCATGATGCTCAAGTTCCAGCAAACCAAATCCACATCCTTGAAGCCTCTTCTGTGCCTTGGATCAATGACCGCGTGCTCGTCTCTCGGTTCTAATACAACACCATCCGCGCCCATTCCCACACTTTATAATGCTCTAGAAGACGGTGCATGGCACTTGTGGACCCAACTTGCTGAACCCGAAGTCAATCCTCATTACGCTCAGTTCGGAAACCCGTCCAACTTTTATTCCCGCCCAGACGAAAGCAACTGGCTTTCTTTCACCGTCACGCTCAAAGACCCGGAATTCTTCGACAGATTGGAGAAATGGACCGGCAACAAAGCTGGCACAGGAGCACTGGTCACCTTCAAAGACAGCGCGTGGTTGATGAGCATCGTTGTCCCACACCAGCCTCATTTCCTGAAACAAAAAGAAAGCGTCCAAGTCTTCTGGGGCTATGGACTATTCCCCTCGCACGTTGGTGACATCGTAAAGAAGCCGATGTCCTCATGCTCCGGCGAAGAAATCATGACAGAACTTCTCGGCCACTTACAATTCCCCAAAGAACGTATTCTCGAGGCGTCTCTTACAATCCCATGTATGATGCCTTTCATAACTTCGCAGTTCCTAACTAGGAAGGCGGGCGATAGGCCGGAGGTTATTCCCAAGGAAAGCACGAATTTGGCGCTGTTAGGCCAATTTGTGGAGATTCCTAGGGATACGGTCTTCACGGTGGAGTATAGCATAAGGAGTGCGCAGATTGCAGTCCATGAGTTGATGAAGACGAAGCATAAGCCAAAGGATATTTACAAGGGAGAGCATAACCCGAAGGTTTTGGTCGAAGCCCTTAGGATGCTGCTGACGTGAATGAGAGGGAGTACTTGGTGCTTTATCCTGGCGCCGGGCTCCTTGGTGTAGAAATAGTTGGGATTGGGCTTTTTATAATGTACTTTAAAAAAATCTTTCCACAAAAATGAAGTTTGGGTCTTTATTATTATGGTTTTCTACTAGTACTGGGATACCTGGAATCCTGGGATTCCTAGATTTCCTTCCTCGATTCAACTGCTGAGAGGATACCTTATTAACAACATGTTGCAAACGTCCGCACTACTCAACTGCTCAATCTGGCTTTTGAAGACCTGAACGCCACAACCTTGCAAACATAATATAATATTTGTGATCCTTAGACAGAATTCTATAATCAGCCAAGTTTTTAGAGCCTTTGAAGCACTTTGGAAAACTTCTAAAAGCTTGATGGGGTAAACGGGTGGGTGGCCTTTGACCACCCCTCCCTCGAATACAGAAGCGAAGGGGTGCAATTTATTAACAATAAGGTAGCTTAAATTACCTGGTCACCTGAGTACTTGTAGCATTAGCAAGGCCTCAATCTTGTCATAGCACCTGTACTTTATCACGAGCTTTTCACTGTCTCGAATCACAAATCACTCACCAGACTTGAGGAGCTTTCGAAGCGGCGGCGATCAGGCGGCGAGCCAAAGCAGGTCATAGAGCGAGTGAAACTTTATCATAACATCAGAACTCTTCTTCTTGCGAAGTCACAGTGGAGTACCTGAGGAGCCCAGCCTCGGCGCGAAGGGTGGTGATAGGAGCCTCAAATATCCTTCCTTTCACCTTTCTCGTATATAGAAGACGCTCTGACGGAAACGAAAAAGTCGATTTCCTTGATGATGGTCAATATGCATAGAAGGGACGATACCAACATGGACGAATGGACGAACACGGAATCAGGCAAGTGGAATTCTTGCCTTTGAATTGGCCATTTTTGACGAAGCATATAGGAGCCTGGTCCTCATCGTCCTCTGATGGTCTCTACTTTCCGGGTAGCTCTCGCGATGCTCGGCCGCCTTCTAAAGGGAGCCAATCTCAGTCTGATGGGTCTGGCTCGGACTGGGAATCCGAAGCAGGGTCAGAAGTCTCCCCGATGCTCTCTGGGACCTTAAGCCATAGACGCGACAGAAATCGCCCCCGTTCGAAGACAGGTGGTATGCGTAGAGAAATTCTACGTTTTGGTGTCGTGCTTGGCTCTAAAATATATTTGTTCCTACAACGGTCTCACACAAGCCAGGTTCTCCGATACCTTGTATACAGGGTTCGTTGGATTACATGGACGGTCTACTTTATCGTGGCGGGTATTCTCAGAGAATTTCTTGATGCGATACTCAGCATCTTGGGATTTTCGTACCGTTACCGCCAACTCAACACAGACAAGCACAGCCTTCGTCTACTGGTTCTTTTCCCTGGACTTTTCGATGAAGACATTCGTTGTGACATATTTTGCACGTCCCTCGATGAATCAAGTATCCGCATGTATGAAGCGCTCTCATATACCTGGGGTGAGCCAGCGAAAAAACCATTTTATATGGGTTGGTTATTACAAATTTCCTGTGACCGCCAATTTGCATCAGGCTTTACGACATCTTCGTCGAGAGGTGCCGCGATATCTGTGGGTGGATGCGGTATGCCTCGACCAAGAGAATATCAAGGAGCGCAACCATCAGGTCAACCAGATGACTAGGATCTATCGTGAGGCTTCCCGCGTGATTGTATGGCTGGGCCCTGCCACGACCGAATCTCACGAAGCCTTGCAATTTATACCGTCGCTACGGGATCATACAGTCTTACCAAAGGCATACGAACTGTTGACGTCATTACAGGCTATCGTAGCCATATGCCAACGCCCCTGGTGGCAACGAGTATGGATCATTCAAGAAGTTGCTTCAGCAAAATCTGAAGTTGTTGTTCAGTGTGGGCATGACATGTGGCGATGGGAGGCTTTTGTCGAAGGTGCACAGCTTATAAAGACAGAAAGTGAAGGTATTAATGTCTACGACCCAATAATGCCGCCGCAATTATTTCGACCGGACGTCACGAGCATTATATCCAAGTTGGATGGTATTCGAAATGCTAAGAAGAGGGACAGCTTGAATCTGCTCCAGCTCCTCGAAGTAACTCGAGGTTGCCAGGCCACTGATGGGAGAGACCATGTGTATGCGCTGCTCGGTTTAGCTCCACACGAATGTACGGTTGGTATTGACGCAGACTACGCGAAATCGCCATTTCAATTATCCCGTGACACTACACGACGGTTGATTCTAAACCGCAATGATTTTTCGGTGCTTGGGTCATCACGAAACGATGTAGAACAAAATCTGCCTTCATGGGTGACAGACTGGAGCAAGCCATATGATGGAGTTCAACTCTTACACCATGGAACGTCCTATCGAGCCGCTAAAGGATCCAAAGCATCGTTCAGGTTCTTGGCCAACCCAGATCTCCTTGCAGTTCAAGGCGTTGCTATCGATACTATCCATGGAATTTGCTATTCTAGCCACCTAGAAGAGTTCCCTTGGGATCAATACATGGAAAGTTGTTCGACCCATATACAATCATCGCCTTCGGAGAGGTACGTAAGAAACCGATCAGTATATAACGGATGCTAACTGATCTGCGCAGTGGAAAAGAATCAATAGTAACGAATTACATCGGACCCTCTCAATTGTATAATCTCTACGATGAGCAAAAAGATATTAGAAGAAGTCTTCCTCAATACAATAACATTGACGGCTTCATCGAAGCATACTGGCGCACTCTGATTGGGGATTCGACAATGTCCGGTGAGTTTCCAGTGCCGACCAAGTTTGGAAGACGCTTCGAAATTTTTCAGATCCAAAAGGAATTTAGAGCTGGAAAGAAGGATAAGTACGAACTTGATATTGTACCTTTCCATAGGCTGGTGAAAATAATTGAAGAGTGCTTTCCTGGCAGCAGTAGAGAGGAGTGGATTAGACGTTTAGCCTCGCTTCGAAATGAGTCTCATGAAGGTCATGAATTGGAAAACATCAGCGGATACATTGGAGATGGTCTCGCCGACGACGCCAGCAAAACTAGCTTCGCAGTTGAGGAGCTTGACTCAGAAGATTCGGAGGAGCATTACGTTCTTCCTCCTGCTCCTGTTCCTAAAGTCCCGAGCGATTTCAAGAGAGTTGGTGCATTCACGTGGGAGTACGAGGAGCGCATGAACCAAGTCATGCGCAGCTACAGACTAATCTACACTTCCAAAGGCTATCTAGGTCTCGGCCCTTATTTTGTCCAAGACGGCGACAAGATCTGCGTACTCTTGGGCTGCAATACTCCAATTATTCTGCGACAGAAGGGGGACGGCACCTATACGCTCGTAGGCGATGCATATCTCCATGGATTTATGGAAGGGGAGGCACTGGATTTGCTTGAAAGAAATGAGGTGGACTTGGAAGCTTTTGTAATAAGTTGAAAGACAAGCATGGCCCTTTTCCTTGCCTACCTTCTTGCATTTACTGCTCAGCTGCGCAGCCCGGTAGCCTGGGGAGGCTCAGACCCTCTCGCTCGGTGAGCCGAAATTGATTAGCGACCGAGTAAAAGCGGCCATGCATAGAGTGCAGCTGCCCAAGTTCCCAAACAGAACGACGCATTCTATTGTCTAATCACGAGATCCTGAAGAACCTGGCTGATGTCCTTCGCGGTCCCATTTACTAGTTCAACCCTTATCAGCTTTATCCCAGAGCTTCCCGATGGGGGATGAAGACGACACAGAAAAGAAAGTCGGAGACGATGGAGCAGAGAAAGCTGAAGCAGAGGGAGGTGGAGGTGGGAAAGAAACTCTCGAGCCCTTCAAATTCGCCCCTGTCAGCTTCGATACTCGAGAAATGCGTTTCCTCGTGTTAAACCCTCACTATGGTGAGCCAGATGCGGCTGTCAAGTGTTCCTTCTCATACGAGCCACTTGATGATTGTATACCTTATACATATGTCGTCAATTCTCGAGGGAATCCCATGTTCTGGCCTGTTCTCTCCATCGATGGCTTCGGTAAACCGATCACGTTTAACATTATGGTTTTCCTTCGACATATCAGAAAAGAGAAAAGTACCACACGGTTGTGGATCAGAGACTGCTGTATCGATCATCTCAATCCGGAAGAAAAGGCCCGATATTGGAACCCTCAATGGATACAGACTATGTGCAATCATGCAAGCAATATCATTGATCTGAGCGAGGAGATGGCAGAATTATGGGACAGGGGAGAATTGCAGAGACCGTTCCCACCCCGGCCGAAGTCCTTCTCAGAACCGAGGGAGGCTAACACTCCCAAACATTATCCCATGCCTCTCGGATCATGGCGAGGCTGGGACGTACCTCTAACTCCACTTCAACATCTGCCACTTGATTATGTCGCCGATGAGTTTCGCTTGGTGAAGCTGTTGCCGGCAGGAGACAACGCTTCTCGTCTTGAAGGCCATTTTGCATACACACCAATGCACGATGGGACTGTTTACCACGGCCTATCGTACACATGGGGAGATGGTGATGCAACCGAAGAGATCATACTAAATGGTCAGATCTTTCTCATCCGGAAGAACTTGAATAATTGTCTCCGAGCGCTTCGAATGAAAGAAGATTCTTCGCTCATGATCTGGATCGATGCAATATGTATCGACCAAAGCAGTCTTTCGGAGAAGAATCGGCAACTCCCTCGGATGCTTGAGATCTATGAATCCGCCGAAATTGTCCTGAGCTGGGTTGGCGAGACAGACGATGCAAGTCGAACAGCGTTTGAGCTCCTCAAGGATGGCGACTTGAAGACCCCTAAGCTTCGACAGGACGTTAATCACGCTTGGGAGGTTAAAGACACCGAGAGCTTCCCCAGACGACTTGCTGCTTTATACAGATTTCTTTCCAGGCCATATTTTAGTCGTGTTTGGGTCATTCAGGAACTGGCCGCAAGCAGCATCCCAAATATCGTATGTGGCGAAGTCGCAATGGAATGGCGGGAGATTGACCAGGCGGCATACCACCTTATTGACATCCTTCAGCGTGATGACTCAATTGCGGACCGGATGATGGAAGCGGATCCATCTCTGACGAACGTGTCTGACCTCGATCTGTATCTGGTTCGGCGGTTGTCATATTTCCGTCATTTGCGGGTGCAAGGGTCTGATTCTTTCCCCTTCAACAATCAATGGGCTCAAATCAAAGACGACTCCCCAGGAATACTCGATGCTGTTGTTTTAGCACGAGATTTTCACAGTACATCTCACCACGACAAAATATTCGCTGTATGGAACCTTGCACAGGACACGGACGGCATGGATTTCCAACTTGACTATTCGAGGAGCTTGTCAGAGACCTATCTCGACTTCGCGATGGCAGTCGTAAAGAAGAACGTAAGTCTAGATATCATATGTACGGCTGAGCCCTTTACGCGCGAAGGACTACACCTTCCGTCCTGGTGTCCAGACTGGTCTACACCCTCTACTACGAGTAACATGGTCCGCCGGGAGCTTGTACCAAATGTCCCCTTGAACGGTGTTCGCGATCTGAGCGGTGCCATCTACAGTGCAGCAGGACCCGTCAATCTGATCCCGAAATTCAATTTCAATAATACTATTCTCGAATGTGCCGGTGCCGTTTATGACAGCATACGTTTCCTTGGTCCCTACAAGGCTGATTTTAATAACAACTATGAGACTTTCCTAGGATGGCTTTCCATCGCTGCCCATGAACTTGGAGCTGGCGAAGGTTTCGGACATGACAATACGAAGTTAATGCAGTCTTTTTGGTCGATGATAGCCGGCGACATAACAGGTGTTTGGGGCATGGTGGAAGTAGAAGGTAAAGAGGGATTTTTTAGGACCGAATGTCTCAAGCAGAAGGAGACTCGTCATCAAGACTTCTGGACTCCTAGCTTTGCGTATCGGAGTGTCACCAGAGGCAGGCGACTAATGATCACTAACCACGGGTTCATGGGTCTTGCACCATGGTACGCAGAAGTGGGACAAGAATTGGCTATTTTGAGTGGCTGCAGCGCGCCTGTGCTGTTGCAGGAGAATGGTGACGGAACATATCGTTTCGTCGGAAGCTGTTTTATTCAGGGCTGGATGGAGGGTGAGATGCTAGACTTCTATGGCAATACGGCCGAAGAAGCATGGGAGAATATCGAAGCTCAAGGACGGCTGAGGATTACATAGAGAATGGGCTGGCTGGCACCAATGCCACCACACTGCGCTTTCAGGCTTGCAACAGTGCTTGGCCAACTCTTTACACCTATCTAAACTTTGGATTGTTTCACCTGGCGTATGCAATTTAACGTCTAATTCTGTACCAGTAAACTGAACCTTAAACAAATAATCCGGCGAGATCGTTTTTATAGCCGAATTGAAGCTTTGCGCGTCACTTCATGATAGCACGGAGCTACTGAAAGTGGGTTCTCCTAACTTTTGTATCCAATTTTCACCTCTCCTTGTTTTTTTGACACTCACGATTACCATCGCCCAGCCCAGTACCATGGCGATCTTGCAAACTCGCATTCATTTCTCTCATTAAAAATCATTAAAAGTCAAAATCAAGTTGTTGACTCTAAATAGGGCTGCCATAACATTTGGAGCGTATTGGTCCACATCATAATGTCGCTCACCGCCTCTGTAGAGACTGCATCGGATATCAACTTACTGGCCAGCTTCTTAGCCCACGGACAGAAGATCCAAGATCTACAGTCTCATCTTCCAGTAGACTGCATTATCATCTGTGCATCCGCAGTTCTTTACCAAGCAGAAGAGCTCTTTCGGATCCTCCAAGCCGCGCCCTCCCTCACCAAGACAGTCGTTCTCTGCGGAGGGAATGGCCACTCCACATCACTGATGTGGGATGCTGTTGCGAAGAGCTCAAGATTCTCTTCGCTTGGGTCCGCTGTACGCGGAAAGCCTGAAGCGCGTGTTTTGGAGGATATCATGAACAAGTATTTCGACATCAAGTGCTTCGAGACGGGAGATTGCAAGCTCTTGATTGAAGACAAATCAACGAACTGTGGTGCTAATGCGCTCTACTCTCGAAGGTTGCTCGAAGCGTCCGGCGTATCAGCTCTAAAGACTTGTGTCGTCATTCAGGATCCTACGATGGCTCTTAGGACCATCGCATCCTTCGAGAAGGCATATGAAGACTTGGATACCCGGCCAAAGTTTCTCAGCTGCCCCCTTTTTATCCCGCAGGTGCGACTTGTGGGCTCAAAATTAGAATACGCTGTAACGGAGGTACCAAGAAAACAGCTGTGGGAGTTTGAGCGCTTCATGGAGCTAGTTTTAGGGGAAATACCGAGACTGAGAGATGACGGGGAGGGGTATGGACCGAATGGCAAGGGTTTCATTACCCATGTCAGTATTCCGACAGAGGTTGAAGACTCGTGGGCTAGATTAGGTAGTGTTTTTGTCAATCACCGATGAAAGTTTGATAAAATGGAGGGACATGTTCAAACCCTTGGGGAAGGGAGCGTTCTCCTAGTATATATGTTGGAGTCGCGTACGGGTATTTGTACCTTCTATTCACGACTTTCACGATTGTTTTCGAAGACACCTATCAGTTCTACTTAGGCACGGTCGGTCTGACGTTTCTGGGTTTTGGTGGAGGGTCGCTGAGTGGATTAGCTTTCTTCGCTTGGTCGTCGGACTATATCATCAAGAAGAAACCCGTTGAGGCGGATGTCATTGCCGTTGCGGCAGGCCTGCCTTCTGCGGGTATGAAACCAGGGTACCGTCTTTCAATGCTGATACCCGATGTCATCCTCGTCCCAATCGACCTCCTGTTGTATGGCTGGACTGCAAAGTTTCATGTTCATTGGATGGTGCCCATCATGTCCACGACATTTATTGAAATCGCGAATATGGCAGTGTTCATATGTGTTTCGACGTATCTCATTGATGCATTTACGGTGTATGCTGCGAGTGCACTTGCTACCAACACAGTTGTTAGAAGCGTGGCAAGTGCCGTGTTACCTTTGGCTGGCCAAAAGATGTATAATGCGTTGGGATTGGGATGGGGGAATAGTTTGTTGGCTTTCATTGCACTGGCTTTAGTGCCAATTTCATGGATTCTTCTGAAGTATGGAGAGCCTCTCAGGAAGCGTTTCGAAATAAACAATCCGTAAATTTCCGTGGTATAAATAACATTTCAAGAGGAGAAGATGTGTACAAATGGAGCACAGTGAGGATGGAGATTCGAAACGGAAAATTGAGGCGAGATCTTTTGCTCCAGTAGTGGGAAGATAGATACAAGCTCTCTCTAACTGTATGTTCTAGCCAGTGTGATTATCAACAGAACGAGTGATTTACGAGGATGTGTAAGTCCCATCGAAAGTCTTAGACTTCGAAAGGCGATTTCACCGAGGTCCAATCAAAGTCATCATTCTTGCAGCTCCCATCTCTCCCTTCCTCTTCCGCTCGCTCCTTGGTTTGTAGCCGGTACTGTCGTTTCTGAGCAGCATAACCTTGCCACCATTTCTCAAAGGCAGCGCGATTGTAAGTCCTCGTCGGCGCGCCGTCTCCATTGCCAAACAGGTCCAGGATACGGCCACAGTATCCAAACATGCCCTCTAGATGTTGCGGGAGTAGTGGCTTCCTGTCCTTGCGAGCGACGATAACGGTGCCCACGTTGTCCTGCCAGAATGCAGGCGCAAGCCCTGACTTAGGCGCAATGTTGAGCCATGTAGCAACTTGGTTGTCAAGGTCGGAGCAGTCGTTGGACTGAGTACCTAGTCGATGCATAACCATTGGTACCTCGACCAGCGCTGGGATGGGGAGGAGGGGACGTGAGAATACGGGATGATCTGCACGGATTCTGGTCGCGGACCAGATTGGGGAAGAGCGTTCCTCAATTTTGCAGCGGAGAATAACGGCTTGTATAGATCCCGAAGCGCTGTGTGTAGCTGCTGAAGCTGAGACCGCCCACCTAGAAAACGTGCGGGTTAGCAGTTGCGTGATTTGTAAGGGGACTGTCCAAAGGCATATTGTAAGAGAATCTACTCTGGAGAAATGCTCATCTAGGGAGTCGCTTCCCCTTCTCACTTACTGTGAGGCAGTTGCGGCAAGCGGTAAGCCTGTTTTGGGTGCTGGCAGCTGCTTGAACAAAGCCTTTGACATGATTTCGGCGTTCTCTTTTGCGGATCCCTTGGGGGACTCTTCGGCAGCATGTACCGCGGAAGAGCCATGGAGTGTCTGAGAACTTTTTTTCGTCCCAGAATCCTCAATCCAGACCTCAAAAGCCCAGTCCTTATTCAACGGGTTCCCCAGTCTCGCGACCACTTTTAGGCCTTGACCTTCAGCTGACATCTCCCTCGATTTCCGACGGATATTATCCATACCGAAGACTTCGTAGACGTCACTGTAGGTCAATATAGAAGGGGATTGAGAGATATGGCCAATTTCTTTGTTGCAAGTCGAAGGATCGAGCACAAATACCTGCCCTGAACTTCCCAGGAAAAGGACGCACACTCGGCTCCGATTCCCTAGGTCTGCGAATTCGAGAGATACCATCCCCCACTCGTATGGAGATTCGTTTTCGATGTACCAAGACCTCGTAGCAGAGTTCCATCTGTTTTCTGGCGTCGCCGAATTTATGATAAAATGAAATCCTTCTCTGATCCTCAATGGTACGTAGGTCGAAGACTGGGTGGATTGAGGAGCCTGTGTCAAAAGAAAGATGGCTCGATGCCTTGTCTCCGAAACAAACGATTTGGTATTTCCATCGAGAAGGATTAATCGCTTTCTGGACCTGATGAAAGCGTCGGGACCTATCTTGTCCAGAACTATGCCCCAACTAAACTCATGGGTCGGCTTGAAAAAGGTCGTTTTTGTCCGACCTATGATCATTACGTATTTCCGTCGATCAGGGCAGCATCTACATTCGTAATAATCACACCCTCCTAGGCACATCTCTAGCAAGCTACAGTAAATCTTGATGCCGCGATTGGTAACAGAATGTTCCGTTGAGCCAAGAATATCCCAATCGCTTGGCGTGACGAATTCGTCTGGAGATGGCGCCAGGACGCTGTAGAAAGCAGCTTCATTATTATCTCCATGGCCACAGTCGACCTCGCAGCCATCACTGAACCCGACATGCCAGTCAACCGAGATTACTGTTTGTTTCCTCGGCCCCAAAGGCCCAGCCGCAGCAGAGGATTGTTCGGGAGACCAGCCAAATATACTGAGATCACTATTATTCTTGATAATTTCCTCTTGAAGCCGTGTGAACGCCTTTTCGCCTTCTCCGTATAATAAGGGCATATTGATGTCAAAGATCCCAAGAAGGCAGTACGCAGTATCTTCGATCCGTGTTGTCTTCCTCCTCGATGCCCATGTCATCCTCTCCGCGATAGATAGTTTGGTCAGCTGTCCACCACCTTGCAGGACAAGCTGATCAATATGGGTAAACCGATGAATGTTTTCGGCGAAATCAGCTTTCGTTCCTCGAAATGTCCAGTTTTCGTCGTAGAACTCTACTACCTTCGGAGCAATCAGTTCCTGCAATGTCCATCCCCGAGTGAACCACCTACACACTCTCAGTTCATCATAGCTGATCGTCGAATCAGTCTCGTTCACCTGGTCGACCGATTTCCTCACATTCTTTCTGTGTGGAAGATCTGATAGATAGGCGTAGCAAATCGAGGCGTTCCTGTACCATCGAAACATGGAGTTGATAGCCTCAGTGAGTTCAGCGCTGCTGGTCTTATCGATGCAACAAGTGTCAACCCAAGCATATTTGATGTTGTTCGCTCGAGCAAGTACACATGTCTTCAAAATCTTGGCAAATCCGGCTTTCCTAATGAAAGCGTCATCCTGGCCGGTAATCTCGTGGAAAGTAACTTCCTCCTCGGTCCAAGTGTGTGAGAGAATTGCATACTCGGGGACTTTCCGCACTGAAAAGTCCTCGAGTCGCATTGTTTTCGTATTGATCAACCGCATTTTGATACCACTGGAGTGATCATGGATGTCAATGAGTATATGTACGGCACGAGATTGATATTTCGGAATCGTTTGAGCTCCCTGGACAGTTGACGGGCAAGGCTAGAGGGGCTTGGAAGGGCGAAGCGCTATATATAGGACAAGAAACCGACAGGCGGCTACGCGCAGATAAGGCCGTCCCATGAAACTGGCAGTCGGTGCCATAATGTAGGTAGATTTATCTTCTGTCCCAGAGAAGCGGCACGCGGAGTTTCAGCCTCACCTGCAAGTTTGATCACATCTCGTCCAAGAGAAAGATCCGATTCGTTGCAGTGCCGAGCGAATGAATTGCTGGCTTTGTAACAAACCTTCAGCCAAAAGCCTGACAGCCTTGCCCAGTTTCAATATCAGCCAGGTGTACAAAGTAGGCATCTGTCAATCTCAGTTAACAGCCAAGGGAATATAAAATGTGATTACGTCCGAAAACAGTGACAGAGGTTCCCATTCCCGTATCACATGAGTCTCATTCTCTTCAACATAACTGAGTAAGTCAAAATCGAACCATGTTGTCCCTAGCCTCGTCAATACGAGCAGGTAACAGTGTGGAGTAAGGGGCGTTCCGAGTACTCAATTGCTTGCAATTTCTGTTCGGCAGCTCCACGGAACGTCACGAATCGCATAACAAGATATACTCTTTGACTTGATTCTGACACGCGCTCAATGTCCGGAGATGCGGAGGAGAGGGGAATGGCGGATGATCGCCCTGGGGTGGTCTTTCTCAACTCAAAAATCATGGCCAACAGGGAAAGAACAAATCGAGTCAGTCGTGTAGCATGCTTTGCTTAAAGCAAAGAGTGACTAGCACATCTCGCAGCTTCATTTGCCTCAATCAAACAGTGTCAACGATTCATCATCCAACATTATCCATCAACTGCTACCCTCAGCATCACTACGCTGCTAGCATCAATTCCGCGCATCGCCGCACAGAACACCATCATCGCACGTCTCCATTTATTGTAATGGCACGATCATCGTATCCTCGGAACACAACGACCAATACTCTAACAGGCCTCCACGTTCTCCTCATCGCAGCACTGCTCTTCGGCACGATCGCCCACGCAGCAATTCCTAGCCGCTCATCTGCCCATACACAAGCGATTTCGCAGTCCAAAGCCGCCGAGTCCAAGCATAGTGGTCCATCGATGGATATCTCGAGGCTAGCCACTATCATCGCAGTTCAGAGCAAGATGACAACTATCATCACTTTGCCAATCTTGGACAAGGCAATGTCCATACCTGCTCCCGAATCTCCTGTCAAGTCTGCTGCGCTCAAGCTCAATCCAAAGTGGGCGGACCCGAGATTTAGACCCTCTTCAGTGTCAACTTCTACCATGCACGCCACTGCAAACACCATCTACAGACCATTTCCCACAAGACAAGTCGTCGCCCGCCAGGCTGTGCCTTTCGACTGTATTACGGCAACAGCTGAGTCCGACTGCGAAGGTCCGACCGAGTGTCTTTTCGCCGATCCCAATCGCTGTAATGGCTTCATACAGTGTGATGCGAACCACGTTGCTTGGGCGGGATATTGTCCGATGGCGTCCATGGTATGGAACGACGGGAAGAAGCTGTGCGGTTATGCGAAGGAGAAGGGCGCCGTTAGTTGTGGAAAGAAGCAGGAGACTGTTGACAGATTGCCTGAGACTATTGGTATGGTGCCGTGGCCCCACCTGCCGCCTGTAGGAGAGGACGGGTTTGGACACAATCGCACTCACAGTAAGAGCGGTGCCTCCTCGAAAAGGGGAAATGTCTTGCGCTGTGCTATTGGCTCCATCGTCATTGGATTCGTGGGGCACGAATTGCTGCAATGAAATGAGAATCGGTAGTCCTCATCCAGCCTCTCATATTTTGTGTGAAAATGCTGACTCGACACGGTTCTTCAGATAAGAATTCGTGGTTTCGCATTATGGACTGGAAAGGGGTGACTTAGGTGTTTGGGCCTTTCATACGTCTCGGGTACTGTGATGGGACACACGGAAGGGTTTATAGACATATGAATTGTTCAAGACTCTTGAACAACTTCAGTAGGCATAGGTACATACAAAAATTAGTCATTCCGCGAGAAAATCCCCCAGTTTCTTCAACGCTTCTTGAAGAACTGCAGTCTCGCAGACAAACCCAATTCGTACGAATCCTTTGAATTCCTCCCCAAAGCACTTCGAACCAGGAAGAAACATCACCTTAGTCTTCTCGATGACGTCTATGCAGAATTTCACATCGTCTACAGCTTTCCGATTCTGCTCAAACTTTATAAAAGCCGTAGTTCCGCCAGTAGGTTTCACCCATGAACAAATCGAGCTATGTTCATTAACAAAAGTCTCAAGTAATGCCACATTCGTTTTCGCAAGGTTGATATTCCGTTTTAAAATGGCGTGTAACACTGACCCTGATAACGCGTATGATGCAACCTGATCATCGAGCTGAGAAACGCTGATGGTTGTGTAATCCCGAGCTGCGGCTACGGCTTCGACGATTGAGGAATCGCGAGAAGCTATCCAACCTACCCTTATTCCGGCAAGGGAGTAGGCTTTCGACATTGAGCCGGTGACAATGGTTTTGGAGTATCCCATTGAGATTAGGGATGGTGGGAAATCGGGGTCGACGGGTGAGACGCCTGGAGATTGGGATGTCAGTATGATCGACCGAATTCGCAGATTCGAGACAATGGGAGGCTGTCTCGGGACACACTCTCAGAAGGCCAGATATTTGGGAAGATTTGGTAGGGGGTGAGACGTACCGTGGAACAAGGGACGGTAGACCTCATCGGATAGAATGATGATGTCTCGTTTGCTGGCAAAGTCAACGAGATTTTGGAGGACATATTTCGGAATCGTGGACCCGGTTGGGTTGTTGGGGTTGTTGATTATTATCATTTTGGTGTTCTCCTTTACCAGACCCTCAAGCTCTGAGACGTCGGGGATATATTTCTTTCCTTTCCGTAGCTTCCATAGTGAGACTTCGGCGCCTAGGCTCTCGGGTACAGAGTAGAGTTGTTGGTAGGTTGGGTACACGCAGATTACGTGGTCGCCTGGCGAGATGAGGGTATACAAGAGGAGGAAGTTCGCAGCGATTGCGCCGGGGGTTATGAGGATGTTGGAGGATGGCAGGGGTGAGGATATTCGTGCGGCTGGGAGAGTTAGTATTGTTGTCCTAAGAGCTCAGAGCTTTTGAGTGATAAGAAGCAGGTTTGTTGAGGTGTATCGTGGTTCCATGACATTATTGCTATCTTCACGGTTCAGAGATCTTGAGGGATGAGATGTGACTTCTTGAAGACCTCGAATGCGTCTCGTAGCCTTACTATCCAAACCGTTCGTAGATTCTGAAAGATGGAGACGCAGGGTGATGGGGTGATACTTCCGCTCCACAGCTCCTGTTCAATCAAAGAGGGAGATAGAAGCTTGGGTACCACGCACAATAGAGGGATGCCAGCCGCTCGCGGAGAGCATTGGACCCGCGGATTGGGCCATAGGTAAGTTTTGTGGATGATATTGCCTTCAATGGAGGTTCAATGTTAGGATCTTCGCAAAGGGATTCGAGATCTTCGAGGGATATTGAGGCTGCGCATGTTTCGGCAATGTTTAAGACTTCTGGTAATACCTCGTACTTGTCCATCCACTATCATGACGTTAGCTTGTTCCTTGCTTCCGTGAGCAAGTGCCAATCGCTCAGGAATGAGTTGCGAGGGGTCAGGAGTCAAGGAATGAGAACTCTTCGGCGGATCGCAAATGGTTCTTCAATTGAGTAACTGGGATCATAGGTACCTACTTGCTCGACTGCAAAGGCTTCGATACGGACCATTTTGGACGCTTTGGCATGCCTCGGCTGCAAGGCTGAGAAGTTCTAGAAAGCTTCTGGAATGCGCTGATGAACGTCGGCTCTTGCTTGCCATTGTGGATGATTAATTGCAGACGGACCTCTTTATATCTTCATTTGGCACGACAGGAATGGCCCAAGATCGCTGTTTGAATAGAAGGAGGCGTGGGTAGGTCCCGATAATACTTTCAGAGTGGGATAACAAGCGCAAAAGCGGCGAAGCCTCTCCACGTAGGCAGGCACCTGCTAAAATAGGCTCCACTACTTACTGTACCCTCGTACTGGTTCGTTGGACAACAACATCAAATCAGGACGGGACGGGATGGATACACGGGTCATTTATCCATCCTAGCATCCTTCTATCCTTCACCTGTTACTTCCGCCACCTTTCCTTGGACTATTTCGTTGTTGATCTAATATTTTCCTATATTTTCATTCTCTCATTCCATTATTCTTCTGCTACTAGCCCAGCTCCATCATCTTCGAATTCGACTCTTGGGAGCTCGTATCTCACATGGCGTAGCGCCATCCCATCCAACCATCCACACCAACAGTCGCTGAGCTCCCACGACAGTCAACAGCATTTCGAACGGTCAAGATGCGACGCCTCCAACTTGGGACAGCTGTCCTAGTGACACTGACGCTAGCATATGCCCAGAACTATTCTGCAGTGGACATGATGCGCGCGCAGCTAACTCTGATGGACGACAGACCTGACGAGTGCCCGCCATGGTACGACGATGCGCCTAAAATCCCAATCCCTCTGTGAGTGATCAGGATATTTTACTAACCAGGCACAGCTTCAATTGTCTTTTGCCAGCTTTCACCTGCGGCCAATACTCCGAATGCAATAAATACAACGGGAAATGTTCATGTCCACCTGGATTTGGTGGAGATGACTGTTTACAGCCAGGTACGACTCGAGAGGGGAATACATATATAGAATGATGCTGATCACTCTTTAGTTTGCGGATCTTTGGCAGACGGAAAGGATCGGCCGATGCGACAGGGCGAATATTGTGATTGCGAGGATGGCTGGACCGGTATCAATTGCAATGTGTGTACCACGAACAAGGCATGCAATGCGTTGATGCCAGAGAACGAGGGTGGTGTGTGTTACCAGAATGGAGAAGTGGTCAAGACCAATTACCAGATGTGCGATGTGACGAATCGGAAGATTGTCGAGATCTTGGATGGACGCAAACCGCAGGCTACTTTCACATGCAATAGGGACGACGATACTTGCGACTTCCAATGTATGTCACACTATCAGCTATTCGAGGATCGTTGCTGACAAGCATAGTCTGGGTTGAGGGGAAGGAGTCATTCTATTGTTCGTTGAACACATGCGAATCGAGCGCCGACAATACCTACGATCAAAACAGCACCAGCTATAAGTGCGAAAATGTCGAATGCAAATGTATTCCAGGTCGGATGTTGTGTGGAGAAAATGGGTCAGTGGACATAACCGATTTCTTGGACCAGTCGATCAAGGGTCCTGCAAGTTTCAGTTGTCTTCAACACACTGGGGGTTCGAATGATTGCCAGTTCAAGGAACCTGAGATGGACAAATTGATACAGATGATGTTTGGAGATAGCAGTATCTTCATCGATTGTCAAGCGGGAGAATGTCTCTATGAAACAGAGGTTCCTGGGTTCAAGCGGCCTGTGAAAAGGATCAACACCCCTCTGATAGCTGGAGTCATTGCTGCCGCATCATTGTTCGTTGTCGCTGTTATCTTGACGGTCTGGTACCTCTCGAGAAGACAGTTCAGGTATGGCGCAATTCATCTCGACGAGTCCGATGATGAAGGGACGAAACTTATGGCGGACCACAAGCCAGCATCGCTATACTTCGAGAACGTGTCGTACAGTTTGAATGGGAAGCAAATCTTGTCAGGTGTCCAGGGCGTTGCGCATCCTGGGGAAATCATGGCTATTATGGGGGCATCTGGCGCTGGGAAGACTACGTTCCTCGATATTCTGGCACGAAAAAACAAACGTGGTACTGTAGCAGGGAGTTTTTACGTGAACGGCGAGAAAGTTGCCGATGCTGAGTACAAGAATGTGGTCGGATTTGTTGATCAAGAAGACACTATGCTGCCGACACTCACAGTCCACGAAACCATTATGACAAGCGCTCTACTCCGTCTACCTCGAGATATGGGTAGATCTGCAAAGGAGCAGAGAGTCTTTGAGGTTGAGAAACAACTGGGGATCTCGGCTATCAAAGATTCTCTCATTGGATCTGAGGAGGGCAATGGACGTGGAATATCTGGTGGAGAGAAACGCCGTGTCGGCATAGCTTGCGAACTTGTGACGAGTCCAAGCATCTTGTTTCTAGATGAGCCTACCAGTGGGTTGGACGCTTTCAACGCATTCAATGTCATTGAATGCTTGGTCACATTGGCAAAGACGTACAAACGGACAGTCATCTTCACTATTCATCAGCCCAGATCAAACATCGTGGCACTATTTGATAGGCTACTTCTCTTAGCCAAGGGCAAGACTGTTTTCTCTGGTGAATTCAGCCAATGCCAGGATTACTTCGATCATATCGGGTACAGTTGTCCTCCTGGATTCAATATCGCAGACTATCTGGTTGATCTGACAATGCACGTTGGTGTTCCCCGTACGCCAGTTGACGAAGGAATACCCGGGTTGGATTCTGGGACCACCGGTAGCGCTGGACCAAGCAGTACTCGCGCTGTAAAGTCGATTGCAAGTATCTCTGGCAATAGCGTAGAAGATGGCATCTTTGGGAGCCCTGGAGAGTCGGTGCGACGACCCAAAAACAAAAGGAGAGACTCTGTCAAGGCAAAGCAGGAGAGGGAACTTTATACTCGTCGGAAGGGTGGTATGGAGACCCCTGTTTCTCAACCCGACGACACGCCGGTGGATCCATCTGCCCAGTCACAGCAATGGCTGCGCCTTTCCAAACAGCAACCAGGTTCAATTCCTCAGCAGATTATGGATGATCCCGATGACTTGCCACCGCCTGCGCGAGGCAGTGGCACGGATCTTGACGTACTCGTTGAAGCTTATCTCCACTCGGATATCGCTGGTAATATACACGAAGATATCCAAGCTTCTATCAATAGTGCCCAGACTGCTAATGGAAATGCAAATGGTACTACGCAAGGCAACGGGTCTGCTAGCTCTGGTGCCATGGGCAGAGGTTATGCACGAGTTGGGTATCTCCGACAATTTGCGATCTTATCAACCAGAACATGGCGAAACCTATACCGAAACCCAATGCTGATGCTCACCCACTACGCCATCGCCATACTGTTAGCTGTCCTTTCTGGCTTCCTATTCTATGGTCTGACAGACGACATTCCTGGGTTCCAGAACCGACTTGGGCTTTTCTTCTTCATTCTCGCACTTTTCGGGTTCAGCACATTGTCTAGCTTAAATGTGTTTGCCACAGAACGACTGGTATTTGTGAGGGAGAGAGCGAATGGATACTATTCGCCAATCACTTACTTCGTCGCCAAGGTTATCTTCGACATCGTGCCGCTTCGAATTATCCCTCCAATTATCATGGGCTCAATCCTATACCCAATGACAGGATTGGTAGCCGATGCTCCCCACTTCTTCAAGTTCATCCTTGTTTTGGTGCTTTTTAATTTAGCTGCCGCGGCGATATGTCTCTTTATCGGCATCGTTTGCAAAAATCAAGGAGTGGCAAGTTTGATTGGAAGTCTCGTCATGCTTTTCAGCCTACTGTTTGCGGGGCTATTGCTCAACCACGACGCAATTCCCAAGTCGATGCTCTGGCTCCAATCATTGTCTATCTTCCACTACGGTTTCGAATCACTTATCGTAAACGAAGTCACATATCTGACACTCACGGACCGGAAATATGGGCTTGATATTTCTATCCCTGGAGCAACCATCCTGAGCTCATTCGGCTTCGATACCCAATCATTCTGGCCCGATGTCTCTAGGTTGGGGATTTTTGCTGCTGCGTTTGTCGTTCTGGCGTATACAGCGATGCATATTTTGTTGATAGAGAGACGGTAGAAGGCCCTGGTATCCAGCATTTCCGGCTCCCTTTCATTGTTGATATTGCATGGGATCTAATGGTCTGTTCGGGTTCGGCACCCAGCATCTTGTCACCAGTTTCACCCAATAATTTCAAACTTTACAGGTTGATCATAGCTATGAAGAAAAGAACAATGCCCCACGTATTAGGGTCTTCAGGGACTGTAGGCGGCGCGATTGTACCGTCAGAGGCCGTTTGTGGTGCCTAAAATTATAGTGACGCTACGATTGGCTTTAGTTCATTATCAGCCTCTCGTAGCCTCGTAGCCTCGCAGCCTTGTTGACTCAGAATCCAAGCATCATCAATCCTCCCCATATGGTCATTTCTACTACGTCATGATTTCTATGGAAGATTATGCACAGATATTAGAGCATCTGATTCCCGGTGTTCTTATTTTACAATCATATATATTTAGTTCCCAAAAACACTCTACCCTTTCCGCTTCTCAATAAAATCAGTTTGCAGCTAACGAATCAAAAATGGACGGAGACGCAACTGCAAAGACTCTCGACCGTGGTGCCAATAGCGCAATCCGCAACACAGAAGGAAGCGACAGCATTCACGAGTCTTCCCACCAAGCTGTTCGTTCTGCCCTCCCACATACCTCAAACGTTTTGTGTCCTGAACATGCTGACTCCTTTCAGACTGCTCTTGGCGAGAAAACACAAGGCACTGGTACTTCAGCTTTGTAACTATTCCCATTGCCTCGCAAACATGTGTGACATTGACGAGTTGATCAGCTCCAAAGACGGTGCCATTGGTAGCATGTTCAAAGCCGACGGGGCTATTGGAGGAACGGCGGAGAAGATTGGAGGTCCGCTAAGTCAGGATGGTGTCATTGGGTAAGTTGTCTGCTTCCCAGTGAAAGATGGATTGAGGAAATGAGTCCTGTCTTTGTTGATTTGAAGAGAGAAGTATGCTTACGTGGCGGTGTTTTCAGGAAAAACTTCACCGAGAAGGGTAGTATCGGAGGGACGGTGCAAGAGACTATCGGAAAGTCTGAATGATAAAGTCCAGCTCATATTCGACGTTGTGTCCAACAGACATCAATATGTTGCTTTCTTCCCAGCTCCTCTGTTTTTTCCTGCATACCGGGGACTTCCAAAAAAAATCAAGAAGCTATAATAAGAGCCAAAGAACATAGGTTTTAAAAACATTGATATCAATATCAGAATTCTGCCTATTTCTCCAACCTCGATCAAAAATTCCAAAATTAACCCCGTGTATGCCAACATTTCTCAATGTTCCAACTTCAGAAGACTACGACAATTCCTTTCACGCTTTACCCTCTTCTCTCTCTATCCCCTAAGAAGCAGAAAACCTCTCACATCCCGTGTAAACCTGGGCATAACATACAGAGGGCGGTGCACCATCGCAAGATCCCTGCACCGCATCAGCACTATTACTGTCCTCGCTCGCTTTTTGCCTGGGAGGAAGAACTCACATAAGCCGATCCATCACAGCAAAGTTTCTTTGCATAGCCTGTGGGACATCCCGCGCCTGTTACGAATACTATTTACCACGGTTACATCAGCATGTAATCATTCTTTCACAAGAGCAGGATGCGCGACGGGGTTGAGGAAGAACAGGGAAGCGTACGACGACATTCAACACCGCACTTCTCCAGATACGGCAGTGGAGCAGGCGCTGCTTGGAGGACACCCAGAGCGGGCTCCTTGTTGCAGCTCTCGAAGGTCTCGCAGCAGAGGACGGTGTCGTTCGCAGCGTCGCATTTCTTGGCGGCGTGTGCGAGGCTCAGGAGGTTGAGAGCCAGATAAAGGGTTTTGAGGAGTGACATAATGGGTAGACGGTGTGCTGTATGTATGCTCTGAAGTTTGAGATGGAGTTGATATCTCGAGCTTTTGGAAGATTGGAAGATTGGAAGCTTTAGATACCATGATTAAATGTCTGATCTCAGGAATGTTGGAGTTCATGGAGAAAGCAAGGAGCCAAAAATTGCTTCATTGAAACTACTCAAATGGCTGTCTACAGATACTACAGAGGCGTCGAGGAATGCCGGTAAGGTGTGACAATTTCAAAATGCGGAGTTGGGAATTGTATCAACTCATCAATCATCTAGATTCTTCCAGAAAGTAATAGGCCATATACGGGTCCGTGGCGGCTGCTTGAACACCAAAAAGGACTATTTCGTGGTGCAGGGACATTTGAATATGAGGGCGAAGTGAATACCGATGAAAAATCGACCTCATTGTGGGTTAAAGGAAATGGATTGGGTATCGAAGCTAAACATTACAAAGACACTACATAGTGAAGCAATCGAAGTACCTGCAAAGCGATTACTTTCCATGTTCCCTTCTCCGAGCATAATCCACGCGTCAACGACATCACTGGAAAGCAAACACCATAAGATAACAGGATCAAACATAAAGTGATAGTACACCTTGTAGTGTACCATGTAATACACATGTATAGCTGCAGGAAATCGGTCCTGCATTCTGAATCAGCTCGTGTTACGTTGAAGAACTGCCGGGAATCTGCCTTAAGACAACATACCAAAGCTGCGTCACATTCCTCGAGATCATATTCATTCAGATCCTACACTGCCTGTTGGCAGTACAAGGCGGCGACTGGCATCTGCATAAAACGATTAGCCTTTACACAGTCTCGGAGTCCGGCAGACGCACCAGATTAATTGATCCGCAGCAGAGTTTGCTACCGGGATAGCAATCCTCGTCGACTGACAATTGTTTACCTATCATCAAATTGGTCAGCCTGGGAACGTGTCAGGCATCAGGAGGAAGAGACTGACAGTCAACCAAACCATTGATGGTGTTGTTGGTGATAGGATAGTCAGTCAGGCCAGAAAGTTCTTCGACGATGGGCATGCCGCCGTTGAAGGTAGACTGGCAACAGACGTAAGTGCCACTGTTGAGGTTGGCGCACTCGGGGGAGTGGATGGTAGTGGGAAGAGGAGGTGGCCCATTGCCGGCGAGACCGTTGAGTCCAAGGGTTCCGAGGAGAGTGTCGAGGGGGCTTGTGGCTCCGGTTTCTTGTGCCACAGGAAGCGCAGAGGATGAGGCCACGAGAATAGAGACGATAATTGAGGAGATGGAATTCATGGTGGCGACGATGAGATGTAGGGCTTTAGGGCTGATGAGAAGGGATTTGATTGAGACGATCTCTGTATGAGAAGATATCCGGTGGTTCCCTTGCGACTTTGACGTGAAGTTGATGGAGATGAGATGTAATAAGATGAGGTCTGGTTGAGAGAGTGGTCCGTCGTCACTTGAAAAGAGGTGATGATGGAAATTGAAAAAGGTGATGATTGAAATTGAGATAGAACTGGGACGAGCGAGAAGATTAGAGACTGAAGAAGATGAGAATGGGATGGAGATGGAGATGAGATGGGAGATAGAGAAAGGTTGAAGGGAAGCTTTCTTCCTATTCCCGACTCGACTTGCTCTCTCATCCAATGTGGAGACTCAGTCAATATTCTATTTATGCCGGCAAGGAAAGAGGAGAGAGTAAAGAGGAAGTTCTTGTCGTTTCTGACAAGTTTACCCGGAAAGGGAAAGTCTTATGTTTGTATGTCTTATGTTGTATGTTTTAAGTTGTAAAATGTGAGAAGTGACATGGACTAAATGGCCCGTTTGTCGGGTGCCAGAGCCGAACTTGTGCAAAATCGCATGCGCGCTTGGACCCAAAGCTGAACGCCGATGTTTTGTGTGTTTGTTTACATATTTATATATTTATAAATCCCATTCTTACTGTATGTTTGTTTGTTTGTTTGTTTGTTTGTTTGTCTGTCAAGGCTGAGACACTAAAATGTATCGTTTTCCCTGGTGTAAAGCTTTCGCTTACACTTCTTTACACAATTTAGATGAGTAATAGAGCAATGGAGAAGTAGAAGCACTGCAAAATTTGAGACATTTCCCTCCCCAGTGGAACCAGACCCTTGACGAAGCCTGTCCCAAAGGTTTGGAGTTTGGAGAACATCCTCGTGCAGATCTCCCGTACTCCTTCTTCGGCGATGAACATCAGAATCATATCATAATCTGGGATGTTGAGCAAAATGGCATATCAATTGCATCTCCGCCGGCATTCCCGTTCCCATTCCCTTTCCGGACGAACGTTTGTGCTCTGCTGGCGGAACCCGAGCACGAGGTGGGAGCAAACAAGCTTGTCCGCAACAATGGCCCCCACAATGTAGATATTAGAAGAAGAGGCTTAAGTTACACATTCTTTTCTCATTGGGTACCGACGACCCTATCCATGAGGATTCAATCTCCTGCACTTCGCTGACCGTATGCCTATTTGGGAGAACGCTCTTGAAATATACCGACCGTATGGTCACCGAATTATCCCTTCGCCGAATCCCAAATCACCACGTTTAGTGATCGGTCTCCGACAACGCATAGTCTTCTTGCATCTGATCATCACTCGGTATCTACGCCTTTGCCGCGCGTTTCAAGCGTGCTTCTTACTCGGGCCGGAGTACAAAGGTAGAGCTACCGCCAAAAATGCTATCGTGACAATTTTTACACTCACGCCTGACTTAAGTTCTGTATTCGAGATCTCCATACAATATGCCGAGAACATTTATTGCTTCTCTACACATCTTCGCATACAGAACTTAAGTCAGGCGTGAGATTATTATGCCCATGTCGCCTACAATATCCTGATTCGTAGTCGGGCTTTTTGTGCATCTCGTTAAACAACAAATATTCTCATGCGCATATATTTCAATTTCAGAGGCTTCGATTATTTTGCTCTGTCATTAATTATCGCCATCTCATTCCCAACCTCTATCCAAAGAGTCCGTCCACCAGCGTCACAGGCACTATCCAGCCAAAGCCAATTCTCCATCTCCTCCGCCACAGTCTCCCACTCCGAGAACGTCAAAGCTACCGACACAGCAGCGAGACTCTTGACGTACCAGGCTCTATCCGCCGCACCAGTCGCAGCGATCCCTCCTAGAACTAAAATCCACAAGAAGACGTTTGAGCACTGCCGTGTGGGGTCGAGCTCTGAGTCCTCAATTGCTGTTCTTAAAACGCTGGAGAATTTGGGGAATATTCCTGTAAGAGGTGGTAGAGGGAATGTGACCGCCGCGCTGTATAATATGGCAGCTAGACGAATCGCGTCGTACAGGGTAGTACTGCGCACTTCGCCATCAGCCAGTTCGTCACCTTTTGGCAGCGACATGAGGTTGTACTGAACAGTATTTCGATGGTCGACTAACACGGCGGTGTTGGGGATGAACCGGATCCCTCCACAATGATTGTCGATTATCACTGTCAAATCAACCATTTCCTGTAGGACGGTGGCAGCTCTTTCGGTGAGGCCAAAGGCCATGAAATCGTGGAACCCTCGCCCAAGTCTGCGGCCGCTGCTAAATGGCTCGAGTCTAGAGTCTTTTGTTCGATCCAGCAGTGGCCAATATGGCTTTGAGAGACCTTGCGTTGCACCAAGGATATCGGAGCTGAGTAGAATTAGCTCGGCGTTCAACTGTGAATCGGAGGAAAACGATTTATTCCCCTCCATATAACCAATACTCACAAAGATAAAACCTCCGCCAGTCCCTCCAATGCAATCATCTCCAACCCACCCCTCCTCTCAACCAAACTCCTCATTGCCTTAGTATGCGCCTCAATATGGGCAATACTCCCATAAACATCCAGCCATTGGGCACTCCGCAACGGGCTCATGAAGGGAGACCTCATAGTCTTCGACCTTCCCCTACTACAACCTTCCGCGAACGTCTCCACTTCATTGGCGGCCAAACATAACACTGCCAAAATGACTTCATCCAGCGGTGTCTTCTCAGGACTTTTCAGCTCTTCTTTGAGAAGGCGCATCGTTTGCACTTTGTGGTGGAGCCGGATGGGATTGAAGATGGGCGAAGAGGGATAGCGGAGGACGTCGAGGTGAACCGAGGCGCCGAACAACAAGGCGTGCATCACGACAGGGCGCTCGTATATCTTTTCTAGCCAGGCTGCTGATATGGAGCTTGTTGCATTGTCGCTGTGGTGGGGTCGGAGAACGGGCCACATGCGTGTGACGGCTTGAGGCAAACCTCAGTAATGGGAGGCGGAATGGCACACGAATTGGCACTCACCGTGATCAATCAACTCGTTGATATGGGAGCCTGGCTCATAAGCCAATTTACAAAAGGGATCTACTCGTCCAGCCCCAAGTGGCGGTATGGGATTTGGATCAACGCTCATCGCCCTCGAGCTTAGACTCTCACTTCCTCTCCCATTTGCGATGGCAACATAATCCGCCCTTCGCCCGCTCATGCTTGATATGTCCAGAGGTCGCGAGACCTCAGACGATGATTCAATTGACAAACCTGGCGAACCGGGCAGAGGATTTGCTTTTGGGCTTTTACTGGACTTTGCTTGACGATTTTTGACGTTTGTTCCGTCTTTGCTATCATTTTCTTTCTTAGTTGAGCGTTCAGACAGTTGTCTGCGCCGAAAACTCTTCATAGCCGTCGATCGAATGAGTCTCTGGTTGCGCTGCCTCTCTGCTAGCGACATGGTGCCCACGTTGACAAATGCGAGATCGAGCGTTGAGGAGACGGGTTGTTCGACGTCCCCGCCTTCCGCAACGGCGTGTCCTCCATCGTTTGCCATATTCTTTACCGTTTAGTATCGAGGAATTTCATCAGAGGATCCTAACGTGTTTTCTGGCAGATAGTGCTGGTTGTTGTTTAATTATTGCTCTCGGAAAATTCACGTCTCGACTCACCGATCTCGATACGAGTGGATGCAAGATGTCAAAGGATTCCCATGACCGCGCCTTGTCGGTCTCGGCATTACCTTGCGTTTGTCTCGAGTATTTGTCAGACCACAGGGCGATCGAAAAGTTGATCGGTATTTAAAGGTGCATGAGTAAGCCCTGCCGACCGCTAAGAAACGATACAAAAGTAAGCCTCGTCCGCTTTCACAGATGTCCTTCAACGAGCTATTTCAACTCCTTACTAGGTAGTTATTCATACTGTGGTGCTTATATAAACTTGCGCCCGTGCGAGAGAACATAGAAAAGCACTTCAACTGACTCTTCCTTTAATGTTATATCAACAAATACAATGTTTTTAACTTTGAGAAACATGTAATAAAATGTACCATTGCCGGGGGGGGGGCGCCTCTCACCGCCTCAGTGCCCAGGAACAAACCCTAGCTATTAATCTATTTTGGAGCTTATTCTTGGAAGCAGGCACGTGCGTCTTCCCAGGTGTACGCGCAGTACGTGTACCCCCTAATTATCAGTAAGGGTTGAAATGGCTGGGGGTGGAGTCGAAGTAGCTTGTCCCTTTAACGAATAGGATGGTCCAGGTCGTACCTCGAGTCTCGAGTCTCGACCTCAGTCCAACGTCCGTACGATCGGGTGTATTCTTCCTTCTTCCTAGCTGGGTTCTCCATCAGTTTTGCATGCCGAGGCTGGGGGGGGGGTGGAGACTCGGGAAGGGCCGTGCTGGCATCACTGCAGCGGCAGGCAGGGGAAAAGGTGCAGGAATACTATGTACGGACTCTACGGAGGCAAATATCTACCGATTCCTTCGGATTTACAGCAAATGTCAACATGCGGGAGGCCGTCAGGTAAGTCCGCAAGAGGATGTTAACAGTAAGCTTAGCTGCGACCCCTGTATCATGCAACCCCTATGTCTGAAACTCCACCATATGTCCCAATGAATGAGCGCCACCCCAGGGTTTACTTACTTGTCGATGATGCTGCTGATACTCAGCTTCTGCTTCCTTCTCGGCTTCGTTCTCCGACTTCGAGTCGAAGACCTCCTTCCCAGTGCCATCTGGCCTCTCCATCAACAGAATGCTGAACCAGATCGGGGAAGAGGTGTTCTATCTCATGATTGCCAGGTGCAGGAAGCATCAGTATCCCCGAAAAACAACAGCATCGAAGAAGCCTGCCGCCACCTGTGGAGGTACAGAAAATCCACCCCAGAGACACATCGGTGATAACGAATGGCCCTCTCTCTTGGTTCCCATTATTCCAAGCCGACGGTCGTCTTCATCTCCCCTCGACTCATCGTCGTGTCATCATCCAGGTTGTCATCGTTAGATCCCGGCGACTGATCGTTCACTCAGCCACTTTCCTTGGGCGGATCGACTTTATCGTCTCAAACCAACCCTTCGGGGCAGGGGTTCCGTAGACATGGACATAATCTTATGCAGATACCGTTCGTGGGTTCCTTTCAAAATCGGAACAGCCCGATGATCATCAACCTACATGGCAAAGACTACAGGATCCGCCACCTCGATGAGTCTCATGCGTCGGACAAGATCCTTGACTCCGCCAACGCTTACAGGTGTATTCTCAATCGATCTCTCAGCCAATTTCATCAATGTGATCCGCTGGCGGGTGTTCTCTCCTCACATTGATCCTCAATCACCATGGCCCATCCCTATGCGTAGGATTTTGATGGACTTGAAATGGTCTCGTTGTAGGTATGTATGGTCTTGTTTGGTCCCAGAGTGCGAACCAATATGCGATTGAAGATATCGACACAATTTTCAGCAACTCTGGTTTCCGGTTCTCTTCATAAGCCCGTCTGCGCGTACTTTCGTGTTGATTTTGAAGGCCAAGATGCACCCAATATCCTTGCCTCCCCAAGACCGCTTTGTTCTCCCTGATATCAATATATTTGTGTTCAATCTAAGCTGCGTCCAGAATCGTTGACTTGTTACAGTATGATTTTGCCGTCGGAGCAGCTTAGGCAGGTTCGTGGGTTACTCGCTGGATTGCTTCCACAATGACCTCGACTTCAGCATAACAATACCAGAGGTGTGCAATTTCCAGAGCATGGCTGTAGTGGTATTACGGATTTTGCGTGGGGGATGGAGATGGTGCCTGTAGTTGAGAGTACATAAGCTGACTTGACAGTGACCTGGACATTTTGTGGTGAGTCGCGTTTAATAAGAAGTACCGGTCCCTCCAGAGAACGTTATATTTAGAGAAACAAGTGGCATTGCCCGAGAGTCTACCCATATATCTCCTTTCCCGCCACTTGAGACACGTAGCCACGTGAAGCACAAGAGAGAGGGGTGGTCACCTCTTTGCAGTGTACCTCCTTCAACTATGAATTATATTCTCTATCGGAAAACGCAATATCTTATCGTCAAGCCAAATGTTTGTTGGCATGGGATTCGGCAGTTACAATATCTACGAAGCTTTGACTAATAGTGTTCTTCCTCTCGCGGGCTCTCGAATCCACATCCCCAGTCTTCCCTCAATCCCCGCGGCCATTCTGACTGGAAGCCTTTCACACACAGTGATTTTCTCAAATATAATTTTAATGTGTGACTTCGTCATTCGTACTCATTGTGAATATTTCCTTCGGTTTAGAATGTATCTGTCAAATATGAGTTGTGATTGGGTAGCTGTGATGAAGTATTTGGAACATTGGGGCTATGGCGTCTCTATGTCAGCGAGCATGATCATAATTTACGAAAGTAGCCCTTGCTCAAGGATATCAAATGCCTCTTCTGTGTAATACCAACCATTCAATAGGTTTAAATAGATTACATTTAACCTCGAGGCCCAGAGACCCTTGGCACACTCTGCGCTCGGCGATACGTCGAGCGAATACATTGTGTAGTCTGTACCTCGATATCTTCTTTTTTCAACGTCTTGCGACCCCCTACGATGGCATTCCGTTTCACAACCATTGTCCTGGCAATTGTCGCCTTCGGTAAGCGTATTTAAGAAAAGAGATTGAGTTACCTGTCTAATATGCTCAGTACCGACTCTGCTCGCCGAACATATCGCAGACGACTCAAGCGACGAACCAGTCTTCGACGACCCCCTCAAGATCTTCTATCGAAAACGTAACGCACACGCTTGCATGATGTCGATCGTGTTTCTTGTGCTCTACCCCCTCGGCGCCATCTCTCTGCATCTACCTCTTCCCCACTTCCTCCGCAAAATCAAGATCGTCCCATGGGTCCACGTCCCCATCCAAATCCTTGGCCTAGCAATGATGATTGGAGCCTTGGGCTTAGGTATCGACATTGCCAATGATCTGCACTTCTTTACTTCAAGGACTATTCCAGCACATGTGGTGATCGGGCTACTGACTACATCCACCATAATTGTCATACAGCCTGCTTTAGGCATCCTTCAGCACTTGCATTTTCGGAAAACGGGGGAAAGAAGTGTGTGGGGCTATATTCATCGCTGGACTGGCCGTGTCGCCATTATACTTGGTATGATCAATCAGGGACTCGGTTTCCAGCTTCTTGGTATCGGCACGGTGGTGCACACCCATTCCTTGGTGAGGAATTTTGTCATCCTTGGCGTTCTAGGAGGTATTTGGTTTGCGCTGGTCATGTGGGATTGGACAAGAGGAGCACTGAAAAAACGGGAGAACGTTGTCGACCAAGTAGAGAAGCAAGAAGTCGGCGGGACGTCCAGCTAGGAAAACGTGGAATTCGCGAGTCTGTCATTTATTAGTCCTTGGATGTTCGGGAGTTTCGGAATGTGTTACGGAGTATCGTGGATAATTAATGTCAATTCCGATTACGCATGAATCAAGGGTATAGAATGATATCAACGGAGCAGGACCGACCTTTATGCGTACGAATCAAGATAACTGTTAAACCAAGCAAGTTCATCGCACTCTGCGGGTGGCCAGGAAGCTGGTAGAATTGATCGGTCGTACATCGAACGTCAATAACCCACATTTCACAAACTTTTATCGCTAGCGCTATGTTCACAGTATTTATTTTTTTTCGCATCGACAATGAAAGTAGAAGGCAGTGTGATAAAGGGTGTAGTAGCATTCCAAGAGCGGCTTGGAATGGGTTTGGGGGGTCACGTGGCAGCAGATGTCGCGGAAACATTACCATGACAAATCTCTCCTGCATCTATCTACATCTACACCTGCATTAACGGCATACGTCCATCTCCCCCAGACTGGGGATCAGTTCTAGCAGATGAAGCCTTACGAAAGCAAGGCCGCAATGTGGCCCACTCTCCTTCTTTCAAACACGAATCTCATGCAAACAACACCACGCCGATTCGACAATAGTTCCCTACCCTTGGCCTTGCCCCTGCACTGCTGAGAGCTTGCAAAGCTGCGCTGCTCTTCCAAGACTCGTGTGGTCTTTCGCCTCAAGTTCGAGATCGCCTCATGTTACGAGTCGAAAGTTGTTTACGTAATGGTGCCGCGGCAAACACTCGCAATGATACTCTAGGTTGCAGTATCTTTTCTGCCTTATTTGTGTTTTGTTGCGACCCGACTAGGTTGGTGCGAACTTCTCACTAGATTGCCAGGCCGGGGTGGACATGACATTTACCAGCTAGGAATAGAAGCAATGGCAGTGCCTTTGTCGATGTTCCTTGACCAGAGTTCGACTGCCCTCAATAATACGAACCCTCCGTTGGACGCAGTCAATCTATGTGCTAGGATCACAGTACGCCGAATAAGAACCCCGGCTACCGCTCTACTTATGTCGTAATGAACCTTTATACCTCTGTGCTAAAGCGCAGGACCATTGCTGTTGTCTCAGCAATATGGGGCTTTCCAGCCCTCTGGAAATCTCTTGAGCCTGTGTTCTAACCAGCTGCCCAGCTGCGTGGCTGCCTATATCCCATGATCCCTATGGCTGTCGAAACATCCTACATTCATCCATGACCGCGATGGCGAGGATGATAGCCGCCAGATCCATGCCTGAGCTGCATTACAAGGGCCTATGTGGTTCAGTGACTGCGATAGAATTTATGCCGGATGTTTCCGCGTATGGGCGACAGAGACGTTACATAGTGGTCGGACTATCAAGACTCAAATGCGATCGACCTCTGCTCGTGATGTGGTCAGGATACCCCGCATGAAAGTTTCGGGTCTTTCCACACATTAAGCTTAAAGCGCCCAATCCACGCCTCATCCGCCGCCTGCTTCCATCAAATGACGCTCGATTAGTGCAACCACTTCCAGAAAAAGGCGGCGATGATCCGGTGCCAAATTTATCCCACGATGGGCCACACTCAGATTCACGGCACTAACGTCTTACCATGGAATCTCACCTTCAAGGCCTCAAATTGACAGGCGGTACCTCTTAAAGGCCATCAAGCAAGTAGAGAAAAATCCTCTTCCATCACAAGCCTTGATTTAGCACTGCATGTATTTCAGATCGCTTCCTGACCTCGTCGCATGATGAAAGGTGAGCGGTGCAGCATTATCTAGCCATGCCCTGCAAAATCGGAAAGTACGATTCAATCCTGGAGAACGCTATACTGGATTACTGGCGCCAAGTTGTCAGATGCACTCGTTGCTAGTATGTAGCCCTAAAATTCCAGAAGTCATAAATGTGCTGGCTCAGGCGCATCTTGATCTCTCTCCCTCCCGAATTCACTCTATTCATTGTTACCTGTCAAGCGTTCGATATTCACCTACACCTATTTTAATAGCATGAATCATTCCAGAAGCTAGCTTACAAGATCGAACACGCCTATCTCCTTCCACTACATCGGACTCTTTATGCACGCAACGCTCGATATTCATTCTATTGCTCTTCAACAGCCCGAACTTGTAGAAGGAAGCGCGAGAGAGCTCATCACTGCTCTGTCCACAATATCGACAGGATTTTCACAGTCACTTTGCCATCTCTTCACGTCGCAAAGCACAGAACAACGCATACAACTATCTACCATCTGCAAGCTCTTCCTGCAAGCTTTCCTATTTTACTTTCCATCTCTTGATACCACGGCTCCTCGCATGAACAGGCGAGTAAGGTAAGGGTCTCACTTTTGAACCTTCTCCACTCGATGGGGTTCTACGATGGCAACAATGTCACATTTCAAAAACAGGGTCACGGCTAATCGCTCGCTAGTGGAATTAACCATGTTTCTGATCACTACCTTGATCGCTTTAAGCGTGGTTCTCACTCGAAGCTGTGCAGCAGCGCAATCATGCTGGCGTAACACCGTCTGCACTGGAGCAACTCAGCCAGCTTTTCCGGGTCATTGGGAGTCTTACAACTATTCACCAACATCAAGAACCGTTCAGCCAACCCGAATCCTGAAGCATGATAAGAGCTTTCTCGCCAATTACCCTGGTATCGCCCAACTGAACGGCAATGGATCGCAATTGATTTTTGACTTTGGAAAGGAGGTTGGAGGAATCATCACAGTGTCTTATTCAGCTTCAGGCTCTGGCACTCTCGGTCTGGCATTCACGGAAGCAAAGAACTGGACAGGACAAGCATCCGACAGCTCAAGTGGAACATTCAGAACCGATGGCGCCTTATCCGCTACCATAACGACGACCAATAAGTCGAGTTACACTATGCCCGACAATAAAATGCGTGGAGGCTTCCGCTATCTCACACTTTTTGCTCTGGCGAATAAGAACATCGATATTCAAATTCTCAACATCACTCTTGAGCTTTCATTCCAGCCAGCTTGGTCAAATTTGCAGGCTTATGGAGGATATTTCTACTCAAATGATGATCTTCTTAATAAGGTTTGGTGGTCTGGGGCGTATACCCTTCAAACAAACGCTATTCCTCCGACTTCAGGTCGCCATGTTCCGATACTAGGATCTGGTTGGCTGAACGATATGAATCTGAACCTAGGAACCAGCGGCTCGACCATATATGTTGATGGAGCTAAGCGCGACCGAACTGTCTGGTCTGGAGATCTCGCGATTGCTGTTCCGAGCATTCTTCAGAGTACTGGTGATTCCGTTGGGGTGAAGAACGCACTGCTAGTGCTCTATAATGATCAAGTAGGTTCTCTTCCACTACGACAGTACCCTAGCTAACGATTTCAGGCGACCACTGGCGAGCTCCCTTTTGCTGGTCCTGCGATGAATATTTTTGGATCCGATACGTACCATATGGCAGTCATGATTGGTACCTACGACTACTATCTGTACTCCGGAGACAAAACATTCTTGTCCTCGATCTGGTTCAAATACCAGTCCGCGATGTCATTTATTACGGCCGAAATTGACAGCACCGGGCTACTATATGTTCCCGCTAATGGCGTAGCAGATTGGGGACGCTCGGAACAGGTTGGACGAAATACCGAAGCAAACATGCTGCTTTACCACACACTTGTCACTGGAAGTAGTCTTGCAACATGGATCGGTAATCAAGGTCTAGCATCGGAGTGGACATCACTAGCAGCCAGACTGAAGTCGGCGGTCAACAGCCCCAGTCTCAACTGGGATCCTACAGTTGGGTAAAATCTTCGTTGTTGTCGTCGGACATTGTTGACAAAGCTAGTGCCTTCAAGAATAATGATACAGATGCCACTATTCACCCGGAGGATGGCAATTCGATGGCTCTGGTCTTCAATGTTGCTAACACCTCTTATATCCAGAGCATCTCGCAAGGTAGGGTTATGGGATGCCGGTCAACGATTTGAATAAACAACTTGCTGACTTCGCCCCAAATTAGAGCTCACAAAGAATTGGGGTCCCATTGGTGCCGTGGCTCCCGAGCTTCCAGGCAACGTGGTTGGTTTCACGCAATCCTTCGAAGTGAAAGGCCATTTTGTCTCACGTCAAGCAACTCGAGCTCTAAGTCTGATCCGTCTTTCATGGGGATGGTACTTGAACAATCCTTTTGGAACACAGAGCACATGTATCGAAGGCTACCTCTCTGACGGCACTTTCGGCTACCGAGCTGATGAAGGCTATCAAGGCGATGCCTCCTACACTTCGCATGCCCATGGATGGTCGACAGGCCCTACGTCTGCTCTGACCACTTACATTGTAGGTATACAACTCACGGGCCCTGGTGGCATTACGTGGACCTTGGCACCCCAGTTTGGAGATCTCATACACGCAGAAGCTGGTTTCATTACTCCGCTTGGGAAGTACTCGGCTTCGTGGACACTGGCTACTGGTGGGTATACGGTTTCGTGGGAGTTTCCTCAAAACACGAAAGGCAACATTGTTTTACCTGGACAAACAGCTGCAGAGGCGCCTAGCCTTTCTTTAGATGGGAAGAAGATCTCGTTGGGGGCAGGCGAGTATAATCCTGAGTCAGGACTGTTAACAATTGATGGACAGGGGGGTTCTCATACTTTGCAGGTGATCTATTGAAAGATGCTTGGGTTTGCATCACAGACTTCAGGGGTGACCACATGCGCCTCTTGAATAGACAATGAACAGAAGCCCGGTCCTCAGGACCATCGTCTTGAAAAATCATTTCTCATTTCCCCATATCGGGAATAAACCACTTTATCTTATGGTCTTTGTTCATGGGTACTTGGGATCCTAGTACCAGTGTCCTGCTTTGCCAATCAGCGAACCAATTCTCGACCAAGCTGACCTTCATTTAGGTCGTCGGTCGATTTTGGTACATCCATTGATGAAGATTCTAAGCTCTATACCGAAGCCATTGTCGGTATCCCTATAGTTAGTAGAGTATAGCTTTCTCCAGACTTAGAGGATACCGAGTGTCTCCCTAGTTATTGTCTCGCATCTCGACCGATCCAATCGCTTCAGTCGAGCAGGAGTCGAGGCAGAAATTCAAAGCGTTGGAACTCTTGAGTACTCTATCTCCTTTCCCTTTAAAAGCGAAAGTTAATGTGCGCGAACTCGACTAAGGAAACAGATGAAGAGGGTCGTTCAACGAAGGATGAATCAGTTTGGAAATAGCGGGGTCTTGGTTGTAGGCTATCGCGAAGTTTCGACGGCTTCGGAGCGCATATCTCCGTTAAGGAACTCCTACAGATGGTAGGCAAGACATCAACATGAGATTCCCAAGATCTGGTATTGATCCTGACAACGTTTTGGAACTACGGCCGTGTTTTGCTAGGTCGTGTCTTCTTCCAGGACTGCTACCTCATTCAGCGGATCGGCAAGCTCGCTGGTCTTACTCGCCCTTCCCTCCGACGCATGGAGTACCTATTCATATGGCTTGCTGCAATTTCTATATATCACATGTAGTCAAGCAGTTGTTACAGCCTTGATTATCATCAGATTGCTGTCAAAGTATTGTTGAATTTTCAATGACCTCTCGCGCTATCGTACTTGGACTTCCAGCGTAGTGGATCAATACGTCGCAGGCTCGCAGCAATGAATAGACTGAAGTTAACAATAGCTGTCCGAGTTTTCACCGAATTACGTCTGTATCACTGTATCACTAAACTGCCTCACACCAAAGAGCATGAGTTGGTCGGAACCGTCTGAGCTTTCTGATTTGCGTTCGTAATCATCAGTGCTCTCTCATCTTATTGGACCAGTGACCACGATTGATGCGGGGCCCCACTCCTTAGAAGCCCCAAGGCCCATTTGTTTTCGTAGTCGGCTTTGCGCAGCTGGCTCATCAGCCTTATTCGGTTTTGCTTTTAGTCGCACATTGAACTTCTTCAGCGCCAATATCGAAGTAAATCCTGCCCTTTCCATGCCTAGTGCAGGCTAATTCATGCGTGGGCAGTCCTATACCAATTGATATGTGTATCTCTAGGCTCTCTACTAACTTACAAATCCAAACACCCTCTGCATAGTATGACGAAGAGCATCGAGGTAGCTATGAAAAGACATGGGTGCAACAGCCTTTCCTAATCCGAGGACGTGATGATGTCGAATGACGAAGACTACTGCGCCTTTGACAATATTGAGAGATATCTATTGGTATAACAGAACATTGAAGCTTCTTTCTACAACGATAGACGCAGATAGTCAGCCTTAGGGCGTGCAAGATCCTAGAATGGTCCCAATGGATAACCCCGTGTCATATTGCTCAATTCATTGCCTGCCCAATTTGCGAGATGCTAATAGCTCTTGTGCTTATGAGACGAGGCAAGTAGCTCTTCGTAAAATCAAACTATGTAGTGGTCGACCAACTCGTCGAACTGCTTGGCGGAAGGTCCTCATCGGCGGTTCCCCAGCTACTCTCGTTTCTACCTAGTGTCAATTCCAGGACTCCTCCTTCCATCCAAAAGCTATGGGTCACCCAGCTCTTGCTGTATGTCTGCCCGTTCAAAGTAGCACTTTGAACATATATACTTGCATATTCTGGGTCGAAGTTGATGTTCCGAATTGTAGCCGTCTTTCCACTCTGACCATTCGTCACATTGACCTCAGGGAAGTAAGGCGGCGTGATTAGGTAAACATCTTGTCCAGATACAGGCCACAGTCCCATCATGGAAAGAGTTGTGAAAGAGCCCATAGCTCCACTGTCATCATTGCCTGCAATGCCCTCGACGCTGGTATTGAACTGAGATGGGATATAGGAGTGCGAGAAGTATGCTGAGAGACCAGGTCGCGCACCATAGTGGAACTGGAATACTGGTAAAAAGGCCTGTTCGTCTCCGATATAAAGTAGGCCAGACGTGTGGAGGTATGAAAGCCTCGCTACGAATTCCTGTGGCCCTCCGAGAGTATTGACAAGGGTAGCCATATCTTGTGGGACGAAGAACGTATACATCCATGCGCTTGCTTCATAGGTTTCATGACCGGTTGCTTCCAGAAAACAAGAGGTGAAATTGTACAGTGGTGAACAGAGTGAGGGATCCTGGAACCCAAATGTTCCGTTCAGGTATCGGGGCTGTAGAAAACCAACAAACCCACTGTCAACTGTCGAATTCGGATGACTTGTAGTGTTGCTGACGTAGGATATTTGATCGCCCTTGTACATGTTTTTCCAATTGTCAGACCTGTTCAAGTATTTCTCGGCATCTGCCAGATGTCCCAGTCCGGAAGCCATCTCCGCAATACAAAAGTCGTCGTATGCGTATTCGACAGTTCGTGAAACTTGAAAGATTTCAGATTAGCAATATGGCTCAATGCGGGAGGAGGAGAACAGCTCAAAGAACCTCCTTTCTATCTGGACTATGAGGTATTATTATGACCTAGGAATGAAAAGTTAATTTGATTGCTTACTCGATCGCGTGAACGGGCCTCCGCCGTAAGGATCAAAATCGTCCGTCGGGATGTATCCCAGCTGTTTCCAAGAAGTAAGACCTCCACGGCCTTCAACAGCCCACTAGGATGCCGCATAATTAGTAGTCTATTACTCGACGTATGTAAAGATTAACTGGAACGAGCAGTGCTATCTGACTGGTAAAAGAATCCGATGGTCCTTACATCCAGAGGCTCATCTGGAAGTCGCCAATTAGCACATGACTAGGTGCAAAATGAAGTCGAACTTACCTTCGGCATCCGATACAACAGCTTCGTAGCCGGTGGCCCAATCAATACCCTCCGTGATGTTCTTCAAATAAGAATCGGCCAACACTATGTCTGCATTCGATCCTCCTTGTGTGAAGCCTTTACATAATGACATACGGCAATCTGGAAGTTTACCTACAGAATGTCAATAAACGTCCATTTTTGGGGAGTGACGTAATCCTGCCTTCAAATCGGTAGATATCAATCAAGCTCCGCACCATTCTCGCCTGACTGTGAGGGTCAAGCAAGGTTAAAAGTGGATGAATACTTCGAAAGGAGTCCCAAATGCAGTAATACGAGTCGTAGTAAGGCTCGCTGCTTTGCCATAAAGGGTTTTCGCCAGTGTAGTCCTGAGGACTTATCATCGCCCGGTACGCACCTGACCAAAACACGGTCTGAAGCTCATCGCTAACACCTGTAGCATCAACTTGAATCACCGAAAGCTTCTCTTTCCAGACGTCTTCAGCTGCTTTCAGCACCTCGTCGAATCCGAAGTCCGGGATCTCAGTCTCAGCGTTGTGACAAGCTTGGGATACGTTCATAAATGATACTCCAACACGAACCAGTATTTGGTTGCTTGAAGGAGGATGGAATTGTGTCCACGCTCCTGCCGGAACAAGGGGCGTATTGCCGTTGGGACGGATTTGTGCGCTTTTGGGCTGATTTCCTGCCCGATTATTCATGAAGACGCCGGTATCTCTTATTTCTGCTCCGGAAAAATCTGCACAGAAATGAAGATCATAGGTTCCGAGGCCAAACGAGGGGCTGAAAGTTCCGTTACCTGGTAGGTGATTAGTAGTGTGCCAAAAAATCATCAAAATCTAGAAGTAGATGAATGATTCCAAGAGGTGGCAACTCGGACGGATGCTCGAAGAATGCATACCTGTAATTCGTCCACTTGTGCCATCTACCTCAATGGTTCCGTTAATTCGAGACTCTGGTAGATCCGTAAGGTCAAATAAAATCAAGGGGCTGTACGGGAGTGCTGTTTGATTGTTTTGGGATGTGGATGTGTTTGTGGGGAATGTGACTCTGTACAGAGCGGAGTGGTTTGTGACCGTCATCTCCGTGTGAATTGAAGTATTCAAGCTGACCGCAAAATAACCTGGGTGGGCTTCAACGGTTCCATTAATCCTCTGAGAAGCCTGCGGATTTTGGGGATCAGAATATCGCTCAGTTCGGTCGGGATACACTGCATTCATGGCAAGCTACTCACTCGATCCGTCTTCGTGAAAAAGCAGTTATTGAGGATATCTCCCGGACACCCTGTCTGTGGGAAGAAAGGGAAGTTCCCTAGAGATGGTGACTAGGACAATCAGCAAGGTTCGAGCCAAGATCTGGCCACCCTACCCCTCCAGTTCCAGAGTCATGCATGTGCGAGAAGCCTGTGATATCGGAGCTTCCTGATGCGAAACCTCCTTCATTCTCATTGGGATCGTTCACATCTGCAACCGCTTTGGCCATTCCTGATACAAAAGGTTAGCAACTTCAGCCAATGCAGACAGAAGACTGACCGAATGGCAAAGTGGCCCCAGGGAACACATGTCCTAATCCATCAATCAGCTCAATTCGAACCTCACCTCCGATTACTTCGTACCTCCATTGGCAGTTCCAATGAATAGATCAACATATGAGAAGACATCGAATTCCGGCGGTTCAAAACCCAGTCCTATCACTGCCTGGCTTGCCAAGGCAAGAGTGCTCAGTGACTTGCGATTGAATAAATGCATGCTCGTCAGTTTGTCCCACCAGTCGTCAAGGTCCTCCAAAGTCCAGCCAGCTGGGAGGAAGCGGAATTTGTAGCCTGCGATCATGCTGACGTAGTGTGCTGTATGTTAAGCTACCACGTTACAATCCCCCTCATTCACACCGTCCTGGGGGTCCTTGGGGTGGTGCTGCATGCCCAATTCTCGTATCCGGTACGTTGATCGTGTCTGGATCGGCATCGTTGACGCGGATTGCGGGGTATGAAGGTCAGCAGCTAGGTACCTGTAGGAAGGAGGGTAGGCCGAACTGAGGGCGGAGCTGATGCTTGACGCGGGTATTAGGTAGATAGAATGCAAGACCGGTCCTCAACCTATTTCCCCCCACCAGCCCCAGGTGCCCCTATTTCCCGGCTGACATAATTACCCGTACTTGTACATACAGTACCCACAGTACACACAGAATTGGCTGCATCACAACAACATTTAATTTACCCGCGTTTCCAGTACTAAAACAATGTGTCGAAATACGCTTTCTCCTTTATGAATTGATTGTTGCTTGAAACGATAATGTCGCAACCCAAAAGTAAGGTAGATTGCCCGGCAAATGTTGTAGGCAACCGCGATTGCCTGCAAGTCGGAGACTTGATCGAACTCCTTCTTGGAGGCTACTTGTACTAGCGGAAGAGTACGAGTGGTATTACAACAAGATCGTACGACCATAAGAGACAACTCGCTTGGCATATGAGAACGCTTGTCCGTGGAATTCATCCCATCGATTTCCACTACTTGGTGTTGATCTCAGCCTAACCCAATCGCTGGTTACCCCTCAGAATCCTCACCACCTTTTACCACTCTTTAATCCTCGTTACCTGAGTGTCCAGTCTAACATTGAATCTTTCATTAACATTGTGATCTGAAGCCCAAGTGAACAACCAATCAAATAATACAAGCGGCTACGACGGATCTGTCAATACGAAAACAAAACAAATCCCCTTCCTCCGATACCGTGGATGGGCCATTTAGAGCCTTTCTACACTGAATGTTAACCATCCAATTCCTTCTCCAGTAAAGAAGGAATCATTGCTACTATCCTTCGCTCTCCTCTTGAAAGATACTTCAACGTTCCACCCCATCGTCCCTGTCCTCTCCGCGACCTCCATCCACATCTTTTCGAAGCTCATCTCGTCATGCAAGAACTGCGTTCTCCCCTCGCTTTGCTTCCAAGACTTACCTCCCTCCCCGTCACCTATCTTACCACCACCTTCACATCCTACCATTTCTCCCACAAATATCGTCCCTTTCTCTTTGCGCATGAGTTTGACAATCTTGTCGCATATAGATAACTGCTGGTCCCAATTGAACAGATGAAGGAATAGCCCCGCATGAATGATCCCAAATTTGCCCTCCCAGCCTTTCCATGCGTTCCCGAAGACATCATCATCGAATACACTCGCGACAACTAGAGTCCCTTTGAAGCGATCCACGTCGTTGAAGAGCTCGTATGAAGTGCTTAAGAATCGCGGGACGGCGTCAGAGCCGTATAATTGAGACGATGGAATGCCAGCGTCAGCTAGAGAGCGTAGCTCCTGTGCTACGCAGCAACCAAGGTCCAAGATTTCTATTGGTGGAGTGGCTGACGTATGTGGTCCTAGCATGGAAAGGACTTGTTGGTATTTGGGATGCGATGGCAAGTTTAGTGTGAGAAACTTGAACTTGCCGACACAGGGGAATGGAGCTTGTTCCCAAAGCTTATCCCGCTGCAGTGCGTTAATTAGCTGATTAGCCTAATGAGGGGTATTCTTTAAAGGAAAATGAGTAGCTACCAAAGTGTAGACGTGGGAGTCTACATCCTGCGATGAGATCTGACCGTACCTTTCCAAGAGCTTTCTACTTTCAGGTTTGATGTGGCCGGCGATTTCTTGAAAGTACCAGCGATTCTCTTTAGAGAATTTCGACAATGCCATGCTAAGATCTATGTGCGATTACAAACGCCGACGAAATAGATTCAAGAAAAGGAGAGATAGGAGTTGTACGCGAGATATCACTCTCTCTTCTCTTCTTCAATGGAAGATCAGATGTTCCAGAGGTGCGGGTGGGCATTTGTGAGTGTCTACAGTATAAAATCTTTACCTCGGGTAGTAACAAGTATATGATTGGCTGATTTGTGCATTGCCTGATCCTAGTTTAGCCAGAGAAAGAACAACCAAATAAAGGTTTATAGAACGGGAGAAAGACAGGCCGTTCGTAGTCGTGCAAGAAGCTGAAGAAGCGGTCCGATGATAGTAAGGAGTGTTAAAGCCAGGCCGTAGAGAGAGCATCATCACTTGCAGTGATCGCAAAGTGGGCACTTGAAATTTGAAGAGTCTGGGGATAATATGAAAAAACAGACTAGTGCAATCGAAGTATTCCGACGCCTTTCGTTATTGATTGACCGATAAAGCCGAGAGGGTGCATTTAGCACCTCACGGAGCCTTTCTGCGAGCCAAAACATTCTGTGCTCGTAGAAACTGTTGCGGGCATATCCAGCTGGAGGGAAAATGCAGAATGCAGATGGCCTTCCATCATTTGGCCGGTTGACAATTGGCGAATACACTACTGGAATTCCGTACATTCTTTGGTTCCTAATCGTGGCGTACAGTAAAGAGCTGTCATCCCCAAAGCCGAAACCTTCCTGCTACGGTTCACGTGAGTCTTCATATCACCCCAGTGTCAATGTTAGCCCTGGTTACAGGATTTTCGATGCAATTCAGTATTCTCCAGCTAATGCACATGTATTATTCCATGCACTTTCGTTGAATCCCATTTGGTCACAACCCGAAAGCTGATCTGCAACCCACAAAACCCCATGTAGCCATGTCGCAGAAATCCCAGAAGAAAATCGTTTAGAATTTGGAGAAAGCTTTGACAGCCTTACCGGTTCGAGGAAGCACGCGGAGGACATTGAATCGAACCTATGGATAGAATCTTCAGCTTTTGTTCAATTATGAAAAGAGCCAAGATGGGTGCACCTACCGTCTTGCTCAAAGGTCTGCATTGTCCAACAGTAACTTGATCACCTTCCTCAACACGGAAAGCTGGCGAAACGTGCGCAGCCAGGTTCTTGTGTCTCTTCTCGTATCTGGCGTATTTGGGGATGAAATGAAGGTATTCTCGGCGGATGATGAGTGTGCGGTGCATCTTGGTGGAAACAACAGTACCAGTGAGGATACGGCCACGGATTGAGACGAGACCAGTGAAAGGGCACTTTTTGTCTGTGTTGGTTTAAGTCAGCATGCCATCCTCAGGATTTCGCGCTCAATGTTGTCAGAGAGACAGCAGTTCCTCGCCCATCCTTCAATAATGCCATCTCCATCTCGCCAGAAACCCATTTGCGTGTTCTCCCAGATAAGCTCCACGTACCAATGTAGTTTCCTTCAATGGCGGTCTTTGGTGTACGGAATCCCAATCCAACGTCCTTGTACCATCTTCGTCCACCCTTTCCAACTCTGCTGGACTTTGCCTTGGACTTGGAGTTCAAGAAGATATGAGGTTGCTTTTGAAAAGCGCGCTCAGATTGCACGGTGAGTTCGGTGGCCATGTTCGCGGGTGGTGCGGTGTCGAAGATGGCAGTTCGTGAAAATGAAGTTGTCGCTTTGACAGTTGGTCGATTTTTCGCTTGGGCTCGTCCTTGGAGTTTGTGGGTCATGTGACATGTCACGCTAGATAAAGTCAGGCAAGGCTTTAACTGATGCCTTAATATTCGGGCTTCAAGAGACTAGCGCAACGCTAGTGACGCGACTTGCTTGGGTTTGTTTACATTGCCGTTGTTGGAGTACCATAAAGAAAGCTTCGAAGCCCAATCCGACTCTCCACAGTCATATGAGCAATTGAACGGTAAACCAACACTTGGGAGGTCTTAGCTTTAAGCTCCATCCCAATCCAAAATGTCTTCACGAGAAGAAATTACGCTCCCCGCGACCCGTCCAAAGTCTCGGAAATCTCTGGCCCATATCCCATCGTCGCAAGATATGGACCAGGAAAACATGACTGCGGATTATGGCGCATTGGCCGGAGCAAAGAAATTGCCAAAGAAATCACGAAGTAAAAGCATTGGTCCTGGCGGATTAGATGCGCTGAAAGATGCCGCAGGCAATCGTCGCAAGGTATGATCCTAACGTATGGATACAAAGATCCTGCTAACACATTTTAAGTCGCTGGCTTCCGTGCCCCATCCCACTCCGAAATCTATCCTCAAACCCACAATGCCACCTCTGCGAGAAATCCCGGCACATATATCAGCACGGACGACAAGCCCTAAGAAGTCTACTCTGCCAAGCGCAGCAGCGTCTGATGTGGTCATCGACTTTGGTATTGATACTCCAACTGGACCAACAGTAACTGGCGCGGATAGCCTGCCAAATCCATTTCGGGTCGAGGATAGCGCCGCCGTAAACGAGACTAGAGTAACTTTACGGACCGAAGAAGAGCAACATGCAGCGTCTAGGGAACGCGAGGAACGAGAGAGAAAGGACCTGGAGAAGGAAATAAATTCGAGAAGAGATGCGCGAAGAAAGTCTCTGGCTAACCGACGGGTTTCATTTGCACCAGAGGCTACACTGCATACATGGGACGTTGTTGTTGAATACCAAGACTCTACCACATCTTCGAATTCAACAAATTCCACTCGCCGAGCTTCTTCTACTGCTGGGGAGACACACCAACCTCAAATTCCAGGTCCAGTCAGCCCGGATCCATCAGAGGCTCCGTCTACCCCACCGGAGCAAGTCGAAGAACAGACTGAGACTCCCAATCCGGCTCATCAAAGAGACTTGCATCAGAAAAAACGACGGCGAAGCTCTGGTATACCTCCCATGAACTTCAATAACCCTGAGGATGAGGCTTTTTCGTCGAGCCCATTCAGTGGGAGCTCTGCTGACGAAGAGGACGAACTTGTCGATGCCGAAAATGACGAAGGGTCAACTTCTAACAGTGGCTCAGAAGACGATGACGGCACAACGATGAGCATTGATGGAGGAGAGACAACGGACATGTCAATGGCTTCTTTCAAGTCGGGTTCCAGTGGCTCCAGCTTCAGACTGGAAGAGGCTTTGAGATTAGCATCGCGCCAGGCCGGTACCCAAGGCATCGATTTCGATGAGCATGGAGATGCCGAGATGGCCGAATCTGAAGATGGGGAGGTCATTGCATCATTTGCACCCTTTAAAACGAACATCGTAAAGAATTTAGAGTCGAAGCAGGATCAAGAAAATGTCAACCCATTCTCGCCAGCATTCAAGGCCGGAGCTCTAGCACAAGATGAGGATAAGTCGGACGGAGAGGAGATTACTATGGAAATGACGAACGCAGTTGGTGGCATACTTCCCGGGGAGCAGGCTGACGATGATGAAATGTCAATGGACGTGACTCGAGCATTTGGCAGCATTATTTCGAATGAACCGCCAAAGACAAGTTTGAGAAGAAAGTCTGTACAAGCTGGCCGTCGTCAAAGCACCCGCCGAAGATCATCAGGTGAAAGGTCATCCTTGGGAGATGTAACTATGGATCTCACTGTGGCCATGGGCGGGATCCAACCAGCCGAAGACGAGACCGACTCCAAGGACGACGAAGACATGACCATGGAGTTCACTTCTATTGTCGGCGGTGTACTTCCGCAAGGCAATCTTTCTACGAACTCTAGAAGACGATCATCGGTGGCACCATCTCAAAAGGTGAAGAGGGGAAAGCCTCGGGAGAGTTTAGATTCAGCTGCTGGGGATGACACCATGGATATCACAGTTGCTATGGGTAGAATCTTGCCCTCGATCACCGAATCTAGTAGAGGGCCAGATGCAACGCTCGGCATGGACATGACTAATGCTGTTGAGGGCGTTCTTCCGCGACAGCTCAACCCTGGAAAGCGTACTCAGGCCAAAAAAGTCATGGAATTAGAGACTGACCTTGGAAGCTCCCCATTCCAAGCCGTGGTTGCAACCAACTCCCCTCGCGAGGCTCCCGTCCCTGTGCATACTATCGCTTCTGAGACTGGAAGTCCAAGCATGGCCGCATTCCGAGGCAAAGGTATTCGACGTAGTACAGATGCGAGACATTCAACAACTCCCAAATCAAAGACTGACGGTCACACACCAGTCAAGAAACCCACGACTCCGTCTAAGCAGATCACACCTCAATCCTTTCGTCCCACAAGTACTGGGAAGACTCCGCCATCCAAAAATGTTGTTATGCGGACTTCATCCCCGAGGAGGCTGTTCAAAGACGAGATCAAAGTTTCATCAACTCCACAATCATCAGCAATCAAGAACAGGGTAACTCCTAGTAAGCTTTTCCAGAAAGACAAGAACACTGGTGTCGCTACTCCGAACTTCGTTCTCACTCCCCAACGCCGCGTATCTTCTGGTATTGGCATTGATAAGGAGGGGCTTGGCTCACCTCGTGTAGCTTCTCTGCTTGATCGTCGTGGATCGATTGGGGATCATGCACGTTCATTTGTGCCCAGCCTGCCTAATGAGCTCCGTAGTGTTGTTACATTTCATGATCCTCGTGCCATTGAGGAAGAAATTGACAGAGAGCGAGAGCAGGAAGAGAATCGTGAAAATGGACGTAAGATCTTGGAAGTTGAAGCCGATCAAGCTGAGGATGAAAATGATGCCACGTTTAACTTGAAGGAGATGATACAAACCCTGACTCCAAAGAAGAAGTCACTCAAGGGTCGTAAGAGCTTGCATGTTGGCGCTGCCAAGGGCATACTGGGCAAAAGGCCAATAGAACTTGACGAAGACGAAGAGGAGGAAGATAATGGAATGAAGCGTATCAAGGGCCACCAAAGCAGCCCTGTCAAGAACGTCAAGTTGAGAGGTCCTCCATCAAAAGCCGAGACGACCGGGCGTATGACTCGTGCTACTCGGAAGAGTCTGGAGATTTCCAACAATGCCTCTTCAACTCCAAAAACCGCTTCCCCAGAGCAAGTAAAGGTCACCACGCCTCGTGACCACAGACGATTCAAGGATGCCGAGGTACACGCTTCTCACCATGGAATTGTACCTTTTGCGGAAAAGGAAGCGTGGGGAGATCCACAAATCATTGAGGAAAGTAATGGAGAGGACCGCATTCAATTGCAAGACTTCTTGAACCTAACCAGTATTCGTTTCATGGAGCTGACGACTACGAAACGAAGGCATACAATTGCACACAAGACGGCTGATTCAAAGGACAGCAGGCTTTTAGGCATTTCCTTGGAAGACTGCGTTGCTGCTGGAGCTGTGACAATTCCAATGCTCGAGCTCTTCCAACATGTGAGGCCGACGCCCTGCTCTCAATCGAGACCTATTTGCTGACAACTACAGGCTTGCCATGAGCTCAAGAGTTACATCTCCGAAGGTCGGAAGACCATCCGAGAAATTGAGACCGAAACCTTTGAAGAGAACCCCCCTCTTTTCCGCGAATACATTTCAGCTCCGGCAGACATCAAAGTAGTAATGGATAATCAACTGAAAAACGTTAAGACGCATGCCAGATTGCGTAGCAAAAGCATGTGGTATGAATGGCGTTTGACATTGCTCGAGACCCTGAGGGATGGCTTTTTTAAGACGGCTGACGGTATGGAGATGGACGAGGATGCCCTGGCCCAACAACAAACCTTGCTCGATTCTGTCCTTCCTCGGTTGGTCCGGCAGCTGGCGCAACTTGAGCGCGAAGAAATCGACTTGCAATCATCGGCAGAAGAACTCGCCAACTGTGACCAAGCGGAGCTTAGTGAAGCACGCCAGCAGTTGATCACATATGACGCCGATATCGAAGCAAAGAAACTACTGATCGTTGAATTGAGCCGGCAGTTACAGGGCAAGGAAGCCGAATTCAGTACCGGGGTGGAGAGAAAAGAGGCTTGTCTTGAGGACATTCGGAACGCAGAGAAGATCCGAGAAGAGTGTAGAGGGTGGACCTCGAACGAAATCAGTGCGCTTAAAGGTAAGTGCAAGCTTCAGTTCATATGGGCTAAGGACTGATTCAACGCAGCGAAAGTGGACGACATCGAGAAAGAGCATGGTTGGACAGTCACCGGTGTTTCGGGTACCACGATATCTATGACCTATCGAAAGGAAATCGAGCTTGTGTTCGACGCGTCCTCCTTCCAATCGAACAACTCCACTGCTCAACAAGCTTCGAGTTCACGGATTGACCTCTGGTACATTGCGGGTAAGAGGGAGCTGTGCCCTCTCCCACTGACGCAAGAGAAGGAATTCTTTCTACAGAGCATTCGCGACCACATTCGAGGATTGCCTCAGGCACGGACGCAAGTCAAGGACCTGCTTGATACAGTGAGCAAGGGTTGGAATAAGGCGAATGTGGTTGGAGATAACATTCGCCTGCTGAAGACGAGCAATCCAACCGATATCACGAAGACTTCGGACAATTCCGTCTTGGTCACATCGATGCTCCTGATTGCGTCGTTAACGACTAAGGTCCAGATATCGTTCCACTTGACAAGCCACAGTGGAAAAGATGGAATTAGTGTAGAAGCTTTGCCCAACGCTACGGTTATCTATGGGGAGAGGTTCAATGAGCCCAAGATGAGAGAGTTTCTTCTCAACAGGTGCGGTAACACTGTTACAGAACGGGCCGCCTTGTCGAATGCCTCTTGGGGCGCTGCGGTGGCTGAGTTGGGAGATAAGTTACTGGCCCGAGGAAGGAAGTAATTGGGAATAGTGATGACTTTATGATTTTCTTTGTTCTTGGGGGGTAGTGAGGACTCCGTATTCTGTCTAGCTGCCCAAGCGCTATATAGAACTACTACAATACAAGTGAAACGTAAGGAGGTTCGATATATTATACCTCTTCTCTAATGCCCTAACTATACTCGAGAAGAGCCCTTATTAATAAGCTCTACTTAGCTTTAAATAAGTAAAAGACAATGTTATTTACTCCTCTCTTATTCGCACTATTTTATACTACGTTTTTTTGGGTCGAGTCATTTCAACTCTACTTCTGGCTACTTTAACTCTTTAAGGGTATACCTAGTAAGCTCACTTCCTTATCTTATTTATATGTAAGAGTAAGTTTAAGTTATATTAGTTCTAAAATTTCAATATATCCTTATTAACTTATAACTTTCGCAATAAATATATTTAAGACTTATATCCCCCTCTTTTTATAATAGTATATATTAATCTCTTTACTATAGTTGTTAATATTTAAGAGTATATTAAAGCTAATAAGTATACTCTTATTAAACGCAATATTAAACTAGATATTAAAGTTAAGGTAATAGAACTATTTAAGAGTTATATACAAGATAGAGAATATAAGTTAAATCTGGTTTATAATGTATTAATATAAAAGTATATATTATATGCCCTTATATATAAACAAATTTATATAATAGAAAGAGTTTATTAGATATATATAAAGTATAAAAAGCTAAGTAGAGACTAATAAAGTTAATGTAGTTAAAAGTAAAGTTAAAATACTTTAATTCTTTTTTTCTTTATTATTAAGTTTATCAGTTTTAACTAACGCTAATATACTCTTATATTAACTGCGTTTTCACCTTAAATACTTCGATTTTATATATTATATTCTCTTTATCTCTTATAACTAAGTATTATTACTCCTAATACTTTTTCTTTAATTAATTATATTTTCTTTAGAGTAGGCTAGCCAATAGTCTGGTTCGGTCCTAGACCATAGGGTTTTTAGGGACTATATAATAGTTTAGTCTCAAAATCTAAGTTTTTAGAGACTATACTTGGGACTATAATCTTATAGTTCGGTCTATAAACGGTTTGGTCTTAAAACTTAGATTTATAGGGATTATACTTAGGATTATAATCTTATAGTCTAGTCTATAAATAGTTTAATTTGGTCTAGACTATTATAAATAATTAGACTATCTTTATTAATATATAAAATTAAAAAAGTTTTTATATAAAAGTTATAAAGTAATACTTAAGAGTAGTATTATAATATTTAAAATTAAAAAATATTTAATATTTAATTAATTAAATTATAAATAGTCTAAACTAATTTTTTTAGAACTATTATAGTCTAGTTCCAATTATAAATTAAGGATTCTTATATAGTTTAATCTCGATTTCTTAAGACCGAACTATATATAGTTTAGTCTTAAATAAATTTAGAGACTATTATATATATATGGTTTAGTCCCAAATAATTTTAGAGACTATTATATAGTTTAGTCTAGTCTAGATATAAGACCGCGGTTCGGTCCGGCTAGCCTACTTTAGAGATAAGTTATTTTAACTCTAACGCTAGTTAATTTAACTCTATTAGTCTTTATTAGGTATATATACTATAATATATATAATATACTTACGCTTATATAAGAATATTAAAATTGTGTTATTATATTATAGAGCGAATAATATATATATAAGAGTTTGTTATAATATTTAGTAAGTTCGATAAAGAAGAGAAAAGTATTTTAAGCTAAGTCTATAAGAAAAAGAGTATTCTCGCCTAGCTTTAATAAGTGTAAGTATAACTAACGCCTTACCTTTAGGGCTTACTCTTTATATTACCCCCTTCTTTCCGCTTCTTTATTTATAGAGTTCACTAATATAAACCCCTTTTCTTAATATAATTTTTAATAATAAGTAATATTCTATAAGCCTTATTACCTTTATTATTATTCTCTTAACCCGGATTTAATTATAAGGCTATATTACTTATTCCAGGTCGAATTTGTTAGGCTCTAGTCTCTTAAAGGCTAAATCCGCTTATTATTATATAAACCTATTTACTTTTATTATAATTTTCCTAATATTATTAATTAATAAGCTTCTTATTATTATTATTACTTATAAAAAAACTTCTTTCGTTTCTTTTTCTTTAGTTTTTATTTCTTTAAATTAATATAAAAGTAAAGTAAGTCAATATTTAATATAAAGAGGCGAATATTATTTCCCCCTTATATATAATATAAACCCTAAACAATATTAATAAGAATTAAATAATTATTATTATTTATTATATTAATTATATTCTTTTTAGTATTAATTATATTAATTAAGAGACGGGCTATAATAACTTGCCTTCCGGCTAAAACAACTTTTCGAGGGTATACTTAATACCCTTGCTTAGCTATAGTAATTTATATATATAAGTAAAACTAAATTATATATTTTACTAAATATTAATATATTCTTATTATTCGAGAGAAAAGTAAATCGTATAGTATACTAAGAAGAATATTATATATTATAGAATCGAGTATATAATAACTACTCTTAGTCTTTAAATTTCCTTTTTCTTTAGCCCTTATAATCTTTAAGCAACTTAGGTTATTAGTCGGGCAAGCCTTTATAATCTATTTAAGCCTAAATAAAGTAAGTTTTATTACTCTAGTAATAGCGCAAATAATAAAAGAATATATTAATTAATATAAACTAAGTATATAAAGGGAAAAGAGTTATATAAAAGGGATTTCTTTTATATATAAAGACGATTACTTAGAAGATATAGCGATAATTATAAGAGATATATTATAAAGGCAAGTAGTATAAGAAGTTAAAGTTATAATAATAAAACCTTTTAAGGGTTATACCTAAGATAGAGAATATAAGTTAAATTCGGATTATAATAAGTTAGTATAATAGTATATATTACACGCTCTTACGCGCATACAAATTAGTATAATAAGAAAAGCTTCTTAAATATATACTTATAAGTAGGGTTAACTAAGTTGTTTTAGCTGGGAGGCAAGTTGTTATAGCCCGTCCCTTAATTAAGTGTCGCGTAGATAATTGGTCTAATCTTTGAGAAGAAAGGGTTATAAGAAAAGACTACTCGAATAAGCGTATATTAAGTATTATTTAGTCTAAAGAAAGAAAAAGAAGAAGTAAGTCTTCTCTTAAGTATTAAATTACTCTCGTAAAGCTTAGCGAAATAAGTACTTAAATAGAGCTTAAGTAATTATATAATATAACTAAATATTTAATAAGTATAATTAGATATTTTATAACTATAAGATTAGTTAAGCCTTAATTTTATAATATACCCCTTAGTTATTATAAAGAAGTCTAAAGACCTTTTATTTTATAATAACTATTATTTTATAATCTTTAATCTCTTATATTCCTCAAATAGCTTTAATTTAATATATTAAAATATATACTTATATTCGAAGTCAATTATAAGATATAGTATATATTTGCTTATATAGCTTGTAAGTAAGTTCCCTATACTCTATATATATATAGATTTCGATTTGTAAATATTAGCGTTTGTTTTATTTAATTGTTTAATATAATTAATTTAATTAGAGATCTTATACTTAGTAATAACTAGTATTATAATTAGTTTTAACTAATATCTCTTTTATCTCTTAGCCTTACAAATAATATAAACAACGCAAATAATATAAATAATATAAACTTTATACGTTATTTAATCTTTATAGTTGCCTTAATTAATCTAGTGACTTAATACGCTTTTAATTATACTAATAAGCGTATAGCTAATTAGGCTATAAATATAAAATCGCGATTTCGCAACCTTTTAACCTCTGATAATAATAATAAATAATAACGTTAACTTTTAATACTATTATAATAATATACTATTACTATTCTATTAATAGCTCTTCTATCTTCTTATTAATTATTAATATAAGTAATACCTTAAGTAATAGTACGAGTAAAAGCTTAAGTAGTTAATTATCTTCGTTTGAATTTTAAGTTTAATTCCTAAGCTTTATTTAATTATTACTTTATATTTAATAATTAATATAACTAACCTCTTTACTATATAAGGCTTTAAAGAAAGAGTAAGTAAAGACACTTATTAATCCTTTTATTACCGAATCTAATAATCTCTTTTAATTTCCCTATTCTTTTACTAACAATTATAGCGATAATAATAATTGTAATAATAATAATAATAATAATAAAAAAGAAAAAAATAAGGAAAACGAAGCTAAAGAAGATAAAGATAAAGAAGATAAAGATAATCTAATCTTATCTCTTACTAAGTTACGTAATCGCTATTACTAGTTTTTGCGCTTATTACTTATATTAACTCTTATTCTTATTACTCGTCTAGATAATAGTCTTATTTATTACTTATATAATTAGACTACTTGCCTTAGTCTTTATTCTTTTATTTTAAACGATTATATTCTAAATATTCTAGACGATTATATTCTAAATACTCTAGACAATTATATTCCGGATACTCCTTCTCGTTATTCTTATAGTCTTACTTATAGTCTTAATACTCGGCGAGATTAGCCTTGCCTTAATTATTTATCTTCTTTAATAGCTAAAAAATCTAATAGTCGTTACTTTAAGAATTCCGTTATATTATATAATAATTAGTATTACTAATACTATATATACTCTTGCGTTCTAATCCCTATTAGTATTCTTTTATATACTTAACTATTTTATAATAAGTATTCTTATTAAGAAACTAGCTAGAGTTTTAATTAAAAAGTATATTAAATATAAAGTTTTTATTTAATTAATATTAATCTTTATATAGAAAATAAAGTAACTAAAGATTATTATTTAGACTATACTAAAGATTAGTAATTTTATTAATTCTACTAATTATACTTTAAGAATTAGTACTTATTAATATAAGGATAATAATAACAATTAAAGTCTTACTTTTTATTATATTAGAACTCTTCCTTTTAGTTTTACTAATTCGAAAACTAGTAAGTAAGAAATACTTACTTAAACCTTTACTACTTATATAAATACTATATATAGTCTAAGTAATTAAGGTAGCGAATAATCTACTAATAATCTAAGGAAATACTAAGTAGTCTTTTATAATATATTTTTATTCTTCTTTTTTTAATATTAGAGTAACTTAGTAATAATACCTAAATAAGTATTAATTTATTAAATTCCCTTAACTATAAAAATAAATAACTTATAAAATAAAATATATAATTATTAATTATATTATCTTATTATATTATAACTTTAAAGTATAGAAAACTTTACTTAGTTCTTTTAGTTAATCCTACTAGTATTTATATAAAATTTTATAATAGTCTTACTAGTATCCTACTAAATATACTATTAATCTATCTAATCTTAGTAATATTTAGCTAGAATCTTAATAGATTTTATTAATATCTAAAAGATATTTAATTATTAATCTCTAATCCTTAATTATATTAATTAAATACTTAGTCTAATCCTTAGAGATCCGTTTAATATTTATTTATTAAACGCTAATTAATTAATACTTTTATATAATTAATACTTTAGATCTTATACTTTCCTAAGATTTTTAATCTTTTTATATATATCTTATAAATTTAATAAAGCTTAGAAATACTTAAACTTATATTTAAAAAGATTTTTAATAAGCTTATTTACTAGTATTTCGCTAATTAGTAAGTATATTACTTTAAACGTTTTAAATTTATACTCTTAGTAAAGTTATATATTTTAAATATTTATATATTATAGCTTAGTTATAATTCTCTTATTCTCCCTTATAATTAATTTAATTATTTATTAATTATTATAAAAGATCGTCTAAAAGTCTTTAAGTAAGAGTTTAATCTCTTTAAAAAATCGTTATAATACTATTATTTCTTTAGTTATATATTTTACTCTTAAGAGCTTTACTTAAGTAATAAACGTTAATATTATTAACTATCGAGTTACTTTTTAAGTAATAAGTCCTCTAAATAAAAATATCGTATACCTATAAGATAATTACTAAGTTTTAATATCGTTTATAAATAATACGTCTAATATAATTAATAACTAGTTTTCTAAGCTTCTTTTATATTAAATAATAAGATAATAAGTTCTTTAAAGATATTTAATTACTTAATTAACTACTTTTATATATTATATATTAGGGTTTATTAAGAATTAAAAGAGCTAAGAAGTCGCGAAGGCAATATTTACTTTAATTATAATTGTAATATAAAAAACTAATTCTACTCTTTCTTAATATACTTTAATAAAGCTTAGTATTATTATCTTTAGGTTTTTAATAAGCTTAGTTTTTAAGAGTAATATAAATAAATATTTTTATTTAACTAAATTAAACTTTCGAGTAATCTTTTTAATATAAGTATTATAAAGTAAAGAGATTATCTTATTATTTTAATCTCTAATTATATAAATACTTAAAAACTATTAAATATCTTTTAAGTCTTAAAGCTTATACGACTTCTTTAGCTTTTTAGTAAACTTATATACCTTTTACTTATTTCTTTTATAATATAAAATTAGTATATTATTTATATAAAAGACTATAAAAATCTATTAAGTAGAGTTATAAAAGAGGCACGGCTTTTTCTTACTTTAAATTAACTCAAGAGACTTAATTATTAAAGAGAAGTCTTAATACTAAAGAGCTAAAGAGTTTTATAAGCTATATAAAGCTTAATCGATCTCTATATAAAACCTTACTTTCTTAAAGTCTAAAGAAAGCTAATATATTACTTATACTCTTTTATCGTTTTATAAAGTATTAATAAAAGTATTAATAATATTATATTATTTAATTTTAAAATCGAAGTAAGCTATAATAGTTATAATTACTTAAAACGAACAAGTAGTAAGCGTAATAATATATATAGAAATAATTAAATCTTTTTCTTAAAAGTTACTATAAATAATAATCCGAGACTTATAGCGAATTATAAAACCGTCTAAGTTTACTTTATAAGTAAAGACTTATTTTAAAGGAATAACTTTTAAATTAATTAAGCTTACTTTAATTTATCTTTAATAATTTCTTAGCTTTAAATTCTTAATTTTTAATCTTATATCTTAAATAAAGTAATTATTATATTTATATATCTCGGGATTACTTTATAACTTTAATACTTTTAAAAGATCTTTTTAATAAACTCTTTTTAAAGCTAAAAGTATCTTTCTTCTTAAAGTATTATTTATTAAAACAAAAGTAGAGATTACTATATATATTATTTAAACTTGTTTTTTATAGCTTAAGTCCTTTTAAAATATTAATAAAAACTTATTATACTACTTTTAGCTTAATTCTAAAATCGAGATATATATCGAAATAATATATAATATACTTAGTTCGTTCTTGTTTAAATCTTTTTTAGAAACGATTTATAACTTAAGCTATTAATTTTTTTATATTTATCGTTTTAATTTACTTAATTAGTATATCTTATAATTTAAGACTCTTATTATTAGGATATTGCCTAAAAGGCTACTTTTTATTACTAAGAGACTATTACTTATAGCTATTTTATAATCGCTAAAGCTAAATTCGCTTTATACTAGGCTAAGTAGTTCTTTAGATTAGTATATAATTACTTAAGAGATTAATCGTTTACTTGTATTTAAGTACTTATTTAATAACTAAGTTAATCCTCGAGTAACTATACTCTTATTTAACTTACTATTAATATAATTACTAATTATAAGTATTCTTTTAAATAAATAATTGTTATTACTTCTTTTAATTCCTATTTGTAAGTTTACTAGCTTAAGTGTTTATTTAAGAGTTAAAAGTTTAATTTCTTTACTTACTTTTAAGTTCTAACTCTTATTATCTTTACTTAAAAGCTTACCCCTTAGAATCTCGCATATAAAATCTTTTAGTATAGTTATAACTTCTCTTTTAAAAGAAAGTATCTCGTTTATAAGAAGATATTTAATAATTCTATTAGTAGTATTTTAAATTCTATATTCTTTAATTAGAGAAATAATAGCTTTGGCGCTTACTAAGGGCTATTACTCTTATGTCTCTTAATTAGGAATATAAAATTTAGTTTTATCGAAGGTTACGTTCCTTATAATAATTACTCTTTTAAGTTAAAGCACCTAGATCCTATATATATTAGACGCGATATATTTAACTAAGTATCTAATATATACTCGGAGAAGTACTTTAAATACTCTTTTATTTTCGCCTTCTTATTATACTAGGTAAATATTATTAAGAATTCTAAATAAATAAATAAAAACTAGAGATAATACTTTATTTATTATATACTTTATATACTTAATATTAAGGCTTTTTTTTAGCTATTTTATTTAGTAATTATAAAGGTCTAATTATACTATTACAACTATATAATAACTTATAGCCTAAGGCTTAGTAGCTAGGCTATAAGAGAACTATAAGTAGAGATTACAGGAGTAAGAGTTATTTTATAGTCACGTAATTAGATTAGTCGTCTTAAAAGAATTAAAATACTAATCTAATTAATTATATTAATCCCGGGTTATAAAGGTTTTATATAAACAAGTAATATTTCCTTAATAAATAAAAGCTTTATACGTAACTTAAATAAAGTATCTTTATATATACTTAGTAACTCGTAAAAGTTATATATCGCTTAATTACTAATTAACTTCCCTACTTACTTAACTTAACTAACTTACTTATAATTTATTACTAAGAATTAAGGTTTATTATACTTTAAGTACTAATACTAATAAGTATTAGAGTATATATTAATTAAGTAATAATATCTTTAAAAGTAAGAAGTTCTAAAGGCTACTAAGCTAAGGAACCCAAGAGACTTATAATAGTAAAGATACTTATAATAAGAGAAAGACTTATAATAATAAGGGAAATTAATAAAAATATTAAGTATAAGATAATTAACTTATTTATAAGAGAACAAAACTAGCTCTAGGGCTTTATCTTATAGCTTCGACTATATATAAAGTTTAATAGAAAATGGTTTTACTCTCTAATAAAACGAGTCCTTTGAATAATAACTATATCAAAAGAAAAAGTACTTAACTAGATTAAGGGGTTCTTAAATAATTACTTTACTAATACTAATAATAAAGGATAACCTATTAGAGTTATATAGAAAACTACTTTAAAAGGGGGCGGGCTAAAATAACTTGCCTCCTGGCTAAACTAACTTATTTAAACCTACCCACAAGTATATATCTAGAAAGCTTCTCTTACTATACTAATTAGTATATGTGCAAAAGCACAAAATATATACTATTATACTAACTTATTAAAATTATAATCCAGATCTAACTTATATTCTCTATCTTGCGTATAACCTTTAACTCTTTCTTCTTCGATTACCTTTTTTTATAATATACTTCTGTTATAAAATTAAGGCTCAACTAATCTTATAGTTATAGAATATCTAATTACACTTATTAAATATTTAGTTACGTTATATAATTACCTAAGCTTTATTTAAGTACTTATTTCGCTAAGCTCTATAAGAGTAATTTAATACTTAAAAAAAGACTTATTTCTTTTTCTTTTTTTTTTAGACTAGATAATACTTAATATACGCTTATTTAAGTAGTCTTTTCTTATAAAACCTTTTTTCTTAAAGATTAGACTAATTATTTACGTAATAGTTATAAGCCTAGTTCGCGTAATACTTAGGAATTATTTATTCTAAAAAGTATATTATAATACGTTATTACACGAGTAGATTTGAATATATAGCTTTGCCTACTAGAATAAACGAGTTAACTCTTACTAACTCTTTGAGAAGAATAACCCTTATATTAAGGTTTTCTCTAATTAAAATAATAACTAATTATTTGATTTATTTTATATACGATTACTTAGAAGCCTTTAAGTAAAGTATTAACTATTTTATAATATATCTACTTTATATATAGGCTGGCCAATAGTCCGGTTCAGTCCTAGACCGTAGGGTTTTTGGGGACTATATAATAGTTCGGTCTTAAAATCTAAATTTTTGGGGACTATACTTAGGACTATAGTTCTATAGTCCGGTCTATAAATAGTTTGGTCTCAAAATCTAAATTTTTAGGGACCGTACTTAGGACCGCGGTCTTATAATCTAGTTTATAAATAGTTCGGTCTTAAAATCTAAATTTTTAGGGACTAATTTTAGATTATAGTCCTATAGTCTTTACTAAGAATAGTTTAGTCTAGGACTATACGACCGCAAGACTATACTTATTTTAAGAGTAATATACTATAGTAATAGTAATAAATATATATAACGTAATTCTCTAAAGTAAAAGTAAATTATAATTCTAAAATTACAAGTAAAGCCTATTACTCTTAATACTTAGCTCTTACTTAGAAAGAACCCCTTAATTTATTAATATTAATACTCCGACGCCTTTTTCTCTTTTATTATAGTAAACGTTTTACCTCCTCTTCCTTATTATCTAAAACTATAGCTATATTTGTAATCTCCTTTTTAGTTTAGTTTATATTATTACTTGTATAGAGAGTATTATACTTATAGTTTATGTTTTACTAATTATTAGTAAGAGTTTATTTATACTAATTAAAATACTTTATAATTATTAACTTTATAATTGTAATTAAATATATTTACGCCCTATAATAGTTATAAAGATTACGAGCCAGATTAAAAATTCTCTTAACTCTAATACTAGCGACTAAGAAAATTAGTTAAAAGAAATAATACGTTATTATTTGTCGTTACTATATTAAAAGGTAATATACTTAGAACTACTAGTATATCTCGGGTTATAAATACGATAAAGGGGAAAGCCGGCTCTAATTTCTTCTAAATTATAAGAACCGATATATTAGTATTATCTTATATAATTAGACTAGTAAGGAAGTAGTTAGCCTTAGTATTTGGCCTCGCGGTCGCTATATATATACCCGGCGTATCTCTATTAAGTTAGAATACTATATTTAAGCTTTAGGTTCTTAAAGTAATAATTAGATTATTCTCGATTAAAAGAGCTTTTATTAATATAGGCTTATACTTTTCCTCCTAGTACTAAGCGAATAGGCGCTTATACTTCCTCTTAAGCTATAGTATCCAATTAGTAGATTTAAAGATATTAAGCTTTTAAGTAGGGTCTAATATCCCCGTAAAAGCGTATTATTACTTTACTAGTCTATTAATATAAGAATAATATAACTTTAGAGACTTAAGCCTAGCGCTAATAGTAGTAACAAACACGTAAATCTATAGGTTAAGGACTTAATCTTTTTTTAATAGCTTATCTTGCAAATCCTCGAGATAATTAAATAAGCTATTATAAATATTTTACATATAATTAATAGTTATATCTATATTAGAACTAACAAGTATAATAAAGGAGACAAAAGGTTAAAGTAAGACTATAAAGTACTTTAGCTTCTTCTAATTTATATTTATAAGAGTAAGACACTTAAGTATAGGGTTATTAACTATTTTTACCTTAAGCTAGGATTTTAATAATACCTGTAAACGTATTACTCGTAATATTATATTATAAGTAGAGTTTTACTTAATATTAATATCTTTCTTTAAGCGTAAGAGTCGTTTTCTCTCTACTTTTAATTGCTTTATTAGTAATAGCTTTATTCTCCGGCTCGATTGGCTTACTAAGTTTCCTAAGTTGCGTATCTTTTAAAAATATTCTTATTAGCGTTACTATAAGACGTTACTATAAGTAAGTGTTCTAACCTTTTAGATTATAGCTATAACCGAATTAATATTACTTAATTCAAGCTAATTTATATTATCCTTATCGTTAAGTTTTTCTTCGCTTAGGTTTACCTCGAGTATCTTTAGTATCGTCTTTATAACTAACTATATAATATACGCAAGGCAAAGAATCTTTATCGCTTTATAGTTCTATATAGACGATACCCTAGTAGTAGCTTTCTCGAGTATTACTATAAGATCCCTTCTTATCTTACTATTAGTTATAATACTATTAGTTATAATATAATATAACCTATTTGTTAGCTAGAATCGTTATAAGACGTTAAAAACTATTTTTACTATTACTTTCTTAATATACTCTCCCTAGATATACTTAAACCTAATAAGAACCTCCCTCTACTACTAGTCTATTATAATATAATATATTATAATAGTAATAAACGATCTAATAAAAGGATTCTATTATTTATCTAAAGCAATCGATACTCTACTTTTAGGTAAGAGATCCTTAAATATATATACTATAGTATAAAGATACTTATTATCTAAATTAGTTCGAATAGTAATACGACCGGGAAGAGAAACTCTTAGCCGGAGTATAGTAAATAGTTTCTGAATTTTAGGGTTTTCGATAAACTAAAAGAGTAAATTTGCTACTATAATATTAATATATAGTTGCTTTTTCTAATAATCATTTATAAAGGCTATAACGGAATCCTAGAGGTATTATTAGATATTTTTTAAGAATAGTATATATACTTATTACTATAAGTATTTCTCCTTCTATAATCTTCTTTTAGTCTTTAGTTTCGTTATACTTGTCTTAATGCCGGGAGAGTATAGATATACTACTATTGCCTTTTTATAGCCTAGGGTGCGTATATACCTTTTAGTAACCTTTATATAATACTTTTAGGAGTATAGTTTTTAGCTTTATAGCTTAATGAAATTTTCCCTATATTTTCGACCCTTATATATACGTCTAAGTAACTTACTTAAACCGTTTACAATTTACATATCTAAAAGTCTTATTTAACTATTAGCTCTCTTACTTCTTTGCTTTCTCTAAATACTAAATAGTATATTACTTATCGAGACTAAGTTTAAATAGTAGAAGCCCCGACTTAAAGGGATTGGTATTACTATTATTATAATTATTTTACTTAATTATAAAGGGAGTAGATTTTACTTGGGTATTTATAATATATTAAGAAGACTCGGCCTCTATTTGACTTATACTAACTTTTATAAGAGAAGGGCTATAATTAGAACGTATAGCTTATAAAAAGTAGACAAAGTATTATAATAAGCTTAAAGATAGAAAATAAATAATTAAAATAGGAAACTAACTTTAAAAGTTACAAGTAGAACTTAAAAGAGAAAAGTACTAATATAAGAGGATATAATAATAAATATACCCCCCTTTTCGACTTATAGAGTAATAATAGATAATAATAGCTATATGCTTATTTAGTTATAAAAAGGTAATTAGCCTAGTATTTTAAAAACCCAAATACTTAAGTAAGTATAGCCGATAGTAGCTAACGCATTACCCTTAATAGTAGAATAAGAAATAAAGTAAAAGTTATACTCTCTTTAATTAATGATTACTTTATACTTAAGTAAATAAGTAATACCTTACTCGGCTAGAATACGAGAGTATTAAGTAAAGTATTATTATTACAATTAGCGGCTAACGTATTACTTTAAGTAGCGGGATAAGAAATAAGGTAAAAGTTATACTTAAGTATAGTAAATAAGAGCTAAAGTAAAAGTTATACCTTAAGTAACAAAATAAGAGATAAGGTAAAAGTTATACCCTAGGTAGCGGAATAAGAAATAAGGTAAAAGTTATACTTAAGTATAGTAAATAAAATATAAGGTAAATAGTAATAGTAAATAATAACGGGATATAAGCCTAATTTCGCTTAAATATAAGATAAGTAAGCTAGGAAAAGCTTAGAAGTAAATACATTCTAAAGAGTAATAGTAAATAGTAACGGGATATAAGTCTAATTTCGCTTAAATATAAGATAAGTAAGCTAGGAAAAGCTTAGAAGTAAATACGTTTTAAAGAGTAATAGTAAATAGTAATAAGATATAAGCCTAATTTCGCTTAAATATAAAATAAGTAAGCTAGGAAAAGCTTAGAAGTAAATATATTTTACTTGCTTATAAATACGTTTTAAGATTTTTATTTATTTTTAATAACGAAGTCTTTTATCTTCTTATCCTTATCCTTATTCTCTTTATTCTCTTTATTTTTACTAATTATTACTTTAAAGTTATTATTATTACTATTATTACTCTCTTCTTTACTTCCTTTAATTAGCTCGTTAGGATTAATATCTTCCCTATTCTATTTTTTAATAAATTAAGTAATATTAATAGGATTACTAGTATTCTTTATAAACGTTTATAACTCTTCTTTTAATATATTAGGCTCGAGGTATTAACTTGCTATAATAATATAGCGTTTTTAGCGTTTGATAAGAGGCTTTAAGTTTTTAGTAAAAGTCTCTATAATAGTATTCTTAGTTAAAAAATCTAATTGCTTTTTTTTACTATATAAATTTAATTACTAATATATTAATTAGTATATAAACTATAGTAGGAGAAGAATATAAAAAGACTTTGACTTACTTTTAAATAATGCTCTAAGAGCTTTATCTTCTCTTCTTTCTCTTCCCGATCGATTTACTATATTATAGAATTCTCTTTATTAATTACTATAGTAACTTTGGTATCTATATTAATACTAGCGAGAGTATAAAAAGCTATAAGTTAATTTTATATAATTTAAAGCTCCGATTCTTTTTTTATATCAAATAGGTTATTCTAGTCTAGCTTCTTAGTTTAGATCCTTTGTATATAATCGCAAGCCTATAATTACTTTATTAATATTAGATTATTCGAATAAGTATTTAAAACTAACCTAACGATTTGTATTTTATACTTTCTCTTATAGAATATAAGAGGTCTTTAGCGCGTTAAAACGGCGTTTATTAAAAGTAAAAAGATAATTTATAATATTAGTTGTCTTATAAGAAATAAATACGTATTATATTATTATATACTATTACTATATTCCTATTAGTAAAATATATTATATACTATACGAAATTAAATATATTAATTAAGTTGCGAAAAGTCGAAAAAAGTATAAAGAGAGAAAGAAGTAAAAAGGTAAGGCACTTCTTTAAATAGTAAATCACTATAAATAAATTTCTTTATTCGAAGGTATTATAATTTACTATAATACTAAGAGTTATAATATTAAATTAAAATGTCCTATAACCTAATTTCTAGATAAAACCTTACAATTCGCGGTTTTTAGCTTTTAACCTTTATATTAAAACATCAAATTTCCAAGTAAGCCCTAAACTTTAAATTATATACTTAAAGTACCTAGTAACGCTCTATAGTAACTATATTAGTATTCTTATAGTCGAGAATAGTCTTTAACTTTAATAATTTAAATTTTTAAAGTATATCTTTACTTTTAAAATCTTACTTTTACTATCGCGTTAAAAAAGGCTCTTATAACTTTAAGACCCTAAGTATCTAAGAGTAATATACTATAATAATAATATTAACGTTCTTATAATCGAGGATAGTCTCTAAAACGGTCTTAAACTTTAAAAATTTAAATTTTTAAAGTATATCTTTACTTTTAAAATCTCACTTTTACTATCGCGTCAAAAAAGGCTTTTATAACTCTAGGACCCTAAGTATCTAGGAGTAATATACTATAGTAACGATATTAACGTTCTTATAGTTAAGGACAATCTCTAAAATAGTCTCAAACTTTAAAAATTCAAATTTTCAAAGTATATTTTTACTTTTAAAATCTCACTTTTACTATTGCGTTAAAAAAGGCTCTTATAACTCTAAGACCCTAGGTATCTAAGAGTAATATACTATAATAATAATATTAACGTTCTTATAATCGAGGATAATCTTTAAAATAGTTTTAAACTTTAAAAATTTAAATTTTCAAGGTATATCTTTACTTTTGAAATAAGACTCTTAAGAGTAATACTCTATAATAACGCATCTTAATAGTAAATCGCTATTATAGCACGTACTAAGTAAAAGGTAAAAAAAAATTAGAACCTTAATATAAGTAATATAAGTTTAATAGTATTATATTATTATTCTTCTTATATTATAGGCAAGAGTCGTATAAAGAAATATAAAGCTAAGAAGGCAGCTTTTAAGGTAAGGAACCCTAGATAAGAGTATAATAGTAAGAAACTAAGAGAGATTACTAAATATCCTTGGCTTACTAAGGTAAAAAGTAAGTTTTTACTCCTTCTCTTATAGTAATAATACTAATAATTATAGGACGAGCTTTAAATAAGATCCGCTACTATTAGAAAGTAATTAGCCTTTTGCTTTTAAAAGTACTTTTCTAGCGTATAATTAGAGATATTACTAACGATATTACTAAGAGTCAAGATATTCGCTTTTAGTCTTCTATTATTCTTACTCTTTAAGAGGCTATAAAGGCATATCTTATTTCTTTTTTTAAAGGTAAAGTTATTTTTATTTATATTAATAACTATACTTACGTTTAATAGCCGCTAATCTATATGCCATTTATATACACCGGGTTATTATTTAAAATAAGGATATATAGTTAGTTTAATAGTTTTATACCTCGTCTATAGTTAAGGGTCACTTTAGTAGTAGCTAAATACTTATATATATAAAAAAATAGAATTAAGGCTATATTTAAAAAATAATTAATTACTCTTATTATAAGATTATATTAATAATGTAAATTATCTACTAAGTATAGTAATAGCAAATAATAACGCTTTACGCTATAGAAATACAAAATAGAGATTTTTATTAATAAATTAAATCTTAAAAAATAAAAAATAATTATATACTTACTTTTTATTTATTAACCCTAATTACCTTATTAATCTTAACTATCTTTTAGGTCTTATAACTATCTTTAGTCTTATAGTCCTATAGTCCCAAATCGAACGGTTTAGTCTTAGGAGATTAGGACTAAACTATATATAGTCCGGTCTTATATAATTTTAAGGACTACGTAATAGTTTAGTCTTAATCTCCCGAGACTAAACTATTTATAATTTAGTCCCAAATAATTTTAGGGACTATTATATAGTTTAGTCTCGATTTCTTAAGACCGAACTATATATAGTTTAGTCCTAAATAAATTTAGGGACCGTTAGTATATATAGTTTAGTCCCAAATAATTTTTGGGGACTATTATACGGTTTAGTCCGGTCTAGTCTAAAGACTGTAGTCCGGTCCGGCCAGCCTATTTATATAATATAGCGATTTTAGTTAATATTTAATTAAAGACTTAATTAGAGTAGCTAGAATAGTACTCTTCTTTTTATTATAATATAAAATTACTTAGTATTTTAGAATATATAAATCTAATAGTTCTAAATACTCTAATATACTTTACGCTCCCTCTAAAGGTAATAGAATTAAAGTAAATAATTAAGGAGCTAAATATAATCTAATAGCTTAAGCAAATTAAGTTCGATCTTATAAAAGTAATAAAAGTAGAATAAGATTATATTAAAATTGTAAATCGAACGCGTAATAAGACTCTAATAACCTTTAAAAAAACGCTCTTTACTTTAAAAGAAGTAAATCTTAAACTAGAACTAGTTATTCCTTTTAAACTAATTATTATTATTATAATATATAATAATATTCGGGGTTAATACTAAGCTTACTCTAAGTTAGTTATATAAGAGCGTAAAGAATAAGATAAACAATTACGGGATCTTCTAGTAATCTCTAACTAAGTGAATTTATTTGTTAATAAAGAAATATTACAAGTAATTAAGACTAGATTAATACTTAGTAATAATATAAGCTTATAATTACTTTTAATTAAACTTAAAAATCGCATAGCTTTAATAAAAGGAACCTTTATAGCTATAGCTTAATAAACTTATTAAAAAGTCTTAAAAGAAGGTTAAAAAAGCTTGACTAATCGCTTTAAATAGTTTTTAAAGTAAGAGAATATATTAACTATTACTCGTATATATAAACTTTTAAATATCGAGCTAAGTTACCTCTTAGTTATTAATTTCTTAAAAGCAATTAAAAGAATACTCTTAAAGTTTACTTGCGATTAAATAAATAAAGTAATTATAACTTAAGAAATAAGAGAAGTAATTATTAATATTAATATCTTAAGACGACTCTTTTTAGCTTACTTATATAAGTAATTACTAGATATAAAATTAGTAAAATCTCGTTTAGTAATAATTACTCTTAGAAATTCTTTAAAATAAGATTAATCGCTAAGTCCCTTTAAATATAATTATTTATACCTCCCGAGAAGTAAAAAGTATTCTTAGAAACTAAAGTCTTATAAACGCTTAGAAGTAATAATTATTAGAATAACTAATTATAAGTTTAAAACTAAGCTTAGTAACCCCGAAAAAAATAAAATTAAAGATCGAGTAAAAAGTAGCTATTAAAAATAACTAATCGAAAAGAAAAAGTAAAAGTAATACCTTAATAAAATATTAAACTCGAAGAAATAATAAAGTAAGTACTTAAATAAAGTTAATTATATAATTATTAATCTAGACTTACTTAAAAAAGCGGGTTATAGGATTTATTCGACCTTTAATTCTCTAAAGAAACACTTACTTTTTAATAATATACTCTTCGATAATTATAAATTAATATACTTAGTTAATATAAAGGACTTACTTAAGCCTAATTCCTTCGTTCTTTCGATTAGTAATAATATAATCAAAGTTAGTTTAAATACTCTTCTAATTATTAAAAGAAGTACTCGAGTAATTAAAAATCTCTTTAATAAGCTAAAAAGACCTTATATATCTAATCTTACTCTTTCGAATATAGTTATAATTAATAGTTTTTACGTAAATATTATTTTAAAAGCTTAGATACTTAAGGTAAGGGTTTAGTTCTATAGACTTAATTATTTATTAAGATATAAGAGTATTAATTCTAATATTATTATACTTAATATAAAACGTAAATTTAACTTAGTTTTCCTTAAATATAAGCTACTTACCTCTTGCCTAGGTTCTCTCCTTATAATTCTAATATATATAAGACTAGTAATAATATACTTAACGATTAAATAATAACTAAAGAAGTCGTTTAAACAATTAAGAGATTACTTAAAACCCTAGAGCGATTTAATTAAGCTTTAGTATTAATAAGTAAAATACTCTAAACTAAAAGTCCTCGAGTTACTTATAAAAGCAACTAAAAATATAATTATTAAGGGAATACTAATTATATATTGTAAAGCTTATACTCTTACGTTAGCTAAGAAGCAAATCTCTTACTAAGTATTATACTTTAAATCGCTAAGACTATTTTAAAGAATTATTTAGGATCTCTTTAATTTCCTTAAAGTATATAATAGTATTAGCTAGATTCTATTAATTAAGGACGAGTTTAATAGAAAGTACTAGGAATTTATACTTATAAAGAAACGTAAGATTATAATTATAAACTCGATCTCTTATTTTAATATATAAGTAAAACGCTAATTTAGACTATCGATTTATAAGATTAAGAGTAATTAAGACACTTTAGTAATCTCTTCTTTTAGTATAATAGATTTTAAGCAATAGGCCAATATAAAAGGAATCGATATAAAATTAGTACTAGCTTATACTTATAAGCCTACTAGTATAATCGAGAAAGCTAAGAGAAATATAATTAAGAAATCGATTAGAATAAAACTTATTACTAATCTCCCGGAAAACCTTTAGCTAGAGATATATAAAGTAGTAATTTACTTATATACTATTCTTCCTTTTAAAGCTTATAAGTAACGCTTACTAAACGAAGTCTTATACTTATAGTTTTAGAATTACTTTAAGTAATATAATTAAGCGCTTATATAATAAGTAATAACTAATCTTAGACCTAACTAGAATAAGATTTATACTTATAGTACTTAAGTATATACTCTAAAGAAAAAACAATAAAAAAGCGAAAATAAAAGAGTATTTAAAGTACTTTCTTAAGTATATATTAAATACTTAGTTAAATATATTATATTTAATATATATAAGATTTAAGTACTTTAACTTAAAAAAGTAATTATTATAAGGGATATAACCTTTAATAAAACTAAATTCTATATTTTTAATTAAGAGATATAAGAGTAATAGTCTTTAATAAGCGCTAAAGTTATTATTTCTTTAATTAAAGAATATAAAATTTAAGACACTATTAATAGAATTATTAAATATCTTTTTATAAACGAGATACTCTCTTTTAAAAGAGAAGTTATAATTATATTAAAAGATTTTATACGCGAGATTCTAAAGAATAAGCTTTTAAGTAAAAACGATAAGAATTAGAACTTAAGAATAAATAAAGAAATTAGACTTTTAACTTTTAAATAAATACTTAAGCTAATAAACTTATAAATAAGAACTAAAAAAAGTAATAACAATTATTTATTTAAAAGAATACTTATAATTAGTAATTATATTAATAATAAGTTAAATAAAAGTATAATTACTTAAGGATTAACTTAGTTATTAAACGAGTACCTAAGTATAAATAAACGATTAATCCCTTAAATAGTTATATACTAATCTAGAGAATTACTTAGCCTAATATAAGGCGAATTTAACTTTAGTAATTATAAAATAGCTATAAGTAATAGTCTTTTAATAATAAAGAATAGCCTTTTAGATAATACTCTAATAATAAGAGTCTTAAATTATAAGATATATTAATCGAGTAAATTAAAACAATAAATATAAAAAAATTAATAGTCTAAGCTATAAATTATTTTTAAAGAAAATTTAAATAAGAATAAACTAAGTATATTATATATTACTTCGATATATACCTCGAATTTAAAATTAAGTTAAGAATAATATAATAAGTTTTTATTAATATTTTAAAAGGACTTAAGTTATAAAAAACAAGTTTAAATAATATATATAATAATCTTTACTTTTGTTTTAATAAATAATACTTTAAGAGAAAAAATACTTTTAGCTTTAAAAAGAGTTTATTAAAAAGATCTTCTAAAAGTATTAAGATTATAAAGCGATCTCGAGATATATAAATATAATAATTACTTTATTTAAAATATAAGATTAGAAATTAGAAATCTAAAGTTAAGAAACTATTAAAAACAAATTAAAGTAAGCTTAGTTAATTTAAAGGCTATTCTTTTAAAATAAGTCTTTACTTATAAGATAAACTTAAATAGTTTTATAATTTGTTATAAGTCTTAAATTATTATTTATAATAATCTTTAAAAAGAAAATTTAATTATCTTTATATATATTATTATACTTATTACTTATTTATTTCGAGTAGTTATAACTATTATAACTTACTTTAATTTTAAAATCAAGTAATATAATATTATTAATACTTTTATTAATACTTTATAAAACGATAAAGGAGTATAAGTAATATACTAGCTCTTTTTAGGCTTTAAAAAAGTAAGGTTTTATATAAAAATCGACTAAGCTTTATATAGCTTATAAGATTCTCTAACTCTTTAATATTAAGACTTCTCTTTAATAATTAAGTCTCTCGGGTTAATTTAAAGTAAAAAAGAATTATACCTCTTTTATAACTTTACTTAAGAGATCTTTATAATCTTTTATATAAATAATATACTAATCTTATATTATAAAAAAAATAAGTAAAAGGTATATAAGTTTACTAAGAAGCTAAAGAAGTTATATAAGCTTTAAGACTTAAGAGATATTTAAGGGACGGGCTATAATAACTTGTCTCCCGGCTAAAACAACTTAGTTAACCTTACTTACAAGTATATATTTAGGAAGCTTCTCTTATTATACTAATTTGTATATGCGCAAGAGTATATAATATATACTATTATACTAACTTATTATAATACGGATTTAACTTATACTCTCTATCTTATATATAACCCTTAAAAGGTTTTATTACTATAACTCTAACTTTATATCCTACTTACCTTTATAATATATCTCTTATAATTATTATTGCGTCCTTAAGGCAATTGTCTTTATATATAAAAGAAACCCCCCTTATATAACCCCTCTCCTTTTGCGTATTTAGCTTATATTAATCGATATATCCTTTTACTATCTGCGCTATTACTAGGGTTATAGAACTTACTTTATTTAGGCCTAAATAGACTATAAAGACTTGCCCGACTAGTGACTTAGGTTGCTTAAGGATTATAGGGGCTAAAGAGGGGTAAAGTTCGAAGACTAAAGGTAGTTATTGCGTACTCGATCCGCAACACGTGATACTCCTCCTAGTATACCGTAGGGTTTACCTTTCCCTTATATACGTATAAATAAGGATATATTAATATTTGGTAAGGTATATAATTTAGCCTTGCTTGCGTATACAAATTACTATAGTTAAGCGAGGGTATTAAGTATACCCCCGAAAAGTTGTTTTAGCCGGGAGGCAAGTTATTATAGCTTGTTTTATATTTAATAGTTTTTAAGTATTTATATAGTTAGAGATTAGAATAATAAAATAATCTTTTTACTTTATAATACTTATATTAAAAAAATCGCTTAAAAGTTTAATTTAACTAAATAAAAATATTCGTTTATATTACTCTTAAAAACTAAGCTTATTAAGAACCTAAAGATAATAATACTAAGCTTTATTAAAGTATATTAAGAAAGAGTAAGATTAGTTCTTTATATTATAATTATAATTAAAGTAAATATTACTTTTGCGACCTTTTAACTATTTTAATTCTTAATAAACCCTAGTATATAATATATAAAAGTAATTAATTAAGTAATTAAGTATCTTTAGAAAACTCGTTATCTTACTATTTAATATAAAAGAAGCTTAGAAAGCTAGTTACTAATCGCATTAAATATATTATTTATAAATAATATTAAAACTCGGCGATTATCTTATAAGTATATAATATTCTTATTTAAAGGACTTATTACTTAAAAAGTAACTTAATAATTAATAGTATTAACGTTTACTACCTACTTAAGTAAAGCTCTTAAGAGTAAAGTATATAACTAAAGAAATAATAATATTATAACGATTTTTTAAAAAGATTAAACTCTTACTTAAAGACTTTTAAACGATTTTTTATAATAATTAATAAATAATTAAACTAATTATAAGAGAGAATAAGAGAATTATAATTAAGCTATAATATATAGACATCCAAAATATATAACTTTACTAAGAGTATAAATTTAAAACATTTAAAGTAATATACTTACTAATTAGTAAAATACTAATAAATAAGCTTATTAAGAATCTTCCTAAGTATAAGTTTAAGTATTTCTAAGCTTTATTAAATTTATAAGATATATATAAAAAGATTAAAGATCTTAAAAAGGTATAAGATTAAGAGTATTAATTATATAAAAGTATCGATTAATTAATATCTAGTAAGTAAATATTAAATAGATTTCTAAGGATTAGACTAAGTATTTAATTAATATAATTAAAGATTAGAGATTAGTAATTAAATATCTTTTAAATATTAATAGAATCTATTAAGGTTTTAGCTAGATATAGCTAAGATTAAATAGATTAGTAAAATATTTAGTAAAATACTAGTAGGACTATTATAAAATTCTAAATAAATACTAGTAAGATTAAGTAACTAAAAGAACTAAATAGAGTTTTTTATACTTTAAAGTTATAATATAATAAGATAATATAATTAATAATTATATATTTTATTTTATAAGTTATTTATTTTATAGTTAAGGGAATTTAATAGATTAATACTTATTTAGGTATTATTATTAAGTTACTTTAATATAAAAAAAAAAGAACGAAAATATAATATAAAAGATTACTTAGTATTTCTTTAGATTACTAATAGATTATTTGCTACTTTAATTACTTAAATTACGCATAGTATTTATATAGGTAGTAAAGGCTTAAGTAAGTATTTCTTACTTACTAGTTTTCGAACTAATAAAACTAGAAGAAAAAGTACTAATATAATAAGAAGTAGGACCTTAATTATTATTATTATCCCTATATCGACAAATATTAATTCTTAGAGCGTAATTAATAGAATTAATAAAGTTACTAATTTTTAGTATAATTTAAATAGTAATCTTTAATTACTTTATTTTCTATATAAGAATTAATATTAATTAAATAAAAACTTTATATTTAATATACCTTTCGATTAAAACTCTAATTAATTTCCTAACGAGAATACTTATTATAAAATAACTAAGTATATAAAAGAATATTAATAGGGATTAAAACGCAAGAGTATATATAATATTAGTAATATTAATTATTATATAATATAATAGAATTCTTAAAGTAACGATTATTAGATTTTTTAATTATTAGAAAAGACAAATAACTAAAGTAAGGCTAATCTCGCTAAGTATTAAGACTATAAGTAAGACTATAAGAATAATAAGAAGGAGTATCTAGAACTTAATCGTCTAAAACTTAATTGTTTAAAACAAAAGAATAAAGACTAAGGCAAGTAATTTAACTATATAAGTAGTAAATAAGATTATTATCTAAACAAGTAATAGAAATAAAAGTTAATATAAGTAATAAGTATAAAAGCTAATAATAGCAATTATATAACTTAATAAGAGATAAGATTAAATCCTCTTTATCTTTTTTCTTTTTATTTTCTTTAGCTTCGTTTTCTTTATTTTCTTCTTCTTTATTATTATTATTATTATTATTATAATCGTTATTATTATTGCGATTATTAACTAAAAGAAGAGGAGATTAAAAGGGATTATTAGATTTAGTAATAAAAAGATTAATAAGTATCTTTACTTAAAGCTCTTCTTTAAAGCCCTATATATTAGAAAAGTTAGCTATACTAATTATTAAATATAAAGTAATAATTAAATAAAACTTAGAAATTAAACTTAGAATTTAAACAAAAGTAATTAACTACTCGAGCTTTTACTTATATTATTACTCGAGGTATTACTTATATTAATAATTAATAAAAAGATAAAAGAGCTATTAATAAAATAATAATAATATACTATTATAATAGTAGTAAAAGTTAACGTTATTATTTATTATTATTATTAGAGGTTAAAAAGTCGCGAGATCGCAATTTTATACTTATAGCTTAATTAGTTACGCGCCTACTAGTATAGTTAAAAGCGTATTAAGTCATTAGATTAATTAAGGTAACTATAGAGATTAGACAATATATAAAGTTTATATTATTTATATTATTTGTATTATTTATACTATTTGTAAGGCTAAGAGATAAAAGAGATATTAGTTAGAGCTAATTATAATACTAGTTACTACTAAGTATAAAATCTTTAATTAGATTAATTACTACTTTAAGTAATTAAACAAAATAAACGCTAGTATCTATAAATTAAAATTTATATATATATAAAGTATAGGGAACTCACTTATAAGCTATATAAGCAAATACACACTATATCTTATAATTAACTTTAAATATAAGTATATATTTTAATATATCGAATTATAGCTATTTGAGGAATATAAGGGATTAGGGATTATAAAATAATAATTATTATAAAATAGAAAATCTTTAGACTTCTTTATAATAACTAGGGGGTATATTATAAAATTAAGGCTTAACTAATCTTATAGTTATAAAATATTTAATTATACTTATTAAATATTTAGTTATATTATATAATTACTTAAGCTTTATTTAAGTACTTATTTCGCTAAGCTTTACAAGAGTAATTTAATACTTAAGAGAAAACTTACTTTTTTTTCTTCTTTCTTTAAACTAGATAATACTTAATATATACTTACTCGAGTAGTCTTTTCTTATAACCCTTTCTTCCTTAAAGATTAGACTAATTATCTACGCGATATATAACTAGTATATACTATACTAACGCCGGCGTAATCTCTAAACTTATAGAGATTAAGAAAAAAGATTAAAAGAAGGATGAGTTACTATAGGGAACCCTCTATTTAATGCCTATACCTTCTAGTCTTGTCAACTAACTAAGCTAGAAGAACATAGCTTTTGCGCTAATAATAACTATAGTATTCGATAGAAAAACGAAGATTTAGAGCGTATAACGCCGTCTAAAAGAAACCTCTACCTCTATAAGAACTATAAGAGTACTATTCGGGAATTAACCTATAAAGGAATTGCAAATCCTAGAGGTTTATAATTAGTATAACTACAATATACTTACTATTAACGTAGCCAATTAACTAGCCATATTAAACCCTGGGAAACGACGAATAAAGAAAGGGGTATAGCAAGTACTTGATTAATAGCTTCTTATAACGGTATTAGTTAATATATACTTAGTATCGTTATATTCGAACATTAATAGAAAGAGATTAGTCAAATTCCGATTATAGCGAGACTTCTAGATCTAAGTTATTAAGGGTTTACTAGCTATAGGGAGGGATGTTCCGGGCATTTGAAAGCCTTACAATTCCTATATAAAACCCAGGCTTTCTAATATCCCAAACACGAGTCATTACTAAGTATAGCGCCGGGCTAGAAAAGACTATATAGCTTGCAAAGGCCAAACCTTCTAGAATAAGCTATAACGCAGGCTTGCGTTAGCTCAAAAGACAACTAATTAAAAGCTAAACTTTACTAGAAGATTAATTATTTATAGTTGTAAAGAATGCGACGTTGCGTTATATACCTAGTAAGGGGGATTGTTTTACGTAGTATTATAGAAATAGTAAGAATTGAGGGGGTGGTTTCCAAAAATAGAGCTCTGTGATTAGCCTAAATTGACTCGCTTAACTAGGCGCCAGGCAAACTACTGCCTCAGGCTAGACGTGCGGGTTCGTCGCAGCGTAAGGGATATATATAAGAGTATACGATATATAATATTATATTAACTTATTATAATCCGGATTTAATTTATATTCCCTATCTTATATATGACCCTTAAAAGGTTTAATTGTTATAACCTTAATCTTAACCTCTTATATTACTTCCTTTTATAATATATTACTTATAACTATTATTACGTCTTTAAGGTAATTGTCTTTATATATAAAAGGGGTCGAGCTATAATAACTTGCTTCCCGGCTAAAATAACTTTTCAGGGGTATACCTAATATCCTCGCTTAACTATAGTAATTTGTATATATAAGCAAGGCTGAACTATATACCTTACTAAATATTAATATTTCTTATTATATATTTATAAGGGAAAGCTAGACCCTATAGTATAATAGGAGGAGTATCACGTGTTACTAAATCGAGTACTCGACAATTACTCTTAGCCTTCGAATTACCCCCTCCCCCCCCCCTTCTCCTCTAGGTCACTAATTAGCGAGTGTCTTTATTGTCTATTTAGGCCTAAATTAATAGAGTTCTATTGCCTTAGTAATAGCGCGGATATAAAGGGACACATTAACTAATATAAGCCTAATATTAGTAAGGAAAGAGGTTAGTATACAGGGGGGATCTCTTTTATATATAAAGATAACTACCTTAAAGACATAGTAATAATTATAAGCAATATATTATAAGAGACAGTAATACAAGAGGTTAAGATCAAAGTTAAAAAAATAAAACCGTTTAAGGGTTATTTATAAGATAGGGAGTATAAGTTAAGGGATAAGCTATTTTAACTCTAATACTAGCTATTTTAACTCTACTAGTCCTTATTAGTTATATATACTATAATACGCGTAATAAGTCTGCGCTTATATAAGAATATTAAAACTATTATAATTACTTTTAGTATTTTATTTAAAATATAACTAAATATACCTTACGGCCATTAGGCAAGTACTTAATTGTTACAAAATTAAGGCTCAACTAATCTTATAGTTATAGAATATTTAATTATACTCGTTAAATATTTAGTTACGTCGTATAATTACTTAAGCTCTATTTAAGTATTTATTTCACTAAGCTTTATAAGAGTAATTTAATACTTAAGAGAAGACTTACTTCTTTTTCTTCTTTTTTTAAACTAGATAATACTTAATATATACTTATTTAAGTAGTCTTTTCTTATAAAACCTTTCTTCTTAAAGATTAGACTAATTATTTATACGATAGTTATAAGCCCGGTTCGCGTAATACTTAGGGATTATTTATTCTAAGAAGTATATTATAATACGCTATTATACGAGTAAATTTGAGTATATAGCTTCGCCTACTAGAATAAACAAGCTAACTCTTATTAACTCTTTAAGAAGAATAACCCTTATATTAAGGTTTTCTCCGATTAAAATAATAATTAATTATTTAATTTATTTTATATACGATTACTTAAAAGCCTTTAAGTAAAGTATTAATTATTTTATAATATGTTTACCTTATATAATATAATAATTCTAGTCAATATCTAATTAAAGACCCAATTAGAGTAATTAAAATAATACTCTTTCTTTTGTTATAATATAAGATTACTTAGTATTTTAAAATATATAAATCTAATAGTTTTAAGTATTCTAGTATATTCTATACTCCCTCTAAAGGCAATAAGATTAAAACAAATAATTAAAGAGCTAAATATAGTCTAGTAACTTAAGTAAATTAAGTTCGATCTTATAAAAGTAGTAAAGGCGGAATAGGATTATATTAGAATTATAAATCGAACGCGTAATAAGACTCTAGTAACCTTTAAAGAAACGCTTTTTACTCTAAAAGAAGTAAATCCTAGACTAGAATTAGTTATTCTTTTTAAACCGACAACTATTATTATAATATACGATAATATTCGGGGTTAATACTAAGCTTATTCCGAATTAGTTATATAAGAGTATAAGAAATAAGACAAATAATTACGGGATCTTCTAATAATCTTTAACTAAGTAAATCTATTTATTAATAAAGAAATACTATAAGTAATTAAGACTAGATTAATACTTAGTAATAATATAAGCTTATAATTACTTTTAATTAAACTTAAGAATCGTATAGCTTTAATAAAAGGAACCTTTATAGCTATAGCTCGATAAACTTACTAAGAAGTCTTAAAAGAAAGTTAAAAAAGCTTAATTAATTGCTTTAAGTAGTTTTTAAAATAAGAGAATATATTAACTATTACTTGTATATATAAACTTTTAAATATTAAGCTAGGTTACTTCTTAATTACTAATTTCTTAAAAGTAATTAAAAGAATACTTTTAGAGTTTACTTGCGATTAAATAAGTAAAGTAATTATAGCTTAGGAAATAAGAGAGGTAATTATTAATATTAATATCTTAAGACAACTCTTTTTAGCTTACTTACACAAGTAATTATTAGATATAAAATTAGTAAAATCTCGTTTAATAATAGTTACTCTTAAAAGTTCTTTAAAATAAGATTAATTACTAAGTCTCTTTAAATATAATTATTTATACCTCTCGAGAAGTAAAAAGTATTCTTAGAAACTAAAGTCTTATAAATGCCTAAAAGTAGCAATTATTAAAATAACTAATTATAAGTTTAAAACTAAGCTTAATAACCCCGAAAAAAATAAAATTAAAGATCGAGTAAGAAGCGGCTATTAAAAATAACTAATTAAAAAGAAAAAGTAAAAGCAATACTTTAATAAGATACTAAACTTAAAGAAATAGTAAAGTAAGTACTTAAATAGAGTTAATTATATAATTATTAATTTAGACTTATTTGAAAAAGCAAGTTATAAAATTTATTTAACCTTTAATTCTCTAAAGAAACACTTACTTTTTAATAATATATTCTTTAATAATTACGGATTAATATACTTAGTTAATATAAAGGATTTACTTAAGCCTAATTCCTTCGTTTCTTTAATTAGTAATAATATAATCGAAATTAGTTTAAGTATTCTCTTAATTATTAAAAGAGGCACTCGAGTAATTAAAAATCTCTTTAATAGGCTAAAAGGACCTTATATATTTAATCTTACTCTTTCGGATATAATTATAATTAATAGTTTTTATATAAATATTATTTTAAAAGCTTAGATACTTAAGGCAAGGGTTTAGTTTTATAGACTTAATTGTTTATTAAAATATAAGAGTATTAATTCTAATGTTATTATACTTAATATAAAATATAAATTTAACTTAGTTTTCCTTAAATATAAGCTACTTATCTCTTGCCTAAGTTTTCTTCTTATAATTCTAATATATATAAGACTAGTAATAATGTACTTAATAATTAAATAATAACTAAAAAAGTCGTTTAAATAATTAAAAGACTACTTAAAACCCTAAAGCGATTTAACTAAGCTTTAGTATTAACAAGTAGGATACTCTAAACTAAAGGTTCTCGAGTTACTTATAAAAGCGGCTAAGAATATAATTATTAAGGGAATACTAATCGTATATTATAAAGCTTACGCTCTTGCGTTAGCTAAAAAGCAAATCTCCCGCTAAGTATTATACTTTAAATTACTAAGATTATTTTAAAGAATTATTTGGGATCTCTTTAATTTCTCTAAAGTATATAATAGTATTAGCTAGATTCTATTAATTAAAGACGAGTTTAGTAGAAAGTATTAGGAATTTATACTTATAGAGAAACGCGGGATTATAGTTATAGACTTAATCTCCTATTTTAATATATAAGTAAAACGCTAATTTAAACTATTAATTTGTAAGATTAAGAGTAATTAAGATACTTTAATAATCTCTTCTTTTAATATAATAGATTTTAAGTAATAGGCCGATATAAAAGGAATTAATATAAAATTAGTATTAGCTTATACTTATAAGCTTATTAATACGATTAAGAAAGCTAAGAGAAATATAATCGAGAAATCGATTAGAATAAGACTTATTACTAATCTCTTAGAAAACCTTTAGCTAAAAATATATAAAGTAATAATTTACATATATATTATTCTTCCCTTTAAAGCTTATAAGTAACGCTTACTAAATAAAGTCTTATACTTATAGTTTCGGAATTACTTTAAGTAATATAATTAAGCGCTTATATAATAAGTAATAACTAATCTTAGACTTAACTAAAATAAGATTTATACTTATAATACTTAAGTATATACTTTAAAAAAAGAATAATAAGAAAGCGAAAATAAAAGAGTATTTAAAGTATTTTCCCGAGTATATATTAAATACTTAATTAGATATATTGCGTCTAATATATATAAGATTTAAGTACTTTAACTTAAAAGAATAATCGTTATAAGGGACGTAACTTTTAATAAAACTAAATTCTATATTCTTAATTAGAAGATATAAAAGTAATAGCTTTTAGTAAGCGCTAAAGTTATTATTTCTCTAATCGAAAAATATAGAATTTAAAACGCTATTAGTAAAATTTTATTAAATATTTTCTTATAAATAAAATACCCTCTTTTAAAAGAGAAATTATAACTATACTAAAAGATCTTATACGCGAGATTTTAAGGAGTAAGCTTTTAAGTAAAGATAATAAGAATTAAAACTCGGGGGTAAGTAAAGAAATTAGACTTTTAACTCTTAAATAAATACTTAAGCTAGCAAATCTATAAATAAAACCTAAAAAGAGTAATAACGATTATTTATTTAAAAGAATACTTATAGTTAGTAATTATATTAATAGCGAGTTAAATAAAAGTATAATTACTTAAGAATTAGTTTAGTTATTAAACAAGCACCCGAGTATAAGTAAACAATTAATCCCTTAAGTAGTTATATACTAATTTAGGGAATTACTTAGCCTAATATAAGGCGAATTTGGCTTTAGTAATTGTAAAATAACTATAAGTAATAATCTCTTAGTAATAGAGAGTAGCCTTTTAAGTAATACTTTAATAATAAGAGTCTTAAATTATAAGATATACTAATCGGGTAAATTATAATAATAAGTATAGAAAAATTAATAGCTTAAGTTATAAATTGTCTTTAAAGAAGATTTAGATAAAAACGAACTAAGTATATTATATATTATTTTAATATATACCTCGATTTTAAGATTAAGTTAAAAGTAATATAATAAGTTCTTATTAACGTTTTAAAAAGACTTAAGCTATAAAGAATAAGTCTAGATAATATATATAATAATCTTTACTTTTGTTTTAGTAAATAATACTTTAAGAGAAAAAATACTTTTAGCTTTAAAAAGAGTTTACTAAAAAAATCTTTTAAAGGCACTAAAGTTATAAAGTAATCTCGAGATATATAAATATAATAATTACTTTATTTAAGATATAAGATTAGAAATTAAGAATTTAAAGCTAAAAAACTATTAAAGACAAATTAAAGTAAGCTTAGTTAATTTAAAAGCTATTCTTTTAAAATAGGTCTTTACTTATAAGATAGACTTAAATAGTTTTATAATTTACTATAAGTCTCGGATTATTATTTGTAATAATCTTTAAGAAAAAGATTTAATTATTTTTATATATATTATTATACTCGCTACTTATTTGTTTCGAGTAGTTATAGTTATTATAGCTTACTTTTAATCTTGAAATTAAGTAATATAACGTTATTAATACTTTTATTAATACTTTACAAAATAATAAAAGAGTATAAGTAATATATTAGCTCTCTTTAGGCTTTAAGAAAGTAGGGTTTTATATAAAGATCGACTAAGCTTTATATAGCTTATAAGACTCTCTAGTTCTTTAGTATTAAGACTTCTCTTTAATAATTAAGTCTCTCGGGTTAATTTAAAGTAAAGAAAAGCTATATCTCTTTTATAACCCTACTTAATAAATCTTTATAATCTTTTATATAAATAATATAGGGACGGGCTATAACAACTTGCCTCCCGGCTAAAACAACTTTTCGGGGGTATACTTAATACCCTCGCTTAACTATAGTAATTTGTATGCGCAAGTAAGGTTAAACTATATACCTTACTAAACATTAATATATCCTTATTATTCGAGAGAAAGGTAGACCCCGCGGTATACTAGGAGGAGTATCACGTGTTGCGGAATCGAGTACGCGACAACTACCCTTAGTCTTCAAACTTCCCCCTCCTTAGCCCCTGTAATCCTTAAGCGACCTAAGTTACTAGTCGAGCAAGTCTTTATAGTCTATTTAGGCCTAAATAGAGTGAGTTCTATTACCCTAGTAATAGCGCGGATACTAAAAGAATATATCAATTAATATAAACTAGGTACGCAAAGGGAGAGGGGTTATATAAGGGAATTTCTTTTATATATAAAGATAATTGCCTTAAAGATATAGCGATAATTATAAGAGATATATTATAAAGGCAAGTAGTATAAGAAGCTAAAGTTATAATAATAAAACCTTTTAAGGGTTATACCCAAGATAGAGAGTATAAGTTAGAACTAGATTATAATAAGTTAGTATAATAGTATATATCGCACGCTCTTGAGCGCATACAAATTAGTATAGTAGGGGAAGCTTCCTAGATATACACCTATAGGTAGAGTTAACTAAGTTGTTTTAGCCGGGAGGCAAGTTGTTATAGCCCGTCCTATAATATACTAATCTTATATTATAAAAGAAATAAGTAAAAGGTATATAAGTTTACTAAAAAGCTAAAGAAGTCGTATAAGCTTTAAGACTTAAGAGATATTTAATAGTTCTTAGGTATTTATATAATTAAAGATTAAAATAATAAGACAATCTCTTTACTTTATAATACTTATATTAAAAAGATCGCTCGAAAGTTCGATTTAAACTAAATAAAAATATTTATTTATATTACTTTTAAAAATTAAGCTTATTAAAAACCTAAAGATAATAATACTAAGCTTTATTAAAGTATATTAAGAAAAAGTAAGATTAGTTCTTTATATTATAATTATAATTAAAGTAAACGTTACTTTTATAACTTTTTAGCTCTTTTAATTCTTAATAAACCCTAGTATATAATATATAAAAGTAGTTAATTAGGTGATTAGATATCTTTAGGGAACTTAATATCTTATTATTTAATATAAAGGAAGCTTAAAAAGCTAGTTACTAATTATATTAGATATATTATTTTTAAATAATATTAAAACTCGGCGATTATCTTACGGGTATATAATATTCTTATTTAGAGGACTTATTACTTAAAAAGCAACTCGATAGTTAATAATATTAACGTTTATTACTTAAGTAAAGCTCTTAGGAGTAAAGTATATAATTAAGAAAACGATAGTATTATAACGATTTTTTAAAGAGATTAAACTCTCGCTCGAAGACTTTTAAACAATCTTTTATAATAATTAATAAATAATTAGACTAATTATAAGGGAGAATAAGAGAATTATAACCAAGCTATAATATATAAACATTTAAAATATATAGTTTTGCTAAGAGTATAAATTTAGAACGTTCGAAGTAATATACTTACTAACTAGTAAAATACTAATAAATAAGCTTACTAAGAATCTCTCTAAATATAAGTTTAAGTATTTCTAAGCTTTATTGAATTTATAAAATATATATAAAGAGATTAAAAATCTTAAGAAAGTATAAGATCTAAAGTATTAATTATATAAAAGTATTAATTAATTAGTACTTAATAAGTAAATATTAAACCGATCTCTAAGGATTAAACTAAGTATTTAATTAATATAATTAAGGATTAGAGATTAGTAATTAAATATCTTTTAAATATTAATAGAATTTATTAAGATTCTAGCTAGATATTACTAGGATTAGATAAATTAATAGTATATTTAGTAAAATATTAGTAAGACTATTATAAAATTCTATATATATACTAATAAGATTAACTAAAAGAACTAAGTAGAGTTTTCTATACTTTAAAGCTATAATATAATAAGATAATATAATTAATAATTATATATTTTATTTTATAAGTTATTTATTTTATAATTAAGGGAATTTAATAAATTAATACTTATTCGGGTATTATCGCTAAGTTACTTTAATATAGAAAAAAGAGAACGAAAATATATTATAAAAAATTACTTAGTATTTCCCTAGATTACTAGTAGATTATTCGCTACTTTAACTACTTAAATTATATATAGTATTTATATAAGTAGTAAAGGCTTAAGTAAGTATTACTTACTTACTAGTCTTCGAACTAATAAAACTAGAAGGAAGAGTTCTAATATAACGAGAAGTAAAACCTTAATTATTATTATTATTCTTATATTAACGAGTATTAATTCCTAGAGCGCGATTAGTAAGATTAATAAAATTACTAATCTTTAGTATAATTTAAATAGTAATCTTTAATTACTTTATTTTCTATATAAGAATTAATATTAATTAAATAAAAACTTTATATTTAATATACTTTTTAATTAAAACTCTAGCTAGTTTCTTAATAGTAATATTTAGTATAAAATAGCTAAGTATATAAAAGAATACTAATAAGGATTAGAATATAAAAGTATATATAGTATTAGTAATACTAATTATTATATAATATAATAGAATTTTTAAAGTAACGATTATTAGATTTTTTAGTTATTAAAGAAAACAAATAACTAAAGTAAGACTAATCTCGCCAAGTATTAAGACTATAAGTAGGACTACGAGAACGACGAGAAAGAGTATCTAGAATATAATCGTCTAAAATATAATTATTTAGAATAAAAGAATAAAGACTAAGGCAAGTAGTCTAATTATATAAGTAATAAATAAGACTATTATTTAGACGAATAATAGGAATAAAAGTTAGTATAAGTAGTAAGTATAAAAGCTAATAATAATAATTATATAACTTAGTAAGAAATAAGATTAAATTATCTTTATCTTCTTTACTTTTATCTTCTTTAGCTTTGTCTTCCTTATCTTCTTCTTCTTTATTATTATTATTATTATTATTATAATTGTTATTATTATTATAATTATTAGTAAGAGAAGGGGGAAATTAGAAAGGATTATTAGATTTAGTAATAAAAAGATTAATAAGTATCTTTACTTACTCTTCTTTAAAGCCTTACTTAGTAAAAAGGTTAGCTATACTAATTATCGAATATAAAGTAATAATTAGATAAAGTTAGGAATTAAACCTAGAATTTAGATAAAAGTAATTAATTACTCGAGCTTTTACTTATATTATTACTTAAGGTATTACTTATATTAATAATTAATAAGAAGATAAAAGAGCTATTAATAAAATAGTAATAATATACTATTATAATAGTATTAAAAGTTAATATTATTATTTATTATTATTATTAGAGGTTAAAAGATCGCGAGATCGCGATTTTATACTTATAGCCTAATTAACTATACGCTTACTAATATAGTTAAAAGCGTATTAAGTCACTAGATTAATTAAGATAGCTATAAAGATTAGACAATATATAAAGTTTACGCTATTTATACTATTTGCGTCGTTTATATTATTTATAAGACTAGGAGATAAAAGAGATATTAGTTAGGACTAATTATAATACTAGTTATTACTAAGTATAAGATCTCTAATTAAATTAATTATATTAAGTAATTAAATAAAGTAAACGCTAATATTTATAAATCGAAATCTATATATATATAAAGTATAAGGAACTTACTTATAAGCTATATAAGCAAATATACGCTATATCTTATAATCGACTTTAAATACGAGTATATATTCTAATATATCGAATTAAAGCTATTTAAGAAATATAAGGGATTAGGGATTATAAAACAATAGTTATTATAAAATAAAAGGTCTTTAGACTTCTTTATAATAACTAGGGGGTATATTACAAAATTAAGGCTTAACTAATCTTATAGTTATAAAATATCTAATTATATTTATTAAATATTTAGTTATATTGTGTAATTACTTAAGCTCTATTTAAGTATTTATTTCGCTAAGCTTTATAAGAGTAATTTAATATTTAGAAAAAGACTTACTTCTTTTTCTTCTTTCTTTAGACTAGATAATACTTAATATACGCTTATTCGAGTAGTCTTTTCTTATAAAACCTTTCTTCTTAAAGATCAGACCAATTATCTACGCGATATTAATACTCGCTTAACCAATGCTTAACTAGGGCTTAAACCCAAACTTGACTAAGGCTTAACTAAGGCTTAAGAAAGGCTTAACTCTAATTCCCGTAATAACTCCCAAGTAGGGCTTAAGCCGGTTTAAGGCTCGAATTAGGCTCAAGCTAGGCTCAAGCTACTTAGGGGCCCACTGCTAAGTGTTTGACCAGGGCAGGCCAAGTTTAATTTAAGGCTAAACTACTATATATTACTTCGGTACGCTATATGGAGGGTTCGATCACGTGTCAATCGGGGGTCGACCAGGGATCGATCAGGTATTAAACAGGTATCCGAACTAGTTCGGATCCGGTTCTGAGCCAGTTTGGAGCTAGTCCCGATCGGGAGCAAGAGTTATCTTATTGAGCCGGTTCCAACCCCTGACCCCTACTTAATACCCAATTGAGCTTAGCTTAATACCCGATTAAGCCTAGTCTTAAAAGAGTTTTTTTTTAAAAAAACCTCTAAGTAGTTTCCCTTATTAATAGTGATAATTAAGCGAGTAATAGCCGCCCATATTATGATGTTAGCCTAAATCACGTGATTTTGCTATTTTTAATTTTTTAGCGTGGAAATCAAGCGAGTTAGAGCTTAAGCGAACCTTATAGACTCTAAATATTTAAGCGAAACCTTAATTTTTTAGGCGAAAATCAAAATTTCGCTTGAAATTTACCCGAGGTTTACCCGGCTCACCCGGCATTTAGCCGAAGTTTGGCCGGCTGACTAAGTACTATTAATAAGTGATTTTATAATACTAAGTTTAAGCTAGTTTTAAGCTAGTTTAGAACTAGTTCGGAACCGGGTTAGAACCGGATCGGAACCTTATTGGAACCTAGTCGGAACCTTTGAGCCAGTTCGGAACCTAATCGGAACTTAATCGGAACCTAATCAGAACCCAATCGGAACTAATTTAAATTCTAAGAATATAAAGACTTTATTATTAGTGCTTAGTCAGCCGGCTAAACCTCGACTAAACACCGGATAGCCCGTGTAAACTTCGGGCAAATTTCGGCCTTAAAATTTAAGGTTTCGATTAAAAATATAAGGTTTAAAGACTTCGCTTAGGCTTTAACTCGCTTAATGTCAACGCTAAAAAGTCAAAACCATCAAAATCACGTGATTTAGGCCGACAATATTCTAGGGGCGGTTCTACTCGCTTAATTATCACTATTAATAGGGAAATTTACTTAAAGGTTTTTTTTAGTATAGTATTAAGACTAGGCTTAATACTCAATTAAGCTAAGCTTAATCGGGTATTAAGTGGGGGTCAAGGGTTAGAACCGGCTCAATAGAATAACTCTCGCTCCCGATCGGGACTAGCTCTAAACTAGTTTCAGTCCGGTTCGGAACCCTATCGGAACTAGTTCGGAACCCCATTGGAACTGGTTCGGATCCCTGATTAATCCCTAGTCGACCCCTGATTAACACGTGATCGAACCCTCTATATAGCGCACCCAAGTATTAGTTATAAGCCTATTATAATATTAGTTATAAGCCTATTATAATATTAGTTATAAGCCTATTATAATATTAGTTATAAGCCTATTATAATGTTAGTAATAATATATATTAGTTACCTAGTAAGACTAATCCCCTATTAGACTTACGCTCCCAATCGGAGTCCCAAATTATATAATAATAAGGGATAAGCTATTTTAACTCTAATAGCTATTTAAACTCTACTAGTCCCTACTAGTTATATATACTATAGTATATATAGTAAGTTTACGCCCGTATAAGAATATTAAAACTATTATAATTAAGTACTTTTAATAGAGATAAGCTATTTTAACTCTTAGGGGATATACCTACTATATACTTAAAAAGGCATATACCTAGAGATACTTTTTCTACTAAAATATAGCGGGTTAAGGTTAGTGGTTAAAGTTAGTCCCAGGGGACTAAAGAGTAGTAAGAGCCCCCGTATAAAGCCCGTATAAGAGTATCTTTTATATATTATTTCTTATAAATATATTTGTTATACTTTAAGAAGAATATTAAAGATAATAATAATAGTTTTAATATTCTTATATAAGCGCAAAGTTACTATATATACTATAGTATATATAACTAGTAGGGACTAATAAAGTTAAAATAGCCGGTATTAGAGTTAAAATAGCTTATCCCTTTTAATATTCTACTTAAAATATAACTAAATATAATTATAAGAAATAATATAAATAAAAAAGATATCCTTATACAGGGGGCTCTTATTACCCCTTACCCCCCCCGAAACTAACCCTAATTACTAACTCTAACCCGTTATATTTTAGTAAAGAAAGTATCTCTAGGTATATATCTTTTTAAATATATAATAGGTATACCCCTTAAGAATTAAAATAACTAGTATTAGAATTAAAATAGCTTATCCTAATAATAAAATAAGTAAGTAATTATCGAATTATATATTAATAGCTAGGGGGAGTAGGGGGTTTGGAGGAAGATAAAAGAGCCATAAGTATTTAGTAATTCCATTTTAAGGGCTAGGGCAAAGTTAAGAATAATAAGGATAAGTATATTAATATTTAGTAAGGTATATAGCTTAGCCTTGCTTATGCATATAAACTATTATAGTTAAGCGAAGATATTAGGTATACCCCCCAAAAGTTATTCTAGCCAGGAGGCAAGTTATTATAACCCGTCTCTTATTTTAAGCCTATCTTTATTAATTACTTTAGTACTAGCTTGTACTAATCGTTCGGTTTTCGACCTCCTAGAAACCCGAATTCTTATGTAATCGGGTGAGGGAGAGCGATATATAAATTAGTACTAATGCGTAAAATCGATAAAATCGATATTATTACAAGAATTATAATTAAATAATAACGCAAGTTATTAAGTCGCAAATAGGTTTATTTAAAAGGTCTAAGTATATACTTAATTTGCTTTCGCGAACTATCTTGCTATTGCGGCCTCTTCCTTTTCTTGCCTCTTCTTAAACCTCCTCTATTTCCGTATATTAATTATTTCCCTCTTATTACTTTCGTTTTCTATAATTTGATAACGTACTTAGTAATTATATATTTCCTTATATTTCTATATTACTATACTTCTATTCTTATATCTCGTAATTTGGCGCACTTCCCTAGCTTATATAAACTATAAGTACTCGGTTGAAAGCTAACCTACTAATACTATTTAATTGCTAGCCTTTAAGACCTTATCTTATACTCAAATTATAAATAATATAATATCTTTAAATCGAAGTTGATTTAAGACGTATTCTTAGCCTTTATAATACGTTTAATTCGAGGTTAGAGTCTCGAATTAATACTAATTAGAAGAGGGAGGGGTTATAAATACTTTACTTTTACTATTGTTTTCTTTCTCGATTTCTAGCCCCCTTGTCTCTTATATACTACTAAATTCCTTTATTATATCGAGTACGATTTGCGGTTTAAGGGGAATAAGACTTGTCTTATAAAAGGCGCTTTTATAAAGACGTTTTAACTAAGTCTTATTTGAGAAATCTGCAAATAAAGTAAAAAAGTTAGCTTTATCGATTTCCTTTATATTATAAAATACCTCTTTGCGCAATGCTTTCTTAAAGGCACCTTTAAACTTCTAGAATACTCTTATATCGAGAGGTTATATAAGATGTGTAAAATAAGAGAAAAGTTAGAATAGTCGGATATTATTTTCCTAGTAATATTTAATAAAATCTTACGTAATATACGATTTATAACTATTAAATATCAAGAGCTAATATTACCTCTTCGTATAGCTCTTAATATAATAATCGAAGTACTTAAGCTACTTAAGAGTTAGTTTATTGTTTATAAAGCCTAATTCGGAATAAGACTAGAGTATATTAGGGTCTATATTGTTATTAAAGTACTTGTGCAAGTAATAGACTCTTTTAAACGTAATTATAAGAGGTATATAGTAACCCCCTATAGAGATATACTTAGTCGATATAACTAGTTCTCTTTTATTTAAATTATTAATATAAGAAGTAATTATATTTATAAGTATAATAATATAAGTATTACTTATAACTCTAATTATAAATCCTGTCTTATTAAAGTTATAAATGTCTTTATTAAGGATCCCCTATTTATACTAATACTAATCGAACTTAGCGAAATAATTCTTAATATCTTCTTTTTAATAAGTTATATATTGTTTTGCAAAGAGGGGGGTAAATTAAATCGTCTTAAGAAAGTCTTTCTCGCGTTATAACCTATTGTCGGTTTGCTATTATAAGCTATTTATTATACTATAAGATTAAGTTTATAGCGATAATTATATAATTAATATTAGCTTTACGACCTATTGCGTAATATATAAGAAGGTACTCTCTTAAGGCACTTAAAGATAGTATATTTAGCTTTTTATTGTGTCCCCCGCGGGCTAATAATCGTAGGTAGCTATAAAGCCGTCTTTAAACGCGAGGGTAAAACGCGCAAGTAATTTGTATAGCTTATATTATTTTTATTCTAGGATTTTTTTAAATTAGAAAAAGAGCCTATTAAACCTTCTCCTCTTTGTGTTCGTTTGTAAAAGGCATAGTTATAGTTAATATATTTAATTAATTAAATTGATTATAGTGGATTTTACGTATTAGTACTAATTTACATATCGCCCTCCCTTACCCGATTACGTAAGAATTCGGGTTTCCAGGAGGTCGAAAACCGAACGATTAAAGCTATTATTTAATAATAGGTAAAGTTATTTTAACTCTATTCCCAGTTATTTTAATTCTTAAGAGGTATACTTAGAAATATATATACTTAGAGATACTTTATTTATTAAAATATAATACGTTAGAGTTAGTAATCATTAGAGTTAGTTCTAGGGGGTTTATAAGTAATAAGAGCCCTTTATATAAAAATATTTTTTTTGTATTATTGAATTATATTTAAGTATATTTTAAAAAGAATATAAAAGTAGTTATAATACCCAATTTTAATATCTTTATATAAGTATAAACTTATTATATATACTATAGTATATATATTTATTAAGAACCGATAAAATTAAAGTAGTCGGGAGTAGAATTAAAATAGCTTAACTACTACTATTTAATAATGTTAATAAAGACTATTAAACTTCTTATTTTAAGTATAAGAATTTAGATAGTATAAGTAGTCTTTGATTATAAGATTAGCTCAAAGAAAGTATTAAATAATTATTGAGTTATTAATAATAAGTTTCAAAACTTGATTATACTTTATTAAGTTAATAAATTCTACTATTTCAGTATATTTGTAAATTAAATACTCTTAATCAAGTAAAGTAGTTCAAAATAAAGAGATAGAACATTATAGTATTTATTTTTGGGTCAAGCTATAACAACTTACCTCCCGGCTAAAACAATTTTTCGGGGGTATACCTAATATCCTCGCTTAACTATAATTATTAATATACGCAAGTAAGGCTAATCGATATACCTATATACCTATATACCTTACTAGATATTAATATATCTTTATTATACTAATAAAGTACTCTAAGTTACTTATAAGTAATCCCTCTCCTCTAGCTATTAGTATACAATTTAATAGTTACTTGGCTTGCCTTATTATTGTATAATTTGGGAGCGTAAGTCTAATAGGGGAGTAGTCTTACTAACTAATATATATTATTATAGGACGGGCTATAATAACTTGCCTCCCGGCTAAAACAACTTTTCGGGGGTATACTTAATATCCTCGCTTAACTATAGTAATTTATATGCGCAAGTAAGGCTAAACTATATACCTTACTAAATATTAATATATCCTTATTATTTCTAACTTTTTCTTAGCCTTTAAAATAGAATTACTAAATACTTGCGGTCCCCCTATAACTATATATATAGACTTGCCTATTATAATCGCTTTAATTTATGCGCTAGAGAAGATACTAATAGAGTACTCTAAGTTACTTACAAGTAGTCTCTACTTAGCTATTAGTATATAATTCGATAGTTACTTAGCCTACCTTATTATTATATAATTTGGGAGTATAAATCTAATAAGGGAGTAATCTTACTAACTAATATATATCGTTACTAGTATTATAATAGGCCTATAACTAATACTCTTAATCCCCTCCCTATACTAGAGGTTTTAAGACCTATTCTTAACCCTATATATATACGAGGGAAAAGTAGACCTCTCGGTATATTAGAAGGAGTATTATATATTACTAAATCGAGTACTCGACGACTATTATTAGCCTTCGAACTTCCCCTTTCTTTAGCCCCCAAAACAATTACTTTAAAGACATAATAATAGTTATAAGAGATATATTATAAAGGCAAGTAATATAAGGAGTAAAAGTTAAAGTTGAGTTAAAGTTATAATAGTAGTAATAAAACCTTTTAAGGGTTATATATAAGATAAAGAGTAAGAGTTAAATCTGGATTATAATAAGTTAGTATAATAATATATATCGTATACTCTTGCGCATATACAAATTAGTATAGTGGGAAAAGCTTCTTAGATATACACCTATAAGTAGGATTAACTAAGTTATTTTAGCCGGGAGGCAAGTTGTTATAGCCCGTCCTATTATTATTAGTATTATAATAGGCCTATAACTAATACTCTTAATCCCCTCCTTATATTAGAGGTTTTAAGACCTCTTTTTAACCCTATATACCTTATATACGAGGGAAAGGAAGACCCCGCAATACATTAGAAAGAGTATTATATATTGCCAAATCGCGTAGTAATAGTTATAAGAGATATATTATAAAGGCAAGTAATATAGGGAGTAAAAGTTAAAGTTAAAGTTATAATTATAATAATAGAACCTTTTAAGGGTTATATACAAGATAGGGAATATAAGTTAGATTTAGATTTCAATAAATTAATATAATAAAATATATTATATACTCTTGTGCACATATAAATTAATATAGTAAGGAAAGCTTCTTAGATATATAGGTACCTGTAAGTAGGATTAACTAAGTTATTTTAGCCAGGAGGCAAGTTATTATAGCCCGACCCTTATTTTTTTATTCTCTTCTTTAGGTCAAATTAAAAACTTTGAGTATATTGAATAAAGTCGTTACTTGGTACTTACGGGCGGAATGCGACTTTACTAGGTCCGACTCAGGTCGGTATCAAGCTAGTCCTAATCCGGCCTAGGCCCAATTGAGGGTGCGATTTAAATTAGCGTAAGTTAAATAAAGAGTAATATTTTTAGCGATATATAAGAAAGTAATAACTTAATGTAAGTTGGGTTTGATCTAACTTGAGTTTAAACTTAGGCTTGACTGAAATCCGACTTGAGTTCAAACCTAAGTCTAACTTAAGTCTAAGCCTAAGTCACTTTAAATCCGATAGATTTAACCTAGGTTTGACTTAGATCGGATTTAAACCAACTTGGAGTTAAATAAGTCACGTGATTTCAGACTAGCCCCAGAATAAAAAGCTTTTAATTTTATTTATAGACATTACTAAAAAGAAAAACTTAAAAATATTAATTTTAGCTCTTAATACCTACTTAGTGTTAATAGTTAATTAAGGGATAAGCTATTTTAACTCTAATGCCGGCTATTTTAACTTTATTAGTCTTTATTAATAATTTATACCTAAGTATTTAAATAAATTTTAATAATTATATAAGAATACTAAAATTATTTACTTTAATATACTCTTTTTACTTTGAAGATAAAGATATCTAAGATATACTTATATAAGGGGCTCTTATTACCCTTTAACTCTTTAGAGTTAACTTTTATTATTAACCTTAACTTATTATATTTTAATAGAGAAAGTATCTTTAAAGTAAACATATGCCTTTCTAGGCATATAATGGGTATACCCCTTAAGAGTTAAAATAGCTAGTATTAGAATTAAAATACTAGCTTATCTCTTAATTAAAAAATATTACTAAAGAAAATTTAATAAATACTTATAAGTCAAGCTATTCAAGAGATAAACTAGGTACTTCTACTCTAACACTACTTAATTTAACTGTATTAGTTCTTAATAGTTATATAGTATACTATAGTATATATAATAAATTTACAATTGTAAAAAAATATTAAAACTAGGGTTAAGTTATTTTAATATAGGTTAAGCTATTTCAACTTTACTCCCGGCTACTTTAACTTTACTAGTCCTTATTAAGGTAGTTATTTATATTATAATATATATAATAAATTTGCGCCCGTATAAGAATATTTGAATTATTATAATTACTTTAATATTTTACTTAAATTATAACTAAATATAATTATAAGAAATAATATAAATAAAAAAGATATTCTATATAGAGAGTTCTTACTACTCTTTAACCCTCTAAAACTAAGCCTGATTATTAACCCTAACCCATTATACTCTAGTAGAGAAAATATCTCTAAATATATATGTTTTTAAATATACCCTCTAAGAATTAAAGTAGCTGGGAATAGAGTTAAAATAGAGTTAAGCTATTTTAACTTTACTCCCGGTTATTTTAACTCTAAGAGATATACTTAATAGTACTTTCTCTATTAAAATATTATAAAATACTTTCTTTATTAAATATAACGGATTAAAATTAATAATTAAAGTTAATTCTAAAAAGTTAAAAGGTAATAAGAGCCCTTTATATAAATATATCTTATATATCTTTGTAAGGGGCGAGCCCCAGGGGTAAGGCACTAGTTGTACCTACGCTTACTAAGGCTAGGCAAGAGCGTTCTTTTTCTTGCGGACCTAGCTTAGAATACTTCTCTCTCCTTTATCAAACTTACTATAGATTATAACGAACTCCTGTGTATACGCTATTCGCCCCGTGACATCTTTATCTTTAAAGTAAAAAGAATATATTAAAGTAAATAATTTTAATATTCTTATATAATTATTAAATTTATATAAATATTTAGGTATAAATTATTAATAAAGACTAATAAAGTTAAAATAGCTTAACCTTTAAAATAGCTTAACTCTTTAATATTACTCTTATTAGTCTTTATTAATAACTTATATTTAAGTATTTATATAAATCTAGTAATTATATAAGAATACTAAAATTACTTACTTTAATATATTAATCCTCTTTTTACTTTAAAGATAAAGATATATAAGACATACTTATATAAGGAGCTCTTATTACCCCTTAACCCCTTAAAACTAGGGCTAAGCTATTTCAACTCTACTTTTAGTTACTTTAATTCTATTAGTCTTTATTAATAATTTATACTTAATTATTTATATAAATTTAGTAATTATATAAGAATATTAAAACTACTTACTTTGATATACTCTTTTTACCTTGGAGATAAAGATATATAAGATATAATTATATAAGGGATTCTTATTACTCCTTAACCCTCTAGAACTAACCCTAACTATTAACTCTAATTATTAACCCTAACTATTAACTCTAATTACTAACTCTAATTATTAACTCTAATTATTAACTCTAATTATTAACTCTAATTATTAACTCTAACTTATTATATTTTGATAAAGAAAATATCTCTAAGTATATATATTTGTTAAGTATACTTCTTAGAGTTAAAATAGCTAGGAGTAGAATTAAAATAGCTTAACTCTAAAACTAAAGTAGCCTTAATTACTAATTCTAATTATTAACTCTAACTTACTATATTTTAGTAGAAAAGTATTTCTAAGTATATATATTTATTAGGTATACTTAATAGAGCTAAAGAGTTAAAATAGCCGGAAGTAAAGTTGAAATAGCTTAGCTTTAAAACTATTAATATTTTTAAACATTTTATTTAAGATATAAATATATTTATAAGAAAAAATATTATTTAAGAAGATGTCTCTATATAAGAGGCTCTTACTACTTTTAAACCCCTTAAAACTAACTCTAACTATTAATTTTAACATATTCTATTTTAGTAAAGAAAGTATCTCTAAGAATATATAGTTTTCTAAGTATACTTCTTAAGAGTTAAAATAGCTGGAAATACAATTGAGTTGGTCTTATCTTTAAAGTATAATATATTTAGACTATTTATTACAAGTAAGTATATATACTGTTAGTAAATATATATATTGTTTATTATTATTAATTATTTTTATTACTAATACTTTTAATATTAATATTTCCAATTTATTATTATCATTAAGTAATAGTGTTATTATTACTTTAGTTTCCTTATTTTCTTTATTATTTCTATTGTTTTGATTCTCTAGCTTATTATTAGAGATAAGCTATTTTAACTCTAATACTAGCTATTTCAACTCTTAGGGGGTATACCCACTATATACCTAGAAAGGCACGTACCTAGAGATACTTTCTCTACTAAAATATAACGGGTTAAGGTTAGTAGTTAGGGTTAGTCCCGGGGGGCTAGGGGGTAGTGAGAGCCCCCGTATAAGGGTATCTTTTATATATTATTTCTTATAAATATATTTATTATACTTTAAGAAGAATATCAAAGATAATAGTAATAGTTTTAATATTCTCGCACGGGCGCAAAGTTACTATACGTACTATAGTATATACAACTAGTAAGGACTAGTAGAGTTGAAATAGCCAGCATTAGAGTTGAAATAGCTCATCCCTATTATTATAGTAATATTTCGCTAAAAAAACTTAGAGTAACAGAATACACTTTCTTTTACTATAGAAACCAATTCGCAATTAAAACACAGAACAAAAAAGACAGTAGGGTTTGCTGCGAGGCTACTAGTATTTGATCGAAGGACTAGCGAAACAACTGACTTGTTCCCCAAGAGGTTGCGAATAAGGTTGTATCAAGCGTCTGGCTTCACGGGGGGAAGGAAATAAGAAAGCTTGCAATGTAGTGAAAAGGAAGTTGACAACGTGAACGACGATATTTGCCTCCGTATGACATGGCTGTTGTATTGCCAGTCTAACCATGTAACCTTTGTAACCTCGCTAACTCAGTCAAGACTTTAACTTTATCTACTTCCTCAATTTTAGTTCCTTCATTTAGTCATCCACTGAGTTACTCGAGCAGATGACTAACTTGACCTAAACAGGAAAGATACACCGAAATCGTGGGTGGTAAAGGTGACGCCAATCAAAGATACACCGAAATTGATGCGCCAAAGCTTTCAGGTTAGATAATCGCTAGTAGGCTCACTACTACCTGTGATATCCCAGCTAGCGTCTCTAGGTTGGTATCCCTTATCGCTGGAGGAAGGAAGCCTTACTACTTGAAATGCAAAGTACGTTATTGCAGATCGAAGTAGTACTATATTAATGACTGGCGTTAATCTTATTTTCTGGTTTGCGTACAAGGCAGGCGTAAAGGAAGCGCTGGAACGACAAAGAGCAGCATGTCGGAATCATGACAAGAACCTCCATGTCTAACAAATACTAGCATCTCTAGACTCTAGACTCTAGCCTCAACTGCGTGATGTCGATAGCTGCTCAGGTAAGCTGGCGTGGAGACTCTGCACCTCAGATGATCGAAGGGGCCGCTGAAGCCTTACAGGAGCAGGGATAAGCGAGACGAGACCCTCTCTTAACCTCGTGAGTCGTAGGTTACGACTCGTAACCTACTCCATAGATGTCGGATAGGTGGAGGTGGCTGAGTCGGATCTAGCACGAGTGGGTTAGGATTAGCATGAATTACCGCACCTCCACATTCCAGTTGGCATACAATACCTTGGTACTGGACCTGGCCCCGCTCTCCACCACGGTAGGAAAGGTTTGTGGGGTCCCCGGGACATGGTGCCCACGCAACATTTTATTGTGATCGATTTTGCCTGTTCCATTTTTGAAGTCGTCTCCGACATCATGGATTGATACGGTAGGAACGTCCGAACTTATCACTCCCAATGTTATCAGAGGAATCGAACGGCCTCAACGAGATCAAACGAATCCAATCACTCAGAATTACTGGACAGATTAAAGCGAAGATGCGTACGGATGACCGCAACAGCTCCAGGGAAGACGAGCATCCCAAATCCCATATTGCATGTCAGGCTTGTCGAAGGTGAGTCGTTTATCTGATCACCTTAGATTCTTGTTACTGTGGACTGATCACCAAATCCAACCCCAGGCGTAAAATCAGATGGTTGGTAACACCCAGAAGCCCATGAGATTCCATCTTCTTGCAATAGATATTCATCGCTGACGATCGCGTAACAGTGGGCGAGAGCTTCCTGATTGTACCGGATGCAAGCAAACTCCAATAAATTGCGAATATCCGGCCGAAATCCTAAAGCCTGGTCCGAAGATAGGTACGGAAGTACTCTGGAATTAGGAACACAATACAGTAAGAACAGCACTCACTTTCTATTAGGCTCAACTCACCGAAATCGAAAACGACGGCGAGTAGAGAGAGGCAGTAATGATGGCTTAGTGGTAGATTTAGGTTCAAGCCCCGGGCAGGAAGATCTGGGCTTAAGCACTTCTGGCGAAACGATCTCCTTGTCGCGAGACGAAGAGTGCGGGAACATGCAAAGGCATACCAGTGCTGCTTCAGTCCGGACTAGGAAGGCTTCTTTACCTGAGGACTTCGGACTCCAAGATGTGGTAAGCCAAGATTCGAGCAATATTCTTGACTTGTCCTTCATCTTACACCCGGCTCACGAACCGTCAACCCCGAAAAAACCGTCATCACCGACTTCAACGAACAACGACTTGGAAAATGGGAAATTGGTGATCATGGCTCGTGCCTCTTACACATTAAACGTGAGTCCAGATGTACTTGGCAATATGTAAGTTCGAAGTCGGCGTAAAGGATATAATTCTGTGCATAATTGTATCTAATAATCTTTCTAGGATCGACATATACTTCGATAACATGACCGCCATCAGTCTCTTTCATGAACCAAGCTTTCAAGATAAGTTACTGAGTATCGAATCCCCTGCTCAGACTCATGCTCTTCTGGCAGCTGTGCTCGCATTCTCGGCCAGATTCTGCGCTCCAGAAAGTCAGGACGGCTACAATTCCAGTATGCTAGCAGGGATGAATCACAATCCGCTATACTTTCTAGAACGAGCTTCAAGATTCTTTGAAGAGGCACTGAAAGAATGTGGTGATGAATCACCGCCACTATGCGTTCTTCAAGCTCAGATCTTAATTGCTCATTGCCAACTAACGCAAGGTGTCCGTGGGATGGCGTGGAGAGCTCTTGGAACATGTGTTCGTCTGGCATACGAGCTGAATCTGCATCTTGTAGATGTCGAACGTCCGCAACACGTCGTTGATCCCAAGCAATGGTGTGAGGATGAGGAAAAGCGCCGTGCTTGGTGGGCCATATGGGAGATGGACGTTTTTGCGAGTACCGTCCGGCGATACCCGACAGCCGTGAATTGGTCCCAGATCGAAACCTTGCTCCCCGTAGAGGACAAGTATTGGTTTCAGGGCAAGCCTTGGGCGAGCTGTTTCCTGGAACTAGATCCGATTCGCCGGTGGAAAGTGCTGCAGGAGTCTGGAAACCAATCAGCCAAAGCGTGGTTTCTCGTGATCAATTCTCTGATGAAGGAGGCGCAATTAATATCCAGCCCACAGGCTGTCTCACGTCTTGACCGAGTCGACAGACGGCGATACTCTGCCAAGCCGAATAAAGACCGGATTCATGCTGCTACGATGGCTGATGAGGCTCGAGATAAGCTGGAAACACTCGAAAACTGCGTGCGCTGCTTCGTCATGGCTCTACCTAATTCTCTTAAGTACCGAAATCAGTACCTTGGCTTCGAGGCCAGCCAACCTGGGGAAATATCATCATCATCACGACAAAGAGACTGCGGACTCTACAATATCCACATAATGACTCAACTCTCAAAACTCATGATACACCACTATGGTATCTTCTCAGAGTCAGCTCGTACAAGCCGTACGGCACCAAAGCAATATCGAGACATTACAAGTCAATCTTTCGCATCAGGCGGCATTAAAAATGACGATAGCGTCGCAGTGTACCAATACTTTGAGGCTGCAGATGAGATCTTAGGGATTGTGAATCGCAGCAGTGAGGACCACATCCAGCATATCAACGCATTCCTTGCGAGCACGATTTGGCTTGCTTCTGCAGTCCAACTGGTCCGTAAGGAGTTTGGGCCGTCAGAAACAAACATATCTCTCGTGAAGTCAAAGTTCGAGGTACTCAATTTGACGTATAAAAGGTGTGTATCCTTTTGGGGCATCCAGACGGCGATGCAGCAGAATTTAGAAACTTTGGAGGAGCAACTTGAAAAATTCCGCACTCCAACCCCTCAGACACACGATCGAGGGCAGCGAAAGGTAGATCGCAGCTCATACAAAAGGGGAGACTCGTGGATAAATCCTTCTTTGAAGAATCCTCAACCAAATTCTGCTACGCAGGACGAGCATGGTGAGAAACTATCGAGTGGTGACACGAGACTTTTCGACAATCATAATTCAGACGATGGCATACGCATTCAAATACCAACAAGAACTATGCCGGCTACGCATTCCACGCCAAGTCATGAGTTACGAGATGATCAGATGCGACAGCGGCAGCCTCAACGGCAACATGCACAAGAGGTGCCGGTCAATGCCGAACCTATTGTTCCTGACCCCCGTGGCTTAGATTATATGCAGTCTCCCCTACAAACAGACGGAGAGTTGCAGCTGTTATCAGATAATGGGTCAACTGTCCCTTTTTCGTCGTTCATGCCCAATCAAGGGCCATTTTCGGGAGCTAGAGGGGACCTGCAAGGCTCGAATACAGACGCGATGCAAGAACTCCTCTTTGGAACGTATGGGAATGGGTCGACTATTGAGTTCCCAAGCTATATTGATGAATTGCTGAGTGGGGCATATGTGTACTGACATTCAGAATAGCTTCGGGGCTGTGCTAGTAGGCGACTAGTTAATTTTTATTCTTTGGGGGCAACTAAACCTTATATTATTGCAACTGTTGGCCCGGCGCTCCCTTTTGTTGGTCACACTGCTAAGAGAATACTATAATACAAGTACTTTACGTATTGTTCTCTCACATACCCCCGCCAGCCTCCATTTCGTCCTTTCTTTTAGCGCCTGCTTACGCCAATAAAGTTGGTGGCAAGTCTGGACCTGCTGAAGCAGTCATTAGGCATTACTACAGATAACTTAAGACTTGAAAACAAGGGAAAGGAATATGCTCACCCGACACCGCTAGATTACCAAGTGATGCTTTACTAACACGAGGCGGCTCCTTGTCGTCTATCAAGTCACCGTCGACGTAGTGCTCGAGAATGAAGCTTGGACGGATAGAACCTAACTTATACCAGTATGTGCTCGTGCATTCGGTTTTTGATACCAATTTCCTGTTCTTGTTTCATTTGATTCTCAGGGGTAGTATACAAAAGATGAGGAGGGAAGTAGGTCACTAACCAATAATCAAATATCTGGCTTCTCATGATAAGTCTGCCAAGTCCTCATCAAAACTCATAGCCATTATGTCGCAACCAGTCATGTCCTAGATGCTGGGTCTCGAAGTCGTGAGTTTTGAATGACGACTGGTAGATATGACTCACAGGTCCTAAGAAGAAGAAGAAGAAGAAGAAGGTGTGGTGGTCAACCAGGTTCTCGCTGCCATGGTCGATGAAGTTACGTTCTTGTCTGTAGTTATATGTAAAAGCTAGGTTTGTGTCAAGAATCTTCCCTATTCATGGGAAAAGGATGAAACTTCCAAGGGAATGACATCTTACATCGCTGGTTATCAAGTTGAAACGGGAGGTGTATTCCGAAAATTTTCGAAATCCGTCACCACCATGCCGAAATAATCAAGCTTGTGGACGGGTGCTGGATCTTTGAGCCTATCAGTACCATAGCATTACGATTGCTACGAGATATTCTTATGCTTGTCAAACCGCTGGAACTTGTTTGCAAGCTGGCCATTAAGTCGGCCGACCGAAGTCGGCTAGAACACTCGTCTTTAGCTTATCGGCCAGCTCGAATTATTATATTGATCGGTCAGTCAATCAGCTAAGACCCCCAGCTAATATCTGCCGATTAGCTCAAGGTTGTAATTAGTAGTATTTTGGTATTGTTATGGGGAAGGAGAAAGGGGGAAATTATAAGTAGATTTTAGGCGGTCAATACTAGCAAAATAATATTATTGGCCGAAAACTGGTTTTAAGCCTAGGAATTAAGGCTTACTTTCCCTTTGGATCTTTTGTTCTCATTAGCTATAATAATCAAGAATTCGATCGCCCACTTTTAAATAACAACAACATGTCTTCTCGCGCCTCTACTCTATTCTCGCGCCTCTACTCTATTGGAAATCAATTCTATACTATTAGAGACATCTGCTATAGCTTTAGAAACTTCGTTGACTAACCCCCTTGCGCAAAGATAACAACTCTAGAGAGTAGTCACCTCTTAAGAAAGACTCTTGCGTACTATCAAATACTAAAGAAATAGCAACGACGTAGTGCGATCGATATTCGATTTTACAACAACGCGATAGAGTTAGATTTGAGGAGCGACGACGAGGTCTAAGAATCGGGTATACGGGCACATTGAATTTGGGAGATTTAGGCGCGTTTTCCGGCCCTTTGAATGCTAGGTAAGTGCCCGGAATATTTGGGTATACTACAAGCATTGATATGAGGTCTATTTGTATGTGTTTTAAGCTATTTTTAATGTCAGGCAAGTTCCCCACGATTCTAGTACTTTATGACTCCAGCTAATTAGTCGCCGGCTTATTTGACCAATAAGCTGTCAGTTCGAACTACTATTAATCAGTCAATCAGCTGGAATCGATCGATTAGCTGATGACCGACCGACCGACTTACTGGCCAGCATGCTTGTTTGCAAGCCTTGTTTTCTTCCTAGGCTAATTTCGAGTGTCAGTACTGGCAACAAACTTGCGAGAATAGGAGCATTACAAAACTGAAATCAAGCTGTGGAAATTCGGGTTCGTTTACCAACTCGACCTTACGTTGACCCCAGACTAAATGCATTGGGAAGCTATCAACAGGGTCCAAAAATGTCACACACTTTCCCCCTCAGGGAATATCGTCCAGTCATAGATAGCAGAAGCACCTGGTAGCGTGCTCGAAGCATATTATTGAGTCTTCCAGTCTCTGAACGACGAAGCCTGCGCGTCCGAACTTGTCTTCGTGATGTTCGTGGCACAGTACAGCCACGGATCTTCACTGAAGCCACGATAGTATGGTTTTATTTCCAACGCGAAAGCATCCCGTAAACCTAAAGTCATTAAGGAATTCATACTGGGCTAATCGACTTGTGGGTGTAGCGGATGTTCGCTATGCGATCGAGCTGGAATTGTCGGTGGTTGTCAATGGAGACCATGGCGGGAGCCTGGATTAACCATGAATAATCTATCAATGAGTTAGAAGTAGCTGCTGTTTATCGAACAATAAAGTGATGAAGAGAGTTGGGGTAGTTACAAGGCAGTACGGGAGGTAAGTACAAAAGTGCATTGTGGCTTTCATGGTATGATTCGTTATTTTGAGGCTGCGTCGTGCGACAGCTAATTTGCTTTGTGAACATTGCAAGATCACGAATACTCCATGATCATAATTTGGAGAAACGGACCGAAGTACTGTAACAGTGTTCCCAGAGTCGATGCGGGCGTGTAAGTTACATAAGGTTGCTCCACTTTGTACATTGCCAGGAATAATCCCGATATCATTTGACGCGTATACGGGCTATCTTCGCTTCAACTTTCGAGATGCAATATCTATTCTATACTAAGAGGAGATAGAACAAAACAGAACTGCTGACTTCGTAGTCTGATCTGGACAGAAAGTTCCGTTAGTCCATACTCCGTGCGGCAAATCAATGAGCTGGTATGTCACGGATTGTGAGAATTAGCACCACAACAACGTCTTCTCTCCTGACCAATTTAAGGGCAAATTAGCCAGTAACACCTCGTGGCTGTTGGACTACTTGTCTTTAATCATATATCATACACTCAGAAGAAATCAAAAGTGCCAAAGCCGAAGACAAAGAGACAGCTTTCATCGTCAGTGTTATCCATGGCACCAAGTGTTTCGGAATTGGCTACAGCTCTCAGTGATGCCAACCCCAGCCCACCGAGGAACAGCGATACTATCTCTCCAGTAAACGGTACTAATTCCGCAGAAAACAACAATTCTGCCGGTCCCGTCAATGGTTCTGCTACACATATTGTAGACGGCAAAGCCGCTGGTCCTACAGTCAATGGCTTAGCTACAGGTGACCTCCCTGCAGACTCAATTGCAAATTACGACGTCCTCATTGTGGGGACAGGACCAGCAGGAGCTTCTCTGGCTTGTTTTCTGAGTTCACACGGTATTACAGGGCTCATGATTAGTTCTGCCTCTAGTACTGCGGATACGCCCCGAGCTCACATCACCAATATTGCGGCTCTCGAGACTCTGCGGGACTTGGGGTTGGATAGCGAATGTACGAGCCAGGCAACTTCGGGGAGTTGCATGATGCATACGAGATGGTGTCACGATATGGCAGGAGAGGAGTACGCACGCATATATGCCTGGGGTAACGACCCTCACCGGAAGGGTGACTACGAGATGGCAAGCCCGTGTGCTCCCTGTGATCTGCCTCAGACGCTTCTGGAGCCAATACTTGTCAACTATGCAACAAAGAGTGGTTTTAGAACACGCTTCGATACATGTTTCATCTCGTTCGAGGACAAAGGTCCAGCTGGTGTCGATACTACGCTTTTAGACAATATTTCAGGCAAGCAGTACAGAGTCCACTCAAGATATCTCCTTGGAGCTGATGGAGCCCGGTCTCGAATCATGAAGCAACTCGAACTGCCATTGATAGCTCAGGCTGGTGGTGGAACAGCTATCAACATTCTCGTGAAGGCTGATCTGACACACCATATCAAACATCGGCAGGGGAATCTCCACTGGGTGATGCAACCCGATCAGCCACATTGTGACTTGGGCTGGATGGCTATTGTCCGAATGGTAAAACCATGGCACGAATGGATGTTTATTTTGTTCCCCAAACCTGGAGTTCCGCGATCAAATCCCACGAAGGCAGAATACCTAGCACAGATCAAGAATTTCATTGGTGATGACTCGATTCCAGCTGAGATTTTGGATATCTCGCCATGGACGATCAATGACATAGTTGCTGCAGAATACTCCCGAGAGAGCGTCTTCTGCCTCGGTGATACAGTGCACCGACACCCTCCATTCAATGGTCTCGGCTCAAACACCTGCATCCAAGACTCCTTCAACCTCGCATGGAAGATCGCCTATGTCATGAAAGGTCGTGCTTCGCCGAAGCTTCTTGAGACCTATAGCTTGGAGCGCCAGCCAGTTGGTCAATCCATCAGTACCCGCGCCAATGTATCTTTCCGCCAGCACTCTCGTATATGGGAATCGCTGGGCATGTTCCCGGATTCTCTTTCCAAACGCGTTGCCATCCTAGATGAACTCTCATCTCCTACTACCAAAGGGCAGCTACGCCGTCAAAATCTCCAAGCTGCGATTGCGGGTACGGCACATGAGTTTCATGGGTTGGGAATTGAGATGAATCAGTTCTATTCTGGGCCAGGAATCTACTCCATGGATGAGCCAGATCCCTTTAGATTAGAGGGCCTTGCTGCTGAGAATCCAGTCATGCATTATATGCGAAGTACCTATCCCGGAAAGCGATTGCCTCATGCTTGGCTCAACAAGAAGTGTCCCGTTCAGCCAATATCGACTGTGGATCTCGCCGGCAAGGGAGGGTTTACTTTGATCACAGGAATCGGTGGTGCGTCGTGGGAACAAGCTGCAAATACTGTCAGTAAAGAACTTCAGGTTCAAATACAATCTTGCGCGATTGGTTTTAGTCTGGAGTGGGTCGATATGTACTCGGAATGGGAGAAAGTGAGGGGAGTGAAGGAATCTGGTGCGATTCTAGTGAGACCCGATCGGTTTGTGGCATGGAGAAGTCAAGAGGTCTTGTTAGACGAGAATGCGTGCGAGAACAAGCTGTTGGAGGTGATGAGGAGTGTGCTTGGACTATCAGCTTGAGGATGTAGGTAGGACGTGTAGATCTGTATTCAATTTTCACTCGTTTCGAGGAAGCTAACCATCAAGCAAATGTTCCTTAACGATAACTTAAAACTTTCGATATCTTGGATTATGGTGGCATTTAGTTTGACACTAAACGGCATGGTCCAAGACATGAGCCATCGTTTATAGCCCGCCCGAACCAACCATAGATCAGTAAGTGTCGTTGCATAAGACTAGTGTTCTTGTACAGCCGTGCGCACGATAATTGGAAGGGATTCGTAAAGCCTGAGCGGATGATTTTCCCCCTGAAGCTAATGCCTTGTCACAATCGATAGAATGGTTAGCCCTAAGAAACCAACATGCTCCAGTTTTGGAAAGTGATGAACTGTCAACGGTGGTGGAAAGGGGAAAAGAAAGATTCGGTGGTTTTTTTCTGTCCCTTAGTGGCAGTGCGAAATATAGTCGGTTGCGGGTTCAGCGTAATTTGGCCCATTTTCACTGCTTTTTTGTATAATACCGATTTAGTATGGGAACCCCACTAAAAGTCGGTGAGCAATTTAAAGAACCTTAGAATATTGAGAACTATAGACGTAAACCTATACCCAAATAGGCAAAACTAAAGCTATTTCTTAGTGTTTTGTTTCTTACTTTAATATGGCTCGATTAAATTAACTTGCGCGCTTTAAACTAAGGGTGAAAACTCTAATATTAAATTGTAAAAGAGCCTTAAAAAGTAGTTTGGCTAGTATTACTTTTACTCTTATTTCTTGAATTCGATTTAATATAGGCTTATTAACGTTTGTAAAGGCTATTATAAGTATAGTACTTCTTATTATAAAACTAGTAATAAGTATTATATCTATATTACCCCCGTAGACCTTATTAGCACTAGTACCAATACCTTTATTAAAACTAGTTATAAAACCACCTCTTATACTCCCGAAGTATAAATCCTGGGATATTACTTTTAGTATATATATTAGTCTCGATTTAATTATAATATTATAGTGGGGAATACCTCTCGTCTTATTAGATATAAAGCTAATATAATATCGATTTTATAATATATTAAAGAGGTAACATATAAGAAGTATATTATTAGTAAGTATATAAAATCTCCTAAAGCTATAACTTGTATTCTCGGTTAATATGGGCCTCTAAATAATTATAAACGCTATAATATTCCCTTTATAATACCGCAATAAAAGAGGCGCTGATGATTCTCTCAACTTCCTTATTTCATGTTCTAGTCTGCTGCACTCGAGTGACAAGGCCTGCTATTGGAGGATGGTAAGAAGCGAACTTCCGCTTTCTATATACTAGACCAGAGGGATGTTGTGCGATGCCTCTGCTTTTTCTTTGGAACTATTGCCAGCCCTCTGCTGATCGGGTTAATTCGATTCGGACCCCGCAATTAGGCTCGTCTGTCAGGACTTCAGTTTATATCATGGAGTTACTCTAACATGCTCCAAGAACGCATGGTTGCATACCCCATAGCTGCCCCACGGATATGTGGAGCGAGAAAGTAGTCTGTGCGCTTGGCTGGTATTTGTTGACTCAAGTATTTTTGAGAAGTAGAAGAGCTATTAGAAGTAATTGCTCGGGGGAGAAGTAGAGTATTAAGTATTGTACCTTAATGAAGTTAAACTCAAAGAATTAAGTATAAAAATTTAAAAAGAGCTTAAGTCTTTACTAATTATACTTACGTGACTAACTAGCCTGATTTAGGGAGGTACAAGCGGATAAAGAAATCCCATATTTTAATAAGAGCTGATTAGCCATAAAATATGTTTCATTCAGTGGAATGTTCGTAGTTGTATTGTTAAGCTACTGTTCGTGAATGAGCGAACAGATGGCACGGACCAGATGGGGTTATTCGGTATTTTGAAGCCAATTAGGAAACGAGTTGCATGCACGGGCTTTAGTCTCCTATGCGCCCGGAATATGTCTTTGTTCTCTCCTCCTCTGACTTTCTTGTGCGCCTCTCTACTCATCCCACTGCGCTAATGTACCTCATACTATTGCAAGTCATCTGGACTCTAGAAATGATTTGAACCGAACATCTGCGAGGTGGCTACCTTGCTGGTTTGACATGAAGAATTTCCCTATAGACATGAAGAATTTCACTATACGATCCGGGCAGTCACTGGAGCCATCTGCACACTGTGATCAGTACAGACAGCGCAGACTTGATAATCATACGCATATTCATGTGTTTTGCTTGAAGTGTCTGCAATTACTTTCCGGAAAGGCAGTAGTAGGTGTAAAAGATCTACCGAGAACGAACCACAGTGGTGCATACGTATTTGTACATACACACTGAATCTCGGTCCATTATTCCCAGTTGACCAAGGCGACCCGGAAGCCGTCAATTACCAATCATGCTATCCGGAGTAACTTCTAAAACGCCCAGTCCAGAACCGAGGTGTAGCTTGGTTTGGAGCTTTTCCGCACAGATCTCGGTTTAATGATACCCTGCGGAGACATCGAGCCCGGGGAGGTATTCCCACCATGCGGGGTAAGACGAACCTGGGAGGATTTGGCACTCTTGATCTGGGGTAGAAAGGTAATACTTATAGGATAAGATATTGCGTCAATGATATGATCGATATCCATCCAACATGTCGTCCTTGAACGGAAAAGTCATCGCAATCACGGGCGCAGCGTCCGGCATTGGCCTTGCAACCGCAAAACTCCTCTCTAGTAAGGGAGCTGTTCTGTCCATCGCCGATATCAATGAGATACAATTACAAGCTGCTACAAAATCAATCGAGACAGCAGGCGGACGAGTCATTTCAACAGTAGTCGATGTTACAATAAGTCTGGATGTGAAAGCTTTCATAGAGAAGACAGTCAAGGAGTTCGGGAAACTAGATGGAGCTGCAAATATGGCAGGTGTTATCGGGCGCAATAACTCCACCAAGCCCATCAGGGAGCAGGACGACGCGGAATGGGAGTTCATCATGAGCATCAATACCAAGGGGGTCTTCAACTGCCTCCGTGAAGAGCTCAAAGTTATGAAGTCTGGTGCTTCAATCGTCAACGCAGCCAGCATATTGGGTATTCGTGGACAGAAGTACAATAGCGTTTATTGCGCTAGTAAATGTGCTGTCATAGGCCTGACTCGATGTGCTGCTCTAGAAGAGGGAGAGAACAACATCAGGGTTAATGCCATTGCACCAGGTATCGTAGATACCCCTATGGTGGGAGCTGTAGAGGGGTATCAGAACGTTGAGAAAATGGATACATCCATGCAAGCCCTCAACAGGAAGGCAAAGCCCGAGGAAATGGCTTCTGTCATTGCTTTTCTGTTGAGCGACGAGAGTAGTTTCGTAACTGGCGCGACATGGAGTGTGGACGGAGGATGGAATTGTTGAACTGTGTTTTGTTCAGTTGTTGGCATTTGTTGGCCTTACCAACCCATCAGCCTAGCTATTTACCTCATAAGAGCAATTATGAGTCCTTCACATCTCTATCAATATACGGTGATATTTAGCTGTGACCGAAGATACAAAATTATATCATAACAGGTTCTTTACTAGTTCCTTGTATTATGCCCTAACGCACTTTGTGGTTGAACGTACGATATTCTCAATGCTTGCTTAATATTGTTGTATTTAGTCTCGTTCTCATTGTCAGGACACGAATGGCATTATATAACCGAAGTCTATGAGACTACAAGGTTTATCAGATTTTATTTTTTCTTCCCCTCAACATGTTACTTCTGTGACCAAGCCGTCGTCCGTATTAAAACCTTTGGTCCAAAGTAAGTTTTTGGCTAACAAATGAAAAATTAGACCCGAAAATGAGGAGACTACACGACTTCATACCAATAATCGAATCGAATAGGTTGTCTTTGTAGGATTTAATCTTGCGTAGGCCCCCTTTTGTAAGGCACCTTGGTTTTCATGGCAAATATACGACGTTATTGACCGCTCCATCCTTAAGACGCGAAGAAGTGCTTGCGGAGAACATCAGCTTTTTCTCAACATTTGCTACTATTCTACTCGTTTTAAAGAAGATTGATTTTCTTTATAGATGTATTCGACAATTACAATGATGCGATCGGGTAAGTGTAGTTCAAATTACAAACGCACAGCGAAATCTCAGAGATATCTGCTATATCAAGAATTCAAAAGCTTGTAAGTAGTGCTAACAGTTTGAGGGCTATGATGAATAATCTGCACTCTAGAATTTCCGAGCTTGAACGCCTGACTCGGCCGATCTTGATCCTGCGCACTTTGCTCCTACATCTCTCTAGCCGCCACCTCAGATGCCTTCTCAGATGACGGCCTTTGAGCTTCTCCCAAATCACCGCCATCGATATCAGTTCTACACTTCATAAAAATTTCATCGATCTCCTCAAGGGTCTTGCCAGATGCTGTGTGGAGTATTAGAAGAATAGCAATTGTGTGACTTTGCGAAACACTTACTTTCGTAGCAGCAAAAATATACATATGGTACAGAGATGCCGCCTATAATACGCCGTGGTGTCAGTAATGACGATACAATAACAGTCGTAGCGACTGCTCAAAATGGACGGCTCCCACAGCCAGAAGAGAAACCACATGACTCAAAAACTTTTGAAAATTACAGCAGTGATCGCACTTCATCTTAAGCATCACTTTACTAATACCACTTTGAATGCCAACGTCGCGAAGCAGGAGATGCACTTACAGAAGAGGAGGTATAATATCCACGACAAAGGGCCGATTCTTTGAATGGCAATTCCTCCGGCAAAGACCGTTAAGAATGTCCCGCACCACTCGCCTATAGCTCCATATGATCCTCCGAGATGTCGATAACGGAGCGGTGCAAGCTGAGAAATTTTAGCAAGAACAACTTGAAGTAGGAAAAGGTAATACCTCTGGACCGTAGAGCCATGGAATGCCGACCCAACCATATCCAAAGACGAAAATATACAATATCACAGAAGCAACGGCAGTCCACTGTGTAGCGGTACTTTTGGCGTCGCCAAGGTTGATCATTACCACGAAAATCAACATGAACACCGTACAGGCCGCTCCAGTCCAGAGCAGAATACTTCTTCGACCCCACCTCTCGATTGTGCTCGGCGTAAACCAGGTACCAGCCGCGAATCCAGTGTTCATCACCGCTCCTAATAAAGATGATAAAAAGGCAGACAATCCAATCTGGGAAAAAATAATGGTACTATAGTAGACGAGCAAATTGATTCCTGTGGCAGGTTAACAAAGGGTTTCATTGAGGTCACCGAAGCACTCACCCATCAACTGTTGAATGAATGTAATCAAGAATGCTGTCCGTAGACGGCGACCAGATTGGAGTTCTTTATGCGTTAATACATGCTTGTGTAATATGACAGCATGTGCTTACCTGTGTTGTCCCATAGCAATGTCAACATGCTAAACGGCTTTTGAGATGCTTCACTTGCAATAATATCAAGGATTTCTTTTTTCTGTTGTTGAACACCTTCGTCGTCAATGGGAAGGTCATGGAGCGCGGAGAGCACTTGGTCGCCTTCCTCTATACGCCCCATGACATAATACCTAGTCAGCGATCAGCTCTATCTTTGGCATTCCATAGTGGTAAATTCTCTTACCAACGAGGCGTATCAGGAAGCATGGATATGCCGATACCAGAGATAATAGCGAGCACTACCTGGAGTGCAATAGGAACCCTCTATGAAAACCTTTAATTAGCAATGACACTAAAAGGTAGAGTTCCATATTCATTACCCAAGAAGCTTGATTGTCCATTCGAGTGAATCCAAAATCTACCCACCCGGCGAACGCCACTGCGTTGTCTGAATTAGCATTACACGCGATAAGCTGGTTAAACCATTCTAACCTCCTGAAATTATCATGGCGCACTGAAAGGCGACTTCTGGACCACGTTCGGAAGATTTGATGCTCATCTCGGCCTGAATTGTTTGATAAGTAGGTGGCTAGGCTTACTTCCTGCGAGGCACATACCATGTATGTGGGAACAGTACTTGAGATGAAACCTAGCCCAAAACCCTGTGACATATTATTCTTTGTCCATGGTGCTGTATCGAATTGAACTTACACACAATACTCGCCCAACTATTATTTGAGGAACAGAGTGAGAAGAAGCCTGGATAGCTCCACCGATAGTGACAAGTACATCTCCAGATAGAATACAGTATCGTCGACCCATCGGCATGCCTATGAAAGAGATCATCATGGACATTGCCCAAGCACCAAGTACAAAAGATGAAGCTATCATGGGTATGATGTACGTCGACTTCAGTTGCGGATTCCCTAATGCATCAAGGTAAGGCTTGGTGTTCTGTACACCAGCCAAAACACCAGAGTCATATCCGTACAGAGTAAACGCCTGCGAGGCTTTGAATCAGTCCAAACTCCCAGTACTGCCTGTGATAATACTGTCACAAGCGCAAGATTATACATACCATAGCACAGCTAAAGCTCATGACCCTATATAGTGATCGGCCTCTAAAATTGATGAAACCCATGTTGTAAAAAGCGTTTGACGTTGGAGTGTGTAATGTTGCAAGACACAAATCAATAAAATTTCTCGACTGTCTAGATTAGCAGAATGTTGAACAATGACTCAAGACAAGACGGATCGGGCATGAAATATAAGACATTCTCAATGACCGATAGGAGCCCTGAGTTTGGCAGAAGTTTGCCCCTAGCTTCTACCCCGCAGAGCATATCTAATTGCAAGATATGGGGTATGCTGTGCTCTACAGACTGTGGGGTATTTCAAGTTTACTGTTCCGGCCATCATGTTGCTCCGTCCATTATGTTACTCCGTTGTCGCCGAGGATAGACCGAATGTACGAGGAAGCGGCAGACTTACAGTATCTGACCATAACTCGTGTGCTAGTAGCCAACCTGATTTTCAAATACAGTAGGACTAACGGAATATGATACTTTTCCCTACTGCCCGTTAATATTGGCAGTTAGAAATGCTCCGAACAAGGTATGGTGACGAAAATGCATGAAATAATTGAGAGAAAATACTCCGACGAAATCGCATGGCATCCCAAGAGGAAATAGGCCGATGGTCATTACATATTTGTAAAGAAGGTTCCAATAGGCAAATTCTGACGGACTCTGAACCACCAAAGGCTCCCACAGGAAATTCTATTCGACCCTCTTCAGATCCGTACGCAATGGTGTCTGCAGGGGAGCTGGTCCGTTTAAACCCACCATCTATTCCCCCGCGATGACCATATCTCCCGACAATAGTGCTTCTGAGGTTCAGCATGATTTCATGGCTGTGTCAGCATTCTTATCTCTGCCTTTGCAGACAGGTAAAATGTGAGGTCCTTAATATTCTGGTAGGTTGGATGCTGAAAGAATTGTGCTGCAATATTTTGCGTGCGAATGCATCAAAGAACTTATCTCCGAGTTAGGAATTGCCTCCGCAATCTATATATGTTTTTGACCCTCAGCTAAAGTTGTATTTTTACCCATCCACATTGAATAAGGCTCCGATTATGAGGTTTATAGGTCTCTTGCTGTGGAAACTGTTGATCTTTGGCCCCTTGCACATACGCTTCATTACAGATTCACCCAGCAAAGACGCCCCAAGTTGGATACAAAAGGAGGTGTTTGCGAGCGCCTTTCTTCAAAGTCAGTGGAAGCAAAACCTTGAGGTGTTTCATCGAGGGATCTTACAACAGTCTATGAGAGGTACGGTGAGGGTATGATTGGTCGTATTCTTACAGGCAACGTTATGACTGCCTATGACCTTTGTATTGACTTACCTGGCGTTCACTTTGGTACAACAGAAATTGACACCTTGAAATTATAGAAGCACCAGGCCAAGCGATCATTTCCTATGACGCTGCTTCCTCAGGCAAGTGGTCTGAAGGTTGCAGAGAGCACGGTACACAAGCATAGAAGTAAGATAATTTGCTAGTCGCCCAAATTACCAATCCTGGTTGATGAACTGAGTATCGTTTCCATATTTGTGTGTCTGCTTCCAATGTGGGGATTGAGCAGTGGCCATGGGAATGGGGTATGCCAAGCCGCACTCGGTTATGGAGACTGTTATACAGTCCTGGAAGGGTTAACGGTCACTTTCGCTCTGCACAGTTGACTTGAGCCAAAAGACTATGGTCCCAACTCGTAAGTAACTACGTGTAACAGGCTTTATATAATACAGCATATCACGTGTTTAGACCATATTACTAGGTAAGGTACTGCCTTTACACATACTCCAGTATTCTTGCAAGGAATGGAAAAAAATGTAGTACTATCATTCCTGTTCATATAGATCCACGCAGAAGCATTAATTTTTGTCATCTTGCATGCCTTTACGAATCCAAGCCTCGTTTTTGGCGAGGTAGTCTTTGAAAAGTTCAGGCTCTTTAGTTAATTTATCGAGGTCAACCTTGACTGGGACATCCAAACCTTTCCTGACTGCTGAGCGGTCCAACATCCGCTTCTGCCAGGTTTGGACTAAGGGGAATTCAGTGACATCAACGCCGCTGAATCCTGAAACACGTCGGGTCAGTAAAGATTATTGTGTGGGTCTTTCACAGCTGCACAAAAACAGGGACCACTCACCAGCAATATTTACCCAGCAGAAGAGGGCAATGTCTGCAATGGTACCCTTGTTCCCGACCAAATAATCGTTTCCTGAGGCTTTGAGGTGAGTATCTACAGTTCGGTAAAGTCGGCGCGTTTCGTTGACGTATCTGTCGACAGCATAAGGAATCGGCTCAGGTGCGTGAGAGTATCGGATGAAATGGTTTGCTTGGCCCTGCCTTGGAAAAAGTCAGGTAATGCCGGATGAAGAAATAAGAAATGACAAACATAGGTCCCACGCCGGCATTCTGGAAAAAGAGCTGTTTGAAGAATTAAAGTTAGCTTAGTATTTCAAGATCAGCAATATATCTAGGGCTTTTGTCATACCCAATTATTTGTCTCGTAGTACTCTTTTGAGCCCTTGGGATACGAAATTTTATGCTCGGTGTCGTAAATATCGACGAGATATTGCTGAATACTTCCTGATTCGAAGAGGTTGATTGGAGTTCCATCCGGCATAGTGTCAGTCAGCGCAGGAATACGTCCATTGGGATTAATTGCGAGAAACCAGGGTTCCTTGTGCTGTATCTTTGGCAGGTCCACAAACGTTAGGCCATAGGAAAGACCCAATTCTTCCAGCGTGATCGAAATCTTGTGGCCGTTTGGAGAATTCCCTGTGTACAAGTGAATGCTGGATTTGACAGACATGATGGAATATAATTCTCAAAGGAGTTAAAACATGCAAAATCGTTACTTTCGCTTCCAATTAATACAAACGCCACGTTCCCTTGATTGCGATTTCCAGATTGTTTTTTGTAAGCCGGCACATTTAGAGGAAAGTTGTTATTGCAACGCTAATGATTCTCCCCAATGCGAAGACTTTCGGAGTGTTTCCGGCCAACAAGTGGCTCCGAAATATACGCCGAGATCGTTCCTCCAGCAGTCATAGTAGAGTACATACCCCGCACCACAACCCCACGTGCCGGTAGTAATGCTGGCATCTTGCAATCTGAGAGGCAAGAGGGTTATTGCAACTTAAAGTCGACTTATTGTATTGTTCTGCTTTTTCCATTTCCCCCTTTTCGGCAATTGTAATATCATCCTATCATTCTCGCATACACTACAATCGAGCCAGAAAAATGTCCACCGAAAGTTTAATTCGCATCTCTATGCTGATCAGCCGCAAAAAGGGAATGTCCGAAAAATCCTTCCACGACTACTGGGAAAACACTCACGGTCCGCTTGTTACTTCATGGTTGTCGCGTTGTGGAATTGTGAAATACGTTCAGGTATGCGCAGCTTGCCTTTTTTGGTGAAAAGATACGCAACATCTAATACAGGGCTTCAAAGTTTCATGGAAACCCCGAGCATAACAAGTCTGGCCAGGTGATAGGCGTACCCCCATCATTTGATGGCCTCGTTGACTTATATGTCCGTCGGTATGTTATTTATTATGTTATCCAGTCACTCGTTCTGTATCTATCTATTTAGATCGCTAAGTAGGTATGCAGATATGAGGACTATGAGGCTGCTTTTCTGGATCGAGAATTTTTGGAAAAAGTTATACCCGATGAGTTAAAGTTTATAGATAGAGAAAAGACAGTCATTATTGTTGGATCCAATATAGAGGTCATTTAGACAGTCTAAAAGTGTCAAAGCTTAAAATATTTGAATGGCATCAACGGAACACAAGCTTTAGCTTTCAGGGGAGTCTCTTTGGTGAGTAATGTAGCAATAACTTACTTGCCTGAATATTGCCGAGCCGGGCTTAACATTGAATAAAACCAAAACAGTATATCACAAGAGACTGAAGAAAGCATGCACGTGTGAATATATCTTTGAGCGTAGATCGATAGCGAGGTACAGTTGGGGTAGGTTGAAAATACAAGACAATTAAAATATTAATGAATTTTTAGCAGCGGTCTTCGCATAGAAGCTGGCTACATACTAAACTGGTGTTAAATAAACCCGCAAAGCTGAAAGTGAAAGTAAGAATATTACATCTTAGACGATCTAGCAGGTCTTGAAATTGTTATAGAGTTTTAACTCAATGTTACAATAACTGTAAAAATTCCCTAGCTCCACCTAACTGAGTTTTCCAAGAGTAGGTACAGCTCAAGATCTAGCCGGTAGCTGATAGACAGTCCCGTCAAAAGGACTGGAGTCCAGGAAGTGATACTTGTAATCACGTCTCGTAAAGTACCACTTTCCCTCCACCTTTTCCATCACATCCTCATACAGGGCCAAATTGTTGTAGAACACCTCGCCAGGTCCTTTTGCAATCTCTCGCATGATCCAACGACCCGTTGCATGATTGCCTTTGATTTGGATCACACCCGTATGGACAAACTGAACAAAGAATTCACGGGAATCGAGTAATTTGCGAAGCATGGCGCGAATATCGTCTACGCCTGTGGCCGACATGGGAATTGGATCGTTCAACGACCACACCGCCTTGCCGTTTCTGTTTGGCAACCAGAGTTTACTAAAAGCATCGTAGTCCACTGGGGTACATAAGTCTGCGAAGCGTGCGACAAGGTCTCGGACTGCGGATTCATCTTCTAAATGTTGAATACGCTCTTCGATGGTCGACATGTCTTTTTCTCTATGAAAGGTCGAAAGTCTTGTAAGCGTACAGACTGATGACCTGTAAAAGTCTTTCAATATAAGGTTCAATATTTTGTGATGAAATCCAACGTTATCCAAGATCTCTGTTCGCGAAAGCTTATAAGAATTCTTCATAAGGTCACCAAAGAGACGCACGTCAGTAATGAGCGTACACATGCTGATCACAGTTTCATTACTAACTTAAGCATCCGAATAAATCTTGTATGGGACGGCACATAGATACTCCACAGGGACAAGATTAGGTAATTGTAGGCAAATAAAATGGAGCGAAATTGGAGCGAAATTGGAGCGAAGTTGGACCAACCATCTCGGGGCCTCTATTCCCATCATCCAAAACTAAAATCACTTTAATAAGGTGTTTTGCCGGACTCTCGGCCTATCGAATAAGCGCAAAACCCTACCAAATATTAAATGTTCCAATACCTTTAGAACATCCTTCATAAATTGCAATTATAGTTAAATTTAGTATTAAGGGAAGTTGAAGTTAATTTAACTATATTACGAAACTTACAATATCAATAATTACAAGACCTTGCAAGACCTGTAATATCGACAATATCGCAAGATCTATAAGACAATACCTACAACACTTGCACCTACGATACTAGCAATACCTGCACTACCTGCGATGTCTACAAGATTTGCAAGACCTATAAGCCCTGTATCGATCGTTCATGAAGAGATACCATGATATAGTGGCATAGGCGGAATTCGCATTGCCATGTACACTGACATTGCCATAATGATGGGAACAGGATGATATCCAGCCTTTTATCTTGCTATTCATCATGATATCTGATAATATAGTCTGACGACCCGAGTTTTTCGGATCTGCCTTTATGTCATTCATGGCGGTTGCATATGTTCCTGCCTTCCATGAAGACCCGCTACAGAGCACGCAAATGTTTTGTATGGTGCAACAGCATTCATGATTTCGAACTTCATCGTTGGGATCCCATTTCTATGTTTGTCCTCCCCGCACTGAAGCTATAAGATGTGGGGAAGCTAACATTCGACCTCTTTTCTAACAGCCGTCATATTTTCTGTTATTGCTATTGGCTTTCTGGTTTCCAAACAACGGGGGCAGAAGCGTGCTTCACCTGGGTCACGCGGCTCTTCTTGGACCTCCTTGCGGCCGAGTCACTTGTCGGCCTCGTTTCTTCCATCTTTCCAAATTTCGTTTTCTCTCTCGTCCTAACTACCTTTGCTAACGGCCCCTGAATGCGTGTTAGTGGTTTCCCGTATCCGCGAGCATCTTGAACGCCTTTGGAAATACGTTTTCCATTCGACTATCAGAGCTATGTGTTCCAAGGCATGATGGCTAATGAGTTCCAGCATCGGAGCTATAGCTGTGGAGATGGCTGCAATTGTACGTATAAGACAAACATGGAAAAAGAGTGTAGAGTTCCTGGAATGGGAGTCCTGGAGCAGTATCATTATGCAACATGGAGGACGAGGAAGTGGGATGAGTTCTCCTTGTTGATTGTGCTGGGGTATAGGCTATTTGGCTTCGCGGCGTTGGTATTGAGACGATGAGACTGTACAAAGATAGCTGTATGAACGAAATGACGCCCCCAGCCAACCGCTGCATCATGATTTCGGTTGGGTAGCAACATTTGGAAGGATCCAGAGGACTGTACTGGAGTTTGGTGACAAAGGGAACCATCTGGAAGGCCGGGCGTTAAGCGCGATACCTCGATAGTATGCAATAACCCAGGCATCCTGCCAAGACAATATACCGCATAGCAATACGCTGCTGCAATTTCGTCACTCGAGTGACCGACTATACCATGGCTGAATTTCACATGGCGAAATAGTCCCGAGAGCTGAATATGAGCTGGTGAGGTCCAGGAATTGGACTTTTTCGTGAGGAGCTCGCTGTAAACGCTCAATCCCTCCGACGATCACTGTCAGGTCTCCATCCGTGTTTCTAACACCGAGGGTAGAGGAGCTTCCAAGAAGACTATCAGCCTGCGTGTTAGTTATGATTATACTGGATCTCTGCTTGGGTCTATTTTCTATTATGGACAACGTTGATGGAACATACATACATGACAAGAACTGATTTATTTAAAATCTAGTGGCTGGTTTTGATAAGCTGCTAAGCGCGGCTGAACGGGCAGATACATTTAACATCAGGATAGGGTTGCTCGTCACTTCCCTCTCAGGTGCAGTCAGCTCGCCGGTCGTGATATGCCAGTTACTCTCGTCCTCCGCATATCCCCCAATTTCAGCCATTGCGTATGCATGATCGCCCTAGTTGCAGGATGTGTGTACAGATTATGATGCTGGGCACGAAGCAGGTCACTAATACCGTATGACTCGAGACTTCTACCGAAGCTTTGCCCAGGTGACACCCGGTGATATTTCAGTCCTCAAGCAGTGCATTGAGCAGATGAGAAAACGCCTCTCCTGCTGGCCAGCTTTCGGCAAAGCTTGCAAGAAGACTTACGCACCGTATTGCACTCTTGGAAGCAGATGTTTGAGAGCCCACGTATGGAAGCCCTATATGCCTTATTCTGATATCAGCCAATATGAGCCCAGCAAAAAAGACGTCCGTCGCTGTAAGCCATATACTCATAGTGCGATGCGCCCGATGCAAGTCGTAAGCACAGTCAATCGTTGAGATGGCTGCTCGCTCAATTTCCAGCTCAAATCTCTCGTCGGTACTACACGTTTCGCAAGAATGCTCACGAGTTGAGTAGAGCAACAACCAACACATGTTATATGATGGAGTGTGACCAAGTTGATTGATGAGCTGGACAAGCTTCGCTGAGAACGGACAAGAGCTGGTAGAAGACCCGTAAATTTCTTGGTGCAATTGGGACTGTGTGTAAAATATGTGAAAATCACTAAGCTCCGGCAGAGGAGGAAGTAAAGTAAGATCGATCGAGATATCTGGCAGTATGGTTGGGCGGCCTAGAGCTTGGCATACACGTCTATCTCTGATCAGCAAAGAAACTTATGCACAAATCTGATGCTTGCCTTTCTAGCTCGTATAGCACGAGGAAGAGGCTAGTCCTTCTTTCCTGCTCGTGGAGGACATGATCCTGTTGAGCAGCTGGCTCAGGACACGTCATTGCACCAGCATTCCTGTGCCAACCAAGCTTGACACACATCCTGCAAGCTACACCAAGGAGATTCCATATCAGGCGGCGAGTCGGATCAGCCAGTTCGTAGAGAATGAGAAGTAGCATCTCTTGTAATCTAGGGGTTCCTGGATCAGCCAGCACGGTAACTGCTAGATCATCAGCCCATTGCCTCAAGATCAGAGCATTCTTATGCATGACAGGATATCGTCGAGCAAGACAAGCTGCTGATATGGCAGCGGCCATCAAGATGACAAATCTCTGCTGTGATGGAAGTTTATTTAGACGCGTGAAGTCTAGGTTGACATCCTTGGCGTTGATAATAGGATATAGCGAGTGAATGTTCTCCAGGTAGTGGTTCTTGATTAAGCCCTGAATAGTAGTAGGCTCTATAGATGACCGATCGAGCTTGCTAGCCTCAAGGTGTGGAACGAACTGTGGGATGTAATCGCTTCTAGATTTTAAGAATGCTTCATCGATGCCATGTAGACCTGCTTTAATAGCCTTCTTCGCAACAATCCATCCAACAGTAGCTACAGTGCCAGGACCAAAAAAGATCTCAGAGGAAGCGTGGCTGGGGCTGCGCAGGATCACGCAGGCTTGGTACGGTCTTTCCAGCGATCCATCGATGTAAGCGTAGGGATTGAGATCGCGTGGCGAGAGGTTCTTGCGAGTCGATGCAGCCACAAGGTGACTTATGCTCTTAGTTCTTGAGGATGCATCAGGATCAGCTTTCAGCCCTGCTAACTCGTCTCTAAGACGTCGGACACGATCGTCGAGCTGAGCAATGTAGCTGTGTGTCACCTTAGTAGGGCACTTGGCTTCGACGAGGAACATACCTTCTAGAAACATCGGCTCGACGGCCATAGTCATAGAAAGTGCAATCAACACCAACTAGTTTGCATGAGCGGCATGAAGGCAGCAAGCTATCGCACTGAAATCATTAAGGAAAGTCACAATCTGGTAATGCAGAGCGAACCTTTATCTTCCTCTTCTGGCACCTATGACACGTAGCTAGCATTCTGCATCGTTGGTGTCAATAATATCTCCTGCTTGTCACTATTTCATGTGTAGTATTGCTGATATAGTTTTCTGTTGATATAGTTCTCATTCTGAAGACGTTCGCCATTTGCGAGCTCAATGACGTGTGCACGGTCACGTGTCTATGGAGCAGACTATGCCTAATCAGGTCTGCTTGCTTTGAGCATCGCCAGTGAGGCAGCCTGAGGCTATGCAAGGCGGCTAGGTCAATTACCTGATGGCACTGGGAATGATCAGAGCCTTACCGTAGCTTCCTTCACCAATCTGCCTACATTCTTCGCAGCGTCATGGATGAGCTTGAGGCTGATGCCCCAATAGCACCTGGACAAAGGAAGCTCAATCGTAGGCAAACCAAAGTATGTGCTCGATGCCGCCAACGAAAGGTCAAATGCGATTTCAAGCTGCCAGCATGTTCGACCTGTGAAGCGGCATCAGCTCTTCCTTGCATGGGCTATAATGTCACGCTGGGAAAGGTAGTACCACGGAGTGTGGTTGGCTTTCTAGAAGCTCGCATCGCAGAGTTGGAGGTGGAATTGCAAACGGAACAGCAAAAGTCGACGAACACACCATCTTCGCCTCTTCAGGCTGCCACTCGCACCCATGATCCACCTATTGAAGTGGTGCATACTACCTCAGCTCTTGCAGCAGCTCTTAGCGATGTTGTGGTGCCGAGGGATCAGTACAGTCATTCAAGAGCAATCTACACCTCTATCCAACGCTCTTGTAGCCTTCCCCTCCCATTTGCGCGACAACAGGCCGGCCGGCCAGATAAGACAATGCCTCAAGCATACACCACATTCGAGCTCTCGGCGATACCGCGAAACAGGGCTGACTTTATGTTGAGAAATTACATCGAGATTCATCTGCCTCAATATCCTTGTATCTACGAGCCAGATCTACGGGAAAGCTATCGGAAATGCTTCGATGCGCCAACAGAGTCAAATTCCTTTGATATTTTCGTTGTATGTATGGCACTTGCGATAAGTGCTAATACAATTCTCTGGCAGACTCAATCAGATGCTTATGCTGCATCGTCTAAGCTCTGGATGAGAGCAAAAGAAGAATTGAGAACAGTTGGGCGGTATGAAAATGACCTCAAAAGCCTTCAAGTCGCTCTACTGCTTGCCCACTATGCTTCAACTGATCCAAGGGCCGTCGATATATTCTACAGCATTGGGGAAGCAGCCAGGATCTGCATCCATCTTGGCCTGCATAGGGAACCACCGCCAGAGATGGGATTAGATACACTAGCGCTCGACACCAGACGGCGGCTCTTCTGGACCACGTATGGAATAGAAAGGTCTGTAGCTTCTTAAACTACGCTTTCTTATCTCTGATGTTGGCAGGTCTGTCTGTTCATTATTGCGAGTGCCGTTCTCACTAAACGAAGAAATTGTCACGACACAGGTACTCAAATTACGGCCGATCCCGGAGGACTAATGCTGACCTTATAAAAGCTGCCTTCAAGTCTAGCAGACGCGTGCATTACGTCGAGAGGCTTTCTAGAAGGACCTCACAAGAAAGCATCCTCCTTACACTTCTTAGCCTTTCGACGATTAGAAACCGAGGTTCACCAGGTCTTATACCTTGACCAAAAACGAGCAAGTGGATCTCTAGAAGAATGGTTTGCAGACCTATCACTGCGACTAGAGCAATGGCATTCCAAGGCTCTCGATTTTGCCCCAGAACAAAAGCTCGAATTTAGAAACGTGCAGCTCTACTATCTGAAGATCCGGTTGTATCGTCCAACTCCTGCCAATAGACAACCTTCACGAACTTTACGGCTGGAAACGATCAACTGCGCCATGAGACTAGCGGATGAGTACACGAAGCAACAGCAGAATAATCGCCTGTTCTACCCTTGGCTAGCCGTGCATGTCTTATTTGAGGCTGCGATCGTTCTCCTTGATATTGGATGGAATTGCGCAGCATGGTTGGCAGCTGAAATTGACCTTCGCGAATTGGTCCGGTATATTCATCAATACCAATTGATCCTGCAAAAGCTCTCGCTGCTTTGGTCCGAGGTTCAAGTCTGCGTGGAGACACTTCAAACACTCTCCGCTCCCGTGACCAATCGATTGGAGACGATTCATTTTAAATCTGAAAAAACTCATCATGATGAGACAACTTCCAACCTCATTACCTCGCTTCTATTTCCCGATTCTGACTCAGGACCAATCTCTAGGTCACCAGATATGATATCTAATACAGTTCTCGATCAGGTCGATATTGACGACTTTGATAGGCAAAATGGAGCTTGGCAATATGAGGATTTTCCACTTGAGAGCATGTTTCACTTGGAAGATAACGAATTCATCTTCAATAATGCTGAATTAGTCGCCGACTCGAACTACTTGGAGTCGTTGTATCGTCAAATGGGTTAATTGTATTGCTCAGTCAATTAACGTACTAGACAATGACAGAATCTTTACAGGCGGCTGAGCGCTAGGTCGACCCAAGCATACTTCGGCTCGTAATGCTTTGAGATCGATAATTATCGTTGCTAAGGTCTCTGTTCGCTGCATACCCACTGCTACAGGCGGTGCTGTTCGACATATCCCTGTTGGAGCCCCGTCTCCGTCAGATAAATGCCTTCTTATATTTCGCCAAGACGGCAATTGATCCTGAGACAATAAAGGAATCCTTTCCAGACGACTGTATGAGTTCTCCAAGGTGCGGGAAACGGACAAACTTACCATCCCATTTCACTTTTCCTTGCTCGGAAAACTCCTTGCCCTTCTTTGTTTTACTATGTGGCTCTTCCTCGTCACGAAGCCTGCCGCGAGGTCCTTTGAAACTGGCAGTAGGTGCGCATTGAGTCCATTTGGCATATCTGGGGCGTATAGATGATTTGTATGGCAGACTGTTCCAGATCTTGTGGAATAATAACATTTCCAAGTGGTGAACACTCAACCGAGCCGATGTTCCTTCCGAATCTCCTACTACCAAGTTGATAGCAGACGCTACTCCTCTGCTATTAAGCATTGTAACCACTTCGTCGAATGAGGAACATTCCAGCGCCTTACGGATAGCCAAATGAATCGGCAGCTTTTTGGTGTCCAGACCCTCAGCGAGTATGGCATTTAGACAAAATGCAACACCAGCAGAATTGAATTCAAATTTCGCCACCAATCCAGCCCCTCCAAGCATTCTTATACGGGAGTCCCAAATCGCTCGATATCCAACAACACCATTGCATCAGCCGCCTCACCAACCCCAATCCCAGTTCTGCCCCACAAATCCTATATGTCGCCGTCAACAGCCTGAGCTATGCTGGTATAAACGTCTGGGCACTCAGGGAGTGCGATCTCGCTCCATAGATTGAGCGTCAAGATATCAAGGAAATCGACGTTGGCGCCACTTGCAATACCATCAATGATCTCGGGCACCGAATTTTCCAAAGTATCCACGAAATATTTCGCTCGCGCAGTTGCAGCTTTCAGTCCAAATTCGCCAAATTGAGAAATAAACTCGACTAGTTGAGAATGCTTAATTGAATTCTTCCACGAGCGATGCTTCCGTGCGACCATCCAATCTGCTCAGGGGTACCACGACATATAATCTCATGGATCGAAAAGATCATGGTTTAGAATAGTCAAATGTAGCTGCGAAAAAGCTTCTATGGCTGTGACTTTTTGCACTGGTTGGCGGCGATTGTGTAAGATCTAAGAATTTGGAGGCAGCATAATACCGCTCTTGAGTATACCCGACAAAACCCACCTCTCAACCAACTCAGGTAAGTAAGGAGGCTAGGGATTCTCCGAAGATTGCAGGCGCTGGCCCAGGAGCCTCGACCTCATCGAGTAAGGTGCATCGAGCAAGGGTGACATTATACGAGATCATCGCAATCGATCTCAACAAGTTCGGGTCCGAAACTACATAGTGAGAAGCAATCAAGGCCGAAAGTTTTGCTACACAGTCAAAGACAAGTGGCACAATTCTAACCAGCCCCAGGCAGGTAAAGAAATTGATTGAGACGAGTTGATATTCATTCTCCTGGATATTCCTGCGAATGAGTCTTTAATTGCCAAATAGTAAATACTCGTTGATGAGCACCATACACTCAAAGTCTGTCCGCATCACGTGATGCAGTGGTGCACCATACCTAAACCTAAGGTACTGACTGCTAGGTCCTACAGGGAATCAAACTACATAACGGAAGTTGTGGTTCTCCTTATCTGTCAAATCAAAAAATTCCACTCCGCTTGGATGAGGAATGCGTCCCTCTGCAGCCTCTCTATCACGTTTCTTGTTCTCCCGAGTGTTCAATATGTAGAGCGCGAACAGCAGGCCAAGCGCAACCACCCATAGTGCGATTACTGCATCCTTTGCTTTTGCATAATATGGTTTGTCTCGGAAGATTTGAGGTCCTACGAGAAATGCTACAGCAAGCGAAGTAAACACAATGCCATTGACAGTGGTCTTCTTCGTGTATCCAAGAGTGTTGCTGCGTTAAGTCAGTACATACTATCGACGCTGTGCTCAGAGAGGAGATCTTACCTCGAAATCATAGAGATTACAATGAAATATGGCGTCGAACCATTTCCAATGATGAAAAAATAGGATATTAGTTGTCCAAAGCGGACATTGAGAGGGCCGACTGCGGAAAGTCCTACCAGGAGAGAAATAAAGAAGATGTTGATCAGCTGGGAACCGGCGGCAACCAAACTTCGTTGGCGGGTCTTATCAGCGAGGTATCCAAAGCCAAGATTGCTGCAAATCTGTATAAATCCAGTGGGCATGGACATGAGAAGACTGTCGTTAGAGGTAAATCCAAGGCTTTTGTAGAGGAGTGATGCGAATAGAGTTGTACCGCCGCTAGGGATCTGAGCAGTGAGGATAAAAAGAACATAAATCCACGTCTATAAGTCTGTAAGCGTCGTGCTTGGTTGCCGGCATTGAGATCACATACCCTGATATCTGTAAAGGCTTCTCTGAATTGATACCACTTGAACTTTCTAGTGCCAACACCGCCATGATTGTCCCTGAGTCGCTCAACCGCAAGGGTCTTGTCCTCTTCGGAGAACCAATTCGCCTCGATTGGGCTGTTTGCCATGAACTTGAACATGCAGACACCAAATATTATTGTGAGGCCACCGCACACCAATGCCAAAATCCTCCACCCGTGGAAAGACAGGTGAGCCTCAGCAGAGCCACGTGAACATCCGTATGCTACAACAGCGCCGACCATCGTGGACAAACCATTGCTAGCTGCCCAGATACCGACTCTTGAACTGTGCTCGTATTTTCGATACCACTTTGCAGTGATCAGGACGAATCCTGTGTTCACCGTAGCTTCCAAGACACCCATAAACACTAAGATAAGAATCAGCAATTGCCACAAACAAGAGTCCATTGAAAACTACCTCGGACTGCCATGAGTCCAGCGAAGTTGTGACCTGCTGCCATGGTACATAAGACAACACCCCAGAGAATCGCGCATACTGCAATGTACTTCGACTGAGTAAAATGCTGGAGCAGGCGATTGTGTGGATATGCGGCAGCCAAGTATCCAAAATAATAGATACTGCCTAGCCATGTATACTGCTGTGTCGTTAAATGCGCGTCGACCAATATACCCATAACCGAGGAATAGGATAGAATGCCTTTGTCTAGATATTGCATAAAGTAGAGAGCGCAAAGCCATGGGAGGACATGTATGTCGGTAAGCCAAAGTAATCGCTTGTTTGTTTTCTCGTCGATCGATATTGCAACGCTAGAGGCATACTGTAGAGCGCCATCAGCGTCAGCTCGAGAGACCTTTTCCTCGTCCGGTGCATAAGTGGTTGCTGGAACCCCTTTGACTTCCTCAATCGTGTTCTGATCAGTGTGTTCCCTCATGACTGCGTTCTACGCGAGGAAGTTTCGTTGATGTTGACGACAGCAAGCATTGATGACAGCCACTGCTCTAATGAGTATATATATATATATATATATATATATATGTATATATCGCTTGATAGAGGAGGAAGGCCTGACGGGTATTGCCGGGAACAAGATCAAGATTCGCAGTTCTCCGAACGATTCGCGATAAGCCTATATTATGGTGTTTACCATGGCGTGATCAAGGATCTCCTCCCTCCGTACATGCCTGGATGGATTAGCTAATCTAATGAACCAGAACCCGACCATACTGGTGCTGGATCTGCAGCTCCAAATTCTCCACCCAGCAACTGCTAGGGGTTTTCCGGGTTCCTCGGGTCCTTACGCACTATTCCGAACCAGGTTTCTTCACTGGTCAATGATAACGGATAATTCATCTCACTCCCATCTCACTGGCGAAAGCGAGCGTACTAGACAGATTCCTCAAAACTCGAATGATAAGACTCACTCTCATCACCATTCGCCCCAATTTGTCGTGGCGCAACAAGGAGCATAACACTGCGCATGTTGAGTTTGGCTCTCTCGCGCCATGTCGTGCTTCACTATCCACACCGACGTGCTTTTTGATCCAAAACTCAAAAAGTTCATCAATGATGTGTCCGTCACTGTTGACAAGATCACGGGCCTTATAACCGAGGTACAGACGCGATCTAAAGCGTTGCCGGACATTATACCGAGTCCTGACCTCGATCTTCGAGGTAAGATTGTACTTCCCGGCTTTGTCGATGCGCATACACATATATTTCTCCATTCATATGAGTACAACCTCCCTCCCTTTACTTCTTATGGCCCACTCAGCTAAACTTCTGGTAGTGAGGCAGCCTCCGTAAACCAGAAGAGAGATGAGAGTTTCGTGGAAAGAATAATCCGCGCAGTAAATCACTGTCGTGCTGGACTGCTTGCGGGATACACCACTTACCGGTTGGTCTTATGATTCATCAATGTTCCGTACAGCTTGCTGAACAGGTGAAATAGTGATCTGGGATCTGAGTCTATGAAGGAGGCCGACTGTAACGTGCGGGATGCCATCAACAGAGGCTTAATGCCTGGGCCTAGGCTGTTCGTCGCAACGAGAGTCATAGCATCGACCGCAAGTTATGAGCCACGGACCGAGAACCATATCGGTGGAACTTGTTTGCCTGCTGGATGTGATGCAGCTGATGGAGTCGATGAGCTGCGCAAAGCAGTACGACGTAGAATAGGTGCTGGTGCCGATATCATCAAATTCTACGCAGATTACAGACGGCGGATAATGAGATTTCCACCAAAACAGCAACATCCCTTTATACCCTCAGTTTTGTTCCCACCAGAGAACGCAAACCCGGAGTTGGTATGCTTCTCTCAGGAAGAAATGGACGCCATTGTAGCAGAGGCAGAATTAGCGGACTGCCCAGTTGCGGCACATTGCGGAAGTAATGCTGGTGTTAAAGCTGCTGCGAAAGCTGGCAGCTTAACCATAGAGCACGCCTACTGGGCAGATGAGGACACTCTACTCATAATGAAAGAGAAAGGTTGCATATTAGTCCCAACGTTAGCAATTTGTGAGAGACTTTACGGCTTTCGATTGGATGGAATCTTGGCTGGTGTTAAACGAGCTTGGGACTTGGGGGTTCGATTAGCTTGCGGAGGTGATACTGGAACGTTTCCACATGGGGAGAATGCTCGAGAGATGGAACTAATGATCAAGGCTGGTATCCCCGTCGAAGACGTCTTGGAGGCTGGCACTGTTGGAGGCTGGGAGAGCTGTGGTGGCGATAGGTGTGGAAGGAGATTCGGATGGTTTGAAGAAGGTGTTGCTGCGGATATCATCGCGTTGGACTCCGACCCGAGAACTGACGCTGGTGCATTACGAAGTGTATCATTCGTTATGAAGGACGCAAAAATCTGGAAGCAGGATAACGTGGCAATTGGGATGGCTTGATTGAAACTCAGATCATCGCCACATAGTTGTATCTTTGCGTGTACATAAGTATCTTCTTCTCAAGACACTCATGTGCTTGATATGAGTTGTATATACTTGTAAAACAGACAGATCTTTATAACGCGCACTGCAATCTAGGGCTGCAGGGCATGCATACAGTCTCAGCTTGCCTCGGAGGTATGGAAGATTCTAGGTCAGGTTCAGATCAGTCAATTCTACATGACTGTCGGATGAGGATGTCATTTGAATGAGATCCATCATTGTGCTTCCGTCACTGCACCAACGTTCGTATCCCAGAGATGCTTTGAGTTGTCAAAATTGTCAAATAGTGATACTCGTTATTTTCTAGCTTAAGTCTTTCATGATGACTTGTTCTGAGAACTAAACTACACGTACTGGTACTGTCAGATAGTGATCTCAACGCTCTGCTTACCTCGAGGATTTTGTATGACTAATTGCAAGCTCTATCTCGCCATTCAGATCGATCGAACGACATCGGATAACGCCAAGACCGCTAGGAGTTTTCCGTCCTATGCAGAGCAAAGTATAAAGTGGGATGCGCGTTCCGTGGTAATATATAAAACGAAGTTGCTGATACTCGAATCGCAGTACGGGCTTGGAACTCGATTTACTGAAAACCATATCTGAAAGCTTGGATGAAGTAGAAGCTACGAAGTATCTGCCTCCCCCACACCCATTCACCACAATCTGAGCTGCGATCTCCTGAGCAAATACTGTGTTAGTAATGTTTAGCAGTCTCTAGATCTAATCAGCTGGTTAATGATTTCTAGATGCAAACTCAGACGACATAAGATAAGAGATTCTATCGTACTCATAGTGATATAGTCGGGTTGAAAAGAACTGTGGGACTAGACATTCCGTCAAGATGTCGACCTTCTCTCCCCGAGTCTTGGTGACAGGCGGTGGTCTCGGCATAGGATATGCCACAGTCGACTTTCTACTTAACAAATATAACGCTCGGGTCGTTGTCTTCACTCTCGACCAGGGTGATGAGTTGAACCAGTTGATAGACAGATATCAGGGAACACAAAGATTGTTTGTCCACAAAGGTGATGTTACTAGCGTAAGTGTCTTCCATGCAAGATGGCAGGATTATACTTTCTTCCCTACAATGATCATGTCACTAATCAATAAAATAATAGGTCGAAGATACCGAAAAAGCGGTGGCTATTGCATCAAAGGAGTTTGGCGGTCTCGATGGACTGGTTGTCAGCGCTGGTGTCGAACCTGCTCCAGCGCGCATCCTGGATCTGCCATATGAGACTTTTGCTCGGACCTTGAACATTAACGTTTGCGGCACCTTTCTGAGCGTCCAGAAATCCCTTCCACTATTACAGAAGCCAGCAGAACCTCGGCCTTCTAGCCATTCGGCGCGAATCATAATCCTAACCTCGACCGCGGATGGTGGTATATATGCTGGGCGATCTGCCTACATTTCAAGTAAAGCAGCACAAACGCGCCTCATAGACAATTTGGCCAATGAACAACGAGATACCGGTGTCGAAGTCTTTGGTGTTTACCCTGGATTTACGCGCACGGGAATGGCCGAACCCATGATCAAAGGCACGTATCATCATGTCATGTTCCCTGAGGAGAAAGCCAAGTATCTTGCGTGGATTGCGAAGGGCGCCATCGAGGGGCCAGAGTGGTGTGGGGAGGCCTGTGCGCAGCTGAGTGTAAGTGCTGCACCGGGATTGAAGGGGAAGACAGCATACTATAGCTTGCATGTGCCAGAATTCAAGAACGGAGATGTGATGGGTTCAAGGTTGCAGATAGCTCCAGTATAAAGTCACAGACTGAACACCTCGATGACTGCATCATGCGTTTACAAGCTATCTCATAATTGTTAATCTAAGATTTAAAAGCCAAAAAATCTATTTACATGCCTACGTTGTCTATAATTACAATAAGGGACAACACATTATAAAAGTATCCAAGTAGATAGTTCCCTAGGACCCTCCAAAAAAAGTATTATTGTTTAATTCCATACAATAAGCTTGATCCTTTCGTAAAGTAAAAAACTGGATTTCTCCTAGATAAAGGCCCTGCAACATGACTTTATTCCAACTAGTTAAATTGCCGATAATCTAGAGCAGCCAAAGAATATTTACATCGCCCCTCACTACTCAATATTTTGAATACTCATAAGAATAGCAATAGCCTACAGTCGGGTGAGAAAACGACCAACGTTCTCCGTATGAATATACTTATATTGCTTCCTTTTTTGGAAGAGGTTTAACTAAAGATACTACTTATCTATACTAAACAAATTTTTGTCTAATTAAAGGCGAAGATTAAAAGCATGGTATCTTAAATGGTTTCTTATATTGTATGATATATATAGAGAGAGCTTCCCGTCCTACTTTTAGTATACAATACAATCATCTTGATCCACTCTTCCGATATACTCCGGCATGGAACGAGCAGGGCCGCAGTGACTGGTATCAGGAAAGACCGGGTACAAGATCGTCAAGATTTGGAGAGCAAAGGATGCCATATTGCTGTTATCGAAGCCGAAGTTGCTTGACTTCTCCATAGATATGTATATTGACAGACTAGCTGCTCAACATTGTTCAATAGAGACTAGGTATCTTGTTATCTGGCTCTTCTAAAAAATCAAATAAGGTAAGGACGGCTAATTAAGATTTAAGTTATAGATGAAAGTCATATCACGAATACCCAATCAAGCATCCATTTTCAAATCTGCTAAGATCATCTTCCTGGCCAACTTTCCAAGCTCTAACGGAGAAGTGTTCTTGGTCAACTCCAGCACCGAAACCTGGGTGCCCATACTTTGCCTCCACCAACTCTGCAGCTCAATAGCCACTAATGAATCTATTGCCAAGTCTGATATACTCATATCCAGGCCGGAATCCTGATCATCATCACTATCATCAAAGATCAGCAGACTTTTAGCAGCTTCGAGGATTTTTGATGCGAGGAAAGCTTCAGAAGCTGCTGCGTCTTCGGCCCAGGACTGAGGATTGGCTCTCGCATGCTCCATAAACTGCTGCATCTTGTTCTCCTCCTTTTCTGACGATGAACCTTGTCCGACAGCGGAATAATCATTACGAGCTCCGTTGTAGGTACGTGCGAATACTTGGGCACGAACATCATAGGGACGCTGAATGGCACCCGTCACAAACTGAGCTCGATTGACAAATCCCGAGTCATTCGATGTTGCTTCTTCTAGTGGCAGATGACATAATCTAATAGCCAGATTGAAGGATTCAAGGAACTCATTTTCGTCAACCATTTCAGTCCCTGCACGCCGTAATCCATCCATTAATTGCTGGCGGTCAGCTAAGTAGCCAATGTTTTCTACAGGCCCGAGATCCATTATTGAGGCTGGTAAATTCAGATTTTGTCGGTACTGTACGAAAGCATCGAGGAAAGTATTTGCGGCTGCGTAGTTGGCTTGACCATGGTTGCCGCGGACTCCGTTCGCAGATCCGAGAATAACGAAGAAGTCAAGATGGTGCTTCTGAAGCGCATCGTGAAGATTCCAGGCTCCAAGGACTTTCGGAAATACAGCTATTTCCCAGTCCTCATGTGACATATCTAGTAGCGGTCGATCCTGTGAGGAAGTCTAGTTAGCCAGAGATTTATGCGGTGTTCTGATGAGGGTAAAGCACATACCCATACGACGACTGGTAAGTGCACTACGCCAGCTATGGGCTTTGGACTCTCAGCAACCGCCCTTTGTACTGTAGCGGCATCCGCGACATTTCCAGCAACAACCTCGACACTACATCCCAATGCACGCAATTCACGAAGAAAGCTAATGTTGGTAGGAGCATACTCGGTGGCCGACCGAGAAAGGAATATGATATGTCCGGCTCCTCTTTCGGCAAGCCACATTGCAGTTGATTTGCCCAGACCTCCAAGGCCGCCCACTAGTATGTACGCACGATCGGCTCGAAAGCTTGACTGGTCGGCGAAAAAGTTGGCCGACAACAATATTGGATCTTCTGGAAACTCTATACAGGTAGCTCCAATATGACGATTGGCGTGCCAATGCTGGAACGCTTCTTTGATTCCAGCTGGATGAAATTTGGAAGGAGACGTCAGCTGTATCGATCCACAATTGTAGAGATTCAAAACAGTCGTCAGCAGTCTACAGGTGTTCCAACGGATGTCAGCAAAGACCCACTCAAATGTGTAACGAAAGAAAGCAAGATAAGCAAGTGAGGTTCCACTGACCTTCGAGCCGTTGAAGGCTTTTGCTGGAGCAAATTCACCATGTCAAAGGTGTAGAAGCTCCGATTCCCAGCAAGTATGTTATGATGAGACTTCTCATGGCCGCGGTGGTCCCACTGGCCAAGCTCAAGTATGCTTCCACCCTCGGCAACACACTTCCATCTGTTATAGGAGTGCCCATCAGACGAAAAGCTTACAACAACATCTACCCCTCGAGCACTCGTGCTCTCTAGGACGCTATGAACAAAAGAACCATCATTAGAGGAAAATATGTGCGACTGTGGGATTCCATGCTTTGTCTCTAGAAGCACTTTCTCTTCATCGGTGGAAGCAGTTACAAAGATCTAAAGGACTCTATCAGTGCCTATACTTCATAAGCCGAGGGGGAATTCCTACCTCCGCGCCAATAGTGCGTGCAATCTGTATCGCAGCATGACCATCAGGCCCAGCAGCCGAGATTATCAAGACTCTCTCGTCCCTCGCCAGATCACAGAGCTCCAGAAGCCCACGAACCATTGCTGCGTAAACAGTTGACAGTGTAACGGCTTGGTCGAAAGGAAGGCTTTCCGGCAGCTTGATACAATATCTCGCATCGACCTGGACATGGGTTGCCAGAGAGCCTGGACACCAGCACAGCACACGATCTCCGATCTGGAGGTCGCATTCTACGTTGGTACCGATGCGACAAACTACTCCCGCACACTCCAAGCCTAGATTCAAAGTAGTCTGTAAGTTACCCCTGGCGATATCATAGTCCTAGGTCATCAGTTAGCTAAAGATGAATAGGTATATTCGGCGTTACGAAGAGCTACCCTAGAATTCAATGATGCGGTCTTCACCACGATTTCAACCTCACCGTCCAGCAGGATTTTTGCTCGTGACTGCAAGCCCCACTGAAGACTTTGGAGTTGCCCAGGGCTCTTGACGAACAGTCTTTTGGCGCTTTGTGTAGAATCCATAGTCTTACTAAGCAAGACATTCGTACTAACTGTAGTGTATCGTGGTATATTGACGTTGCCGTTAGCCAATGCGAACTCATAGTCTATGCTATCATATGAAAGGCTTGATTTGCTCTGAAGCTTTCGAAAAACCTCCAAAATGGAGTTGCATTGCGAAGAGCCGAGTTCATTCATGTCAAGTTCCAGAGTGGCAAATACGGACCCTAACTCCAGCCGAAGTGTTCTGGCTAAACCCAATATCATCGCATAGTAAGGATTCTGCGCAGAAATTTGTGCAGACCCAGTAATCCATAGGATTTTGTTTCCGCCTCTGTAGCACTTTTCAATGAGACTTATGAGACCACTGAACCGAATTTTGGAGATGTCTTTGAAGAATGGTCCAGATTCATCGCTTTCAAGAAGGGATACAATGTCCGTTGAGCTTGAAGGTAGATTCGAAAGAGTACAGAGCGACACATGATAGGTAGCCAACTCAAATCGGCTTTGGATCGCGCGTATGCGCTCAGTAACAACACCGAGTTCGGGTATAAGCAAGCTCAGCCGCTTGCCCGAGAACGATTGAGGTTCAGACGCTCTTGCAATCATCATAGCGTCAAGGTGACATGGCGATTCCTGGTCCATAATGGAGGCTTCAATCCCGTCGAAACCTGCATTACGTAGAGCAGTATCCCATTTTGCGGGCTCAATATATGGTTCGTTTGGGCGTCCATCAGATTCTCCGAGCCACCAACCAGAAAGAAAGCCCTGTTCAATGAGAACTCTCAACAATGTTGTAATGCAAGGGTATCACTTACGTAGATGTAGTTCGCGAATTTGGCTTCCGGAGATAACTCTAGTAGAAGAAGCCGCCCACCAGGTCGAAGAAGAGACCGGCAATTACTCAACGTCTTGTGCAGGTTCGGTGTTGCATGGAGAACCTACTCGGAATTAGATTAAGTTTCCGTTTAAAAATGAGTTCGCGTTGCTATACTTACGTTAGCGGCAACTACGAGGTCATAGCTGTGCTGCTCAATTGCTTGGAGTTCCAAATCTTGACTGATGTCCAATACGGCAAATTCAAGATTTGGGTATTCCCGGAAACGCTCCTTAGCGGCTTTGAAAAAGCCCGCCGAGATGTCAGTGTAAGTATAGTTGCCGAACATAGGTCCTGTGTTAGGGTTACTCAAAGCAGGCAAGATTGTGGATGTAAAGCCTCCAGTTCCGGCTCCTATTTCAAGGACGCGCATGTTGGGTTTGCTATGACCGAGAAGCTGCAGAAATTGTTCATGGGAAACGGTATTTAGGAAATTATAGAGGCGAGTGAGGACGTCGTCTGCCAATAACAAAGCAAGAGGTTCCAATTTGCCGCGGAAAATGTCCTCCGCAGCATTATACATCCGTGATATGGCAATAGCCATGTCTTTTGCTGGCGTGTCATGAGCTTCTTCCAATATTCTTTGTATGTGTGGTTGTCGCTCCTCGGATGTAAGCTGGAACATGTAATCCGTATTTTGAACAACCTTGCTTCCATCTTGTTGGATAGTCGCGACAAATTGATCTATCCATATTTTGAAACGCTGCAAATGAGGCACTGATGACTCGATATTCTTCAGAATCCTGGCCGTCTCAATCGAACAAAGGATACTGAGTTCCTCAATCAGCCGTATACAGCTCGACAAGTCCACAGTGCGGTGAAGCAACTTATTAGTGTCAATAAGATCGATATCAGGCTTCCACTCAAGCAGGTGCTGTTTGCCGTCTTTCTCAGCATTGTCCATGGCATTATTGTCTAGGGTTCGAAATTGGATATCTTCACACTGCAGAACGACAGAGCCATCAGGTGTCTGGATCTGTCCATTTGCTGAAATTGAGCCGGCGTTATGTGAAGTAATGACCCCTCGCAAATGTAGATCTGTATGGGCTTCCTGAGCTTGAACATGGAGCTCACCAATATGAATTGGTAGAACCAACTTGTTCATCTTGCGCAGGTGACCTTTGAATGGTGCAATGATGCAGCACTGCAAGAAATTGTCGATCGCTACCGGATGAATTGCATAAGACGACCCCTTCGGCAGCATGTCAATGTAAACGTCGGCAGAGGCTACAGGGTGCCCGACAGCGCATTGTATATTCTGAAGTAATTGGAAAGAAGGTCCAAATTCCAGGCCTGTTGCTCTGCTAGTACGATACCAGTCTGTGCTTTCCAATTTTCTGATTGTCTTGACATGAGATGCAACCAAATTCTGATCCGAGTTTTGTCCGGGATGAACCTCACCGTTGACATGATGGTGCCATTTGTTTCCATCATAAGACGATACGCTGAAGTCATACCCAGAGGATAGATGGACTTTAGTCTGACTTTCACGGGTGCGCAGTGTCGTGATGATCTCGGTCGATTGTCCGTCCCGAAGAATCATAGCTGCCCCAATGGAGCAGTTGCGAAGCGTGTATGAGGATGATTTTGATAGCTGCCGAATGGCTTCGCCCACCAGGGCTATGTATCCGGCACCGGGGAAAATAACGTCACCAGAAACTACATGATCTTTTAGCCATGATACGTGGTTCAAATCAAGCAGCTTTCGCCAGCTTGGCTCGAGATCTGTTCCCCAAGTCACACGCGTGCCGAGTAATTCATGTTCCGGAAACTCTCGCGCGCGAAACTGGCGAGAAAAGCGACTTTCGTACCAATAAGATGTCTCGTGATTCCATGGATAACGAGGCAAATTTGACATTGTGACACCCGGGGGATTCAACTCGGATAGATGAGGCTTTAAACCCTGACAAAACAAATGACCCAGAGCTGTCAAGACCGATTTTGTACAGTCATCTCCTCGAGTCAATGTGTTCGTGTAGTGGAACTTTTCCCCTAAGGCTTGGGTGATTTGCCGAAAAGGACCAGATAATGTAGAATGTGGTCCTATTTCTAGAGCAGTGCTCCATTTGTCTTTGGCCTGGATAGCAGACTCCATTGCAGCGAGGAATAGAACTGGACTTTCCATATTTGAGCGCCAGTAAAACGGGCCTAAACTAGCAGCGTCAAAAGTACATCGACCGGTAACACTGGAGAAGAACGGGATAGTTAACTTTCCCTCCACTGGCTTGATGGAAGCCATCAAGCTTTGATAACGCTCTGATACTTCTCGCATATGGCCTGTGAAGAGTTAGAAACAGTTTCATGGCAACTCCGGAGTGATTGGACAACTTACTGGAGTGATACGCTCGGTCTACTTTCAATTTTCGCGCCAGTACACCAGGCCGCATCCGACAGATGCGGTCTAATGATGCTTCCACATCGTTAAGATTTCCGGATATCGTTACGCTAGAGCGACTATTTTCGCAAGCTACAACAGCATTTCCTGCTAGCAAACCCTCCAAGTCATCTCGCCCCAATCCTACAGCACCCATCGCTCCTGGTTGCCGTAGCCCAGAGGTTGCTACACCTCGGTAATACGAGACAAGAAGCGCTTCTTTCATTCCCAATGCACCAGCAGCATACGCCGCCGCGATCTCACCACTTGAGTGACCCACCACAGCAGCTGGAAAGACGTTCCATTGTCGTAAAATATTTACCAATGCAAGCTGGAGAGCTGTACAAATTGGCTGAGCAAACTCGGCAGAATCGATGTCCGCAGAACTGTTTAGGAGGTCTTATTGGCCAGGTTAGTGCGTTCTTATATTCCAGTCCTGACAGAAAGTGCTGTTAAGCTTGCTTACCTTCAATTTTCCACGATGGAGGATAGTCAGACCCGGCCAGCCACAAGTCCATTTTCCGGATATCTTCCCTGAATGTGTCAAAGTCTTGGATCAACTTATGTCCCATTCCTGGCCATTGTGCTCCTTGTCCGGTAAAAATAAAAAGCAGTCCCTTGAACTTTGGAGCTCGGGATCCTGGATTAATCTGGAACGTCTGTCCATCGGTAACGCAGAAAGACCGAACGTTCCATACGTGCCGTCTCACGCTTAGAGTGTATGCCAGATCAGGCAGGTGAAAATGCTTGTGTTCGAAGAACTCCTTGTAATTTGAGAGCATTTTCTGCAGAGATGCTTCGCTATGTGATGAGAAGACAAGCAGGCGTTGCTCACCTCTGTCGGGCTTGTTTGACTTTCTGGGCAGGACGCCATTGCTAGCATGAAGAACACCATTGGAGGTAGGGCCATCAAGGCCATTCAGATTAGGGAGATGAGTCCCGTTTTCCCTACAAAGTGGTGAGGCCGCTTCAACAATTACATGAGCATTGGCTCCACCCATCCCGAACGAGTTCACGCTAACCCGCTTCGCTCGGTTCGAGGGCCAGGGGATAGCCTCAGTTGGGACAGTCAGGTTGAAATCGGCGAAGGGTACTTAAAAAACATTAGCCAGCTGGAGCGGGTTCATAGGCTTTTTCTAAGCCTACTCTTTGGATTGGGCGTGTTGAATTTGGTGTTCGGAGGGATGATGTTCCTTTCCAGGGCTAACACGGCCTTAATCAAGCTGCTCAAGCCAGCAGCGGCCTCACCATGACCTACATTAGGTTTAACCTGGTGATAGTCAATATCATCCTAAATATCTATCCAGACTATAACCTGCGTTTCGGTATGGGTGGGAAGTCAGGTAAGATGGAAGAAAGGATTCAGATGAAAAAAAAAGAAGCACAAACATACACTTCCAATATAAGTGGTGTCTTCTCCACCGCCAAGGACACCGGCAATGGCAGCGAGTTCGAGGGGATCCCCCGTTGCGGTACCCGTGCCATGACATTCCACCAGGGGCGTTTCAGTGGGACGGGAAATTCTGGCCTTGGAGTATGCTCGTCGTATAAGCGCGGCGTGGGCGTCGGGACTGGGGGTGAAGAGGCCACGAGTCTTTCCATCCTGACAAGAGAAAGATGTTAGAAGACTTCGTCCCTCCACACTGGGAGCTTTGTGCCCTCAACTTACCGAGTTGACTGCCGTTCCTTTAATCACAGCTCTCACCGGATTTCCGTCTCGCTTTGCATCGTCAAGACGCTTTATATAAATGGCTTCGACGGCCTCACCGCGTGCATAGCCATTGGCGTCGGCATCGAAACTCTTCGATGAGCCGTCTTTTGACAGAACTCCTATACGGTCCAGTGCCAGGGATGTATCAGGCGATAGTATCAAATTCGCCGCACAAACAACAGCTCCCGTGCAGTCACCGCGTTGCAGTGCTTCGCACGCAAGATGCAAAGCTACTAAACTAGAGGAGCAGGCGGTCTTTATCGTCATGCTAGGGCCAAAGAAATTGAATTCATAAGAAACACGATTGGCATGCACAAAGTCGTCACGGCCGGTGAGGCCGTATACACTCTCGTCTCGGGCGTCTTTGCCTTGCATATGCGCCCAATCTGACGCGAAGCTTCCGGCATAGACCCCAACGTTCCTTTCTTCTGGATCCAATTCCCCAGCGTTTTCCATTGCCTCGTACACCACTTCCAAAAGTAGGCGCTGCTGAGGATCTAATCGCTCGACTTCCGCCTGAGACATGCTGAAAAATACGGCGTCGAAGCGATCCACTGGCTCGTCCAGAAAATATCCATGTTTGACAGATAAATTCCCCGCACTATCAGCTGGTTGCGAGCTGTGAAACCCGTCAATATTGAACCGTTCCACAGGAACCTCTTTGCGCGCATCTCTCTTGTTGACCAGCAAGTCCCAAAAAGAATCGGTATCATGGCAGCCCCCCGGCAATCGCAATCCAATGCCAACGATGGCGATTGGGCAGTCCATGGGGAGCAATCTTGCATTGACTGTGGAGGAAGAATTAAGTATTACTCATGAACTGTGAGGATGGAGTTCGCCACAGGAAAATATTGAGCTTGATGACGCCCGCGGTGATTGCTATTCAAATGGACTAAACGAGCGCGAGAGACTGCAAAAGAGTTGCAAATGTTCACATAGATCACAATTCAGCAGCGAGAAGAACGATGAGGTGGGCTTCGAGAACAGCCCCATTCATGTAGAGTGCTGGGCCGGAGCTTGAGCATACATGTACTGGGTATGTAACATGTATGCTTGAACCTTGTCACTGGTAGCGTTCACGAGTACCGAGCCTCTTCACCGGGACAAACGGACAGCCCCCACGGCAACAGCGAGCCCCTACTCCGTAGATTGATTCCATCAATCATGTGTATGGAAGCCAATATTAATGGCTATTAGCCTTTGTAATTTCATCGACTCCTCACCGTGAGAGCTGGGATCCAATGACAAGTAACCTGTCAGACACTCGTTTCGCCCCAAACGTCTGACAGCGGAGCCCTGTCGGCAATCTCATCATTGGCTGCGATTGGGTGGCACCCGGTGCGTACCACCCTAAAGCAGGCATGGCCGCTTGCTCCACTGTCAGATTTCTCAAGTCTCGGGTTCTTACAGATCATAGATTCGTACCTCGGTACCCAGGTACTCGTAGTAGCTACTCGTACAGACTACATCACCTCTCCGTATCAAGAGCAGTAGATTAATGGGAACGTGTGGTAAGCACCCTGTTGCGGGAATGGGCATTGGGCAGAAGGGACGATACGATGTCCTGCGCTAACTGCGGCACTCGTAGACAGGTCCTTGTTTCTGCATCAGCTTGATAGCCTATTATTTGCATCAGCCACCGGAACCATGTTCGGAATGATGTCCTGCACCGTAGGAAGGTACAGCTCTACTGTACCAGGAACAGGCTCCGAGTCTGCCGTGCCCCGTGCAGCGATAACCCCAGCGAAAATAAGAATGAAATGCGCCTTCACGCAATCCTGGTTTCAGCTCTAGTAAGGAACAGCTTGGCCATGTCTTCCAACAGCAACATCTACGACTTACGGAGTGCGTAGGTCGTGATCTCCAACAATTTCCATCACCGTCTCTGACTTGTGTACTCCTCGTTCGAGAAAGAAAAGTCCCAGCTTGTTATTGAACGGCAAGGCGGGAAAACAGACTTTTATTGCTAGCTAGAGTTTGCGAGTTTCCCAGAGAGCTCCCCACTTCAGTGCCACACTGCTGGTGTCCCGCTCGTTGTGAACCTGTCCTTGCATCTCTGTCGCTTCTGTACGAGTAAGGCTGAGATTCCTGGTCAACGTCGGCTACCCCTATGCTTCTCCGACACACAGTCTGCAAACCCAAGTCAGGTCCTTGGCCTCGGACCACAGATCTATTATCCAAACCCGTGCAAGCAAGAATTCAGTCGTTGATTCTTCCAGACTTCTTCACCACACGAAGCAGCCTGAGGATTTCTTCGGCCTTGCAATGGGTTCAAATCGTATTCTCCTATTTGGGGACTCAGCAGATGCTCCACTTGCACTGATCCGAGAACTTCTTGCAAAGTCACGACACTCGACAAACACCCAGCTTTTTATACAGAATGTTATTGAAGCTGTTGGACGTGAGATTGAGACGTCGCCTCATATAGTGCGCGATACAATGGGGACGATCCATAGTATACAAGACCTGCAAGACTGCTATGAAAGCAAGAGGGACCCATTTGGCATTGCTCAAGCAGTTTTGCTCTTCGTGGCGCGGATCGGGAATCTTATTCTGTACGTACAGGTCATCCTAAATATATTCAACCCCATTTATTTGATGACCTCTTCTAACTTTTATGATTATAGCCATGCAGATAAAGATTCATCATTGTTGATGGAGAGCAATGATCAATCGTCGCCAGTCATTGCTCTAAGCATTTCTGGAAGCACGCTTGCGGCAGCGGCAGCAGCTGTTGCCAACTCTGTCAGTGAACTGATTGACGTAGCTACCTTCCTCGCAGTAGTATCTTGTCGTCTAGGTGTAATGATTGGTCTCCGAGGGAGAGAGATAGAAGTTGATGGCGGTTGTTGGGCATTCTCAGCCGTTGGCAATGTCATCACAGAGCTCCCTTCGATTCTGGATCGATTCCACCATGATCAGGTTAGAAACCATTTTCCTCAGTTCAGAATTTTCCAGCAAAACACTAAAGGGAGCTCATCCACTGTGTACAGAAAATTCCCATATATAAGCAAGCCTATATCGGTATTCAAGCAACTTCTTGGGTCAGTGTCTTTGGCCCCCCATCGGTATTGGAAAGGCTGATCGACAGCTCTACCGTATTGAGAAACAGTCACGTTGTGATGGTTCCCACGATTGGTCCTGTACATGCGGCTCATTTGGCAGGTCCGAACCTTGAATATATGATAGGAGAAACACCCCTTCTCACGAAAAAGATCAAGTCGAACTATTACCTAATATCAGGGTCTACGAATAGACCAATAGTTGTCCCAAGTTTACGCAACCTGCTGCACCACATCTTGGAAGATATATTTCAACATAGTACTAACCCTGACCGAGTTTTTGAAGCCGGTATTTCTCTCCTGAATAGAGGCCAAAAGACATCTCTGTTCGTCCTTGGAAACACCAGTTACGTTCCATCTTTCAAGCGCATGTTACAGAAAGAAAGATTGAAAGTAGGACTGGAATCCAATGTTCCCACTCAAGAAAAGTCAGAAAACCACGTGAGACATGAGTCAATTGCCATTGTTGGTATGTCTGGTCGATTCCCTGGATCAGATACGGTTGAAGGGCTGTGGAAAAGCATTATGGAGCAAGAAGAACATCACCAGAAGGTTAGATGAATTTGTTTCATAGATAATAAACACGTACTGAATCAGCTAGATTCCCCCTGATCGGTTCGATGTCGACAGCTATGCGGATGAAACGGGCCGTGCAAAGAACGCTATTACTGCTCCTTATGGCTGTTTCTTGGAACATCCCGGCCATTTCGATCATAAGATGTTCAATTTCTCCCCTCGAGAGGCGATGCAAATGGATCCTGCGCAACGCTTATTACTGCATACGACTTATGAGGCACTTGAAGATGCCGGTGTAACCACGAACGGAAGTCGCTCAACGGATGCAAAACGTGTCAGCACTTTCATTGGCATAGGTGGAGATGATTGGAGGGAAATACACGAGTCTTTGGGAGTAGACATCCTCTGGCCACAAGGCAATCAGCGAGCATTTGCTCCCGGACGTCTCAATCATTATTTCAATTGGGAAGGCGCTACATTTTGTGTTGATTCGGCTTGTGGCTGCTCCGCATCTGCGGTGGGATTAGCATTCAAGGCACTTATGAATCGAGATTGTGATACTGCGATTGCTGGAGGATCTAACATAATAGCTACCCCGTTCTGGCATTCTGCTTTGAGTAGAGGTGGATATTTATCACCCACTGGAGGCTGCAAGCCCTTTCGAGAGGACGCAGATGGATATTGTCGAGGAGAAGCAGTGGCTGTGCTAGTTCTCAAAAGACTGGATGATGCTCTGCAAGATAACGATAATATAATTTCCGTCATTCGAGGTTATGCTCGGAACCATTCGGCAGAGACAAAATCTATAACGCATCCGCATGCCCAAACACAAGAGCGACTCTACAGATCCCTTCTAAATAAGACCGGAATAGAGCCTCATGATATTGGATATGTGGAATGTCATGGCACCGGAACCACGGCTGGTGATTCAACAGAGCTGGAGTCTGTTGCTAATGTCTTCGCAAGACCTGGCAGCCGCGAGAGGCCTCTGGTAGTTGGTGCTATCAAGGCAAATATGGGACATTCAGAGGCTGTTCGTTTTCTCCCGATTGACTGTCATTTTGAAGATTTGACTAAGACTTTCTAGACGGCGGGCATTCTATCTATAATCAAAGGAGCTTTGGTGCTCCAAAAGCAGGCCATACCCGCACAGCCTGGCATCGCGCAGAACTTAGGTCGCTACCCTTCTTTAGAGAATGGCCAGATAGTGGTTCCGGCAAAAACAACGCCGTTTTCTCATTTGAATGGCCAGGGTAAGAAGAGGAGGATACTCGTCAATAATTTTGATGCCGCTGTATGTCGTGACATCTATCAGTACATGTAAAGTGGTTGTAATGGCTAATATATATCAATCACTGTAGGGCGGCAATAGTTGCTTCGTGCTCGAGGAGCCACCTAATAGTCCGACGAAAAGTTTAGACCCACGAGCATTTCACATCGTTACTATTTCAGCACTCAGTATGGCATCGCTGGAGCAGAATAAGCGACGAATGCTTCATTTCTTGAAGGGAAATGACTCTGTCAACCTCGCCAATCTTGCGTACACAACCACTGCACGGCGGAATCATCATCACTTAAGAGCCGCATATTCTGGTGCAAGTATTGAAGACGTTGCTGTAGCAGTAAGTAATGATCTCAGCGGTGTCGGTCGGCGTCTCAGTTCCCCGGACAAAAAATCGCCTTTGATATTCGTCTTCAGTGGCCAAGGAGGAAGTTATGCAGGAATGGGAAAAGATCTTTTCCAAACGTCCAACCAATTTCGAGGGATAATTGCTGAGCTAGAACGCATTTGTGATTTCTTGGGATTTCCCTCGTTCACAAGTTTAATTGCAAACCCAACTTTAAAGACGGAATCCGTTAGCATTGTCCAACTCCACCTATCTCTCGTGGCTCTCGAAATTGCTCTCACTAAATTCTGGGCGCTTTACGGCATCAAACCAGACATTGTCATGGGACACAGTATTGGAGAGTATGCCGCACTTTGCGCGGCCGGCATATTATCAAGCTTCGATACTTTGTATTTGGTCGGCAAAAGGGCACAACTTTTACAGTCTAAGTGTGTTGCTGGAACTCGTGCAATGCTCTCCATATCTGGGATTGACCATGAAATCGGACTGTTTCTGTCTGAGGAAATTCCCAGGGGCTGTGAAGTATCTTGCTTCAATGGCCCTGGAATGATAGTCTTGAGTGGTGAGCAACAGAACATTCTAGCAACTGAAAGAGCGTTGAAAGAACGCGGTTTCAAATGCAAACTACTGGACATACCATATGCCATGCACTCTTGCCAGATGGATGCATTGTTGCCGGAATTTGAGAGCATACTCCGTGGGGTACGCTTCTGCAAGCCCAAGATCAAGATGATGTCCACGCTTCTAGGTTATTCGATGGCAGATAATTCATCTATCGATGGCGACTACCTCGTCAGACAGACCCGAGAGCCGGTGAATTTTCAAGGCGCCGTCACTAGCTGTATACGTGAAGGACTTGCAGATGCTTCAGCCGTCTGGCTTGAGATTGGGCCCGATGCTTCTTGCACCACACTGATTCGCTCAAATATCAATAGCAAGGCCGCTAATTATCTCACAAGCCTGAGGAAAAACGAAAACGATTGGAAATCTATTTCAGTCACCCTCGCGACTCTCTACATGTCCAAACAGCTTATTCACTGGCGGGCGTTCCACAGTGATTATATCGACAGCTTGTCACTCATTGATCTGCCCAAGTACTCCTTTGACACAAGAGATTTCTGGATTACATACAAGAGCAGTGATCAAGAAGTACAACTCAATGGCTCGATAAAAGAAAAAGAATCAGCATCGTTACCTATCTCAACTTGTCTTCACGATTGCGTAGAACGCTCAGACGATGGACACCAACAGTCAGCATCTTTCACATCGGCATTCTCACATACTTCATATCAGTCACTATTGCAGGGCCATAAGATTTCTGGCATCTCGGTGTGCTCAGCAGGCGTCTTTATCGATATGGCTATCACTGCAGCACAATATCTTATGACTGGCGGAGACCTCGCAGCCCGGTCTCACGCACTTGTCGTCTGGGACTTGCAAGTTGATCGCCCCATTATCTTTACGTCTAATGATCCTCCAAAAGTGATACGGACCAACGTTACAAGACAAACGCACACGGGGATGGAGTTTTCCGTTTCATTCCATGACGATTCTAAAACATTGTCTTCTGCCTTTGCCAAATGTCTTGTGCGCCCCAGGAATGAGCCCAATTACGGCCATGAAACTCAGAATTTAACTACGTTGATGAAGACGAGAACCGCGAATCTGATGGCAGCTTCTGAAGAAGGCATGGCAGATCGCTACCGCAGCAAAGTATTCTATAAATTGTTCTCTAATTTGATGGAATACAGCGATTTATTTAAAGGCATTGATAGCGCCATCGTCAGTGACGACTTCAGAGAAATTACAGCAAATGTCACCCTCCCAGTACACAATGGAAAAGGACTGGAAGAACGATTCGTTTTGTCACCGTATTGGATAGATATTGTTGGTCAGACACTGGGGTTCCTCCTGAATGGAAATCCTAATGAAGCTGGCGACTATGTCTATATTGGAACGCACGTGGAGCGCCTAGAATTTCAAGCCCGAGATATCCAGCCTGGTGCCAGCTATCAAATTCATGGATATATTTATCATTCAGAAGGATCGGATTTCCGAGGGAACGCATATATCCTCCACAATGGCGTAGTTGTGGGCTTTATGGAAGGCATGCGAATGCAGAAAATGCTACGCAAGGCTCTTCACAATCTGCTCGGAAAGGTCAACGCTCCTGAGATCAAGAACAGTCCTCAAACCACGGCGTTGGCGACATCAACGAAGTCGAATATTGATTCAAAAGGACCAACAGTTCTTGAGAATGGCCCAAAAGCAAAAGGACACGTTATATCTCTCGCGGCCATATTTTTACGAATATTGCTCGAGGAGACAGGGCTCCTGGAGAGCGAAGTTCTGCCATCCGCCTACTTTTCTGAGATCGGCGTAGATTCTATATTCAGTATTTCTATTCTGGCAAAATTGAAAGCTGAATCGGGTATTGAGCTGGGCACTTCGTTCATGACAGAACATCCGACACTTGAGGAGGCCCAACGAGCGCTGCGAATGATGGAGCATCAGAACTCTACCTTATTTATTGGGGATAATTCCTTGGATAGGCACACGAAAGAAGATACGAGTGAACAGGTCAGTGGGAATATTAATGGGCAAACGAACGGAAACGATGTACCCGAGCCTACTCGACAGAGTAACGTTGTATTGATGCAAGCAGCTTCAACAAATAATCTGTCAACGACATCTCTATTCCTGATTGCGGATGGGGCTGGTTCCGCAGCGGCATACATTCACTTACCCAAGATCGCTGACGACGTTCAAGTCTTTGCACTCGAATCCCCATGGGTCAAAGACCCAAAGAATTTCAATTGCACTTTCAGCGAAGCTGCGGCAATATATCTAGCAGCAATTCGTTCGAAGCAACCTCGTGGGCCATACCTACTTGGTGGCTGGTCGGGTGGAGGTGTCTTCGCCTACGAAGTTTCTCGCCTGATGCTCGAAGCTGGTGAGAAGGTCATTGGCTTGATCATTATCGATATACCTGCCCCACGATATGTCGACAAAAGTAAAGTACCCACGCCGACGTTTGAGCTTATTGAAGAGATGGGGATGCTTGTGGGAATTGAGCGAACTCTAAGTGATACTTCTCCACTGGCTCTCCAACTGAAAGAGCACATGCTAGGCACGGTAAGATGCTTTAGCAAGCTGGATCCAAAGCCCATGGCACCTGGTCATCAACCTGATGCCTCGTTCATCATTTGGGCAACCGAAGATCTTGGTAAACAAGTCGGTAATGATGGGAAGTCCAAGTCGAGTGAAATGGGTTTTGATGCTTGGTTCTATCCACTCGAGCGTGACTCTGGACCAAACGGTTGGGATTCACTCGTCGGAGACAAAGTTGAATGCTTTCAAACACCAGGAGATCATTTCTCGATCATGACCATCCCACGAGTAAGCATCCTCTATGAGTCTTCCAAATCGATTGTTCGGGTAGCAACAACTAACAATATTTCTGAAGGTCAGACACCTTGGTCATATCTTGCAGGAAGTAGTCATGAGATGCCTTGGTTCTGTTGTGTAGAGATTTTTCAGGACAAATTTTTTCTTCATTTCAAGGTATTTCTTATTAGCGATGGAGTCTCTTTTGGATTGAGGTTGTGCAGTATACACGAGAGTGATGTCAATTTCAAACATAGATTAGACTCGTCAGAACAATGACTGAGTAACTGTTCCGATTGACAGACAACCAACATCGGCGCATCTATGAGGAGCATTTTGAGCGTTTGAAATAACATTATATGTTCCAATATGGCAGAACCTGATAAACCTACCAAATCTGACTCAATGTATGAATGCATTGATACAATAATTTAAAGCTTTCAGCCCTTCTAAGCTTTTGCTAGACCACTAAGCAGCGCCATCTGAGCCGCTTCTGCAGCATCGTATTCCCAGCTAGAACGCATTACTTTGATCAAGTCATTACTGTTCTTGGCATCTAAAGCATCCTCCTCGCCCTTTTCACGAGCTACCTTGAGCTCGCCATCTTTCCGATATGCAACTTGTTGGGTGGCTGCTTGCATTTCTATCACACGGGTTTTGCGAGACGTCTCATACGCCAGGAGAGCTGCTGGTAGTTGCTGTTTGCTTTCAATCAATGATAACACGGTCGTAATGGCAATGGCATCCTCGACCGCTTGTGCTACCCCTTGACCAAGATATGGACTATAGGATTTGTCATTCAGAAAGTGCTGCATAGGAAATAAAGAGAAAGTAACTCACGGCATGGCATGACAAGCATCCCCAAGCAGCATAACGGATCCGTTGACCCAGGCTGGCGAGGGAGAGTGAGTCAAGACCCTGAAGTTTGGTACATTATCTGGCGCTAAGTCTATCAGCTTGCGAACAACAGAGTTCCATGCTTGAAAATCGGCAAGCACGTGGTGCTTCTGAATTGTGGAGTTCCAGGATTCCTCAGCATTCTCGGCTGGATGAAGAAGGACCATGTTTAGGAGCTCAAAGTTGTGAATGGGGTATGCCATAATCTTCCCGCGAGGCCCGTCCCACCGTGTTGCCCAAGGACGCTGTACCAGAGCTAGCAATTCTTCATCTTTCTCCAAGAGTTGCCGGGAAAGAACAAGACGATAAGCAGCTTCCCCAGTAGACTGCGCCCTTTCCAATTTAGACGGACAAACCTTCCACTTCAATGAAGAGCCAACTCCATCAGCAATTATAATCAGATCGCCGCTAATTCGTTCCCCAGTTGCCAGAGTGACCTCTGGACCACCAGTCTCCACATCGGCAACACGGCTACCAAACTTGATCTCCACATTGTCCATCTCTCTAGCTCGGGAGACGAGGGCTGATTTAAGGTCAGAATGGAGAACGGGAATCATTTTCTTCTCAGCAGGAAATGGCGTGCGAGTAATCACATCGCCGGTATCCCAACGTCTAACCTCAAAGCCCTCCGCCTCATAACATGTTGGATCTTCCGCAGCAAGCACCTTTTCCGCTGAACAAAGGATCAGAAAAGTTATATCTTAACGAACATTCATGCAAACACCACAAATCACTCACACTCGTACCACTGCTTTGTTGGAGGTGTCAGGCCAACTCCAGCACCTAATGACCAGTTCTGCTATCCTTAGCATCGAATATCATATAGCTTCTAAACTCAGAAGCTCCTTCTTCTACAAACATACTTCTTCCGTAGACTCTAGCACCACAACAGAATGCCCACGTCTGCCAAGCGAAATGGCTGTAGAAAGTCCCGCAATACCTGCCATAGAGTGTGAGTACTGAGCCAGGGGGAGGCAAACAAGGAAAGAGAACCGTACCGGCGCTGCATTCGAGTCAGATAATGGCCAGAACCGCTAAAAGGAGTATCAATTCCACCAGGAAGAGTACGGCGACTTACCCAGCGATTATGATTCGGAGAGGAACATGACAGAATTCTGAGTGGGATTTGGGTTCCATATTCGCAAAGTTAGAGTCCTTGAAGATGTCGAACAGCGCGATAATCTTATGAGTACTTCAAAGCTGCTTCAAATGAGTGTAGTCGTAGATAGAGGGGAAATAGCTTCTACATTTGATGCTTGGCGGAACATGGCACGTGAAAGCTTTGTAAGATGAGGATATGTAGGCTGTTCCAGACGAATAGAGCCAACAGACGCGATCTGAGGAGGGAGAAAGAATGGGCAGTGTGATTAAGCCGCATACGGGGTAGTTGGTGGATTTTGATTGTGGGTACACTGGTGGAGCGTCGTGATGGTATCAAGAAATTTGTTTCCAATCAAAAAGACTTAGCAACGGGTTCATGCTTCTTTACCCAAAGGAGTCCGGATTCAGGGAATATGGCTATGGCTACACATGATGTATTTTAGGTACAGACTATGAGCCTGTAGCTCTAACACCGGGAGGGTTGATGGGTTTTGGAGCTCTTATCCCAATGTTGTTCCGTGGTCCGACTCCCTTGCTGGCCATAGGTACAGACTGTACAGTACCTCAACAGGCTACTATGTGAACCTTAGCTAATAACATAGCCACCGCCACGGCTGAGATTACAGGGCGTACAGGCTATCGCTATCTCGGTACTTTACGTACAGAACCCCCAGCGTACGCTGCTGGCATTGTGTCATCGTGTGCCACAGGCCCTCTCGCCTGTGACTTGCTGCAGCTGCGATATGAGAGCACCCCTTGAGGGCAAGAGGCACTCTCAGTCTCTCATGTCTGTCATACTCCGTGACTGGCGAGGGATCATTGCTCTCATCAATCGTGAGTCTCATACTGGCAAAGACCATCATCATACATGACATTTGTAATAGGAGCGGTGCTGTGCATCTGCACGGTTGTACCTCGGAATCACGGAGTACGACCTTGGTCTCACGGTCTCACCTCAATCGCACAGCGTGTTTTCGAGACAGGGGGCTGCGCAATGCATCCTCACCCAATTATCCCCTCCCATGCCACCCCCCCCCCCCCAAATCCCCCAGCATATCGCATGCAGCATATCGGCGAACGTCTGTCTGTTGTGGTAAAGCTCGACGAGATCTTCCAACACACCTTGTTGATCCTTGACATGTTGACCTCAATGGGGCCTATGGGGCCTATGGCTCAGCTTTTCTACCTTACGGATCTGCAGACAGCCAACGGTGGTCAGATAATCAGATTCCCAGGAAAGTACGTCGCACATACTATATGGGAGACGGTCATGAGTCGCCCTAGCGCTGACATGAGAGTTTGGGCAAAGCACCAGCAGGGCTGAAGTAATAAGCAGCGTGTTTGATTGAATATATGCGTGCCAAGAAGCCAGCTCATTACCTGCTTGCTTATCGTGCTCGCCCGTGTTTGCATATCTTCCGTCTTGCGTCTTCCTGTTCTCTTCTCTTTCCCGACAGTGTTGGTGTATGTACATTTTCTGCTCAACGACATAGCATGCGACGGCGAGATTTGAGCCTGCCCCAAGAAACTCGCTCGTCATGGCAAACTCGTCGGCTGCCCTCCCACCAGACTTTTTCGACAAGCAGCCCGTAGCCAACAGAGAGGCCACTATAGTTGGAGTGTGCGTTACTTTTATGGTGTGTTCTTGATCCTACCGCGATCAAGCTTGGTCACTGCTAACGCACTCCTGAAGATTTTACTATGGAGCACGACAGGTTTTCGATTGTATATTCGTTTTTTCATCGCAAGAGCCCCAGGATGGGATGACTTGTTTGTAGTACTCGCTGCAGTGAGTATGATCGCTTTAGCTCTCCCGTAATGCTGTCGCTGATTGCTTGCTGCAGCTACATGTTACCTTGGGCGCAATTGCAACCTGCGTCGCGACAAAGTATGGGTTAGGTGGTCACATCTATTTACTCGAGCCTCCGATGATTCGCAAGTACCTAATCTGCCACTATCTGCTCGGAGCCGCGTATGTGAGCTCGACGGCCTACATCAAAATATCCCTTCTATTCCAATATTTGCGAATCTTTGAGCGCGGAACGAGAATATACCGAATCACCCAACTCACGCTTGTTGTCATCGGACTCTGGGGATTTGCTTTTATATTTACAAATTGGTTCGCTTGCTTTCCTAGCCCAGCTGCTTTTTGGAATGGGACCAACAAGGGTTGTTACGCATCGTTTTCGCCCAACCTCCATGTTGCTATAAGTACAATCGAAGCACATGGAGGATCCAATGCGGCCTGGGACATCATCGTTCTGGCAATTGCATTCCGACTTCTATTTGAGAAGGATGGTCCAGTCAACAGGAAAGGTTTATTGGCGTTGCTAGCTCTTGGAACAGTGTAATTACCCCCGCTGCCTCTCTCCAGTTTGCGACGAAGCAGACGAAGAGACCAAAAGATCCACCTTTTGCTAACCCCATACCAGGAGCTGTGCATTTGGACTTTGGCGCTTCATATTCGTCATTACAAATAATGCAGGATTCAGTTCCCAAGATATCACCTGGATAGAGCCGATGCCACAACTGCTCTCCGTTATCGAAGTATGCATAGCATGCCTTTGTGCCACTACGCCTTTCTTCTGGCCCATCATCCAGGAAGCATTGAGCAAGATCTTCGTATCATACGAGTTCAAGGTGGTTACCGAATCACGGTGGGACGATACCCAGGTTGAGGAGCTAGGCGGCGTACACACAGCAGAAAGTCACCACGAATTGATGAGGACCAAGACCCCTCCGAAAGAGATGCCGGCTGAAACTCAGTCTATGAACAAAACTTGGGGCTCCTACGGAGGTTCATCCTTCGCGGAAGATTTCAGTGAAGATTTCCGGACGGTCTCACCAGCATCGTTTACCAAGCAGCCTGCTGAAAAGGTCGGGTTTGTCAAGCATGAGCGGGAGGATTGAGCAACGTCTGAAATTGAAAGAATGAAATCTAATAATTGGGGTATCGGAAACGCATCTATTATATATACTACGAGCTTTAAATGCCGCCCAAAAAAATTCAAAATCTTCCGTACTGTTGGAACGTGTGAATCATAATGGGCGATGGACCATATGTCTGACACAGAAAGACAGGCGCCTAAAGGGTCGCAGTGAGCAAGTCGGCACCCAAGCTTCAATGCCTCATAACTCAAATCTTGAAACATCACTTAGGGTCTGAGGTGAGATCGTGTACCTCCGTAGGGGCTTGTGCAACCATACACCAATATGGTGCCGGAAGCTTATCGAACGAGATAACAGGACCGAGCACAGCCTGGACATAATGGAAACAGTGGAAAGCAAACTCACAAAATCCGTTTTATGTTCTCGGAGGCACTTCCCCAATCCGTGAAACCCGCCCCTGCACGAGTAGTTACATAGGCATAGTACGACGGTAGCTGGCTAGCTAGCCCTGTTCCTATGCGGGGCATGGGGGGACGGGACCTATCCAAGCCTTTTTGGCAGACCAGCCCCCGGCAATAGCGTCTGACACGCAGTCTGACATGCAGGTTACAGCCCTGATAAGCCTGGGATGTATGGAGGTATTTCTTGTTTATCCATAGCGTCCACCAACGTCTGACTTACAGTCTTACAGTACCACCAGATAACTTCGTACAGGCTGACATAAACCCAATGCGGAACCTTGTTTATCCCACTTACTTTCTATCCCCCTGATTGGACTCTGATTACGGAGGTAGACTGATACGCAGGCTGACGCGTGGGCTGATATTACTTCGACAGACCTGAGTCTCAATAGATGAGTTACTAATACTATTATTCCATAACTACCCATTAATACTGCTAAAATTGATCAGTTACTTATAAGCCTAGTGTTCTGATAGGTTTAAAGGTTAAAGTAATGTCTAAATTAGTTAGTGAAGTATTAATGATACGACCTAAAGCTTCAATGATTCACGAGCTGTTGGAAGTTGGAAGTAATTAGAGATTTCTCATTGGTTAGCTGCTGGACGCCGCTAATTATCAGGGGTCCGCGCACCCGCATCTGAGCTCTGAAGTGAGATAGCTCCTCAGCCTTACAACATTCAACGGTTTTTTGTATCGTGGGAAGGTTTTAAACCTTACATTAAATCTCCGCAACCAAAATCGATATCTCCAGCGGTAACGAGAGTCCAAATTCCGACCTCAATATCACTTCTTCAACATTCGAGCCCATAATGGCGCTTCCATGGGCAGATCAACCGTTCAGCCTCATCCCAACGCCAACGGCGGAACAGACAAAGGGCGTACGTAAATCCCTCTCACTCCTCTCTCGCCATATCGTATATCAAAGCTAATCAGCCAAAGTACGACAAGGTAGTGATCGCTGTCGCACGTGAAATGTGCTTGGCACACAACGCAATGATCCGGAACCTCAATGCAATCTACCTGCAATGCGAACAACTCACCGTGCCGAAAGACCAAGCCGACTTCATCATCTTCTGTCAGGTTGCAATCGAGGTGATTCATACGCACCACCAAATGGAGGAAGCGAACTTCTTCCCCCAGATTGCCGAGTATACGGGCGAGCCAAACATCATGGAGAAGAACATCGAACAACATCGCGCTTTCGACGCCGGACTGACTGTTTTCGAGGGATATGTTTATAAACTCACGCCTGAGACGTATGATGGTGCGGAAGTAAAGAGATTGGTTGACGGCTTTGCGGAGGTACTGGTGACACATTTGAACGATGAGATACAGACGCTACTTGCACTCCAGAAGTACGGAGGAGAGAAATTGGGCCCTATTTTCAAGACCTTCAACGATAATATAATGAAAGAGGTCAAAGATAAGGTGTGTTCTTCACTCTCTCCTTGTGGCTTATTGTTCTGGACAATGCTGACCGACTCGATTGTAGCATCGTCTACTTCCATGCGCTCTTGGTTGCATTGATAGGACGTTCGAGGACGGAAAGAATGCCGACTTCCCTCCTTTCCCGTTCTTCGTTCCCTACTTGGTCAAGTATGTCTTTGCTCGGAGATATAGTGGAAGCTGGAGATTCACTCCGTGTACGATGTTCGGGCAGCCAAAACCGCTTCCGTTTACAAAAGAAGCTCTTGCTGTTTAATGTTTGGTGGAAAGGGCGGAGTTGGGATTGGTGCATGCGGCCTTGATGGTCAGATTTCAGAGCAGTGATTTCTAATGAACGTTCTCACGGAACTATAAACAATACAGTTCATCCCAGAATTCTTGCTCCGTCTCCCACTTTAGTTTGCGTCTTCCGTCTTCCCTGTTCTCCATGATGCCCTCGAACCTTTTCTTCCACTTCTTTCTATTTGCCTCAACCCATTCCCACTTCCGAGTTAGTAAACCATGCTCTTCCCGAGACTTGCGCATCACTTCACACGCTGGAACCCATTCGAGGTTTCATTATTGCTTGAAATGCCTTTCTTGGGCATGCAATCGAATGGTTCTTATTGCACGGCTGTCCTGTTCGAAAGTAAGGATCCCGAGAGGTGAACGAGGTGGCAGATGGAAATTGGAGTGGCTGCTGAGAAGCGAAATAGTAGATCAGGATACCTTATCCTTCTGTGAAGCCTGAGATCAAGGAGGGAGCCGGCACTGGAAATGTGGATGGACCCTGGAGTCCAGCTCTCAAGTACCGAGATAAAGCTCAGTCCAACCAGTGAGTTTCAGTGGTTGAGTGCCCAGAAGGTCTGACAACGGAGCCCCTTCCCGCTGTGTAGTCCCCGTAGCTCGTCGGTTCGCACCCTAAACCGGGCTTTTCTCCACTGTCAGACTTCCCACTGCCTCCCACTGCCACCCACTGCCACCAGTAAAATTGGCCGATCATGGTGGATGGGCGTTGTTGACGATGTGGCGTTCCTTCTGACTGCACTCAGATTAGTGCTTAGCTCCGAGGATGGGGAGGACTGTGGACACCTTCGTACATTCGTCAATTTCCCGTCGTCGACGTTCGTGTTCCCACCTTTGTGTTCTACAATCTACACTCGTGGACCCGTAAGCCGAGCTGACCAACTGACCCAGACCGACCAGACCCGACCAGGCTATCCACCACCAGATCTTCCCTTCATGTCACCCACGAGCTACATCTTACCGATACTCTGGTCGACGTCAGCGCGAAGCTACGACTATGGTCAATCGAGGTGTAGATGGGAACATGGCGGGAGAGCGGCTCGTTAGGTCTCCCACCTCCTCAACCACCTCGACAAGCTCCTCACTCACCTCCTCGATCATCTCCTCGGCCACCTCTGCTCGCAACCCCTTTCGCTCTGCTGGTACCGGCCCCGAATTCAGCTACGTCCTTGATGGGGAAGCCAAGAAGATAAGCCCTGGACCGTGCCGTACATACCAGACCATCTTCGAAAGAGCCTGTTCGGACTCGTACTATATCCCGGGTATGAACATCTACTCCACGTCGTAATGTGCCTTTACTCACTGAAAGCAGATGATGCAGCCATAAGAGTAGCGAAGTTGTCTGGACTCACTGACGACGACCTGGAGAGTCTCTGGGATGATGTGAGTTACTCTTCCTGGCGTGCTTGAACAAATGCTAAAGCAAGCACAGGCTCTGGGCGCGACATATCAACCTACCTATCCAGCTGGGTCTCGCGAAGGCTTTCTCAACCGAGACGAATTCTTCATACTTCTTGCCAGCCTTCAGACTAAGCTTCGTATGGGGGATGATTTGTTTCAGCGAAGATTCTCAGTCCACCAGGAACAAGATGCTAGGCGTGGGAGCTCCTCCACTACATATTCATACATGACTGGACTTGATGAACAGCGCGAGGACATACGGACGTCTGACCAATCCCATAGGGTTTCCATATACAGAAAGCCACTTCCCAGAGGCCAAGTAAGGAAGTCGCCCAGTATGAGTGAATCCATCGGGTCGGACCTCGGTCAAGTCAACAGTCGAGACCACGAAGGGGCATACGCAGACGGCTTTACGGAATATCACTCGCCAAAGTTTCAGAACCGTATCCCATCATTTCCCATTGAACTTGAGGATAATGGCACTGGCAAACAGACACAGATAGGGCTCCCCTCTTCTTGGGTTTGCTCTAAATGCACATATCGAAACCCCTTTGAAGATCTCATCTGTGGTACATGCAAGTTCCAACGGAACATCGATCTATCGTCGGACAAAATATCCACAATCGAGGATGACAAAATGGATTCTAAGGAGGCAGTCCGGTTTTCTCTCCCTACGCTACCGGAGGTCGTTCCCCCTGAGCTACCGGAAGTCGTTCCTCCAACGTTCCCTGAAGTCGTGCCTGAAATTGAGTCAGGACTTGAACTAGTGGAGACGGTGAGAGAACCGACAATGCCAATACGAATCTCTCGCCCGAATCCCACTGTCCCTGAGTACAAGGAGCCGAGCGCGACCAAAGAAAGCGATGCTCGGGCACTTGCTCTCATCACAGCCAAAGAACCTCCGCCAATACAGAAACCCCAGCAAAGAAAGTCGTCACTCAACATCAAAAAACTCAGCCGCAGCATGATTTCAGGCTCAAAGAAGTCAAAAGAGGCTGTAACTCCTCGCTCGGACCCGGACTTAGCCGCTAATGGATTCTCACTTGGTGGGCTGGCGACGATACTTGGGGATGCGGTGGAGGCGGGGAATTTGCCACTCGTTGCTTCTATCTTGAAATTGGGCGCAGATGTGAACTACTCGTCGCGGAAGGAGAAGGTGTGTCATTACGCTGCTACACGAGGTGTTATTTTGAAAAATGACCAAGTTGTGGAGTATCTCTTGAAGAAGGGATTGAACAAAAGATCTGCTGCAAATGCACTACACCAAGCGATTATCCAAGGAGACCGTATAGACATCGCTACGAAGCTCGTGCCGCATGCAGACTTGAACCTAATGTGGCCAGTGAAAGGGGATGGAGACAAAACACAGGAGTCTTGTCTTGGGGCTCTCAGCCGGATTAGCGACGAGGGATATCAGGATAGACTCCAGCTCCTGCAACTAATGATGGAGCAGCCGAATTTCGACGTGGACGAACCCGCCATCCTCCTCGACTCGGCTTCGGAGAAGATCGCAATGTCAACTCTTGCTTGCTTTACTCGATATGCAGGCTTTGCAGCGGTCGAATATCTACTCCTCCAACTCGGAGACACTTACAAGGTCCCACGGCAGCAAAGATATGGCAGCCCCTATGTCCATGTTGATGCTCTTGCATGTATCACTGTCAAATACTGGCAACGAGAAACTAAGCTAGCCATGGAACTGGCGCATCTTCTCCTGAAGCACGGATCTCGACTCACAGGAGTCGAGGAGAAATACACGCCACTTGTCCCCGCAATTGTGGGGGGTTGTGAGACAGGCGTGCGGCTGCTCCTCGAAATGGGTGCAGATCCCGAGTGCGTGATGACCGCGGTCGGCTGGTCCTCGCCGCTTTCTCCTATGAGTTACGTGGCCCAGGAACCCTCCATCAGCCTGGACATATCCCAAGCGCTGGTATACAAAGGGGCAACGCCATGGCGATCAGATGGACAGGGCAGGACAGCGCTCTACTGGGCTTGTCGTGCAGGGCACTTTGAGGCCATGAAGTACCTGTTATCGTTGGACGTGGCACGCAGCAATATCAACAAATGTTTGGAGGCAGCTCTCGATTCACACAATCCCGAAGTAGCCATAGAGTTAGTGAGCATGGGTGCCTGTGCCACGGCGGCCACTTGGAAACACGCCATGTCACTCAATCCTGTTGGGAGCCTAAGAAACACTTATCTTGAAATGATCGATATCCTCCTCACTACAAAGACGAAGTTGCAGCGAGAGCTTGTCCTCGCCGCCATTGATCACCAGAATTTCTGGGGGCTAAGTAGGATTCTCGAGACTCGGAATGGGACCCTCGATTTTGACGAGGACGCCATGTTCTCAGATCCGCGGTGGTCCGGTATTGTGTGCAAGGCCAATAGATCCTTTGGTCCAAAATCTAAGAAATACGGGTGGGGGGCGAGGAAGGACTTACAGACGTGTTTAGCGTATGCGGAGGAGAAAAATGCGCATGATATAATCGCGTTGTTGAAAGGTTACGAGTGGAAGAGCCAGGCGGTATGCGAGGCGGACTGCGCCTTGAAACTTTGGGAGGAGGCTTGTTCGAGCACACCGCCGCATAAGATTCAGAACTGCTATACTATAGACGTCGCGGAAGCGAAAAAGGGCACTGCTTGAACGTTGTTAGGGATCCCTTTTGCCGGACTGGAGGGATTACAAGCTGTCAGGTACCAAAGCATGCCACGGGATCAGGTCGCTTGTGTAGATCGTTGAGTCGGAAGCCTTTGATTGCCATGGGCGTTTATTGCTCAGGAGTCGTTGGCTGCGAGATCTGTTCCGATCGACCACACTTTCTAAACGACGAATGGACGACATTCCTTTATCACAGCTTTCCCCCTCCTCACTCGCATTGAACAGCAAGGAGATTCGGCAGCTGACGGGCGCAACTACTTGAGAGAGGTTAGCTCAGCTGGTGATTTCAAGTGGGACTGTCAAACATTGGATCTCGAAAACACTGTGGATGACGTGTTTCGAGAGGGGAGAGAAACATCTTCGTTCGAAGATTCACCTAGACCCAAACCGAAGATCGAATTGGAGACTCTTAAAGCCAAAGGATGATCACATGGAGCAATTCTCGTCGATGTTTCATTAAACGACTGGAGATGTGAATTTGTATTATTGCGTATGTGTGGATCACACAGCCGTGGTCGGGATGCGGTATGAACTATGTGTTCGGGTTTATAGCGTGTTGAAGGCTGTAATTTGACAAGAAGAGAAGATATATGTACGCAGACGAATAAAAGTTCGTTGATCAATTGTTCTTGTTTGCTCGAGGACGACACTTTAAGCCACTGCATTATGACTTATCAAATGCTCGATCAAGAAGAGACAGTCTGCTCCATACATTGCCTCGTTCCATCGATTGAAGTATAGCATAACTGGTGATTGCACACATTCTACTATTCCCAGATAGGAGATGGATGTGATCTGATGAAACCCATGCAATGCGTTCCTTAAAGACAAGCCACCACTCGTCACCATGCGATTCCAGTACTTTGACTTTACCACTCCCTAATTTCACCGCCAGGACCAATGAAGCCAGGACTCATCCACGCCTTGGCATTTTTTGAAAGTCTCCTCACTTGTTCCTCATCAATTTCAATTCCAAGTCCCGGACCTGTCATCAGATTGATGTAACCTCCATTTACATTCCAAACTTCCGGATTATGCGTATAGCTTGTCAGATCCTGGCCTCCAACATTGTAATGAATTCCAAGACTCATTTCCTGTATCACATGGTTCGGAGTCGAAGCGGCAATCTGAATGTTTGCTGCCAGAGCAATTGGGCCAAGGGGACAATGAGGTGCCAAAGCAACATCGTAAGCTTCAGCCATGGCAGCGATCCGACACATTTCTGAGATTCCTCCACAATGGCTGATGTCCGGCTGCAAAACATCAACAGCTCCGGCTTCCAAGAATGGGCGAACATCCCACCGGCTATGAAGACGCTCTCCTAGAGCGATCGGAATGCTGGTCTGCTGAGAGAGTGCTTTGATTCCGTCAATATGTTCTGATAACAAAGGTTCCTCGATGAACATAGGGCGATGAGGTTCAAGTGCTCTGGCGAGCTGTTTAGCCATCGGCTTATGAACTCGTCCATGGAAGTCGATCCCAGCATCCATGCCAAGGGCTTTGACAGCTTTCAGTCTTTCAACACAGTGATCCAAAGCGGAAGGTGAGTCTAACCATCCGAGATCCTCAGTGCCGTTCATTTTTATTGCTGTAAAACCCTGGGATTTCCTCACTTCCCTATTCGAGGTCAGTTATGTGCCTTGTTTAACGAGGATTTGCCCTCACGCTTGGGTTACAACATCTTCTGGGCGATCACCCCCAATCCAAGCATAGACCTTGATCTTGTCACGCACTTTACCACCTAACAGTTGATAGATGGGAACCCCGAGTCTTCTGGCTTTGATCCCGTCAGTATAAGGAAGCACAATTTCGATGGCGGCTTGGACCTTTCAGGTCCCACAATGCAATGTCTATTCCAGCCATCGCACTCATTAAGACTGGACCGCCTCTATAAAAGCCGGTCCGCCAACCCATTTGCCAGATGTGCTCGATATCACTATCAGAGGATTTCAGTACAGTATCAAGTGTTAGGTTGTTTCACGCACTCTGCTTCCATGGAGGTATATCTTTCGATGTATGCATCTAAGCATCCCTCTACAGCTTGGGTATGCCCCTCTAAGGAGGCCTCGCCCCACCCAACCTTTCCTTCTTCATCTGTGATCTTGACGAAGAGCCACCGAGGTGGAACACGGAAATACTCAATCAGTGCGATTTTTGGCATTTCGAATAATTGTAGATGTTCAATATGGCATGGCAGGATCCAGAGAATTTGGTATCATACATAGGAGGTTAAAACACCAACAGTGGATGGATGTTCCGAGCTCGGAGTGAGATCAACCGAAGAGTCACGGCTAACTATTGCCCAAGACGGTAGAAGTCTGGTAAAGTAATAAGGATACAAAAACAGTCAATCGATTCCTGACGTATTCCAATGTCACGAGTCGTGAAAAGCCGAATAGTTGTCTCGACCTAATTCTTTGGGATCCTGGTTGATGCCGAAAGGTGCAATTGACAGCGAAAGCACCGTTGAGCTTGGAATATTGCCTTTCGTTGAATTCAAGTGGTTATTATTCAGAGCCACTAATTACGATACAAATCGCCTTAGTTTAAGCTGCCCTCAATTTCCGCTGAGCCTCCTTCCAGTCCTCGACGCTCTTTTTCAAACTCTCTGGACTGACTTCGTCAAATATGTCCACCCCTAATCGAGCCGGAAAATTATATCTATGGTGTCTATCAAGCGCTGTAAGCTTGTTAAAGACTTCCTGAGCAAACTCAAAATCTGGAGGCTCGTTAGATTCTTGCGTGTAGGAAGATGGGAAATACTACTTTGGAAGTTATCTTTAATTCGCGCAGCCGTGACACTTTTGGGAAGCACAACAGTCCCTCGTTGAACAGCCCAGCTGATGAGGAGTTGAGCAGGCTGCTTGTTCAGCTCTTTTGAAAGAGCAAGGACTGTGGGATCATCCACAGCTCGTGGTAAATTATAGATGTTATTTCCAAGAGGACTGTATGCTGCTGTGACGATGTTTTGTCGCTTCGACCATTCCAGAAACCGCGGCTGCTGTAAATATGCATGTGCCTCAATTTGGTTCACAGCAGGTGGAACGTTTGCACTGCTCAAACGCATTAATAGAAGCCCTCAACAATTAAACACACCAGGAACTCACGTTTTCAAGAGAGACTCAATCTTCGTCTGGGTGAAATTGCTGACACCAATACTTCGGATCTTTCCTTTTCCTACGAGTGCCTCCATGGCTTTCCATGTCTCAGCGATTGGGACATCGATGACTGCTATTTGGCCGGTATTTGGATCTACAGGAAATCGTTCCGTGGAGCTGGGAAATGCCACCGGCCAGTGAATCTTGCAAAGTCAACAAATTACACCAACCCTCAAAGAGGAATCCCTACAAGATACAGGTCAAGATAGTCTGTTTGAAGATTTCGCAGAGTTCTATCAAGCGCTCGTTCGACGTCTTCAGACTTGTGATCTGTATTCCAAAGCTTTCCGGTGATCTACTATGTATTAATAATGCTCAAACTGCCGTAAGAAGAATTAACTCACAAAAATATCCCCTCGATCCACACCTGATGCTGCGATGCCCTCGCCGACCTCGAATTCATTACCATAGGCTGCAGCAGTATCAATATGTCGGTATCCGACGTTGAGAGCAGTCGTAACAGCATCTTTCACTTCATTAGGTCGCGACTGCCATGTCCCAAGACCAATGGCTGGAATGAGGTACCCCGAACTCAACTTGAATGCGGGATTCGGTGCCATATCGGACTTGAACGAAATATTTATCTAGAAAAAGTAACAATCACAACAAAGCATGAAGACAGAGCAGAAGTAAGCTAGAATCCGTCATACCTCCATACACCCACCTATGGTTGCTTTTGCCGGTTGATACCCGCATCACTGAAAGCCTTCCCGCGAACCGGGCAAACTAAATTGACGAAACACAAGATTTAGAAAAATGATTGGAGACAACTGAAGAATGAGTACAGCTCATTGAGACTGACAGAATTTATCTCATCTTTTAGACACATGGATGCATAACAGAATGTTCCGGTGTGAGGATTGTAGCCGTTGATTTGGATCCGCTAAAAGCCTGCCCCCCCAGTCTCCAACCATCGTCAAATCATCAACAACGCCAATGCCTTCTTCATCATGACAAGAACCAGTCGACATGTCGACATTGACTTCTCGCGGCATTGGAGGAGTTGTGCTCGAGGGAAGCAATGGTGCCGATATTCAACTCACTCGTACTGGATGATTCGCCTTAAATACGCCAGGGATCGCAGGTTATCCCAGCGTTTCAAAGATCCTCACCCACCCCTGTTGATGAGGCTTGGGATGGCTCGGCGACCGAAAGAAAGCTGGAGCACCAAGAGACCATAAACCCTGTTTCACAGACAACATCTCGATCAGCCTCGAATGCATAAATAAACCCAGCTTGCGGCTCACCCGAATATTATTAATTCCAAACTATCGCATGGGTATGTCTCTCATCACGTTCGAATAGCATTGGACCCTGACATTGATCGAGATCATCAGTCGAATTTTTGAATGTATCGTGTTGAACAGCAATGCGGGAGCGGAAAGGAAGTCTTTCCGACCTTGTTGTGAAGCGTTCACTCAAATTCGAAGCTCTTCAATACATTCAGACCTGCAGGCATGGTAGACATCACATTAGCGTTGGTACAAAGATTTGATGTGAAGTATTGTTTTCATTGTTTATTTATGTTCTGAACCCTGCCCAATAATAGAGGACGAAAGAACAAAGAACCTCCCATACAGTATGCAGCAGATGAAGCAGCGTGAAATTCAGAAGGACGCAAAGATCCTAGCCAAAGGCAAGTGTCAGTGGTCTTCTTACCTGATGACTTCTTTACCTGGTTACTTCGAAGGTCTGGACGCTGGCAGGTCTCTGTACCCACGACGCTCGTCTCGTTCTTCCCGTTCTCGATTTCGAGTGATGGCCTCAGCAACCTCTTGCTTGTGCTGCTTTCTCAGTGCTTCCTTCTTATTATACACATCCTCAATACGCTTCAACTCCTTTGAAAGCTCATCATCACTTGGAATTTCCAGGTCAAGCCTGGAAGCATCATCGTCGACCCTAATCGTCTCCCATGTCGACTTCATCGATTTAGCCACCGTCTTAGCAGAGGTTGAGCCTCTGCGCGGCTTTGCAGGTGCGTTATGCTCTGTCTCCAAGAACTCACGGGCGGCAATTGGGACGGGGGTTTGAGGTCTCCTCACCTGATGCTGACTTTGGACTTGCTTATCTCGCGTCTGCACCTCGGGCTGTTCGTGACGAGAATGTACCTCATTTCTTCTGCTTGGCTGTCTCTCGATCAAAGGAAGCGGTCGCGTCCGTTCCTGGGTCTGTTCAAGACGAGAACCTGCGTTGTTTCGTTTGCTTAGCCGTCTCTCAATAAGAGGAAGTGGGGGAGCTGAGCCCAGGTCAGCTTTCGAGTTTCTAGATGGTGGAACAACTTTCTCAAGCTTGCCTTGACGGATCTTTTCTCGAGTGGCTAGGATCTCCTCCATTGGAGTCGTCGCTGCTTCAGGCTCCTGCGCGGATGTGAAGTATGTAGGTGTTGGCTCCTGAGACAGGGAATTCGCCTGTTGAAGATGGTCCTGTTCTCCCTGAGCTTGTTGCGAAGTCAATTTTTGCCAATCGTAGGCTTCTCGATAGATCTCAGGAAACATAGCCTTCCAATCATGCCGGAAAGATCTCATCTTATCATCTCGTCTTTGATTGATTTCTAGCTGACGATCTCTTAGATATTGGATATGAGCGTTCAAGGCTTCGTCTCGATAGACTTTGCTATCTTCCGCAATCTTGGAGATGGCCTCACTAATCTCTATTTCGTCGTGCTCGTCATCGTCGATCATTCCTTGAAGGAACCCCTTTTGCCTATCCTGAACCCCACGTAAGAATGCCTTGAATTTGGATCGAGGATAGGGCAGTGCTCCTGACATGACGAAGCGGTCAGGATTGCACAGGTTGTACCTGGGTGCTGGGTGAAATTCTATCAAGAAGGTATGATTGGTTTGCACTGATCTCTCCGCTGTGGCTGGCGTTTATGATGCCGAGGTTGTCTGAAGAATGTCGAGTCTGGAAGTTGGTATTGAGATCCAAGGATCTATTCTTCCAAGAGCGTCGAGTATGTACACTTTGAATTGTACGATGCTTGGAGGATACACCACTCTATGTTAGAGCTACATTCTTATACCTTCTATCAAGTGCGGTGTTTCTGATTTGTTCTAGAATAGTGGAAATTGTTCCGTCACTTTGAGATAACAATGGAATCGCCAAATCAAAACAAACAAAGAGACTATTTTTTAGTTCTACGTTTCAACCTCGTCTTCCAGAGGGAAAACGTAGCTTATTCACGTGCACTGGAAACTGGTTTACCTGGTCTGCTTCTGTAGAATACCTTCTTCCCTTAGATAAAGGGTAATGAACAACTTTACGAATACCCATGCAATTTGGTACTAATATGGCCGACGTGTAGGCATCAAAAAGGGTCAAAAATAAATGAGGTCATTGTGTACCCATCGCCTACCGGAAGGAGTTGTATGAAGGAGGAACAGTTCCCCTGAAAGGTTCCCGTTTACACCCCTGGTCGTACCTTCCTTCACTTAACGAACAGATGGTTGTGCTCTTTGGTATTCTCTTGGTCGAGGCAGCTTACGTCAAACCCTAGTCAGAGAAAAAAATGGTAACCTCGTGAACCGATTTTAGTATAGACGTGATGACGCTATCGTAAAAACACTGGCTAATTTTCATTTAGACTGAGTTAAGAGCCACGAGAACAAACAAATATTCGGCTTCTAATTTTCTTTTCCTCCCTCTCAAGATTCCATTCCCCAATTTTCACTCACTATGGCATCCAGGCCGCCAATTCCTGAGCGTTACAGCTCTCTTGTCCCACCGTCGAGCATCAAGGACATGGAAAGATTATCTACCCGTAGGGCATCTGCAATGACTGCAAGGTCTCAGTTATCCACGACGAGCTCAACGCATGATTTCATAGATGCGAAGATTGAGAGCATCTCGGCCGATCTCGCTGTCAATGACAAGTTCAAAGACATTTTTGAAAGCGCCAAAAAACGTAAGGCCCTCGCCGATGAAGAATACGACGATCTTGTAGAAGAATTAGAGTCGGAAGTCAACCAAAAGGAGCGAGAGTTGATAACTCTCAAACGCCAGAAGAAGATCATCTCGGATGATATTGATGAAGTCTTGCCACAATACTCTACCATCGAGGGTGCATACTCTTCGGTAATGATGGCGAAAATAATGTCTGCCTCTGGCAAGCAGAGAAAAGGAAGAAAATTCGACCAGACTGTATATTCAAAGGCAGTACTGTCCTTCTATAGCGCAGTACGTACTACAGATAATGGATACGTTGAGAAGTATTGTCATCTCACTGGATGGCTGCCTGATAAAGCAGTCAAGTGCGCCCATCTGGTTCCGAAGTCCCTCGAATCAGACGAGCTCGCATATCTCTTTGGCGTGCGGGAAGCTGTTCTGTCCGAGCCTCGGAATGGTATGTCTACTTCTCTGTAACTCCTGTTGAGCATGTTTCTAATGTAGGTGTGAAGGAATTACGCTTCATACTGTCATTGAAGGCGGCTTAGATAATGGTTGGATTGTGCTCGTTCCTGACAAACCGAAGGAAGGAGAAGAAACCGTTTGGCGATGCGTGTTGTTGGACCGTTCCATTGCTTCCAATATGATCAGTCCTGGACTGAAGTGGAGAGTATGTTTGTTGATTCCTTGACCCTAAGTTAATATATAACAGAATTGAGCTGACAAATGCTTCAGGACATCGACGGAAGGGCACTCAAATTCCTCACACCTAATCGACCAGCTCGTAGATATTTATATCTCAGATATGTGTTCACTTTTCTACACCAACAGAAGTTGGGCAATGTAGATTGGTTGAGCCGTGTGGAGGCAAGAGGTTGCATCTGGGCAACGCCAGGCCCGTACCTCCGAAAATCAATGCTGCTCACCTTAGCAAGACGGATCTCTGACCAGTTTTTACCTGAAGTCTTTTATGACTCGACATTTACAATTGCAGATGGCTGCCCGCAGCGCAGCCCAGAAGATGAAGAAGACCTCGCTATGGGGTTTGATCATAAGTTGCAGGACGCTCTAGCTGGAAAAGGGGAAGATGAAGAAGGAAGTGAGGATTCAGACGGGGATAGCGATTAAAGAAAGTATGATTGGGGGAAGGAGGGAACGTCCGCTGGAGTCCGCTGGAGTCCGCCGCCCGCGCTGGAGGGCAAGTGGGCGTACTAAGCAAGCTCTAAGTGGCTCTGGTTATTTACTTGTGGTGGTCACCATTTGGTCGTAATTTTCCCTCCAATGCGTCCCAAGCATGAAACTTCTCTCGGCTTCTTACTACCGCTGGCTGCGAGAGGGCGACTAGCCTTTTCGAACTGTATTGGTATTCAGACAGATTATGCTGCAATATTCCCATGTCCTTGATTGAAAACCACACCATGTAATTCAATATCTTGCTCCTGAAACTACTAATCAGCAAGCTCAAAATCACAAAAGTAAACGCAGAATTTTACGCTCATCAAACTCCTACAGCTTCACGCGGCCACCATTTAACTCTTCCCAGTCCCTCTTGCTGAACTTGACGTATGTCCCATTCCTCAACCAAAATATTTCATCGCTACCTGTCTTCGCCGGATCAACACCTTCAGATCTAATAACATGCTTTTGTTGCTTATTGGTTCCTGTAATCTGCATGTCTTTCGCTAGCCGGAGGAAGAGCGGTACAGCAAAACGAGGGAGACGCCTATGAGCATGTTCGGCAATGTCGGCAAGGACTCTTTCATTTGGCTCCTCTGTGAGGACAATGGCCACACAGCCAGCACGTCCATCATGATGAGGGAGCTCAACGCCATATACGTTTGCCTCTTGAACGTGAGTGTGATGGCCTAGAGCCTCTGAAACCTCGTTTGTAGAAACGTTCTCGCTCTTCCATCTAAATGTATCGCCGATACGATCATTGAAAAAAGTCCGCCCTTGAGCGTCACGACTGATTACATCGCCAGTGCGGAAAAAAACGTCGCCTTTGGCAAGGACATTCCGTATAATCTTGCTGTCCGTCGATTCTTTGTTATTGAAGTATCCTTGGAAACCCTTCTCTATGTCGTTTTCGTCTAGCTTGTACAACAGCTCGCCTGGCATCCCTTTGGATACCTTTTTACAGAATCCAGTCTTTGGATCCCGCCACGGTTGTTCCGTTTCCCAGTCCAATTCAGCGATCACATTTGATTTCTCCAGCAGGAGACTCACAAGAGAGCCGTTTCTACCTATGGCACCCTTCGAAAAGTCGTTCCGTGAAAAATTCAACGTTGCTCCAGCACCTTCAGTTGCAGAATAGAATTCGGCAATCGCTTCGATGCCGAATCTCTCTTTGAAACGGTTCCATACATCGGGACGTAAACCGTTGCCAAATGCCACACGAACATCATTCTTTTGATCGAGATTCTCACCTGTGCTGGGATCGACTTGGGAAGGAGCTGCTAGAAGATACCGACAAGTCTCTCCTACGTATTGGATAATAGTAGCTTTCGATGATCGACAGTCATCCCAGAATGTCTTGGTAGAGAACTTCTTGCCGATGCTGAGGGTTGCACCAACACGAAGAGTTGTGCAAACTCCGAGCAGAGCAGCGGAGGAGTGGTAGAAGGGCATGCACTGATATATTAGCGCTAGGTCTTAACTGATGAATTTAACTCACGGTGTAAAAGACGTCTCTATTGGTGAGGCCCATCCAATTCGGAAAAAGATACATTGAGATCACGACCTTCCTCCAGCTCACAACAGCTCCTTTCGGCAGACCAGTTGTTCCACTGGTGTAAATAAGCATCGCCAGATTCTGGCTTAGTAGATCTGAGCGTTCCGAATCCTCGACACGAACACCTTCTGTGGACATAGCTTCGGCTTCCAAGTTGTGTGTGAAGGTCTCGAATTTGACTTTGTGTAGTTCATCCCGGACTTCCTGTGTAATCTTTTCCTCCACTTGAGGGTCGACGAGAACCAAACGTGACGTTGAAATGCCAACGCAATGTGTAAGCGCCTTTCCAGCGAGGTTGTAGTTGATGAATGCCGGTTTTGCGCCAATAGCCCATAACCCAAGCCAAATGAATATAAACTTTTCGGAGTTCATAAAGTCCATAGCCACGATCTCCTGCGACTTGACGCCATATCTCGTCTTGAACCAAGTCCCATATTTCAAGGCAATCTCGTATGTTTCCTTAAACGTCCATTGCTTCCCCTCATAAACCAGGAATACGTTGTTTGCTAGCTTTCCCTTCGCATGATCTTCGAGGATATAGAAGCCGTTTAATCTGTCCTTTTTTTCCAGGAGAGCGCATCGAATCTGGGCACCAACACCGCTTCCAAAACTTTGCCAGTCGTAAAAGGCCGATGTTCTCGCGTTGAGGTAGGAAAGACCAGCGACGGCAGCTGGCACCGAGAGGGCCAGAGGGACTGTCGAAAGGATGTTAGCAGGCGTATTCAACGCCAGAGAGTGAAGAAGCCCACCTGGCATTGTGCGAGCTGACAGATGTGTGAAGCCGACAGCGAGTTTCGAGCCGAGTCGATGGCTTCAGGTTGCTTGCTTGTCTTCGGACGGAAGAGCGGTGCGTTGGTCAATCAATGGATTTAATCTATGAAAGTGACAGGTGAAAGAAGAACATGAGAGCACATCCAACGCCAACGGTTAAGGAATACAGCTAGAATAGATGGTTCAACGATGAGAGTCGAGAGACTGGGCTCACTTACGCCTTACATACATAAAGGTAGGGGCGGGGATTGGATGTCAGATTGCATGGGCATGAAATCGAGAAGCCGAGGTCCATTCCGGAGACTCTATTCTCCCGTATTTCCAGCCATGACTATTTTCATTCTTTGGGAACCAACACTTGATTAATAAACAGTAACCAGATGAAAAGACAAACAGTTCTCGGTATCACACCCGTTGCTACTATAGGCAGGACTCGATTGCAGTTTGAGGCTGAGACTGAGACAATGAAGCAGAGTTCCAGAAGCTTAGGTACTCACCTACCTGTACCTACCCACTTGGCTAGAACTTCGCCGCCTACCCTTACCTGATCTCTCTGAAAATATCCCGAGAAACCAAACCAGTCCAGCCCTGTAGCGTGCTACTTGCAGTAGTGCAACGCAACCTTACTCAAGTTACCGCAGTAGTAGGTATTACCTACCTACCTACCTAGCTGGTTAGCTTCCAGCTCTTCGCGTCGGCAGCGTAGAGCAAGAAGCTCTGACGCGACGCCCGTCTCACAATATTGACATCGTGTCCAAGCCTCACAATGTCCGCACCATCGAATTCCCCGGAGCTGCTCCATTCTGAGCGCAAGGATGGAGGCGTCCAGTTGGAACATAGTGCACCCGCAACTGCAGTTAACGTCGCCAAAGCGAAAAAGGAGCCCCCTCCCGAGAAACCAGAGCAGATTCGGATGCGAAGCTTTGTACTGCTCTCATTTTGGGCAATAATCATATTTCTGGGTCTGCCAATATGGTGGAGGACGACTGCAATATATAGGGCAAATCTGCCGCTCGATCAAATGATGGATTGGGCTGATGGCAAAGTAAGCCTTTCCCTGGATCAACTACACCACAAACTCACACCTGAATAGGCATGTCGGCCGGTCTTCCCACTTCAGATATCCATACAAGCAGATTCATTACAAGACAATGAAGCTCAACATCTGCTACGAACAACCCAGCATGCGTTAGACGATCTTAACGATTTCTCCGCCCATCATCTCCGCCTCCAGCTCTCCCCCAATTCTTCCACACCAGATATACTTCCTACAGAGGGAACCGATGAAGAAGCTGCCCTTACTATCCGCCTTATACCTGGCTCGTCCATGGCTGCCGACCTCCAGCCTTACTCACCTACTCTCGACATCACCTACACGCCATCCCAAGTCCCATCTTCATCCTCCTCCTCATCAACCCTTGCAACCTACATAGCCAACACCCTTCGCACCATATTCGCCGAAGAGCAAGCAATGATAGCTTACCTCCTCTCCCACTCCTCTGCACCTCCCGAACGAAGCCCCAAAGCTCTCTCTCCTTCCGTCGCAGAATCTCTCTCAAAGTGGACAACCCGCTCCATGAAATACAGCCGCACCTATCACTTAACATTTTCTCTCTTCACACCGACCTCAAACCCCTCCTCATGGGCCATAGAATCGGCTTTGGAGGAATACATGAAACCACTCCTCGAATCCTTCTCCGCTATCTCAAATTTTACAATTGACACACAAGTACAACTCTACGCCACCCCTGGGGTCTCAGGCTCGGTGTTGAAGAAAGAAGACCTTTCTGGGTTCATCAATGCTGCAGAATGGCCGTTAAGCCCAAGCATCGGTGGCGCCCCGACAGTAAATTTTATTGTCTATGTAGGCGATATGGAAGTTGAGGGTGGTGGGAAGAGTTGGCTGATTCCGCAGTGGGGAGGGGTGGTAATCCAATCCGATGTTGAGGATTTACGGCCTGCTATGTTGACTTTCTCCAATCAACTTATCTCGCTTCTAGGAGCCCCAGAATCCGGCTCCCTTCCCTTGAGGCTCATGACACTGGTTAGAGTCCGCAGCGCCGGCCTTCTACTCAAAGCTTCTGGAACCTTGGGGAGTTTGGCAAGACTGACGCTCGCATTGCCCTCAATTTCTATCCCGAGGAGTGTAGCAGAAGGTGTGTATACTACTATTGAACATCTTAGGAAAGCATGTGATGGTCTAGGTGGCAAGGAGGGGCTAGAGAACGCACGTATAGCAGAGGAAGCTGCCGAAAAGGCTTTCTTTGAGAAAAGTATGGTAGGGCAGGTCTACTTTCCCGATGAGCATAAGGTGGCGGTTTACCTGCCACTACTAGGGCCAGTGGGTGTGCCACTGGTGATGGTTGTGTTGAAAGAGGTAAAGGCTTGGAGGGCGAGGAGGAGGGGGAGTAGGTGAAATAGATTCGAATATAACGAGACATATGTATCAAAGGTGCCCGGATGTGTGTTTTCCTTTCTACTTTTTTACTTTGGTCTGTGTAGAGATGGCACTTGATGATTTACACACCAGCGAATCTCCTCTATAACTAACCCTACAGGCTTCGTTTCAATGGGCGACCCGGTAAGGGATACATACATTATTTATCAACTATTGACACGTCTGAAAAGGATTAGGACTGGATGATACATGCTGCTCTTGAGAGCATTGGTTGACTGGCACTGGGCTGAGACTGGACTGCGGGGAGGCTTGAGATGATCAAGTGCATTCTCATCAATATCGATTTGAGTTACTGAAGGGAGGATAAGCGACAGTGAGGAACGGCCCGAGAACGCCTTGAAACCAAGACTTTATATACCTGAGACGTATACCTGGCTGTGTAGGTATCAGGAGAGGAGTCTCATCGCTCAGATTCTCTGACAGGTTAGGACATGGGTGATCTAGACTTCCTCATTCATTGATACTTTCCACAGTGGATTATCCCAGATGCCGCGGCATTCTGAGATATTGGAACAAAAATATCGAAACGTGTTGCAAACGGAATATCTCAAGATATACGCAAAATGAAAGATGTAGAGAAACGTAATGGTATATCATCACAAACTCCGACTTGAAAGGAACAGAATGACCTTTCATTTTGATTCGCGAACCTAGGTATGCGCACGCAGCCAGTTCTGCCCGCCCAATTCATGCCCGTATCAGTTTCCCATCCAACGCCATCATCATCAACCATACCTCCATCATGTAAATATCAAGCACCACCCTCACGCTTCGCATATTCATCTTCCATTTTCTCCTCGTAGGTCTCATCTGGGCTCGTAGGATCCTCCTTCAAAAGACCCTCACGGATCAGATCCTCGGGCTTGGGACGATTGCCAAATTTCTCATTCAGACTGTCGACTCGCATGCTCTTCTCGAGTTCGCGCTGCTGGCCTTGGATCGCGGGGGCGGCGGACGAATCGGGGAGGATGTTGCCTTTGTCTTAAGTCAGCCTCTGGCTACAGAGAGTTGGGCGACAGACGCGGTCGGAACGAGGGAAAACTAACGTTCAACCAGATCTCCTCTCTGAGGTCTCTTCTCCAAACCCTTCTTCAAGCTGTCTGTTGCGAGATGGCGTTCGAGCTCGTAGGCTGCGGATTGGAGGGCGCTGTGTGTTTACCCCGCAGTCAGCATGTATGCAATAACTGCAACCCCACGACTCTGAAGCATGAAAAGAAAAAATCGGAGTCTCACGGAGCAGCATTGGTATCGAGCAAGATGTGGCGGTCCTTAAGTTCCTTGGGATCAGGACGGAATTGGAGGTGCTTTTCAAGGGAGTTCTGGCGGGCATGACCGGCTGGACGGACGGGAGAGATCGGCGTCTCGTCGATTACGGCCGAGCGAGTGTCTTCTTCTGCCATGTTTGGGTCTTGCGTGAGCTTGTAAGGGATTTATAATGGAAGTTTTCAAGAGGAAGCTTAAGGTTGGAGGTGGACTTGGGGTTGGATGTTGTTGCTCCACTCCAAAGGCGGGGCGTTCCGTCGTCATGGCACTCAATGCGCGGCGCGCGCATAGGGTAGGCGCCATTCCAATTATGGTATGGATCATTTTACACTCTTAGGATGATTGATGGTTACAACTACGGGATCCTCCCCTTATTCTTTAGCGGATTGATAGATGCGATGTTCGTCTATCTATCTCTTCCATTTTATGTATTGCCAGCCTATCCATCTCGTTGCGAATAGAGATCTGAGTACTTCTCAAACTTTCCATGGGGTGGCGCTAAGACACTTCTGTCGACAACGTGACTTCGTGATTGCCCGATCGTCGCTTTAAAACATACACAGAAAGCTTCCTCGACTTCTAACATCTTCGGTCTCGAGAACGAACCACCATAATGTGGGTTCTTGAAACCGAAGGTGACGCGCTGCAAGGTATGATTTTCTGCGGTACATGACAAACAAAGGCTCAGGCTGACATTTTTGAAGGCAAGAAGTTATGGCTTCCTCCAGGGAAGAAGTATATCTTTGGGAGAACCAGCGTCGAAGGCATGTATTCTTAGTAGCCCAGGATTTTGATAAGTGTACTCACAGCATGTGTAGCCGGACACTTCGTGATTGCAAACAAGACTATTTCGAGGCAGCATTTGGTCGTGGAAGTTGGCTCGACTGCCTCGGCTGATGGAAGTCCCCCTTCACCACCTCTGACGGTACGTTACCTAATAGTGCATGCAAACACTACTGACATTTGTATAGCATGATGTGAACTCTAGATCAACACTTACGTTGACTGACCTGAAGACGAAAATTGGCACCCTTGTCAACGGTGAGCAGATTCGTGGCAAGAGTCATGTGGTCTCTGGTCCGGATAACGTCGTGACTCTGGGGAAATACGAGTACCATTTCACGTATATATTTCCTGTTGCCGGCATTATACTGTGCTGAATTCTCATAGATTCACTTGGGTACCTGTCAACCTTACCTTCTCCTTCACTGCAAAGGAAGCACGGGCTGGTCCCTTCACCGCGCTTTACGAACGTCTGGGACCTTTCGATATCAAAGTCCTCCCCGAGTTTAAGCGTGGTATTACAACTCATCTCGTGGCAAAGAAGCGAAACACATCCAAGGGACTTCAAGCATTGATTGATGGGAAATATATTGTCCATGACGATAGCTACATTAAGGCTCTCGTCGTAGCATGTACCGCCGCGAACAATGAATCTAAGTCTCCGCTGGAGATAGATTTCGATGGCAATTTCCCTGATCCTTTAGAGTACCTCCCGCCTCGAGGTGGAGAACCTACCCAACGAGATGCCTCTGCCTATTCTCCGAATCCAGTCCGCCAAAACATGTTTGAGGGTTACACCTTCGTGTTTTACGAAAAGCGACAATATGAGAATCTTCAAGCGCCAATCTTTGACGGCGGTGGTAAGGCAGTGATACACGATGTGGTAGCCTATGAAACAACAGTTGAAGAGTTTGTTGGCCTTGTTAAGAAAGACGCTGGTGAGAAGGGTCTGGGATCATTCGAGGACGGTAGTGAAGGCAAGGGTGTCGTTGTTGTCAGGTTTAATCCATCGGAAGGCACGGGTTCGGACTGGTACACCAATTTCAACAATGAAGTGTCGCTCCGCCTTGACCATCGCCTCATTATGCAGAACGAGTTCTTGGATGCTATATTGGGGACTGATGCCAGTGTACTGCGAAGGCCACTGGAGTTTGTGCAGTCTGGTGTGGTGGCTCCACCATCCGTCGGTAATGTTATCTTATAAATCGCCCACAACGGGTCTGCTAACAGCATATAGAAACCGCTATCAGTCCTCAACTTGTACAACGTTCGCCTCCTCGAGTATCTGCTGCCAGTACCGCCGCCCACATGGCACCGCCACCACAAACTACTAGACGAGCAGCATCACGACGTCTTAACCTTGACGCGATCAACCCTGGATTTGATGAGGAATATAATGGGCCTTCTGCTATGCGTGGTGTTGTTCCCGAATTGGTGGAAGACGATCCTGCACTGGCCGTTGAATTTCAGTCACAAAGTCTATTCGTGTCGCAAGACACTCGAGGCGACCGAGAGGATGAACTACCTACAGTCACAGAGCGCAGTGGAAGAAAGAGAGGCACCCCACCGATAGATTATGAAGAGGACGACGAAGATATCATGGACAATGTAGCTCCCGCCGCCCAAGCTTTCAAGAAACGCAAGTTAGCGGCAGAAGCTGCGAGAAGAGGAAGAGGAGAATCGACGCCGCCTCCAGCCATTCAAGCAAAACGAGTCTCAAAATCGGAGAATAAACCTACGAGAGTGAGAAAGGAAATAAATTTCGAAGAAGTCCTGGTCCAAAAACAAGCTGAAGATGCCCAAAAGGCTGAAGAATTGGCCCGTGCCGAACGTGAACCTTTAGAAGAGACCCTGGATGGCTTGCCTATCGAAGATATCCGCAATCTCGCCATCATCGAAGAGATGGTCGTTGCACGCCGGGGACCTCCACCTCGCACCGCACTGCACGCAGATGAGAGCGACCGTTGGGACGAGCGCTGGAACGGGCGTCGTAATTTTAAGAAATTTCGACGCCGTGGAGCTGATTCAAATGATCGTAGAGGAGCTAGTAGGGTAATCGTTCAGCTTGAGGAGGTGAAGAAAAAGGATTTTGGCATTGGTGACGAGTACTGGCTTGAGGATGCTGATACACAACGAAGGAAGAAGAAAGGCAAGGGAAAAAATACGCAGGATACGCAATCCCAAGCTAGACAGCGACAACGGCCGCAAGCTAGGACAGGACGCAGCTTAGAAAACTCGGGCACTGAAGAAGACGATGACTTTTCCTTCCGCAACAATGAAGATGCTCCTGTCGCTGCGGGCTCGGATGCTGATACGGGTACTTCAACGCAAAACCCAGCAGCTCGCTCCCAACGCGGAACCAAATTGGCGGATAAGACGAATGAAAGTCAGAATTTGCCAGCGCAGAAGGGGAAACGGGCCGCAGCAACGACACTGGTCAAGCCTGCTCCAGCGAAGAAGGCAAAACCAGCTCCGCTAGCTGTGGTGGCGAGTGATGATGATAGTGACGATGATGATGGCCTGAAGTTTAGATTTGCTAGGCGAAAGTAGTGGCTCAGGTATTTGTTGTACTATATCAAGGCATGGCGGAGCATTGCACTGGAGTAGTGAGAGGGTTTGGAGAGTTGGGTTTGGGAAATGGGTATCATATCTATTCTCCGTCTATATAGAACTGGCCCGAGCCCTCCAGAATGTTTACTATGCCACACTTGCCTTCCTGAAGTCTATCATGCAGGCCCTCCATCCCATGCACCCTAAACAAACGCACGCAACGCCAGTCACCGTGCTACTGCCTCGAACTCCAGCCGCGCTCAGCGCCCAAATTCTTAAACCCTTGCAATGAAGGGATCTCGATATTTCTTTATGCCCTTCCGAGACAAAAAACATAGCAGATTCAATCCATCTCCTCCAACACTCCCTGACCTTTGACGTCGCCCTCCTCAACAGCAACACCAACCAAGCACCCCTCCAGCATCCCCTCCCAATTAACCCAAGGATGTACCTCCCCAAAAAGTCTCGTCCCATCGCGTCCGGCCGCCTTCATCAACTCTGGGTCCCCACCCGGATGATATGGCGCATAGGGGGTAATGTTATAGACTTTCCCTCCTAGTACCGTCCATGCATCCTTCCCTTTCCTCCCCGTCATCTGCTTTAGCAGACTGGGAGGAACTTTCAAGTAGGGTGTCCCAGCCGGGAGACCAGACAAGTTGACGGTTGGGGAAGAGGATAGACGCGCCCAGTCTAGAGGTGAGTGCCCAGGTGTTAAGAGGACTTTTCGACGCGGTTTTGTGGGAATGGTTGTATGTGTTGGTGGCGGCGCTAGAGAAGACGAGGGAGAGCCACGGTTTGGTAGAGGCAAGGGAGAGCGCTGCAATGGTGGCATTAATCCCCCAGAAACCGAAGAGGGGTTCAGGCGTGGAGGACCTCGAATTCCACCTGAAGCTCGTTGAGCAGAGTTCAGGGATGGGAAGGATGGTATTGATGGTTCTGAAGGCCCCGATCCTAGCGAGGAGGTTAACAGGTTAAATGTGGGAGCGCGGGGCGTGGGTGGTGAGCTTGGTGTGGGTGCCAAATTCGAGGATGGCTTGATGGTGGGAGGAAGAGGTATTTTGAATGGTGGGGGAGGAGGTGGCATCGCTTTACGGTCGAGATCGTGTTTCCTCGCTGCTGTGTCCGCAATCTGAGGACTAGATACGAAGTCCGCGAATCCATTGTCATTCTGGTTCGCTTCTCCCACCTTCTCTTCCGGTGTTTCGGATAGCTCGACTGTAGGCGCGCCATGGAGGTGCTTTGTCGACGAGAAGTTGAGCTGGGGCTGTTGTAGCCATTGTAAAATGAACCATGATGATGGCGGACAGCGGTAGCAGAAGAAGGAGAACGAGGCAATGAGTATAGAAAGCCCGAGGACACTCATCTTCTGCGAGTGTGGTGTTGTGGCGTCGCAACTCGATGCTATAATGTTTTTGGAGGACCCCTCGAGGCTGATGCTAATTTAGTGCACGGTTACTCGAGTATGGTGCAATGAAATAATCACGTGATCGTATCTTTCTTCAAATTGTCAGCCTTGCGGACGGGATCTAGGTAAGAGCTCTTCGTTTCGTAGATATCATTGAAGTAGACTCGCTTTGATTTATGGGTCTAATTCAAGTTAGTAGTGCGGCATACTAGCACCGTGGTTCTATTGTCCAATCCCAAGTTACTTAATGGAGTTGTCTAGGAGTCATTCCAAAGTTGGCTTTTGACACGAAATAGAAAAGCATTCCCTAAAAGTATCCCCACAGACTAAAACCAAGGCAATTGCTTCACAGTGCCTGACGGCTCAGAGCTGGTGGAACTTGCCAATTAATCTCCTGCTGTTCACACATAGGCACTGCTTGCCATGCGAAAATCACTTCATTTCTCGGAGCACCCAGTTCGTACCAGCTGCTTTGCGTCGAGGAAAGTTCTTCCTTGGCAAACTAGTTGCAAGGCGAGGCATAATCCAAATTTTAGGCGCATTTTTGAGGCATACACCGTGTAGAGTCTTCAAAGCCAATGTGTTATGGTATAGCTGACATACCTCTAAGCGTCAATCTTGACTGGTTTGGGACCACCAATTTCATGCTCCACACCACGAGTCCCAAGTTCGACGGCCGCGCCTTCGACATATCACGCAACCTCGCTACTTGCTTCTCTCCAGAAGGCAACGAGGACCCTTGCAATTATGCCTGCTCCTGCACCGCCTACGGCCCTGGATCGAAGAAAGACACCGCTCAGCATTGGCATGCACCCAAAAAGCCATTGTCGAAGGATGCCAAAATCGGGAGTATTGTTGCTTGTGTAGTCGTTGGTATTATCATAATCGCACCAGGCATGTGGTACAATAAGACACATCCACAGCAGCAGCGAGCTATCACAGCTCGTGGCCATGAAACACAGCTAGAAGATAGGAGTGGAGGGCCAGCAAGAGAAGAAGACGAGGATGGACGCCATCTACCTAAGTATGACCAAGTCAGAATACCTAGCGCATTGCCACCGAACTATGATATTACTCCAACCAGCAGTGCTGAGAGGGCGGTCAGTCAGGCTGGCCACAGTTCATGATTCTGATTCGATACCGGCGACAACTAGGACCGAAGAAGTACCTCGAGTGCTATAGAAGAAAAGGATCTCGGGGTAAATGTATTTAGGCACTTACATTGGACTGACTGTCAGCATTTTCGAACGTAACTCCATACTTGGCGGTACAAAATTGAATGCAAAGCCTCCATAATGTATCTGTTACACCCATCATAAAATTAACCAAAAAATAGCCTTCGTTGTTTGGGATCCCCTCGGACGCCAGCTTTGTCCTTCCCTCGTGCCTTTTTGGCAGGATGCGGCGTAGGAGTATGATCTCTCGAGCCCGTGCTCGCAGTCTCCTGCACAACATCCTTGATTGTCCCCCTTGAGAGGCACAAATCAATATGTTCATTGAACTCCTTCTCACTCGCAGCCTGAGGCCTCTTACAAATCGGGCAATCCCACCACTCCTCCTCTGGTGTCGCTTGTTTCTTCGGATTCGGCACAACCTCTTTGCCATGATGTCTTCGTTTGTCGACCTCCTGGCTTAAGCTCTCCAGATCCTTCATGTCATCCTCGCGCTCTTGCCGTTCTGCATCTTCAAATAGTAGCTCATCAGGCCAGGTCTCCCATTGGCCAGTATCATCGTCAAGAGCATCCGATTTTCGCTTTGCACTATCCTGTGTGATTAATTCCAACTCGCCAGAATCGATTGACTGTTTCTTCTTGAATCCAAAGAAAGTCATCGTATCCGGTTTCTTCATGCTGACTAAATGTGTACATCTCAAACCCATAAGACGGAGCTTCATACCCGGAAACTCCTCCTCCAACTTCGTCAGCATTGGAAGTGCATACTTGTAGAGATCATCGGCCAGGTAAACAGCTTTTGGAGGAACAGACTGCCTCGTGAAAACCTCAAAAGAGTGGAGCTTTACTTTCAAGCATAGAGTACGGCCTTTGAACTGCGTACGCAGCATATCTTTCTCTAACTCCTCAGCCGTCCATCGTAGCTTGTTACGAAGCTCAGTTGGGTCACCCATATCATGAAAAGTGCTCTCAGTTCCAACACTCTTGCGCTCGTACTCCTCTGCAGGTTGCACTGTTGTCCGACCGATGCCGAGAAAGCATTGCATGAGAAATACGAAGGCCTTCTCTCCGAAGAGCTTCGAGAGGTACTGTCTATATTGGTAGATATCGCCACAGGTTTTGACCCCTATTGCATCGAGTTCTCGCTCGAAGACTCTCCCAATACCATTCACCTTCCTCGTAGGCAGCTCTCGCATGAATGCCACGACGGATGTTCTATCACTGGGTAAACGATATTGGCCATTAGGCTTGTTCTTATTCGAGCAGATCTTGGCTAATTTCGCATTCGCCGCAATTCCTGCAGAAATTGTGATCTTAGTCTTCTCGTGAACCTCTCGTCGTAACTGTTCAACAGCTTCCTCGGGATCGATATGGTTCTTCTGGCAGTATTCTGTTATATTGAGATATGCTTCGTCTATACTAGCGCTTTCAAATCGTGGATCGTAGTCAACGATGATCTCCCGTACCTCTTGGGCCTTCGCAGTATATTTGTCGAAGTTCAGCGGCATAAATATAAGCTGCGGGCAAAGCTTCTTTGCCACGAATCCAGCCATGCCGCTCCTGCACCCGAACTTCCTCGCATGATAGTTGCATGTGGTGAGAACCCCACCACCGACTGCAAATGGCAGCTCCTTCAGCTCGGGTCTATCCAATTCTTCGACCGCTGCATAGAAAGCGTCGCAATCAATGTGGACAATTGTTTGAGACAGATCTCGGAAGAGTTCAAGCTCTGCAATGCATTCGTCTGCTTTCCTTCGATCGTGGGCCAAGTCTAGTTTTTCGAGTTGTTTCTTTTTCTCGAGGATACGGTCAATCTTGTGTGTAAGGTTCTTGTCGCGAGCTTCTTCGTTGTTGAAATACTTTGATCCTTTTGATGCGTTATAGATTACTTCAGATACCTTATTTTTGTGAGTTTCTTGCTGCTTTGGGGCATAGCTGTGACTTTACCTTCTGTTGGTCAACATCGTCTTGTCCCGACTTTGTCAACGATGGTCCAAGCAATGAGTATTTCAGTGTATCATGCTCTTCGACGAGCTTCGGCTCCGCGTGAAGCTCACCCGCCATGTTGCAGGATTTGAGTATCGCCGGCACACATAGAAATATGATATACAGGCCATAGGCGTATTCAACGCGTTCGCATCGGGGATCGATTCTTTGGGGAGCTGGGAAGCTTCCACGCGGTTGAAGATGACACGAAGTCACATGAATAATTTAGAATCTGCAGGGATGTGACAGCGCTAAACCGGGGTTCGAAAAAGTTGTGAGGTTTCCCTGCCCATCGCAAACCAGCAATTGAGGCAACAATATGAGGACGCAAAGAGCTGTGCGGGCTGCGGCATCGACAGATGCAGTGAATTGGTCTATGAGGAGTTGTGCTTCAAGACCCAGGTTTCTGTGCTTGAATGCTCAGAGTTGGGGATTGGGAAATGGAGCGGCGCGGAGCACGGAGAAGCAGAGATATTTCTCGCAGTCAAGGGTTGTGAGGGCTGGAGCTGCGGAAGCTGTGTAAGTGCGCTTTGTCAAATTTCTATCTCTTATTTGTGGGATAAGTTGCAGTATTAATTGCCACATCTTTGCGGAAATTGGACTTCTCGGCAATGTCTCCGAGTGAGTAGCTGACCAGTTTACAGATTGAAACAGGCTGCTGCCGACCCGTCATCTCTTACTCAAGACAAAATCGTTGCGAACCTGGATCCTCTAGAAAGGGAACGATTGTCGAAGCTGAGGAATATTGGGATTGCTGTAGGATCTACGAATACTTTGGATATGTATGGAGACTAAACTTGACATAGGCGCACATTGATAGTGGCAAAACAACAGTTACTGAAAGAGTTCTTTTCTACACCGGACGAATCAACGCCATCCATGAAGTCAGAGGGAAAGATGCCGTTGGCGCAAAGATGGACTCTATGGAGTTGGAAAGAGAAAAGGGAATCACAATTCAGTCTGCGGCAACGTTTTGCGACTGGGTAAAGGCTGAGAATGGAAAGGAGGAGAAATACCACATTAATCTGATCGATACCCCAGGACACATCGATTTTACAATTGAGGTTGAAAGGGCACTGAGAGTTCTGGATGGAGCTGTCATGATTCTCTGTGCGGTCAGTGGAGTTCAAAGTCAAACCATCACGGTCGACAGGCAAATGAAAAGATACAACATTCCTCGACTTAGTTTTATCAACAAGATGGATCGAATGGGAGCGAACCCTTTTAAGGCTGTGGATCAGATCAACCAGAAATTACGCTTCCCAGCCGCTGCGATACAAGTCCCTATTGGTGGGGAGGATACTTTCCAGGGTGTTGTGGACTTGGTGCGGATGAGGGCGATTTATAACGACGGGCCAAAAGGAGAAATCATTCGAGAAACAGATATTATTCCAGATGAGGTCAAATCGCTTGCAGAGGAGCGAAGGGCCATGCTCATTGAGACTTTGGCTGATGTCGATGATGAAATTGCGGAAATCTTCTTGGACGAGAGAACACCAACCCCGGAACAGATCAAAGCTGCCATTCGACGAGCCACAATCAGCCTGAAGTTTACCCCAGTACTGATGGGAAGTGCATTAGCTGATAAGTCTGTCCAGCCTATGTTGGATGCGGTTTGCGATTATCTGCCTAATCCTTCCGAGGTTGAGAACTTGGCGCTGGACCAACGACGAGCGGAGATGCCTGTGAAACTTGTTTCATACAACTCTCTTCCGTTCGTCGGCTTGGCTTTTAAGCTCGAAGAGAGCAATTATGGGCAACTGACCTATATCCGAGTGTACCAAGGGACACTGAAGAAGGGGCTGAACGTTTTCAACGCTCGAACTGGAAAAAAAGTCAAGGTACCGAGGATCGTGCGAATGCACTCCAATGAGATGGAGGATGTGCCGGAAATTGGTGCCGGAGAGATCTGTGCTTTATTCGGGGTTGACTGCGCCTCTGGCGATACTTTCACTGATGGAGGACTTCCATATTCGATGTCTTCCATGTACGTTCCTGACCCAGTCATCTCGCTTTCTATAAAACCGAAGGACAACAAAGATGCTGCGAACTTCTCGAAAGCCATGAACCGTTTCCAACGCGAGGATCCTACGTTTAGAGTCCATGTCGACACAGAGAGTTCGGAAACGATCATCTCTGGAATGGGTGAACTACATCTTGACATCTATGTGGAGCGTATGCGTCGAGAGTACAAGGTCGAAGTCGAGACTGGCCAGCCTCAAGTCGCATACCGAGAAACCATCACCCAAAAAGTCAAGTTCGATCACACTCTCAAGAAGCAGACGGGAGGAGCAGGTGATTTTGCTCGTGTGGCCGGTTACATGGAGCCTCTCGAACTCGAGGAGAATGGGTACGCGGCGTCAACCTTCAAGGAAGCCGTTGTTGGTGGCTCCGTCTCCGATAAATTCTTGTTCGCTTGCGAGAAAGGCTTCCTAGCATCTTGCGAAAAGGGTCCTCTCATCGGTCACCCTGTGCTGGGATCGCACATGGTCATCAACGATGGTGCAACCCATATGACGGATTCGTCTGAAATGGCGTTCAAGAATGCAACACAGCAGGCTTTCCGAAAAGCTTTCAAAGAGGCTAAGCCCCAGGTTCTGGAACCACTCATGAAGACTACCATCACTGCTCCGAATGAGTTTCAGGGAAACATCGTCGGGCTGTTGAACAAGAGGAATGCGATCATTAACGACACGGAGATTGGACCAGAAGATTTTACCTTGCTGGCGGATTGCAGCTTGAATGCCATGTTCGGTTTCAGCTCACAACTGCGAGCTGCGACTCAGGGCAAGGGAGAGTTTGGCATGGAGTTCAGTCATTACAGTCCTGCTCCCGGGCAATTACAGTATGTCTTTGGTCCTCCCAACGTCTGCTTCATCTGGCTAACTCTACCTAGGAAGGAACTCATCGCGAAATACGAGAAAGCACAAGCTGATAGAAATAAGAAGTGAGAATGTCATTGATAGACTTCATATTATTGTGTTCATAGACTCTTCGATTTTGTGTCTTCAAGAGAAGGCTAGATTGTATATGGATAGCATTTGGCACCAGCATGGGCGGAGGGACAGCGAAAACATGGAGTTTCATGTATCATATCATATTGTACATTACCACAATGAGAAGACATCTCGACTCAAAGTTGTCCGTGGGTAGTCCTCCGACGAAACCAGTCTCTTTCACTCGCAACCCCTCCTACACCATCTTTGGCTATAACGAAGTCTCCTTTCGTATCTAGAACCCGTTGCACTTCGCGAGAACTTTGTCGGGGTCTAAGAAACTGTTGCATAGACAGCCACGAAGGATGCCCTGCGGGTAGGAATCCCTCTCACTATTGTCCCGGCACAGTCACTTACCGACTTTTGCTTTCGCACATCCCAGCTTCCTATTTCCCAAACGAAAAATGGGAAGATTCTACGTTCATCACGGATTCGCGTGGACCTCGAAGACTTGATTCCACCTCAATAAACAAAACACAGCTCTGGCGTTCTCACGAACGAGAGCCGGGATCTCTGGGGCCATTGATATAATACCACACAAAGCATAGTCGCGGTTTCAAGTATTTTTGTATTGTCTTGTAATTTATAGTATGACCATCGCCGCCAAGAAGGTGGCTAAGCTCTACCGATGTCGATATCGACATCAACTCTTCTCCACAGTGACACAACCAGTAGCTCTTGTACTCGCCGATCAGGATCTCCTACATGATTCGCACCAAATCAGGCTACGACCCATCCATCAACGTCTTCTTCTTCGCCTGCACAACCTCGACCCAAACCCTCGCCAACCAAGCCGCAACCAGAACATCCAGCACCTCCTGCTCGACCTCGGCCACGAGACCCAGGACCGGCATCTGGAAGTGCTTCTCGTGATTGCCCCTCCTCCTCACGAGCCTCGTGTCCGTAGCGACGAGACGTCCGCTCCCATCACGCCACCGCAGCGTTGGATCCTCCTTCGACGTCCTCTTGGCCGTGAACATCGTCTTGGCCCTGCCGTCCTCGGTACTCCGCGGATCAGACCCTGCGCAGGTGTGCTTGACCTCCCAGGAATGCCCCGCGAAGCCGAACTTCCTCTGCACCGTCAGAACGCTGCGGTCGGGGCGAGTGAGGAGGAACCTCGCGTCCCCTACGGCCCTGACGTCGAAGGCCTCGACCCCTTGGGCCGGTTTCCAGGGATCGATCCTGTATAGGCCAAAGCCGCCCTTCACGAATTCTCGATTGAGATTTGAAGTGATCCTGTAGCGTGCTGTGCGCTTGTTTCTGTCGTGGTTCGTGCATGGCGTGTGGATGGTCGTGGATTTGATATCGAGCGTCAGGGTGGGCGGTCCGAGGAGGGTGCATTCCTCGTAGGAAGGGGGTTCGATCTCAGCGCGCATTTTGGAATCCTCGTTGAAGTTTCCATGGATTCTAGAGGTTCCAAAAATGCGGGGGCGAAGAGAGGTGGATATTTGTCCCTCAGGATCAGAATCTAGACTGAGGAGTTTCGAACTTAATTAGATAGCGCGCATCCACTCGCCGCAACGGGCGTCAGATCGTAGCACTACCATCAGTTTTCGAAGAGGGGAACGCAGGATTATATATATTCCTTGAGGTCCAAGTCTTGGGACGGAAGCGTTCCCACATGTGGACTTTGTGACGAACCCGGTATGATCCGATGATGAAAGGGGAGGTGGGCAAATCATGACCCCGCATGCGGTCTTTACAACGCCACAACCGAAAGCCTCTCCTGACAGGGGGGCTGAGGATGTGGAGGAAGGCATTGATTACCTTATCGTGGGGAAGTGTCAGCCAGTGAGAGGGGGAGAATATGGAATTGGTGATGGAAAATGAGGGATGTCTTAACGACTCTTGGTGGGATAAAATGGAAAGGGAGGGCCCAGACTATTGAGATCTTGGCTGATTTTGTTGTCATGAAAGGAGATCCGCCGCAATTGGGAGGCCGAGGCATGGGTTGTACATGTACAGCACCATTGTATCCACTGCGAGACGGGAGAGCCGCGTTTGGAGAAGTCAACCATGTCATTGTTTTTGGAACAACCAGGAGAGTAGCAGTAAGTGGTATCGAGAGAACTCCAAACCACCAAATAACTCCGTCATTAAGCAGTCCTGCGATACACCACATCGCCCCTTCCGTGTGTCCAACTCATCAGCCACTCTATGCGCATGTTGGCTGTAATTCCCTTGAGATAATCTTCCGTCTTGCCTTTCCTAACATCGCCTCATGTGTACTTCGCAGGATCCCCTCGTGAAATAACCCACCAAGCATCTACCTCAAAGTTAGCAACCACTCATCTCACACTCATCACCCACGCATCCAAATCTCGACTTACGAATAACGCCCGGAATCCACCCCAAGATGGTGAGGCAGATGTTGATCAAAAAGTCGGCGCCGCACCCCGTCTTCAGGAACACAGACACGGGTGGGATGAGGATGGCGAAGAGGTAGAGAACAGTGTCGGACTGTGCTTCTTGTCAGTCGGCTGCTACGTAGGTAATACTCGAATATGGAGCTGTGGGGATAGGGAGATGCAGGTGCGGGAGACAGGCGAGGCTGAGACGTAGCCTTGCTGATGATTCTCATCGTATCGTTCGGGTGTTTCGGGCGAGAAAAGAATAGAACTATGGAAGAGGTATCGAGAAACCTACAGTAGATGAAGCTGCCATAGCTGGAAGGTTTTGTATTGCGAGTCCAAAGCGGTTGTTGGAATGATGTAGCTGCTCCGAAGCGACGACTATACTGGAGTGTGAGGGCTTGAAAGCGGGTGATGGAATGTTTATGTTCACAGCAAAAGTTTAGGACGCGATCAAAGAGGATATGCAACTATAAAGGGTTCAGGGCTGGCGAAAGGCACTTCTCCGGAAAACACAATCTTAATATAGACACTACTTTGAGCAAGTTCGGTTTGCCCACGAAATGACGTAGCTTTGCCCTCGAGTTCCTGCCAAGATTCGTTCCACTCGTGCTGCTCGGTTGCCGGCTTCCGAAGTTCCGCCGTGAGCAACGTCAAAGGAGAGAGGAGGGAGACTTACGAATTCGTTACGACAATAGAATTTTTGAATTGTTTAGCTGAAAGACTACTATGGCTGGCAATGCTGACCGTACTGCTACGAAGGAGTATAGAGTGTAGAAAACACTCAGGGACGGCGTGGACGGAACGAGAAGATTCATGATTGAACGAACCCATCTGCATCGACGGGAGCGCCTGCCTTTTCTCTTGACTTCAAGAATTGGAAAACATCTCCAATGTCAGTAAAGCCTCGCCCAACAACCTGATTGAGCCAGAGCAAGGGCCATCTTAACGATTCAGCGACTTAGACCAGGAATAGGCAAACAGGCGTCAGCAACAATCAATATGGCTCGGGAGACACCACGCCGTCTAGCTTTCTCTAAGAGCATCAGATTTTCGGCGATGGGATGTACCACAGAGTTGTTGAGACTCTTGGAAAGATTGAGGGAACCTCAATGATAAGAAAACCTCCAGCTCATGAGCAGAATTTTTGTGGAGTGACGGAAGATGGCTGGATTCACATGCCAGGAAATGTCGGTGCCAGACCCGAACACATATCTCCTTTGTCCATGCAGAACTCTGCGCGTTTTTCATTCCAGAAGCGTCTATCAGATGTCCCCCAGATCCGGGCAGCTTTGGTTGGTTGCTTGCATCTTCAGCAGCAACCTTGTACGACATCGCCTGCGATATCAACATCCCGATATGTTGTCCCGTCGTAACGAATTATTTGACGCTCAGCAATCGCGGTCTGAGTGTTCCAAGAGATCCCAATCATTGTCACCATCATCTTCTGTCGCCGTACTACCAGAGCTAAGCTCCCAATCATCTTCTCTCTCCTCGACCGCTCGCTTTGATCTGAGATCACCACCGCTGGCACTCGAATTACCATCTCCAGCAGCCTCGTTTGTCTGCGTCGTAACCCAATCACCAGGGGCTCCACTATCTTGGTGGATTGGGCAGCCTTTGATGTGCGCGTCCAGTTGCTCTTCGAGATGCTCCTTTTTTGCCAGCAACACCCTGTCCTCTCAGCCTGCAATTTCTTGTATGGACAGCTCGGGACACAGATTCGTATGTGGTCTTGGCCCTCCTTGGTATCGAGCCATGAATAAGCCTCAGGGGTATTAGCGTGCTTGCTGCTCACGCCGACAAGGTTGCGACAGACTTGTGGAAGATTCTGTGAATCATTCGGCAGAGAATAATGCTTTGTTTCGACAGTGTTGATGACCCTATGTTTATCCTTGATGTCAGAGACGTTAGGCGGTTCAGCGACGGTGGCTGCGAGAGCTTCGATAGAAGAGACGTCCGAGTCATTCGAGACATTCGAGACCTTCTCAAGGTCTTGAACCTCGCCCTCGACAGCTCGGGGCTCTTCAGCTGTGCTTTTGTCAGTCTTTACTTCGTGTACCCCTAATTCTTGTTCGAGCGTTGACTTGTGGTTCGAGAAACCCGAAAGCCGATGGGGGCACTTGCGACATGGTCTGAACTTGCTCTTACTTGGTGATTGCGAGTGGCTCAAGGAGCCTCTCGTAAAGTTTGAAGACATGACAGTCGTTGATGTTCGATGCCCTTCTGATAAAGCTGTGTAGGATTCTGGTTGGTGAAGAGGGTGGTAGAACATAAGGGTTTATGAAGAAGCCTTCTGGTTTTCTCGGCATGAGGGCGAGATGTTATCGTCGTTGGGTTACTGAGTGATTCAGATATGAAGTCATTGAATCACGCAAGGCTGTCACTCGCCCATTGGCCTCATAAGCACGCGCCGAGCCCTCGAAAGGAAACATAAACAAATCAAGCGACTCACCTTCGCGTCCCTGACCCTCTCGCCTAGCGAACCTACAAAATCGGCCAAAAAGAAAAATAAAACAAAAGTAAACAACCCACCTTGCTTATTATATGTCTCCCGAGAAAAGTCAAAGATCAAAAATGGCAAAAGAAACTCAACGAATACTATATCGTCAGGGGAGAAGAAAAGCCTGGGTAGGGTTTTGCTTTTTGTCCGATGCATTCAAACCTCTCAACAGTTAGACCGTCAGGGGAGAAGGTTGTTTGCTCGATTTGGTGTGAGATAAAAGTTCCATATCATGATATATGAAGGTATCTGTGAGATATCACGTGGCCTGGGCAGATGCGGCTCAAGTCAGGACCTCTCGTGGCAACGAAGCCGAGTGTACTCGAGTAGGCTCAATTGCAAAGGGATACATGATCTCCTTGACACTCCTGCTCGGCCCCTTCCCAGAGAGGGAAGTAAAATTTCGATCTCTTCACTATTTATCGACAATCTTCTTGAAGCTGGCTGGTCTCAAGGAGAAAATGAAGCTATCCCCAACTTGCGACGTGCAACAAAAGGGTCAGAAAACCTGTCGATGTTGCTGATTGGCTCCAAGTCGGAGACTTTCCGCTCGAATTTATCTTCTACATAAGCCTGTCGCAACTTTTCAAGCTCAAGATATGATTTATGCAACCCACGTCCAATCCCACACAAACCCCCTCAACACACCGCCATAACCCAGTCTTTATTTCCGAGACACGAACCCCCTCAACCCCTCAGAACCCCACCGCTCCCGCCCTCCGACACGCATCTCTCCAAACCTCAATCCTCCTCCTCCCAGCCCGTTCCATATACCAATACTCTTCCACCCCCTCGCCATCCCTCCCAAACCCAACAGCAGCAAGCAACTCGCTCGTCCCCATACTGAGCGTGGAGACTCTATCACTCACCCCATGCCCCTCCTCTGCTCTAGCTGCTCGTCGTTCTCTTGACGCCGAGACGTCGGCGCCTGTCAAAGGACACCTCGTCGGTCGGAACCTGAAGCGCGACAGATCGGCACATGTACGACAGACGTGCTGCTCAGCCAGGGGGCCCTCCGGGTTTGGATAATTTCGGGAAGGGCGGAAGATGGGTTTTGCACCGTTTGTGCTCTTTGTTGGTGGCTCGTGGCTGGGAGGCGGTTGTTGGGGAAGCCAAGAGGGGTAGGATGTATCTGGCATTGAAGAGGGGGCTTTTGGGTGGATACCGGCATAGGTTGGGTGTAGGCCAGACCACGCATTGGGCTGCTCCGATGTGGCTTGTTCTAGTTTTGGAGTCTTTTGGGTCCGTCGATGGGTCTTGATGAAGGGTATTTCTACACTGTATTTGTGGATGATACCTTGAGAGATCAAAGAGATAAGAATGGATTGAGATTTCCATGACCTTGAAAAATCTGAATCATCTAGATGAGTTGGAATAATCACAGCGTTGCTGTGACTGTACATGTAGCTTTTGATGATTCGAAATGTTCACAGACGTTGACTTACTTGGCAACGGCAAATTAGGTGTCCTGAAAGGACTGTCCGAGTACTTGAATCGGTTTGGGGATTTGGGTAGACCAATAAAATTGTATGATAACGCTTTTCTGATATACATTCCGAATGTCTAAAATAATGCACTGCCGAGGCGGATACTCCATGCTCGTTCCAGTTGAGCCCCGCCATACGATCCCACCAATGAAGTAGACAACCGTGGAAAGGACTGCCATTGTCGATGTAATTCCGCTGTCGTCTTCCAAAACCCGACTGGTCAATAGCGGCGATAGCGGTTACGCAAATCAAGGAGTGTAGCGTTAATTCCGTCCTCCGCCAATGCCTTCTACTCCACACATGATGAACAATCGCAGTCAAAGCCATAATTCTGCTTGAGGAGTTTTCGATTGACCGAGTAGCCCATATAGCTAATTGTAAGCTCCGTGCCAGCAACGATATCTCTCAATGTAGAGACTTTCATTCGCTGCTCCTCCATATCCCATGAGTATGTGCACGTGCTGTGTGGATGACAGGCGTGATTGAATCGGGAGCAGGTGGAGAATATACCGCTGCTTCCCTTGAGCTCGAAACTGTGAATTGAGTTAGATCATGATGTATGGCCGTTGTTTTCACTAGTCGGGAACATACCGATTTGTTTTGAAGATGCCAAAAACTCGATCCTTGTCAATGCGGACCCAGTAGTGTAACGAATCATACGCTTTCTTCTGCTCTTTCGAGAGATCATCATATCTCCACGGAACTTCCTCAAAACTGTAAACCTTGAACAGTGGCTTCTCTGCAATGATTGTCGTATAAGCCGGAATATCTCGGATCGCAAAGGCACCGAGTCCACCCTTAGGTGATGGTAGAATGGCTAAGTGTTCGTTGAAGAAGGATGGTGGAGAGGTAGCAGGAATGGAGATTGATGAGGAGGAGGAAGATGGAGAGATGGAGGAAGAAGAGGAGTCGGAAGATGAGAAGGAGGAGTCGGGTGATTGATTTGCAGAAGGGGTATGACGAGTGACAGAAGCCAGCCACGTTAATCGGTTCGAGTGCGGCGGCGATCGATCAATGGACTTTGGTACATTCCCTGCTCTCCGGTACTGCTGCTTACGATTAATGGAATTCATAGGTCAGGAGGGACGAACTCACCTTCCGGTCATTCCAATTGAACGCTGTCAGCCACTTCTCACCATCTCTTGCCAGCATATCTGGGTCAAACGCCCAGCGTCGCATGCTAGTGTCTGGCATCATTGTTAGTAGTTGTTGTAAGTATGTGTGGTATTTAAATATTGATCTGATGCTTGTTTCCGGAGCAAATATTGGGTTTGCAGCGTGAATTGTTTGCTGTGGTTGTTGCTGTCCAGTGAATTATCAACATTGAATGTAGTGACGTTTGGAATGAATCGCTTGTCTTGTTTCTGAGATCAGAGGACACATAGGCTCGGTATCCCGTGGAGCTCGCAATATTGTCAACGCAGGTCAACGTTATCAGCGAGTGATTTCAAGGCAAATGACCCCGACCGCAGGACTAATCAGTCTTGCCTTAAGGATGTGCTTGTGACGGTCCCGAATGTAGCAGTGAAACAATGCAAATGTTTGCTGTAAGTCGTCTCAGGGATGGATGAAAGTCCACTTGATCTCTTGTTGTGTTTGTGTTCTTAGATATGGCAACGAGGCTGCAACTGGTGGCTCGTAGTAGCAAGAGGTGTGGAACTCCGCTGTAAAATCGAGTGAGTTCAATCGAAGACCACCTCAAGCCTGTTCCGTGCACGTCTCCAGAGATGGCAGTCAATATCGGATACTGTAGCTCGCAATGGACCATCTACGAATCTCAGGATTGGATAATCGCGTTGCTGGAAGTTGCAATGCCCTGGTGAAGTTCCAAAGAGCAGTTGCAGGTTTGACCCAGGGTCAAGGGATTTGGACAACGAAGAGTTGAGTAGCAGAGAATGTAAACCTGGATCCGGTTGCCCAATAGTTGACTCGTTCTAGAGCAATCTGGGCTTCTCTGGATACCTTTGATGATCTCGGGAACCCAATATTGGCCACGATTGTTGATTTCCGGCCGCGGACAACAAATCGACAGGAAGGAAGCAGTCGACAGCGACAGCGAAAGTAGGAGCGACAGCAGCAAAGGAGAAACACAGGAAACAGCAAGCTTACGTACCATTCTCGAAGGCAGGAGAGCCTGTACCAGCATAGGCCTTTCCCTCGTATGTCGTGCGACCTTGAAAATCTATTCTGCGAAGGGGAGGTTGAACGGTTGGAAGAGGCCTTGCGCTCCTATTGAGAAGAATCTGCTTATTATTTATGTAGTCGATATCAAGTGATCAATTTAACGTGTTCCATTCTGCGCTACCCAGGTACTAGTGCCTCGCTTACAACGCCATTCACGCGACCTGGATCAATCCGAGAGGGGTGGAGGCTTGAAGGCCCGCTGTCTCAATTGCTCAATGAAACCGAATGATTGGGATTAGCTGAATAGAGTGATATGAGCAAGAGTTGCGTCAACTGGGAGCAGTTATATCGTCGAGCTCGCAAATGTAAAGAGAACGACTCCGGCTACGAGGAAGGAGTTTCCTATCTCCTGAATGACTGATCAAGGAAGATCCTGAGCCTGAATTAGAGAATCACTGCATTATCGCATGCGATGATGGGCTGGGAGGTATTAAAAGATAAGTTTTTGGAGTTATTTCGTCGTTTGCTAACAAACGTATATCCAAATTGGGCAAGAGTGATAAGGCTGCTCACTTGAAGCCTTCAAGGGCAACCACCCGATTGCTTACTCGTCGCAAACAGATCACGTTGAAAATTAAGCAAATATCATTCTACGGTCCAAAGCCTTCGAAGAATTTCGAGCGATAAGACCTGATGAAGAACTTCATGCAGTTCTCGAAAATTACTGAGGTACTATGCTGGATACAGGGCATACCTACCTCCACCCCACTGCGGACAGCCGAGATACCTATTTCGGGGTGTTTAGCGAGGACACAAGGGGTAACAAGATGCATAGTTTGACTACCTGGGGCGTATTGTTTGATTAGTGCTGGAGACGGTCTATACTTTCTAGTGCCTTATATTTACTGTCGTAGATTTACTTATTCTACTTGCCATGAATTGATTATAATAATTGTAAAGCACGGCCAGATTTGAAACTTCATAGATTTAGTGTCATGGAACCAATGAACACGAAGGAGAGAGTTTAGTACTAATGACGGATAGGCTATTGCGAGATAAAAGTCATTCGTTCGAATAAAAGCCACCTCATACGTTGAGATTTCAAGCCTTCCATCGGACGGTACCTGACTCAGATCCCTCCGTTCTCTTGTAACCTAATCGATCTTTCCATTTCTTGTCGAACGTCCTACTCGAGGATGATGAGGATCCAACAAATCTTTTCGCGATGGGAAATATAAGGGACACGTTTCTCCTAGTTCTCTTAAAGGTGCAAGAACTATACATGAGAAACGTGCGTCGACGAAGATTCGAAAAAATATATGGCTGCATCATGGAAGATATCACAACGCCCCTAGCACTATGCAAGGCCCGTTGCATGAGCCCGCTACTTGGGCTGATAGACCCACGAAAATCAAGTAGCTAATTATATCAGAGTAATATATTACGGCGATTAGAAGAACCGATGGAGAGACGCAAGAGGCTTGCTTGTAAAAAGAGCATATATTGAGACCGTCTTGGTTCGGACACTAAAAATATGCGGGACGTCGAGGTAGCAGAGATCTTCAAAATGATGTGTTTACTAAGTACCTCGGTCTGATCATCGATACACTAACAGGTATAGATATAGGTCGTGATGAAGCCTGAGCTGATAGCCAAACTGAGGTTCCCGCCTACTTTTAGAAGTGTGCGATCGTCGAACGTATGGAACAGGTCAGACGTTGAAGGACGTGGTCGTCGTTTTCGAGCTGCTCGTCGAGTCCGTCGTAGGATTATCCTGGGTCATACAGTGGCTCAGAACCTTCATTGGAGCAGCTGCGGCGAATGGAGTAATCGAGCTCCACATATTCGAGAAGAAGCTGGGCTTGGAGTAAGCTGTAAATCAAGCTTTTACTATGGGCTTCAATGTGGTAGCGCCGCATGAAACCCTAGGTTCTGCGGGTCTTGAATCAGGCTGAGGATCATATCAGCGACGTCGGTCTTCCCATATAAAAGTCCATTCCAGCAATTGGAAAAGCAAATTGAGTAGAATGTTGTATCGAGTGCAAAAGGGGACCGGACTTATTTAGACGTTGAATAGGGGTTCAATATTCCGGTTAGTGAGTCACTTCGGTGATGGCCATCTGAGGCGCAATTCACTCCGTATCCATAAGTCTGAAGTAGAGAGGAACATTGCCAATCAGTTCACAAGATTGGACTTTGAGGCAGAATGAATCCAATGCTTTCGCAAGATCGTCGTGGCTGGGAAAGTTATGATGCTCAACTTTTCCCAACAATATCCTGGACACTTATCTCGACAGCAAAACTCCCACCAATATCAACAATGCCAGCACGGCCACGCTCATTGTTCGCTTGGCCGTCAAGAGGCAGCACACCTCGATTCTCTCTTCCTTCTTGAAACTCCATGATCGCCTCCAAGGACTCATTCTCCGAGCCAACGAAAGTGCCGAAATGGACAGCCAAAGTGTTTTTAGAAAATACGTCGTTGTGAATATCTATTGCATCGATCGGAGCAGTATGCAATGCAGAAGGTATGTCATTGTGTGATAATCGTAAACCGAAGTTCGAGATGAATCCAAGAGTACCACCTCGCCATATAGGTATAAAAGCGAGGTCAAAGCCCCCAAATCTCAAGCCAATCTCCTTGAACACGGGACAAACTGCGCTTGATTTCGCTGTCCGCCGGTATCCCGTATCCCCAGCGTGATATATTGCCCCTTTTCGTCTGAGTTTTGACGTGTCCGCCTCGTCTTTCGAAACAAGAAGCTGTTCGATGACCCAGCCGCACCAAAGCGTTGTACCTTGGTCGAGCGCACCCCTTCCAGAATTGTGTTGAGCAGGGACACACGTGAAACGTATCATTGTATCCTCGCTACCATTCGGTGCTGTTGTATGTCCCAAGTCCTGCACACTGTACTCTCGGTTCTGCCACCAATCGAGCTCGAATATCTTATCTCCAGATACGCCGAGCGAACTGATCCATCCCTTATTACCTAGAGGAACGAAATATCTTGCCTTCGGGAACTTCTTTACTACCGCTTGGATGGTCACCAAGTCCAAGTGGTCATAATGATTGTGTGAAATCATAACCACATCGCAACCTAAAATGCGTCAGTAGAGAAATAAAACACCTTGTAGTTGCCATACCTGGTAGGTCTGACACTTGGCATGGTGGAGGCTTCATCCTTTGAGGACCCATGTATTGTGTAGGGCCAGCTCTCAACGAGAAGATGGGATCAACTAAGACCCACAAGCTTTTTTTCTCTCCATCCTTTCCTTCTGTCCCCTCTAATGGTATCTCTGCGATAGTTCCAGCATGTCCCAACGTCGTCCCAATAATGCAGTTACGCCTTGCAAGTCCTTGCTCTTTCAAGTTCGACGCACCCCAGTCTGGAGTTACCACTTTCACATCTCGAGTTCCGGGATGATTCTTCGCCAAGTTATCGTACCAGCCGAGAGGGAATTTGCCATCAAGGAGTTCGGCCCAGGTTGGAGCATCAGCAGATGGCCAGGGGTTTCTGAACGCGGTGCCTTGGTCATTTGCGTGGTGTGAAGGCCGATTTGGTTTGGTGTTGGGACCTGCCCGTGCCCATGAAGGCCGTACTGTAAAGCTCTTCATTTTCTGTACTTGTTCACTGCATGGTGCTCGTTCTTTGGTGAAGTTGTCAGGAGCAAGTGCTGTTTGTTGGCGATAAATGACGTCGACGTTGTGGATACAGGCGAAGTTTTCCCGGCGAGGCTGAGAAGACGTATCAGGCTGGCAGAAGCTTTTCAATGCGTCCTTCCTCCCTATGCCAAAGTGTCAAAATCGCACTTTGAGCTTTCCCTGGGATGTTTAAAGATTCTCGGAGACTATAAATAATGTTGCTTTAAGTGTGTGAGACTTTGCAGTCTAATCAAGCTTCGTCTTATATGTGCCATGTTGCTTGACCAGCGTCTGCAGTTGGCGTGAGCTTGAAAGTATTGTTTATGAGCACTATATATCTATCTAGAAGCGCACAGTAGTATCCTACAGAGTTGAACCTCAAGCTTTCCCTTGATTCGAGCTCGGAATTAAATCCGATACTTAAAGTTTCCTAGGGGCTCAGATACCAGTTTTGATCCCGCACTGATACCTGTATTCTTCATTGCCAAAGTATTATTCATAGATTATAGCACGATTGTGAGCAATACCACTTAATGATTGAAGGTTTTTGTCAATTACACCATGGTCAAGGTTGTCATGAAATCCGGTCAGGTTCTTGAAGAGTCCTTCGCTGAATGTGAAAGCACTTCTTGGATAACTCAAAGAGTTGACAAGCCGAGTGTCGAAGTGGCACTCCCCTTCTCCCCTTCTTTTGTGTTCAAAGTTCAGCAATAAGGACGTCAATTCCATCGTAGAGAAAAACAAATCGAAAAGCAAACTTTGAAGAGAGATGTTCTCAGACGCAATAGCCAACCCTAGTGTTCTTGGAGGGGTTTCAGGGTTGGGTCAACCAAAAGCCCCTCATTGACCATGGACACGTGACCGAACCCGAATTCAAACGCGTCTTCTATTCGCGACCTCAAAACAACCATCATATCCGCCCATTAGTTCCACCACCATGGCCTCAAGTAAGTTCTCCCGCAAAAGTCCAGTCGCTCGTATGATTTGAACGTTTGGCAACGACCTGAGAATTGATGCTAATTGACTTACAGCACGCGAAGAACGGATGCAGCAGCGTCTTCGTGGAGCCCAGAGACGCCACGTCAAAGATGTCGATTTTGGATTCGATCTCGCAGCATTACCTGTGCTCGCGCCGCCTCCACCTGCTGTGCCAGCGCCGACTCGAAGAAGCCCAAGAAGAAGTCTAGAACTGGCTCCGCAACCCTCTACTCGACCAACACCTGCCGGTAGAGCACGAAGTCAACCGCCGGTTACAACCCCGCAAGATGAGAATATTCCACCGGTAGCTCACTCAGCTGCGATGGCTTGGTCAGGCTCCGGAAAACATGCAAATACATCCGCAAAACGGCGAAAGCTGAATACCGATGAATCCTCCACATCAATTCGAAGCACGGTCTCCGCAGTTCCTGCGCCGCGGCGAGATATATACGCGCTTGAGCTGGATGAGACCCTGGAGCCAGAGGCAGCAGAGACCACAAACCATTTGATTGAGCAAGCTACGAATCTTCCAACTACGGTAGAAAGAGAGGCAAACGCCCCATTTGCTCCACAGAATGCGGCGAGATCACCATCAGTATCTCTGGGAGAAGTGGAAATTACAGAGAGCCCTATAAATGCGCCTGGCAGTGGTCAGCGTATCCGGACAATCAACCGAGCATCTTTCCAGAGTTCCAGGTTACAAGATGAACTACAAGTTGACAATAGTACGCGAGCTGATCCCGCGAACTCACCCACACCTCAAAGAAAGCGCAAAAGAGTTCTATCGACCGTTCCTGGTAAAACACAACCACGGCGAGGCCGGCGAGCCACCAGCGAAAGTTCAAAGAACGCCAATGAGTCAGACGAAGATGACGAGCTTTCTCCCGATCATACAAAACGGGGTCGCAGACGTAGATCTTCTATACAGCGAGAGTCCTTCAAATCGACTATCCGTACAGATTCCGAGCAAAGAGAAACAGCCGATGAAATTGATGATGCCCAAGCAGCGACCATTCTAACGAATAACAGAGGTCGTCGAATGAAACGAGCAGCAGCCGAGGCTTCACCCGAATTGGATCAACCTTCGGAGAAAGTTCTATCTACTGACAAAAGGCGACGCACGCGACACCAAGTACCTTCAAATCCTGCAGTCCAACGACATCCCAAGAAGGCGAAACAAAAGTCTAAACCGTCGAAGAAGCCCACCAAGGAGCAGACCCGTTCTGGTAGTCCAATCCCGATCACCGTACATCGTTTGACTAAGGGGCCAACTTACCACGAAGATGACTCTGATGCTGATATTCTTAACTCTGAGATTCCATATTCCCGACGTGGAGGTGTAAATGTTGTCGACGTCCTCCAAGAGCTCGGCACCGAAATCATTACTTCGGCTCTGGCCACTTTGAAAGACAATACTAGAAACACCGAGGACCCTGCCACGAAACGGGAGTATCGCAATAAACACAAAGTCGTTGAGGCTTTCAGAACAGAATTCGGAAATCGCTTACTTGAGCATGTAAGTCTCCACCTCCCGTCATTAGAGTTGGTTCTAACACTCTCTGCAGACCATCAGTCTCGACAACACTGTTGCTCTAGAAAAGCGAATCCGTGAAGAAAAGAGGAAGCAATGGGGTCTCAGAGAGAGCATTGGGCGGGTCAGAGCAGAGCGTGAACAAGTCGCTCTGCGCATGGATGGAGTTAGGATCACGCATGAGAGGGAGAGCAAAGATGCACAAGTAATAATCTCATCCCCCAACACGTCTGAATCGTGCCACTAATACCGCGCACAGGACCGAGATACTCTTAACACAGCAATCCACGATATTGACTTAGCTGTTGAACGTGGAAAGGAGAAGAGTTCACACGACCCCTCTCATGGCCCTATTGAGAAGTTTGGAGTTGAGCTCCTTCTGAAGCGTATCGCTGGCGAGACAAGCAACAGGAGTGCTAGTGGTGGGATATTGCATCAAATTAAGGATTTCAATTCCTTCTTAGAGCGGACAGCGCTAGCGTTGGAGGCCAGAAAAGATTGAGTTCTAGCGGTAGGGAGTGGCTGTATTCGTAGGAATGAAGCGCCGATACAAGTCCTCGGGTACTTGTCCATCCTTAGAGGACTCTCTGCAAGATGGTGTATCCCCCCACAATTCTCATCGCTCGAAAGTCATGGTTGGGTCGAATCATCACATCATTTCCTACTATTCGGCAGAAGCTGAAGAGTTTTGTGATTGCATCAAAGATGTCTTTGATATCTTTTGGTTAGGAGTACTACCTTATTTACGAGGTCGATAGTTCTCCTTCTCGTCCTCGAAGACTCCGTAAGGGGAGAAATCTGAGTGGCTCCTCTTCTCCAGCCATTCTTACCAAGATCATCAATCGACGGCCTTGGGTATATGGATTCTTCACTTTCGGTTTTCAGAGAGAGATTAGGACAGAGAGAAATTAGGAACCAAAGATTCAGGCCGGATACTCTTTAGCCCAAATTGTGTTCGCGGCGTTCTCCAACTTCTCCTGGGAGATTTTCATTCGTAAGATTCCACTCGAATTTATGACTTGGTCAATCCAGCAAGCGAGCAGGCAATCAAGAAGGGGAGAAGAGCTGGGTGGTTAAGAACTTATACCAAAGCCAGTGAGTTATTCGAGACACGCTGACATGTTCGTTTCAGTTATTCGAGGGACACGAAAGACTCGGATGGAGTTGTGCGATTGTGAAAGATCTGACACAAGTCTAGATTCCTCAAATATGGACACAAAGGAGCGCAATAATTGCGAATGTCTGAGCAACAGGATGCTTGAGGAGGTCATTCATTCATAGCACCGAGGGGATTACCACCAAGTTGTTCTAGAGTCCAAGATTTTGAACAAAACCATTCATTATTCGTTATCCAAGTCAGGGTAATTGGGCGAGATATTCGCTACAAAGTCCCAATTCCCAATCCTTGAGAACTATTCATACAATGTATGCCATGATGAAACCAGGCCCATGGAAACAGAACCAGAATTTATATGCCCCGATCGCTAAAAATGCAGTGAGGCCCTCTCCATGAACAAAAAGAAACATCCGTACCCCAGTCGCTGAAAATGCATGACCCTGAAAAGCTCATTCAATGCTCCATAATGCTGTTAATCGTCATATCCATCATTTTCTCATCCATGTCGCTGTCCTTCATACCCTCGAGTGCATCGTACAGTTGATAAACTTGGTGACTCTTCCTCTCTAGCTCAGCAGAAAGCTCGTCCATGCGCATCTTCAGAGCTCGGCGCCCACGCAAGCCCAATGAAACATCGCACTTTTTGTACGCTACAGCCGCGCTGTTGTGGTCCGACTTGAGTGCAGTGACTTCGGCTTCGAGGCTTTTAATGACTTTGTTGAGAGCGAGACCAGGATCTATGGATGGACGAATTGTTGGGTCTTCTTCGTAAGGTGTAGGTTCTGGCATGCGCCTGGAGACGGGAACAGGCTTAGGAACGCGAGCTGTTTGTTTGGTGTGTGTCTTGGTGTCGAATGATTTGACCCTTGTGCAAATCTGGCAGTCCTGGGACCTGTGTTTGCATAGATCATCAAGGACTCGGCGAGCTTTAGTTGAGAGTGTCGGATGGAGTTCTGGGACTGAATTGACCGAAATGTCTGGAAGGATGAAGGCCGAAGTCATATCGTCAGCAGATCGACGCCGGCGGTGGCGAGTGTCTTTGAGAGCATCAATCTCGGCCGCGAGATCCGTGAATTGTTGTTTCAGCTGGTCGCGCTGGCGGCGCAATTTTCGATTATCATCAATGAGAAGGGAGGACTTGTCGAGCATCTGGCCAAGATCCTTACTCAGTCGCTCAGACTGGGCATTGGATTGTTGAAGTTGAGCATTGAGACGTTCGAAAGAAGCGTTGTCTTTCTTCAACCTCTCAATTTCGTTGAGAGCTTCGGACAACTGTTTGTCACGCCGGTCGGCACGCTTGAGAGACTGCGCAAGTTGCTTCTCCAAATCCGCAGCTTGGGCCTTGACCGCATCGATGTTTCCATAAATATCTTGCTCTTCGGTCGGGAACGGTACGGTAGTCCCAACATTGAAGGATGGTCGTACTATGTGTGAGGCTTCGAGATGGTGAGGTGCAAGGAATGAGGACCGTGTAGGGTTGGTCGTATTTCGGGTGTTATTGTTCTGCTGCTGATTCCACAGGTTAACAGGGACTGCAGTTACAGAAGGGTAGAAAACTTACCTTGTGCGACTTGGCGGGAGACTTTGCAGGTGTGATCATACGAAGTTGATCCGTAAGATCTCTATCAAACTCCTGTCTTTTAGTAGAGACGTTGGCAGTTTGAACAGCAGGTGAGATATCTGCCATGCATGAGCGGTTTATTCGAATGAAAAATGAGAGATAAATGAATTACCAAAAGTCTCAGAAATGTCCGCGTGAGATATACCGCCCATGGAAGAGATGGTGCGGTCATTCACAGCGTCCTTCATGCTGTTGATCACCGTTGCCACGCGATTAAGGTTGGAGTGATAGGTGGAGTTGTCATGGTCGTGGTCGGGGAGAGGGATGGTCATAGTTTGATCGGCCGAATGGGCATCTGAAACGCGTTAGCTGTGTCAATAATATGAGAGTCACATAACCTACCTGATGCCGATATAATCTGAACTCGCGGAACTGTATTGTTGTCGACGCGTCCGATAGATGTAGTAGTGGTATTGTCTGAATCGCGTTAGCTACGCAATGAATGTGAGAGATGAAAACTGACTCGTAGGTTTGGTAAATCGCGAGCTTCGTTGCGCGAACGTAACACTTGCTGGTCGTTGAGAGATCATGGAAACCGAGCCCGTGGTGTCGTCTGCGACTGTTGTGCGTAAACGATTCAACGTGCGAGCGTTCTTGGAGGATTGAGACATAGTTGGGAGAGGTGAGATGTTGAGATGGTTGGTGACAGAGTGGATGTAGGAGAGATGGTCGGAAGCTGAGTCCGTGAAGAGGTCTGGAGAGATTGAACGGTGACTTTGGTGGCTTCCAGTCGAAGATGCGATGGAAGGTGCCATGTTGAGAAGAACCGTTGGAAAGTTTTGCAGAGCTGGGAAGCGGCTGGTATCAGAATTGGGAAAAGCGGGGGCGCGAGCCAAATGATTGGGGAATGTTTGGAGATTTGGGAATTTGGATGTCAATACGCGTATTGGCCCCCACGATAGAAGTAAACAAAGCTAAGGTATATACTTATGAAATCACGTGAACATTTAGCGATTGACGTGCACCAAATTGCATGTGATGCTTGCCGGATTTTGCACACATAGCCAATCATAGACGTCTATATTGATATGGATCTGTAATCTAAGGCCCTACACGTGTGAAATTCCATTGTACATGGGATTGAGGAGCAGTGTTTATAGAACTATCATACATCTCTCAGAACTCAACCTCTCATTGTGGTGTTGTGCAATACCCATACATTGATTGTCCTTTGAACACGATGACACCCGATCGAACTGTTTTGCTCATTGATCGGTCCAACACAATGCGCTTACAGTAATGGAAGTCAACCTACGAAGCTGATGTAAATCAAGATATATCTCTATTGCGGCTCAAGCTGTCCTTAAAGCCTTATCCAGGATTAAAGGCTAATCAATTTAAGGTACGTGGGGGCGGATTGATTCAACGTCACTGACTTCCGAGACGTTTTTGAAAGCTGGATAAGAACCATGCGCAACCATAACAATACCATGAAATCAAATAACGCTTTCAACTCTCTTAAAACATGGAATCACGGTTTTATTTGAACATTAGTAAATAGCTCTTAGCTTCGCTTATACACTACTAACACGCAGTTACCGTGGCCAACTTTACTCCTATTCTCACTGGTATTCAAGGACTATGATACAAAGCAAAAGCAAAAAATCTCCCTTTGCAGGTGCGCTCACACATCCTCTTTGCTACCTGGAACAAAAGTCTGCCAATGCGAGGAAGTTCTGAATTAGGGCTTTAATTGCATGATCAAGCTGAGGGGCAAGCTCGTTTTTGCTTTGTTTTTTACGCGGTAACGTGGGCTCGATTTGAATTCACAAAAAGGTTGGAACGGAATTCTGGAGACATGATTGTTGCCAAATGTTACATATTCAAAGAAAAACCCCTATTCTAAATTGACCGTCTGATAATCCATCGGGAAAGAACTATCGTAGCTCCCTCATAATATGAGGCAGATCCATGCTCTCTGCCAATAGACCATAGTCGTAGAATATAAATATAAAGGCGGACGGCCAAGCATCCGAGCGAGTGAGTGGGCCTCGATCTTGTCGAGTCGACATCTATGCTCCGAGGCCAATTGGGTTACAACCAAGGGCAATAAGGCCGTTGAACTGAAAGATTAGCGATGATAAGTTGATATTAGGTAGGGATTACTTACGGTGTTGCCTTCGCAGCACGCAGTGACATGTTGACAAGACGGAGCCAAAGCACCACCCGCAGCACCGACGGAGTCGCCTGAAAAAAGTCAGAATAGATTTAGAATTTCGGAGACAAAACTCACAAGTGAGGCCGACGTTGGTGTCGGGGTCAAGCTCTGTAGTGAAAGCTCCCAGTCCGGTGAGCGCTCCAATAGCTCCCAAAGCACTTAAGAGGCCTGAAACCTGGGGAGAACCAGCCTTCTGGATGCTGTTACAGCAGGAAATATTCCCATTGCCGCAAGCTCCTCCATCGTTATCGGAAGGGCTACCAAGCGTTTGAGGGCTGGGAATGCGTGCGTTGATCTGGCCTACGTTTCCGTCGGCTGGTGCTGCTGCTGCTAAAGTGAAAAGCAGAGCTAGAACTTCGAGTGTTGCAGAGAAACGCATCTTGAGGAATAAAGATATTCTGAAGTCTTTAGAGAATGACAGGTGTGTAATGGATGTGCGAAAGGAAACGAGTTGTTGAAGTGATAATGGAAGTGATGGCGTGCTTGCTGAAGGTTGAGATGGTGAGGAACCTCTGGTTATTTATTCTTTATGGAATACTTCTGGTAAGGCTATGATCACTGCTTGATTTGAGAAAAATTGTCGATCCGCGTCTTGCTCCAGCCGTGAAATAACTTGATAAGACATATCTTCTTCAAGAGGCTCTTACATGAAAATCCTCATCTATTCCATGAAACATTTCCCATTGAACTCCTGCAAGTCGGCAATCATAAATGTTTAGAGATTGATGGCATCGGACCGACTATGGTTTGGAATTAGCAAGCATTCCACCCCCCTTAACCTCTTCAAGGCGCTCATTCTTCGGCATCGAGACAAGCGAGAAACAGTTACAGTTCTCTAGTTCGCAAAATGTCTAACTATTGCTCTTTGGTTCCGATCTGATGTACACGAGCTACGGACTCACGGAGTAAATTGTCCTGGCTGTGCTGCTTGATCATGCAACGTTTTAATAACTATTCTTGTTTATTGGGAATGTTCACCTCGCCTAAAAACGCATACAGCATAGCACAACCTAAAGTTCAATTGTGTGTTATCTTATCATTATCTTGAAGGATTAAAGCCTACCTTTCACATTATTAGAGCTCTTGGAGTAGTCTGGTTTGCACGTATTCCGTCCGCACATCAAACTAGAATTTCCAGTTTATCGCCACCCATAATTATACACTATCCACCATTTTGGTGGCTCCTCCTCCTCCACCTCCTCGAATTGCTCTTCAGTAAACAAGGGGCGCTTTGGTACAGGAGGCTCGAAGAGGGGGTGGGTCAACAGGCAGGAAGCGGAGGTGGAGAGGAAGAGAGCGACGTATCACATAGCGTTCTCCCGGTGTCATGGCAATGGACATGGAAGCAGGAACCCAAGAAACCAAAGTTCTTTCAGCGTCTGAGTACGCTACATTGCCGTCGTTCCATGGTTTCAGATCATCATTCCTCTTGACTGTCAATGGGGTGTCGTTGATATCAGGTTCCGTCTCCCACATTAGGGTCGGAAGTCTGGTCTTCTCCTTCTTATATGGGTCAGTAATGTCTCGCTCATCCGTCCATATGAATATGGGTGCGCCACCAAAGTTGACCTTTTTCTGCCAGGCACCAGCGCGTGTAGACCTACCATAGATTTTCATCTCTTCCTGTAGTTTTGTTAGGTAGATTGATCTTCTTCGTTATTTCAAATGATGCTTCTTTGATTGAGAAGTGCAAGTGCGTGTTGCGTGACGGAATCTTAAGTTCTGTTGATGACAAGACCGGATCCGTTGAACATTGCGGAGGTTGGACTAATCTCTCACTATATATTATCTATCCGAAGGCGTTAGTCTCTTTGAAATGTACTACAATACATTGTTTGAGAAGTGTTTTTATGCCGAGTGTATGAAAAGCACAAAGAACCCAGTGGCAACGTTGTTCCTTGCTTTTTTGGTCTTATTGTTGTTATTCTTGCATACCTTAGCATCGTCGCCCACGCCAACTTTTTGTTACGGCTACAGGGTGGTCCTGACTCCTTACATCCTCAGCGTTTGGACATTTACTCGTGACAAAGAAACTTCCACCGCCGCATTGTTTTGCAATGCTCCTCTTGTTCCCCCCTTCCAAACAACAAGACCATTTGTAAGCGAACGAATGGATGAAGTGCGCGGTGGACATTGTACAGAAATGGGGTTGAACAGCATTGCTGCAACCGTGCCTGGGCTTTCAATGGAGAATACCGATTTATCAAGTCACTCTTAAGTCATATGAATGCCATGTGACGATATTATGACCTTTTTCACGCCAGAAAAATAATGATCGCGAGGTCCTTGGAGATCCCCAGGTGATTACTGGACTCTGGCAGCTTGCTGGTGGTCATGATCAAGATTTCGATCCTGCGGGACCTACGAAGGCCATGTATGCTCTGTACGCTCACTTGATATATTTCCCAATTGCCAGGCTCTTCCACTTTCTGGTAAAAGGCTTTACGCTATGCATCGAGCAAAAGCTTAGCAAGGGCCAGCTGTATTAGCTACGGCCAAACTCCTGGCAGACAATGCTCATACAGAAGACTGACAAGCTCTCTTGTAACGCCTCCTGGCCTTGGGTCCGAATACCTTCAATAATTCCATCCTACGCTCTAGCCTGCTTTTCGGTCAACTTGACTGAATCCGCGGGCGTCTGCTGGCTCTAGTCTACCGTGGGTGCGTGGCCGCTGCCGTGCACGACCCTGTAGCAGTACGAAAGGAACTGCTTCTAGTACCTCCACTTTCTCAGGCTCCTTCTTAGGCTGGAACCTTCTTACCATTCCCGTAGTCGCAGTATGAAAACGGCGCAGGGCTAGCTGTCATGACTAGATCAACATACATTCTCGTCTGTCGAAACAATGGCTGTAAGCCTCAGGAAGGATCTCGTCAATGGCCTTTAGAATCAAGAACAGCTCTGGCTAGCTGCCGGCATTTTTATGCAGGGAAACAATGCTAGGATCTGCTCCTTGTCAAGGCCTTTAAGACAATGCTTGATACTAGTCCGGTAAGGTCATGGCATAACAACAGACCAGTGGCCACCAAAGCCCTTGACGATGCTAGCTGCAGCTTTGCCATCTTCACTGGCACGAATAGTGGCCTTTACTTGCTGCTAAAAGAATCTCTCTCCTCACAGCTGAATCGCCGATGCATCATTTTGCTTCGTCCTCGGCCTGAACAGGTTCTCGACCCAGCATCACTACAGAATCCCGGAAGAGCCAATTTTTGGCAAAAGATGTCTGCAACTTGCAGGCTCGCCAGAAGGGGGGTCTTCTTATGCTGTGCTGGCTTCTGATAGTGGGCCTTGGAGAGGTGAAGATTTCATGCATGTGGGTTGCGTGCGAGGTCAGCAGGGCACGCCAGAAATTCGATTTCGCCCAAGAGCCGCAACCCAGGAAACGCAAAAAGGGGAGCGCCAAGACTGCGGGGAGGTGGAGCTGCAACAATGCTTGGGTCCTGGAGCCGTTCGGTCTAGAAGAGCTTGACCAACCTCAGAGTTTTAGTGATAGTAAGAAGGAGTGTTATAGACATAGTCCATTGTCTTGAGCTGGATTACTTGTACGTACCTAGGTACCTAGTTTCAAGCTCGTCGTTTGCATAATTGCTATCAGGCTCTTGGAAACAGCCTGAGCATTGCTACTCCGCCAGTAGCGTTTTCTTTCGGAGCGGATAGGTATGAGTTCATCAGCCCGTTGTCTCTCGCCAACTGTTGGAGAGAAAAAGCTGATGGCTGCTTGATGTGCTTCTTCAGATGTGTGAAAAGTTGGCTCTGGAAGAACGGAGGAAAAGAGGAACCGTGAGGAAAAGAATGCAATTGAATCGAGGGCTGTTACGAAGAACAGTTTCCTTCATAACGTAGACACCGGACTTCGATCTCATATAGCTCACGCCACCAATTTGGGAGGATCAAAGATTTTGTTGCATGTCGCACCGAATGACTGGAACATTTGAGATGTTTGGGGTCGTTCCTCATTTGATCTAGCACCGACTTGATGTCGGCCGGCTAATATTTAATCCGGGTCCGCCCTCCTCTTGGAGATTTTCCTCATGATGTTCGGCCTTCCCCACCCCGCTTCCTCTCACAGAAAAAATGACCCAACGAATAAGAGACAGCTTTTTAGATCTAGAGCGTCATCGTCAGCTCCTCGAAGAAAACATCTCCAAACTCCAAGCTTCTCTCCGACACTGGCAAACCTGGGAAGCGGAATACGAAGGTCTGAAAGAAGAGATCTTAGGCGCCAGAGAAAGACCAGATCGCAAGCAGCTCGTTGCTCTAGCACGCGAATATGAGGGAGAACTGGTCAACAGCAAAGAGATCGAAGAGATTTTAGGCTCAGAGACGAGAGATGCAAAACAAGTCGTGAATCTGTTGGATCGACGTATGGATTATGTTGAGCAGAATGTGAAGACTGTGAAGAAGCAACTCGAGGCCGCGGAGAATAAGCTGGCTGCTGCAAGCATCATCAGTACGCCGGAGGTCAGAAATGAGGACGGCCTGCCATTGACGGAGATAATGGAGGAGTTGGATGAGGAGGGGAATGTTATTTCGAGCTCTACCTCGACTGCTGGGAGTGCGAAACCGCAGCTATTAGAGGTGCTAAAAAAGGTTGGCGTTGAACTTCCTGCGACTTCGACAATCTCAGACAACATTCCTCTTGCGTCCGATGCACTACCACTGGTGGAGAGCAGTTCAAGATCCCAGACTAAACCTGCGAAGCAAGCAAAGAGTGTACTGTTTGCTGAGGATACCAAGCCAGGACCCGAGCCTGAGAAATCCAGAACAGCGAAACGTCTAGAAGACATAATGAATATGGCCAAGCAATCCGAAGTCAACCCCTCCGAACCACCTGTCATACCCACCGATGAAACCCCAGAAGACGCGGCTCTTCGCAGAGAGATGCTACAATACGGGATGTCAGAAGTTGGCGCAGTAGTGGCAGAGCTGAATCTTGAAGATGGCAGTGATTGGGAGGACGAAGATTACACAGACGATACCGATGACGAAGATGCATACGGTCGATCAACAGGAAAAGTGGTGGACGATGAGTTACGCCAGCGTATGATTGAGCTTGAGGAACGGTTGGGCGTTAGGATGATGGAGAATGTCGGAAAGAAAGCCAGTGATATAGATGTCGTTCGAGAAGGTATCGGAAGGGTCACCATCAATCGACAAGAGAATGGGATCGACAACGCAGAGAAGGATGGGAATGATTCACCTGCGAAGGCCGATATACCTGCATCTAAGAAGTCTGTGCGGTTTTCAGAAGAACTCGATATTTCCCCCAACCCTGTGCCAGCTCCAAGTCCAATCTCTATTGAGCACAAAATTGCGCCGGTTGGCGACATAATTGAGCGGAGTGCACCTGTGCAGCCATCCCCGGAGCCTCAGAAGAGGCAGTCTCGCTTCAAATCTGCTCGAGCTACTCCAGGCGCCGTCGTTAACGGTCCTCTGTCAACCTCAACAACCCGACAGACCGGCCCATCACTACCTTTGTTTCCTGCGAAATCTTCCACTCCAAAGGCTTTCTCCCATTCCATTCCATTTTCTCCAGCCTTCGATAATCCACAAACTGTACCATCCGGTCCAGAGGGCAAAACTCTTGCACCTCAAGTCGTCGAACGCGATGTTCCTCTCGATACCCCTGTCACCGAACCCGATGATCTAGATTCACAACTGCTGCAGCAAGAGGTCGCTACCGAATATCATCGCATACGTAACCGAATGATCCAACGACAGGGCGGGTTTATGAAGGAAGAGGAGAGTGAGATCGTGCCTTTGACGGAAGAAGAGGGCGGTCCCAGAAAGATGAGCAGGTTCAAGGCTGCGAGGCTGGCGACCCCATAAACATCTATTGGAGGCCGTTGGGCAAGCTACCTCGGAAGTACTTAGCAACAAAAGAGTTCATCCTCTACATCCTCTTATTCCTCTCATTGCGTGTCTGAGTTGTTGACGAACTTCCCTTTTTGGTCTCTATCTCCCTTGCCTATCATGCCATAATCCTGTGGTTATGTATTGGAAGCCCATATGATTACTCGCCATACATTCTCCTCTCTTTCATAGTTCCAAGATCTCATTCTCTCTGTCAAGCACCCTGCAGGAACGCATTTTCTGATAATTGATGTGTTGCAGCACCAATCTGCTCTCACATTACTGCAGTTCCAAGATCAAGCATTAGGGCTCTCTGAGATCGTAGCCTTGCAATTGGTGGCTTCAGATCATTCGTTTCACCCTTAACAACCATATTGGTTCTGGCTTTTCTTGGGACAGAGAAAACTTTCCTTTCAAGCTTATTCATAAGAGCAATAGTCGTGTATTGGATGTAGGCAGTGAGAATTTTCTTTCCCTCTACATTGATGTGGAAACACATCATCAGACGTCGGTACCAATCCTCGTTGATCACGGAAGCTCCATTGTACTCCACTCCTGCTCACAGCATATCCGACCTGAAACTGCATTGTGGCTTTGCAATTGTGGGATAGGAATTTGCTGTAAGATATGAGTTCACGGGACCGTAGATGGTGGTCAGTGCCAGACATCGGGAACAAGGTGTTTCATCAATGAAATAAGGATCTCTGGAAAGTTCAATCAGAGAAAGCGCTTAGCGTTTAGAGAATGATAATGTTGCAGGACAGCCTAAGTGGGGTGAAAAGGGTAAGGGTTAATAGTGATGCCTGCTTTGGATATATGCCTCAGCTTTGCTTAGGTAGGCGAGTGCTACATGGTGGCGGACCATGGGCTTCAGATCATATCCCTGAATGATGGAACAGTCTTTGCATATTGATATACAAGATGTGGACTATTCAAAGCAATGAGCAATGTAGAGTTTCATAATTCCTTCACAATGACGCCCTAGGAGTGTTTACCGTGATGGAAGAATTTGATTCGAGCTTTCCTCAGACCTCTTAATGATTGTCATTTCTGCGCGTCCATATTAGACATTGTTGGGATATTGATCATGGACGAAGGCCAGGATTTCCAATTCACTGGATGTTTTGATTAAGTCGTTCGTTGTGAAAAAGATCAAGAGACTGATATACCACGTGGGTGGAAAAAAACCGCACGATAAACATTGGACTTGCAAATGCAATACACGTTGACAACCAAATCATTGTATTGTATGCAACAGAAAGCATGGCCGCCATCATGGAGAAGTGTGCCAAGCTCTGGGAGACGACCTGCAAGTGGCCTTTCAAGTAAAAATTTTGGCATTTCTGAACGAACGCGAGTTTTCGACGTCGTGAAAGCGTTGAAACTACTCAATGTCAGGTGGTTCAGCATCGTTGGAAGGTTGGAATACTTACTAAATGCAATAGCAGGTAGCAGGAAGCTTATGATAGGGCCAACAAGCTCGGAAGTATTTGCTTTCATCGATTTAGAGACCTGCCACCCTGGGCATAGAGTTGCCAAACAAGGAGACCCAGGACCCGGTGATTCAATGGTTGACGTTGCAGGGGCTGCGATCATATTTCGAAAACCATCGGAAGAAGAATCACATGTGCGAGAATTGTCGATCGAGCTGGTAGTGTCGAAGGCAATGGTCATTTCCTGAACGATGCTTGCACTGGGTGTTCTCGAAAATATTGCAGTGCCGCCCGCCAAAGGAGCTGGCACGGATGTTTTTGTAATCACCGTGGTTGGAGTCGAGGTTGTATTTCCCTCCACGAAATGTTCCCAAACGATGTCGAAGTTAAAACTGATGACTTTTTGGCACCAAGCAGAATTTTCAAGAACCTAAGATACATCAGTGTAATGTTACCGCTTCAAGCAATTGGTGCTTACAGTGGAGTCAGGGAACTGAAGACATATCGAGAGTCCGCTCATCAGCAGCGATTTCTCTGCGATATCGTTCGCTCGTTTTGCTTCCTCATTTGCTATGTTGCTCTGAGCGACTGTGACGACTCCAAAACACAGAGCTGAAGCCAGTCCCGCCACTCCAAGGATTGTATTACACATACTCAAATTGATTTCCAGTCCCCGTGACTAACGCCGCGAGATCTCTCGCGTTTGGGGCTCGTGAGGATCCGGCGCCCACGATCTGGAAGTTACTCCAGAATTCTCAGGACGAGTGACATTCTGTGGTGGATAGTATATTCTGGATCTTGAGGGAGGACTGGGGCTGAATGAGGCATGAACCATTTCGGAGGCTGGATGTGCCTGCCTTGGGCGAGGCAAGGCAGCTGGCTCGGAGTAGCTTGTCGCCATGCTTGCTTTCCAACTGAGAATTTGTATATTCTGCGCAACACCCGACCATGTTGAAGAGAAAGCGTAGGATGGCAACTAAGTGCTTAGGAAAAGAACGTTAATGTTACAATTCCGACCTCGTTTCAACCTCCCAGGACGTGGCTTGCACAGCCTCACGCAAGGCTCTCTCACACAGCAACCAAGTGTTGGTGGTGTACCCGTATTCTGGACATGAGCAATCTGTTTTTTTGGACTGCCAAATGTCCAGTCAAATTAATTCTACGAATGTTAACCTAACATGTTAATCCCCTACAGATACGAAGTTCAGACAATGTCATTCACAATTTCTGCAGGCATCAAATGGTGCTAATCCGGAGAGCAATATTCTCGTCCTCCAATTGCTGGAGTCTATGTTTGAGTGAAGCAACAATTGATTGAAGCTCTCCCAAAAGCACGCCTAGTTGCCGTGATTCAACTTCAGCAGCTATAGCTCTGGCCTCAAAGATTCTTCTTTCTTCAAGTCGTCTCTGGCGGTATATCCGCTGGGAGTTTCTGTTCTGGGTTCGACGGCGCTATCAAACTTTTCATTAGAGCTGTTGGGAGGCCACATCGTTTCTGTGACGGTCTTGAGCACGGCTTACATGAATTCGGTTCACTGTCGGGTCTCTTTCACATGGAATTGAGATTCCTTGGTCATCGGTCAAACTTGACATGACAGTGTCTACCTTAGTCGACCTCTCGCTCTCCATCAAATAACTATTTTGCCGTAGCGCCTCACTGCCTTTAGAGGACCAATCTGAGGCCGGGACAGCGACCATGTCATCATGTGCCTGATAGCTTGTCAGCGAGCTTCCCCGCGAGTGTGTACAATCTAGCAAGTACTTACTGTCCAAGTATAGTAATCCCATTGTGTCACGTCCACATCGTTCTCGAAGCTCAGCAACTCAGAGCTAAAACTCTCATTTGGAGTGGGAGGCAATTGTAAATCGTAGAATTCCATGTCTGCTTAGATAATTGCGCAGAGTTATTTTTTGGTTTGCCATCCTGACAGTAGAAATCTAGTCACTTAAATGATGTCTTCTCTGTTATCTTCAGTAGGCCGTGGTGTGATGACTCAAAGTGCGGGTCTAGATATGATGCTCTCGCAGAGATCTTTCCTAATAAACAAATGTACCAATCAATTCTTCGACACGGCTGGCGATTGGACAAGCAAGACGTATGTAAGCTTTGAGCTAGAACCCTTGTCCAAGCTCCCGTCTCCTGCGACCTCTTACATAATCCAAAATTATCCTTCATTGGTCAAACGGAACAGTGGCTGTTCGGTTACCATTATGGCATTACCCCAATCTGGAAATTGGACTAGCGCCCTAGGAGCCAAGAAGGCAATGTAGTCAACGGTCAAGTTTGGTAGTCAAAGTGTACGGTACGACAAATGGGGCTCGAAATGACTTTCATAGTATGGTCCATTTGCATGGCTGCCAAGTTCCATCAGGTTGGAATCCGGAACAGCTGAGGCCTATCAGACACCCTCCTCGACGCCGTCGAAGACCCCTGAATCCAACAGCGGTGATCCATTCCTCATGGAATGTGAATGGATTAGGTACTAATTCCCCGACACAGAAGCGACTCCATAGATCGAACCGAGACGTCCTTTCATCTGCACGCATGCTTATTCACCCGCGTCTCCCGGGGTCCGGGGGTTCCTGGGGTTTTTCGCTCTCGTTGAAGGACGACCGAGGCCTAGGATCAACGTTCAGCGAAATGTTCAAGCGATGGTTCATTGTCGATAGAGGCAGTGGCTGGCAAGCAAAACAACACTTGTTCTTTGCAGCCTACGCATGGCACGACGGTATGCAACAGAAGAACTGAGTTGACAGAGGAGTCATAGGAGCAAGGTTCAAGATTGGTGTCTCGGGATTGAAAATTGAGAGTGGGAGACCATTCACATACGACTCTTGGATTTCACGTTGATTCGAAACCAGGCAACATATCCGAATTCTACGTCGACAACGGACTCGGAGGGAGGGGCCAAACCGACCGAAGTGAAGGCTTATAATATGCCGGAATGCCGACTTCTGACTCTTCTGGCACACTTGGAATCTTTATAAAAGAGTTCTGCTTCACACCGTTCACTGGGATCTTCTAAGTTTGTGAGTGATTGGAAGTATCAAGAAAGCTGTAGCGAACACATGAACCTAGATTCTAGATAACTATGAACGACCCCACTTAATCTCCAGAAGGTACATTGCAATCATGTACTCAAATAGACACATTGCAAGAGCTGAACAGGGGGAGTTCGTTGCAGACAAGTACAGGTAGTCGCAAGAAAAAGACGTTGGATCGGTTAAAGAGCACTACCAATCAGATGGTACCTAGAAGTAGACAAGTAGGCAAAGAGTACGGAAAAAGTTGTTAACAAAATGGGCAAAAATCTTTTGAAAGCAACCGCAATAAGAAAACTATTGGAGGACTTGGCAGAGCCTGGGTGGATGAGCGACTTGCGTGGTGTCCCGTAAATGGTGCTCGGATTGAATCGCCAGAGATTGGCGTGGCGACGAGCAAGGATCTGGTCGACGACCACAAAAGATGAGAGGGAGACGCGGGGAAATTTGACATTCTCCCCATCAAGGTAGAAACTCTTATCTTGATTGCCAAACACAAACGGAGCAATCCTACGAAATGTTAGTCGGTTGCTTTAAACGAAGAAAGAAAAGGGCTTACTTGAAGATATCGCTATCCTTCTCAGCTGCGGCCTGCATTCTATGATAGATTTCTTTTAACTTCTCGGAATCGATCTTGTCATGGAGGTGGAGAATAGTCTTAATTTCGGTATGCATGTGCTCCTCGAACACTGGTGCCCACGAGTCAATTATGGACCGGAGCCTCTCTCCACTGTAGAGTTCTTTGCGTGTTCCTTCCACGTATTTTCGGAACTCCTCAATGCTGTCATCCAATTGCCGGTGCTGCTCAATGCTGAAGTCGAAGAGACCGGGGATTCCAGCAGCCTTCTCGATCTCTGGGAAGTAGATTCCTTCTTCCATGAGGTGGTGTAGATGAATGAAGGTGTATGTTACCTGGCAATAAGAAAGCAGGTCAGAAGCGTCTTGGGTTCCAGGCTCAACTTTGGTTGCATGTGCGTAAATGGCGTTAAGAGCACGGAACATGGTGTTGTGTGTGTTACTCATATCTCGTGCATTCTTAACACAGTAATGGCTCTCACGCAAATCGGATTTGTTTTTAGCGCCAGTGTTCTTAATGAGATTGAAGGGTCTCTCTGCCCATATTGAAGGTTTCCGTGGGAAAAGCGGACCATGGTTCTCCGTGCTCAGGTAGAGGTCGACAGAGCCCTGGATAGCGGCTTGCCGGGTTTGGTAGGGCTGATCGACCCAAGGCTTGAATCCTAACCGCTCTCTTGCCTTCGTGATGTCATACGTCCGGGTGTAAAGAGCAAACTCGATTTGCTCTTTCTTCATAGTTGAAGGACGTTTCTTACCCCAGCTGGTGGCCCATGCAAAGAATTCGGCAATCATGGCTAGCCACAGAGCAAACCAAGGTGGGAACATCCAGATGCTGCTTAATGGGGTTTTGTCCCCAGCTGCTATCCAATACATTCGAAAGAATGACCAAGGAGGGCACGGCTCATCATCAGTGATATTGAACGCTTCTCCGTCAACTTTAGCAGCATCTGAGTTGACAATCCCATCAAGAAGGGCATGTGCACAAAGGAGCTCTGCTCTAGCCACGTGACCGACATAAACAACGTCCATATCGATGTCGTTATAGCCCATCCAGAATCTGGTTTGGCCATTCTTGTAGACGTCTAGAGTTGGAATGATCATCTGCTCATCTCCATCTCCATACTGAGCAGTAGGCCGAATACAAGCGGTACGGATACCATGCTTGCGGTTTGCCCTGAGGACAAGTTCGTCTCCGAGAGCTTTCGCTACATGATACGGATCGCCTTTTTGGATCACTGCCAGGGTCGGGTGGCTTTCATCTGCATGATCGTAAGAACCGCCAGATCCAGCAATGATTGGAGCAGAAGATGTATATACATAGGCTTTCACGGTGCCCACAGCTGCAGCGGCGACGAGAAGGTTCTGGTTTCCGTCGATGTTGATGGTGAAATACTCAGGGGCATGCTCATGGTCAACTACTTCAGGGTCAGCGCTATTTTATAAGACTTATACTCCACTAGTAAGACGAACGCAATTCGAAACATTGAAGTGCTAATTTGAGAATAATGAGTCGCAGTTTTAATAATACTGACCATATGCATGCGGAGATGCAGTGTTGAATATGACATTCGGTTTGACCTGTGAAACCACATGATCAACATGAGAAGATTTTGTAATGTCGCCTCTAAGGCGATGTTAGTTTGAACTTCGGCCCCTTGTAGGGAGGCTCAACGTCAGAAGGTCGTGGATCAACAAGAGCCAGGTCAAAATTTCCAAAAATGGCCGCAAGGAAAAGTAATCGTGGTGTCACGTACATGTAATATTTCACTCCGCCATATCGGGTTTTGAAAGGAGAGCGACTCATGACCGAGATAGAAGAGCATGAGGAATCAGCAAGTAATTCTCTCACCACGTGGTGACCTAAGAAGCCGCACCCACCAACGCTGTAAATGATCGGCGAATCAGTATTCTGTCCACTGCTTTGGGTACGAAATAAGTGCTCTTGGGGTCGAAATAGTAGGGAACTTTGTAATGATGAAGAAGATGGTCTGAATAGGAGAAGTTCTGGGTCGGCCTCTGGTACACCCCCACTTACACCAAAACGTCGCCAAGTGGCTCTCCAGCGGTGGGAAGTGACATCGTGCAGCTTTCATTCAAATACGATTAGTCCGATTTCCACAGTTGAGGGGTCAGGATTATCTAACCTTCAGAGGAGTCTTTGACAGAGGTATTTGTTGGTATTGAGAGGCTGAATGAGATGGGAACAAGCCTCAGAGATAGAGATGAGAGCGTAGAGAGAAGACGTCCTGTCTTTGAAAATACGGGGCAGGTTTTGATTGAAAAAGAGCATAGCAAAGATTCCTGAAAGATGAAAGACTTTCACACCTCACACTAGGCGAGCATAGTGTTAAGAGGATTGAGGGAAGAGAATATCGCTAAGCAGAGGCAGGAACAGGCACAGTAGCTCAGGCTTAAGCTTCTCCGAATTTGAAAACTGGAAAACCATCCGCACCTATCCTTTGATATATAGACATACTAGCCGAGCAGAAGGATGACAAATATCGAACCGTCAGGACTCGGCATTACTCTATGACCACAGTAGTTAAGCGGGCTTATCAGAAGTCCTGCGAATTGATTGTTCGACGGGAGAAGGCTGACTTCACAATCCATGCGGCATGCCGTGTCAGAAGTAGTGTAACTTCAAACATATTGCCAATATGAGAAGAGTAATTTTTTGGTATAGATCCTTGGATAGGCAAAGTCATGGACTCATCGGAACCGATCTTGCAGTTGCGGCTAAAGCACCGAAAATCTGGTATGCCCATGCTACTGCTCGTATCCACAGGAGCTCCAAGTTCCAAGCTCTTATAGGAGTCTACAATCAATGGTCAGGACTTTAAGGATGGTAGCCGACAAGCCATCAACAACGTGTAGTCGCCATGGCTTGGAGTAATTATAGCATGAGCTTGAATTGGGTCAAAAAGGCAGGTCCGAGAACCTCAACGCTGCGAGCATGCTTTCAATTGTGTGCGTCTCGGTATTCGAATCATCTTGATATGATATGCATATATATTTGATCAAATCGAGCTGGCCTCTGGGAATCCGGTAAGCCATCCACGAATTCTTCGCTGTTGACAAAAGTTAGTCAACGCTATGATACAAGATACTGGAATGTACCCTTACTGCAACGCATTCCACATCACCTCTGTAGAGACAGATTGGCACTACCTGAGTAATTGAGGCGAATGCTCCCGTAAAGTGTTCCAGTGATCGTAACATACTTCGAGGGGACTCCTAGGCTGCCAGGTGGAGCTTTTGATTTGAGATATTTGGGTAGGCCTTGAGTCTGTCTGATGAAACGTTCTTGTTCTGCCACAGATAAGGAGCCAAACAATGTGTCTCCCAGGTTGAAAGGGCAAGTCTTGCCAAAAGACTGTAACACGTCAAGCACATGACAGCTGTCAGATGCCGTCGAGATCCTGCAGTCCACGTCATGGATCTTTCAGGTTGGAAGTCCACCATGATGGGAGCAAAGATTGGCGAAAGATGCTGCAGCTTGTTTGGGTTTTAAAACGTCTGAGAGGGCCAGGAAGGTTTGTATTGCCTCCAACAAACCGTCTCTTGTTCCCGGACCTGCGGGTACGAACTTGTTAACATAGAGAGGGTATTGCAAGATCTGAGCAACGTTCATCAGCATGGCCCTAGCTCTCACCAGTTAATCGTAGGGTGCTATTAGCTGGGGTAGTTGGGCTGGACGAGGACCCGTGCCGGTAGTTGAATACGGCCCTTGAAGATATGTCGTCTGAACTTGTGGTGGATACAGTGGATTGGCGCAGTTTGCTAGGTTCAAGCACTGAATACCAAGCCTAGATATACCTCTTCCTATGAAGCGATCACCAGAGATGGCGTAGCCGGTTGACTACTAATTGGAATATGCGAGACAGTCTTGATATTGGAACACCTCGTCCTGCAATTTTCCGACAGTCCCTCCGCCGGGTACAAAGAATGTACCAGTCCGCCAAATACTTCGAAGATTACCCCGAAGTCAACGCCGGGAACTCTCCTTGACAGACATCACAGGTGGCCCATACACCCGACACCGCCTTGCAGCTAGCCTTCCAACATAATAAATCATCTTTGACAAATACTCGAATTTCGCATCACCAATGGTGTTTCCTCCTTAATTTAGATCGTGCAAAGAGTCAAACTATTGACTTGAGCTTGTAGAGTACCTTGATGTTCGATTTGCTGAAGGCGGGCAGATAAATTCCATGGTATTTGCGTGTTGGAGGGCGGCGCCGGAATTTTCCCTCAAAAGATGTTGATAAACTGGGAAAGCCAAAAATGGCGCTATCTCTGAGGAATGCTGATTACTCAATCCGTATATGCATCTCCCAATTTCTTCATTAAATCAACATCTGGTAACGAGTTACCCGGATAGCATCTCCAAGACCCTATTTCCAGAACATGCCACAAAATCAAGAGCGGATTCTTGAAGCCGTTGACATTTCTAACAGCTGCCAGTCAAAATTCCTTCCGGTGCAGTTGGCCGCCCTGGAGGCGGGACCGGGCGCCTACGTATCAATTTGCAAACATGACTGGATCCCGTGGTGCCTTAGCCGGGACACTTCTTCCTTTCCACCTTTCCACTTCTGCACCATACTTGCACCCAGTTTGATATAACCATCTCGTCAAGACCCTCCGCGGAGTTCTTTGCATTGGCCCGGTCGAGTACATCCCTGGAGTTTTGTCCATCTCCGTTGTGCGTGTGACGAATCACGATGGCCCGATAATCATGCGGCAAACCGTCTCTTGTGTTCCTACTCCACAAATCGTCTTTACTGATGCTTGCTATCCAAGGCAAACGTATAGTGAATGATTGCTTCCTGCCCGTCGAGTTCCTGCATTGTGGACGTGTATCGGATTGAGAAAAGTGAGAAGTACAATAATATCCACTTATAGGCGTTCTCCAAAACGAGGATTCGGTGTTGGCGTTGGGGAGAATACCAGGAGAGCACAATTCAACGACTTGTGAAAGGAAGAGACATCGTTGGGGAAAGATCAATGGTTTGCATTACATTATCAGCTTTTATCCAAATCTGCTCTCCTGATGAATCTCATGACCTTCTGCCCCGTCCCCTCTTTCGGTGGCTCATTGCCTTTGGCCAGTACAGGTTCCGGATGAGCTGGTAGCGCTGAGGCTTCTTGAACAGGTGGCAACGCTGTACCAGTCCTCGAGTTTGGTGTAGAGGGATTGGAAGCCGTGGATGGGATACCTGCTCTAGATCCCCTTGCCTTTTGCGGCAGCGAAGGCTGCCTATGATCTTCTCCTTTACCAAGAAGCTTCTTCGGTAACGAAGGGACAGAGGCCCATGCTTTCTTAACCTCCTCGTCCTCAGCTCTTTCTTTCTGTTCCTCGAGCTGCTTCCGCACAGACGGATGAATGTCTCCTCGCTCCTCGGCCTCTTTCATCCGACGTGTGTTCAACTTGTCTATGGCTTCCTCGGTCAGCTCTTGCTTCATCATGCGTTCGATCACATCCTTCTTGCGTGTTCGCTTGTCGCCGATGCTGATCAGTACACCGCCCAGGATGTTGCAGGTGATGCTGCAACATAGGATAACTGTTGTGAGAGCGAAAGGCCGCTTCTTGTAAGAAATGCCCCACGTGCAAGCGCCAAGGGAGATTTGCAGCATAGAGTGACAGTCGAGCAAGAGGACGACTGCAACGAGAAGTTTTAACGGGAAGGCAAAATGTGTTTCTGTCTCGTGCGGCTTGTAGAAGGTGTGACTTTTGGAGAACTTCCGTTCATGAAATTCGAGTTTCGCTTGTTGGTCTTCAGTCAAGACCGAGTAATCGTAGGACGGCTCTTCAATTGTTCCGCTGCGAGTGACCATTCTCTGGGCGAGTCTATTTGGGATTCTGGGAACAAGTCTTCGAGCCATACTGCGGGGCAATCTCTTAGCAATCAGACTTTCGAGATCGACTTCCGCGGGTTCGATGTCTTCTTTTCGCTGTTCGGGTAAATCGTTGTGGTCCGCAAGGTCAGGAAGACCAAGCCTCTCTCTTTTCTTCCACGATAGGCGGTGATAATGTGCGATGTATATCATGTGGTAGGTATCGACAGCACGGAACGGCGCCAGACCGTCACCGATGATGGCAAAAAGTGCGACCAAAACGTTGTCGACGATATTGATCACGTAGGACTCCCTCGAACCGAGCGAAATCCAACCGATGAGGAAAAGAACCCAAGCAGCACCAAACAACGTTATTAAAGTCGCATAAACCGTTATGAACAATCCAAAAGCTAAAGACCATTAGCGGAAAGACATATCAGCGAATCAAGAGCAACTCACGTCTGCGGACATACTGCCCAAAGCCTTTCATTGCTCGCTTGAATTTTGCTCGTCGAGAATGGAGTTGATGTCTAACCATATCATCCAATTCTGCCTCCTCAGCGGGCGTCCAGCCCTCAAGACCCTCGTAGTCTGGTAAGACAGCATAATCCAGTTTGATTAATCTCGGTGTGGGAGTTTTGGTTTGCGATAGTGGTTCCCCTTCCAAGCTTGCTAGGCGCCTCAGCTTAGCCTTGAGCTTGCCTATTGCACGCTCCTCTCCAGGGCGCTCCGACACTCTATATGTCGGCCGCCGATTTACGAATCTTCCGAGTTGAGGTACGAAGAGGGAGTTTTGGACGTTCGTTAGGGTGGCCAATGTGGCTACTTCTGGGTCTGGAAAGAGTCAGTTCAGTCACCTGAAAAGGGGATAGTGAAGCATACCAACGACGTCCAGCAAGTCCGTGTCCGAATCGTTGGTGTCGAAGTAATCATTTTGTGTGTTGTGGTCCTCGCGGGTGAATAGAGATCGAATTGCAGCGAAGCGACTGGCAGGCACGTTTCCTTGAGATGGTTTTTCAGCAACGCCTTCAGTTACTGGTAAACGCCGTGATCCTTCAGTCGTTGAAGGCCCGCGTCGAATTCGGACACTAGATTGTTGATCCGAGCTTAAAACTGATTTCAGTTTTCGGCCAACTGCCCTGACCGGGTTCTCGTCCTTTGTAAAGGACGATGGAGGAGGTTGTGACATGCCCGGCTGAGCCATTTTGGTTACCGTCTTTGCAATCGACACCAGGAAACACAAGTGAGCCTCAGTCGAATTGGAAGAGAAAGGGAGTATATTTCAGTCAGGGAGGGAAATGCAGGAATGGATCTTGTACATATCATCTCGAATTGGTACCGAGGACCGTGCGCAAATGAAATGCAAGGGTGGTGACCCTGTTTTTGAGGCAAGCCACCTTGTTTTGAGAAGCAAGCCACCTCAGCGTCATTTTGCATATGGGTCTTTGAGCCGCTGAGCAAGGAACCCCAATGAAGTCAGCCACACCTCTCTGCCACCCCCACTATTGATCTGCAGCTTGAAGAGCGCCGACGAACGATTGGGTCTGTCCCACCGATAAGAGTCCTGTCCGAGGAGAGGGTAATGGCGAGACTGTCGATATGTGCAAGGGAAGAAGGTGGGCAATGGAAGAAACTCTGAGCACAGCGATTTGGCTGCTGGAGATCGACCTCTCTCGAAACGAGCAAAACCTTGACTTCAAGAAGGGCAGTACAACTCAACAATCACGGTAATCGAGTATCGGGGCTCAGACAAAAAGCCCTTGGTTCAAAATCCGGCACGGATCTCATAGATTGCCTAACACTGAACTGTTTGCACAAGTATTGCACGAGCCGACGTAGTGGGCATCAGTATCTGACAATTGGAATTTAGAAATAAAATACGCACAAACACATTTCCCCGGCTCGGAAGTTGTAATGAGAGATCACTAAGATGTCTTCACTAGAAACATGCCTCGAAGCAATGTTGGAGTGGCCCTCCACTCAAGGCGCAGTCTTAAACCTACGGACCCTTGGACGTGTTGCTAGCCTTGAGCAACGAGGCCACTTGTATGCCCCGAAGAATTCAGGCAAAGACCCGCGATGCCTTGCATAGCCAGATCAAAGTAGTTGTCGGTGAAAGTAAATGAGGCGAGCGATACTGATGCGTTGTTGCGCCGGGAAGGTGATGTATGATGATCAAGCGGATGTAGCGGATGTTGATAAGTGATCGCTACGTTGGGCATAGTCAGGGGACTTATTAGTCGCGTTCAGAACAACACAATCATTCGTGCGCTACTTGCGTTGATTGCAAATATATAGATACCAAAGTCAGGATATAGGTGGAAGGCGAAACTTCAACAACGCCTAATTACAAAGCTTCAATAATGTAACGTTCAAAATTGTCACGAATACCTTTTGTGAATTGAGACTGGTCGGTCACACGGCGCTACCTCTCCTCTTGTGATTAAGTTCATCTGCTGGCAACCCCCTTAAGTCGACATGAGACTATCGAATGATTGCTGTAGTTGACGATCCTCGACCTTGAGTTGTAATGCACCCCGTGCTTGCTTGTGTCCCATGTGCTCTTTGTTAAATTGTGTCATGCGAACATTCGTTGTGATTCGACACAGGCACGAGCCGCCCCTTTTCCCCACAAAGCCACCTTCCTTCGCTGGCCGTAATCTTAAGGATACCACCGAACGTTGAGCCTGTGCGCGATGCGATTGCCGCCAAAGAAATATACTAGCCGGAAGTCTATATAAACGTCCTCTTGGCAACAACACAGAATGTTGTCGCACTGCTCGTCGCTCTTTAGATCTCTTTAGGATACATAATTCTACTTGCAGGTAGCAGCTATGGTCCATCATGGCTCGCTTTTTTTACGCTCTTTTATTGCGTCTCTCGTTATGATCATGCCCGTCATCGCAACTCCTACTCCAGCCTCTCCAGCATATCAACTCCAGCAGCTTGGATCCAGCAGTAGTTCCGATGATTGGCAGAAATACATTCGTTCTCCCTCGGCGCAAATCATTTATCCCCAGAGTATCGTCGTCAATGGGACTCTGGGTAATGTCACGAATGCTGACGGCCTTCTCACCGGACATGGCAAGACTATCTTGACACGCCCTGCCCCGGAAAATGGCTCCGCCGCCGACAGTTCGATACCCACCATTATCGTCGACTTTGGGCAGAATATCCCTGGATATCTTTCGATTAAGTTCGGAGGTGCTTACAACAGCACTCCTGGTCTACCCGGCATTAGGCTCGCCTTTTCCGAGAGTATCCAGTATGGATATCTAACTGATGTTTCAGATTTCTCTAGGTCTGACAATGTGAGTCCTTCAACTTGCTGTCACAAGCTTCGATTGCTTACTTGCAAATAGGGAGACACAATCACACCAGGAAGTGACCAGGTAAGCAAACCCCGTTTCGCGCTTGAGACTCGGAAGTTGATCACGTGACTGTTAGATTGCCGTTAAGTCGTATCCATATACATGGACTGACATTCATGGCTGCGAGTATAGCGATCAGGTCTGTGCCGACGGTATTCACGGTTTCCGGTACGTGAAGATATACATGGATGCTCTGGACAGCGATGCCCCATACACTTCAAATTACGGCGCAGTGTCCATCGACTCCCTAAGTTTGAACATTTCCGCCTTTTTGGGTACCCCCGATACTTTCACCGGTTGGTTTGAAAGCTCTGATGACAAACTCAACCAATGGTGGTACGATGGAGTTTACACGAATGACCTATGTACTGACGTCCTTGATGCCAATTCAACCGATCCTCGAAATGCTGCAAGTCCAGGGATGCTGGGAAAGCTAGTGATCCTTGATGGAGCCAAGCGTGATCGTTTGCCTTACATAGGTGATCTTGCTGTCTCAGCTCGAACGTCTTATCTCAGCCACGATGTCCCAGAGGCAACCCGAAACGTCCTCGCAGATTTGGCAAACCATCAACGTGCTGATGGCTGGATTCCACCAGCGTCCATGTAAGTCACATGTGAAAAATGTGAGCTTTACGCTAACCCTGCCAGTAATAATTATACCTTACTACTACTTGACTACCCTCTCTGGTGGATAGCTTGTACCTACGATTTATTCATGTACACAGGTGACACTGACTTTGTTGTGACCTACTACCAAACGATGATCAACGTCCTCGATGACTTCTACCCTGCTATTACCGATAACACGACTCAAATGATCACCAAAGGAATCGGAAGTTCAGGAAGCTATGGCGATTATGCCTTCATAAACCGAAGCGGCCCAATCACGTATCTCAACGCGCTGTATGTCATTGCCTTGGACAACGCAGCTTCAATGGCAACATACCTCGGCCACAGGCAAGATGCAGCTCGCTGGTCAGCCCGATCGATGGTTGTCGCTGCTGCTATCAATACCTACAACTTTGACAGCAGCGTTGGAGCATTTTTCGATGGATCCTGTGGAGACACCTATTGTGCAACACATGCCCAAGACGGCAACAGTCTGAGCATTCTCAGCGGGGCTGCAAATGTGACTCGCGCTACTTCAGCTCTAGCATACCTCGCTGCGCATAATGCACGATTCTACGGCAACGCGTTCTATGACAATGACGTTGTTGCAGGCGGATACTCACAACGTGTCTACACATTCATTTCCTATTTCGAGATAGAGGCTCGCTTCAAGACCGGACTGGCCGACAGCGCGCTGGAAGAGATCAGGCGTCTTTACGGATGGATGGAGGCCAACGATCCTGGAATCACAATGTGGGAAGGAATCGGCCAAGGAGGCCAACCGTACGAGGGAGCTTTTACCTCTCTGGCTCACGGATGGGGAACAGGCGTTGTGCCAGCTCTTACGAATTACGTCCTCGGTGTTATGCCTCAAGGTCCTGGTTTCAGCATATTCAGCGTCAAACCCATCCCTGGTGATGTACAATGGGCGAAAGGTGTCGTCCCGACACCTCATGGTCCTATTTATGTCGCTTGGGATAGTAACCAGGCCGTTGGGCTGTTTTACTTGAGCGTAAGCGCACCGACTGGGACGAAGGGCGCGGTAAGCGTGCCTGTGGGTAATTCGAGCGTCCCGGTCTACGTGGACAATGAGTTAGCTTGGGAGAATAATGGGCACGCATATGCCGCTACATATGAGAATTATGCAGATGCTGGGTACGTCAGTGTGCAGGTCGAAGGAGGCGACCATGTAATCACGGCTGGGTATAGTATCTAGTCGGCGATTGTGATCGGAAATCCGGGATGCTGAATATGACAGCTGTCGTAGTGAATGGGTGGATTCGTGTACTAAATGAGACGATCACCTGAACAATAGATTAAATGACTAGATCTTGCGGAGTGAGTGAGCAAAGTTCATCATCGGTATATTGCAACGCTCGGGATATTTGCAACGTTCGGGATATTTGCAACGCTAAATTTTCGTTCAAGGCTGTTCATTTTGGCAAACGAGTCAGCCACCCAAAGTTTGCCACAGCGAGTGATGCGGCCCGTACAAATCATCTTTTCCTACTTTCTACCTAAAGCTCCAAAGCCTTTCCAGCCAAGTTCTCCTCGGGTCACGTGCAGCAGATGTCCTCATTGATCCCCAATACAGGTTCGCAGGATCATATAGAAACTCAATAGAGTTCTCACCCATAGCTAGTTAGAAGCGATTTCGTCATTTAGCTATGGCCACGGCTTACGCCTTACGACTTTGAAAGTCCTATATGAGAGCCTGGACAAGCTTCGTGTATGATCGATCGTATGATGTTTCTTTCCACGGTTGAAGTCTAACATAAAGTGGTGCTGGAAAATGGATGGCTTGCTTTAGCAGTTTGCTTGCGGTAAGATTAGCTTTAAACTTTGTTAGTTGAGTGCTGAAGCTCAGTTTGGAATGCTTGGCTCTCCAGGTCTAGGAGATATCGGACAGGGAATTAGACGGAGTTAAGCGGAGTGAATGAGCTCCAAGCCAGACGGTCTTCATTATCGAACAACTTATAAGTGAGTGAAACTGCATTTCGAGAAGTAAGAAAGCGAGCATCATCTACAAACGCACCAGAAATTTTCTACTAAACCTCAAGATGTCTGCAAATAAATCAATCGTTTTGATCACAGGTTCGTCAATCCATCTCTTACCTCCCCCTCCTTACATCCATTACCTCGTCACTACTTTCGTCCAAACCTTACACGAATAATCCATTAACCACAAACACAGGCGGGAACTCGGGCATCGGCTTCAACACCGCCCAAGCTCTTTCCAAGAGCCCAAACTACCACGTGATAATCGGCTGTCGCTCCGCCGAGAAAGGTCAAAAAGCGCTCTCCGACCTGCAGTCTTCATCGCCCGTCTCTCCGCTCTCCATGGTCCAGCTGGACGTCACAGACACTGCATCCATCACCGCAGCTGCTGCCAAAATCAAGGAAGAATTCGGTAGACTAGATGTCCTGATCAACAATGCAGGCATAATATCTCGCTCCCCAAACCTACTGGAACAGTTACGCGCCACGTTCGAGACGAACACCTTCGGTCCCGCGGTGGTGACGGAGGCATTCCGGCCGCTGTTGGAGAAGAGCGGGAATGCGAGACTCATCTATGTCAGCTCGGGTCTGGGCTCTATCGCCTGGAGAGCGGACCCGGGGAATATGTATTATAAATTACCTGCTGCGCCTTATCGGATGAGTAAAGCTGCGCTGGATATGTTGACGGTGTGCCATTACGCGGAGCTCAAGGATAAGGGCGTTAAAGTCTGGGCGTTTGATCCAGGGTATGTGGTTACGAATTTGAGCGGGACGGGTGAGAAAGGGGTGGAGGAACGGAAGAGGAATGGAGCGGGGGATGCGGGGGTTAGTGCGGAGGCTTTGAAGGGGATCGTGGAGGGGAAGAGAGATGGGGAGGTTGGCTGTCATGTTGACAAAGACGGGGTTGTTCCTTGGTAATGGAGTTGGCGTTTATTTCTCTAGAAAGATCCAAGGTATGCTCGGCTAGGTCATGGATTGCTCTTCCGGAGAAATCTAAAAGAGATACTCGAGAGGTAGATTGTGAAGACTCACAATTCTGAACTGTCACGAAGAACGTATACTACAAATGCTAATGACTAGTACATGCACAACATTATGAGATGGGAAAAGCCGACAGATTTGATTTGAGTATTACACACTTGGTTTTCCGACCCTCAGAGGTTCGAAATCACGCAGCAGCCTCTCCAACGAGTTCAAGATACTGCTTTACAGCAGACTTGACCTGCTCCTCATAGCTGGCAAACTTGAATCCAAAGACCTTCTCCGTTCTCGAAGCATCCACCTTAGTTCTCTTTGTTGCAGCCGTTCCATTGTTGGGAAGAACGCCTTTCTTGACCGCCTCAGGGAAGTTCTTGTTGACAATGGCGATGGCTTCCTCCCATCTAGTACCGCGCTCTCCCTCCGAAACCGCCAGAAAGCTTTGGTTGCCATCGATCTTTGGGTTCAAAGCATCAACGTGCAAACGCGCAACATCAGCCACGTGGACACTGGTCGAAGGCACTGCTCCCCATCCACTATCGCCACCAAGAACCTGCGCCATAGCCGCAGAGACGGTTCCATCAGAGATCAGCTTGGGATCTGTGATCATCTCGTTGTCGCCCACAACGAAGGAAGGCATGATGTTGATGATATCCCATTCTGGTTTCTTCTCCGCGACGAAGTCTTTAGTAGCGACAAGAGCGCGGACTTTACTTGCCGAGTAGGCTTCGAAAACGTGCGAGTAAGGACCAGCGGGGAATGGGATTTGATATGTGTCATCGTAGACGGTATCAACTTCCTTGGCGATGAACTCTTCCCATGGAATGATGGCGACTTCAGAAGACGTAATGACAATGCGTTTGATTCCATGTGTCTTGTACGCCGATTCGAGAATGCCTGCGGTACCCTTGAGGGCAGGCTGGATCAAATGCGTCTCGTATTGATCGGGAGTGAAGCCTTCACCCTTTATGACTGGTGAAGCCACATGGATAACATATTTCACACCCTTGACAGCCTCGTCGTAGGCACTATCTGCAAGAATGTCGGGGACAATGACGAAGCTGAGACGGGAGCCAGGGTTTATGGCCTTGACTGTGGGAGTTGCAAGGACGGCATCAGCCTTGGATTGAGAGCGTACGGCCGCTCTGACAGAATATCCAGCTTTGAGGGCTGTATGAATGGTCTTGATACCAATAAGGCCAGTGCCGCCGGTAATCAAAACGAGTTCACCTGCCATTTTGGATATTTCAGAAGATAGTTGAGAGTTCTTTGGAGGGGGTTATTGTGTCGAGAAGACGAGACGATCAAGACTTTGAGTGATTAAGATGGATCGAAGTATCTGACTGAGATCTTTGAATTGTTGCTTGTTTTGGGGCAGGATAAGGCTGAGTGACTTCAGATTGAAAGAGATAATGATGAACTGGTAGAGGGAACTTGGCAGAGATTCACTTAGACTTATATACCAGAAGCATACCTTCCTTCAATGTCAGTTCAGTTTTCAATTCACGAATTATGCCATCGAACAACAGAATGATGACCGAACAATGCCATCAACATCGTCGCCGTGCTAACTGGAAGCATCGTTTATTGCCGGATTTGGAGATTGGCTAATAGCTACAGCCTTGCGGCCGGCAGACAGAATGCTGACATATGGTGGCTGAGAGTAGTGAAAGCGATGTTCATCTGGGTTGACTGGGTGCAATGTGCTTACCAAGCGGTGGATGGAAGAATCGGTGGCTCGAAATACCGGATTTGGAGAAAGCAGGCCTCTCTGCAGGTTGGGCTTGGCTTAGGAAGCGGGAACACTGGAACATTCTTTTACCACCGAAGAGCATGGTGCAAGCCTCACGCATGCGGTTTAACGAGAAGACTTGTGTTTTCAAAGTCGAGGAGTACAAGCTGTTTTACAAATGATATGCGGTATTCTTGATAGGAGGTTGTACCTCTAAATTGAGCGAAAAAATTAAAAAGTTCTACAGTACTGTAACGACTTTTAAAGGCATGACTCTCTACGAGATCAGCTGCTACCTCAGGCTCTCATTTCCGCCTCAGGCTCATTAATCCATTTTGCCCACTGAAATCTGTGAGTTTTGATTTTAAAACTTTTTATATATTATATTTTACGGCTTTGGAAACCAACAAGGTGCATTGAAAGAACCGCCAAATATGGCGCGGTAGCGTGGATCGCTTACGTAAGTAAAAGAGCGGCGCGGGCTGGCTTTCGCGTCCCAAATCTCCGAAATTTGAGGAAGCTCAGCAGAAAGTATTGACAGCGTTTGGTATCTCCGTTGCGACAATGGGCTGGTTCTGGGGCTCGGAAAACGATGGCAATAAGTCTCAAGATCCTCTACGAGATCTCGATCCGAGTCTGCGAGATTTCCTAGCAAAGGAATCGCCCGTAAAATACAACGCTTCGAATCCTCCCTCAGGGTCACCAGCTCCAGATACACCTCAATCAGCTCCAAGGCAAGCTCCAGATAGTAGGGCCTCGGATTCTGCGCCCAAATCCGACGCACCCAAAGAGGCTAAACTCCCACCAGAAAGTCTCTTTCAAGATGGTCGATATGCAGATTTATGGAAGACATACCAATCGCAAGCGGAAACAGAGGCTGCTGGCAAGTCGGATCAGGAGAAGATCAATGATGTCCTGGAGGGGTATAAATACAGAAAGGCAGAGATAGGGAGAGCCGCGTTGGAAAATTGTGCTTTGGAACAATGGGATGTCAATGAATGTTTTCGCTCAGTGTCTTGGTCGAGGACACTGAACCTTTGCAGGGCGGAGAACAAGAAATTCGAGAGATGCTATCTCATGCAATCGGTATGAGTTATAGCCAGTCTTTCAGTCAGCCTGCAGTTTGCTAAATGCCTGCTGGACAGAAATTCCTCAAAGCCCTGGGCTACCTATCAACACTCGATCGCCCGCAGGAAGTCGACGAGCAAATTCAAATGCATGCAGACTCTTTGTACCATCAAATGCTGGAACAAGAAAAGGCCATCGAAGAAGCCAAAGCAGAAGGCCGACCGATACCCGCTTTCCCGCCTCTTTTGTCAGCGAGAGTTTCGAAAGCTACCGCGAACGCAATACCGGAAGCAGAACCCAATCACGTCCAAGTATACGATATGCCACCTAAAGTGCAAGAAGCGTTCAAGAAGAGGCTTGAGGGCCTGAGTGACGATCAACGAATATTGGAAGAGCGGGCAATAAAGGCAGAGATTCAAGCTGGTGAGCAAGTGGCAGGACACCTGTCGACCATTTATGACAAGCAAGAAGCGGAGCGGAAGAGGCGAAAAGAGGAGGGCAAGGAGACAATTGCGGATAAAGTCACATCGATATTCAAATGGCAGTGAGGAAGCCGAGACACCACTTTTGAGCATTGGGATACCCAGACTATCTTTTGAGGTTCACCCAAAAGCCTTGCTGCACTTTGTATTTGTAGGGAAGGAAACACAAAATCTCAGCCAACCAATTACAGCCGCAGCCCTGCCAAAAGGTGCATAAGCGTTGACCTCGAATTTGGAAGTCCGCGAGGCTGACGCACCCCAATTCCCATATTGTCAGTAAGAGAGCAGATAAAGGGTCTTCGAATCAGGTACGGTCACCACTGCGAATACCACCGACGAGCATGACTACACCGCTTGAGGCATCGGCCTCTCCCGGTTTCTCGAACTTCAAGTACGAACCCCTCGATCTCTCCTCGAAGCGACCTTCCATTCGACTTGCAATTCTGCAACCTGGCACAACAAATTCAACGGTCAGAGTGACTCTTGCCCATGCTGCTTTTGCAGATCGGCCCCGCTACGAGGCATTGTCCTATACATGGGGTGCACCAAATGAAGTCAAAGGAATCGAGGTGGGTGACCCGGAGAGCGTAGAGAAGACTGAAACCAGCGGCTGCTGCTGACCGGTGTGAAAGCTCAATGGTATACGAGTCGATGTAAGACAGAATCTCTGGGCTGCACTGGCTCACTTGAGGGGGGTATTCGAGAACCGAGAACACTGTGGGTGGATGCCATATGTATCGACCAGTCGCATATGAAAGAGCGCAATCATCAGGTCAAGCTCATGGCACATATATTCTCTCGAGCGCAAGAGGTTTTGATTTGGCTTGGGACTCTGAATAACAGAATCCCTAAGTGGCCAGACGCCCGCACAAAGGACCCCATCGCCCCACAGATCGAACAACTTTGTGGCCAGCCGTACTGGAACCGCCTTTGGATTGTCCAAGAGATCGGAGGTGAGCAATTAACCTTTGATTGCCGAGAAGAAAATTGTGAGAAATTGTTGATCTCTTCAAAGCTGCGACAAAACTGCGAGTTCATTGGGCGGTATCGCCAACGGGACCTCCTCAAGCCCAGCCGTGGGAAAAGTTTGTTGAAGACCTTCGTCGGTCTTCCATGGGCGTTAATATGGGTAAGGCTTATTCCCATCCCCACTTACAATTTGTTCGTGGGTACGAGAACACCTAGAAGCTCCCTCAGGAAGAGCCTTGCAAAGAAAGGAGTCATTATTGTCCACGAAAAAGCTTTTGGGCTTCTGATTTTTACAGTGATACAAATGCATGGTGCTAAACGTTTGCAGCATTGAAGCTTGCCGACCAGCGAGACGGCCGACACGGCGACAATTTCCTTCTTGCAAATCTCATGGAAACATGCCAGGACTCTCTCTGTGAAGAAACACGCGACAAGATATACGGATTCGTTGGTATTGCACACGATTGCCAGGACGACAGCCTGCCCGTTGACTACTCGAAGTCCCTTTTTGCTATCTACGAGGATGTGATACGACATCAGTACCACTGGACTAAACAAAATCCAGACATGCTGACGAAAAGTAAGAGGGCAATCATGCACTTCAGCCAGGTGGTCCAGAAGGTTCTTGGAGGCCCAATTCAGATGCAACAGGACTTGCTAATCACCCATCCGGGAAGGAAGACTACCTTTCCAGTTGCGCCCTCACAAGACATTGCACTCAACTTCAACCAGTTTCAGCTATCGAACATCGATTCCGGTGCAGTTTCTATATCGTCAGCTGCTGGAGATATCACTGAGAATTTCGAACTGTTCAAGATTACGGGTATGAACTCGGGCTCAATATCAATCATCGGTCCGGCCTACCGTGAGATTATCGGTGATCCCAATGCATCTAAGATCTGGAAATCGACGCTTCCAAATTGTAAAACGAATTTAGAGGATCTAAGGAGAAAGAACGAAGGCTTCATGCAAACTCTGCTCGAGTTAAACTCCCGAGATCTGGCAAAAGTATGCTCAATCGAGACAGGGTTCGAGTGGTCACCCTTTCAAGATCTCTCAGGCCCAGATATAGGGACTTCTCCAAGTCGCCGAATCACGTTACGAGTATTTCAGCTCGCTCGCGACTTTAACACTACGGGCCTGAAACTCCGCGGCGAACCACGGTTGTTCCTCACCCGGTATGGGGTGATGGGACTCATGCCGCCCACGATTCGCAGTGGAGATTTGGTATTCCAATTTTGGAAGTCTGACACTGTAATATTCGTACGAACGCACGACCATTTATGGAAGATAATTGGTAGAGGTGTAGTTGCCAACAAAACCCACTCAGAGAAGTCAAAATTTGAGATTCCTCTTGAAGAGGGTTTCAGTTGGGCGGGTGAAGATGACTTGTTTGTGGACATTCGTACTTTGCAACAGCTCACGCAATAGCAGCATTTCTAGCCCAGGGACTTCACTCGAAAGGGAGCCCTACTGAACCGAGATATCTTATTGGCAGTCTCTTTCTGGTACAGTCGATCATCACTAGAAGCATTCCACATTACTTGCAAACCTTTGGACGAATGGATTCTGGAGATAGCCCCAATTATATGAGCATTTCGACATGAAGATATATATCCGTAGAATAAATGTTCAAGCGCTTAGATTCCTGACTCTTCAATCGCTTTTACACTAACGTCCGTCGGAAAGGTATGTATGCCTGTGACTTTCTTCACTTCCCCAGAAGTCGCCTTACAAGTTTGATCCTCCTGCTCGATCTTGGTATACGCTTGAGCTGTCTTTCTACAATTCCACAGAAGACATACTGATATTTGCTCGTCAATTACGGGAGATCAGCATCCTGTTTTCGTCCAATAAAACTGTCGTTCACTGTCCAAATCGCTCTTGCCATGCGTCCGCAGATTCGGAGATTGTTAAGCTGCTTATAGTGTTGATAGGACAATGTGAACGTCGTGATTACCACTTCGGAACGGAGCTTCTCATAAATTCTCAATTGACCTTACCGTACTTTTTATTTGAATGTTTCCATTTTTCCATTTTTCACGTGCCATTGATAATTCGATGGCCCGCTTATGTTCGCAACCTCACTCGCCAAAATGAAAGCGATGTTTCACTCTTAAACTTCCAAAGATTTATATGGTTATTCAACAACACCTAAAGAGCCACTTCTTTGTTGCTTTCATTGCGCCCCATTGTCTGCTCGCGGCAGAATGAACGTCCCTATAGCAGCAAACGTACTCGGGACCATTGGCGCTATTTGTTGGTCAGTCCAGGTGATGTACCCCATGCTGTTTCCTGGCAGCTGTGAACAGTAACATATAGTTTTATCTGTGCCCAATGTACACGAATGAGACACTGACTGTTTCAAAGCTCATACCGCAAATCATAATCAACTACAGACGACACAATACCATTGGACTGCAACGCTCCATGATGCTCCTGTGGGCATGTGCGGGCGTTCCTCTTGGAGCATACAACATCTCATCAAACTTCAACATTGCCTTGCGGATACAGCCTCAGATTCTCACCTTGCTGAGTTTAATCACTTGGGGACAGTGTTTCCATTACGCCGATGTGAGCTCTCCTCTCAATTGTTCACGTGGTTACAATGGGGAGGCTAGAAGGAATGTAGAAAGCTAATTTAAGGAAGAAATGGGGTACTTTGAAATGTACACTCGTGGTGATTGGGATTGTAGCTTGTTTCGGTGGCGTGGAGATGGGCTTGACATTTGCCTTGAAGGTATTTTTTCCTAGTTCCAGCACTTTTTGTTGTCTCTTTTCACTTCACTAACAAATGCATCAGGAAGCCATCAAGCAAGATCGACATTGGCCTGTCACACTTATGGGAGTCATCTCCACCGTTCTACTCTCCGCTGGTGTCTTGAGGCATTATTGGGACATTTACGTTCATCGAACGGTTCGAGGAATCTCATTCATCTTCGTTGCAATAGACGCTGCCGGTGATGTGTTCTCATTAATATCAGTCTGTAAGTTTGGTTCATTCTTTATCAATACTTGAATGTCTTACTTGCTGATGAACCATAGTCTTCCAACCGAAGCTTGATATTCTCGGGATGGTCATTTATGCCACAGAGTTTGTGCTCTGGTGTGGCGTCTTTGCTTGTGGTGGATACTTTAATCTCATTCCCTGGATAAAGAAGAAAATGAGCGCAAGAGCTGAACGGAGAAGTGAGGTCATAGAAGGTCACCAAATGACGGTCGAGATGGACAGAGATTCTGAAGGTATGTCACATGATGTCGAGCTGCATCAAATACCGTCTTCGACATCTGTCTTCAGGACTCCAAGTTCGGCTGCAAGCTTAAGCGTGGCCGAGGCAGAAGAAATAGGAAGTGGATGAGACTCGCCTACTTTGGGAAACTGTGTGAAGTAGACCAATGTATGTCAGCGCAACTACCACTCTCTCTGTCCTTCTTCTACATCAACTACCTATTCTCTCACAAGTCATACCGGCGAAAAACTCGGGATGAGAGTCAGCACTCTACGTCTTAACAACACATCGAAAGAGTTACACTCTGATTGCCCAGTCATATTCTCGGTCCTCGGACTATAACTTATGCTCTGTCTCCCAACGTCTCGATCTCTCCCTCTCTCTTGGCATCGAACATTTGATGCTTCTTGTACTTAACATACGTTCGTCACAATGATAGTATTTCGGACAAGACCTTGATGAGATTCGCCTAGAACCTTTACACTCGGCATCTGCCTGCATGACTGGTACTGTACAAGTATCTCGGCATCTTATGTATTTGTAATGGAGAAGCTCACCAACGTGATCGCTGCTCTACACGTAAGCTAATTTCTATCTACATCACCACCTCGCAATATTAAGACTTTGTTAGAATCTTTCTACTGTGGTTCGATTGCGATTGATATTTCGGATTGCGAAACAAGCCAAGTCCACTTGGTTGAGACTCACCCCCACTTTTAGTATGTGGCGCACGATCCCTTCATTATAGCTCAGGCAAGATGGCAGTAACATAGAACACTCACGTTAGGGGGTTTTTCGACTTGCTTGACCTAACCTCTGCAACCACTCAAGCACTGAGGTGTTTTCTCTCGGAAGGTGCTGAATCACGATTCACGTGATGACGGAATCCCTCCTTTTTGACATAGTCGACGATGACTATGTCTATGTGTCCGAGATCTATGGAGGGTCAAGACTGCTCAAGAGCGCAACTGCTACTGATTGTACGTCGCGGGTAGTCTAGCTCTGAAGAAGTTGCTAACAATTTAAGCGTCAGGGGTAGCCTCCCTTAACTCACATAATACTTACCTCTCATTCGTGTCAGAGTACGTCGAATCCATTAGCGGGATGTTGCGACCCATCAGTCTGAAAATCCACGATAACCCAGAGTTGAACTTTGAAGAGTTCATAGCCCACGAAACTCTGACCAAGTTCCTTAAGACGAGAAAGGGATGGAAGATCACCCCTTCTGCCTACGGGCTAAAAACCGCGTTCATTGCTGTCTATGACAGCGGCAAAGAAGGCTCTGTCGTGAGTTATAACGCTGTTTACGGTAATAGGCCCTCAATCCAAAGCCACAGCATGGTCTGATAAAAATCCAGACGCGATGAAAGGAATCGGACATTCGTCCGGTCACAATCTGATCGCAATTTGTTCCGTAGCAGCAGCTCTCGCAGCTGGTGCAGCCATGACTAAGTACTGTCTCCCCGGAAAGGTCATTCTCTTTGGGACGCCCGCTGAAGAAGGGGGTGGTGGCAAAATCAAGCTGCTCGACGCCGGCGCTTATTCCGACTACAAAGTCGACATCAACCTCATCTCTCATGCAGGTAATGTCCTCGATACGGCACTCAGTACCTCCAATGCATACGAGAGTTTCAAAGTCGAGTATTTTGGTAAAGAAGCACATGCTGCTGCAAATCCTTGGACGGGGATCAACGCCCTCGATGGGTTGATCACGGCATATAATGCGCTCAGTGTGTTGAGACAACAGACTATGCCAGGGGATGTTATCCAAGGACACATCACGGATGGCGGTGCTGCGCCGAATATCATTCATGCTTATGCAGCTGGTATCTTCGTGGTGCGAGCAAAATCAAAGAAGAGGTTGGCGGTGTTGAAGAAAAAGGTTGATAAGTGTTTTGTTGCTGGCGCAGAGGCGACAGGTGCGAGTCTGAAAATGACGCCCGTGATGGGCTACGATGACATTGTTCCAAATAGAGTTTTGGGAAAACTTTGCAGAAAGGCTTTCAATGATCTTGGCGGGGACATAATGCCGCCGGAGTTGGACATCATTTATGGTGCTACGCAAGCAAGTTCTGACGAGGGAAATGTAAGCTATGCAATGCCCAGTATTAGTCTAGGCTTTAAAATTGAGAGCGAGGAGGGACTGCACAACCCTGGCTTTGTAAAAGCTGCGAGAACGATAGAGGCGCATAGAGCAGCGTTGAGAGCTGCGCAAGCGTTGGCCGTCACTGGCCTGGAGATCTTGACAGATGAGGAGCTGCTGAAAGCTGCGAAGAGGGAGTTTGATGAGATGCTCGAAAACGAGAGTTTGGAAGTTTAATTTATTAGTATACAGGAAGAAACTTTTATATCTCGTCTCTGCAGCGAGTAGCGGCCAGGATCCATAGTATTCAATGGGAACAAAGAAATTGGCTCTGTGTTATCAGATCAACTTCGCGATGCATTGACTCATTGTTCAACGGGCCTATCATATCTCAGAATCTTCGCACTTGCTCATCGGGAGGACATGATATATGTAGCATCTGGCAAGTATATCAAATAAGTATATTGAAGACACAAGTCGCCGGAGTTGAGATCGAGGGGAGCCTGTGCACGTGATCTCAACCCAACCCCAGTTTTGCCGATCCTTGGCAGTTGTGGGGCAGAGCTTTGACTTAAATCGACGACGTGAACCGCGTTCGCGTTGGTGATTAAAGTGGTTTTCCATGCACTTTCCTGCCTACACCACGACAACGATCCGTTCACGAAACTCGACTCCCTTACCCTCCACCTCGAACTCAATTAGAAACTAGAAGAAGTGATGGGGTAATGCTTCACAATATCCTCGATGAATACCTGTCAAAGCAATAGTCCTCGTCGCAGCCATGATGGTGCAGTCGGCGCCAGTCTCGAGGACAGTACCAACCGCAAGACCACCAACACCTCCTCGAGAGTCAAACGCAAACTCAAAGCCTCCGAATCTATTCAGTCGCCTGTTCACCAGAACTGCTGACTCGCAAGCTGATATCACACCGACTTCCTCCAGCGAACTGCCGAATCAAGCTGAACAATCTCGAAAAAAAGTTGCGTGGGACGATAGCAACGACACACTAGAAGCGTCTGCTCAACCTACCTCGCCTGAACGACGGCCCATCAAGTCGATATTAAAGCCATATAATGGTAAATCGATCAATCTAGGGCCTACGAAGTTATCACCTCCACATACTTACGCAAACCTCGCTGCAATGCTCGAATCAGTGGCTCAGCAATTGGCGGGATCTGATAGAGACTCAAAGCTAGATGCATACACAACACTCTCTGGCGTACTGAAAGCTTCTGAGAATGTGCCAGATGTGCGTGCATTGAAGGAGAAGATGGTCCTGCTTCTCGCTTTCATCAAACGAGATTTGACGGAGAAGACTTCCACTGGAGCTCTCGATACAACTCTTGCTGTCAATGCCCTTATACTATTATCAATTTTCCTCCACAGATCCGTGATTGCGGACAGTATCACCACGGATTTTAGTAGCTATCTTGTCGATCATGCAATCAAGACCTTCCAGGATGGCTCGATGTCAAAGGACGTTGCCAAACACCTGATGCTCGTGCTCGCCGAGCAGAAATTCTCTCACAAGGTTATGACTGGAGACCGAGTCTCTAAAGTAGTTGCCTCTCTGCACGATATCGAAAACTACGTGAAAGGTAAGAGCATTGTGATGGGTCGAATCAGCATATATCGGAATTTACTCCGACAGTCGAAGGCACACATGATGATCAATACCGATTGGATGCCTGACTTGTTTGGAGACTTGTTCAGCACTGTCAAGGACACAAAAACAGCTGCCATATCCTTTGGCTTTGAGGCTGCTTTGACGTATGGAACGGATAGCAAGGCCTCCCGCGTCTTCATGGAATTATTCTCTGCAGACCTGGACGACAATGGTGTGAAATTTGGAAAATATTACATTGGCCGCTTGGAGGCAATGATTGAGAGCAAACACGACATGGCAAGCGTGCCCCAGATCTGGAGCATTGTGATACTCTTTCTTCGCTCCAAATCTCGCCAATTCGAGCAGTGGGCATTCATGAATCCATGGCTTGGTATTGTCCAGCAATGCTTTAACTGCAGCGATCAGCAAACGAAGCTTGAGGCAAATCTTGCGTGGAATCGTTTAGTGTATGCTATTCAACCAGACGAGAAAACACCGCCTCAGATGATCAAACTCCTGTATCAGCCTCTCGACAAACAACTCAAGCGAAAGAGCAAAGGGAAAAAGACGGCACTCGGCAGCCTTTGCAACTTACTCTACTATGCACTCAAGCCTACTTCAAACTCTGTACAGCTTGACCTATATTGGGATCGGTATATCGTGGAGGCTATAGGTAAAGCACTAAATCCACCAATCATTCCCGAATCGACCCTTGAATTGGTCAGGCAAGATTCCAAGGATGCCTGTCGTATACTCGCGGGTCTATTTGATTCTACTACCCCCAGAAAATGGTCCGAAACTCGGGCAGTGGAAGCATTTGGAAAGGAAACACTCATGGACGCTACCGAGCTTCCATCACTAGATTCTAAATGGCTTCGCAGAAGTGCCAGTCGGGTCTTTCCAATAATAGGCCCTCTTTTGGAGAAACTCTACTGGGACCTCGCCGAGGACAATGAGGCCATCACAACCCTTTGGAAGGCCTACGTTACCTCTATCGCTTCACCTGCGATAATGGAGGTCAAGGTATCTAATGAAACGATGTCTTGTGTCGCTTGCATCTTCGGTCTTTTGTACAAGATCTGGCAGATCGGACCCAAATCTTTGCGACTCTTCCCACCTTTTGAAGGCACCTTATCCGCCGATTTCCTCTTGAGTTTTGAGACCATCACCTCAACCACAATCAGGAGTCTCGGGCTGCTGCCATTCACAGAGAAGCTTTTGTCCGTAGGACACAAAGATGAATTTGTTGTCATAGCCACACCCTCGCATCAACCGAAAATGGCACGAGGGGAGCCCAGGTGCCCGCTACATCACTTCATGGTGCTTTTGACAACCGTCTCTCCCGATTTAGAGTACGACAGAAATTTCTCGCGGCTGGTGCAACGAACTTTAGAGCCTTTCCTTGACGCCCGACCCTCGAAACGGGCCAAGGTAGAGCTCATTCTAGACCTTTTGGGATTACTTCCACCCACAAGCAACGAACCTTGCAGGATGATTTGGTCTGTCTTAGCAGATATTGCAACATCTGTCACGGCTACAAGAGACAACGCGAACAATGGGGTAGGCGGCATGAGTGACCAACCGCTAGGATCTGAGTACCGCAAGACCCTGAGAATACTTGAGATCGGCTTGGATCTTTCTCCTACTGAGCCTTTACCCGGCTGGAAGACTCTTTTCGAGGCTCTGGTCACGTCTGCAACCATTGATGCTGGGGAGAGTGGCCGAGCCATTGCAGTCATCGAGCCTTTAGGCCGTATCCTTCAGTTAAAATTCTCTAAGATTGACGGGCACTCCAATTCACGAAGTCACATCTACTTCCGGACTGTGCTTTCAAAAGTAGCATATCCTAAGGACCGTCAGGCGTTTGATGCGGCACGAAGAAAGCTTTGGGGCACTGCTGCGGCCAAGACCTCCTCATTTGATCCGTACAGTCTGCTTTACGATTACATGCGCGAGTCTTTGGGGAAAGCTTACACGTCATTCGAGAATGGTCTAAGTCTGGAATACTCTGATATCATCACTGCAACCACAAGCCTTCTGAGCCATTGTCCCACAATTTTGCTTACGGGTACTCTCGTTAAGCTTCAAAATGGGATTGCGAGCTGGATCAAGGACGAGGGCTCGCACCTTGGTGGTGGGACTCCTTTGTCACAATCTGTAAGGCACTTCACCTGTTGAGATTAGAGCCATGCTAACAAAAGGCAGATAACATCGCTTTGGTCAAAGATCTGCCAAATTCTTCCCAATCTTATTCGCGTCTCCAACTCGTCAAGACTTCTTGCTGATCTGGAGATTCTCTTGTGTTCAGGACTGGAAAGTAGACACCGTTCCATTGTCAACTCCACTATTCGATTGTGGAACTCAACCTTTGGAGCCTCGAAAGTCCCACTGGAATACCCTGAAACTATCAAAGGTGCACTACTCAACATTCACCGAGTGACTGAGCTACAATTGCCTTTCTTTCCAGAGAGCCTTGAAAGCGATGGATTGGTCGATCAGCGACAGCTGACGAACTTCGCTGATACGCAGGGAGATCTGAGCAATATAAAGGGACTCACAAGCCTAGACTCTGTCTTGAGAGTGGAGCCAGCAACTCGGGTGGGCAAAATATCCCCAATGTCTTCCGCCAGACTTCTTAGAAGCTACACCCCGCAAGTGCTCGTTGAAGTTGCTCAGTCCGTACCTCATAAGCGCTCTCGAGAATCCACACCGGATTCCAACACCCGTAAATCTAGGCAGCGGAGTGTTTTACCCAAGCTCCGACACGACGACTCTCAGGTACAGTTCGAAGCGATCGACTCATCACCGATCAATGGTGCAGTGCTTGATTCGCAGCTATTGACCGACAGACAAAAAGAAGTGAAGGAGCGACAGCAAGCTGAAGCGGCGATGTTTCCTGATCTTCGTTCCAGCCCCCGGCAAAAAGAGAAATCTAGGGCAAGCTTCAATTCCGAATTGCCACTGCATCGTTCCGCGTCGAAATCGCGCGGGCAGGCGTCACCCACACATGAGAGAGAGACGACCCCAAGCCTAGCACCTCATGTCGAGTTCGATGATTTCCTCAATTCGTCCCCAACGCCAACTCGGAGCCTGCACAACGATAGTGTATTGCCTGAACCACCTTCTTCACCGCCAGAAGCCCCGAAGGAACTAATTGCGACCTACCGCGAAGATGAAATGGATATTCCTTCTTCGCCTCCGGAAATTCCCAATGGTACTGAAATGGACACTAAAATGGAAACAACAACGACACCGTTTGGCTCCTCTGCTCAAAACGACCCATATGCTGGTGGTGTAATGCCCACTCTATCTACTTTCGAAATTACTCTGGACCAACAAAATGGTCCATCGACCTTCAAGGATCCTGGCCAGCCGGAGAGTCTCAAACCTGCTGTTACCGATGAGACTTCGATTTATGACGCGCAGTCAAGCTCCAATCCCAGAAAACCCGAAATCGAGGCCCCTGTGAGAATAGCCCCTGATACTCCCACCCGCGGTCGCGAAAGCTCGCAGGCTCTCTTCCAGACCCCTAGATCTGAGCTCTTCCACGACGCTCAAACAAGTCCAGCATCATCAGACAAAGTTACTGTAAATGAAGATGTCTTTGAAGATGCAGTATCTTCGCCGCGACTGGAGCTGGTCAAGGTAAAGGAAGTGAATAAGCAGCTGCAGTCGTCGCCAATCAGCTACTTGGACGAGTCTAGTGCGCTGAGAATGATGATAGACTACGATCAAGGCTCAGGTCGCCCTCGAAGAAGCCCGAGAAATGTCAGATTTGGAGAGGAAAAAGACAACGAAATAGTCTCAGCTCAAGCCTCGTCCTCTGACGTTTTGCAGACATCGCCGGAAGATTCTGGTCCATTGCCTGAACCTCAAAGCGCTCAAGGGATCATTGGGGAACCGGCTCCTTCTGATCATCAAAGCGCAAAGTCCTCATCGCCTTTGCCATCGTTGATTCCGGAGACTCCCGGATCAAAGACCGACACAAGCCTGCAGGTCGTTGATGGAGAAGAGATCGATCTGGAAGAGACGATTGTCGTTGACGATTCAATTCTCCAGGAACAGCAGGCCTCAGCCAGCAAGCGGAGGAAGAGAAAGTCCGACATGACTTCTGATGCAAACGCCAGTCCTGCATCTAAGAAGGGGAGACACGAAGAACTAGTGAAAGAGTCCAGGCATATTGCTGATAATCAAGATGCCAACCCTGAGAGTAAGTGGTGTAGCTTATCTTTATCCTCCACAACTAATTCATCTGCAGTGATCTCTCCAAAGAAGGCCACAGCTCCCAAGAAGCGTAGAGGGCGGCCCAAGCGTGGAACAAACGTCTCGTCTTCGACCGGCGATGGATCACAACCAAACGCTTCGGTGAGCTCCTCTTCTGCCAATCTGGAGGGGTCAGCCGACGACGCTCAAGAAATGGACATCCCCGCAGAAGTGGCCATATCGACCGCCAATGAACCAGTCACCTTCGGGGATGATGTCGCAGTTGAAGAGAGTCTCGAGATTGTTGTGACGACCGAGGACTACCCAATTTCTAATGAAGCAGAAATGGAGGTAGCGACAATGCAAAGTGGAGAACGGAAACCCGAGGATCAAGACAATATGAGTGTTGCTTTAGTCCATGGGGACCAACATACATCGGATCTCGATGTTGTGGTGGATACGATGATTGGTGAAACCAGCTTACTTGACAACCCGAGCTCAGCAGGTAGCACAAGCGAAAAGATTCAAGAGGAGGTAGTGATGAGTGCGTCGAAGATTATGACCATGTCTTCGGAGCCAGTGGATCAGTCATTATCTGTTCACGTCGATGTTTCAATGCAAACAGAAATAATAGTGGAGAGCCTATCATTTGAGGGCATGAAAGGCAAACTGCAAAGCCTCATTAGTGACTTAGGTGCAGTGTCTTTGAGAAGAGAAGAGATGAATGAGCTGGAGGATTTGTTTATGGATGCCAAGCAGTTATTGTATGGTGCTGGACGCAGAGGGAGAGCGGGATCTTGAAATGTTTGCATTGCGACGGAGTTTTGCTTGCTCTCGGAAGGATTTTGTGCATGGAGCGTTGGAAAATGGGACAAAGGGACATGCATTATTGTGGAGTTTGATGGAAAACGTGTAGTGTAGCTAAGATACCAAATATCCAGTGTGTAACGTTATATGTTTGTGAGAATACGTTGCTTAACTTGCTTTATGCTGGTGGTTTCATGATAGCTCTGTTACTGGGCTAAGTCAACGGTGATAGGCATACAGTAACGGTCCAAACCTTCGATCTTTTTTTTTTTGTCTAGGGCTTTAGACAGTTCCTCTAATTAATTCTCCAAGTACACGATGGTTATCAACATTTATCGACAGTTATCGATACTGCAGATTAGTAAGCGAATTCAGTGCATCCACGCTGCATTAGTCTCAATTCGACGCTGGAACTTGGAAGGAGTTCAGTGTTTCAGAAGCTACAAGGTACTGTAAGTCCATCGCTAACAGCCCACATCGCCCGCCCCCGCCTCGATTCTCTCTCTGTTCTCACACTCACTTCTGCTCCGTCTAACTATATACTTGTGCCCCTCCAGCAGCAGAAGAATTGCATCTCCAATCCACTCATCTACTCACTCTAGTCCAACCTCCAAATAAACAAAAACCATCAAGCTCAGCCTTACCGACACAAAAATCTCAAAATGGTCGACCGCCCCAACAAGAAACCCCTCTCCATCAACCCCATTTCCCCCGGCCTTCCCCACAAGCCCAAGTCAATATAACACATGCACACTCTCGTGTCTCCGCCGTCCTCCCCACCGGCGAATCCCTCGAGATCCTCCTCTACGGCGCCACCATAATCTCCTGGAAAGACGCTACCGGCGCAGAGAAGCTCTTCGTGTCCTCCGCCGCGCAGACCGACGGTTCCAAAGCCGTGCGCGGAGGAATCCCGCTCGTCTTCCCGGTCTTTGGGACGGCGCCTGAGCATAAAGAGACGGCGAAATTGCCGCAGCATGGCTTTGCGAGGACGAGTCGGTGGGAGTTCCTGGGGAAGAGCACCAGCGAGGGTGCGGGGCTAGGAAAGGGTGGACAGGGTGGGGACGGGAGTGTGAAGTTGGACTTCGGCCTCAGTCCCAGTAATGTTGACGAGAAGGTGAGGGAGGCATGGCCGTACGAGTTTGGGTTGATTTATAGTGTTAGTCTCGGAAGGGAGGGACTGACAACTAGTATCGTGGTTAGAAATGAGGGTGAGACAGCTTGGGATTTCCAGGTGCTTTTGCATAGTTACTTGAGGGTCAAGGTATGTTGTTGAGGGGATCGGGCATAAAGAGTAGGACTAACGGCGTCTGTTCAGGATATATCAACCGTCTCTGTGACAGGACTGGAAGAATCGCCATACCTCGACAAAGTTGCCGTAACATCTGCCACCTCTCCCTCCTCTGCTCTATCTATTACTTCGCGCACAGACCGTGTCTATACACCCGCCGGTGGCCCCTCGACGCCGATCGTGGTATCTGAAGGCGGAAGGAAGAGATTCACAGCGATTAGGGATAACATGAATGAAGTGGTTGTCTGGAACCCCTGGGCTGATGGTACGAAGGTCATTGGAGATTTTGAGCCAAAAGATGGGTACAAGGAAATGATATGCGTCGAAGCTGGCGCTGTTAAGGGCTGGCAGAAATTGGAGGCTGGTGAGACTTGGGAGGGTGGTCAGGTTCTGCTTGCGAACTAGAGGCTAGCAGTGGGAGTCAGGTGGAGGGCATGGGTTACTGGGACTGAATGAAGGATGTGGCAGTGGAGCGCTCGAACGTTTTGTAGCTTTGGACGAGAAGAGCATGCAGTGCTGAAATGACAGAACGGCTAGGGTAGATGAGAACGCCTATGAAATGGCGATTCAAGCCCGGACGTAAAGATTTTGTCCTCCTAGCTGGACTCAATGAGGCTGGGGTAGATCATGACAGTGTGATTCATTCAGCTTGGAGCAAGTATTGTTGTCTACTTCTTGTTTGTTCTTCAATGCCCACTTCTCTAGATGCTCCATTAATGCTAGGAACGATTTGACGCTGTCACAACCTGGGTTGTGGCTCAAGTATGCTCATTGTTCCAATTGCCGTCTATGTCTAACGATTCTGTCTACGAGAGGACAATTGCATAAGAGAATCCATACACTATGAACTCTCACAATTAAATATACATCTGGGATCTTTTAAGTCAAATGAAGCAATAGACTCCCTCTCATCAGGATATATAACTTTTGAAGAAGAGGAGAAATCGCTTGTGAATTCCTGTCTTGACACATACTTATTTACCAAGAGAACAAGTAGATTCTCGCTTAGGCGAAACCCGCCCCCTTTTCCATATCCACCACCTGCCGCGTCCTGAGATGTCAGGACGCCGATATTTTGACATCAGGCTCGAGTTTGAGCACAAAGATAACGCTTCCTATTGACGAAAGCAACCAGAAACCATCAAATTCCCTGCCTACCACATCGTCTCTAGACCGTCGCTGTCGATCCAATACCCTTCGCTGTTTCATCCCACTAGGCTTTCCGCTCGTGGCTTACTTAAATTCTGGATTGTATCTGCTTTGGCATTCAAGCCTTCCTGTCTAGCAAACAAGAGCTGTAAGTCCGTAGATCAATCGCTGTTATAAGACCACTTACTCACTACCGACACACAGGCCCGTCAAAATGTCAGACATTATGTTCTCGATCGTCCTCATCTGGCTTCTTCTCGCTATCCTCCTCCGCATCCTCCTCGTGAAGCGCCAGGGCATGCTGTGCTATTTCGAGATCTAGGCTATGGCTAATGGATTTTCTTCCCTGGTGAGTGATTGTGCAGAACCTGGACGGCAAAGAAAGATCTTGCTAAAGGAAGCCTACGGTTATCAATTGGGTCGAGCCAGCCTGATAATTTTGGTTCCTAATCTTTCAGACTGGGTGACTGGTTGGGATCTTGGGCATGTTCTGCACAACCAAATACTAATTGACAACTTAGCAGACTAATGCCATCAAGTCCTAAACGCGGAATCATCTCTCAACGATTCGGATCTCTGAGCTGGCCTAGCATCGTGGACACCACAAGCAGGGAGAAGTACACTCGGGTGGACATGGAAGATGATAGCAGGCTGAGAAATGGGATGAGATACCAATGACATGGGTAACATCCTATAAATGTATGTGCATAAAATTCGTATGCAGGCTGCCTGGTCCTTGCTATTTATTGATCTACATCCAAGCCTCTCAAAAAGGGATTCTCACCCCGGGTATCTACCGCGACCACATGTACAATGAAATGCAGATAAAATCTGTGCCAGAAAGCCAAACAAGTAACTCCAATGTGCAAGAAAGTTAAAACCAGTCACCACCTCCTGAGACCAAGCTCTTCTCAGAACCTGGGCTGCAGCGTAGTCATAGGATGTAGCTCTCAATTCTTCATCTTGAAAGACCAATTGCCACTTATCTGGTCTCTTTGATATTGAGCGAGTGTCTTCCTCCTCGCTTTCTTAAAAGCCTTGGTTTCTCGGCCGTGTCCGATATCATCCAGCCTGTCGGCAATGGGCCTCATCAGGACAGATATGTTGAGAGGAGAATCCTCTTGAACCTTCACTCGGTTTGCCCAGATCGCAACAATGATTATGAAGATTAATTGGAAAAGGAGAAGAAGGAAAAGAATCCCGATGAACCACACAGCGTGTCCGACTGTGAGCTGTTGCCCTTGGGTTGGTGCCTGCCCAGTGTAAGTCGTGGTGGGATTATAAACAGCTGCGACACCCTGTTGAATCTCAAAGTTAGCATGAGCTCTTGCAGATAGACACAATGCCGAGAGGGAATACGAACTAGAGCGCCGATGGCAAAATACGATATATCCCATCCCATCAAATCTGCGTCGCCTTTCAGTGGTGACCCGAAGTATGTTGTTTGTGGGAATATTTGCGCGGACTACGAATCCAATCTTAGCTAACGCTGGAACTTGGGAAGGGGATCTAGTACCTGGAGAACATCGGAATCATCTGGAAAGCGACCGACGAAACCGCCTTGAGCGATCGCAGCTGCGCTGAATAAGGCCATTGTATCGCTAATAGTTGAGAGCCTCTGCGGGTCATTCTTAGTATGTCCGAGAGTGATGTTGCACCTATAATACCACGGATCGGTGTCTGATGTTTCAAGGGCTTCGATAACCTTGCACCGATTGTTACGGTCCGGGCAGGTTGTGTTCCCATTGTTAAAAAATGTTGTCGAGTTTGGCAGACTTTGTGAAACGTATATTGTACCAACTAACAAGACGTCAAACTCAGTATTACAATTCCTAAAGAGGTAATTCGGGAATTTATACGTACTGTCCTCCACTGTGGGGTCTGACCAGCTCCCATCACCATGTGACGTGACTGCATGGGACTCGCACGCCCAAGTCACATTGAGATTGCGCGAGCTGAAAACGCTGATGCTAGTACCACCTGAGATATTGGAGTCCGTGAAGACATAGCTCTGGGAATCGGTCACGTTATTGTAGAAGATTAAACCATCTTGCTGCAGTACTCGGCGACCCGCCTTGGGTAATTCGACGGTTTGGTTCCAGCCGAAAGCTTGCGCCATTGAGCCGTATCTGTACAATCTTAGTAAATGCTTTGCACTGGAGAATGTACACTAACAAATGGGCCGTAAAACTCTCATCCTCATAGCTTTCGGACATTCCAATATCCGACGATGGAGTACCCAAAGGGTAGAAGTGTTGCAAATCCGGGATCGTGACTTTTCCAGTATTGAGCATTACTCCAGTCTCGTCAGTTTCGAATCCGTAGGTTAAACTGACGGCTGCGATACCGGCTTGAGCAGCGATATTCAAAAGAAGCCAGAAGATGGAAGCTAAAATGACTCCTATCCTTCTGGTTTGAAAGACTAGTTTGGACAACTCTGTGAGACTATCCGCGCGCAGAATGAGATCGAGCTTTGTGTAAAATCAGCAGTTGCTCCAGCGTCAGGTTCGAGGACCCTCACCTCGACCAGACTTCTCTCGCGACGGGCCAAGATTGGCCACCTCATGTTCAATGCCATGTCCTTGAATGCACTTGCAATGTTGAGACCAAGACAAAGGCCGATGCCCGTTGTGACAGCGTTGTATACTCTCTTCCGAAATTCCGTGACGGCTCCTTCTTGCACTACCAGCCGAGTGGCCAAAACCCAAGCGGCACAGAGTAGCAGTGATAGAATCCACCGGACTGAGCTTCCAAAGAGGAGATGGCGCAGCTGTTTACCAGTCTTGGCTTTAAACTCGGCTGTCGTTACTGTGGAGTCCATCGAGGTAGATTTATGGGGCAAGAAGGGACGATTCTCGTTGGCTTGGTGGTATGTTAGCCATGAATTTTCAGATAAAAGGTATTTGCTGTATGCCTACTTCCTTCCGCCATGGCTGGCTTGTTCAAGTTCCCGTCGGATGCGAACGAGATCTGGCTGGGTCGATGAGGAAGTGGTGGGCTCTGTTGCAGCTCAATTCCTTGTCCATGAGGATCCGCGTAAGAGCCACCTGGAGTGCGCCATATGCCTTGCACCATCTCGGGACTCTGGAACAATGGCTGCCCATCATCCGCGACGTGGGAAACCGGACGATAATTCGGAGCGGACATCGTCGAGGAGCGAAAACGGTCTCGTACTCTATCGTGAGATCGATCCACCTGCAGCTAGCAGAGGTCGTGTTGACGCGAGAAGAGGTTCTACAGCGACGGCGTGAGAGACGGAAGCATCGTGAGAATCGAAAGCGCATGGGCGGGCCTCAGCTTCTTGAAGTATTCTGCATCCATCACACCCAATACCCAGTCCGTGCCGCAGCTGGGGTTTGGCGGTATATTGGGGGCCATGTCTAAGGCTGGGCCAGGGCCATCCACCATCCTCTATTGAGGACTGCAGTAAATGCGGCTGAAGAGAAGAAAGGAGAATGACTGGACGCCGGACGAAGTCGGCGGACACCCACCAGACCACCCTGGGCATCGCTCATCCATGCTTGGTTAGAAGAGCTGCAGTGTCCAGGGCAATGAGGTTTCAACATCGCCTAAATTTAACTTGGGGAGTCTTGGCCGTCAGATTTTAGCGATCATGGTGTGCCCATTGCCCAAGTGCCTCTTTCTCTCAGCCCCTCGATTTCTGCGGGACACACCGCCAGCAAATGAGCCATGGAGATAGATGCAGACATGGAAAGAAGCAATTCAGAATAAGACTTGGCATCTTCGCACCACTCGGGAGAAAGGGATCGCGCAAGTACGGAGTATAGTAAAATACACTGGTAAAGTTGGAAATTGGAATAATACCGTGCCATGTCAACATTGACCGTCCTGCAACACAACAAGTACCTGGACTGCCAAGTACCCGCCGCTACCATTTCATGCTTAAAATGCGTGTCCCGACTCCGAGTGTGGTGATTGCTCAGCCTTGTGCTGTGCCTCTAGCCACATTTCCCGCCTCCTCTAAAAGTTCAGACGGGCTGCGTTAAGCGAGTTGCGAGTAGTTATCGTTATCATTATGAGTTGGCGGACCAGCTGTAATGGAGAGAAGTCTCTCGAGAAGCTTTGGTACTGCATTCAAGACTCGTTCTCTTTCATCAAGATGGAGGAGCTTCTGTCGTGATCACGAGACTTTACCTTCCTTTGGAGTTTTGCCATAGCACAGTTCTGGAACAGTCACATCTTACCAAAACGAGGCTACAGGACTTCAGAAGTCATACTCCTGCAAAACTCGATAAAGAGGGCACGTGGAATCGCGTTATTTTCGCCGGCGACCTCTCCATGTTTGCTACAGTGAGCACAATATTTTGGCAGTACTTGAGTCGACAAGATTCCCAGCTTGAATCGCTGTTATCGAGTATATCTTTTCGGTCGTCTAATTCTTCGTTTTCTCCGCCGCTCGTGAACACTCTCCTCATCTTCACCATCATCATCCTCTTCCTCAGCCTCGTCAACATCAGGCATAGACTCGTCCTCATCCTCTTGAACAGCTCTCTCCACCTCAGCAATGAGGTCCTTGATCGGCTTCATTTGTTTCATGGGCGCCGACTTTGTAGCTTTCCTTCCTCCGCGCCCACTACCATGGCCCCCTCTTGTAGCAGTCCATTTCCCTCTGGCGCGATTACCATCAAGTGCCTCCAAAGCCTCTTCGCCTTCAACAACACCCTTTTTGCCACCCTCCTTAACCGCTTTGGGCATCCTCTTGTTGAGTCCGTGCTTCTCTGCGAACTTCTTGCCATAATTGAAGAGTAATTCCTCGCCAGCCTTGATGTCTCTTAATGCGACGAACTTGATACGATGCTCGCCGTTCACAAGAAAGATCTTTGCTTCACAGTTTAAGCCGTTTTGCTCGCTCTCCGCATGATTTATAAAACGCGTCTTGTTTCCGAGCCGGGCTGCGTCGATGCACCACTCACTGTTTAAGTCGAATAGGAAAGACATGTATTTGCGGTCATAGATGATACCCCTACGGTCAGCCTCCGCAAAGGAGATGACCTATTAAAAGTTAGAGTAGAACATTTCGAGACTTGTGAACTTACTTCGCCAGTATATTCGCTCAGATAATCTCCCTTCCGTACTTGTTCACCAAGATATAATCCGAATCCCACACCTTCAAGTTGACTCTCACCAATCATGAGCTTCCGATCTACACCTCTTTGTAACACGATATTTTGGCAACCTCGACTGAAAAGATCGTCGTCAAATTTGTTTTTGGGGTCAATTCGAGGAACCGCGCCGCAAGACGTGCATTGAGAACCACATTCTCGATTCATGGCGATACATATGCAAGATTCGGAGACGCAAGCCGATCCAGACGCGTGGCAATTGCATCCCGTGAATTTGCGAAGGCAATCGTCGGGGCATCCGCAGAAGGCTTCGCACAGGATATTTGAAGATGCACATGGGCAATCACCGTTGCAGGGGCCATTATGAGCACACTAGGGACGAGTGTCAGTATCGGAAGTTTTGGCAGGGGAACATCAAGCTTACTGGATTTGCTTGAGTTCGCTCTTGATGAAGGTGTGCCGAGGTCATTTCTTGCCAATCACTCCTGAGAATTTTGCGTTTATTATCGTACCAGTCTATAACTTTGAAGCGTCGCTGAGGATATGGCTCTGGAGTGTTTGGTACGACACTCTTCAGATCCTGGATCTTCGTGTAAACTTGCCAGCATGGAATACCCAATAAGAAAGAGATGTTACATGGCTGAATTGCAGGGCGCATGCTGATCATGAAGCTTCTTAGAGCAACAAGGACTTCACGACTCAGTTCGGCCGCTCTGTCCCGATGATCGAAATTACGATAGCATTCGTCTGAGCAAGGTATACCATCAGAGTCAGGCACAGGATTCGATGCCACAGGGTTAGATAGCCTGACGTCTTGCTTTCGCAGCATCTCGTCGTAGCGCAAAGCGACGGGTTGATGAGTATAGCGGTACTCCTCAGCAGGCTCTTCTCCGGAATCGTTCGTTTCAGAATCGTCGCTGCTGTGAATCTCCTCACGGTGATAGTCGCCATGAGTCTGACAGCAAATTGCTCCGCATATCAGACATGTCAGGTTGATATAGGTTCCAAGTCGTTCGGTTGTATATTCTGCTTCGCTCAATTGACTCTTTGGGGATCCTGACTGGCTTCGTCCAAGAGGGCTGTTCTGACCAGGTTTGTTCGTCCTTTCGAGCATCTCTTTCAAGCGCTGGTCCGGAAGTATGACACTTGTTATACTGATGGGGTTGAACACAGTCTTGAATGCCGCCGAGAACGTCGTTGCAATTTCCACCATGTGTGGTGCTAGCGGACCTCCTGATGCCTTTCTGAGCCTTTTGATTTCCTTTTGGCTTTTGTCAAGATTATCGCTATTCTCCTCTAGAATATAGCTTATCAGTCCTTGCCGGTCTAGGCCTAGGTCCAGCTCTTCAAGCCAACCGTCTATATAGGTGTTGATTGTTGACGCCATCTCGGTTTCCTGACTGGAACCAGAACGCTTTGCGCTGTAAACCTCATCTAACTCTTTAACTAAACGGTTGAATACAGAAGATTTAACATCTCCTTTAGAGTCGTACACTCCTAGAAACGGCATAAATTTAAGTTGCTCATCGTCCGCGCAGAGGATGTTCCGCTTGACTATTGTATAGGAGCTGTATTTCGGTACGCGAGGTACATTACTTGCAACCTTCGCAGTGGGAAGGTAAGTGCTACTTCTGGCAAGCTTTTTCTTATTCAACTATGTCGGTCAGCTTTATATTTGACTCCAGACAGCTTGAAAACTTACAACAGTGTCTAATTTGAGCTTAATCATGCCGTCAGGTGTCTGTCCATGGATGGCATTGACAGCCTTCATTGCGGCGAATGGACAGATATCATCGATGAAGGGTGAGTTCTCCTTCGCCACTGCCCTCCTGGCATCATGTAAGAGCCACTTGACAGTCTCGGCATGATCATCATGCACTCTTTGTTGAAACTTTTCTAGTCTTTCCTCCAGGTCGACAATGTTGGGCTGCTGGTTAAGTGATTGTTCATCCGTTAAAAGGTTGGGCTGCGGGCTGGAATTCCTGGTTGATTTGGGACGTGATTTTTGATTGTTCTTAGGCTCCTTTTGTGCCTTTTTCGCCCGGTGTCGGATTGCTATAGGAGAGTCTGTTCCAATGGATCGCTCAAAGGATATCTGTGGACTTAGACTACCTTCAAAAGACAGGTTTGAAGGCAGATCATGGTCTTGAGGAAGGTTTTCTACTTTAAGGGTGCTTAGATCTTCGAGCGGGATTTGATCTGTAGAGCGGTCTTCTTCTTCAAGATCATCACCGTCTTCTGAATCCGTAACCTCATGAATGATAGCTTCATTTGGGGAGCGTAGACTCCTGTTGACTTCACCATCTCTGGTGCTGATAATCTGTGCTTTTTGAGAAGGGTTTCTGCTCGCTGACGGAGGAGAGAACTTGACAGGCGGAAATGGGTCTGGTGATCTCTCGATTTTCGGCGGCCCATTGAGCGAGGCTCGGCTTTGTATTGGCACGGGTCTCCTGCTCTGTAGAGAAGGATTTGGCACCCTTAGCTCTGTATCAATATTGATTCGCTGTTGAGGTGGCGGACTGTCCTCAGTGAGATCAATAAGATTGTTCTGTGGCCTGCCCTGCATAAGCCGGGCTTCGTTGTTGTCGTACATGTCCAAGGTGAGATCGATAAAGGTGCCAGAAGGATCCATGGTTGGATGTAAACCGAGCGCCGGCGGATCTGTATAAAGTAGGTGATGGAGCTTAGTATTTTAACTTTTAATGGCCAACTCTCATTTGCGGCCCACGTCGATGCTCGGCCTGTACTGAAATGGTATCACGTGACTCATAACAACACGCTCAGGGCCTATGTGGTGATCTTCTGATACACCGAGTTAGACATGGACGAAAATGTGAACGTTGGTATATTGCTCTTTCATACAAAGAAAGGCAAGATAAGAAAGACTCGCAGATTGTGATTTGACGCGGTGGAATGCGACACCGTTGGAGGCATTCCCTACAAACGTATTGTGTTGAATTTCGTGATCCGCCGTTCTTTACGCTGCAAATCAACTTCGCCCTGTATCCGGATTTGGGGAAGGGAACACTTTCAAACGAGTGAGCCGAGACTCATGTGAAGTGGGAGTGAATGTTGTTGATATGGGAAGGAAGAACGAATCCAAACAGGAACTGGGTTGCTGTGTCAGCATAATTTGCATAAATATGCACAAACTATGCAGAATTTTAAAACTCAAAATCAGTTGCAAAGCTCCGAAAATCGAGGTCAATTCTATACCAAAGGCCACTTGTTTAAGGCTCCATTGTCTACTGGTCACACAATAGCTAGCGAGAGGTAATAGAGATACTTCTCTCGCAAAATCTCGCTCACCTGTTTGCAGCTATCATCAATCCGCCCATCCCAAATTCCTTGTAGAGCACGGCTGTTCAATCTTCAGAGGAGGTTCTATTCTGCGGCCGCTCGAAAGCTATGCTAGAGTGAGGTTTATATATGCCTGTTCAAATTTTGGCTCTTTACGCATTGATTTGGTAGCAGCAAGCGCTGTGGATTCATGCGGCTGTGTGCTACTTCCAAGATCACGACCGTTTCATATTATACAAATACATCCTCTTTTAAGTTAACGAACTTGGCGAGCTATCCTTGGTGTTAACATTCTTCAATGTCGAACTATCGACTCATCCCTTGGATTACTGAGCAGGTCCTGGCCACACGGTAGGCTTCGCGAACAGAGCTGTCAACGACTCAGCGTTCAATCCTGCTGGGCCCGACTTGCAGGAGTTTCACTTTGTTTCGTGCTCGATGAATGTTCCTACTAAGCACTTTACTGACTCGAATTTTCGAAGCCGCTGTCTGAGTTATTTACCGATAGGGATGGAGAGTTGAGGCGTCTCATTGTTGACCAGTCCTGTTTCCCTCGAGACCCGATCTGACGATACTCTCGCTGAGCAAATGCAAAGGCTCCCAAGTAACCTCTTACGCATGAAGAGACGAGCATGATACAGTTTAGCTCATGAATGGTCACGCTCGTTAGATGGTTTGGAAAGGATCAGCTTAGCGGCATCATTAAATGCGGTGTATCATACAGTTCCGGTCCTCATACCCGGATACCAATAGACCTTCCATATATCACGCTAGCCCGACTGCAAAAAGAATCACTTGTGACTCCTCAACTTGTAGAAAACCGGAACTCTGGGAGTCCTAGATAACGACTTCTTTACGTTGCTTCTCACTTGTTTCACTGTTTTGCTACCAGACAAGCTGGTAATATCAATTCCATATCAGAGCATGACGGGACTTAGACGACACCACTCTCTGCTCTACCTGTACGTATCTCAGAACTGCATTACTGCGCTCTCAGCCTAAGAGATCGGTAGTTTATATCTCCAAGTTCACCACAGCGAATCGACTCCTCAAGCACCATGTCATCGACGTGCTTCTTTGCATGCTGCAACAGGACGATCCGGACCCAACAGGGTCGCGTTATGAGTAGGAGGCTGAGGATGAGGGCCGTGGTCTTAAGTTGGAAGAGCTATGCTTTTTGGAAACACGAATCTTGTTAGTTCACTGGTGACTGTCAATGCTTCTTCATGACAAGCACTAGTTAACATGGAACTTGTCCCTGGCTGTACTATAAACGGCGACTATATCACCATGTTGCGGGGTTGTTGCGCTGCTCGTTTTGAAATCATTCAAGGGAAGCCATATGTTCGATATGGAGTAAATAGTCTGGGACATTGCTATTGTATAACAGCCCAGCTCAAACACCCAACCTGCATTCGTTGCAAGCCACAAGAGCAGCCAAACCATCCAGACGCCTTCCCTTCCTGAGCCGTATCTACCCCCTCGCTTATATTTTTCCAACTCACCTTTACCTTTATATATCAACCCAAGCCCTCAACCCCTCACGACAACCCCAGCAAACCCTCCCAGCCGCCATGGCCTAACGGTCCAGCAGTCCATCTCGATTCCCGATTCGCCGTTCCAAGACTAACATTAATAACAAGATCCCGGATCCCAAGACCGGGACACCAAAGACACGGGCATTATGGTAGCGATCCATTCAATGACAGTAGCGATCCTGTCCTTTTCCGCCAACCCGGCAATTCGATTACTTCGACTTCGACTGCGAACTCGATCCTTAAATAATACACTTCTGTTTCAGTTCCAGAGATCACCTCGAAGAGGTCTGCGGGAGTAGAACATCTGATCTGGTGCAGATCAGATGTTATAGCCCCTCTAAGAAGTTAGTCGGTGATCAACTTTCTTTTTTGGTTCTTTCCCGGCTTTTTAGTTGTTTGATTTTTTGTACTGGCTTAAACAAGCAAGATAGAAGTACTAGGCAGATTCCTTTCTTGTTTGATAATTAATGGAAGGAGTAAATAATCGCGTGGCGTTATGGATTGAATAATGAATATAATACAAGAAGATATGTTTCTTTATTTATAATAATAAGCAAACGTTTTACACTAGAGTTGCTACTAGACGTAATGCTTGCCAAACTATCTAGCTGCTTATTGAAGTATTGTATTCGAGTAAACAACCTTAAGGTAGGTGGAAGAGGTCCAGAAGCATGGCACGTGACCGCAACGAAAACATTTCATCGAAAGGAAAGGCGCAATGTGTACTAATCATGTGTGTCTACCAAAAAGATGACTCTATTGAAGTCCAAACTCAAAGCTGGAAGCGTGAAGGTCTCAGGGCCAGCATACATTGAATTGACAAAAGGATTGGCGTACTCCAGAGGGCCCTCGTTCTCCCGAGTGCTTACAATCGAGGTGTTCTAACGTGATATCTTGTGATCTCTGCAACAATATAGTTACTTTCAGACCAGAATCAAACTCGATTCACGCAGTTGGTATTTGAAGGAACGAGCTGGTGGTCAGGTCAAACAAATGTTCCCAGGGGTGTTACGAAAACATGTGACCGAGCGATCGTCAGGGCCAGTGCGCCGAAACGCGATGGACGGGTAATGACCTGGCAACGCAGTGGCAAAATGGTCCCAATTTCCCATTTCAATAGACTTTCTACAGTAGCTCAACGCCTCGGTCGGTTTAGTTTAGCAATGCACGTAGCGTATGACAATCAAGGCTTTGTCCTTCATCTGGAGGGCGAAGTGACGTATGAGTGGTGGGTGGTGAGTGGTGAGGCTCCAAGGCTGCTCCCGTGTGTGGACGGTAGTCTGTGGAATTGAATCCGGTTGCAGAGATGCTTGTGCGATGAGACTATTCGAATCCGTAGCTACGAGGAGCACGGAGGACGGAGGAAAGAGAGCATCAGACCATCCGACCATCAGAGAAAGCCCCCTTGAGCAGATCAGTCTCGATCGAGGACATGGGGAAGCCGTCATGGATACTTTGGGAGACTGGGACTCTGGGCTGGAGTCGGTCGGAAGTCTGGGAATCGGAGGAAGAGAGAGAGAGAGAGGGTCAGCTATGCAGGGCTTTGCATCTTGGAAGGGCCGCTGAGAGACTCGATGATGAGTGGTCGATTCGTGCCCGAGCTAGAGCGTAAGCAGCGAGTCTCCGCTTCCGCCCAGCTCTGGTTTTCCCCTAAACTGCCCACACGACGTCATCTGGTCTGCGACCAACTCGGCCTCGCATCAACAAGCTTCAAGAGCTTCTCTTCTCGTCCTTCCCTCCTTCCCCCTCCCTCCTCCCTCCATCCTCTTCCCCAACCAAATACTCCCCAATCCTCCAACCACTGCAACATATATCGCACGTTGACCAAATCATCCTTGATTCTACTCAGATTAACAACACACCATCTCCCCGTCTGTCACCTTACCGTCCGTCAACATGCATCGCACATACTCCATGAGACAATCGCGGGCACCAACTGTAAGTTTCTGCCTCCCCGAGCCCAACACCTCGATGTCTGTCGCATCAATCTACAGCTACTGACCATTCTCTCCAGGCCTCGCAGCTCCAGAACCCTCCTCCACCAGCCTCCAGCACCAAGTCTGGCAGGCTCTTTGGAAAGGGCGGTCTTGGTTAGTTCTCCCATCTATGACGTTGACAATGCGCAAACATCGAAAAAGTTTTCCCATCGCGTTTTCGGAATGGGGAGCGCATGCGAAGGGCACACAAGAGGAGAACTCACGATTTCCAACCGATCCGTCGCATGATCTTGATGGTCGCGTGAAGTTCTCTTATTCTGCCCTAGTCCACAGCCCGGCACTTCCGCTGCACAGCACCATCCCCACTGTCAATTGCAATTTATGATCTTTGAAGATGTTTCGCAGTGTCTACTTGTTTGACCCATACTAATAAGTTCGAAAACAGGCCATGCTCTCCGCAAACAAACCGCCGGTCAATTTGGCCCAGACCTCGCAAAGAAGCTCTCCCAGCTTGTGAAGATGGAGAAGAACGTGATGCGAAGCATGGAGCTTGTCGGCCGCGAGCGCATGGAAGTTGCTGTAAGTTTTCAATCTTGGCGCAAATGCTTGTTACCCTTCCTAACGGCCTCCAGCAACAACTCTCCATTTGGGGTGAGGCATGTGATGACGACGTCTCGGATGTTACGGACAAGCTTGGTGTCTTGCTCTACGAGATTGGTGAGCTTGAGGACCAATACGTCGACCGTTATGACCAATACCGTGTCACCATCAAGTCGATCCGCAACATTGAGGCTTCAGTTCAACCAAGCAGAGACCGTATGTAGCACGTAATCAATTGCTAGCAAAGTTTGCTAATCACGTCCATAGGCAAGCAAAAGATCACCGACCAAATCGCCCAACTCAAGTACAAGGAGCCAAACTCTCCCAAGATCGTCGTCCTCGAGCAAGAGCTTGTCCGCGCTGAGGCCGAGTCTCTTGTTGCTGAGGCCCAACTCTCCAACATTACACGCGAGAAGCTAAAGGCTGCCTACACCTATCAGTTTGACGCTCTCCGTGAGCACTGCGAGAAGCTTGCTATTATCGCCGGTTACGGAAAGCACCTCTTGGAGCTCGTTGATGATACCCCAGTCACTCCTGGCGAGACGCGCGCAGCCTATGATGGATATGAAGCATCAAAGGCCATCATTCAAGATTGCGAGGATGCTCTCACCAACTGGGTTACTGCCAACGCTTCCGTGTCCTCCAAGCTCTCCACCCGTGCTCGCACTCTCTCCCAACGCCGCCGCAACAACATCCAGCGCAACGCTGAGGGTGTTGATCTCGCTGGCCAAGATGCTCCTCTCAACGACCGCGAATCAGGCCTATGGGTCCCGGCTAGCGCTCACAAGGGCGAGGACTACGATGACGAGGAAGAAGAGGAAGAAGAGGAAGCCGGAGCTCCTTCTATCCAGGACAGCACCGTCAACGGAGAGCAGAGAGGTCGCCAGGAGACTGCTGTTGCATAAGCGCAAGATGGTTATTTGACATGGAGATAGTGGGCTAGCGGGTTTTGAGAGGGTGGAGTCAATTTCGGACTGGTTGGCGGATATATCCCAGGATCTCCTTTGCGCGCTTGCTATTGATACTCGTCTCTGCGTTTCTGTCTTCCCGAGATGAGCCTTACGCGGAGTAATGGGTAATATAACTGGAGGAATAGTGGCAATTGAGGAGGAAGAAACGATTTCTGTATTTGTAGTCGCGAAGCTCTTTCAAAGAAAAGTAATCATCATAGAAGGCTTGCTCTGCTGAGTGTGATCCTCACTTTCCCTGGCTTATATTCTCGCTTCTCTAATGGTATGTGGTGACCCTGTTGGGTGGCCGTCTGCAATTTACCATCTCTCTGCCCGATGCTGGTGTCAGGGCTGCTACCTAATCTTCCTCGGAGCATGTATCTGCTCCAACAGCAGTGTCAAATCTGTCAGAGCAACCCCCTTCTGGCCCTTGGACCAACCACCAACAATACCCTCGCACCAGCGTCTCCAAGACAACACGGTACATCCCGCATCACCATGGCCGCCTAGACGCATCGAAGCCTCTTACAAGTCCTTTGATATATCTCCGATCCGCATGTACGAGTACAATGACGATCTATCATCTTAACATTCCACAACCCCAACGCACCTCACACTCCCCCCTCGCCCTTCCTCATCTGGCTCACAAACTCCTCCACCTCGATCTTGCGCACGTACTCGCCCGGCACCACGACCAGGCCGAGGTAGCGGGAGGTCATGTCTAGCTTGACAGTCTCGAGCGTGGAATCGGATCCGGAGGATTGGGCGGCGGGAGCTTTCAATGTGAATGCGGAGGGTTTCGGGGAGGGGGGAGCCGGTATTCGAAGGTGTGCGAGAGGATTATGTTGCGGTCCTGTTTGGATGGGTGTTAGCTTTGGTGGTTTGGGCTTTGAGAGGAGAGAGGGAAGAGGATGGATGAGGAGGGGAATTACATACGGAATCAGTACATTTGAACTCGCCCAGAAACATCCTCGTGTCCGAGGTTGTGACTCGGAGGGTCTTGTTCAGTAGCGAGCGGAGGTAGTCCTCTGCTTGTGACTTCTCCATCGCGGCTGCTGGCTGGGCCGGATGGATTGAAGCTGTGAGAGGTTTGAGTGAGGTGCTACTATAAGTTCAGATTTGTCCTACGATCTAAGATTGCAAGGGGTAGATGGAGTCACACGTGATCAGGCGTTCGGGTACAAACGTCATGGAAGATTCGCGACAGGCAACCGAACATCTCGACGAACATCATCTCAGGAGACGATTTGCGGATCAAGAGCTTACAAGCCTGAGCTCATGATGTGCGCCTCCTTCAGCACTCAATCCTTCAAGCCTTGAGCTCAACAATTCAGCAATATCCATAGGCCCTCATTCTCTCACCCCGCAGCTCCTCCTCCTACAACCTCAAGATGGGAGTAACAGGACTCTGGTCCATCGTCGCAGAGACAGCACGACCAACACCACTCCCAACCCTAAACCGTAAGCGGCTGGCTGTCGACGCCTCGATCTGGATCTACCAATTCCTGAAAGCCGTCCGCGACAAAGAGGGCAACGCGCTGCGCAACTCGCACGTGGTGGGGTTCTTCCGACGGATATGCAAGCTCCTATACTTCGGCATAAAGCCTGTGTTCGTATTCGACGGCGGGGCGCCGGTATTGAAGAGGCAGACGGTGCTCGGACGCAAGAAGAGACGCGAGGGTCGGCGGGACGATGCTGTGCGCACGGCGGGGAGACTGCTGGCCGTGCAGATGAAGAAGCGAGGCGAGGAAGAGGAGGAGAGGCGGAAGCAAGACCGGGAGCGTGCCAGAGAGGGACGAGCGGTCGGTGTGCAGGACGAGGAGGTGCCCGATGAGCGCGAGTTGGTGTATGTGGGCGAGCTTGGAATGTCAGCGCAAGAGAGGACCGCGACGAGGAAGTTCCACAAGAAAGACGCCTATCACCTCCCCGAGCTCACAAATGGCATAGAAGGCATGGGGAAGCCTGATGATCCGCGGATCATGAGCACGGCGGAGTTGGAGGAGTATGCGAGGCAGTTCAATAGTGGGGAGGATGTTAATCTTTATGATTTCAGCAAGATCGATTTCAACGGCGACTTCTTCATGAGCTTGCCAGCGGGTGATCGGTACAACATCCTGAATGCGGCCAGGTTGAGGAGTAGGCTGCGTATGGGGCTGAGTAAGGAGCAGTTAGAGGATATGTTTCCAGATCGTATGGCTTTCTCGAGGTTTCAGATTGAGAGAGTTCAGGAGAGGAATCATCTGACGCAGAAGCTGATGAACCTCAACGGCATGAACGATGATCTCCCTGGGGTTGGCGGAGGACGGATTGCGGGACAGAGTGGAAGGGAATATGTTCTGGTCAAGAATGAGGGCGTTGAGGGTGGTTGGGCCCTGGGCGTTGTCAGCACGGACAAGACAGTTGGAGAGAGAGAGAAGCCAATTGATGTCGATGCTTTGCATCAGAAGATCAAGGAGATTCGGGAAGAATCCGAGTCGGAGGACGAGTTCGAGGATGTTCCTATCGAAGGCTTGAATCGACTTCCAAAGCCCCAACCAGATACGCAGAATTTGACATACGAGGACTACCAGGCTCAGGAAGTCGCGAGACAGAGACAGCAGATCCATGCTCCAAGAAACGGCACTACTACCCGAATTGGTGAAAGTTCGAGGGAGGCTAGAGGACTATCCTTAGAGCCAGGATTGTTTGTTGACAATGGTCTCGAACGGGGAAATGAATACCGACTCGATGAGGAAGAGGAAGATCTGAATGTAGCACTAGCGATGTCATCACGGAATGATCGAGCACCGAGTGAGGTAGACGAAGAAGAGCACCTCAGCCGGGCAATTGCATTGTCTCTTCAGAAGAACCACCATCAAGAGTCCGAGTCAGAGGATGACGCAGACTTTGAAGATGTAGTGATGCCTGATTACGAACAACGGGCAGTGGCAGACCCAAAACCCATCACCAATACAAGTGGGAGAATGGTGGCACACATCGTCAATAACCGAGCTACCGCCGCAGTACCCAAACCACGAGCGACAAGCTTGAGCAGCGACAGTGATATGGATTTCCAGTCTGCTTTAGCCAAAGCAAGGAAGCAGAAGGCGCCAGAAAAGAAACGACAGCCTGCTCCTGTGGCGTCAAATCTCAAGAACCCATTCGATGGGCCTCTACCATTCGAGAAGCTCGACTTTCGGACGTCTATATTTTCCAAGAAGAGCACTGCGCCCAAGGAAGATGCTGAGAACGGCGAGGTGGCTGATGAGGGAGACCTGGAAGGAGGGTTTGAAAAAGAATCTCAGGAAGTGTCGAAGCCTTTGCCCCCGTGGCTTGTGGGGAATGAAGATGTGAGGGATCAAATGCAGGAACAACAGAGAAGAGATCGCGAACTCAACGCGGAAGATAGGGAACGAAGACTTGAAGAAGAGAGAGCGTGGAGAAAGGAGCATGCGCCTATCGAAGTTGATTCTTCCGACAACGACAGTGTTGTCGAGATCCTCGATGCGCCTCCGCCCCCAAAGACCTCGACGGATACAATGGGTGACGTAGCGGATGATCTTCGAGCCGAACCTCCTATTTCTGAGATTCCAAACGATAGACAGCCTTCTGTCGAAATAGTCCCGTCTCCAAAAGAGGCCGAGCTCCCACGGCCTGAATCGGAGGAGATGGCGGATTGGTCTGAGAGTGATTATGGAGACGTAACTACAAAGCCTGCGAACGTTGTCGACTCTACCGCCAAGAAGGTGGTGAGCCATCCAGTATCTAGATCTCCGTCGATGGATTTTGAAGAAATCGAAATTCCCGCCCAAACAGTTGAGAGAGATTCTCCAGCCAAAAGTCCCTCTCCACGATTCGAGGACGTCAGTATGGAAGCTGATGACCTCACTCCAGAGGTGAATGGCATTCAGAACATGTCTGTCTTACCCGACGTCTCGAACTCACATAATCAGGCCGACTTTGCTAATGAAGACGACTTTGACGATTTCAGCGACCCTGATGATGAGGAACTACTCGCTCAACTTGCAATTGAAGCAGAAGAACATGCTCGTTTTGCAAGTACCTTGAATAATAAATCCCAGAAAGAGAACCATGACACTTACGACCGCGAACTAAAAGCTTTAAGATCTCAACAACAGAAAGACCGACGAGACGCGGACGAAGTTACACACATCATGATCACCGAATGTCAGGCTCTCTTACGTCTATTCGGCATCCCATATATCACTGCACCAATGGAAGCAGAAGCTCAATGCGCCGAACTTGTACGTCTTGGACTTGTGGATGGGATTGTTACTGACGATTCGGATATCTTCTTGTTTGGTGGCACTCGTGTATATAAGAACATGTTCAACAGCAACAAGCTTGTGGAATGCTATCTCTCCACTGACCTGGAGAAAGAGATGTCTCTCTCCCGCGACCAGCTCATCGCCATCGCACATCTTCTGGGCTCAGATTACACCGAAGGACTTCCTGGCGTTGGACCCGTTACCGCGCTTGAGATTCTTTCTGAGTTCCCCACGGACAACGGTCTTCAAGACTTCAAGGATTGGTGGTCTTCAGTCCAGCTCTCCAACGTCCCCCTCACCACCGAGAAGTCCACGTTCCGCAAGAAGTTCCGCCGCTCTCAAAGCACGAAGCTATTCCTTCCTCCCACGTTTCCCAGTGCTGCAGTCACAGAAGCCTATCTCAAGCCCGATGTAGACAGCACCCCCGAGCCGTTCCAGTGGGGCGTGCCGGACCTTGATCGCTTGCGAGACTTCCTCATGGCGACGATCGGCTGGACGCAAGAACGTACCGATGAGGTTCTCGTTCCCGTGATCCGGGACATGAATCGAAGAGAGCTCGAGGGTACACAGGCCAACATCACACGATTCTTCGAAGGCGCCGTCGGAGCCGGTGCGAATACGTCTGGAAAGCGAGATTCCGGCAGCAAGCGCATGCGGGAAGCTGTCGGCAAGCTGAAAGCCAAGAAGAGCGGATCGGGCATGCTCGATGGTAACTCCGCTACCTTTGCTGAGGGGGCTGCGAGGTGGGCGGAGAAGGAGAAGAAGAAAGCTGCGAAGGGCAAGGGTAAGGGGAAAAGGCGCGCGGTTGTCGAAGGCGAGGATGAGCTTGGAGCTGGGGAGCAAGGTCTCGATGGTGTGGAGGTAGATGCCGATGACGAGAGTGGCAGCGGTGGTGAGTTCCAGGAAGCTACCGTGAGGGGTAAAGGCAGTGGAAAGGATGCGAAAGGGAAAGTGCCAGCGAAACGGAAGCGGACAAAGGTCTAGCAAGATCTCTGCTACGCCATCTGGGCTATAGATAGAACACCCTGACAGGAGTTCTGAATGATAATGAACAAATAACTCAAGGCCCTGCGCATATTTACAGGACCGTGGCTGAATACGCTTTACTAGACGCAACACGAATAATGCAGCCAAGCGGCCTTTTACATTGTTTACCAAGAATGCTCAAAACTTTATGCAAACTTGTTCAGTGATGGTTCGCTCAAGTATTCGACCCGATGCCTAACACTGCAAGGCAACCAATCCAACAAAAAATGCTGCAGCGTCATTGTACAAGGCTTTAACGTGCATTGCAGATACATTCTGGACATCACCATCACATACTCTGCATTCCCGTTTCAACTTTCCCGTATCTTGCCCGTGTTTCGTCTCCTCTTTCTCTCGTCAGAGCAAATGACGCACACAGTTCGATGAGCTGTAGACTTGAATAGAGAGTCTGGAAAGAAAGCCTAGTTGGGCTTTCCCCAGCTCGTATGAGGCGCGTTCGTGGGATGGCGGGCAGATCACAACTTGTAGCCTTGTAGCCTGTAGGTGATGCGCACATCTATCAATCGTATGGAAACCTGCCCTTGCTGGATTCCTTGTGTGATGGTATGTGTGCTTGCGAGTCTGTCACTGCGTCGTTGGATGTGGATATTTCGACCTTTACGCGGAGAGAGTCGAGGGACAATGTATTGGGTAATCACCTGGAAGCTGGCCCAAAAGCATAAAGGCCCGTGGGGGGCTTGGGAATTGTGCGAGAACTTGCACTATTACACAAGTCGTATCTATGCCATGATTCGGATTCCCTAAATGCTTTTAAAGGGCTGTTAAGAAGGTCGAACTCATGGATTTTGGGCGGACCGATTGTTTGTGGTAACTTCCCAGATGATATGGACGAAAAGGAGATGGGAGTTGCCCTTTGTGTAGGCCTTGTAGGATGACTTTGGTGGGAGACACAATATCCAGGTCAACGAAAACTACGCACCATACCGTCCCCGGCGGCGATTTCCTAGCTGGTCGTGGGTCGCTTGGAGTGGTTCCATCCGACGACATAAAACGTCGCGGTGTTTAGATCCTCCGACACCGGATACAACGAGGTCGATCAGAAGTCCTTTGACTTCCGCTTCCAAGCTGAGCTTCAGTCGAGCAAGTCCATTTCTCCGAGTCAATTGTCCCAAATACTCATCTGGTCAGAATCCGACCAGAATTCTCGCGTGTCTACAATGTCCAATTCATCGAGGGGCCAATAATAGAGGAATGTCTTTCCGAGGGTATGTTCTCTCGACCATTGGATATTGTTCTGCGTTCTGGGCTTAAGTACGAAGGCGCTCACTGCTCCTGGCTGCATCGCCTCGTTGGTTTTCGACTGGCTCAGGTAAAAGGAGTTTGCTTATCTCCTTGACAAATATGTTTCTTCAAGGCCGTACGTCAGAAGTTACGGCTGGCATGAGAGATTAGTGTTTACTGAAATAATAGTGGAGCGACTTTTTTGGTCTTTTCTTCTACCATAGCAGCAAGAGACATCCCCGCGAAGCGAAATGCCCTGAAAAGCGAAGTATGATCCCTGGCAAAGCAAGAAGAAGGTTTTTATTAATGAGTATGATTCCCTCATCGTTCCTTCATTTCACTCAATAAAAGATTAATATCTGGATACAGAGTATGTTTCCTAGATTCCTCGCGTGTCCATTGGGTCTGCTGCTTCTCTGATATCACTTACATTATTAGGCAAGTATTCGTATCACATGGTGGATCTATTCTTAGCACCGATAGCACGCAGCTGGAGCCTCAGCCTTGCCTGTTGTCCAACCTCTTCAAACCAGACCCCATATCCATCAACTTACAATTCCTTGCTGAATCATGTGCCTCCTCAACCGAACACTGACAGCAAAACTCTTACTACATCGAATGCGACACCTGCAGACCGGTGAATGCTCAGACTCAAATGCGTCTCTTGAAGCTGGAAGATGGCGAAATGAGCCTCATGAATGACATCACCTACCCCACCGAGCCTTATGCGATACTTTCACACACCTGGGGAGAAGATGATAAAGAAGTCAGCTTCGATGACCTGAACAATCGCTCTGAGAAGACGAAGGACGGATATGAGAAGCTTCGGTTCTGTGGAGAGCAGGCCGCTCGCGATGGCATACAATACTTCTGGGTGGATACTTGCTGTATCAACAAATCGAGCGATAGGGAGCTTTCAGAAGCTATTAACTCTATGTTTCGCTGGTATCGCAAAGCGGCAAAATGTTACGCGTATCTCACAGATCTTTCAATAAATGATCAAATCGACCTGTCTTTGCAGCCGTGGGAAGCAGCTTTTGGAAATAGTCGATGGTTCTCCCGTGGTTGGACACTCCAAGAACTTATTGCGCCGCCATCGGTCGAGTTTTTCTGCTCCAAAGGTCGGCGTCTCGGTGACAAGAAATCTTTAGAGGGGCAGCTTCATAAGATAACGGGGATTCCGATATCCGCTCTTCGAGGCAGGCCTCTTGTTTATTTCAGTTTCGACGAGCGAGTGTTATGGGCAAGAAACCGGGAGACCAAACGTGAAGAGGACCTTGCTTATTCCCTGATAGGCTTCCTCGATATCTCTATCCCGATTATTTATGGCAACTGGTGCACTACAGCAGATACTTAAGGGGCATAGTAGTTGGGTTAGCTGTGTGGCATTCTCGCCCGACTCGAGGCTTCTTGCGTCGGCATCATACGATGAGACGATGCTCTGGGACACGGCTACGGGTGCGCTGCAGCGTATGCTCGATGGGCTTGTGTCAGTGGCCTTCTCCCCTGACTCAAGAATACTGGCATCGGCATCAGACCTAAAGGTAGTATGGCTCTGGGACGTGGCTACCGGTGCGCTACAGCTGACGCTCCATGGGCACAGCGATCTGGTCACAGTTGTGGCCTTCTCACCTGATTCAAGGCTGCTGGCGTCGGCGTCCATTGATAAGACAGTGCGGCTCTGGGACGCGGCTACCGGTGTGCTAAAGATAGTGCTCGAGGGGTATAGCCACTCAGTCCGATCTGTGGCATTCTCGCCGGACTCAAGGCTGTTGGCTTCGGCTTCCTACGATAAGACAGTGCGGCTCTGGGATGCGGCTACTGGTGCGTCCCACCTAACGCTTGAGGGGTTCAAGTATGGGGCCCGTTCAGTGGCATTCTCGCCCGACTCGAGGCTACTGGCGTCGGCATCATGCGAAAAGATAGTACGGTTCTGGGACGCTTCCACCGGTGCGAGCGTACAAGAGATACTCCAGGGGCATGACTATGTCTGCTCAGTGGCCTTCTCACCCGACTCGCGGTTGCTAGCATCGGCGTCCGCGTCTCGTAATACAGTGAAGCTCTGGGGTTCGGCCACGCCTCGAGATGTAATGGAACAAGGTCCGGTCAATGGGATAAAAGAACAAGGTCTGGTCAGTGGCCTTGTCGCTCGACTCCGGCATATTGTAGCAGGACACCGCAGCTAACAGCTACCTCTCGATTGTACATTTGATGATACATATAGCGAAACAATGGCCGGGTGTACCACTGTAAAATTTCAGTGAGAGTCATCAAATACTTTGGTCAACAATGCAACATTGTTCATCATGTGATCTAAAGCCTTGTGACTGTGTCTACAGGTATCGTAAACTATGTTCTGTCAACCAAGTTCCTCTGGTGAATTTTCAACTTTATGAGCTAAATAGAGAAATGGAGTTATCATAAGTACTGTGGATTTTCTAAACTTTTTGAAATTCGCTCAAGGTGCGTAGATACTGATATTCAACACAACAGGAGAAGACAGTTGACCGTCAGGCATTGAATAGGATACGGTAGTGACCCTAGGCGCAGACGAGGCGGTTGATATCTACAGGGCCATATCGCATACGAATTAGATCAGCACTCAAATGACTGTTCTATCAGAGGTGAGTAAGGCAGATGCGCTTATGTTCCCCCCAGGCTGAGTGAGTCAAGTGATATGAAGTCCTCGCATAAATGTCAATCGAACACTACGAATCTTCATAAGGCCATCGATATGCATACTCACCGTCTCGGCAAAGGTCCTGAGACGCGACATGGTAGAGCACTGGGAATGCAAATGTTGTTGAATCACAGTGATGTCGGCGAGACTTAATTAGGGCTCATCTGAGGCCGAGGATCTGCCCGAGGATCTGCCCGGCGGTACTCGCATTCACTGGTGTGAACTCACTCACTCTTGTGTGATTACGTGGAGTTTGCATCGATCAGGCAAGTGTTAATGAAAGATCAACCAACGCTTGCTGTTGTGGGAGATCTACCCGGAAATGAACAGAGTCGACTAGCCGTTGTTCGGTTTGTTTTGATCTGTCTACTTTAGGTCGTTGACGCCCGAGAGTCGAGACCCAATTAGTTGCTGTGGCGAAGGATCTCTTAGACTCTTACATGGACCATGATGCTGCGAGTCAATGAGTAAATGTTGTTTCATGGCCTTGATATCGAACTCGAAGCTTTCCGGTTCGTGATTGCAGCAGACAGGGCTCTGTTCATGAAAGCTGGAACCTTGGAGGTTCTGATCAGAGCGCTTGTTCTTGATACTACAGACTCTAGATACAAGATCTTCGCCATGCTGCAATCTGGGAAGGTGACTCGGGTTCTACATCTCTGGTCGTTAGAGCCAAACTCGCATGTGTGTTCTTCGCGAATAAAGCTGTGATTGATCAGTTCTTGCGAATTGTCGTTGCTACTCGAGTGGCGTGAGGAGTGACAAGACAAAACATAAGTGCTGGAGCACCAGTTTGAGAACCAGCCGACCTCCGGACATCGTTATGATCGTGGATTCGATTTCCTTGCTAACCCTGCTTCTGACTGGATAAAGAATCAGTGTCGTCGAAAAGGTGATGCTTTATCGGTACAGTCCATCTCCGCAGAGCGAACCTGTCACCCTCCACAGGGTCTACGTTGAGCTTTTCACCTGCTCATCAATTAATCTTGGTGGAAAGTGGTAGCACAATTGTGAAGTCCAAAGGTATCGAAATAACTTCCTACCATCCTACCGAGATTGCAACCCCTATTCACACAAATGTCCCGCAAGGCGGATTTGTGCTTTGAACTGTCAATATTTCCGTTTATATCTTTTTGTTTCCCGAGAGCCGAGATGGATGGTTACTCGGATCATGCTGGGTTTCTCTGTCCAGGTCGGCGATGCGACTGTGATACTCTACGCATGGCCTAGGTTCTCCTCCCATTTCCTCTAGGAATCTACTAGTCTCGAAGATGCAGTTTTAGAACCGAAGTACGAGTGTATTTGAGATTGCTATCTTGACGAGTCTAGAGTCCAGACTTCACGAATGATTCGAGAAGTGGAAGGGAATTCCAACCGAAATATTGAATATTGAACTTGGTCTGAGTGTTCTTTCGATTATTCGTTTATGGAATTCGGTCTCAACTTACATTCTACTTCTTTTTCGAGACTGCAAGCGAAGAAGTCCAGGAGTCCTGCGGGTACGTAGTATTGGCTACCAAATTAACTCAATTGATATGTATTTTCCCCTGTACTGCAAGTGCATGTCAGACCACCCACCTCCACGATTTCTACTCTCAGGGCCTAGACACGCTACCCTTTCAATGCGGAGGGACTCGGCACCGTTGTAACGGCGACATGGCTCCCTGTGCCTCCTGAACCGGGTCTGCCGAAGCCTGTCTCCTGCAAGCCTGTGGCACTCACACATGTCGGTTACACACGCAGGGAAGGACGAGACGTTGTCCAATGCAACACTGTCCTGCCACGTTCCGTGAGCTTTTGACCAGGATATTCGTAGCTTTGGTAACGGCGTTCGAGAACTGCCACGCGGTGGCGTGGGGCTGTGGAATCGGATTCTTAAAAGAAGATAGTGGCCGTTTTGGATGAGGGTTCACATGCCGGTTGATAGTTGATGTCAACTAATACAGGGACGAAAGTGTCTCGGGCGGCTTACCCACATACCGCGACAGGGCTCCTGAATCCTAATCACACGAGTAGACGTTCGAGAAGCACCTGCTATTGTGCATTGGAACGTTCGCTCAAACGAGTGTTCGCAAAGAGTTGGAGGTATCCGCATCACATGATGTGAACAGTGTCTATACTGCGATACTGCCATGAACCAGAAACGGGTGGAATATCAAAAGCCATCAATCAATACACGTCTATATTTACAGGGAGCCTTCTATGTACAGTCATGCTACAGGTACCAGCCAGCATAGTCTAAAATTTTCACCGTGGTGGATTTGAGCGCAACCCTGATCCAGGCGTCCTCTCCTGAGTTCTCCGAACCTCAGTCTCGATACCATGTCTGATCTCCTCTATTTTCAAATCCACATCAGTCTTCACTTGAATACCCTCTCCCGTCCAATCTGACGTTCCCCTCTCTGCTTTCGAATTGTTCAGTTCCACTTCGCTGCCAAGACTATCTCCATCCACGTCAGTTGCGCTCCTGTCCATTCTTGCGAACCCATCTCTGTTTCCGGTGCCAGTAGCTGTCACTCGGGATAGTGGGTAGGAAAGTGGCTTGGAACCGTTCCCGTACGTTGGCTGAGAGGCGTTCTTGGAGCCGATGCCGATCCAGCGGCCGAAGAGAGGGCGGAGGAGAGGGAGGTTTCCTGATGTGATGCCGATACCGAGTTCGATATAGGTCCAAATACCGGGTGCGACTTGGGTGACTGGGATTTGTTAGCGGTGCAAGCACAAAATAGTGAAATACTGACAAGTAATGTCTTTTACGTTGATTTGTGCAAGTGCGATAAAGCGAAGAATACTGGTCAAGCAGACACTGCGGAGTGTCAGTTAACGACTTTCAAAGTGGGAGTGCGCTCATACAAGCCTCCCAGCAAAAACATTGCAGTCAAGACGATCTTGCGTCTCTTGTCGATTTGGAGCTTCCAGACCATAGGAATTGGCATGCACAAGATAACCAGGTCTCCAACGAACGAAAGTACACCATTCGTCATGCCAATGGTAATTAATGCGTTTGGAATGCAATGCCCCGGTTGATCCTTATTCCAGAAGAAAGATACCGGAGTGCATTGTAGCAAGTTGCTGATAAATGCACTGATCGCCCACCCAGCGGTGAACAGCCAGACCCCTAGTGCGACGCGCTTGAAAGTCTGCGTTCTGAAGAGACGACAGTAAAGGACGAGAATGGATGATTTGACGCATAGGAGACATGGAGGGTTTCCTCGTTGGAGAATGAAAAGAGACTGGATAGAGGTCAACCAGCGTTCTGTCCAATTTGAAGTTGACCGAACTCACAATGTTAAATTTCAGCAAGTCTGGTTTCGAGACGTCCTTGACATGCTCTCCGAGGCCAACGGTCAAGCCATAGAGGAGACACACAGCGGGAATATAGCTAAAAGGCAGGGCCGCTCCCATCAGGTAATCATCGAGTTGGAGTCTCTGATTTTGTATTCTCCTTGCCATCAGTCGCAGAATATAGGATCCATTGGAAAAGATCAATACAATGATAGTCGAAGCCAGGACGACTCTTTTGTTGTAATCGACCTGGTTTGATTCCAATGATACCGCCATAGCTTTGATGGCCACTGTCCAAGCACGATGCCAAAGGTTGTAGTGCTAAAATTGCGCGAGCCCGAGAGTCAATCGATCGAAAACTGGGGGAAGTTCAAAATATAAGGGTAAGATCAGCAATCTATATCGACACATGTAACCAAAGATAAAAAGATGCTCAGAGATCGGGCCTATGCCACGCTTGTCGTGACAATGCAGCAGAGATCGTCAGGTCGTTTTCCTTTATGGTCCCACAAGATGGAAGGATTGATCGCGCTGCTAGAACATGTGCCAATTAAGAGCTTCGAAGATTTTGGGATCACACCTTCCCGGATGGAAACCTCTAGGATCACGGATACCAACTCCTAGGAAGAAGGGATCGTCTTCGGGTAAGCTCTAGACGAGGATCATGACTGAACGAGGACACTTATCTGAGTACGCCGTACCCGTACCTGGATGGCAGGCATTAAGCAACCTCATGGGTGAAATCCTGTGCATCCCGCTTAAGCTACCAGCTTGGGCCACGCCCCGCGATCCGCCAGAATGAGTTTTGGGATTTGCAAAGGCCCAAGTAAGGGGGGAGTGTGGTCGCTAGGGATGGTCGCAGTGCCACGGAACTGGAAAGACCGCACTGCAGGTTCCACTCTGGGAATCTCAGATAGATAAATCATGGATTCATAACGCAGTAGTTGGTCCGGAGGGCCCACTAATGGATCAATCTCACACCAATATTGAGTGGTTGGAGCTGTCGCATGGATTCCGTACTCGTCACTCTAGGAGAGAAACGGAATAGGTATCAGCATGCATGATGAGGGGAATGAGTTATTGCCTCAGTGTCGTGCGGAACTTGGGGGGTCAGTCCAATGTTCGAAACGACGATTGGGTACGAAAGTACGTACACTGGACATCAGATCAAGCAAGAGCTAACTCAGCTAAGCAACCCAAGACGAGCTTGCGAGGGGTAACCAACATACTCAAGGCCCACATGCCATGCCAAAGAATGCCCCGAATGGGTGCGTCTCGTAGTTTCAAGCCACGGAGCGAGCTCTCGTTTGGCTAAGATGAAAACAAAGGAAAGGATCGACAACAATGCGGTTTTTGCATGGCATTGGCCATTCAGCAGTCAACGTTCATGATTTTCCTGAGAACTTCCAAAGGCACGGAATCGATCACTCTCTCTTCGAGCAATATCGCACTGCCTAAAGCTTACTGAACCGGTTGCACAGCATCTGGAATCCAAATACTGGGTGACCAGTAAGCAACTGCGCCGCAGCAATGCAGGTCTTCTCATTCGCTTCGTCTACAATCGGCTGGCTGTCTCTGGCTGCCGATACTCAGTATCCGTAGCGAGCGTGAACACAAGGAGCCTAATTGGGACGTCGGCACGGAGATTCTTTGAGCTGGTTTTCGCAGAGTCTATTATGGAGTATGGACGCATCGAAGGTAAGGTACGTACATACAGCTGGTGCAGGAGGTCGTCGCTAAACCTCGCTTGTTTGGTCCCTTGCAAAGAAGCGTGGGCCGGCAGAGAATCCTACCCCTGAGACTGAGACTACGAAAAGACCCAGGATGTACGGGATCCGCCCTACCGTCATGGACGATCAATCGGCTCGATTATGCTGAAATCTCTTCGGTTTCTAAAGATGGAATCACTCTCGCTGGCTCGAAAAAGCTGACAGGCTTCAGAGAGAGGTGCCCAAGTGCCCATGCAACGGTTCAATTGGAGAGTAGTCTTTCTCTGATTCCCCTCATACGAAACATGCCTCTCTTCCCCGCCCAGCCCGAATACTTTAAAGGAGACGCCTCAACCGCAGCGCTGCCGGACCGTGAAGATCTAAGCAGACGAGCAAATGTCTGTTCTTCTCGGACCTTCACAGGACCCACCGCCATTCCAAAGACCACTTTTAGGTTCTCACCCCCTCGCCGGTTCGCACAGAGATAATCAAGCCGCTATGGGTACAAGTACAACCTGCCCAAGCCTATCACCAGCCCAATGCCCACGTCCAAGGAAAGAGGCTTCCGTCACTACCTAGTCTATTTGACGACGGTGCTAGGATGGTGCGCTTGAAAAGATTCACAAACCCTCCCCCGATCCTTGAGACATTGTGCAGCCGCTCCTAACTAGAATGAGAGTTCTGACTGCTGAATTTGAGATACATGCTAGTGCTGCATGGTCGGCTACTGTACAACCTACATGTCGGCCGCAGCTATCTCCAAGTGGCCATCGAAGATCGACAAGGGCGAGAAACATGTCGCTTCAGGCCCCTGGGTCAACGGTCCAGTCGCAACTGCTCGTGGGAATTCTACAGGGAGATAACTCTCACGTTTTCGGAGAACCATGGCGTGTCAGAATCAATAAAATCCCAGTATAATCAATGGCCAGACCGGTAGAGTTCCGCCAATAATATTGAACTTTCGGTGCCGGGCACCGATTGTTCCACGAACTTCCTCGGTCTAAGAAGACTTAAACGGGCATTCATCCACGCGTGCATTGCATATCTTTGGAATTCTGGAAGCTGCAAAGTTTGATTGCTTTCCTTCTTTACTTTAAACACGCTCTCTCAGACCTTCAAAGGATCGGGTCCCCAGCTCTCTACCTCGAAGACTCTCAACATTCCTTTACGATTAGCTCATCACGCACACTGCAGATCCAATATGGAAGAGGCAAAACCAATACCCGCTTCCCCGGTGATTGAGACGATGGATGACAAACACTCTGGCAAAAACAGTCCGGATCTCAAGACTCATCATGGGGTGACACTAATTCCTCGTCCGAGCGACGACCCTCGAGATCCATTGGTATGTTTCGAAGATGTCCAAACCGCTTGTTGATGCCGACACTAACCATTGGGGTAGAACTGGTCTATGCCAAAGAAGATTGGGATCGTTGCCGTGCTTTGCTTCGCTGTATTCTGTGGCTTCGTTGCTCCGCTAGCAGGACAACTGAACCTCAAAGCACAAGCTGCCCTCTACAAGCAGTCGACAGTTCACATAGCATGGCAGAACTCAGCTGCGTCCGCCGGTTTGGCCAGTGGAGGATTCTTCTTCGCCCCAGTTTCATTCAAACTCGGCCGTAGCTCAGTCATCTTCTGGACGTTGATTGCCTGTCTATTGACGCAAATTTGGGCCGCTGAGATGATCCACCGCAGCGACTTCAACTCCTTCATCGTCTCTCGATTCTTCTCCGGGTTCTTTGGAGGTGTCACCGGTGTTCTTGGCCCTCGAATTCTGGTTGATCTCTTCTTCTTACATCAAAGAGGAAGAGCATTCACAGCCTTTCATTGGTGCTTGAACTTTGGAAGTGTGGCTGGACCAACTCTTTCAGCTTTCATTTCATCAAACAGATCATGGACTTTGGAATTCTGGTGGACTGTCGGGCTTTTGGGGTTCACCATCATACTCTGTTTCTTGTTCATGCACGAGACTTCCTGGTACCGTGAATCTGGAGCCGAAAACCCAGCTGCTCCTGATAGCTTTCTGGCAAATAGAATGGCCACCTTCCTTCCGGGTTCAAGAGTCACGCCCAAGACTAGTGCTCGTCAAACTGTAAGTCTTGGTCAACTGGTTACCACTGTCTGTTATTGACAATGATTCAGGGACGAATTGCGGCTATTCCATTCCTCATCGCAGTCTCACCGGTGACGTTGATTATGAGTGTCTTCACCCTCATCTCATTTGGTTTCTACATCGCAATGAATGCATTGACGCCGGTCTTCCTTCAAAAGCCTGAGAAAATTGGCGGTTACGGGTTCGATACATTCCAGAATGCTTGCTGTAAGTGCTGTTCTTGTGAACGCCACAATCATGGGCCTAACAAATCATCTTCTAGTTTCCTTCGTTCACTGGATTGGAATTGGTTTCGCCTTGGTATATGGCCACTTCATCAGCGATCGCCTTCCTCTCGCCATCTGCGCCCGCAATGGTGGTATCTGGAAGCCCGAGTACAGACTCCACGCCCTCTGGGTTCCCGCAATGATCTTCAACCCCATTGGGCTCGGATTGGTGGGCTACTCTCTGGCGTATCACAAGTCCTGGGTCGTCCTGGCTGTGTCCGAAGTGTTTGTAACATTCGGCTCACTGTCCCTGATCCCCATTACCGTCAACTATATCTGTGAGTGTTTCACACAGAACCCGGCTGAAGCTTCGATTACGTCCAACTTCTATCGCCTCATCTTCGGCCTCACAGTCGCTTTCTACATCAACGAATGGGTGGCAGATGTCACAGTCAAATGGGTTTTCGGCATGATGGCATTTTTTGATATCTTGGCATTCCAGTTCATTGTCCTTCTGATGTGGAAGGGACACCAGATTCGCGAGTGGACTGTGGGAGGTTTGAACGTCACAGAGGAGGGCGAGAAGGTTGTCGAGACTGGATCTGAGACTGATGTCTCCGTCTAATGACTCCGATCTTTTGCACTGCGTACACCATAAATTAAAAGAAGGCATGTTTTTGAAGCCGGGGTGTTTAGGTATAGATTTTTAATGCTTTCAATAGACTTACCTGATTATGCTACAAGCCTCTTGCTAGAATTGGGCAAGGTGATCTACACAGTTTGGTAACGATAAGACGAAAGCCCCTCAAAGCGCAAAAGCGCAAAGATCAGCACTCGTACTCAGCAACCAACACATTACACGGGATCAACAGATCTGACAGATCGACAGTCTGTTCGTGCCCAAAATCTCACGATTTCCAGATCCTCCCGTAGAAAGGACTCGTGTATCGAGTTCCCCAGTAATATCGACCATCATATATCTGCCTTTCGAAGTTTTGTCTTTCTCAAGCATTTCCTTATTTGGAGCCCAAGACTTTCGTGGACATCCGGAACACTCATATCTATCTACCAACAAATCCCCCTTGCCCCACCAACGGTTATCACGCCACTACACTTATCCGGTTTCAGAGCAAGCATTTGAATTCTGATTCCTTCTTAACCAACGGAGGTTTGCCTTCATGCCATCAACCACCAATCTAGGTCGCTCCCACCTTCTCCTATCACAGCACGATATTAGCTGCATGGCATTTGCGAGTAGTCCCAGAATTTCAAGCATCCCAAACCACCCCGAGGCAATACCACTTTTGTGCCTGGAAAACCCATCACCCAACCACCAGTCCCCTTCCCCCCATCCCAATATCAGCCATCATGCCCAGCATGCCTCATAGCCTGTAAGCGTCCACGGGGGACCAATACCCCGAAACGCCACAACTCCGGCATGCTCGAGCTAGCATCCGCGTGCTAAACCCCTGAAAAAGTCGGCAAGACCCTCTGTCCCACCCCCTGCCTCATTCCCTGGAACTACCTCCGTACACCCATCAGGGGGTATCTGACAAGGGTTCACCTTCTCCACCCAACCAAGTCTCAACGACACCCTTACATACTTACGTTTGTGTCTACTCGCAACGAGCAGCATGCATCAATCGATGCGAGGGACAAGCATCCCGCCCGTTTTTAATATCGCCGGGACGATTGGAGGAAGAGTCCTTCCTGAGCAGCGTGCATGGCAGACAGCATGCATGCCGTCGCTCGATTGGTTACCGATAGATGATGGACCACTGATGTTCGCAAGTGGGGTGGAGGGGGTTTACTTCATTGAAGTTTTCTTCTTCGTGTACAGTTTCGATGCGGACAAACCAGCGGGTTTGGGACCTCGGCGGAAAGTGGAAGTCTGCTGTTCAGATCCCCGGTGCCGTCGTATCCACGCAGAGATTGCTACAGTAGCTGCGAGTTGCGACGAGCTCTTTCGTCTTGAGGTTTCGTTTCCTCCTTTCATTTCGGACAAGTACCCTGGTTCGCCGAGAAATAGAGAAAAAGAATTGCCCTCGTTCGAGCTCACGTGAAGCAAGGCCGACGACATGGGAGACGCAACAGCTCCAGCGGTGGCTGCGAAGCCACTTCTAAAAGATATACCCTTCAAGACGTTCGACGAAGTGCTCCTGCAACGTGCAGTTGATGAGGATCAGAGTCCATTGATCGCTTATCCGAGGACAAAGCATGGGGTGGATGATTATGAGTTGTTTACTGGGGTGCAGCTCAACCATCTTGTTGATGGAGCTGTGCATGCGCTGATGAGGGAGGGCATTGAGGCTGTGGTGCGTAGACTTTCTGCTTCCTTCTGACTTGATTGAAGGGAGGAAGTGATGGAATGATGAGTTGCGCGTAATAAAGTGAATCAGGAGCTGATGAGAGGGGATAGTATGAAGACACCATCGCAGCCATCTATGGACCTAGCGACCTGGATTATATCTTCACCGTCTTCGCCCTAGGAAGACTTGGATACACGACCTTCATCCTCTCTCCCCGCCTCCCCGTAAATGCAATTGTCAATCTCCTCCAAGATGTTCCAGCAACCCTTTTCTTGTATGGGACACAGCACCTCTCAATAGCCACCCAGACCTCCTCGCAACTCCCACTCAAGCTCGTGCCCATCCTCACCCGGTCTCAATATGACACGCCGACTATCGCTGCACCCTTTTCTCGAGCCGGAGTGGATCCGGCCAAAGAGACAGCTAGGAAGTTAATAATGATGCACTCATCTGGCTCAACTGGTCTCCCGAAACCAATTCATTTCACCAATGCCCGCCTCCTGAGCACCTTCCGAACCGCGCAACAACTGACAGCCTTCCAAAGTGTACCCCTCTTCCACGCCCACGGATTTGTCTCCTTCGTGCAAGCGATCTACACCCAGAAAACGATTTATCTCTTCAACGGCCACATCCCTCAAACGCACGAAACGATTGTTGCTGCTGTCAAGGGAATTGAGAGTATTGGAGGAAAAGGACCAGAAATCGTCTGGACGGTACCGTATGTCCTCAAACTCCTCGCTGAGAAACGCGAGGGTATCGACGTATTGAAACGATGCAAAGTCGTCTCCTGCTCCGGCTCCCGCTGTCCAGACGAGCTGGGGGATCTGCTCGTCCGCGAAGGAGTCCATTTCGGTTCCGCGTTCGGCGCCACAGAGGTAGCTCTCATCCTCACCTCTCTGAACCGACCACCAGAAGACAAGGCCTGGGATTATCTCCGCCCACCACCTCACGTAGCCCCGTATATCTTGATGCGGCCCATCGAGCCCAATAACCCCATCTGCGAATGTATCGTCCTCGACGGCCATAAGGGGAAGCTGAAAACCAATTCCAACGATCCACCGAACAGCTGGCACACGAGTGATCTCTTTATCGCGCACGCTACTATACCTAATGCATGGAAGTTCGTAGGGCGCGCGGACGACAGGGTGACGTTGACGAATGGGGAGAAAGTCCTACCCCTCCCCATCGAGGGCCGGATTCAGCAGGATCCATTGGTTAGAGAGGCGGTAGTCTTTGGGGTTGATAGGGCTGTTCCAGGACTGTTGCTTTTCAGAGCAAGTGCTGCGAGAGGTCTGAGTGATGATGATTTCGTGGAGAAAGTGTGGCCTGCAATCGAGGATGCGAACAGTCATGCCGAGGGGTTCAGTCAGATTGGGCGAGACATGATTGCGGTGATTGCTGAGGACGTCGAGTGTCCCTCGACGGATAAATCGTCCATTAAGAGAGCGGCTGTATATCGGGAGTTTAAAGACGTGATTGATGGCGTGTACGCGAGGTTAGAGAATGGAATGGAGGGGACTCTGAAGTTGAGCGTGGAGGAATTGAAAGAGTGGCTCGTTGCATCGTTTGCAGATCTGGGAGTCTCGCTCGAGAACCCAGAGACGGATTTCTTCTCGGCGGGCGTGGACAGTCTGAAAGCTATCCAGATGCGGGGACTCATCATCAAGAATCTGGATCTTGGAGGGAATGTCTCGAAATGCGGATCCATGATCGTCTATGATTGCGGCAATGTTGCTCGATTGGCCCAAAAGGTCTTTGCAATTCGAGTTGGAGAGGTGGCAGAGAGCGCAGTGTCTGATGACATATCTGTAATGGAAGGTCTGATTGAGCAATATTCCAAGTTCGATACTTGGAGAGAAAGTAGCGAGACTCCAGAGAGTCATGTCGTGGTAAATGACCTCCCTCCTAACCTCCGCACTGTTCTGACAACTCCAAGATCCTCACAGGAGCCACCGGCTCCCTAGGATCTCACATCCTCTCACACCTAATCGCCCTCCCAACTGTGTCGAAAATATACTGTCTCTTCCGCCCGTCCCATACATCAGCCAGCCAAACACCCCTCTCACGCCTCGAGTCGGCCCTTAAAGCTCGCGACCTCTCACTCCTTCCATCACCCAAGGTCGTCGCACTCACCTCCGACCTCTCCACGCCAACCCTCGGTCTTGAGACCCAAACGCTCTCAAAGCTGCGCTCCGAAACGACGCACATAATCCACTGCGCCTGGGAAGTGAACTTCGCCCTACCAATCCAATCCTTCACCCCCCAACTCGCCTCCCTCCAGAACCTCCTCAACCTCTCCCTCTCCACCCCCTTCTCCTCCCCGGCACGCCTGCTCTTCTGCTCATCCATCGGCACCGCGATGGCGACCCCGTCCACCGCCTCGTGCTCGAGGGTCGAGATCCCAGAGACGCCCATCGCAGACATGAGACACTGCTCCGCGACGGGCTACGCGCGATCGAAGCTCGTCGCCGAGAAGATGATCGAGCACGCCACGACCACGGCCGGCGCGAAGGCGACGGTCCTGCGCATAGGACAGATCGTCCCGAGCGCCGGAGCGGGAAGCGCGCTGTGGAACGAGAAGGAGATGATCCCGCTCCTGATCCGCTCCGCGCTGACGACGGGCGTGCTGCCAGACAGGCCGGGTGGCTCGGATGGCTGCTCGTGGATCGACGTCGACGTGCTGTCTCAAGCCATCCTGGAGATTGGGGGGATTGGCATTCTTGCGGATCCTGCGGGTCCTAAGAAAGTGGATGAGAAAGAGAAGACACGACTCGTGTATAACCTCGTGCACCCGCACCCCTTCTCCTGGAAGACGTCCTTCCTCCCCGCGCTCCGGGCCGCGGGGCTAGAGTTCCAGACCGTGGGGTGGGCGGAGTGGCTTTCGAAGCTCGGGGAGAGCGAGGCTGACGTCGAGAAGAACCCGAGTCGGAAACTACTCGGCTTCTGGGAGAAGGGCCCTAGAGCGGGTGGGGAGAGGGAGGTCGTGTTCTCGACGAGAGATGCAGAGGAGAGCAGTGAGGCGCTGAGGAAATCGGAGAGCTTGGTTGGGGGCGATTATGTTAAGCGGTTGGTGGCTGCGTGGAGAGAGGTTTGGTGAGAGGCTTGTGATAGAGTGTGTAGGAAGAATTGATCCGTAAGCTTATCTGAGTACTTGGCTGTTCTTTTGAGTTATGTTACGTTCGGGCAGGATAATGCTTAGCTTTGGTTTGTTGTTGTGAGAAGATGAAATGGGCGATGGAGTGAGATAGCTGCACTCGCAACGACACATGTTTAACCCCAGATGAATACTGATCCTCTCTTGCAAACGCAAACTCATTTCGATAGAAGACTTGGTTAATGTACTGTGTAGAATCGTGGGATATCAGAAATAGGAGACTGGTATAGTGAATTAATGATAGATATCATCCATCCATGCTGCTCTCCTAGTATATCTATATTCTCTTCTGAAGCGCACACCAAATTATTCTCTGCCGAATCCCGGTAATCCTAAATCCTTTATAACAAACCAGGTCTAGATATGTTTGGACCACTTTCCAGCCTAATCTAGAATAGTGGGTCACGTGCACCGCAACCTGGAATAACTTGGTTCCATTTCTATAAAATAGCTTCTTCCCTTAGACATTAATAATATTACTACGAATACTCATGCAATTATAGTACCGTAGTAACTAAAGTACTACTAATACTAATTAGTAATTATAGATTAAGAGACGGTCTTATATTTAAAGAGAAAAGAAGATTTAGTACTTATAGCCAAGGCCCGTAAGGGTTCGACTTGACTATATATCTCTACTTTATTTTACTAGAGAATATCGTACGAAATTAAGGCTTTTATAAGTTCGACTTGACTTATATAAGGTATTTAAGGAATTAAGTACCTTAATTTTGTGTTTAATACGCATTTTTATACTTAAAAACCACGAAAAACCTTATTCTCAAATTTACTAAACAATAACCCCTCTATACCTTTAATTACAAAATCTATACTTACAAATACTCCGAATTAAATTAATAGAAGCTTAAAAGAACCCTAATACTAGAATATATAGAAACATCTCTTATAAAACTTATTTATATTTATTACTCTATATAAATAGGTTATTAAATTATATCGGGTCCCTTTATAGTAACTATTATAATTACTATTTTACTTTTCTAAAGTTTAATACTTACTAATATTAAGCTTTAATTTATCTTTTAATATTATAAACTACGATCTATTATAACCTTTGTAATAACAAGAGAAAATACTAATATAAAGGAAGAGAATACTAGTAAAAATAGAGACTTATATATTAATTACTAGAGTAGAAAATTCGACGTTATAAAGGTAAAATAAGACAAACGTAAGGAGTATATTAAATTTAAGGAATAATAATATAAGAACCCCTTTTAAGGATTATTACCCTTAGAATATAACGACCTCTAGAACTAATATTAAGACGATTTTAAGGGTTAGATAACTATATATTTTAAGGAAATTAATAGTTATATTATATATTACTTGCGAAAAACCCTTCGATAATAAAGAGTATAAGTTAAGGTTAATAAAACGTTTTTACTTTATAATACCTTATTTAATACCTTATAAGAAGTAAAACCTATTAAGTAGCTAGAGGTTAAAATCTTTACTTAAGAATTTAACTTAAATTTAGTAAATTAGTTTAAGGAGAACTTATAAAATAAATAATAAACTACTTTTAGTATTCCCTCGATTTCTTTCCCAAACTCTCTATTACTTACTTTACTACTTATTATATTAAGTGCTTAAGAGATAAACCTTATACTACTTGTATAACTACCTCCTCCTCCTCTTATAAACTAGAGAGGAGTATAACTACCTTTAAGCTATAGATTACTAATATACTAATAATTACTTAAATTAGAACGCAATTCTTTAAGAGAGATTATTAACTTGGCTAAGCTAGTACTAGAACACTTAAAGTATAGAGGTTAATGTCAGAAAGTAGTCACGTGACTATATGTTGCGTTCTAACGTATAGCCTAGAATAGCTGGCTTGGAAGAAGCAGGCGCGTTTGCTTTTTGCCAAGTTGTCAAAACGCAATAGTTATAAGCCCGGTTAGCATAGTAGTCGCAATTGAACTGTACTGTATGCGCCACGTCGACCCAATTAGGCATAGGCCCCTAGGTGGTAAAGTGTATATAGATTTCGGGCCGTGTCTATACGCGTCGATTAAGCGAGATCACGTGAATATAGGTCATGTCAGCTTAGAAATCGCGCCAGGACCTAGGGGGTGTGTCAGAAAGTGGTCACGTGACTATATATTGCGTTCTAACGTATAGCCTAGAATAGCTGGCTTGGAAGAAGCAGGCGCGTTTGCTTTTTGCCAAGTTGTCAAAACACAATAGTTAAGAAGACAATTTTAATTACTATATTATAGTCTTTAGTAACGCTTGTAATTAACTTAGTATTTATAATAATAAAATTAAGTATAAGGCCTATTTGATTGCTTTAAAGGGATAAGTACTTAATTACTACTTGACTAGTCTTATAACTAACTTATACCTTTATATAACTTTTAGCTAACTTTATTTCGCAACTAATACTTACTTTAAGACCCCCGAATATTATCGAAATTAGTTAAATAAGTAAAATACTATATACTTAAAAGTAACTATAGTAAACGAGAAGAATACAAGTAAATCGATATAAGACTACTTGTAATTACTCTTAATAGAAATATAGAATATTTAACTAAGTCTTAATTACAAATTCCGTAATAATATAATAATGCGAAATAATATTATTAAAGCTTATTAAGGAGTTATAACTTGCAAATATACTTGTTTTAAACCTATAGATACGATTCTAGTACTTAGGCTGGCCGGACCGGACTATAGTCTTTAGACTAGACTAGACCAAACCGTCTAATAGTCCGCAAAAATTATTTAGGACCGAACCGTTTATATAATAGTCCCTAAATTTATTTGAGACTAGACTATAATAGTCCCAAAAAAATTTAGGGAGACTGTTTATAATTTAATTAATTAAATATTAATTATTTTTTAATTTTAAATATTATATTATTACTTTTAAGCGTTACTTTATAACTTTTATATAAAAACTTTTTTAATTTTATATACTAATAAAGATAGTCTAATTATTTATAACGGTTTAGACTAAACCAAACTATTTATAAACTAGACTATAAGACCGCAGTTTAAATATAGTCTCTAAAACCCTAAATTTTAAGACTAGACTATTTTATAGTCCCCAAAAAACCCTACGGTCTAGACCGGACCGGACTGTCGGCTAGCCTACTAGTACTTATTAACGATTTATACTTTTTAATTAATACGTACGAAAAGACTTATCCCCTAGGACTTACCTTTTTAGCTTTCTTTACTAATTAATAGTATTATTGCAATTATAATCGGTTTCCTTAAAATCCTCGATTTTAACAACCTCAATTCCCTTAAGCTTCTTATATTTATTACAATAATAAGCCACGTAATAAGAAGTGTTTTATATATAAAAAAGAAAGTTATTAGTCTATTAACTTATTAAGTATACTAAAAAAGAGAGAGAAGAATCGTTTAAGAAGTTCTATAACAAATTCGATAATAAACTTAATTAATAGGCTTACTAATATATTATCGATTATAAAAATATAAAGGATTTTAGAGAGAAGAGTAACGAGTATAATAATATTACTAAATACTTAGAGAAATAAGTCAATTAGTTCTTTATAGAATATAATGCGAATAATAATAATAAGACCTAGTTTATAAGTATAGTAAATAACCTTACAAACCTTATAACTTAGTATATATTTACGGGTTTAATTCCCTTGATTTCCTTAGCCGTAATTAACCCATTTACTTATATAACTAGTTTAAAGTATATTATAGATAAGTTTTATAGAATTATAGTTAATACTAGAGCCTTAAAGGTATTAATAGCTAGATGGGGCTAGTTTTAGGCTTACTTATAATATATTAATAAGACTATTAAAATCGATAATAATATTACTAATACTATTAACGTTTAGTTTAGTATCGGATTAACGTTATTAGTAAGTACTCTTCGGATTCTTATACTTATAAGAAGAGTCGAGTTTTACGTTATAAAGGTAAATACTTTATTCTTACTTTATCTAACTAACTTAAATGGCCTCTAAGTATATTATAATAACCTTATAGATATAATAGTTACGCTTATAAAAATAATACTAATAGTTCGTTAGTTTAGCTATTTATTTGTCGTTTAGAAGAAGTGTTTCTAGTAATTCGTATCTTTTTCCCTTACTTAAAACCCTTGTTTTCTTATATTAGTTGAATTATTAAGACTTTACTATTACTTTAGCTATTCTTTTATTAAACGTTTATATATACTCTTAAAGAAAGTTAGCTAAGACGTTAATAAGAAGGCTATCGGCAAGTTAATAAAGTTCTATTACTATTACTAAAAGTATAATAAATTACTAAAAAGATTTAAGTTTAAGCTTCTTAATAATACTCTTGATTTTAACTACTTTATTTATATTAATATTATATATATAAAAGGCAATTCCCTAATACTCTATATTATTAATAAAGTAACCCGTTTCTTTATAGCTTACTTTCTTAAAGACGTTTTGTCGAAAACTATATAAAAGACCTTATAGTAATATTAGATTAATACTTATTTGGGTCCCTTAGACTTACTAGTATACGATATAAGTAGGCTGGCCGACGGTCCGGTTCGGTCCTAGACTATAGGGTTTTTGGGGACCGTATAACGGTTCGGTTTCAAAATCTAAATTTTTGGGGACCGTACTTAGGACCGCGGTCCTATAGTTTAATCTATAAATAGTTTGGTTTTAAAATCTAAATTTTTGGGGACTATACTTGGGACTACGGTCCTACGGTCTAGTCTATAAACAATTTGGTCTTAAAATCTAAATTTTTGGGGACTAATTTTAAACCGCAATCTTACGGTCTTTACTAAGAACGGTTTGGTCTAAGACTATATAACTATAAGACTATATTTATTTTAAGAGTAACGTACTATAGTAATAGTAATAAATATATATAATGTAATTCTCTAAAGTAAAAGTAAATTGTAATTTTAAAATTACAAGTAAAGCCTATTACTCCTAACGCCTAGCTTTTACTTGGGAAGGACCCTTTAATTTATCGATATTAATACTCTAACGCCTTTTTCTCTTTTATTATAGTAAACGTTTTACTTCCTTTTCCTTATTATTTGAAACTATAGCTATATTTGTAATCTCCTTCTCGGTCTAGTCTATATTATTACTTATATAGGGAGTATTATACTTGTAGTCTACGTTTTACTAATTATCGGCGAGAGTCTATTTATACTAATTAAAATGCTTTATAATTATTAACTTTGTAATTGTAATTAGATATATTTACGCCTTATAATAGTTATAAAGATTACGAGCTAGATTAAAAATTCTCTTAACTCTAGTACTAGCGACTAAGAAAATTAGTTAGAAGAAACAATGCGTTATTATTTGTTATTACTATATTAAAAGGTAATATACTTAGAACTACTAATATATCTCGGGCTATAGATGCGATAAAGGGGAAAGCCGGCTCTAATTTCTTCTAAATCGTAAGAACCGATATATTAGTATTATCTTATATAATTAGACTAGTAAGGAAGTAGTCGGCCTTAGTATTTGGCCTCGCAATCGCTATATATATACCTGGTATATCTTTATTAAGTCGGAATACTATATTTAAGCTTTGGGTTTTTAAAGTAATAACTAGATTATTCTCGACTAAAGGAGCTTTTATTAGTATAGGCTTATACTTTTCCTCCTAGTGCTAAGCAAATAGGCGCTTATACTTCCTCTTAAGCTATAGTATCTAATTAATAGATTTGAAGATATTAAGCTTTTAAGTAAGGTCTAACATTCCCGTAAGAGCGTATTATTACTTTACTAGTCTACTAATACGGGAATAATATAACTTTAGAGACTTAAGCCTAGCGCTAATAGTAGTAATAAACACGTAAATCTATAAGTTAAGGACTTAATCTTTTTTTAATAGCTTATCTCGTAAATCCTCGAGATAATTAAATAAGCTATTATAAATATTCTACATATAATTAATAGTTATATTTATACTAGAACTAATAAGTATAGTAAAGGAGGCAAAAGGTCGAAGTAAGACTATAAGGTACCTTAGCTTCTTTTAATTTGTATTTGTAAGAGTAAGACGCTTAAGTATAAGGTTATTAATTATTTTTACCTCGAGCTAGGATTTTAATAATACTTATAAACGTATTACTCGCAATATTATATTATAAGTAGAGTTTTACCTAATATTAATATCTTTCTTTAAGCGTAAGAGTTGTTTTCTCTTTGCCTTTAATTACTTTATTAGCAATAGCTTTATTTTTCGGCTTAATTGGCTTACTAAGTTTCTTAAGTTGCGTATCTTTTAAAAATATTCTTATTAGTATTACTATAAGACGTTATTATAAGTGGGTATTCTAACCTTTTAGATCGTAGCTATAACCAAATTAATATTACTTAATTTAAGCTAATTTATATCGTTCTCGTCGTTAGGTTCTTTTTCGCCTAGGTTTACCTCGAGTATCTTTAGTATTGTCTTTATAACTAACTATATAATATATATAAGGTAAGGAATCTTTATTGCTTTATAGTTCTATATAGACAATACCTTAGCGATAGCTTCCTCGAGTATTACTTTAAGATCCCTTCTTATTTTACTATTAGTTGTAATACTATTAGTTGTAATATAGTATAACTTATTTGTTAGCTAGAATCGTTATAAGACGTTAAGAACTGTTTTTGCTATTGCTTTCTTAGTATACTCCCCCTAGATATACTTAAACCTAATAAAAACCTCCCTCTATTATTAGTCTACTATAATATAATATATTATAATAGTAATAAACGATCTAGCAAAAGGACTTTACTATTTATCTAGAGTAATCGATACTCTACTTTTAGGTAAGAAATCCTTAAATATATACGCTATAGCGTAAAGATACTTATTATCTAGATTAGTTCGAATAGTAATATAACTAGGAAGAAAAACTCCTAGCTAGAGTATAGTAAATAGTTTCCGAATTTTAGGGTTTTTAATAAACTAGAAGAGTAAATTTACTATTATAATACTAACATATAGTTACTTTCTCTAACGATCGTTTGTAAAGGCTAGAATAGAATCTTAGAGGTATTACTAGATATTTTTTAGGAATAGTATATATACTTACTACTATAAGTATTCCTCTTTCTATAATCTTCTTTTAGCCTTTAGTTTCGTTATACTTGTCTTAATACCGGGAGAGTATAAATATATTATTATTGCTTTTCTATAGCTTAAAGTACGTATATACCTTCTAGTAACTCTTATATAATACTTTTAGGAATATAGTTTTTAGCTTTATAACTTAATAAAATTTTCCTTATATTTTCGACTCTTATATATGCGTCTAAGTAACTTACTTAAACCGTTTACGATTTATGTGTCTAAAAGTCTTATCTAACTACTAGCTCTCTTATTCTTTTACTTTCTTTAGATACTAAATAGTATATTACTTATCGAGACTAAGTTTAAATAGCGGAAGCCCTGACTTAAAGGGATTAGTATTACTATTATTGCAATTATTTTACTTAATTATAAAGGGAGTAAATCTTACTTTGGCATTTATAATATATTAAGAAGACTCGGCCTTTACTTGACTTGTATTAACTTCTATAAGAAAAGGGCTATAATTAAAACGCATAGCTTATAAAAAGTAAATAAAGTATTATAATAAGCTTAAGGATAAAGAGTAAACAACTAAGGTAGGAAACTAACTTTAAAAGTTATAAATAGAACTTAAAAGGGAAAAGCACTAATATAAGAGGATATAATAATAAATATACCCCCCTTTTCGACTTATAAAGTAACGGTAGATAGTAACGGCTACGTGCTTATTTAGTTACAAAAAGGTAGCTAGCCTAGTATTCTAAAAACCCAAATACTTAAGTAAGCGTAGCCGATAGTAGCTAACGCATTACCCTTAGTAGCGGAATAGGAAATAAAGTAGAAGTTATACCCTCCCTAATTATCGAGTCGCTTATAAGCCTCTCTATTGTCGTTCTTAGGCACGATAGTAGAGAGGCTTATAAGCGAGTCGACAATTACTCTATACTCAAGTAGATAGGTAATACCTTACTTGGCTAGAATACGAGAGTACTAGGTAAAGTATTGTTATTGCGATTAGTAGCTAATATATTACCCTAAGTAGCGGGATAGGAGATAAGGTAAAAGTTATACTCAAGTATAATAAATAAGAGCTAAAGTAAAAGTTATACCTTAGGTAGCGGAATAAGAGATAAGCTAAAAGTTATACCCTAGGTAATAAGATAGGAGATAAAGTAAAAGTTATACTTAAGTATAGTAAATAGAATATAAGGTAAATAGTAATAATAAATAGTAACGGGATATAAGCCTAATTTCGCTTAAATATAAGATAAGTAGGCTAGGAAAAGCTTAGAAGTAAATACGTTCTAAGGAGTAATAGTAAATAATAATGGGATATAAGCCTAATTTCGCTTAAATATAAGATAAATAGGCTAGGAAAAGCTTAGAAGTAGATATATTCTATTTGCTTATAAATACGTTCTAAGATTTCTATTTATTCTTAATAATAAAGTCTTTTATCTCCTCGTCCTTATCTTTATTCTCTTTATCCTCTTTATCTTTACTAATTACTACTTTAAAGTTATTATTATTATTATTATTACTCTCTTTTTTACTTCCCTTAATTAGCTCGTTAGGATTAATATCTTCCCTATTTTATTTCTTAATAAATTAAGTAATATTAGTAAGATTACTAGTATTCTTTACGAACGTTTATAACTCTTCTTCTAATATATTAGGCTCGAGGTATTAACTTATTATAATAATATAGTGTTCTTAGCGTTCGATAAGAGGCTTTAAGTTTTTAATAAAAGTCTCTATAATAGTGTTTTTAGTTAAAGAATTTAACTACTTCTTTTTATTACGTAAATTTAATTACTAATATATCGATTAGTATATAAACTATAAAGGGAAAAGAATATAAGAAGACTTTGACTTACTTTTAAATAATACTTTAAAAGCTTTATCTTCTCTTTCTTTTTCTCCTAATTGATTTGCTATATTATAGTATTCTCTTTATTAATTACTATAATAACTTTAGTGTCTATATTAATACTAGCGAGAGTACGAGAAGCTATAAGTTAATTTTATATAATTTAAAGCTCCGATTCTTTTTCTATATTAGATAGGTTATTTTAATCTAGCTTTTTAGTTCGGATCCTTTATATATAATCGCGAGCTTATAATTACTTTATTAGTATTAGATTATTCGAACAAGTATTTAGAACTAACCTAACGATTTGTATTCTATACCTTCTCTTATAGAATACAAAAGGTCTCTAGCGCGTTAAGATAGCGTTTATTAAAGGTAAGAAGATAATCTATAGTATTAGTCGTTTTGTGGGAAATAGATGCGTATTGCGTTATTATATACTATTACTATATTACTATTAGTAAGATATACTATATATTATACGAAATTAGATATACTAACCAAGTTATAAAAAGTCGAAAAAAGTATAAAGAAAGAAAGAAATAAAAAGGTAGGGCACTTCTTTAAATAGTAAATCACTACAAATAGATTTCTTTGTTTGAAAGTATTATAATTTACTATAATACTAGGAATTATAATATTAAATTAAAATATCCTATAACCTAATTTCTAGATAAAACCTTATAATTCGCGGTTTTTAGCTTCTAACCTTTATATCAAAACATCAAATTTCTAGGTAAGCCCCTAAACTTTAAATTATACGCTTAGAGTACCTAGTAACGCTCTATAGTAATTATATTAGTATTCTTATAGTCGAGAATAGTCTTTAACTTTAATAATTCAAATTTTTAAGGTATGTCTTTACTTTTAAAATCTTACTTTTACTATCGCGTCAAAAAAGGCTCTTATAACTCTAGGACCCTAGGTATCTAAGAGTAATATATTATAATAACGATATTAACGTTCTTATAGTCAAGGATAGTCTCCAAAACGGTCTTAAACTTTAAAAATTCAAATTTTTAAGGTATATCTTTACTTTTGAAATCTCACTTTTATTATCGCGTTAAAAAAGGCTCTTACAACTCTAGGACCTTAAGTATCTAAGAGTAATACACTATAGTAATGATATTAACGTTCTTATAATCAAGGATAGTCTCTAAAACGGTCTCAAACTTTAAAAATTCAAATTTTTAAAGTATGTCTTTACTTTTAAAATAAGACTTTTAAGAGTAATACTTTATAGTAACGCATCTCGATAGCAAATCGCTATTATAATACATACTAAATAAAAGGCGAAAAAAAATCAAAACCTTAATATAAGCAATATAAGTCTAATAATACTATATTATTATTCTTCTCGTATTATAGGTAAGAGTCGTATAAAGAAATATAAAGCTAAGAAGGCAGCTTTTAAGGCAAGGAACCCTAGATAAGAGTATAGTAATAAGAAACTAAGAGAGATTATTAAATATTCTTGGCTTACTAAGGCAAGAAGTAAGTTTTTACTCTTTCCCTTATAGTAATAATACTAATAATTATAAGACGAGCTTTAAATAAGATCCGCTACTATTAGAAAGTAATTAGCCTTTTACTTCTAAAGGCACTTTTCTAGCGTATAGTTAGAGACGTTACTAACGATATTACTAAGAGTTAAGATATCCGCTTTTAGTCTTCTACTATTCTTACTCTTTAGGAGGCTATAGAGGCATATCTTATTTCTTTCTTTAAAAGTAAAGTTGTTTTTATCTATATTAATAACTATACTTACGTTTAATAGCCGCTAATCTATATACTATTTATATATACCGGGTTACTATTTAAAATAAGGATATATAGTTAGTTTGGTAGTTTTGTGCCTCGTTTATAGTTAAGGGTCACTTTAGTAATAGCTAAATACTTATATATATAAGGAAATAGAATTAAGGCTATATTTGAAAAATAATTAATTACTCTTATTGTAAGATTATATTAATAATATAAATTATCTACTAAGTATAGTAATAGCAAATAGTAACGCTTTACGCTATAAAAACACAAAATAGAGATTTCTATTAATAAATTAAATTTTAAAAAATAAAAAATAATTATATACTTACTTTTTATCTATTAATCCTAACTGCCTTATTAATCTTAACTACCTTTTGGGTCTTATAGCTATCTTTAGTCTTACGGTCTTATAGTCCCAAATTAAACGGTTTAGTCCTAAGAGATTAGGACTAAACCGTATATAGTCTAGTCCCATATAATTCTAGGGACTACGTAACGGTTTAGTCTCGATCTCCCGAGACTAAACCGTTTATAGTTTAGTCTTAAATAATTTTAGGGACTATTATATAGTTTGGTCTCGATTTCTTAAGACCGAACTATATACGGTTTAGTCTTAAATAAATTTAGGGACCGTTAGTATATATAGTTTGGTCTTAAATAATTTTTAGGGACTATTATACGGTTTAGTCCGGTCTAGTCTAAAGACTGCGGTCCGGTCCGGCCAGCCTAGATATAAGCACGAACTTTATAAGCTATAAATTCTGTTAAAACGCAAGTAATATAGTAATTACTATTAAGTATATACCTATTAAGGTATATTAGTCGATCGGAATTATTAAGAAGGCTTATTAATTACTTTATAAAGCCTATAAGATCTTGCGTAAAGAAATAGGCGTAATAACCTTAAAAGAAGTCTATTTGCAAATAGCAGTAAAAGTAAATAATAATATTGCCGGACCTAATAGTATTATACCTACTTTACTTGTCTTTAGTACTTTCTTACAAATAATAGAACTTAATCCCTTAGTATTATTAATATTATAACGATTAGTAGTAATTCGCAAGGCTATAAGTAAGGTAAAGAAGGTTAGAGCTAAGTTATAGATTAATAATGCGATTAATATATAAAATAGCCCAAATATAAAGGTAATTTATAACCTTTTACTTAACTCTAATATACTAGTTTACTAAAAAGTAAGAGGCTAGACCGGCCCCTTTAAGTTACTTAATATTAAGGGGGAAACCTACGAGATTAAGCTTTCTAGTAGTCTTATTAACTTTAAAGTTATATATATTAAACCGTATTATTCGTAAGAAAATTATAATAATAAAGAAGGCAAAGAGAAAAGAAAAGAGAGTAAGAGTAACAAAAGAAGTCTAGAACTATATATTTAGTTATAATAGTAATAACGACTACTTAAATAATATAGACACTTTATATAATTTACCTCTTATAACTTTAATATCTTTATATTTATAGTTAAGCCTTTATATATTAATTCGCGCTAAAAAGAGATTAATAGCTTACTTAAAAAGAAAGTATTTAAACTCGTTAATATTAGATTAATACTATTAAAAACTCGGATTTTTAACTTATAATTTGTTAACGAAATTAAGTACTAAAAAACCGATTAAGTATTCGAGAAATTAAGACTTGTTATATAAGTATATAACGATTATAAAAAGGAATTAGTTCTTATATAATTACTTATAATTTAATAAGCTAGCTAGTAATTACTCTTATTACTAGCTTCCTCCCTTTAAAATATTAAACTCTACTTTTGTAATATCTTTTAAGCTTACGTATAATCGACTACTTTATTAAATCGCAATTTCTACGTTAAACTACCTCGAGAACTTACTTAATAACTAAGTTTAAAAGACAAAGTGATTTTACGTATTATTAAGCTATTATATAAAGTCCTAAAAGCCGGGAATTACTAGTATAAGACGTATTACTACTATTATACCGAGAAGTTAAAAATAAAGGAATTAACTTATAACTTATACTTATTATATTATAATAAAAAAGGGTTTAGTCTTATTAGCTTATAAACCGATAATACTTTATTTCTAGTAAATAAGACCTTTATAAAAGCCGAAGAAAAGTAACTTAAGGAAGCTAAATTTATAGTAAAGGAAAAAGAGACCTTATCGACTATTAGCCTTATTAAATTCAATAGGGGAATAATTACTTTATAAGGTAATAACGAGATCGAATTTAGCTAGGTACGCTAGTACGAGAACCTTTAATTAGTTTCTCTTTATAAGAACCTCGATTCTATAAGTTTTAAAGGGGAAATTCGCAAAAAAATTACTTTTAAAGACTAGTATATCGCATAACGCGTAAGAGGTATATATATTATATTAGTTTACTAATTAAAAGCATTATTTAATCTCTCTTTTGTAACTTAAGTTACTAATCTAAAGAAAGAGAACGCAAAGAGACTAAATAAGAGAATCTAATAGCAAATTAATAATAAGACTAGAGGACTTAAGTATATAAGTCTTAACTTATAAAGCCTTCGAGTTATTACTTTTATAAATACTTTTTTTACTAATAATACTAATAATACCTCTTAAATTAGCTTTGTTATTACTATTATAAATAAGAATAATAACGCGAATATTATTTATTAATTTTTAATTAAATATAAGAGAGTTACTCGTTCGATATTAGCCTTAGAATTATATAGAATAGCTTATAAATTTAATTATACGGTTATTCTTAAGTCTACCCTTAAAAAGGTCTTAAACGCTATTATTCCCTTTACGATTTATATCGATTCGAAGTTACTATACGAATACCTTATTAAGCTAGGAACTATATAAGAAAAGAGACTTATAGTAGATCTTATATGCTTAAGATAAGCGTATAAGAGACAATTAATTATAAAAATCAAGTAAATTAATAGAAACTCAAACCTAGCCGATATAATAACAAAAGAGAAAAGTTACTAAGCTTTGTGAGATCTAATCGATTTAAATAAGATCTTATTAGAATCGAAGGAATAGGTTAAGAGAAAGAAGAAGCCAAACTTATAAGAATTATAAAGTAATATAATACAATATTTAAGGGACGCTAATATTAATTCGGTAATTATATAGTTAACCTTAACTATAACTATAAATACTACTTATAATATAATAGTTATAATAGTATATTATATAACTAGTTTCTTTACTTACTATATATTTTTAATAAATATTTAAAGGGTATCGATTCTATAGCCAAATTTAATACTTATTTAATACTTACCCGTTAGATAACCTAATAAGCGAATCTAATAATAACAAAGGATATTGTTTCCTTATACAAATCGAGAACCTATAAGTAATTAAATAAAATAAAAGGAATACGTAGATTATATAATTTAGAGAAAGAAGGATAGACTAATTAGAAGAAAGAGTTACTAGTGTTTAGACTACTTTCTAGCCTAATCTAGAATAGTAGGTCACGTGTACCGCAACCTAGAATAACTTAGTTCTATCTCTATAGAATAGCTTCTTCCCTTAGACATTAATAATATTACTACGAATACTCATGCAATTATAGTACCGTAGCAACCAAAGTGCTACCAACAAGATATAACACTATATCCAAATCACTAAAGTCTCTCAGTTGACCTTCTTCCCCCCAAACCCCTCAAAATGCATATTCTTCGTCAGACTCCCATGACTAGCAACCCAGAGATCAGTCATGTAGCTGCTTCTCGCTTGCCAAGGACCACTATCACCCGCCTTGGGTAACTGGCCCTTTGCCTTCTCGATGTACGTGGAGTTTAGATTCAGCACGGGACTCGAATCCAACTTCTCGTTCTCTCCGACGCGCGGCGTGGCGCTCTCCAGCCTGTGCTTATCCAGGTACTTCAGCATCCTGCAGAAGTGCAGAGCGGTGGCATCGGCGCCCAATGTCCAGGACGCGTTGGTGTATCCGATGACGAACGCCACATTGGGCAAGTCTTGGAGCATCATGCCCTTCCACATGAACTTCTCACCTGGATTGATAGGTTGGCCGTCAACGGTAATTGTCGATCCGCCCGCGAGTTGCATCTTCAGCCCAGTGGCAGTGATGATTATATCAGCCTCCAACTTCTTCCCTCCCACCGTCGTGATGCCCTTCTCGGTAACAGTCTGGATGGTATCCGTAACGATATCTGCATTTCCCCTCTCCAATGCCTTGAAGAAGTCTCCATCAGGACACACGCACAGACGCTGTTCCCAGGGGCTGTATTTCGGCTTGAAGTTCGGCTCGTATGGAAAACCCTTCGGTAGGGAATCAAGCGTACGTTTCCGAAGCACGCCACGCGCGGCATTGGGGAAGGCGCGGCAGAATTTGAAGAACAGGAGGGGCAGGATGAGGAACTTCCAGCGCACGATCTTGAACGCGAGCCATTGGGGAAGGAAGCGACGCACGAAATTGCCCATGGGGTCTTCGGACGGGAGAGCCATTACGTACGTGGGCGAGCGTTGAAGCATGGTCACTCGTGCGGCTTTCTCTGCTACAATGGGTAGCAGTGTGATGGCCGTTGCCCCGGAACCGATGATGATCATCTTCTTATTGCTGTAATCGTAGTCTTCGGGCCAGAATTGGGGGTGTATGACCTTCCCTTGGAAGTTTTCAAGGCCTTGGATGCTGGTTTGGAGAGGCTGGTTGTAATCATAATATCCGGTACTCATAATAATGAAGCGCGCATGGTATGTGGTCTCCTCCCCATCTGCACTGACGCTCAATGCCCATCTCTGCTCTTTGGATGACCAGTCCGCCGCAAGAAGTTTGTGGTGGAATTGTATCTTGCGATCAATGCCATATGCCTCTGCACATTCCTTGACGTAGTTGCGGATCGAAGTACCGTCTGCGATTGATTTCTTACTGCTCCATGGGCGCCATGGGAAACCAAATGTATGGAGATCAGAGTCGGAGCGAATACCTGGGTAGCGGAAAAGATCCCAGGTTCCTCCAATTGCACCGCGAGACTCGAGGATTGTGTACTTGTAATTGGGGAGTTCCGTTTGTACGCGGTAGCCTGCATTGATACCAGAAATCCCAGCACCGACAATGATCACGTCAAAGTCCGTGTCAATTGTCTTCCTTTCTATGGAACCCATGGTGGGCAGAGATATGGAATTGTACAGCAGGGAGGAGGTCAATGATGTGTGGCTCGAGTTGGCGTTGGCTCAGGGGTTTGTTTTGCCGTTGGGTCTGTGGTGTGAGAGGTATTGATTTGGATTAAGATATAAGAGGAAGATGTGAGCGTAGGGTGGAGATGATACATGAAGCGGACACTCCTCTTCTTATTGAAGAAGCCAATCCATATGCGCCAGAATGAGATGCGCCGAGGTCGAGGTTAGGGAGGCTGAACGAATCAGCGAATACTCAAATGGGAGACAGCCGTCCATGACGATTGAGCTCGATGCATTCAAAAGATACCGAGGCCCCACGTAGATTCAAGCAGTAAGCCATAGGTGAGCCACGACCGCAATGATACTAACTAAAAGGCGGTAAGTGCGATTTCGAAAGTGTGGCTTGAACGCGGGCGGGGGAACAAAAAAGGGGGTGAAGGTTGCGATTGGAGAATATATTGATGGAAACTTCGGTCGGGGTTCGTGAGCCAAATGCGGGACGTGGAGAGAATGATTCGGATATCTTGATTCAACAATCGAAACAGAAATTTCTACTCAAGCCCTGGAGTTGCTAATATGAGATTGTCTAGTTGCTTTTGGTGAAAGGTGTGACAGCCTACGGCTACAAGCAAGAGAGAAGCAGAAGCAGAAGCATACTGGCAATGGTGCAAGGGAAATATAAGTAATCAAGATGCTTTGATCATTAATTATCATATTGCATTAATGTCTTTGTATGGTAAGCTGCGTCAGCTGTGCATACCGCCCTGACTCCACGAAAGCCCCCCCTCATTCCCTCTATCCCTCTACGGCAACGCCAAAGCCAACGCCTTCAGCTTCTCAAAGTTAGGCGTACCCAAACCAGTCACTGGATCCCATCCTTGAGTCGCATTCCATGTCGCGAAGGGAATGATTGAAGCACCAGGAACAACAGCGCCGCTTTGCACGCTGACTCCGTTGCATCCAATGCTCTGGCCAAGAGTAATATCGTTCAATGCGGTGAATCCTATGGCATAGAGCAACGGATTCACGAACCCGAGAGACGACTTCTTACCGGCGCAGAAACGAGCATCGTTCAGGAGACCGATGATGGCTGCAACGACAGGTGAGGCAGCAGATGTACCTCCGGATGGAGACAATTCCCCAAAGTAAACGACCTGGTAGTCTGGGCTGACACTGTGAGCCGCAATATCGGGGAATCCACGCCCTTGGAAGTTGGTAAAAGGAGTATAGTACTTCTTCACCGCTGGGCTGATGTGGAAGTCCAAGTATGTCTCGACTGCAAGCTCCTGATAGAGCGGGCGTTCGAAGTAGTTGGAGAATCCTCCGGCAGAGCCAACCCAAGCTTGCTCCGGACTAACAGCGACAGTTCCACCTACAGCAAGAATATACGGACATGAAGCTGGGAACGTAGGTGTGAATTGGGGTGTCTTCTTTCCGTCGTTGCTTTGGCAGGGAGCTCCGACACCATTATCACCAGATGACTCGAGCACAGTGATACCGCGAAGACCCATCATAGCAATCTGATTGCAGACTTTGATGGCGTACTTCTCGGGAACCGTTTGCTCATCGTCACCGTAGGAGTTGGAGATAACTTGTGGCAGCGCAGAATTTGGCTGACTGAGTAAATAAGAATAGTACGGCATGTACGGCTCGTTCTGATTGTCCGCAGCAGTTGGCTCATCGAGATTAGGAATAAATGGAGGTGATCCACCGGTGATGAATTCAGTGACTGGTAGCGGATGGCTGACACCAATAATATTTTGCACCTACAAGCGAGTTAGCCAAATTCGCGAACAACCAGCAACTCATTTGAATATGAACTTACATCCAAGTTTGCCTCGCCGTTCTGCGCAGTCGCAAAATCCTGATCATTGGTGGCGCCAGCAATCAGGACAGTGGAGAAGTTCTGGTGAGGAATGCCGAAAAACTCCTCATACTGGAACAGATCGACATATGTGGCGGACTGGTTTAAGAAACTACCAAATCCGACTCTGCTACCCGATTTTGCATTGGGTGTATAGCTACCAACGTTGTAGAGTTCCTTCAAGCATTGTGGGGTGATAGACGTGGAGCAAGCGGCATCGATGGCTCGCTTGGTAGGGGTCTTGTCCTTCTTTACGCGAGTGGGAGCTGGGACCTGGCTGGATTATTAGCAATCGATTCAGTTATTTGGACCGACAAGTTTTTATCATACAGCAGCCACAGTCTTGCCCAGGAACACGGTGGGGTCAATCAGATCAATGTAGCTTGACAGCGACGCAGGGACCGAGTACTCCATTGTGCGGATCTTGGAGACGCCGGCATTCTCGAATTTCATAAAAGTGGTGTTCAAGAGCGAGTTTGCTGCTCCCACGGTGGTCGCGAATGTGACATAGGCACCTTGAGTCGAAACAGATTTCACACCGGCACTATCTGGGATTAGATCTCCAAAATTGATAGTCAATCGTCGAACTCATAACGTACCTCTTCAGCCAAGACTCCACAGCGTCACTGGCGCCGGCAGTAGGGGCAAATAAAGCGTTCAGATCATCAACATCCATGTGTTGTCCATACTGGGCGGATCCAGGCGTGGACACGGACAGAAGCTTCGTCTCCAATTGATCGATGTTTTGCTGTGTGAGCGCAATGGTGAAAGCGAGAGTGGAGCTCGTGTCTGCGGCAGCAGTGGCAGTCCATCCTACTGGCAGAGCAGCGAGCTTCTCGTGAACGGCGGCGAAAGCTGGCAAAGCTTGCAGCAGACCTGCGACCAAGGTAGTCTTGGATAGCATGGTTGAAGCTCGAAAGGAGGGGACAGGAACGGCTGGGAGGGTAGGTAACACTACAGGAATGATACCAATTGACGCCGGGGAGACCGAGAGTAGGAGAAAAAGAGAAAAGAGAAAAGAGGTAGACAGGGAGGAGATATGCGTTGATACTTATAGCATTCCAACTACTTCCCTCTATCTCGCATATCCATGATTCATCCATCCATCCCATCCATTCTTCCTGTCAGCAATTGATCTGCACCTTCCCTTGTTATCGCCACTGAGCAGGATGGCAGTAAATGAGCTCACTCATCATACAGTCCATGCTAGACTCCCGTTGAGTGCATCTCCATGCACTGGAGAGTACATCCCCTCCCTTTTGGAAGGTCGTTCTGCCGATCGGCACTGAACGACCAGTGCAATCCCGGAAAGCCTATTCCTGCCTGCCTATCAAGGCAAAGGCTTGGCGGGCCGCTCCCCCTGTAGATAGCTTTACCCCTTTTCACCGCCTTCCTGTTCCTGTTCCTGTCGCAAGTCAAACGATCGAGCTTGTGATTGGGCCGTCTTTCCCTTTGCCATTGCCACTGCTGCTCCCGATTTCAGTGTTTCTGCTTATCCTCCCATCCGAGGGATTTCTTCCATATCTTGAATCTACTCAGTAAGTATCTCTTGATCCTCTTCCCAAGAATCACCAGGCAGTGACAAGCTAATCGGGACACTTGGCTGTGTTCTTGTAGTCACAGATGACAGAGAACGTACATTCAAGAAGACCAGGTACATTGTAGAGAGAGGTCCGAGGCTCCAAGAAGATTCCGCTGGCATCTTCCGTCAATATACTGCCCAGGTCATATCAATCGGAGATAAAAGACAACTCACATTCAGCGGAATCATTATGGAGTTTGTCAGAAAATTGAATCATGCAGAATATCCGGCTCAGACAATTGATTCCTCGAGTCCTCGTACGGACTTCTTCTTTGAGCAAGGTCGACAAGCTGCCCTGAAGCGGGACACGGCGGGGCATCAACACCTTCACGAAATAGGTACATCCCGGAACATCCGTGGTTTTGCATGCAAGCCTTCTCATTGAAGACAAAAGAGGCAAGCGCCCCACTTTCTTAGCTGTCATGAGGTTTTTATCGTCGAGTGCGGGGTGGTTTCGTTGGTAGTTCAATTAAGAGTGACCGGCGAGCCACGGTCTACGCAACATACAAGGAGGGAAGGGCGCGGGAGAAGAGCTCTCCTGTTTTGGGACATCAGATATTTGTGAGAATGTCCGTGGTTTTCTTGTTTCTATCCCCTCAATCCTATCTGAAATATCCTCTAATACGCCAATCCCGAACGGCGGGCCCGGACTGATTAGACAGTGTCTCTCTACTCTTCTTTAGTAAACTTGAGCTGGTCCAGACCAGTGCTTTATGCCTGGTCAGGTGGAAGAAGAGCGGAGTTTAGATTGAGGATATCGGAGTTCAGTGGCCGTATCTCCCTCTATGTTGTATGGCATCAGGACTTGATTCGGTTCCACGAAGCTATGGGGTGTAACGACATCTCGGAGACTGGTGCTACCTCGGATTTTGACAGGCGGAGCTGCCTTAAAAGCTTTAGCAATTGCATCTCAGCTAATTTGCTAGGTGGTCCTACTGACTTTTAGGGCCCCATTCAAACGCTTTTAGATAGTGTGCATCTTTGGACTAACAGTTTGTGGTCGGGTTGTGCTGTTGTGCTATTGGTGCAGCTTCAACCATGGAATCGAGGATGTGGCTCAACGTCCAAGTGGGGATATGTAAAGTTTGGTGGACGGCGACAGATTGAAAGTGGCGGGAGCATTGCGCCAAGGCTGCTCCGAGCGTTTCCGCCGTCTCCCTTGACTACCTTAACGTCTGACGATCTAGAGTATTATTGTATTCCCTTCCCAATTCTCCCACCTGGACCATATACCCCGCCCAATGATACCCTCACGCCTATTTCCCGTTCGGACATCTCCTCCGATAGCTTGTAGTTGTGTATGCGGTAGTCTGCTCTCTTTCAGAGCGGGCGGGTCAGCTGTGACTGGGAGAATGTATTATGAGGCAAAGTTGTCGGAGGGAGCTGAAAGTAAGCCTTGCGGAAGTGCCCATATCTCAGACGTCTTGAAGCCACTTGATATTCCATACTGTTGCTCAAGGTCCGGTCATTCGTGCCTCTTGGCAGCTGGGTGATGGAAGGAAGAGGCCCAGATAGGTAGCTATCAGTATCGATGAAAGTCACGAGATGAGTCTCTTAAAAGCACGATTGGGACCGAGCCAGAGTACTAAGGTAGGTAGGATAGCTCGGCCCAGTCATTAGCGACATCTCCAATGCTTGGTCGAATTCTTGCCCGTTCTGCTTGTTGCATAGTATGTTATCTTGATGCGGGCTTGCTTTCAATCGAACTTGTGCCAGGAGCCATCCCTTGCTGGGAAGTTTGCGCGCCAGAACAATCATATTACGGTTCAAGCTTTCCGTCATTTGAGTTGTTGGATTACCCTCGTACCAGCACACACAAACTATTATTGGCTGCTAGGTACTCTAGTACAAAGGTGTCTCGATCACGTGATATGACTACGCCTGTCAGGTTCTCCCTGTGGATCATAATCAAGCGGTGGCAGTAACACAGCTTCAAAGTAATAACAAGAATCAAGCTTGAGTTTGTGGCCACAGTCTGAAAGTATCACGCACAGTGAGGTAATCTCGAAGTTTTTAGAGAAGGAAGCTTTCCTTTCTGTTTGGGTCTGAAAGTGATCGAAATGAAGTGACAGAGGCAGCAAGCCGCAAACTGAATGAGCTATGTACAAAAGGAACTTTGACTCACAGACTGAGAAGCTGTCCCAATACACGGTGAGTAGAGAGACTGATGGGATTACCGTTACTCTCAAGGAAGGATCCAATGCTCACTTAAATACGGAATTCCTGTACTAGTGGTATATAGTACCCACTTATTCAAGTTCACAACTCAGTGAATATTTCTCTAGTAGACGGCTCAGCTGCGCGAACTAAACTAGCACAACATCGAAGGCCTTTGGTAGCGCAAGTCTCTGCGAGTACTAAAGTCTACTGAAGCTTCGGTTCTATAAATTACTCGCATCCCCTTCTTCCACCATAGAGCATTGAATAACCTCACAACAAACTCAGAAGCACATCAGTGATCTTTACCACACTTCCCTCACTTTTAAATCTATCTTACTATTCCAACTTAAGCATTCCATCAGGATGTCACTCACTCGTGAGCAGCAGGACAAAATCGACGAGTACAAGCCCTGGGCCCAAGAAGAGTTCCCTGGTGAGGACCCAGAAACTGCCATCGTCAAATTCTTTCGATGTCACAATACCCGGGACACATTCTTTATTAACAGTGGTGAGCGATGTATTTGGAGAAGGGGTAAGACTATTTGCTCAACCACTCTGAATGCGTCTATTTGACAGAAGGCTGACATGGACCAACAGACATCGATTGTCTTTCCTTCAAGACAACCCGTGGATTCCCAGGTAGGGTGTACAAGCACGTTAGTGCGGGAGCCCCAGTCGTCCGAAGGTTCGCTCTCCAAAAAGCGAAGCCTCAAACTGCCAGAGGGAAATTAGATCAGGTCGATTGCCGACCCCGAATCGATCCCTATACTGGTCAGAATACAAGACCTTTGATCGCCCACCTTAGTGAAGCTGGGTGGACCCTGCCTCATACGCATGGAAGACATTTGTTCAATCTCCCAAAAGGTTGTTTCCGGGACCGACTATAAATTACGGCTGCAGCTAATTATCATGCTTCATACAGAAATCCTAGACGTAATTTTTGAATACACATATTGTGTGGGCGCAACCACCACCGTTTCGCCAATGGTTGTAACGTCGAATTGGAAGTCAGAATTCAACGAGGTACGCTGTCAAACTCGTCGCTGGGATGAATTCCTGGGTTGTTGCGGTGTTGAGCTAGAGAGGGGCTGGCATGCTGGATCTCTCGTTCGATTCGAGCACCTCCGAGACGAATTCGGACCGTACACAGAGTTACGACGAATTTTACGGAAAGATCTCGATGCCACAGGTCTCAGGACCAACAGGTACTTCAACGAAGCCGGTACCAAGTTACTATATGGAAACAACCAGTTTCTATTTCACATGGGTAACCCAGGTTGGCATAGCAGCCCACCGACGCTGCTGGAAGACGGCACCGTATATCGACCATCACCTAAGAAGCCTTTCTATTTCCATGACACAACCAAGCAAAGCGTCGATTACGTGGTCCAGCAGATATGGCACCAGGTACCCCCCGCTCGCTTGAGGGCTGGGCCTATTTCGATCCATTTCTGCGATTTCTCTATGCCATCGGACGCAAGAATGCCTCGTACATCAAGAATCTCACCTTCGTGGGCGATGCAAAGATCCACTGTTGCCTTACCTGCGAATGCAAGGGCTGCGATGACGATTTGGTAGGTAGCGTTCGTGTGTACATACCATTTCTAATCCAGCTCTGCACAAACCTCGAAAGCTTGACGCTTGTGGTCTTTGAGGATATTACCTTCAAAAGAAAACCCCATGATCTGGTAGACGGCCGGGCCCACAACACGGAGCAAGCCGTCCTGCCACTTCTCGAGGAAATCCGGAGCATCCCTTCTTTGAAGAAGCTGAAGGTGCTGCTCCACGCTGGCTCTGATGTGGCCGACGCAGATTTTGCAGCACCTACAGTGCAGTGGCTGGCAGAGCGTGCGGTGCAAAAGTCTAGAAACGCACGATCTGCGGAGTTGAAGGAGCAGGCGGCTCTTGTTGCGGCGGCGAATCTTCACTGTGGTTTCTGTGGTGAGGGTCACACGTGGCCCGAATGTTACAATCTTTGTGATTTCTGTGGAGCCTTTGGACATTTTCGATCGAGCTGCGAGGCTTGGAGTCAGAGTGTATCATACCCCGTGCTCGATACATGGTAGAAGGACGATGAGATTCAGACCCCCTATCCATCGTAGAAAGGTGTCGTCGACAAGACCACACTCGTCTTAAACAAAATGGCACGGAGCTTGTCCATATCGAAGGAAGGTTACGACAAATCCATCTGAACTCACGCACTACCATTTCCTCCTCAACCACTGAAGCACCCCTTTTGCGGAATTGATGTGGGAGGTAGGTATTAGGCAGATGGTGGCATTTCCTCGTATCCAATAAAACGGATCGGTCCACCAAAATACTGGACGGCTGGGCAACAGTGCAGCCCAGATATTTTCTTCCTATGGTAGCCAATTCGCAGTCAAGAGATTAAGAATTCGATCAAGACTCTTCGCAATTGGTGCGTTTTTAAGGACTTGGAGATGAATTTGGAGAGACTTGAGTCTGGAATAATGAGACAGCACCACCGGCAACGAAGAATGAGGACGTGGTCTCTCCAAACGACCCCATAGAACCCGCTGCGAGGAGGAAGAGGGATGCGTGAGGAAGTTGACTGGCTGGGGACAGATGAATATGGTGGATGATGGTTCAGCAGCGCGATGTGAGATTGATTTGGATTGTGGCTATGATGAAGGAGGTCAGACGATGGTGAGAACATATTTACCATCTCCTCGATTCTCCTCAGATTCATGCCAGGTCTCATTTATGATGCTTTTCCAACCGTGAAGGCCATGTGATGAGGCAGATACTTGGAGGGTCCCACAGCGTCTGAATTGCCCCTTCTTCGAATGAGTTGGCTCTAGCAATAAACCCAAGTAGCAATCCGCAGTGGTGAAATCGAGCTCCTGGCCGAATGGTATGAGTGGCAGATAGTGCAGAGTCTGATAAGCCTGCTCAACGTCCAAGCAAAAAGAGTCGGCCTTACCCCACTTGCCATTGAGATACACATCTTGCGTTACTGAATGTGCTGATATTGCTTGAGTCTCGGTCCCCCGGGTTGAGAGGGTCATCAATGGTCCGAGCAGTTTGATGGATCCGTTTTTCACTTGTCCAGTAGGATCATCACCCAGTGGCTCCGCGAAAGCCTCGAGAACCCTCACGGGTGTAGGATACTTCAAGCAATACGGACCAATAATCTCGATCTGGCCTTCAACGCTGGCCCAAGACCAAGACGGAGCACGAAATACCAAAGGGCGTTGAGAGGGCTGACCATCGCTCTGCCGCGCCCCCTTTACTTGCCAGAGCAGAGATACAGGCAATTCGTTTCTCCACAAACCAGCGAGGTAGTCGCTGTTGAAGATTTTCATTGTTGCCTTTGCCAGGCCCGAAACTGCGACCAGTTTATCACCCTCTTGGGTGAGTTTGCAGTTGGAGAATGTGGATATAATCTTACCCCAAGCTATGGCTGCTTTCTCTTCTAACATAGTTCCAGTCTGACCCTTGAATTCATCAGAACTCAAAGCGGGATTTGAGTTCTTTAATGAAGTCAGACCGTCCCGGGTTTGCGTTATGACTGAAGGAATACCCCGAGGGTACGTTTCACAGCAATCATGCTGGTGACATTCCCAGTACAGTTGTCTGGAAGCAAAGTGTACTACGCGAGGTGCTAGAACTCTTTCCTGAACGACCCAACCCCTGTTAAGAAGGGGTCCATGCAAAAGCGTCTGCTCCTCCAACATTCGCTGATGTATGTGCCACCGCCCATTCGGTGCATCATCCCAGTGTGATTCCACGACGCATGGCTCCACTAGTTTCGAAGATCTACCGAAGAATAGACCACCGTGGCCGTCCTTAGATCCAGTGGCCGCGATATTGCATGTGGAATTGCGGTACACATCGCCCATGACTTGAGATTCTCGTAGCCAATCCTCTTTGGAGTCTTGGATTATGCACAGTGAGTCAATCCAAAGATACTTGGCGCCCAAGTATTTCGCAGTCTCTATGGCATCTTGGAATGTTCGCGGTAGAATGGTAGTTGAAATACCCCCGCGCAAGTCAGGCTGTGTCTCAGCAGTAAGTCGCAAAAAGTTGGACTTCCCCCAGCAGTGACTCAGAGTCATGTATGTTGCATCAGATGTAAGACAACATGATTCTACGAGACGAATCTCGCCTGCACTCGGAGCTCCTAGCTCGAGCAGCCGTGTCGGTAGTTTGCTGGACTGTATCGAGGAGCACCGTTCATGTGTCTCGATACACTCTTGCAGCCAAACTTTGGCTAAGGCTAGAAGTCGGTTTCGAATGTTGTGATCTTCCCAATATAGTGGTGATGAGATCAACGAATCCATATCTAGTGTTCCCGTCAGCGATTGAAATATATAGGGGCAGGGAATTGGCGGCTGACGGACGATCTATGGGGGACACCCTGAGGGAGATTTCAACTGCGTCAACTAATGGCCTCGTGGTCTGTAGCCCCAAACTCTGCAGATGGAAGGCATCTATCCGCATGAGCAATCCATCGTGGAAAAGGTCGCCTAATTGTTCATGCGATAGTTTGTATTTGACAAATGGATTGCTGGTCCCTTTCTGTGCATTTCCTGCAGCAAGTTCCTGGGACACGGCCACTGTCTCCAGTGCCTCTAGCAGAGTTTGCGCTGAGTCGGTCCAGGCAGAGTAAAATCTGAGGAGGGCTTGCCATAGCTGATCGCATATCCAGCACTCTTCGAGAAAGGCCTGATACAGGTCACGGACCGTACCGTGATGGCCATGGAAATATATCGTTTGATAACCGTCAGCCTTGTAGCAATCTGACGCAGAAGCATCGCCTTTAAATTTCCCTCCAAATATGTTTTGGCAGGTTTCGCAAAGCATCTTGAAGAGCTTTGCCGATATGTTAAGCGTTATGGATATGTGTATCTCACGAGGCGGCCTTGCTTGCGACAGAATTTAGAGAGACATAAATAAGTAGGCGTTGCGAAACACGAAGTCTGACTGTCCATAGAACTGGTGGAAGTTCGTTGCAGCAGTGTAGTCGACGAATGCCGAGCAACTTGTCGGTGCCGGTGCCTAGAAGCCCCTGTACTAGCAGGCAGAGTCAATCTTCACTAACCCCACCCCAAGGCTCACTAACGGACCGTATGCAATATCCCTCCACGAATATTTCATCAGTAGCAAATATTGAGCCAGTTGATGTCCTGCAGCTATTATGTGGCTTTTTTGATACAAATACTCAACAATGGGTTGCTTGGGTCTATATTGATACATTGGTAGATGTGGAGTACGGTGAGGGCTGGGGAAGGAATAACCATCTGGTGCATGGTGGTATCCCTTTTCATCTACTGCCTGTCGCTCCTCTACTCTCAATATAAATTCGGCTCTTTTGGACACATTACCCGCCCAAGTCCGCAGCATCAAAGTTGCCCCCATCTTCACAAAAAATGTCAATGATGTGGTCGACCCAAAGACCCCAGCCCGACCACGGTTCTTCCTCATCTCTCTCAGGAGGTACATCCCGATCTCGCGCGAGGAAGTCACAGTTGATCTGGAATGGTGCTACATACTTGTGCAAGCATTTCCAACCCGATATCCAGCAGCTCCGCCATTGCTCAACTTCGAATCTCTCTCATACAGCTTCCAAGCTCTATGATCGGTACAATCTTCTGGTGTCCTTCTCGTCGTCTCTGATTGAGTCGTATTGCGAACCAAGAAACTTCGAAGACTGTATCATCTCTCAGAAGGGCTCTCTAGATCTTTGTCCCAGGATAGGGTATTGAGATAGCCAAACGCAAGCGGATCTCCGGCGTAACTTCCCGGCAGCGGAAACTCATGAAAAGGCTGTCTAACGGATTTCTTCCTTTTGATACTCTCTTCAGTAGTGTCCTCTTCTCCAGTGACTCTCTTCTTTCTTTCACCGCCCCCGAACTCCCCACCATCTAAGCCCCTTTTCAAATAACCCCCTCCGTTCCTCCACATCGCCTTACCCTGCCACTCTCTTTTGATGCAGATCAGAACCTCCAACGCGCGACTCCCGTTCTTCCACGCCGCACCGATCTCTGTCAAGGCTTGGCAGCAGAATTGTAGGTCGTTCAGCGCCGTCGCGCTCTCTTTGCCAATAGATGTGCAGGTACTGTAGATGTGAATCAAGGATGCAGTGAAGACGAGATGCACGATCTGGACATTGGTGCGACGGAGAGTGTGCTGGGTTCGGTAGATGCGTAGGAGGGAAACGAGAGACCGGGCGGCAGCGAGGCAGTGTTGCCTTGCGGTTTGGGCAATATTGATTATTGGGGACGGGGACGACGGCCCATTTGAGTGGAAAATAGTGCGAGAGAAGAAGGGACGATGAAGAAGTATTGAGATGGCATGGAATTGCATGCTGTGCAAGCTTGTAAGCGAGGCGAATTCCTTGGAGCGATGGGATCAGACAGGCGGACTCACTGAAGTTGAATAACATGAGGTAAGTAAACCCTTGTCTCATCACTGAAGTTGATTACAAGATCGTCTGGAAGTTCGTTGTACCAATTATCAAATGATAATCGCATATCAATTGCAAAGTCGCAAAGTTCTTGGTCAGAAAGGCTCCGACCGGCGTAAAGTGCTTTACTCAGGCGTCTCATCATCTCGCAAAGGGAGACGTTACTGTCCGAACAAGCCTCGATTGGATCGTAAAGATCGGGAGGATATTGAACCGAGAGACCTCCACTGTTCATGGCAGTTTCTGGTCTCCAGGTTTTCTTTTTTGAACTATCTTGATCTTTTGGCGGACGAGAAATCGAGATATCTCGGATATTGATACCCCAAGGACGCCCGACGTACAAACTCCACATGCTGATAAGGAGTTAGAGAGGTGTAGTTTTCGCAGCAGTATAAGAAATTACTCACTTGTCATGTATAAAGACACCCCAAAACGCTGTTCTTCTTACATCAAGTTCCCGAGCTGTGAGCCTCCCCTCTTGCACATGACTACTAAGATCAAGATGAAGTCCCAGATCTGCACTAAGTCTGACAGCCATTCCTATATTCTGTCAGTCAAAGGCGTGAACATACTAGCCTGGTAATTTACCGCTATACAACCAGCCTCGCGCGTCCCTCGTGAAAGCTGCTTCAGATGCGCTCATAATCACCAACGCTTGAACTGTCGCAACAGTGGGGCTATCCATCTCAATCTCCAGGAGCGTTTTCGCACGAAGAGAGAAGAACTCGGCCGCAGGCTCAGGCAAGCCAAGGTCAGTTCGGGAAGTCAAACATGCTCCAACAGCGCATCTATGTCCGTGTCAACTCTCAATTTCCCTGAAATTACTGCGGGTACCTTACATTGCATTCTTCAAGGTGTCAGAATAGAAAGGACCTCCGTCAACCCCAGATATCCATCTCTCATGCTCTTCGTAATACATGCTCTCATCCACAACATGAATGGCAGGATCTTCCCACTTGAAATAAAGATCTGTGAGATGCCTTTCGATTTCCGGGTCAACGATTTGTCCAACACCAGCGCGCGCGAGTACTTCTTGGCCCTCGATTCGTATCGATCTCGTTGGTGATTTCGAAAGGGAGAAAACACCATTGTGAAGGATATGGAGATTGGAAGTTGCACCAAAATATCTTAGTTGGCCGTCTTCTGCGATTTGAAACGACCCAATTCGCGCTGATAATTGATCTACAATATCATCATCTTGCGTTGCACGCTCCGGTTCGATAGGGGCGACTTCAAAGGCGTCGAAATTTGACCACGAATTATCATCATGCCAGTCAATTGAGGATTGTCGTCGCATCGCCAGCCCCGTGGGTTGTCGAGGGGTTGGGGATGGAGGGAGCATTTCTGTGCTGAAGGAGCTTCCATTATTGTCGTCTCCAAGCAAGATTGCTGAGCTTGAGTAGTCGATAGTATCTCTGAAAGAATACTGGTCCGTGATTGTTGGCAAGCTTGTCTTCGATTGACTTCCTTCGTCGAAGCCTCCGAATTGCAACATCGGATTCCCGCCCGTTGCCGCTTGATCGAAAGTTGAGAATTGCTCCCAGGAGGACTGTGAGGTCTGCATGAAGTCGGCCAAGTCGGGATACTCCGATTCCAGCATATCTGGGGGGTTGAGCCAGTCGGAAGAAGTTGCAAGTGAAGTTGTCTGGTTCTCATTGCCCGGCATTAATTGGCCTTGCTGACCTTCCTCCAAATTTTCAACTTTTGGTTTCGGAATACGTGAGATATTGGGAGCTTCATCTCCCACTGAAACACAATTTCCATTGGAGTCATTCCGCGGGGAACTGGCTGTACTTCCAGGAGGTACCTCGACTCCATTTTTTCGAAGTAAATCTTCCAGGACTTTCACCCGCTCTGTGAGGTCCTGGATTGTCTTTTTCGAGGATAATCTATTCGTGGATTAGTCAGATTTATTTTGTGTGTTGAGGAAGACATCTTTCAATCTTACTTCCTCTTATCTTCGCCGTGATTGTACCGGCAGTTCTGCTTGTAAAGTTTACAGTTGGAGCAGGTTGGAGTGTCGCCGTCGCACTAGGGAAGACCGGAAGTCATCAGCAACTGGCTCTGACAAGCTGAGTTACTCGTGAAGTGAATAGGTAACAGTTCTTACAGCGTACCTTTACTTTTCGACGTCGACACCAGGTGCATGCCGTGGTGATATGCTTTTTTGTAGCATTTGCCGTTGGGTCATCCGCATTAGACATTTCAGTACTCCACTTTCGCCTGCGGGGTGAGTCTTGGCACCTGCTGACTGGGAGGGAGTTTGAAAAACAGGATGCTGTTTTTATGGACAGAGCTACTCTAGCAAAGACAAACAGGGGTCGTGAGATAAGTATGAGTTCTGACTAAAGATTGAGGAGAGCGGAGAAGATGTGGGATGCGGGGAAATAAGGAATCCTCGCGTACATAGTCATATTTGGAGCCGCCTCCTACACAGTCAGCACCACATGACATGCACCATGCGTATGCCGGGTGTGGGGATATCAGTATTCTTGGTGTCTTTGGGGTTGTCCCAAGTTTTCTTGAAAACAGCTAAACTATTCGAGATACTTCTTTTCTAATCACCGGACGATGCACATAGACGCTTTGGTGGGCACTGGACTGATTGATTGTCACAACTTTATCGGCTTGCTTCCGATACAAACAGCAGGCGGAGTGGTAGACTATACGGTACATAACAGTTCTATCTATATGGACCAATCTTACTCTAAGAGCGAATCATACCGCTGGCTTGAGGATAGAAAGTTTTCCTTCCCTCGATAGAACACTAAAAGTCAGAAGCAGCCCAGCTATGGTGTACTTGGACAGCACCACCTTCGCGAGCCTACGAGCTAGAGCCTTTGTAAACCAAAACTTATCGCCGTCTATCAAATCAAAGTCTGCGAACTTGGGGAAGAACGTTTGGAACCAGAACGTGGATGCATAACCTGGCCAGGATGCAGAGTTCCTTCCAGCAGAGTTGATATACCAATTTGAACACCCAGCCGAGAAGACGGATCCGGTCAGCTGGTTTTGCATGTCGTTTGCGAAGTAGTCCTCCGCTGACTGTTTGACTTCTATTAATGAAGCGCGATGGTCCATGATAGGTCGAAAGAGCGATTTCGTGACATATTCGACTTGAACCTCGCAAGAGAACAGAGCGGAGTTGTGAGCTGGGAACGTATTTGGGCCGAAACTACCAACACCGTTAGGAATGAACACTGTTGAAACTGGCACGGCAAACCTACAGTATAGCAAAATTTGGGAAATTGTGAACGTAAGTACCCAGGTATGCTTGCGCACCTCGAGATTCCTTCCACTGGTCCGCCAGAGTCTCTCCTGCTGTGCCCACTATTTCCATCGGGGTCAAAAAATTTGTTACTTGGAAACCCGTTGCAAGAACAATGACATCGAACTCATCTTGGATTCCGCTTTCGCTTGTGATTCCCGTCTCATCGATTTCTCTGATCCCTTCAGGAACAAGGTCAAGATTCTTGGCATGCAATGCCTCGAGATAGTTTGGATCAAATATTCGCCGCTTGCATCCTAGAAAGAAACTATTAGTTGATGGAAAAGAAAAATCACATGTGAGTAATTTACCGAGGGGAAACTCTGGCACAATAAAATCATGATACTTTTTGGGTGTCATCCGGTAGATGTAAGATTTCGCGTACTCCTCAGTGGCATGCCGTTTCTTTTCTGCTTTCTTGCCCGGAACATACGTAGCGACAAGACTGTCATTCGCCTGGAATAAAGAGAGCCGATGATACCGTTGCCAAAATGGGATATACTTGAAGCACGCCTTTTCAAATGACGTAAAGTTTCGGTTTGGCCTTTCGTGATACCATTGTGGACTTCGCGCAAATCTGTCGGAAATCAACTTGTGAGATACAAGGAACCATCTTCATAGAAGATCAGAGACCTACTGCTTAATGTACTTAACTTTATTCACCACGTTTGGGACAACTTGGGCTGCACTACAGCCATTGCCGATAACCGCCATCCGCTTTCCAGTGTAATCATAGGTGTGATCCCACCTAGCTGTGTGGAACATTGCTCCCTGAAACTTTTCCATTCCTTTAAACTTAACGTCTCGAGGCTCAGAAATGCCTCCCACAGCGGACACAAATATGCTCGCCTCTCGAGTGTATTTGAGGTCGGTGACAAGATCATGGAATCGGACTTCCCATTTCGACTTCTCCACAATCCACTTTGCACCTAGGCAAGCCACTTGGAAATTCATATGAGACCGAAGCTTGAACTTGTCCACAGTCGCTTCCATATCTGTTACAAGCAGTAAGCTTCAGGGGCGTCAGATGACAGTGATAACTCTTACATTCAAGAATCTCCGCTTGATCACATAGTTCCTTTGACCACTCCGGATTCAAATTGAAACTGAAGGAGTAGAGGTGGGTGGGCACATCACATCCACAGCCAGGATATGTGTTTGTTCTCCACGTTCCTCCAACTCCGTCAAGCTTTTCATAGACCTTGAGGACAGACAATTGATCAGTTTCTTTTTCTGGAAGTGGAATGGAGCTTTGCTCACCGTGAAGTCGTCGAATCCAAGCTTGTGTTTCAACGAATGCGCCATAGCAATGCCCGATGGGCCAGCTCCAACGATGATAGCATTGACACTCTGTTTCTGAGGTAGCATCTTGGGGGTATACTCAAAAGTCGAAATAGAGGTAATGTCGCGTTGAGATCAGGACGCGCTTGACTTCTACTTTATCACGACAAACTTCTAAAGTGGGAGAGAAGCTCGTGGCAGAGAGAAGCGAATGGGAATCGAAATCCATGGTAAATAAAAAGTTACATAGACCCGACATGGAGATTAAGACCTCGCTGGCGGTTGGGGGTGGCTGTCGTCCAGCAAAAGTTCCAGGGAAGGCGGGGATCAGCCGCCACCACAAGGGACCTTCGGAAAACGAATCCCGTGGAACTCTCATCGCATGGAAACCTCACACTTTCCTCACACAAACAACCACTGTGAAAAGATTTACAGCGGAGCTTTATGGGGATACCATTGTGGGGTTGGCTTGCCCCAGGAAGGAGGGGTAGACAATCTGGGGTGTCAGGTTGCGCAGACGGTAGATCAAGCCTCAATTGGAGAGAGAGGCGATGCGCTGATTGACAGACATAGTTCTGACAACATAAAGAGCTGCCAGGCCTTGCTCTGGATCACGTCTTGAGGTATCATCATCTTGACTTTGCTGTCTCTAACCTTGGCCTCAGACCCGAATCATCGCCGACGTCCCCCTTCGACTGCCATCTCGGCTCTGTTCATTTGATAAGGTTCTCAACCTTCCAACCTTCCAGGCTTGCTTGATCGTGCGGTCAATCGACATCTGCTCAGCTCACCATGGCATCCAAATCGTTGAAGGGCAGGCTACTGTATCGAGTGATGAGCTTGTGTTGCTCTCTGGTAGGCCACTTATTTGGGATGGAAGGCCGAGCTGACGATTCGAACAATAGTCCTTTGCCCTCTACGGCTATGATGCCGGCGTCCTCGGTGGTGTGCAGAACACAAAGCCATTCCTTGCGGCTCTTCGAGTAAGTAGCACGAGCTGGAGACCTAAGGTACCGCAGCTGATGAAAAGCGCAAGAATCCAACTGGGACGTATGTGATCCCTATGGTTGCATCTTCCTACGTTTTGGCCGCGGCCGTGCTTTCATTCGCGTTGATGTTTGTCGGAATGCCCATTGGGCGACGTCGATGCATCATGCTCGGAGATGCTTTTGTCATTGTAGGGAGTGCAATTCAAGCCTCTGCGATGTCTGTTCCACATATCATCGTCGGGCGGGTGATATGCGGGTTCGGAATCGGCGTAAGTCAGCTCTAGATCCTTACGCTCCGTTTGTTGACTGACTCTCGATAGTTCATTTCATCAACGGTCCCCACGTACATGGTAAGTCTTCTTTCCAATACCCGGCATTCTGGCTGCAGCTCATTGTTTACAGGCGGAAATGAGTATCGAGTCCAAGGAAAGAGGCCCAGAGGTAGCAGTCCAGTGCGTATGGTTGATTTCAGGTATTGCCGTGGCATACTGGATCGATTTTGGTTTCACCAGGCTTGATACACAGATATCATGGGTAATCATTCCTCTTCCTTGAGGCTTTTCGCAGTCGCTAACCTTCAAAAGCGATTTCCGATCGCGTTTCAGTCAGTCTTTGCCATGGTTTCGCTCTCTGGCATGATATTTCTGCCAGATACACCTAGATGGTACTATGCTCAGAACCGAGTAGCAGAGGGAGATTCTGTGCTTCAAAGACTTCATGATTTACCTCTGGAGGATGACCGTGTTCAACTTCAGAAACGCGAGATCATGACGAGTATTGAGCTGGAAGAGAAGGAAGAGAATAAGCTTTCAGTCAAGAGCCTCTTATGGGACAACACTGAACTAAGAGTCGGCCGACGAATCCGAATCGCTTTCCTCATTCTTTCCATTCAGCAGATGATGGGTACGCACAGATGCACTGAAACTTTCCATTTCCTCCCAACTAATGATCCAAAGGAATCAATATGCTGGTATATTACAGCACTCGAATTTTCGCAAACATCGGTCTCTCGGACTACCTCTCCCAACTTCTTGCGGCCGTCATGAATACGGGTTTCGCTATTGGGACGTATCCTCTCCCATATACCATTGAAAAGTTTGGGCGTAGACCAATAATGATTTGGAGCGCAGTGATCTGCTCGATCTCGATGCTGATTTTCGTCATCATGATCGGTTTACCAAATCCAACGATTGCCACGCAATGGACTGCAGTATCATTTGTAATTGTCTACAACTTTGCCTTCGGGTATGGTTGGATTGGATGTCCATGGCTGTATGGGCCTGAGGTCAGAACTTCCCTACTTGAATCCAGCGGGCGTGACTGACAACACAACAGATCGCGCCTCTCAAATATCGCCACATAGGTGGTGCTGCCGGTTCCACAGGGGAATGGCTGTTTTCCTTCATCACCGTGTTCGCCGGTGGGATCGCAATTGAAAGAATTGGTTGGAAGATATGGATTTGGCAATTGATTGCTTGCATTGCAGCTATACCGTTTGTATATTTCATGTGTCCCGAGGTGAGTTTCTTCCTTGCAAGCACGTGGTATTTGTATCAGAGATGATGTTGACTTTGTACCTAGACTGGCGGCAAGTCGCTGGAGGAAATTGACATGCTTTTCGCTAAATCGCGAGTTCGAGATCCCACCTGGGTCGCAGAGAGTGGGAAGTCCAATGACTCAAAAGAATCAGCGTCGGTCTCTCTGAGCGAGAAGATGTAGCAGCTGGATGCGAGTAGGGGCCCTTGGATGGTGTAATCGACAAATTATACGACTGGGTGAAAATACGGAATGCTGTAAAGAGGATACTGTAGCAAATTTTACATAAAGAATCTAACAACTGTAAAGGAACATTCTGAAGTTTTACCTAAAGAGTAAACTGGACAAACTTGGTGTCGCAGCCAATCACTTGCATGAAGATAGTATGTCAATCTTTGGACGCAAACCTATTCTCCGGTTGGCTGGAGTGAGCACTGCCAATAAGTTTTCAATTGTCGCAGTCTCGTGGTTGCTTACCTACCTATTGTTGAATGAGTACCTTGAACACTTCAACGTATGAAGTCGTTCCACAGGTCTGCAAGAGTGTGCGTGTGTAGTGATTTCAAAATCACGTCAAAACTGCTGGCTCACCACATAAGTCAGAGAGCCACGCCGTCTCAAACATCTCAGCGATCGGCCAGAACTGTCAGCCTCGCAGAACCGCCCCACAACACTCCCCTGTTAAGATGCTGTGCAGCAGCAAGTGGGCGCTGTATGCAGTTGAGCTTCGTTTATGCTCAACGAGTCTGAATCCAGATAGCTGCAGGCAATAGTCATGGAGGTACACCGATCAGACTATTGATGCTATTTTCAGTTGCAGAAGCTAGTCAATCCGCTGCGTTCCGACATTATCGTTGTCGCAATGCTGAATAGTAGCATAGGTTCACATCAATATCTTCGAATACGCCGTCCTTGGAACTGGAACCGAAGCTCGATTTCCTACGCTTCGAAGTACAGTAATCGCTTGACCGAGGGGCTGGAAGTGGCTGGATGTAGAGTTTCTCGCCCAACCATCCGACTGAGCGAGCCATCAGAGCTGAACAACCTTGAGAAAATCTTGACCCCTCCTGCTTCTGTCCCGCAGCAAGACGACGCCATACAGTCAGCGATTCGTATTTCGCTGAGATCCCCGCTGTTGCGCCAACGAATCACCAGAACCAAGGCCTCAAGGCTCAAAGTACTGTCAGACCGCGCTGGTAGATTCTGGCCATCACCACCACTACTGTACGATGCCAGCGAATCATGTTTGGCCCTTCGTCCACCAACCTCCCAGCCTCGTGGTGCGGAAGAGCCAAACAGCCCGAAATACGAGGCTTGACGGTAGGTGGTCAAGGATTGCCTGATGTTTGAGCGATCGGATTGTCCATAAGGCGTTGCCTGCTCGCAATCCCTTCTCAACACCAACTCATGCCGCCGAGAGCTGATATGGTGACTCTATTTGTGCTCAATTCATGGCAACAATTTCGAAGTTTCAATTGAACAAACACCAAAAATACCAAAGCCAAACAATGAAAACGACAGTCCACTTCACAAGATGACGTCGCTAATCGCATATTTGCTTGGAAGACAACCCTGCTTTCCAGCGAACTCAACCCTGGCAGACAACGGTCACCAGCCGCTTCATCGCGAGCGAAATCGATTGAAGAAGGAACCTCCCCCAGAGATATTCTTCTCCTGTGAAGATCTCCAGGATACACTTCATTGTCAATCTTCTCTGACTTGGCGTCCCAACAATAGCAATGCGACCGTGGTGTATTCAGACCACCCAGAACCCCAGTTGCCCCCACCGAGCCAGCCATCAATGAAGCTGTACCAACCCAAAGAGCCAACCAGCTTGTTTGTTCAATATGAGCTAATGCTTGAAGAGCCTAGGAGGACCAGAGCAAAGACTCCTGTGCATCGAATTGGACAGCTAGAAAAGAAGTCATGCAAACTTCAGCAAGACATCGATGCCTCAATAGCCCTGGCACAGCAGTACCAAGCTGTACTGCCATCTCGCGAGTCGACTCCATGCCCGCAATCTACGGAACCCGCCATCCGTCGCAATGGATTGAGGAGGGTAAAATGTCAAGATAGTCTTCGAGCCTTGGTCAAAACACCTCCAATCACCACGGATTCAGTCTCCTTCGTCTCATCAGATACCCGTGCTAACGACTATCCAAATGGTACGAGTCCAGAGACCTCCAGCACCTCAAGACATCTCACGATGGAGAGCTGTTCGGATAGTCCTCGACCTCTAGCAGGTCGCTTTCCTCGAGAGTCTTTTGACAGCCACTTCTCGACGAATTCCTCAGACTCGGAAACCCTTCTTGGCTCGGACTCAGAAAAATCTCCAAGCTCACCAATCTCACACGACTTTCCACACGACTTTTCATATTCGGATCTGGTTGCACACAAACCGATCCAAGGCTCCAACATTCATGACGATATTTTGGATCTGACGATGCCCGAAAGCGACATTGGGATGCAGCTCACTATGGATCTCTTAACCAATGACTTGGCGACAGTACTACATCGAGAGCATCCTCTTGAACTTGGAAATAGGGCTTCTGGCCTGCAGATTCTCCTCATGATCGAAGCCTACGAGTCGTTGCAGCAGAAGCTGAGACAAGAGCCAGCTCACGTGACTGGACAGGAAGAGGAGCACGTGAGTGACGTTATGGATCACTGGCTTCATGCCTTGCGTTCCGTGTATCAGAAATCTATTTCCGGAGCGGGGAGAGATCAACAAGAAGCTGTTGCTTTCTGAAAATCATGAAATGGATGTCCAGTTACAAAGGACAGCATCCTCTCAAATCACATGACTCTAGGAGCCATGGTTTCCTGCCCACCTTGATCAACGAAGTTGGAAGGCATGATTCTCAGGCTTTCTCGGTTCCACGAAGAGAAGAGAGCAAATAGAGAACCGAATCATCAGGGTGTGTTGTGATGGGCCCAACAACCGCAGTGTAGGTTCTGGCGAGAAGAGGTTCATGAGAACGTTCTTATACGTGACCCGATACTGCGACATCTGTGATGAATACCAGAACCCGGACCGGAGATGAGAGTGACGACACAGGCTGACGTATGCATTCTGAAGTCTGTAAATGTACGATTCAAAAGGCTGAGTCAACCATCAGCTCTGACTTGATGCAGCAGTAGATATCTTGACATGGACAACTTAGAGAGTGCTCATATTCTGGAGGAATAACGACTACATAGTGTGTTCAAAAACCCAGTCATAGCTGGCGTCCCATGGAGAGGTTGGCGGAAGACGTCACGGATGATACATGGTAGTGAAAAAGAATGTAACGTAATGCCAAATAATACTTGTATGCCATGGCCCGTTGAAGAAGGGTATTTCAATGGAACTGTTCGAAATACTCAATTCTATGTTAAATGTTGCTTTTCATTACTTACACATCTACTTATCCCTAGCCATGTGGATCCATCACTTCCTCCTTCCCCAATTCGCATTGTCTTCTCGATTTCGAGAGCAAATTGAGCGAAAGCGAGCTTTAGGATTCCATTTCATTCACTCGATAACTCGTCACTGACATCTTGCACAAACACCGGACAGACTTGAAAATGACAAGTAGTAATCCCTTGGTCCTTCTTCGAACTTTCGTCGTCACTTCAAACCAGTGACCTACGGATGTGCTCAAAATACTCTTCTGGCTGAGTATCGTGCTGTTGGTACAGAGGGGTTTAATTTTCAGTACATCCTCGTCCCTTAGAAGCCTGTACAGCTGTTCGAATCTCTGAGGGTTCGGCTAGTGGGGTAGCCAAAGCCCCAGGGGTAATGGGACGTAGGTGAAGCGGTGTTGTTGGATCGATAGACTCGACAGACGGTACCCATTTCAATCCAAGGAGTTCCTGTAGTGGAATGTATGATATTGTCGAGACAAGCGATGCAGTGCAAAGTTGAGCCACATACCGATCTAGCAGGATCGAGGCTCCATCACGAGACCGCTTGGATGTGAATTTTATTAGGTAGTCGTAACCTAGGTCTCTTGGTCTTCTGTATGGACTTGCAGCCATAGAAGGGATTTGCCAAACTTCCTGCTCGGCAATCGATTTGAGCCTTCGCCAATGGCTACGCAGTGATACGGAATACAAAGTGAACCCGGGTAATCAAAGGTCAATGTCAAATATCGTTGGCCACCAATCTTTTCTACAGCAAAAATGTTCTCTGCTAGAATCGTAACATAGACAGATACGTGTCGTCCGCGAAAGGTCGATCCAATCAACTCACAAGGTCGTGAAATCAAGCCAGCACCTCCGACCCGGCTATCTCTTCGACACAGCTACCTCTACAATCCCTACCCAAGGGACGTAAAGTTGTCGCGGAAATGCTCCATCACCATGTTCCTCTCAACCTACTTCCTTCGATATCCCAGAAATCCCGTTGGACAGCAGTCACGACTGGAATCCGTCCTATGGTAGGATATTGAGCGGCTCTCGCCTCACCGAGTTTCTGAATGATTTGCCTATGCAAATCTCCATCGCCATACAAGTCCAATGCAATGCCATTGTCCTCCACAGCCCGCGGAAGCAAAGGCCAAAGATTCGGCATCCCATTCCAGTACCTTGCCACTAAGAATACCTCAAGAATCCCACATCTCAGAACGGTTGCAGCGAATAGCCCAGCACTCATGGAGTCATTCAGGAGAGCGATAGAGCGCACGGCAGATGGTGAGGAAGGACGGTGGAAGTTCAGATCGTACAGAATAGTGATCCAGCTAGGGCAAGCTACATCGAAAAATATCGTGTCTCGCAGCGAATTGAAATAGAATCTTGGGCTGTAGGGATCGTGGAGAACGACATATGTTGTGAGCGCTTCCTCTCGCGATTCTCTATTCACTGAAAGCAGAGCGGGTTGAGGGTCAATGGCAGCAAAGGCAGGCCTCCCGAATGGGTGCGCACAGGGTGCTGGAATCGTTCGAACGGTGAGAATCCGGACTGGAAGGGAGTATTTCCATATTGCGATTCGTAGTTCGGTGGGGAGACGAGGGAAACAGGTGAACGTCGAGGTTGGTCTTCTCAAAAGCGCCATGGCCCCTATGGGTCTGATCTCAGGCGTATCGCAACTTCATTGGGACAAGATCAGTGAGTTGACGGGCCTATCTCCTTCTCCTTTTGATCTATAAAACCGGGGGATTATATATCGGATCTGGTGGATCTCTCTGTATAGAGACGAGGCTGGGACTCTCTCACGCCCAAATTCCCCGTCCATTGGCAAATGGTAGTGGGCGAGGTCAAATAGGGGGGCTGGTCCAATCAGCGCTGATGAGCCACGACGGCTAAGCAGAGGCTGGGTTAAGGTAGGCCGGCTTGCTTTGTCCTAGGATAACTTTCCCCAAAGAGGCTGTTTCTCCCTTCACTGTAGGTATTCGCTCTGCATTTTTATCCACCTCACGCGGGCCCCAAGAAATTCTGGTATTCCCGTCGAAGGGCATATCTCAGATCTCTGCGCACGCACGCCATTTATCACACTGTTTGCTATTCGACTAATCTGTCCTATCGGGTGACTAACCTCCCCATAAGTCTGCTCAGCGCACCACAGCTCCAAGACCGCAGATCTCCCACCAACATGGCGACTAAAGTGGAGTGGCCTTTGCACTTGTACAATGAGGCAACTGCTTCTCACATACCCTCTCCATATGCCAATCCTCAAAGCTCTACTTCAATGAAGCTGTTCTACTTCCGTCCTATTACGGGTATGCCATGGTGAGGGTTATGAAAGGACTTATTCCAGCTCCCAAAGGGCGGGTGAGAACTCCCGTGGGACACAAATATCTGGAGGCTCTGCAATCAAAGGTCAATGGCGACTTTTCCGATACTGCGAGCTCACCATCATCATCGGCAGGGAGTAAACAGCCAGGCCTCGACCTGTTGATCTTGGGAGTAACCTCTGGCACGGCAATGGACGACATCGACTTCGCATTATGCCGTTTTACGCAAGAACTACCAGAAGCACCATTGTGTCTTGATATCGTCCAGGTATTCCCCTCTGGTCTTCCTCCAAAGACAAGTTTCATGCTAAGTGCGACAGTATGATTCTGTTGTTATGCCTTCCAAGATCCGAACTGATATCCTCTCAATGCTCCGAGACGATGCTGCCCCTCCCAGTATGATGTCCCAGATGGACGCCGAGCTGGGCCATACCTTCGCGAACGCTATACATATTTTCGCGCACAGACATGGCATCACAGTGGATGATATTGATCTGATAGGATCTGGAGGACAACTGATCACTTTAACGGGCACTCCTCCGAAGGGACAACATCGATCGAATATGTGTTTGGGTGAGGGGGCTGTGATTTCTGCGAAGACGGGAGTGACAACAGTTTCAGATTATCGCACCGCAGAGCAAGCTGTTGGGAGACAAGGCGCGCCTCTGTTCGCATATCTAGTTGGACTGCTCCTCCACCACCCCACGCGACTTCAAATATGCATCACAATTGGGGGCATCACGACAGTTTGCTTCATACCCCCAGATAACAAAGGTGGGGTAGATGCCATGTATGATTGGGATACTGGACCTGGAACATCAATGATAGATGCAGCATTTCGACAGTTTGGATATGACCCAGCAACAGATCAAGTATCCTCATTATTACACGGCCAAATATGTCACGAGGTTGTTGAAGAGCTTCTCATACATGATGACTACTTGAAAGCAAGACCGCCCAAAACCACAGCAAGAGAAATCTATGGCGATGCCATGGCCCAACGCATCATCACCATGTGCGGTTTTCGTGGATGTACACCTGCTGATACCATCGCAACTATGACCCGCTTTACATCCGCTAGTGTGGCTCAACAAATGCTTCTATATGGTCCTGGCCGTGATGCCATTAACCATGCGGATATTGTCGTTGATGGTCGCGGCATGTCAAATCCACAACTCATTGCTGATTTAGAAAGCGAATTCCCTGGCGCTGTATTTGGAGCTTTCGACAAGACTGGCATCCCATCTAATGCAAAGAAAGCCGTGGGCTTCGCCATGCAAGCAATGGAAGCATTACTTGGCAGAGCGCTACCTGTCCCTACGAATGCGGATGTAAGGCGACCAAACACTATCACGGGAAAACTGGCGCCTGGCCTCAGATGGAGAGAAGTCATTGAGAAGAGTGTTGCATTTGGCGGCGCTGGGCGAGGGTGGGAGGGTCTACCCGAGGTCAGGGAGTTGATTGTCAAGCAGAAGGAATTCGTATAGATTTATGAGTATCCACTGTAGGCGTTGGGACTGCTTTAAGGTTGGATTTAGTGTATTTTTGGAGATCTCTTGCATGCCCTTGGATCTCATGTGGCTTTGTGGACAGTTATGTATTCCCAGCTCCAACCTAGATCCGCCGAAACTGCGGCATACTTGACATTATCCTTCAAGACTACATTTAATCTTGTTCGTCTTTGTCATTAAATGGTCCAAACTTCAGACCTTGGGTAGCATGATTGGCTCAATATTCGAAGCAAGCAAGTGCTAGCTCTGGTGCAGTGTGCAAAAGAATTCGAGCATGACCGAAAAACCATCTTTTGAAGACATGCAAGTAGCAAATATATGTACTTCGGCGCTTATTTCGATCAACTATATACACTGAATAACCCCTTCAATCCTGACTCGAATTCCACAAGCTATCAACCTTTTTCATCCCACGACTAACAATGCTTGAGGTCTAGCTCAGGCACTGAGAGTACCAAGCGTTGGAAGCCTTGCAAGTTCCGGACGAGCAACATGTCGGGCCAGTCCATTGTTCACCACCACATTGTCCATACAAAGCCGAGCACTGTGCCAAACAATCAGCAGGCCATTTCTATTTCAATCAGTCAATGGGGAAAAGGATCGCTTACAGAGCCTCCGACAGGAGGAGGAGTGCTAGTCTTTCCTGGCGCACTGCTCGTCGGTGTTCCCCCACCACCGCCCGTACTACCCGTGCCCTTGCTGACGGTGATCGTGCCCTTGCCGCTCCCACTCCAGCTCTCCACGGCCACGACCTGGTAGTTCAAGGTGCCGAGATTCATACCTGCGGCGGCCCATGCGGCGAAGTGGTTTGCGATCGTCACGGTGCCGCTGGTGCGTGGGCTTTGGCGGATGGAAATGTATTGGTTGAAGGTCGAGGTGCCTTGGATGGAGGGCTGGTTGACTTGCTGATGTTCCCAGATGGTGTAGGTGGAGCCGTCGGACACGAGTGTACCTTTTTGTGTGCCGGCCGTTTGGTATCCGATTGGGTCTTCCATGACATAGTCTGGAGCATTGAGAATTAGCATTCTCCCATTGTGAGCAGTTCAGGTGCAGAGGGGAGATGCAGGAGGCGATTCCCTTACACTCGACAAGTGGGTTGGTGGACCATCCATAAACGGACAACAAACCAACGCCAGAAGCAGAGAAACTGCCACTATACGTGATGGGGCTGTAGCAAGTCAGTAGGTAGACAGCACCAAAGACAAGAGAAGGAAAGGAACGGCACTCACTTGCTGTCCCCAGGTTGCCAGCCAAGGCCAACGACAAAGTCCTGGGCCGTGTTATAAGATACAGTGAAGGTTCCGGTAGCTTCGTTCGGAGAGTAAGTGACACCTGCTCCACTGGCTATGTAGTCCTGGTTGAAATTGACGTTCTCAGCACGGCGCATGAGGTTGGACAAGGAGGTGTTCTCGCTCCGCAGTGAGAATGATGGCATCCCTTCAGCCAAAGGCACGGGGGCCGGGACTGCTAGGGCTCCAGCAGCGGCCACGGAGAGAAGGGTGATCTGAGAAAAGACGCCCATTGTTACGGTTGGGTTATGACAAGTGAAACCAGAAGTTGTAGATGATGGGCTGGTGTTTGCTCGGACTGGAAGCGCTCGTTATGGATGGATCTTTGTTATTTATGTACATAGAATGGCTTCCAAGGCCAGGCAAAGCGGTTAAACAAGAATCAATTTATGATGACTGGGACTTTCCATAGTTCCAACATTTCAGACGTGTATAGCTCCCAAGTATTAGCCATTTAGGCTATCGACTTCACAATGTAACAGCAGCATCAGCCCTGGTCAGATGGACAGCGGCGAATCCTCCAGGGTTTTCTAATTACGGAATCACCTTGAATTATATGGTTGTTTGAATTAGACGGGAAAACACTACTCGCGTATGTCCTGGATGCGGCTCTATATAGCCCTTTAGCCAAAGCTCCTTGCCCTGCCTGTCGTTGAGAATGCGGGGTTGAATCCGGCAGATCTATTAAGCTTTTAGGCATCCTTTTACCCCACAGGAGGACTCCTGGAGATCACATCAATCCGGACATACCTTGGCCTCTTGAGCAAATCTGGTGGTTATTTGTTTAAGATATATTAATTAAGCGAAACTCCAAGGCGGCCACATGGAATCGTGGCTACGAAGCTTTGCCGGACACAAGGAGGCTGCAGCGTCGATTTAGCCCAAACTACACCGTTCCACCACATTTCAGCGACTTCACAATACAGTGGTCGCTTACCATTCTCGATGCGCAGCTGTGATGGATCTGCCTCGCACATCATCTGAGGTAGATGTGAACAGCCATGGGGCGCTTCGTAGCTTTGAAGTGTCTACTAGAAGCGAGGATAGACTGAGTTCTGCTTGGAGCCTAGGGGGCAAAATTGTATGCAAAGCTTTGGCGATGATTATTTACCTCCGTAGTTCCACAGTAAGAAAGTGGGAGAAATTTCCAAGTTTCCATGCCGATATGCGAAGTATGAGTGACTACGAAAGGAGGACAAGAGGCTCGCCGGGCCTGGCTGGTTTGGAGCAAGCTCGCTTAAATTGGCCGTTGTGTCAGAAACAACGACGTTCTCAAACAGAACAAACTTTCATACTCCGTACGCATTACAACCTCCCTCACTTTACTAAACTTCTTGACCTTGGCCGACGCTGAGTTTCTGAGACCGAGGAGAGGCTATAGTTGGCCATTTTGGAGAAGCCTCAGGAGCAACGAACGACGGCCTGACTCGGCATTCGATATCTTTCCTGATGACCTCCTGTCCGTCAAAGACTGGCAAGTACAGATAAGACCTTGAGGTCAAGACACTAGACTGAAGTTATTGCGGCCTCGTTTCAACCAACCCCAGTGGGACACTTGCGTGGTGTGTGACTTGTCCTGGTCCTCAGGCACAGCATGATCAATGAGCACTTGTTGTCACCAATTTAGCAGCCCATGATCTGATCGTCTCTACCGACTAGAGTATGCTAGATTGATGGCAAAATCTCTGCTTAGATAAGGCGGCGCCATAAGACATTCTCAAAGAGACTCTTTCGGAGAGGTGAAAGAGGCACTTTTCAGCACACGATTATTGCCGAAACATCGGCCCCATCGAAGCAGCAAGAAAAGATACCTAGTGAGGAACCTTTGCGGAAAGCCAAATCTTTCTGCCAGATGAATCTGGTAACGACAATGGAAGGATTGTGAGCTTGAAATATCCTGGTGTCAACGCAACCGCGACTATAACTGTACTGCGAACACATAGTCAGTTACATGTTTAACCTATATAAACTGAATTTCTTGTCATCACTTAATAGAATGGTCAAACTATCAGCATCTTACTATCGTATGCTAGGACGAAATCAGAGCAGCTTCTTTGAGTTCCTCGCACAGAATAACCAGGGAAAGGATCACCTCCCTAGGAACGGCTACAGAAATCGACTTCGCTTCAGCACAAAACAATGGTTCCGGTTTTGACAGTACATTCTGCGGTTGAGTTAGAGTAGAGAATTCAGTGCAAAATCTATGCTTGAGATGTATGTTTGTGCCCTCATCTCCAGGCGTTGATTTTACAGATACCCAGGACGCTCTGGCCACCCATAGGCACCAGACATATATACTTTCCATGATATGTGACGCGATACGCCTGCAAAACGCCTTGGGATCTATGTATATGCCAATTCGAGGCCAAAGAAAAGTAAGTGTCGTCTATCGTGATCATACAAGCCAGCATCGACTCAGTCGACATCATCATCATTCGTCTCATCCGCCTTCGCATTAACCACCTGCTGGTTCTGCTCCGCTGCCTTTCCGGGGACTTTTACTTCCGCGATCTCTTCTTCATCATCCTCATCCCCTTCACCCGCACCATCCCCTCCACCCCACCAGCCCCATGCTTTGCCCTTCCCATGTTTCCTCTTGGTCTCCTCGACGTCATCCCTCTTCTCAAACGGCACATTAGCCTGTTCCATGACACCCGGCTTGATATTGCCTTCCTCGTCGACATCCTCTTTCAAGTAGAGGGTAAAGAGGACAACGAAGAGAACTTTGCCTGTCGCGCGGTTCTTGAGCACGTATCTGAGCGTGTGTGAGCGCTTTTGCTCTTTCTTCCTGCGGGGAGGGGTTGGTACGAAATGTCAAAACAAAAAGGGTGGAGGTGGCAAGAGGGAGATAGAGGTGGGGAGGGATTGTGAAAAGGGGAAGGCAAAGAGACATACCGTAGGCCTTGGCCATCCCAGTACTTCATGATTGGGAGGGTAAATCCAGGGAGTTTCAGCGCGAATTCTGTGCAAAGTATCAGCATCTGATCTACGAGTTCCTGCTACCCTCCCTGGAGAAGTGCATTGTTTCCCCAATCGAAAGTCTTTCCTCACCAGAACTCAGACCCAATACTTGATTTCAACTCCAAACGCAGAAAGAGATGGTAACATACCATTAAAATCCAAATACGGATTAAAGAAGTCACACCCATACCCCCTGCCTTGCTCCCACTGCCACCCCTTCCGATTTTCCTCATTCAAGAAGAACTTCTTCCGCGCCGCCTCTCCATCAGGTATGCCTTTCTCCCTCCTATGTTCCATCCCCTCCTCATCGCCGCCCTCTTTAAACACCAACCCCGCCTCTGCGTCTTCCGTCTCGGTCTTAGTCGCCTTTCCCCCAACATGGAGCACGTTCACAGAACTAGCAGCCGGTCCATAGAGATACGGCTCATCCGCATACGGATCCCCATCGAGTCCCGGATCGACCGCCCACTTCACGATCTTCAACGCTGTACTAAAACCAGGCGGTAGGCGGTCTCTAATTGGATGATCGAAATCGTTTCCAAAGACGAGGTCGTTGCCGTTTATACTCTGCTTTGGGGTGAATCGGAAGGCGATGCTGTATTGATCGCCGGATTTGGAGTGCGCGGGCAGGGAGAAGTAGGGCGAGGTGTTTGGGGAGGCGAGGGGGAGACCTCTGTAGTTCTGGGGATTCGGTTAGTGGGTCGTTGCTTGGAGAGGATGGGTTGGGAGAGCTGGGTTGGGAGTTCTTCTAGTATTAAGCGGATGTGGTAAGGGGGCCATACTTGTACTCTGACATTCAGATCCACGCTCATGAGCTCCGAGTCTATGGACACAGGCGTAGATGTGTTGACGGGGACAATCTTGTGTGTATTGACATCATATTCCGAGCCTGCAGTCACTTGCAGGACGTAATTATGCGCCATCTTGGTTATTCCCTTCTAATAACCAGGATTCTGCTTCGCTCTCTTATATGTTTCTTGGGAATTTGAGGTAGGGAAATGGATATCGAGACTTTTGTGCTCGTCAGGATCGAAGAACCGGGTATGGTTGAAATTGGATTTTTTTCGCAGGCATTCAGATATCGCACACAGTGCGTAAAATCTGACTTGGGCGTACGAAAGAGGAGACTATGGGTAATATCAAGGTGATTTTCGGAAAGAGAATTGGATATTGAGGAGGTGGTGGATTTTCTCCGGGTCTTATTCATTTTGCCGTCTCTCGACTTTCAAAGCCGAAGGCGGTCTACGCTACGTCACCGAAAATGAGTTGTTGAGTTACATGTGACGTCGCTATTTCGAGGTTTACATTGCCAGCTCGAATGAGTTACAGGGATTCCAAGAGGTACAATCAGTGTTTATGATATGATTTCAGGTGAATTTAGAGATTTATTAAATTTGTATGTTGCAGACACTATCTCAAGGCTGTCCAGCAAATATGTACTTTGAAGCATCGCGGTGGGTAACGCTTAACAGCTCTGAATGTTCACGGGATCGTCGAATGGAGAGAGGAAGGCGTCGATGTCCACTCGTTCGTAAAAGCTTATATGGCCAAATCCAACCCAGTATTGGGCCAGTCTATTGTGCGAGATCATAATCAATTGGCTCTCGATGTACTTGTCTGTTCCTGTCAGCCTGCTTCAAATTGCGGGGAATGAGGAAACATACCATCACGGAACATCCTGGCAGCAATATGACCTCGACTCTTGACGACTCTTGCCCCTTTAAACCGCTCTTCCGTTGCTGTACGGACATAGCCTGTGTCTGAGAGATCGTCTGAGATAAATGTGTATTCTCCTCGAGGAATGTTGGGGTCTCCAGTCAACTTGATAGCTTCCAGACTCCCTCTGTAAATGCGTGCTTGTTTTCTCCTCAGTTCCCATTCTTCAACAGTCTCATCCTCTCGTTGAACAACGCTCGCCTCATCGAAGGGTTCCTCGTCGTCAGGTTGATTCATAAGCAAAAATTCGCATCCATGACCACTGTAATCTCCAACCCAGATGCCTCGATACGGCTTCTCTTCCGTGGGGGTGTATAATTTGGGATCCAGCGTCGCATAAGTGTAGACCTCCTCTCCGAGATGAATACCCGTAGGATTCTGCGCCACCATCTCCATCCACCGCCGAATTCGAAATGCCTGATCACTGACCTGGCTGCGCTGCTGCGGTCTATGTCCACTGCCCATAAAAGACTCCTGACTCACATTCCTCACACGATTACGGGCGGGTATCGTTGGGGGTGGCCAAAGCTGCATGTTTGGATGTTCTTGTACCGGCCGGGTGAGTAGGAAGTTCGAGAACACCCCGTTGTGGTTACGTTCGTTGATCCGCATTGGAGTTTCGGCACAGAATCTGTGCTCGGACTTCGTGTTTCCCGTGGACGCCATCAACGATTCCAGAGATAACGCTTCCAATTGTAGAACAGGTTGATCCATGTGTAAATGGCAACGTGGATCGAAGGAATGAATCAACACCACATCATCCATTTCCCAAGGATCGAACGTAGGATGCGAACGTTCCGCGACCAATCTATATCCTTCGATACAACCACGCCGGGGATCATATCTTGCAACGATCATCTTCCCCGTGAGGAAGTAATCGCAGAACCATATCTTATATTTGGATAGAAACCAATGGGGATCGTGGGCAATGTAGAGCTCGCGGAAGGTGGCACATGGTGCTGGGGAGGTTATGCGCACTCCAGGGACGTTCTCTTGGACATGCCGTTGCCACACTAGATCGGATTGGCCATGGTGGGAGAGGGAATTACAGGTGCTGGAGATAGAGACGAGATCGATGGGACCGAGAAATGTAAGGATGTGGTCGATTAACTCGGAGGGCAGAGCTAGTAGGAAGCACTTTGAGATGAGGGGATCTAGAGGATCACGATCAGCTATTATACTTCAGAACTTTGAGAGACGCGGAGCGATTTCTCGAGTAGTACGGAATTAAGTGTATAAAATGAACATACCTCCAGAAGATTCAACCTTGGGCTGTGAAGTCTCAGCAGCTGCTGGTTCCTTTTTGCTCCTAGAATCTGGTAGCGATTTCGACATTTCTCGCTCTTTGCCCGGCACAGCTTCCACCAGATCAATATTCTCATCCAATGCCTCATCAACCCTCCCATACAGGAACTTATAGTTATCGACCAGGGGAATATGCGTGGCAGTCGACGGCGTGGATGTTGAGGAGGAAGCCTCCTTGTTCTCGTCGTTGACCATAACCTCTCCGCCAAACCAAGCTGTCAATCCCAACTCTCCCTTCAAGAACTCAGGACAGAAAAGTAGAAAGCGGGTCAAGAAAGATGACTCGACCAACATACCCTCTTGACTTCTTCCTTGTCTCGTCTACCTAGTCGGGTTCCGTTTCTGAGGCTGCATGCAAGCACGCACGCACGGATTGCAAAGTGGTGTTTTCGTTTCCCAGCCGTCCGTCGTTGCGGATCTCGGTGGACCCAGCCAACAGTAGTGTATTATTTCCAATCCGGCGGTCTTTCCTCGGACGGGTATGCGAATCCAAGTCCTTACAGCCAATACCTCACGGCGGTGTTGACTTGACGCATGGTATTCCGGCCGTCGTGTAATGGCGCACAAGTCCGGGTGTTGTGGTCTTCGAGCTTCCTATTCAGGTGATGAAGTAAGTAGAGCAGAGGAGTTCGGGAATTGGGACCGGCTACTAGAGTATTCTTGGTCGTGTAAGACTACTAGTAGTGAGTGATGAGGTAGTGATTGCGAGGATTATGCGCTTGTAGATTTCTTGTTGGCTCAAAGTGGGAGGAGGTCTAGATTCGAGACTGAGTAGGCTGGCTACCTCGGTATATCTTCTGATTTGGCGGAAGTGAGCCGTGCTGGTAAGCTTGTAGGGAGTAAGTATTTGAAGCGAGAAGGGAAGAGAGAGAAAGACGCTGCACGCGTACATGTGAAAGTCGGCTTGTGTGATTGGCGGGACACTGGACACTCAGCTGTCGTTTGTGTGCTGGTGGAAGAGATACTACATCTCCCGTTGAAGGGAGCACCTCGGATGGCTGAGGATAGACAGTAGATCAGAATAGGCAGGTGGTGGGTAGACTCGTAGACTCGTAGACTCGTAGAGATGGTGGGCAGCAGGTGATTGGAAAAGTTCGCAAAGATGGGCGCAGAGCTGCACTCCCGTGACTGACTCCACGCATCTGTTTGTGCATGAAGCACTCCAAACACTTACAGTAAGCACCCACCGTCTCAGACAGACAACAGCAGCCTGGCTCCAATAATGTCAATAATGTCAATAATGTCAATAATGTCAATAATGTCAATAATCTTCCGATATCGTTCCGCCATGCCGCTGGCTGGCTGAAGGGTCTCGTCTAAGCCAACCTTGTAGATATCCCTGTGCCGCCGTATTTGTAATTCGGGAATCTGAACACACGGCGTTAGACGGGTGAACGATATCGTGGGGAGCGCGTGGCATTCTACCAGGATACGATACTTCGAGACTGGGCGTGGGCGTGGTGGAGCATTGGCTTGTATTTGGATGCTACAACACGAAGGTAAATACTCGCTTCTCTGTTTACATTCCAGAATAACAACAATGAAGATACCATTCAATGTTGGTCCTGGTAACTTGGGTCAAATTACAGGAGTTACTAGCCTTCTGGTATTAAAGGACTTTTACGAAGTACGAGTGAATTACCCTATCGCTCAGTGACGTGATCGAGGGCATCCCTACCTGAACATCTCCCACTTCTCGGCTGCCGCCTCTTGCTTTAACTTACACATCACACCAACACGCATCAGCTTCAAACCTCTATCGACCCAACATATAAACAACAAAAACCCTCATAACCACAGAGTCCATGACATCCCTCCTCCCCATAATCAAAGACATCCTCCCCATCCTCATGCCATCCACCGTGCACGTAACCAAGTCCACCGAACTGGACACTGGGACGGGTCAGACGGAGGGCATGATCAGAAAGGGAGCCATTGTGGGGAAGTCGGACAAGATATGCGCATCTGGTGAGTTGTTTGTATTTGTGGACAGTGTCTACTAGTCTCTCCGCAACAATTCCTTCAGCACTTCCACTTCCACTTCCACTTCCACTCCTTCACTCTACGCATAAAGAATCTGCAGTGCGCCGTGGAGAAAATTGAAACACTGCTGGTGCTGTTTAGGAGAATGTATGCAAATAGCAAAGTATACCCTGGTCAGCTTCAGAGTAGCCAGGGCTTTCTTTGCTGAATCAAGCCTCGCTTCGCTGAGAATTTCATCCTCACATATTGTGGCACCTTCCCTTTCGACTCCTACTCCTCAGAACCTGAGACAGACAATTGGAATTCTTTTGGAGAATCCGTGTTTGGAACGATATTTATAACTAACTCTTTGCTTATGCAGTCATGATCGCACATCCACATTCCTCGTCAGCAATTCATCATCACGGCGGTATGCACCCGTTTCTTACTCTTTACCTCCACCTCACCCCGAACTCCGCACCAGAACCAGAACACAGAAGCGCAGACCCGTCCCCAGTCTCTGGTTCTCGCCTATCCTCCCCCACCCCTTTTCCCCTTCTCCGTACTCCGTAAACACACTCGAGGCTCCGATATAGGAGTCAAACTTATTACTTTTTTGGATTTTTCATATTGCGTGATCCTACCGCTGCATGGGATTCTTCTGCAGGCGCTCGTGGGTTTCGCCTAGCCCCTTTCTATCACAACATCAACACTTCCTCTTCTCCATCCCACCCCGTGACCAAGCTCCCACAAACCCAACCACTAACCCCCCTCCTCCCCAGAACAAGACACAGTAGTCTTCGCCTCCTCCGGGCACGGGACGATCATCTCGGAGAACGGCAGCAAGCGACAGGATCTCTCGCCCGGCGATTTCGCCCTGATCCCAGCATGGACAGAGCATCAAGAAGGTTCGTAGATGTCCTTTCTATCTCCCTCCCACGACTCACTGCACGAATTCCCCCTTTCCGAGCCTCCTCATGAACATCCTCGCTTCTCCTGCTGTACTCGCATCGTCTCTTTAGGGGGTACGTCGAGTGAGAAGAATATGTACTGATCTGGATACCCTGACTTGCAGTGAATGATGGCGACGAAGAGGTGACTTGGATCATTAGTCGGAGTGGGGGGACGCCCGTCGTGGTCAATCTTGAGGGGTGGGGGAGGGGAGAGAAGAAAGGCTGAGTTGAGTGTATTGTACCGTTCGATCACTACTACAAGACTGAGCAGTTTGGTTTCGATGTTGATATAGATACCCAAATGCTGAGAATGCCCCAGTGATGTGACGTGGGTTTGAAAATAGGGATATTCTGAATGCAAACGACAGAATTCAGATGATTTCCTTACCGTGTTAATGGGAATAGTCACATAAGGGACTCAGAACGATTCGATGAGAAGACGGCGCTGTGAATGATTTCTGATATTCAATGCTTGCTACTTAGTATGCTCCACCAGTGCGACCCAAATCTTTTAAAAAACAACAAAGAAGAAAGATCCTCTATCCATCCCACCATCCAGATCGCTCGCTCTTCTAATGCCCATTTAATCCACATATCTCGGTCCATCATCTTGCCAGTTCGGTGCAGGCGTCTCAGGTGGTCCGCCATAAGCACCGGGTGTGGGAGCCGCATAATACTGATTCGCTCCACCGGGAGTAGGTGCATCCATAGCCTGTGGAGTCGGCGCGCCCCATCCACCTCCCCATCCGGGAGCGGGCGTTGAAGCAGCAGCAGCTGGAGTAGGTGCATTATATGGAGCGGGAGTTGGGGCAGAATAGGCACCGGGGGTGGGAGCATTCATGGCAGCTGGTGTAGGAGCTGACATATGTGCACCTGGAGTTGGGGCATCGTAGGGACCGGACCCCCAATTATTGTTTGGCGGTGCGTTCTGCCAGCTGCTGTTGTCGTTTGAATGGCCTTGCGGTTGATAAGCTGGTGTTTTGGATCCCCATGTGTCGCCGCCTCCATAGGCCGGAGTCTTGGAGCCTGCTGCGAAGCCATCTGAGAGACCGTAGGCTGGGGTTTTGGCACCTGAGTTCCAGGCTGGCGTGCGGTTCCCTGCTCCGTACGCAGTTCGGCTTCCATCGTAGGGGTTGACTGTTCGGGAACCATCTGCCCAGCCAGGAGTTCGTCCACCGTCATTTTGGGCTTTCCAGGCTGGCGTTCGGCCGCCATTTGCTCCACCCGCGGGTGCTGGGTCATGTTAGCGATAATAGAGTGTAGGACGTGAACCACTTACTTCTTGAAGTTCCCCATGCCGGAGTTCTCTCCACACCACCATGTACAGCTGGCGTCCGTCCACCGCCTTCCCATCCACCAGGAGTAGCTCCGCCAAACCCACCCCTGCCGCCTCTCGGTGTGAACCCTCCCCTGCCGCCTCTCCCATTAGGATCGATGGATTGACCGCTGAACTTGTCTTTAAATCCTAGAGCTTCTTTGGGCACATTGACAGTCTTGTTCTTCGTGTGAAGTTCAACTCGAGCGTTTGTATCAGTCGCCTCCTTTACAATGCCAAGCAAACCCTTGTATGGGCCTTTTCGAATGGTGACCGTCTGACCAATTGATCGATCTCTGCCCATTTGTTTAGGAGGAGCCATTTCACCGACTCCTGGAACGTTGCGCTTCATAGCCGGGTTCATCGCATTCAGATCAGGGCCAGCTACACGCCCGCCTTTCGCTGAGATGGAAGCAACAGTGGTCGTTCGAGCAACGTATATTCCGGCATTTTCAGTCGTTGCAGAATTTCGCAAGAACAAGAAAGCTCGATAGATGTGAATGATTCTCCCTGAACGGCCCTCACCTCCGTGTTCCTTAACCACATCGTCAACTCGAATTTCAGACCCATTGCGGTCAGTCGCTACTGCAAATTTCCGCCTTTCAATCTTGTTGGATATAGCCGAGGGCATAATCATTCGACTCTGGCCATCCTGATCCAACACAATGAGCGATTCTCTGTCTACTTTGACGATACAGGCGACTGTCGAAGAATCAAGCTGAACAAGATCGAAAAGCTCGTATTTGCCCAGAGATCCGCTACCACCTGAATCGCTGGCTTCTCGAAGATCCTTGCTGAACACCGTGATTTCAGTGTTGCCTTGATCACTCAAAAGCGTCACTCGATCCTCGACAATCTTAACAACCATACCGACTTCATCACGATATTTGCTGCCACCGATGACTTTGACGTGATCACCTTCCTTGAAGCGTTTTCGAAGTCCCTTCATAGGTACTTCGATTGTCTGGCCTTTCAAATCGCCCTCTGAGATGGCTATCGTCACGATATCTCCTTGAACCGTCACCGCCTTTCCAATGACGCCCTTCTGTTCGCCTTCGTAGATTTCAATGATGTCGCCGGGTTGATAGGATGCATTTGCAACACTATGTTTCAGACTGGCAGAGAGAGCATTGAGATCAAGATTTTCAGTTCCATCATCAGCGCCTGATGCGAATTTGGTGACTTCCTCTAACGTAGGGTTAACATCTTTGGTACTGACAGTCTGAATCTTGATCTCTTTCTCGCAGTACCCGCTGACATATTCGTCGCCCAAATACATCCATATCTTATCTCCCCTAGATTGCAAGTGCTTCGCATGCCGCTTCTTGGCTTCCACTTCACTGAACAATCGTTGGGGTGGTCGGGGTCCGGATGCGGGTCGTTTTCTCTTCGCACCATATGCGTCTTGAGGAGCATTTGCATCGTCGTGAAGACCGTAATCTAAACGAGGCACGTATTTAACTCGCAATTCCAATCCCGTGTCCGAAGGCTCCAGAACCTGCGCTAAATCGCCAGCGTACTTTGGAGGTCGTCTAAGTCGAACCCAGTCTCCCACTTGCAGCGACACGCTTTTGGCGACTCTTAACAGATCCGGCATTTCCTTGATCTCTACAAGCATCATCTTCGTGCGAGGGTAGACATTCATCAACCCATCCATCGCAACCAAGATATCCGCTTGCCGTTGAGCCTCGACGTAAATGAAACCTTTCATTGTAGAGCCAGTTCCACCCCGTTCGAAAGCAGCAGTAATTGCAAGCTCATCCTTGGTACCCATTCTCTCCTCAATGCGCTTCATAATGGAAAAGACCGCTTCTCTCTCCTTACCTTCCTTGCATCTCACAGCCCAGATGCTTGGATCATCAACACTGGGTAGTAAAAGTCGCTTGGGTACCACCGCAGAATCTGCCATGCCACGTCCTGATCGATTTTTGGTAGCATATCTCTGGCGCAGGATCTCTGCTTGCTTTTCGGCATCGAGACTTGCTTCCATCTCCCGTCTTCTGTCCAACTCTCTGTGTCGTCTATCATCAGTCTCACCACCAGCTGGGAGGTCGGCCAAGTCATCAGGGTGTGTATCCGCAATGAAGTTGTCTTTGAGCTCATTGATCTCATCCTCATCATCGTCATTTTCGTCTTCGTCTTCGTCGACTTCGGCTTCGACATCGAGGAACTGGTTTCGGCGTTCGCGTCTGCGTTTTCTTCGATGGCCCTGTTGACGAAATTAGTGCTGGCCGCGAGAAAAGTGCGAAATATGCGCTGCAGCTCCAGGGCAGAAGGGGATTTGAAGCTCACAGTTATCTCCTCTTCATCATCGTCTTCTTCTTCATCATCATCTTCCTCATCATCATCGTCTGCTCGTGGAGCTGTATCCTCACCTTCACCTTCAGCATCCTCATCATCATCCTGATCACCATCCCCTTCCGAGTCTCTTCGCTTATTGTTCAATTGCTCTGACACGGAGCCATCCTCTGAAGCATCATCTCTCGATGGTCGCCGCGCCGCTTCTCGTTGGACTTGCGCTCCAGCATCATCGTCGTGATTAGATTCTTGCGCATCCTCGTTGTCTGATAGATCGGCGGGCGCAGGATTGAAGTTGTCTTCTTCATCCTCACTATCATCGAAGTGCGCGTTCGCAATGTTCGACATGTTGCTGGCTAGAATAATGAAGACTGGGAGTTAAGGACAAGAGTCGAAATATGTGTATATTCATGAGATTGGGCAACAACTTTCAAGGATACATCGGCAGGTGAGCGTCTATGCAAGTCGGTGTATTCGTGATCGAGGTGCGGCACAGATGCAGTTCCCTTTGAACTGAACCTTTTGTTTCCTTTGTAGACAGCTTCCCTTTCACGCTAATTTCTAACTCACGTGATCTGCTTTGAGACCCCTGCCTTGTATTCACTAGCCGATGCCGAGATGTTCCCCTCTTGATTAACTCACAACGTTGTCGCCCTAATGATTGCGGTTATGAGAGCAGTTCGGATCGAAAAGTTTGTCAAGGTGAGTTTGTCTAGTGATTGCCGAACTTAAAAAAAATTTTGACTCGAGGAAGGATTATGATGAAATCGAGGTGTCCGAGATCCCAAAGCCTCAAACAAAAGATGGAGATGTTCTTGTACAGGTTGCAGCAGCAGGTGTCAATTTTGTAGACCTACTATACGTGAGTATGATAACATCATATATTTGTACCTTGAGCTTCAACTTGAAGTGGGTGAGATTTTAGCTTCAAGTGAAGCTTTCATAGTAGGGTTGAATTACAAAAAGTGCCTTTATTGTTTTAGATCAAGCTCTTTTCTCGCTCGGACGATGGCAAGGACCATTTCTGTGCTTCTGTTCTACCTGATTTCCAATTCTGAATCTCGCCCCCACAGGCCCGAGGTAAACACCAGAACAACCGCGCCCTCGTTCAACCTCCTTTCACACTTGGCCTTGAATTCGCCGGGACGGTCATCGCCTCCGGTCCTACTTCCCAATTTGCACCCGGCGACCGCGTCTTCGGTGCCAGGCTTGGTTCATACGCCCAGTTTGTAGCCGTTAGAGAGTCCTCTCTGCACTCAATACCACTAAACTGGTCTTTTACCCACGCAGCCGGCCTTGCGGCCACAGCTCCCGTATCATACGGAGCCTTGATCCTGCGCGGTCGATTGAAAAAAGGGGAGACTGTTCTAATTCATGCAGCGGCTGGAGGATTAGGATTGATGGCTGTGCAGATAGCCAAAGGTGTGGGGGCCAGGGTTATTGCTACTGCCGCCTCGGCGATAAATTGGAGATTGCTAAGAGGTATGGTGCTGATGAGGTTGTCAACTACTCCGAGGGGGAATGGTGGAAAAAAGTTCTCAAAATGACGAACGCGGAGGGAGCGGCTGTAGTGTACGATATTGTGGGACTTGTGGACAAGAGTTTGAAATGTGTGAAGCACGGTGGTCGAATTCTTATAGTTGGGTTTGCGGGGACGGAGGGGAGCATTGAGACGATCGCTATGAACAGGGTATTGCTGAAGCAGGTGCAGATTATTGGCTACGTAAGTTGAGATGAGATATCAAGAGAAAGCAGCTGACTAGTGAGCAGCGTTTTGGAGAGAGTGAGAGGAGAGATCCTGCTGAGACCCTTGAAGCTTGGAAAGGCTTAGAGGGAATGATCGAGGAAGGTCTCCTGAAGCCGACGGTTTTTGAAAAGGAATACAAGGGTTTGGAGAGAGCAGTGACGGCCATGAAAGATCTTGCGACCAGGAAGGTTTGGGGAAAGGCGGTGGTGTTGATAGAGCCTGAAAAAGGCAAGCCTAGACTGTAGGTTGTATCGGGGACAGGAATCGATCTTTAACCGGACAGGCGGGGAGTAACTCAAACATACAATCCGGAAACCGATATCTGAATTCCCGAAAGCACAAGCACGTTTGGAAATTTCATCCTTTCGGGACAGGCAGAAAACCTTGTACATCAACCTTAAGAGCAGCAAAATCATGCGGACCCTCTCGTTCTCTATCTGCAAGAAACTGCTGTGCTTTTGTCCTTAATATACACCTATGGGCATCTTGCCCAAATGCCCGGATATTTCATGCCACCTTCGTGAGAACCCGAAAACGCCTGGCTTGACAATGCGAATACGCTCATCCGTCTATGACCACATTCGAGTGAACCAACTCATCAGATCTTAACGCCCCAAATTCCTCGGCCTCCACTCACTCCGACCCAATCGCCGCCATCATTGTTCAGGGAGCTGTGTGGTGCCCAACTGATATTTCCCACCTCATAATCACATTGCCAACTTGCAGCCGGTCCTCGGGTGTTGTCTGTTGCCGGTGCACCGTTTATGCTTGGTCCTGGAGGTGCAATAGCTGTGCTTTGGCTCAGTAAATCCCAAATGAGGACTAGCGAATCATCAGCTCCCGACGCGAGCGTCCCTCGTCTTGTTGGTGACCATTCTATGCAGTTGATGGACGCTCCATGGCCCCGAAGTTCGAGCAATGCTTGTCCTGGTTGACGAACATCAAGTATCCGGATAATGCTTGAGTCTTGTGAAAATGTGGCCAGGAGATGAGTGTCATGCGGAGAAGCAGCGAGGCGAAGTAGAGGAGGGGCGTATGACATCGTTTGTTGTGCCAAGGTAGGACTTATCCTTCCACCAGGACTTGCATCTTTGCATGAATGGTGAGCACGGATCACCCCGAAAGTTAGGGAACATACCTTTATCATCCTTGGCGGTAGGCTCGTATATAATAGTGCTGTGCTCTAAGCTACGCAGGTCAAACATTCGAACACTTCCGTCAGCACCACAGCTGACGAACACATCAACACTGTTGGCACAGAATCTGACGTCAAAAACCTCTTTATCGTGTGCAATCAGCTGTGTCTTCGCTGTCAATGTCGGAATATCCCAAATCGTGCAAGTTGTATCAATGCTCGAGGTTATTATGAGACTTGGCGAAACGGTATTCCAATCAAGAGACGTCAAGGGAGCAGTATGCTCTGGGGTCTTCGAGTTTGAAAGTAATGCTAATGGTGTAAGTTTACTAGCTGGCAGGTCTCGCTGGTTCGAAGATCGGGTGATGTTATTTCCTGGAGACGCAACTGGTGTCTCTGAAGGCAGACTCCAAAGCCTGAGATGATCTCCTGACGTAGCGAGAAGATCGGTAGATTGCTTTTGAGAAGATGGGGGCTCCCAGAGAAGGCGAGTGACAGGGTATGAGTGAGTAGCTTCTGCAATCTTCACAAAATCCAGGCCATATTTCGGGGCACCTGGAACGTAGGATTCGGATGGAGTAGGGGTAATTTGGGAGTCCAGAATTTGAATCTAAAAGCAAAATGTAAGCAGCGGTTACATAGGATCTGATACCACATTCATTGGCCCATCAGGGCTCCAACTGCCTACAGCCTAGGCTGTTTAATCATAAAAAAATGGGGAGAAATCCATTGTTGAGAAACAGTAACAATTTCAACACTTGTCATAACTACTCAAATAATTGGGGTTCAATATTTCACGTCGTTTCCGAAATCTCGCGCGTCTCAGAACAGGAAAAGCTTACAAAATTGTGTCCATCTTCCAGATAGCTCCCTACAGCCACCTTTCCTGCATCGTGGCTTTGAGCAGGCCACTTGCACCAGTCGAATGCGTATATTGCCCAAGGGGCGAGATAGTTGCTATTGGTGGGGACCGCATTTGCGCCGTCATAGGAGTAAGGATTCGCTCCAGGTAAAGCATCAGAAAGTCCAGAGTCTGCGCGTGGCCTAATATCTGCGAGGCCAAGAGGAGTATTCGATACGTTCCGTTGCGCGTTTTGAGGAGTATATTTTTGGTTCGTAGGAGAGGAGAACTGTCCGTGATCGGTTCCACTGAGTGTTGTGGCGGAGAAAGGAGGATATCCTTGTCCGTCGAAGCCAGCAGCTGGGCTGGATCGCGTATAGTTGTGGGAGAGACTGAGAGTTGAGCTTCGGGTAGGAGTCGAGTATTGTTCTTGTGTTTGGGGTATCGTCGGTACTGTTGGGGCCGTATTTGCCGACATAGGAGCTGGTCGGCCTGGCTGAAGAGATCCAGGAAGCTGCCCCGCGGCCTGGTACTGCGATGCCTCGGGAGTTGCTTGCTCTAGACTGATTCGAGGGCTTCCCGCAGGACCGTAGTCTCTTGGTGAGATGGCACCTCGCTGCGAAGCCATATTTGAGCTAGGTGGCATGTGCAATTCGTCTGGATGCCTCCGTCGAGGAGTCTCGAATTGCTGTGCTTGATTCATAGTTCCAGCTGCAGCTCCACTGGATGATGAGGAGGAACTCGCCTGCTGCAAGTTGTAGGTTGATGGCGGCGCAGACGCTCCGTGATTCGAACCTGACATACTCTCCGACTTGTGCAATCTGTCGGTACCCGCTGCTGTTTGGCCAGAAATGGCGCTGTTGAGATTGCCTGTTGGAGCTCCAAATGAACCTAGATTCTGGGCTGCTTGCAGGACACCAGAGGCAGCTCCAAGTGGCACTTGTTGAGCATTGTGTTGTGAGGAGTCGGAGGATGAATGAAAGTGGAAGGGCATAACGACGTCGTCTCCTTTAGGTGTGGGAGCTTTCGTTGGTTGCACATCCACCGCACAGCGTTGGCCTGAGAGATTGGGTTTTAAGCCTAAGGCCGAAACACTTGATCTAGGCGGGGCTAGGTAGTTTCGGTAGGGCTGTCAAAACACCGTTCGATTGTGACCAACGTCTTTATATCCTACAATCTCCAGGAAATCCTATTCATACGTATACTGCGAACGACTCAGGACCGTCTACAGTCTACTTTCGTAACAAAAACGAAGTGGACAGCCTGTGAGTCGCACAGAACATCTTAACGGTTCGGGATCGGCAATTCAAGCTCGAGCGCCTTCTGAAGTTTTAGACGTCCAATCTCATCAAATCTTTGAGCGTTTTCAACTGTGTAATATCATCTCCGCACTGATTTGTTCGTCATCCTAGACCTCAAAGTTCAGTCACGAATATCGACAAAATGCCAAACACGCTCCCATCACTTCTTCTACTCCCATCGCCTCCTTCTCCCTTTACCTCGGCATCATTGTCAGCCGCCTATCGTCCTTCAATCAGTGCAACGATTTCAGCATTCAGTGGTCTTGATACCATTACACAACTTATCGTAGCCCTCCCTTGCCCAAGTCTTCATGGGAGACTACACCAGCCCAGATCACAAGTCTACGAAGAGGTTCAAAGGCTTGTGGCAGGCCTCTATAGCCTGATATGTGCTGTCTGCACAAAACTAGGCGTTGATGTTGACTCTGGTCTACCTGGATCTATAGATGTTCGAGTTCTCCTCTTGGATTACGATTCATCTGACACGACTACCCAAGTGAATGACATCACGCTTGCCAGCTTCGCTTCAGGGCCTATTGTCGATCTTCCCACCCTTGCTCTTACGCGTCGTCGTTGGGAAACCATGTTCTCTGTCGATGGGGAATATGGGCAGAAGCTACTGTCAAGCTTCCTCGATCTTGCAAACCGCATCAGTCCTCCGTTACAAGTCCAGTCGTCAGTCGTCAGTGGGGGAGTCAGCATGGTTCAGAAAGATTATATCAGTCTTCCTCCAACATCAAAAGCAAAAGCCCATCACGTTGTTGCGGTTGGTGGGACTTTCGACAACATCCACGCTGGCCATAAGCTGCTACTTACTGCCACGGCTCTTCTACTTCAACCCATCACCAATGCCTCCAGCCCCCCAGAAGATTGATTGTTGGTATCACGGGAGACGAGCTTCTCAAAAACAAAAAATATGCTGAGTATCTGAAACCGTGGAAGCAACGCCAAAATGATGTTGTGGAGTTCTTACTATCTATCCTCTCCTTCACACGATCTCGACCAGAAGAGGATATAAAGATCGTTTCCTTCGATAAGCCAATTGTCAACGGAAAAGCAATCCATACCCACTTGAAGTCTTGCAGTGTCACTGTCGAATGCGTTGAGATACAAGACCCTTTTGGACCCACTATTACAGATGAAGATGTCACGGCTTTGGTCGTTTCGGGCGAAACAAGATCTGGAGGCAAAGCTGTCAATGAGAAAAGGGTTGAAAAGGGTTGGGACTCCCTGGAGGTCTTTGAGATTGACGTTCTGGACGCTGGAGAAACTGGAGAGGGTGCAATCAGGACCGACGACTTTACTTCCAAGATTAGCAGTACAGCGATCAGAAAGCGAAAAGCAGAGAATGCGCGCACTTCGTCACTCTGACGCGCTAGGTTAACCCGAACTATTGTTTTGATACGGCCCGTCCAAGAAACCGGAAGTGAAGGTTTCTTTTAACCGACGTCTCTCTCACAAACATCACTCGATGAGTACAATGGAAGCTCTCCTGTCGCTGTCCCGTGGCGGAAAAATAACACGGAATAAGCCTGTGCGTAAGAAACCTCACCAGCAATCGAAACACCGTGGTGCAGATGCAGGATTGCTGCTATGTCTGTTCAGCTTAGATTGATATCAACTAGCTCCGAAGCATACGATATTGCAGCATGGTTGGAGAGTTCCGGTCCCAACAATACTATTCTCATTACCCCTTCCAAAGAGGAGCTGATACTGTTGTGGGAATGTCTTGGTGTGATTGACTGCACGTTGGTCACCCGATAGACCCTCCCACGTCAACCACGCTATCACTATGCACAGCATAAGGTATGCAATGGTGCAGAGACATATCAAGGTTTAGCCAGCGCTTCTGAGCGATAATATATATTAGCGAGGGTAGAGCCAAACAAACGCAATGCCGATCTGCATCCGGCGTCCCGGCCCGTTCCCTATCGCGGCAACTGCACCTGTTTCGGACGAATCGTGAAGTTGCGTTTAACGAAAAGGCGTGGAAGAAGAAGCAGAGATGCGGGGGCAGCGTTAAGCGCCGAGGAATCAGCCACTGGTGTTGCAGTATTTTCTCCAGGATCTGCAGGTCCCTTGCACCAAAACGCAAAGAGCGGTCTCGGGGATACTCTGCCAATGCAAGCTTATGTGGGAGAGTTTCTACAAACATGGTTCGACATGCAGAAATTGTTTGCTGCCGGTGATTCCTTTTGAGGTCACTTTCATGCAGCCTCGTGACCCGCGATTCGCTACCCGTCCACACACACACACTCCACCGTTACTGTAGCAAATAGCCAACTGCCAACGATTTGCTGGCAATGCAACGCTTCATGACACCATCCCTGCAGTACGGCTCACAGGATCAAATCAGAAGTCGTGCAAAGCCCTTTCTCGATGGGAATTGGTTACAATAACAATCACCTGACCTAACCGAGCCCAGCGACCTGGAACACTACACTTGAAAGAGACCGTCGCAGCTTGATCATCCAATTGGGAACTCTACAGGCAATCCATACTGCAGACCGAACACCTCCCAGCGACTTGTTGAGAAAACCTTGGATGGTTCTGACACACACTTGTCAAGGACTCCACTTTAGAATTTACGTGCAGAAAACACGTCACATTTCGATCCTCTTGTGGATCATTATATCGAGCTGTGTTCGCACCTTCTTCCAAGTCGTTGAGACGACTTCTACAGCTCTAACAGCTCTAATATTTGATCCAGGCTACGAAGCTTTTTCTACATGCGAGTCATAATTGTGTGGTGATGAAAACTGGTGGGAACCCTTCGCAGCCGTCATTTGATTCCGGTAGACTGACTTGATAGATTCACCGTATTAATTCGCTGTCGATAACGTTCCAAGATGGGCTCTGCTCTAGGTGAACTCAGGGAGCTTGACCAAACTATACAAACCTTCCATGAGCAGGCTGGGGAGTCGGCGGATAGTGTAGATCCCGTCCTTTCAGCAGACCTTGGTAATGGGCAACGCCGGACGCAATCCACATTTGAAACGATTCCCGAAGAGATTCTTGAGATTATCCTCAAATATCTGGTACAAGATCCAGCAAAACTTTCGCCGTTCCAAGACAGAGCATCGCTGAGCTTTGAGAGTTTCGCATCGGCGCTACCCCATGTGCCAGAGGATGCAAATAATATCCTGACATTTGTAACAACCTCCCTTTTTGCGTACTTCGCCATCCTACTCACTCCATTTCTGACTTGACCATCTTGCAGAGACTTCTGTGCAAGAAGTTTGCCGATAGGGGCCGGTGCCTAGTTTATGCTCGTGTTAAGATTCGATCTACAACGCTGGGATTTGCCAAGATACGATCCCTTACTATGCAACCAGAAATAGCTGCGGAGGTCCAGAAGGTGTCATACATGGTTCATGATCTTTATCCCGAAAGTAGGCTACCGTAATCACAAGTATTAACACCTCTTAACAGATCTTTAGACCAAGATTTATGGCAACAATTACTTCTAGATGCGCGAAGCTCAACAGCGGCCAGCCAAATACGGTTTGACGAAACCCGGGACTCTCGCAATAACCATAGGGTCTTGCTAACGCCAGCCTTCCGCAGGCTTGAAGGGGACTTGAGACGGTGCAGACGTGATGAAGCTCTCGTTATTCAAGGCATTGCTAGAGCAAGAGAACAGATGCAAATCAAATTAGGAAACGAGGATCAGAAAACTCTCACTGATGCACTTTCCGCTTTCAAAAATCTTGAACAGATACGACTGATGAGAAATACGGACAAGCTGGATCGAGATTTGGAGGCGTACCTCAAGACTGCGAACCTGCATGGTGTTAACGCACATTCCATCTTGAGACGCCAGTATATGAGTTCTCGATGGACTGCTGCGTGTGAGCGTGCAACGATGGTTCTTGGCCGTGCATACTCAGAGTCGAAATCCACGGCTAACAGGCTCTCAAGCCGTTTCATGGACCCTCCACCGCATTGGCTTCAGCAACACATACCCAATGAGGATATCTCCAATCTTGCTGCGCGTCTTACTTGTCTGGAACTGCAGATCGACGACCCCTCAGACCTCGAAGGGAAAATGAACCAGCTGTCGACTGTCTTCCGTACTCTATTCCAAGCTGCTCAGAATATAGAAGGCTTACACATTGGGCTTTGTCGGCGAATATCTATTTCACTCGAGACTATATTTGATAATGTCAAATGGACCAACCTTCAATACATTGGATTTAGCAGATGGAACCTAGACAGTGACGAGATCATTTCCTTTTTACGTCGGCATGAAACTTCTCTCAAATCTGTTCGGTTTAGGGAGGTTAAATTAAAACAAGGAAGTTGGATAGAGATTGCAAAATTCCTCAGAAGGAATGTGAAATTAAATTGGGCAAGTTTTAGGCAAGTGGGATACGAACCGCAGATCGGGGGAGGTCTCGTCTACGGGACAGCCCCGGGCGGCGGCTTTGCATTGTTGCGAGGCCCTCCACCGGAAAGTTATGAGGAATACAGCAGTGAGAGCAGTGACGATATTGGCGAACACGTTACAAGCGCTGGATTCGATCGAGCGATCGACCTCGATGAGACCAGCTCGTCAGAAGATGGCCAGTCTGACGCGGAGATCACTCATAGCAATGAACCTGCCGAAGCTACAGAGTTGGGAATTAACAGTACGGCTCAGTCTGTCGGAGAAGATACCTTCACCACTGCGCTTCTGAACGAGGGCCAGGACGAGGTTTATGATGACTGGGATGAAAGTCCATCTGGCAGTGTTGCTGGAGATAGTGAAGTTGGAGTTGTCAACTCCCTTGCACTTGATGATAAGACCATGGTTGAGCATTCTTCAGCGTCCAACGACGCTGTACCAGCATGTCACTGTCACAGTGGATTTGCTTGGGGTGACTTCCAAGATGATCATGGATTAGATCCTACGAAAGCACAATGGAAGAATTGGGAGAGATGGGTCATTAAGCCTTGTTTGAAACACGATCCAGTAGCGGATTGATTGCCAGTTATACCAATACCAGATGCGGAGAAGCTCGAGTGAGCATGCGATTGAGCAGCTACAATGCTTCTTCGGTAATTCTTATCCGGCTAGAAAACAATTTGGCCTCCATCCACGACAATATCACAACCTAGCAATACACGTTAGCGAATATGCCAGCTTTGCAGTGCGAATCAGGCTCTTAACCATTCATATATGTTCCGGCACTGCTCGTCAGAAGGACCACGGCTCCTGTCAACTCACTCGGATTGCCCATTCTTCCCATCGGATTTCTGTCGGCCCAAACAGCTCTTGCGTCGGCAATACCGTCGCCCTCATTCAAGATAGTGTCCATGTAACCCGGGGACATTGAGTTCACTCGAATTCCATACCGCGCCCATTCAGCGGCCAGCGAGTTCTTCAGCGCTATCACTGCAGCCTTGCTCACATTATACGCTACTTGCGGTTGGGGGAAGTTGACACGATGCCCCGAGATCGACGCTGTGAAGACAATACTACCTCCCGTTTTCTGCTCGATCATTTGTTTTGCTACTGCCTGCGCACACAGGAAAGAACCCGTAGTATTGATGTCAAGGGTCCTTTTCCATTCGGCTGAAGTCATATCGATGGCATGCGTACAACCGACCACGCCTGCGAAGCAGAGCAAGATGTCGACTGAACCAAAGACTTGAGCTGTTTCAGCAACTGCTTTAGCAATAGCGGCGTCATCTGTGATATCGACTTTCAAACTCTTAATTTTCGCAGATGGGAACTCTGCAGCTAGCTTATTGATTTTATCTTCTGCTTGAGCGGGTTCAACATCGATGATCATCAATCCGGACAGTCCATGCTCGAGCAAAGCCCGAGCTGCTTCAAAGCCTAAAGTTCCTGCTCCCCCAGTTACTCTGCGTCAATCAGTGTCTGTTTTCGTTTTGGGGTGTTTTCAGGAGTACATGGCATTTCCTTCGACTTCAAATCTTAATCTTGCTCTTCCCTCAGCGTTGATGTAATGTGGTGCTGGTACGGGAGGGCCAGTCATGGAGGCTTCATCGCCGTTGGAAAGAACCATTTGGGGGAGGATACGGGCTATGAGGGCGTCTCTTTCAGAGGCCTTAGCTTGTTCTGTTGCTGATGGTGCCATGGTTGCTGTTTGATCTGTTCGGTTTGGGGGGCTGCTTTTGCTCAGTTGATCTGGACTGAATTGGATTGCCTGAATTTTGGTATATTCTGCTGAAATTCAAAACAAAAAGGAGGGACCGACATTGTATATAGCTTTGGGTACTGGTAGAGCGGTACTCAAAAATCTCGCGCGTCTACAACTTTCTGGAGATGTTGCACTGTCTGCTTCTCCGTGAAACTTTCCCTCTTAAAGAGCGTTACTCTAATCCTTGCCTCATAGGACCTTGCGCTTTCTCGTTCTCTAGTCAATACTCCCCCAAAGCTTTAGTATGAGTTGCTCAATCACCACAGGTATTCATGTAGAATGATGCACTGATAGGAAGACGATGAGACTCGGAGCACTCTCCTCCTACCGAGTCCACACTGGATGCGGCAACTTAGCCGAGGTGGAGCAAGCTTGCCGGAACGTTTGTCTACAAACTTTTCCCAGATACTGAACTTCAAAATGACCCTTTTCTTATTTTTGAGGCACTAGGGGCTGCTGGAGGCAACTGACTTGATTACCTAAGTAAATGGCGTGAAACGCTGAGCACCTGACATCGTGTTCCACGGGTGCGCGAATGACCAGATTTCTACTTTGGCCGACATGTGAATATCTGCCTACAGACCCACCGGACTTTCGAGCAACAGGAATTGTAGGTTCTGCGCGAACATACATTCAAGTTCAATATCGAGTCCTCAAATAGATGAGTATAGTGGTTATATGACCTACGAAGCTACCACTTATACCAGAAGCGCGAACCGCCAACAACCAACACCATCCAAACCATACTCCAACACGAATATGTCTCGAACGTTCTCCTCGTCCTTCCGCCAACCTACCTCTTCCACCAACGATCCCTTCCTCTCTTACACGTCCCCCTCCTCACGCTCAAATTCAATATCAATGCAAGCCCTCTCTCCCCAATCCGCGCACAGTCCTGCAGTCTCCCCTTCTCCGCCTCCAAGTTTCTATCGCTCAAATCGAGACACGTCTCGGGTTCAGCGCTCAAGCATAAGTCCCAGCCCAAGTCGTACCAAAGGGAAAGGGAGGACGATGCAGTTTGCAGCTCCGCCTCCACCTATTGCTACCTCTGTTCTCCTTCCTCGAGCTAATGGCAATGAGGGCTCGATTGCGCGAGCAAGGGCAGATGGAGGATCTGATGGGGCGAGTAATATGAGGCATAGCAGTCCGCAGACGAGTGCAGTGAGGCATAGGAGAGGAAGTGGAGGTCTCGATCCTTTGCTAGCTCTCTCTAGACGCGAGCGTGCGTTGCAGAGGGATTTACAGGATTTGTTAGATGCGCAGTCTGCGGGCCTCATACAAGGGTTTGGAGGACAAGATGAGGGGAGTGAGACGGGTAGTAGTACTCCGACTTACAACAGCACACGGTCACGATCAACTGGTAGGATGGAGGTACCTGTGGGAGTGGTGCCTGTTCGGCAGCCTAAGAAACAGAGCGTAAGTTTGAGGGGCGCGCGGAGGGGTTTATTACGGGATATGAGCGAGCTCGCTGCTATAAAGAGCCAGGAAGTTGATGTGTTCATGGACTCGATCGCACAACGGGAGGATGTCTTAAGGAAAGTTGGCATTTGGGAGAAGAGGATCCAAGCATTCCAAAAGCAACTCTCCACTGCTTCAGATACAACAAGGACGGATGATGAAGAAGGAAGGGAATTAGTGGAGCTCCGCAACGAAGAAAAGGCCGTCGACAACGAAATTCGGGAAATGGAGGATCGGTTGGCACAGATGCGTGCGCGGAAGAAATGGATACAGGAGAGGGTGGGCGAGGGAGAGAATAGGAGAGAAGCTAGACTGTCTTCGTATCGAGGCGCATTAAGGGAGGTTGAGGGTGAAGTTAGGGAGTTCTTGAGAAGGCCCCCGATACTCCCTGCCTCCTCCATCACCATCCAAGAAGAAGCGGAAGGTGGGGGTTTTATGGATTTGCCTGTAGGTAGACGGACGCTGGGAATGGCGAAGGAACTGTGGAGTCGAGAGATTCGGGAAATTGAAGCGCGGAAATCAGACACGGCACAAGAGAAAGAGGCGTTGGAGCAAGGAGCCCATATTTGGGAGGACGCTGCGCGGACTGTGATGGATTTTGAAGATGGGTTGAGGGTCCAGATGAAGGGTGACATGCAGAATCCTGACATGCTGAGAGAGCAGGTGCGGAGTATGGGGAGGGTCATCGAGGGGCTGGCGGAGAATCTCAAGCTTGCGGAGGAAAAGAGTTGGAATTTACTGATTTGTGCCCTTGGGGCGGAGTTGGAGGCTTTCAGGGAGGGAGAGGGATTTTGAGGGGCGCTCTAGGGATGGTTGGTGGTGTTGATGGGGAGCAGGGAGCACTGTTGAGTGATGGTGACGTGGTAAAAGGTAGCGGGGTAGAGGAGCTGAATGGTGTCCAGGATGAAGCGGAGAGTCTTGAAAGGATAACGAGTCATCAGAGTCTTGATAGAGAGGATAGCGAAGATGATGGGCCTCCTGGTGAACTGCTGGTCGATCAGAGCCATGTTGATGGAGATAGTAGTCTTGGTTAGAGCGTGAAATTTGTGATACGCAATTCATGGTTCTGCAATGCTTACAAGCAGGAACTCCTAAATTGTCAGGTACATCTTCAATCAGTTTCAGAGCCGTAGGTCTTGAGCACTTGGAACCCAAATGGTGGGCATGTGATGAGCCATAGACTGGTTGAGGGGGCTCATTTCCATAGTAGAGCTTCAAACGTCGGCCAGCTCATCGTGTCCAAAATGAAGATCTGGATATCATTCGATACTAAATCCGTCTTGTGTGTTACAGATAGACATATATTCTTTGGGGACTTAAGATGGTATAGAAAAGGATACAGGACTCGAGGCAATCTTTACTGCCTACATCCGATAGCTAAGGAATACAGAATCATGTGCATATCAAGTCGTTCGGCTCTCACGTGCTTCATAGCCGGAAATTCCCGACGGACCGGCCTCGGTCTAGAGGATATGACACAAAGTGGAGATGGATAAACACATTTCCACACTGTTAGAAGGCAGAATTTTTGCATCAAGGGTTTCTATTTTCCTACAGACCATGGCAAGTCCTTATGATGGAGGAGAGACCACTATTCGCCAACACCAAAGCACAAGCAGCAAATTATCCGAACGCCTGAAAACTCCTAGGATACCCGTCCCGAATCTCACAGCGTAGTGTCTTTCAGCGCAATATGTCCGTTAAAGCCGTATTGAGATCTATCGAGTCGAATCGAGGGTATGATGGTTCGAGAAGTTTAGGGCTCGAGGGAGTGTATCGAGGAGAGACTGTCTACCGCTTCCGCTCGAACCATCCACTCGAACTGGCAACCGCTACTGATTGATCCATCACCCATTCTCCCACACCCAGATATCTCTCGACCCAATAGTTCATATCTTCGTTCTTGGTAATAGTATCCTTCTTGAAACTGGGTCTAAGGATCCCAAAGGGGGAGTTGTTAGCTTCTAGCCTTTGGTCTTTGAAAAGCGCGTCGAATAACCCCTCCACTCCTGCACAAGATTCAAGGTGCTTCAAGGTTCCATTATGCTTTCTCGAAGGGGTGGACAGGAGACTGGAGGTTGGGAAACGTACGTTAGGCCAGTTGATCGTTTCATTCCTGCAAGGATTGTAGAGACTGAACAAAGAGGTCAGTGATAATTCAAGCAGCACAGCGTCGAAGCACAGCTCGAAGAAGTCGATGAGAGCATACTCAAAACAGCATCAAATGCATAGTGGGCTAATCTTCCGACCTTTCCCCATAACCCAAACGTTAGCAAATTGAGGAACTGAGCTGATTAGGTTCCAGTGGTTGACGGCAGGAAAGGGTCTGGGAGACTGACTACCATGGTTGCTACTCCTTCCTATTATCCTGAGGAGGATCGGGGATTAAATGCTATGGTGCGTGGGGTCGTGAGGTGTTTGTTTTGGTGTTCTCGGTCGTGGGATGATCATGAAAGTCCAGGTGGCTCAGTCACGTATCCAAGCCAAGTGAACCACTCGCACGGACCAAGGCGTCGGCGGCAGCATTCTGGATATCGCCGACACCAGTCTTGTTTTGGCGCTATTGGGATCGTGCCTCCCTGATTGGGTATCATTCTGCCCTGCTGGCTCTGGACCGTGTGTCACCAAATTTTCTGGTGGGGTTCACCGAAGATGTGTGCTTTTTGTAGAGAAACAGCTTCTTCACCCACCTTCCAAACACCACCAGGCACAAATACTCTCACGCACTCCCTCGCTCCTGTAAGCATCTCTATCTTCTCTGTCCCTTCATCTCCCGCTCAGCTTCATTCATAACTTCTTCTGCAAGTGCTATTACAATTGTTGCAATTGTTGGGGAGCGTTTTTTTATTTGCGATTCGAAGCTCAACCCCCACCAAGATAACGATCTATACGATCCGAACTGACAACTGTTTCTTCGGCCACAGAAAATCCTGCAACAGCACAACTGCTGGTCCTTCCTTTATCTGCCATCTTTATTTATCCAACAGACTTGCTCATCTCGACACCCCTTCAACATGGCAACTGCATTGGATCACCTCGCCTCTGGCACCTCCAAGATTGCCTGGCTCTCCCAGCTGAACACCGACTGCAAGCCAGCGAAGAACTATCGCCGCACCTCAATCATCTGCACAATTGGTCCCAAGACCAATTCCGTTGAGGCTATCAACAAGCTTCGCAAAGCTGGTCTCAATGTCGTTCGCATGAACTTCTCCCACGGATCCTACGAGTACCACCAATCTGTCATTGACAATGCCCGCGAAGCCGAGAAGGTCCAGAAGGGACGTCAGATCGCCATCGCTCTTGACACCAAAGGACCCGAGATCAGAACCGGTAACACAACTGGCGATGAGGATCTTCCAATCGCTGCCGGAGCTGAGATGAACATCACTACCGATGACAAGTATGCTACGGCTTCCGATGCCAAGAACATGTAAGTGGCACAACTATTTGACTCGAGCACTGTTGTAGCCCGAAAGCTGACGTTTCTTGCTTCAGGTACGTTGATTACAAGAATATCACCAAGGTTATCGAGCCCGGCCGGATCATCTATGTTGATGATGGTGTCCTCGCCTTCGATGTCCTCGAGATCGTTGACGACAAAACCATCCGTGTCCGATGCCGCAATAACGGCAAGATCTCCTCTAAGAAAGGTGTCAACCTTCCCAACACCGATGTCGATCTCCCCGCCTTGTCAGAGAAAGACAAGGCGGATCTCCGATTTGGTGTCAAGAATAACGTTGATATGGTCTTCGCTTCATTCATCCGCCGTGGTGATGATATCAAGTCCATCCGCAAGGTCCTTGGCGAGGATGGCAAGCATATCCAGATCATCGCTAAGATCGAGAACAGACAAGGCATTAATAACTTTGCAGAGATCTTGCAGGAGACTGATGGTGTCATGGTTGCAAGAGGTGACTTGGGTATTGAAATCCCTGCAGCAGAAGTGTTCGCCGCTCAGAAGAAGATGATTGCCATGTGTAACATTGCTGGCAAGCCCGTCATTTGTGCCACTCAAATGCTTGAGTCTATGATCTACAACCCTCGCCCAACCCGTGCTGAAATCAGTGATGTAGGAAACGCTGTCACTGATGGGGCAGACTGTGTTATGTTGTCCGGAGAGACCGCCAAGGGTAGCTATCCCAACGAAGCCGTCAGCGAAATGCACGAGACTTGTTTGACCGCCGAGAATACCATCGCTTACGTCTCTCACTTCGAGGAGCTTCAAACCCTTGTCTCGCGCCCAGTCAGCGTCACGGAGTCCATCGCGACCATGGCCGTCAAAGGCAGCTTGGACATCAATGCTGGCGCCATCATCGTTCTATCAACTTCCGGAGATAGTGCGCGTCTACTCTCCAAGTACCGTCCAGTTTGTCCCATTTTCATGGTTACCAGAAATGCCAGCGCCTCCAGGTACGGTCACTTATACCGAGGTGTCTACCCGTTCTTGTTTCCAGAGCAGAAGCCCGACTTCACGAAGGTTAACTGGCAAGAGGATGTTGATAAGCGTATCAAGTGGGGAGTCCGTGAGGCTATGAAGCTCGGTGTGCTTTCAAAAGGAGAGAAAGTCGTAGTCGTTCAAGGCTGGAAGGGTGGAGCAGGAAACACCAGTTCTATTCGGGTCATTGAAGCTGAGCCGTCAGACTTAGGCTTAGTAGGTCCTCTAAATTAACCCCACTTCTCTCGTGTCTTTTCATGTAGCGGTTTCTAGCTCATCAGAAAAGAATTCAAACATATTGTTTCTCTCATTTGTGGCGTGGTGATCTCTTTATGCCCTCGAAGGATGTACTCAACGCTTCCCGAGATCCATGGCTGTTGGCTGGGTCTCCATGCTGATACGCACCTTCTAGTTGCCTATCCACCCCATTTGATCTTTGTTTCGTGCGATGAAATATGATTGCTGGGAGAGAATAGAACTCATTCATTGACAATAGACACTGCCAACTTTAGAGGAAAGAACATAAGCGTTGTTCCGCAGGTTTTACAGTTTAGGAAATATCAAACACTGCCCTTATACACTCGATGACAAGTGTTCAGCCTTGAAAGAGACTCCAGAGATCTACATAGACAAACTGTCTATGTCCGTTTGGTGCCCAAACATCACAGTCGTGACTTAGCCAGTCTAGAATCCTCCGCTGCTTCCAGTCGTGGAAGCAACCTCTGAGCGATCAGAGCTTTGTGGGAGTTCAAACATAGTTCAAGTGAGCTCCTTTCCCTGAAAAGCTTATCTACGTTTTCTCTACCTCAAGAAACTTGCCTTCTGGCTTCTTTCAAGTTGCGGAGTCCATCTCACCCTTTTACTGGCGATGTGATGACATGACCTAAGCGGTTTGAGCGGTTGAAATATTGGGAGCATTCCTCACTACACTTGGTATCACCTTATAACAGTGCTCACGTACGATGGGAATTGTCTTGATGAACTGTTTGTATTGGTGCATCTGAAGAAGAGAAGCTTCTCAGTACGAGGGGAAATGTTCTAAGTACAGGCAGGCCCTAGCGTGGTGCGTCCACGTGACCATCATCGTACACCTACGGCTACAAAATTACACTTTTCTACCTTGTGGACAACCCAGCAGCGATCCTTCGGTCCTTCCGCCAAACCAGCAGCCATGATGCAAGGATCGCGGCGATTGCAATGACCAAAAAGCAAAGACATATCACATAGGAGTGGTGGTAAGTCGGGCCAAATACAGTGCTGTAGACATGTGGTCCAACAATTCCACCAAACTGCGCCATTGCATTCGTCAGGCCGATACCCATACCAGCGGCTACCGTTCCATCGAGAGCCCGAATACGCTCTGGCCAGATGACCGGATATGCCGAACCTGCGCATGATGTCGCCACGATCAGGCAAATATATTTGACTACGGCACTCTGGACGGTTATGAGAAGAATGTAGCAGATGATTGTTGTGGACTCGACTATCGATCATTAGTGTCTGTAAGAGCTGTTGAAAGAGAGACAAGCTCGCGACTGCTGTTGTCCAAGGACTAATCCACTTCTTGTGTAGTATATAGCCGAGGATGTTGAGGAAGATAAAGCATGAGATATATGGAGGCTGAAAGCTAGGATCAGCAAAGGCTTCCGTCAACAGTCTTCCCCTAAACTCACAATATTCATCAGCTGAGAAAGAGAAGTTGTGGTAAAGCCAAGCTCATATATGACAGTTGGAAGAGCATATCCGACGCCAAATCCCCCAATTCCATGTCCAATCCAGTAAAACGAGAAGGTGTATACCGTCGGGTCTTTGAACAGTTCTTTCAAAGAGGCAAAATCCCAGTTTCCCTTTACGCCAGACGGAGCCGAAGATGAAAGACCCTCCAAGATGAACGTTCTTTCTTCAGGCGTCAGCATCTTGGCAGTTTGAGGGTAATCTGGAAGGCCGAACAGTGCAGGAACCGCCAGAATAATGGCAGGAAGCCCTTCGAGAAGAAACAACCATCGCCAGCCTGGCATACCCCCAAGTCTGTTCATGAACCCGATGAGATAGGCCAGAAGACCGCTTAGCGCACTCGAGATCTGGCCGACGGAATAAAAGAGAGCAATTCGCCAAGGCATTTCGCTTGGTTTGTACCAGAACGACATGTGGTACAGAACCGCAGGGTAAAAGCCAGCTTCAGCCATTCCAATTGCAAAACGGGCAATCATCATACCTGTGAAATTCTTGACTGCGGCAACCGAACAAGCACAAATACCCCAACTTAGGATCAGGACAAACATCCATCTTGAAGGGCGGAACTTCTTGAGAAGCAGAGTGTTAGAGGGCTCAAAGACCAAGTAGCTGTATGAGAAAATGGACAGCGTCCATGCCCATTGGTTTGGATTAAGGTGCAACTGCTTCTTGATGCCATCTCCAGATTCGAGGTTGATAATGGCGGCATTGGAGTAGTTCGAAGAGTCAATCACTCGGAACACATACACCAGAGAGTAGAATCCGACGAGCCAAAAATCGACTTTCCGGAGCACTCTTTTCTCGAATGCTGCATCATACTCTTGGCTAGTGGCCAAGTCTTCTTGATTCGATGATGGATCCGCGATGTATGCAAGGGTGGCTGGAAAAGAAGTCTCTTTGTCAGTTGCCATACTGAGGACAAAAGGAAGATGACCAGTATATCAAAGTAGGCAAAATACCTCTGCTTGGCGTCCAACGGATGAATTGAAATTCGGCGCAGCAGTATATACAGCTGTTTCGATGCCTCACGTCCTGCAATGCTCATTCATGTCAGTTAAGACGACATATACTACATACAAGCTTAAGCAAGGTTTCCACCTTCTGCCATGCGTTACTGTTATTTATGGTTCACTCTGATATCTGAGCAAGCGCTGGCCGCGTAAGTACCAATAAGTTGTGATGCCAGAGTGAAACCACCTACGGCAGTTGCCCGAGGGTCTACGCCTTGCACCTCCAGGGCAAGTTTCTTATCTTCAAAGAGGCCATTTAATACATATTGGCTGTTTCGCAACTGCCGCTTAACCCCGCTGAGTAACGTTCATTGCAAGGTGGGGGGAAAGCGGGGTGAAGGCTGATCTATGAGCACGCAATATATGCGACTCTTGAGTCAGAATTTTGATCAACCAAAAACCATGCGGATACATTCCGATAGCCGTCTTTGCCATGAGATAGAACATTATGTGGGTGGGTATTGGGTTTCCATAAAGCTTGGTCGCTGTTTAAGTACTGACCTCTTTTGCAGTCCCGCGGCAACTCTGAGTCAATTTTACGAGTATCAATTCAGGCTCGAGAGTTTTCAGGGAGTCGGGAGCGTTCATTTCCAGTATTAAACCCATGGCACCTTCAGCTACAGAACCGGCATCCCAGCCGGCAAGCACAAACAGGTTGCTCGTCAAGCCCTGGAGTCGTCCCGCTCCTACCAAGGAAGATCTTGACTGGGCTCCGCTGGTCAAGATCGATCTCTCGCGCTTCGACGAGCCAGGCGGAAAGCAGGAGCTTGCCAAACAACTTTATGATGCCGTGACCCGTGTCGGATTCTGGGTCGTGGTCAATTCTGGGATTGATGACGAGCGTGTGCTCAAACAGTTCACCATCGGTAATACTTTCTTCAAGGAGTCTTTAGAGGAGAAGCGCACGAACCCTTGCCATTTCGAGAAAGGCGAGTATTTTGGCTATCGCGAGAACTCAAGATGGATTGGGGATACTGGCGTGAAAGAAAACATTGAAATGGTTTATACATCCCTCCCAAAGAGCAAGTCATGTGCTGATCACTGGTTCATAGCTCAACATACCTAAAGCCATTCCACAGCTTGCAAAGGAGCCTCTACATTCAATTGCGAGGGAAAATTATGACGAAATTGCCGCATTTCACCGAGATGTCTGGGAGAAAGTTGCGCGGAAGCTCTTTGTTCTCATTGCACTCATTCTAGAGCTCCCGGAAAACTACCTCGCGGATGCACATGCATATAATCAACTTTCTGATGACCATCTTCGTTACATGATCTACAATGTGCGCACTCAAAAAGAATGGGATCTGGCTCAGGCCTATTCTAAGGGCGGCCATACGGATTTTGGAAGCTTGACTCTGCTTTTCTCCCAACACGTGGCGGGACTGCAAATCCGAACTCCGGAGGGACAGTGGAAATATGTCAAGCCCGTCGAGGGAGGCATCACATGCAACGCTGCTGATACACTGACTTTTCTCACCAAAGGTATGTTTTCCTATCTCGTATTTCGTCTACTGGCAAATGTGAATTTTCAATACGAACAACTGACCTGCAGGTTTCGTCAAATCAACCGTTCATCGCGTTGTGACACCACCAGCCGACCAGATCAACATTCCAAGACTCGGATTACTGTACTTTAGTAGACCTGGAGATCATACGCCTATGAAGGCAGCGCCATCTCCCTTGCTCGATCGCCTAGGGCTTTTGACTGAGGAGGACAAAGACCCCAATCAGAAAGTCCCGAATGGGACAGAGTATGTTCGTGCCAGAGTTAAGGATGTTCACCACAAGACTGTACTGGATAAGCGAGAAGGCACCTCATTTGAGTTCAACGGTTTGAAGGTGCAGAACTACTATAATTAAATTAAGCTACCCTAGCCTAGCCTGTTATATTAAGGTTGAGTAGGATACGTTCATCAGCTCTTCGTCCTCTCGTTCCATCTTCTTAATCCACAACCGAACAATATATGATTTACACTGTAGCGTACAAGTTATGCAATCTTTGAAACTCAAATTAGTACACCAGGTGTCTCGCTATAACGCTCGGCGAGATGTCGAGGCACTGGAAGCCCTACTATTCGCAAGTTCTTTATTGACAGTTGACGGAAAATGATCAAGGCCGCCATGTCTCATTCACTTTGTCCGTCTTCGCACCATACTCTCACGTGCTCAGAACCTCTCTAATCCCATCTCTGAACAGACACTGCGCGTAGAATAGATGAAAGCGAAAGATCCACTTCGGGAATGGAGCCTTGTTCACCGTCGGGTTGCACGAAAAGCTCGAGAAGCAGATCGTGGCTCCGCCATCACGTGAGCGTGTAACCTCGAATCGATGGAGGCCTGCAAACCGCTTGCGATCATCTCCGAATCCGATTTCGATGAAGCTCGGTGGAGCATCATCGAGATGTGTGGGAGAGGGGGAAATGATCTGGTAATCAAGGACGATGAAGGAACAGCCCCAAAGCATGGTGTGGCGAGGCGGCAATTCCGTCGAGGAGAAATCTCCAAGCGACGAGAGAGTTGGCCCTTTAGGCTTGATTTCTGTACTCTTATTCAGCGCCTAAGAGGTGTGGTTTTCTGCTGAGTGGTCTTCGTACTGGAAAATTGCACGGGGATGAACTTCATTCCAATCCCGTTCAGAGATGCAATCAGAAGCCTCTCGGGAGTGAAGACCCAGCCGCCAAAGAACCCTTTCAGGAATCGCGCTAAGATCTCTTCAACCGGATAGCTCCCAACCTGACTCTTCAGTAAACGGATGGAGCGGCTATCTACGATTCCCAAGTGATTGTTTGGATCGACTAGGTTGTGTATCGAGAAGGACGTTGCAGAAGTCGGTGAGAGTGTCTCTGTCGACTCTATAGTTCGAGTTCTGAAGGATGATAATGGGTGATTATGTAGGAATAGCTTGACTAGTATGGCAGTAGCAGGAAGTGAGAGAGCGGAAGCGAGAAAGAACTTATTTCGTAGAACAATGGCCATTTGGGGAAGGATGTGGGAGGTGGCTCGGTGAGTGGTAAGAATTTTAGATAGAATGGCGAGCGAACCAATGTCTTTAAAACGTCTTCGGATTTATATGTGAGTTGGTTGAAAGGACGTCTGCGGAGGAGGAATGCGGAGGCTGCGTCAACCAAGGTGGAATTCCACCGCTTACCTACACGGTAACACCCGTTTTTACTCGGATCACCGGTTCGCTCCGGCTTGGCTTTATCACCTTCACCTGGAGCATTCTAGTGTCCTGAAGCTCGACAGCTTCGAGCGAATCAAGTCACGGATAGTTCAAACATTTGCGTCCCGCACTTTGATCTTGTGTTAGACATCCAATCGATTATCAAGCGATGCACGGCATTCCGAACGCTTAAGCGAGTTGATAAAAGGGGTAAGTTCCTCAAAAAACAACCGCGAAACTGGCCTTCTCGAGACACAGCAGATGCATTAGTGCAATTGCTGTGAAGTATCATTTCTCCAGCGTTTATTTCACTTGAACCAAGGTGGAAAACATGGTGCATTCATAGAAAGAGTAATGTTTGGTGTCCACTCTAGAATGGGGCTTCGCCTGTGCCTCCAGCCTCTCACTTCGCTTTAATAACCAGACACCTATGGCTAACGCGAACCCATCCGCTCGCCCTTTGATGATTTCGGAAGATCCAGTCAGGCATTTGTATCTTCCATCGCATCATTTTGAAACTTCACCAATCCTAACTTCACCAACAACTGCGCTGTGGCGACAGTGGCTGCTTCTCGGCTCCCAGCCCAGGAGCCGCTTCACCTTTTCATTTGTTGCATCCGACTCCTTCCCCAGCCGGGGTGTGATCGACGCCACCTGCGCATCGAAGATCCCCATGATGCGAAGCAAAGGATCTGGCACAGTCCTCGTCTTGGTTCTCGTGGCAACCATCGACAGTCTCTTCTCTAACACGATCGCGAATTGTTCCACTGTCATAGCTAGTAGGGAGATGGCGAGGAAGCGCTCCCCTGCGGCAGCACGGACGCTCATGGCGAGTAGATGTGGCTCGGCGCAATCCCGCAAGTCAACGACACCGAAATGCAGGGTCGGACATCCCAGAAGACCCTGGAGGAGGATGATGGATTTGTGAATCTTCTTGATAGGATGGGGTGTCTGGATAAGGATCATATCGTACTTGGCCGGACGGAATGTCTTGCCTGTAGTGATCGTCCCCAAATGACACTTCACCGAATTTGATAAACCACTCTCATCAAGATTTCCACTATCATTCCAATCGCATTCTTCTTCCCGTAAAGAACAGAGTTCTCGTTCTCTTCATGGGTATGCTGTAACTTGATCTTGGCGTGAGGAATAGTGTTTCAAGTGCCACGGCCCAAGGTTCCAGACCCGTCGTTCTCGGTCCCTGGTTCCCACTCCAAAAGGTCCTGTTGCAATCCGAGTGTGTACGCCAAAGGTGCTGCTTGACGAATACCCATCACATCTGCTATAATCCTAAGTCTGCCAGCAACCCAGTCACGCATCACATCGGAGACGATTCGAGTCACTGCAGCACTGTAAAGTGGCCATAGAAGTAAGTTACCGCTGACAGCTTTCGGAGGGGGTCGTGAGGCACGATCACTAGCGTTGACACTGTACCCCAAGTAGAATGGGACGCTGGCACAGATGTCGTGGCACAGGTGCTGTAAGGTCGAGTTGGATGCGAGGAGCTGGCTTTCATAGAACGATACACTCTCCCAGCTTGAAGCATACTCCTCCGGGTGAGTAAGAACATAGCTAATTTGGTCGATGATAAGTTCATTAACAAGGATTCGCACGCATCGATAGTGATTCCATACGGTCGCTGTCCATATGCTCGAATATACATGGTAGTGATCCGAGAAGACCTCCTCAGAGCGACGGTCTAATGACATTGTGCTGTAGATGAAAGAGATTGGGCAGTGATTCAGAAATTCGGAGTATTCGAGATCAACAGAGCATAGACAAGCAATCAGATATTCGGAGTTGCTGTAGTCATTGAACGAGCTCATCGAGGCACGAAGATTACAATACTTGATGGCAATTTCCGAAAGATTGGTTGACACGGCTTCTTCTTCGGTTTCGTATTCGAGAGCCGCTTGTGACCACTCGCTGATGTTTGGTGGGACTGTAACATGTCTTTGAACGCAGTTTGTTATCTTCAATAGTTAGCGGTGGGCTCAAGAGCTGGAGCTGGAGGGTCGTACAACTTGAGTCCTCAGGTGAACGAATAGATGATGGCCAATCGGTGTCTTCAGTTGCTGCTTCCCACGAAGGCTTAGTAGCGCCGCGGCTCCAGTGATGTGCTTAGTCCACGAGTGCATCGATTGGGGACTATTGCAGGTATTTGTCTGAAAGGAAACATTAGTTCGAGTGGTCACAACCAGACCATAGGAGCAATGTCTTACCTCGTAGAGACCAAGCAACATTACAGCCACCAATGTCTGATCGGCCTTAGCTTCCTCAACATTTCTCAACCTCGAACTGACTAGTTGCAGGGCTGAATTATACTTTGACTGGGCTGCTCGCATGATATTGGGTGCTTTCCAGAAGTTTGACAATCCAACGAGTCCGAGACAGGCAATGGTCTCTGATAGCGATTTTCCAATCTCTTCCCGACTGTATAGATCAGAAAGGTATTGGAAGTTGCCATTATGAGATCTGTGCTCTTGCAAAACATAGTTCCTCCTATAATTATATTAGCACGGTACTGCGCTGGCTTTGTTATAGGCATAGCCTAGAGGCTAATTGCACAGTCTTTATAGAATTATGAGGCTCAAGACCTTCAAGCGGCTCGTGGTCCCTATTTCTGACAGATTACTGTGATATGGGAACAAGCTTACCAGAAGAAACAAGTCGCTTGTTCCTCGGCAGATGAGCCCAAGTCAAGAGCCAAGAAGCTCATAGGACTTGAACCCTTGTAGCTAAATTCAAGTGCTGGTAGTTCCGAGGATACACGCACAAGGCTTGATTCGGCCTCTTTGGCCGGTGGTAGTGAGACGGTATGGCGAGCCTTTTTCACGGCAGCCAAACGTTGACGTTTAGTTGAAAGAACCTGCGACTCATCGCGAAACATCATATCCTGAGGGTCTCTATATCCTTGACAAGTGCGGCCGGCACGAATACACTGAGAGCATGATGGCTTTAAAGTATCGCACTGAACAAATTAGAACACTGGACAGAAGTTTATCGACTGAGGTTGTCGCATGGCTTATGAATCTGCTCAACTAACTTTCGTCCGTCTAAGGCGACACTCTGCACATGCCTTACTTGGTTTCCCGCAATAAACCATGTTGTTGGCGTTGCGTCAAAGTGTATTAACTTTCAAAACAGCCGTCGTTTTCGGTGGTTCGAGGTTATGGGTAGAAAGGGGTAGTCGAGTCCAGTTCATGCGATTGAATCAGCAAGAAGAAATTGATGGCGAATGCTTTCACAACGAAATAAGAGAACTTTGCGAAACGAACACCGGTATATTAAAGGTTTCGATCTTTTTCGCATCCAGTCATCACCCCTCGTACGGCAGTGACGGACTTGGCCAGTAGCGACGCTGGGCTGAGTAAAGGACATCGGCTCAACTAAGAAAGAGATGATTTTCGTGTAGCCTTACCACGTCAGCCTACCTCCAATGGATGACAAAGGCAGCGAAGAGCCAGTCAAATGGCATAGAAGTGAAGGATAAGATCTTGCCTGCTCGACGTCGTCACGAAAACGTTCGCTTAAAGGCTGCGCCATCAACTAGGCCCAATTCAGGGGTTCTCTCGTAGCGTCTACGGCCCCGAAACAAGCCTCCTGGAAATCTTCAGTCAACCGAATATCGGAACGTCCGTCTCCTTGCTCATGTGTGGTCATACTGTACACAACCGAATCTCGCACTGCGCTCGATGTAGTCGTTAGTCGACCGAAGCTATACTGGGACCATGATTTTGGAGACCTTTGTGTCTGCAATGTCAACTGATTGTGCGGCTGATGGCTCGCACTAATCGGCCCTCTGGGGGTTACTGCCATCCAGATCGGTACACTCCTTCGATCAATTGATTAACTTATATTAGCTATTAAGCTTTGAGTTTACACATCATTTGGGTGCAGATTCGTTCTTCAAAGCCGTTGCAAACCTACGAAGACTCAATATACTAGCCTGGACGATGGTATGATTTAACGGAACAAAATTGTTCTCCTTCTTTAAAACTACGCCACTAACTTTCATCCTACGATACTAAAATGGAAGAGTTGAAAGGAAGTACCTCGAAAATCTAAAGGCACTCGTGAGTGATGCATTTTAGATATCCATTTATTGTTAAACGTTGAAGTCTATAGATAGTTCTTGAGGTATCAGCGACAAGTTTAGCTTGGGTATAAAACACTAAAAGATCACATTACGCGCCTGAAATTAGGCATATTCAATCTTAGCCATTGATTTTTGTTTTTATTCACTATAATAATCATTGCTGCGTTCCATCGAGCGCCTTTCCACGATATCGATTGCGACCACTAAGCAACAACAGCATTGATGATGAAAGACCGCATTGTTAAACCGCACTAACCCCGAGATGGCGTGTTAGTGCGAGCCAATATGCCGCACCATCAAGTACCAGTACTCTCCTAATCGGGTTTACACCACGCTGCGAATGCCCAACTTGGTTCGAAATGGTTGAGCTTAACTTGTCGTTGAGCTGAATCAGAGAGTTCTCCACTGCTATCGTCTGAGCCATGTTTGCGACGATGGCATATCCTGTTGGAGAACAGGTCTTGTTTATGCATCGCTATTTCGAATTCTGTTCATATAAGAAGAGATGGAGGGTCTTCTTCTCAAACCTCCATTTCCACTCTTCGAACCGCGGCAAACCTGTCCATATCGAGACTACATAATTGCGCTCTTGATTTAAAAACCCTACTCTTCGATTTCTGCATTAGACTTTGTTTCTCCTCGCCAAGATGGTGAATACTTCAGAAGTAATTGCCTACGCCGAACTTTGCGTTTACATCCCCATATTCATTCTTACGATTATCGTTGTCTTCCGTCATGGATTCCAAAAACAGCTCGGATGGATATATCTCGCTATATTCTGTATCGTTCGAGTTGCTGGTGCTGGCTTCAAAATCGAAAGTGTTCATCATCCCACGAGCAAAACAGATGCAGAATGGAGCGCCATCCTTCAATCGGTCGGTCTCAGTCCACTGCTGATGGCATCTATGGGCCTCTTAAAAAGAATGTCAGTTTTATGCTCTGTATAAGCTTCCGAAGGATAGCTAAACATCTTCTCAGAACCGATGAGGTCTCTTTCCATTTGCAGGGCTCTTCAAGGGGTACTTCGAATCTCCCGCTCATGGGTGTTGGGTACGTTGATAACCTTTTTCTCCTTGAGAGCAAGACTGACGGATGAACAGACAGAAGATCATCTCGAACCGAGCCACTGCCAACTCCCGACGAAGTCGTGTCATCCAGATTGCCCAGCTCCCGACGATGATCGCTTTGATTCTCGCCATTGTCGGTGGAATCGATGAGGCGGACACCACAAACCATTCGGAAGTTACAACTGGCCATAAATACACCAAGATTGCAGTCATAATCTTTCTGGTCGTGTACCTTCTTCTTTCAGCGCTGGTTATTATCACTATGAAGGATGTTGGGAATGCTCCCCGAGGAGAGAAACGCATATATTTTGCCGTTTTGGCTGCGCTCCCTCTACTTGCCGTCCGTTTGCTCTGGAGTATTTTCGCTGCCTTTTCGAATAACTCGACTTTTTCGATAACGGGAGGCAAGCCGTTAGTACAACTCTTCATGGCCATCTTGGAGGAATTCATTATAGTGGTGATGTATACGCTGGTTGGCCTTACAGCAGGCAATTGAAAGTCCGGGGCATTTTGACGGAAGGACTTGTTGTAAATACAAGTATGTTAGATTAAGATGATCTGTATGGTGGTTTTCCGCAAGACTTTGCTTGAAACTTGCGTTCTTGGGGCTATAATCTAGACTTGCTGCTTTGGTGTTGGAGGCTAGTGCAGTGTAGAAATCATTTATCATATATTGAGTACCATGCCAATACTCCAGAACCACTTCATACTTGTTGGAACGCATACAAACACCCTTGAGAGGTTTCTTCCTACAGTATTGCTGGGGTATATTACGTTAGTACCTTATTACTAGGTAACCCTACTAATCCTCTTGCTGTTTGACAAAACTACCTCTACAGGGGCTTATTTACAGAGTAAAAGGTGTTTCGTGGTCCTTTAGCTCGCTAACGTACCTAAAATGGCATGAAAGTCCACTCAATGAGTGACCTTGTAGGTCGGTCATAAGAATGCGAACTAACGTAATATCCCCCAGTAAACCTGTATCTTTATCTGCGGGAACCCTAGTGTATACCTGCCTTATGTGACCGAAGTCCCATATTATGTGCTATTATCACGTGAACATTGATCGAGTAAGTTCCTGTCAAAAGTGCTCCGCGATCAGAAGCAGGGGGAAAATCGAAAGAATCAATAGTCCTCTCTTGACAGCGAACAGTCTCCGTAGTTTACTTGTCTGTTGATTTATCATATGTCAAGCCTCGAGCTGCCCTTGTCATGTGATCTTTAACGAGTGCTTCGGAAGCAACGCGATGCCTGAATTGGGATAGGAGTGCGTAGTGTACGAGGGGAATCTGGAACAACCTCCTCCATCAATCTTGTTCCACATGTTTCATTTTGTGCAACACCAAAACGGCACGTTCTAGGACACAATGAGGTAAGTCTTACGCTGTGCGCCACATATGCCGAATGTGGTGGCCTTTCCGCCTCTCTTTCTCGCAATGTCTCCCACCACTAATCATTTCCATCCACATACTCTCTTTCATTTCGTGCGAATTCGATCTTTTTTACTGTGCAAGCAAATGCGCTGCTTGCTCGTAGCCCGAATTGAGTAATCTTCATACTCTAAACGCAGCCAGTCTTGTTACCGTCCCAGATTCTGTACACAAGAGCCTCCTCGGTAGACTCTCTGCCCCGCCTTCCGAGAAGAATGGGGCGACACTTGCGATGCAGTTCCCTCTTACATGCCTGGGAGCGTGATGGCTTTTTGCTCGGCGTTGACACAGTCTGACGTTATTGAGCAATCGCCATGGCGAGAGCTACCCCCCGATATATGATTTTCTGCCTATCTGTGTGGCGTATGAAAGGCTCTGTTATTTATGTTAGTATCCGATCATCCGGATATGTTTTGGTCACATCCAATCCTTCAAAAAATCTCAGACTATCAAGGGCATCGATTGCACAGCTCGCATTCTAAAATTTCGAATATTTGGATAAGATACATTCAACATGGGCGTCATAGTCGGTCTCATTGGCACTGGTATAGGTCTTGCCATTGAGGCAGCATCTGAATATCAGTCGTCAAGCAAGAGTTCAGGTAAAAGAACTAACTCCAACTACCAGCAAGACTTGGTTTACGGTAAGACATCTCCAACGCCTCGAGAACGACCGCTAACTTGGACTTACTCAGGATCTCGAGGTGGCTTCTCGAATGAAAGTCAAGCTCAACAAGATGCAAAAGCTTTTCAAGAGCTGCAGGCTTACGCCGACTTCCAAAGAAATCTTTCAACCAGAGTTCAAGAAGATATCATGAAGGCCGACAAGTACACACCTGTTAATCCTCGAATACTCTCACAAGGTCAACGATTCGGTGACTATTTTTCTCACCAGCCATACATGCACCCGTCACTGCAACAACAAAGTCCTCCAATTAGGTTGCCATGCCCAGTTATAATTCCACAGCAATATCCAGGAGATCCAAGTAGGGGATGGGTGAGAGCTTACGCTCCTGCGCTCATGAAGTGTGGCATCGACCAGTATACTTTCCTCAAGTTTCTTGACTCGTTTAATGCGTCCAGCAAGGTCTGTTTCCAACCTTTCTCATTGTATGAGTCGAGTACTGACAGAACCCATAGTCTTCCCCATATTTTGATGCTGTCGACGTCGCTAGTTTCTGTGCAGGTCTTGCTCCCGAATTTACACCGATGTTAATATCTATGGCGGTTGCTATCGCAGTCAGAATGGCTGAGACAACTCAAACGGAGAGAAAGTGCGTCGAAACACTCCCTCTTTCAATGATCCCCAACAGGATATGAAATACTAAACATGGTGATCTTGCAGAACCACAAGCTTCCTCACTCGCGCAAACACAGAGCTCTTCATTCCGCATGGCCTCTTTGCAATGGTCCTGACATACCGACCAACCAACACATCCCAAATCGACAAAGTCAACACCTCGCTCCCAACACCTGACTATGCCACCTCTTCTACCACTAGCTCTGCTCAAATGCCTGAAGGCGCACCCCTCATCTTCCCAGACGCCAATACTACTCCGCCCACCACCCAACAGAACACATTTAGACAAATTGGACATTTTATAGCGGATTATGGCGATAGGAGGGCGCAGTCAAAACATGTTTGTTTTTCCCCGTAAAGCTGGTAAGATAGACACTGATGAATTACGATAGGCATTCGAACATGAGACCTCTTCCCTCTTCACACCATCCTCGAGCTTCCGCAATCGCTGGAGCGATCATAAAAGCTCGGCTCACAATGGCGGTCTTTCGTCGTTGATTAGTAGCAGGTCGGGACGCGATGATAAGAGAAAGGAACGGAAGGGTAGACGACGAAAGAGCATTTCAAGTAATCATACTTCAAAAGACGGGCAAGAATCACAACAGTCGAGTCTCACAGGAAATCTGAAGGCTATGGCGAGCGTGAATGGTGGAACTGAAGATGAGAATAATCATGTGGGACTAACCAGGGGACTTAACAGCATGAGTATGGAAACAGTACGTTCCCTTCTATGTTCTCTGTCTGCAGTCATTGTGCGTAGTGACACTGATGCCAAGCAGGATATTCTCTATCTAATGATCGTCAACAATCCGACTAATGATTTTGATGCATCTTTATTCAATCCGGCCGCACCGTGGCAGGCGTCGTATTCCCTCCGCGAAGCAAAGCGCATCAAAAGCCCCGATATGCTCGAGCCCGGTCCATTCCGCCATCACTCAACGTGGAATCCTGATCCTGGAGTGGGTTGGTCGGCAAAAGAGAAGTACGAGCTGAAGCCTAATTTTCAAAGCGAGGCCGGGCGCAGGGCAAGCAGTCCACCACCAGCGTATGAGAACAACCGCCCGGCTATCCAAGATACTGGTAAAAACAAGCAGAGGGAGAGGGAGAGGGAGAGGGCGGATCAGTTTTGTGTTCCAAGTTTGTGATATTATTAGGGGCTATACTGGAGTTTACTATAGGCATGAACGGGGCCAGTGGAGACAACTGGTTATGGTTGGCGTTTTGGATGTGTTTTGAGGCCTACGTACCTTGGTTCTGACCTTGGATTTCTTTGGAGTACTTGAATCTCCTTTCAATACCATCTCACCGTAAAATAGGGAAAAGGAACAATTTCGTCACACTTAAAGATCTATATTCAGGGATTCAAATTTGATATGAGTGGAAAGGAATCTGAACTTGCCTGGCAGGGCCAATTGACAAAAAAAACGTCGCTGAGATCATATCATATCTTCTCTCAACAGCAAACCTCACGATATTGGTCCAGTGACACTGATCTCTGTCGGATGTTTAAGCATTTGACAACTAGACACCACTCTCGTGCTGAGCAGCAACTCGGTTTACCTCGGCGCCACACTACCACGTAGCGAAGACGTGTCCATCGCATGTGAAAACCATGTAGCGCAACTCGAGCGCCAGAGGCTCGTAGAGTAGCGTTGACAGCCACCTGGAAGTCAACTCCTCCGCAGCATCCGTAAATCCCCCCCTGAAAATCTCCTGCACCTATTCCTTGGAAGCGAGCTTCGTGGTGGTCGATCAAGTGGTAAAGGGCAAGTTTGGGTCTCTGAGAGAATCAGATGGCGCCGGAGCTACTTTCTTTCCAGTGGGAAAAGACCTGGCACTTTCGAAACGCTCATCAGTAATTAGTGGCGACGGTAAGAAAGGAAGCTCGCAATCGAGTCGTTTGCGAACTTTGGCTAAGACTCGAGTTGCGCCGGTCTGGTCTTTTGTAATCCGCCTTCTATTTTCTTTGTGAAAGTGAAAGTGAAAGTGAAAGTGAAAGTGAAAGTGAAAGTGAAAGTGAAAGTGAAAGTGAAAGTGAAAGTGAAAGTGAAAGTGAAAGTGAAAGTGAAAGTGAAAGTGAAAGTGAGCGGTGTTTGGAGATACTGTGATGCAATTGGCTGAGAATTGATCACTTCTTATAACAAATAAAGCCAACGATGAAATATTCTCTTCCATTGCCTGGCATGGTCTCTGCTAGATTCTGGTCCAGAGCTATCATCCTCCTGCCAGCATATTTTTAGTCAAATTCTGCTCTTCCACGGCGTAATTTCTCTTCCAGCATCTCGTAAAGTTTTACGTTTATACCACTCGACACTGCGTATACCCTCATGAGTCGTTCCGGGTATGCTGTTTGACCCTATCATCCTCCCTCGGCTCGTCATTTCTCCCCCAGCCCATCCCTCAGTCATCAAGTAAGTCGCGGAGAATGATATCCAACGACCAACAGAAAGGATAGTAGTCATTCAGAAAGGAAGGAGTTGATTCGCAGCATTCTTCCACGCCCCCTTCTCTGCACCTTGTCCATCAACGACTTCAGCCCGAGGATCGAACTGTGCTCCGCTGCCCATCTCGCTCATACTATCATTATCTGTTGTTTGTTCACTCTGTGCGACTCCCGATGATGTCTCTTGCTCTCCATTTTCTGATGACATCCCTTGCGCTGAATTGTCCGATGACATCCTTTGCTCTTCATTTTGTCTTCTGTTTGGCTCGGGGGCTCGTGGAAGGATCGGGCCACCCTCTTTCAATCGGAAGAGAGGAGAGGTCAGCTCTCTCGGTAGAATGTGATCACCAGATTTGGATCTGAACAGAGGAGACGTAAGCTCTTTAGGGAGAATCGGTTCACCTATCTTCGAACCAAATCCCGGGGAAAGCTGTTCATCCCGCTTGAGTATCGTATCGATACGAGCCCCGTTGTAAGCACCAGCGAGCCCGGCGGGTGTGCTGTCTATTGTGTTGTGGATTGGAAGGGCAGATACGAAAGTAAGGACTGCGCAGAAGGCTATGAAGAAATTGACTGGGTATTGGTGGGAAAGCATTTTGAGAGATGAGACAAATAGTCAGCTGTTGGAAAAGCAAGACACGTCTTTCGAGGTGTTTCTATGAGTTTTTATGAGGGAAATAGAGCATTAGCAGAACTGTTTATACATGTTGCGAGGCACCGGTTGCAGCGTCGACGGATCAATACTGTTCCATCACGCTCCCTCGGGATGCGTCATCAAGAGGAGCTTCACCTGGTGCAACCTCTCCATATGTGAATCTTTGAAATAATTAAAACGAAATACAAGGCTGGTGATCCAGCGAAGGAAATGTCAGCAATGGTGACAATGGAAGGATTCGCAGGCGTGCTTCCGCTGTGAGTAATCCGTGGAAGTGATCGGCAGACTAAGCAGCGAAATAATAAACAAACAGGATTGAATGAAAAGTAAAACAAGTCAAACTTTGGTTTATAAACTCATAGAACTCTTAGAATACTGAAGTAGGAAATCAGCGTTTTCCAGTAGGTAATGTGCGAAGTCTTCAGGCTTCGCTTGCAGGCGTGCTGGAGGTGCAACAATCAGGGCTTCTAGTGGCTGTCCGCCACTGGTCGTGTCAGACGTTCATTTTCTCGTTCCTTCGTTCTACCCTGCCGTACGAAAGAGGTAGCAAATGATTGATGCACAAGCTCCACGCAATGAACATCATCCAACCCGTGTAACTCTGCGATAACAAGCCTGATGCTTTGCCGGGAATCGTTTTCTTCCAAAGAGAGTAAATCGCGCTTCTTTCACCACCAGAAGTTGTCCTATCCCGCTTCACCACACGACCTGCCACGTCACCTTACTAAATCCAACAATTTGCGAAAAAGCCTGATCTCTGTCTTTCATATTCTTCAGCAGATACTTTAATCCTCCGGGTACGATTAGTGTCAGATCTTCTCCTGAATTGTTACCAAGTCCCTTGCTAATGCCTTTGCTCACAAGGCGCATGACCTGTTTTCGAGTTAGGGCCAAAAGCTTACAGCGTAAGATATGGGTGCGCCTACCTTTTCTAGTTTCTCAATGCTTTCATATGGGAGATCAAAATGCTTCTTATGGCCAATAGATGAAATGAAGTGTACACCAGTAGGATTGAGAATCAATTTTCCGTGTTTTTCGTCGTGTGTACAATCGTAAGACCCGTAATATTCGGTGTCCGAATCTTCAGTCGCAACCTCGGCTCTAGTGGGGGACTGAGAAGAAGGGTTTTGCTCTCGATGACGATGTCCTTCGGCTTGAAGGGTAATGATGGCCCATTCGGCTGCATTTCGTCAGCTTGTGACTCATTTATGGTTAAACCCTTTCTTTACCATGAGTAGGGATATTCCAGAAGAGCCACTTCACAGGTGAGACGAGCAATCGATATTCAGGGACACGACTACTGATAGGGAAGAGACCGAAGAAAGCAATACCGCCACCCAGAGTGGATAACCTGACAAGAAGGTTTATGGGAACGAATGTTACCACAAGAAGCCCCAGGGTCATGAGTGCCAGGGTCTGTGCAGTCTGGCTGGGGACTCTCCATTCGTAGAAGCTGAGAAGATTAGTTCTCTCCATGCGTGCGATATGATTCCAGAGACACTCACTTCCTCAAAGTCTCCATGAGGTTTGCCAGATCAGCTAACTGTATCATTGCCCATGGTCCAGCGTCTTCAATAAGACGATCTACCCAGGCCTGCTCCCCTTTCTTTTCAATGAATTCGGAAAGTGTCAGTGCGGTTTCGGTCAACTCTTCAACTCGTTCAATATCTCTGCGAAGATCCTCGATCGCAGGAGGACGAACACGCCGATGGAGTATGAAGTAGATGATTGCCGCTAGCTACATTTTTGTCAGCTTTTAATCAACAGAACGGATAATTGTGCTACAAACGAAGCCAGGAAACACAAGGTTGAAGATCCAGAGAATGGAATAAATGCCTAAATATTTCAACGTTTCATTCCGGTTATCCCATCGATATACTCGTCGGACAGTCATTATGAAAGTCTGGAGTGGTGCCGAAGCCACTAGGAGTTTTTCGATAGCAGGCATCACATTGTCTCTACTTGCGGTTGGCGGCTCAGAGGAATATCCAATGTAACGACTTCCGTACTTCTTGGCGTAATATTTCATAGACTGACAAACGTAAGCAGATGATTATATCACCTTCGCACTTTGCAGAAGTCCTACATGATGGACCCAGCCTTCCCAGTCAGTTTTCTCTGTTGCAGACCCACCTTGGACTTTGAAGTCATTTCTCGAGCGTTTAGGCACAGTCCCCGTGGGTTGGATACGGACTTTTGTAACATGTCGATCCATTGTCCATCTCACGAACATATTTTGCCTCTCCTTGATTAATAACTCTAATGCGTCTTTTCTTTCCTTCACTTGGGTATCTGTTCCCGGCTTCCCAACTTCCTCATAAGCTCTTACCAGTTCGACCTCATTGCCGTGACTGATCTCTTTGGCAACAAGATTGGAAACAATCTGATGTCCTCCTTCTTTCGTGACATTGGAGATAACTTTAGTGATAGGACGGTGGAGGAGCTCTTTGGCGCTTTGTTTCTCCGGCTTCGGCTGTTCATTTACAAGTCTTGAATCAGAGACAGTATCTCTGGCATATGAGAGGATTGGTGCTGTCGGGACTGCCTCATCTTTCTTGAGGGAGACATGCAATATTTCCTTTGTCTTGTGCAAGAGTCGGTGGCGTTTTGAACTTGAATCCTTATTTTCTTCTGCGATAGTGTTTGGGGACTTAAGAACTGCATTTAACGATGCATCATTGGAAACAAGATTTGATTCCGAGCTGTTGAAGTCAAGGGGAAGTGAAATTGGTTCTACTTTTCCCGACGAATCAATCGTGGTTCGGTCGAGTATGGCGGTATTTGCCTTCATAGGGGTGGGTAGTCTCTGGGCTGCCATTCTTTGCGAAATACGTTTTGAACGTTCGAATACACTTATATCGAAGTCAAGATGCAGAATAGGGTGCAGCAGATCTGAGAGTCTTGGATAGAAAGAGAGAAAAGACAGAGAAAGACTAGTCTATGGAGGGTGGCGTATTATTCAGAGAACTGCCGTGACGACAGTGGTTTAGGATAAATGTGTGTGTTACCAAAACGAATCTTCGCATTCCTTGAACTCGAATTGAATTGAGATTTCCTCCGTGGAAGTAAATGATATATAAGAATCAACCCATTAAATATCTCTATGAGTCGGTCTTTTAGTGCAACTCACGAAGTATTAAGTACCAGGTAAGGTAGTATGCGCTTAAAGATCGGTCCCCAATTCAGTTAGGCTGAGATCGCGGGTTCCAATCCCCACCCCAACTCCTGCTTCAAACCCTGAAGATCCTCTCGCCGATACGACTAGATACAACAATGCGATACCCAATCCGAGACCGTCGATACCGATCGCAAAATACTACGAATACCTATCTGACGCAAGCCCAGGCGAGCGAGCCTGCGTATATCCAATAGCGCTCCCCGATGTGCTCATGATGAGGGATCTCGAGCAGTTGACGATTCGGGTTGATGATGAGAGGCAGCACCGGCCTGATCGTCTTGGGACGTGGCATTTGTGGTGATTTGATAGTGCCACAGGGGTACGACAAATCCATACCCTGGGGCATAGTTGGCACGGAGACGAAATCTACGCCGAATACTGTAGTCAACAGGAGCGGTCATGATAAGTTATTGGCAAGCATATTGGATACGGCCTCGACTATGGAGTGGAGAAATCCGACTGCGAGAGAAGCGCAGAATCTGCTGATGGCTGCGGGCCATTGTGGCGTAACAATTGACAGGAAACTGTGGTCATGGAAGTGCTGGCTGGAACAGCTAGATTGGATGTTACACACCCAGAATTCAGATTGTACCCATCGACAGTGACGATCGATAGTGCATAGGTGAATTCCTTGGACAAAGTACTTGATGGGACGAGCGAATAATTGGTGGTATGCATTTCGAAAGAAACGCCAAGAAGAAGACATATCTGACGTTCAGGAGATTTTCCGTGTCCGGAACGACTTCATTCCATGACGGCGACCATGGTGGGGAAAATTACCAGGCGCCGAAGCCCCAAACATGGCACGTATTGCTTGTAACACCCATACAAGTAATATCCAACGTATTTGATACCACGAAGAAGGTCCAATGCCTGCAGGACCTCGAGCCACAGAAAGCAGGATCAAGCCCTGAACAGCATTTTTGTAAATGGAGAAGCCTGCTACGAGAGAACACGCTCTGTATCCTCGGGTGCCTTTCGGGAATATCTTCAATGTACGTCAACGTTCAGAGCCAGTGGAAAGATTGATAAACGCAAAGTTACCCTCTTCTGGTAGAACAAGTCGCCGAAACGCCCTGTCGCAGAACATGGGCGAGAACGAAGCCTCTGACTTATGTGACAGCACAATGACTGCCCAGAAGTCACTTGAACGCTACCAAATGTCACGCAGCTGGCCCGGATCATGCAGAGCAAAGTTCTACGGATGATGTACATCGATGCTTCTGTGATTAAGAATCTTGTCGCTTGCTAATGCTAAGTACTTGTATTCAGATACCAAAGCCTCTCAAGGTTTGTAAAATTAGGAGGACCCTACTTCAAATTAAATTACTCGGCTAGTGCTCCTCTCTATTAGTCTTCCGATGCGCACGTTGTTGCTGTTCCCTTCCCTCGCCGCCTCCACTGTCAGCGTTTTGGAAATACGGATACCTGCTCACGTGGAAGCCGAATTCCCGTTGTGCATTGTCGGTTTTCTCTCTTCTTACTTCTCTGTTTCTATGCCGTTTTTGCCTGCCAGCTAGAGTGACGAAGTCTACTCAATATCCAGGCCGTGTGTGATAGCAACGCCATCACGACAGTGGGCTGCTAAGAAACGGATTACGTATGTAGAGTAAGTGCTCTCTGAGAAGTGCTAGAGGAGATCAGAGAACTTGGCGGCGTTGTCTGCTTCTCGCTTTCTTCAGATTCACTTCATAGATTTGTATTGCCTTGGATAATACGGCAAATACGACTACGAATACGTCTTCTGGTTCCTTGGGTTCAACCTTTTCTATAACCATTCGAGTACAATCTTAGCCTTTTACTGGAGAAATTGCCGGGTAAGGTAGTTGTTCTGGGTCAAAAAGGGATATCCAGTCTTGTCCACGTCACGTGCATGGATAAACGAGGGTTCTCAAGTCAACCCTTCACAAACCGAATCGAAGTACTGAGACGTGGGGGATAATTCGGGATGGCAGACCGGAAGGATCCCGACTGTCAACGATATTACTTACAGGAGCAGGAGGCGAAGCACTCAAGCTAAGCCTCCTCCCCTGGCCTGACTCATATCCAACAAGGCAAACGCACCAAAAATATAGCCAAATCCTGATTCAAATCCGAAAGACCAGAATTCTAAAATCAATAACACAGAAACAAGAGAGCAAGATATCCCCAGAACGATGCCGCCAAAATCCTCGAAGCGTCTCCCAACACACGGCCGGCCTGCTTTCATGCCTCACGTACCTGGATGCTGGAATGCTTGGGACCAGTGGTTATACAGGCGCACAGTTCGGACCCTGCCCAGTCCTATCCGGTGTGAGCCTCATGATATCGAAGGTTATAAGCACAATTTCTGTGGTGCAGCTCCTGGTGTGTATTCACCGGTCTGGAAGCTTGAAGGGGAGAGGCGGACGAAAAAGGATATGAGAGGCGCAAGACCGGCGGAGAGGGTCAAGACTAGTGTTAGGGGGATGAGAAGAATGAAAGGAAAGGGAGCTGGTGCGAACGTCAAAAACGAGAAAATAAAAGCGAGAGCAGGGTCAAGAGAAGACCCGTGTGATGGAGACGAAGCAGAAAAACGGCTTGAAAGTTGCGACCTCGACCATACAAACGGGAGGACCCAGAGCGCCAATAAGGAAGACATTGGCTTCGTAGCACCTGCTCCTCCAGGAGCGTTATGCCTTCCATCACGAGAAACTTTTTACTCGCTATTGCTCATCGAAGATGATGAATGGATCGATATTAGGGAAGAGGAAATCTTCGAACTCCTTGAATTCGAGAAAACAGAAGGTGTGGAAATCGAGGACGACTGGGATGTCGTTTGAGTTGTACGAGCAATCGAAGACGAGCAAGCTTACAGACAGATCTGAAAGAGAGGGGGATCTGAGGCTCCCAACGAAAGAAGGAGCATCGCGGGCCTCAACTGAGCTTCGTCCCCTTGAGAAGACGCTCGGGGAAGGAACAAAGCGCACCGGGGAACTTCATGGAGCCATGGGACAGTAGCTTAAATGCTCTGTTGGATGTGCCAGACGAGCCTTGAAAAGCGACCGGGAAGGGCAGGGAAGGCAGAAACTTACCGAACATCACTTGCGTACAAACTAAGTCTTTGTATAAAATTTCATTGAACTCCCAACCTACCTGTACATTTTACTTAGAGATCTGCTCTGGCTTCTTCGCCAGCCCAAGCCCGTCTCAGTAATTCTGTAATAGGGCCTTTCTCCACAGGCCTTGGGTTCCAGTATGGGTTACTGACCGCAATCTCAGCAGCCTTGTCCACATCCTCCTCTTTGAATCCAAAGTCTTTCAAACCTCTCTTTACTTTTAACCTTGCCAACAACAGATTCAACCCTTTGATCGCATCGCCATCGCTACCAGGAAGCACATCCGCTAACTTCTTCATGACCTCGGGAATATTCGGCGCATTATAAGCCAGAGCATGTGGCAATATAATAGTGTGAGTCTCAGCGTGAGGCATGTTGAAGGAACCTCCAAGCGTATGGCAGAGCTTGTGATGTAAAGACATCCCAACAGCACCCAAACATGTACCGCAGAGCCACGCACCATAAAGGGCGGAATGGCGAGCTGCAACATCGGAGGGAGTTGAGACTATAGTGGGAAGGGACGAAGCCAGAGATTTGATCCCTTCGAGTGCTAGGAGGTTAATGATAGGATTCGTATTTTTAGCATACAGAGCTTCCACTATTCATTCGCATTAGCAGCCAGGATGTTTTCAAGTCTTCTCATGCCAGACTTACCGGAATGTGCAATAGCATTGACACCACTCGTAGCACTCATACTCGACGGTAAGGTCATCGTAAGATCAACATCGTAGATGACCGTCCCAGGTAAGATTTTGGGATCGCTTCTAGTGGTTTTCTTTCCATCCTGGGTCTCCCCGAGAATGGGTGTCATTTCAGAGCCAGCATACGTCGTAGGTATACAGATATGTGGCAATCCCGTCCTTATTGATATCGCTTTCCCAAGACCAATTGTGCTTCCACCTCCAATCGATATCACTGAATCAGCCTTCGTCGATTTGGCATAATCCAGGGCTTTTGCGGTGATGCCTGAAGGAGTATGCATCGTTGCTTCGGCGAAGATACCTGCAACTTTACCATCGAGAAGTTTTTCGAGTTTAGAGGCCTCGGATACCTGTTGAGGAGTAGAAAGGAGGAGAGGGGCGGAGAGATTGAGTCGTGATACTTCGGAGGCGAGCTTGGAGAGCGTGCCACTACCAAAGATGACTCGACCTGGCGCTGCATTGTACTCGAATGCGTCCATTGTGCTGTATCTACCAAAAGCTTTGAGATGTTAATTGAGGTTATGGACTGTATAGCAACGTTAGAGAATATTAGGAATTGGGGGACTTTATGTTGAAGGAAGTCCTCCCCGCGTCGGGGCTCAACGGGCTCAATTCCAACAGTGTGTCAGCCGTTAATCAGCCTTGCCTGGAGAAGTTTTACCCGAGCCGACAACAACGACCCGAGAACCCCACTACCCCGTACACTGTGTGGCGTAAATCCTGTTTCGTTAGTAAAATAAGGATTTATACATATTAACGGGGTGTTCCCATTAGACATTGTAGTCATCAATAAAGGACTGGGAAAAAGAAACAAACATCAAATGACACAAACTCGAACACAAACGTTCGCTGAGTAAGTTACAGCATTTTTTTGCCCGACCTTTCTTCCACAGTTTGCTGTTTCAACAGCCTTGACTTGGTTATTCAAAGGGTGAAAACGACTACACATTCATTGACTGCTAGGATCCCGGAGGTCTCATTATATCACAGAAAAATGAAACGGTCAAAACCTAAGCTGAGAATGATTTTAGTAGAATGCCTTGCTAAAATAGGTATTATCTCAAAGTCTTGAGACCATAGTCTCAGAAGAGGTGAACTGGGTGGCGCAGGCGAAACCTCTGTAGAGCGCTGCTGGCCGATGTTCTGGATGTCGCTTTGAAGTTCATATCTTTGATCTCATTGTTATGAGTTAGGGAGGCGAGGCACCGGTTTACCTTTCCACAACTGTTTGTTGCTTCCCTTCTGTAGACAATGATGTTCTCAGGTCTCGGTTTGGTGTGGTGTCGAAGCACCTTTGATATTCATTTCCTCTTGGTTGTTGTATCGAGTTACATTGTATGACTTGTTCATTTTGTTGTGGGACAACTGATACATGAAAAGCTACGTTATCAAAGAAATAACGAGTCGTTGTCCAAGGCTTGTAAGAACCCTCGTGTTTATCGCACGTCTACACCCGCTTTTTTATGTGTAGAGCCGCAACACTTTCCAATACCTGGTGCCCTGTCTTCTCGTTCGTAAACCATGAACAAATGTCCTGTGCCACAGTCCCTTGCCCAAAATGTGGCAGCACTTGGTACGAATTCAATGTAAGGCCTAATAACACAAGATATGAGCTGTTTTACAGTGCCAATTACCGACATTCCAAGGGCTTGATAAACAATTCATTCGCGTGATTTGTATTGTGTGTCAATCATCCAGCTTTGGATTCTCCATGTGAGGGTTTCAGATGGCAAGGAAAGGTGGGAAAAGTTTTGTGGCTGGTAGAGTTTTTGTAATATGTGGGTGTATGGCGAAAAATATATTGGTATTGTGGAATCATGATTATATTGACTAGAGAGGAGAAGACTGGACCTGAGGTCAAGTCAGACCTAGATAACCTTGTGGTGACAGTGTCACGTATGCATGTGAGTACTAGTCGTACTAAGGTAGGTAGTCTTGACATGAGTGAATCCCTACCTAGTCACATTAATAGAAATATTGACTTTACTGGAGTAATGGGACGATAATCGCTTACAGCAGGATCTATACACTGCTGGATTCTAGCTTCCGTGTGGGAAGTGATGTAGAGTTGCAAAGGCCATCTAATGAATAGCAGAACAGAACTCACTTACACTCTCGCTCCACCTAATCAAAGACAAATTCTAACAAGCCATCGAGTCTCCATATCGTCGATCTCATCAAGCTCGACCGTACCTCGTTGCTGCAGCAATTCTTCCAGGTCTACTCCAACAAGCACTTTCTTTCCTGTAAAGAGCGACCATATGCTTAAGCCCAAAGCATAGATATCGTCAGCGGCGGTTGGCGGTGCTCCAGTAGCAAAGTAATGCCTATTCGGTGCCAGGAATTGCAGTGTTGCACATCCTTCATAATCTGCTTCTTCATCATCCACGAGTCGAGCAGTATCAAAGTCGCACAATCGAAGAGAACCGTCTTTACAGCGGAGGAAGTTGCTTGGCTTGATGTCTCCATGAGCCATCCTATACTTTTCGTGGAGAGTTGAGACCCTGGTAACCGTGGAGTCAGTGCTTGCTATATTCCGAGTAGTCTGATCTCGAGATGTGTTCTAAGGGTAGCTGCTTCATAACACATTCAAGTGGCAAATTTTGGGGTGATATACGGTACTTACAATCGAATCATCTCGCGTTTGATCTCTGGCTTTTCGGCTGGCGCAATACTGGTCACATCGAAAGGTGTGAGGAGTTCTGTTAACAGTCCCGTCATAACTGCTCGTCCTTGGATCTTTCGCATTATTCGTCCCACAGGGCGCACTGCGCAGTCTTGTGCTATCATCATTGAATCAAATCCTCGCTGCATGGCATTGTACTTCAGCGCCGAACCCTTCCATTCTGTCACGTAGCCCATTTATCCAAAGCCAAGCTCTCTCCCCGAATATCCTTTGCTTGCATCCCATGACTGGTCTGGTTGAAGTGGTGGCCATGGCTCGCAATTTATGAGATCTTTACGCAAAGCATCATCGGCGACATTGTCAGGCTGCAGAAATGAAGCGCCCTTAACAAAATTGAGGTTTAACTCGCTTGATCCAAGAAAGAGATCCCGCTCTTTTCCTCCGTACTGATCCATCAATCAGGAATGAATGCCGAGTATAGGTAATAGTATGTTTTCGTGAAGTTCGCTGAATATCACGAGCTTGAATGATAATCAGGAGGTGTGTTCTTTATAAAGCTGCAGTTGAAAAGCGAGTGTGTTCTTCATCGTGTCTTATAAGAATAAGGAAAAAGTTCAGAAAAGGTGAATCGTTATATCAGGTAGTGCACCATGCAACCGTAAATAAAAACAACGGGTTAAAATTAAGCTACAAGAAACAAAGGCATAGATAAAGAGTGAAATGAGTTTCGGAGATGTCTGAGATTTGGAGGAAGATGACTCTACTAAAATCAATCAAAGAGTTGGAAAACGCCAAAAATAGATGAAAGAGAATGAGGAAGAAAGCTTTCAAGCCTGTGTATAAATAATCAATACCATGTCATGGCCCCAGGCCCAGTCGACAATGTGTCTCGATGCAATGTCTTTGTATACCAGCCTTCCTTGAGACTGCTATGGCTGCGCGCTCATGTCATAGATGGTTGGTAGAAACTTCTTGAAGAATATTGGCTATGCAGGATCCTGCTCGTTATTTTTGGTCTAGAACAAATGATACTGATATTTCACCGTAGCTTGCTGTGAAACATGGTTGCACAAAGTCTCACGTGATGCTGACACGGCTGCGGTATTTTAGGTAGCAACAGGTAGCAATGAAGCTGCTCTTGCATCCTAAAACTTCTTCTGACGATTGAATAGTTATTTTGTTAGAAATTAATTTTTACGATTCTGACTTTCCGAGACAATTCACTTTTTGCGCATTTGTCACATTCCACCACCAACATTTCCAGCTCCCGCCGTGTCACATTCACGACACCCAGGGGCCAGACATGACTGACGCAAATGAAACGTCACCCCTTCTGGCGACAGAAAACAGCGATGCTGAAGCAAGTGGATCTGGAGACAACATTACCTCTTTCCCAGAAATAGGAACTTACACAGCTGCTGGGGATTATTTTCAACGACCGATCAAGATCATCGACACTCAGATTCTCATCACCTCTGTGTCCTCCTTTGTCATTCTGGTCGCGACGGCTATACTCATTAATGCCGCTCCTTTCCAATCACTTCCATACAGTACACCACAACTCGTCGACGTTTCTATAGCTTTCGTAAGTCCACTGGCCGGTTCTACTGAGCTTACGGGATAGAACCTGATATTGAACAGGTCTTCGTTTCATTCTTCGCAGCTCTGATCAACCTCAAGACCAGAATTCCAATATTTATCAACTTTTTGATCGATATATTTTTGATCTGGAGCTTCGCCTCTTGGCTCCCACAAGGACCTCCCGAATTCAGCTTCCCGCAGGATTCGTGGTGCCAGGGAAATTGGTCACCAGAGGATCCCATTACACCCGTCTGTCGGAACTTTGTACTGGCTGCAACGATCTTGTTGTGCATTGGTATTGGTCTTGCTGTCCTTATATGGTAGGTTTCATTGCTTGTATCGTAAGACGTTGCTTCTGCTAATCGCTTTCTGTCACAGGATTTCTCACATCGTATTGTTGGTGATCAGATGCGTAGCCGCTTGGAAGAGCGCTTTCTGGAGGCGGCCATCTAGTCTCATGATTCCAACAGGGGAGTTGACTTTCCAGTTCACGATCAAGCTTTTGAGGCAAGAGTGAGGCAATTTGTCTCCTGGAGCTTCAGCTAGGCTTGCATCAAACCAGCAGAGCACTCCAGAGGCCAGGACGCATTAACGAGGGAAGGACAAAAAGACTTGTTCGGAATTATTTGGGACGTGGTCCTTCTCAAGGGTCTAATAACGACAAACTGTTCTTGTCCATAGTTTTGATATGTTTGAATTGCTCAACGTGTCGATAAGGAGAGGCATTGCCACGGATTGTCTGCTCATAAGAACATATCGAAAGGCTTCGACGTCAAAATGCAAGGACATCAGTGGAAGGCAAACAGGAGAACTCAAACAATGATTATGAACTTACGAAATAAAGCGATCGACTGGCTTGCTAAGTGTTATCTGCCATGTCTAGTTCAGGGACCACTTTGCCTTGATCCGGATTTCAATCTTCTCGTCAGGATCCAGTATATTTCACCGAGTTCATTGACCTGTATGTCTGCGAGCCTTTTATAGATTCATGAAAATTTCGAAAGCAGCTGAGCCACTGAAGGAGGTGCTGCTAAAAGACATCTGTGAGACGTCGTAAGATAAAAAGCACGGTTGTAGTCGAGTAAGGTCTGAGAATGTTTGAGCCGGCAGGCTTCAGGGCCAGCTCACTAGCCCACCACGCTAAAATGCTACGGTGCCAGCCTTGTCAAAATTTCTCCGACATTAAACATTCTAGGTTGTTCAATCATCTTAGCCATTGAGCAATGCGCCAACAGTAACAATGTTTGAGAACCTCTGTACCCTGCCGCTCACCGCAGACCTCTTTGCGCAAGCTCTCCATCCGACTGAACCCATTCTTGCTGTTGGACTGTCAAGTGGGCACGTCCAATCGTTCCGCCTGCCACCTGTAGCTGGCAGTGGTTCCGAAGACGAGGACGGCAACACGAGCATACTTTCTACCGGCACAAGCACTATAGACACGCAATGGCGTACGAGGCGACATAAGGGAAGTTGCCGGACTCTTGCGTATAGCGGCGATGGCGAAGGTGCGCTTCTCATCCCAACAGCCGAACCCTTACTGACATGGTTGATAGTTCTGTATTCGGCGGGCACAGATGGTCTCCTCAAAGCTGCCTCTTCGACAACGGGGCAGGTTCAAGCCAAGATTTTGGTACCTTCTGCCTCCAATTCTGAAATCGATCCTACAACTCTCATACATGCCCTCTCCCCGCAAACCCTTCTTTTAGGAACAGATTCCGCTGCCTTACATCTCTACGATCTTCGTATGCCATCTGTATTCGCACATTCCAAACCAAGTCAGACGCATCGTCCACATGAGGACTATATTTCGAGCCTGACACCACTGCCGCCAACAGAACATAGTACAAGTGGATTTAGTAAGCAATGGGTTACAACTGGTGGAACCACATTAGCAGTCACGGATCTTAGGAGGGGTGTTTTGGTCAAGAGCGAGGATCAAGAAGATGAGCTGCTGAGTAGTGTATTTGTCGGAGGATTGACTTCGAAGCCAGGACGAAGCAAAGGAGAGAAGGTTTTGGTCGGCAACTCGACGGGAGTGTTAACATTGTGGGAAAGGGGTGTTTGGGATGATCAAGATGAGAGGATTATTGTTGATTCTGGCCCAGGAGGTGGTGAGAGTTTGGACGCTATGGTATTGATGCCTGAAGGTGTGGGTGACCGAGGCAAAAATGTTGTCGTTGGAGTTGGAGATGGTACGATTCGGATTGTGAAGCTTGGAATCAACAAACTGGTTGGAGAGCCTATGAGACATGATGAAATTGAGGCTGTTGTTGCCTTGGGATTCGATGTTGGGGGCAGGCTCATCAGTGGTGGAGGATCGATTGTGAAGGTTTGGCAAGAGCAGATGAGTTTGAATGAAGAAGAAGAAGAAGATGATGATGATGATTCAGAGGAGGAGGCCGTGCCTGCAAAACGAACTTTGGGGAGCGATGCCGATAGTGATGATGCGGGTAGTAGCGAGGACGAAGAACGAAAGCCTCGAAAGAAGAAGCAACGGGCAAAGAGCAAGGACAAGAACGCTGGAAGTGGCATCTTGAAATTCAAAGGCTTGGAATGATACCCCCTCTGCGCGGCAAAAGCCGAGAATGCTGTTATAGTAGCAGATTATAATCGAGCTTCATTGATTGAGATATTAGCACTCGGGATTATCGAAAGACGACCAGTCACTCTCGCCGAGGATACAGGCACATTTTTCATTACCATCACTGAAATGATCACGGCATATTCAGAAGGGCAATCACATCTCGAGGCTCAACTTAGCGGACGTCTTGCCAAGAGCATCTTCTTCGTGCGGTAGGTTCCGCATTCAAGTCCATCTTCGCCAAGGAATCGGTCTATTCCGTAGGAAAGCAGCCTTCTGCCATCTTAGCATCTTCGCCCTGCAATGTAATAGCAGGTAAGGAGCCGTTCTCGTCCCCGAATTCATCAAAGCTGCTACCTCCTTCATTTCCTCATCCACTAGCAACCTACAGCCATGAAACATGAGTCTAAATCAAAGCAGCCTATCGGAGTCGTACTCTATAATTCCACTCGCAGTGCTACTAGCCGGAACCATATACGCAGACTCTAAAATGTCAGACAGCGCCTTGAAGGGGGGTTTTCAAGTGCCCGTGAGTATCTGGCTCAACGGTGGTTATCTCAGTACACGCATCCTCTCAGTATCCTCTTTATCAGCCATTACAATAACTGGGATCGGCCTCGTCATCTCTTCAGGTGGCCCTTCAAATTCGACAAACTCACGATGAGGTCTCAAACGAGCGATGCTGTCCATGACAGCACCTGGAGTAAACCTCTTCCACTCAGTCAACAAGCTCCCATTAGACAATTGCGATGTAACTCTTAGTGTCCCATGTTGACCAACCCAGATATCAGTTTCTGGCTCGATAGAGCTGATGTTCCAGCTAGAATGCCATCTATCCTGAACATCGTGAGTGCAAGGCGTTTCTTCGATGATATCTTTGAGCTTGTTTCTTCTATTGATGATCACCGCTGTACGAAGAACTGTGCGACCTCGTCGGCCAGTGCCAACGCAGCTACTACCACCCTCTCCTTCAAATTCCAAACAATCGTTTCCAAACATTATCATGCAGCAGCTTTCCTTACTGTCACGCAGAAGGCCAACCCAACTATGCTCTCTGATTTTAAAAGACACTAGTTCGGGCTTTGGGGCGGTGCTTGACGATAGAAAGACCTCCATCTCGTTCTCGGCATTGAAGCCCGTCTTTTCCAGAGCCTTGAGACACAACAGAACTGCTCGTCCGCACTCTTCTCGGTGTGGAATAGATTCTTGGAACAGTTTCTCCAATGGCTTGTCCGGTTTTCCAGCGAGCTTCATTGCTTTGAAATATCTGTCTTTCAATGTTGGATCCGACCAGGGATAATTTTCCAGGAACAACACCATACGATCTAGTCCAAGTAAATGACTAAGGCGTACTCTTTGGGCGTTGTAGGTACACAGCGATACTTCGACACCATAGAAGGCCTCAAGGAGTTTTGGGTTCCGATTGTCTGGCATGCAAGTCCACAACTCGATAAGGGCTTGCTTTAGCGTCTGACCTCTAGTCCGTTTGTACTGCACACCACCAGTCACACCCAATCCGCTCCAACCCACTTGCAGCTGATAAACCTCCGAGTCTTTGTATCTATACGCATCTGAAGTTCCAAGTGTCCGAAGTCGTTTGGTATTCAAGAGGTCCGTTCTGATATTATTCTCCCGCGAGGTGCAACTCGAATTGTGGACTAACTTTGTTCCACTGGCTGTTAACGCACCGATCAAAAGGTCTTCACTACCTTCGAAGCTCGATAGGTCGGCACCGGAAAGTGCAACTGTACCACCTCTATCTTCTAACATAGTGTTCGAGACCCAGTGACAAAGCACCTCACCCTGCTGAAGTCGTGGTGTCCCTTGCATTGCCTTCCACTTGAGGATTGCTCCACTACCTGCGATATATCGACAATAGCGACCTGGAACGTCCGGGTCACTCACCTTCCACAGTGGCCCCCATATGTCCGCAAATGTAGCGATATTAGTCGACAAGAAAAGAGGTTTTGTGAGCTTGTGAGTCGAAAATACCCAAACAGGATTCCCTGCATTAAATTCATCTAAGCATCGCAACCGGCATTGCTGCATCATAACGCCAGGTGTTGAGTCCCTGGTTGGTCTTGCTTCCGGCAAATCAAAAGATTTGGCGTCGCGTTGCAAAAATTCTATATCGAATCGGTTGACATGTGCGCCCACATAGCTAACGAGTCCTAGATCTACAACACGACTGGCGACTTCAAGCAAAGTTAAGACACTAGGATCAGTGGATATCATCGAAGCCTCTTCTATGGGCCCAAGTTGGAAAATTCCGAGCACAAAGTTCAGGTCCTGAAGAGTAAGGAGTCGATGTTTTGGGGGCGCCTGGAGCCAAAGATTGCTGGTTAAGTTATTTGGCCTTCTCGTCTCACTGATTTCTGATAAACCAATATTAAGTATGGCTTCGATCTCTGAGAGCATTTCCACGACGATCGAGCGGCTAAGGGGAATGAGTTTTGCCACGTCATAACGATCGGGATCGGAAACCAGAATGCTGAAGAAGTCGCCACAGAAGTTGTTCTTTTGTAGTAAGTCCAAGTTTGCGCATGCTCTAGCAAGGATATTCCGATATTTCAATACTTTCCACAGATACTTTGCCCTAGTAGGACTCTGGGTGGAACAGCTATCCAATATCTCACTCACTTTTAAGTCCTGTAGAAAGCCAACGCTGGACCAGGACTCGGGAAAGCTGACCGGGATATTGGCGTGAATTTGTCGTCCTCGCCCCATCCCTGCGGGATTTCGAGTCTTTTCTATGAGCTTCTGAGTTCTGTCTCTGTCGCCCTCACTGAATAACCAAATCGAGGATTGTAGACAGATACTGCTTTCGAGTCTCTTTAGTGTGGAGAAGTATTTGGCTGGGCTTGTGATTCGCTCCTCCATTGCTTTGACCGCTGTAATTGACATTTCCTCGGCATCTTCAAATCTTCCATCATCCAAACCAGATTGCGAATCAGTAATGGAATGATCTTCAAGGATCTCTTCTCTGGACTCCAAGCTGTCCACCAGGTCTCTTTCAGCGTGGTCACGTGAGTGGGCCAATTTATCACCTTCCAAAGGCATAGAATCTGAGGTGCTGGGATTTGTGGCTGCCTGGCTTAGAGATTTGAGAGGGCCATCATCTGGTCCGGATGCGTTGGTGATATTGCCTACGTTACGATCGTGGCTAACGGGAGAGAGCGGACGTGTCCAAACAGGTTGGAAGGTGGAGCTCTCTTGGTGGATGTGCGAGACGATGCCAACCTGGGGAATTTGGGAATCAGCAGAGCGGAACGAAGCAAGTTCGTTGGGGCCTGAACCAATGGTACCCTGAACGCTGTAAGTGCTATCCGCGAGGAGTTCCGCGGCGTTCCCCATCTCTTTGGCCGAAAACTCATCGAGCGCCCTTTCCGCAGCGTACGACCAGCCTCTGGCAATTCCGGAGCCCAAGGGCAGCTCGCCATCTTTAAAACGGCCTTGCTCCAATTCCATGGCTAATACCTCAGTTATTTCGGCTTTCGTTCGTCTAAGCATGCCGATCGCCCAAATGTATTCATTTCGGAAGTCCTTTCTCTCGTCATCTCTTCCGTGGAAAGCTCCCGAGAGACCAGTAATTTGCTTCGTCAACTGATTGGCACACCCAAGGCGGTCTTCAAGAGCCGGGTCGTACTCAGCATTGCGGACAGCCCTCAAAGCCTTCACGTAACATTTCTGAATGTAAAGATTATTTGGTTCTTGCTCATTGGCCTCCCTCAAGTATTTATGCGCGAGGATTGGGTTGCTTCGCATTTGCTGGAACACTCCTCTTTGAGCATAATACGTTGCGTTTGCGATAGCCTGCTTCTGCTGACTACAATCACACGAAACGTGAAAGTTGAACCATTCAGACCCTTCCAGCTTCTGGTTTCTTCTGGTCTTGGCCTTGATCCACGGTGTAAGTAACCGCCGGAGAGGTACCTTGAATTCTTCATGTAATTGTGCATGAACTTCGCCATCTGTGAAGAGAAGCACGTACTCAGTGTCGTGTTGATGGTTGAGAAAGAGTCTCTGATACTAAAGTCAGTTCACCACAGACGAAAATGTAATGTTTACTCACGGATATGGAGACTCCCTTCCGCTTGCTGCCTTCGTCCAGAGCTGTCTTCAGGGTCTTGGGAAGTTCACCCTGTGCTCGCCAGGCCTTACCTTCATCGAACTGCATGACCCACCCATTTTGAGCATTGATCGCCACGTCCCATATCTTTCCCTTGCCATCTTTGACCCATCCATGATCGCACACGACTTGCTGAATCTCATCTTCCAAATCAGCAGGGAGGCCTCTCCAGCGATACTGCTTCAGGCGAAATGCATCGACAAAGAACGAATCAGACGTAGGGCCGAAACTTGCGATCAGGTTTGCCTTTCTCTTACTCTTTGCGAATTCGAGTTCTTCCCTTGTTGCTAGTACTTGTATCTCGTTGATCTCCCCATACAAGTTGGTATTTGTATTAAGAGGTCCGTCACCGGTAGAGCTTTTCCATTGCCCCACGAAAGAAAGGAAGTCGTGCCCACGTATGTTGTACATATAACGTGGTAAGGCCAGACGGGTTCTGTACTGATCGCAAAACGATTTCGGAAGTCCGTAGCTGCTGGAAGATTAGGACGCTGGATAACAGTCTGTGCAATTCTCTTACAATTCTGCAATTGCAGTTTTATCTTGAGGGATACCATTCGAACTTGTTTTCGTCAAAGAGGCTACATAGTTATGCTCAGGGCCTAGAAATGCGAATTGAAATTCCAAGGCCATTGCCTCGTCAAAGTTGTATTTTCCTTCCTACAATGTTATTTGTCTGGTTGTGATCGTCCATAATATTCACAATCCCAAGGTCGACAAAAATCGGGCTGTGGAAGAGTCACAGCTCAGCTAGAAATTGGTGGCAGTTTTGTCGCCCAAGTGGCGCTTGAAAGTGTTTCACCTCGGGCCCAAGTCTGCCTCCCAAGAAGCCTGTGCTGTACACCAAATTGATGTCGCCAGCCTCATTCTCGTCTGAATGCACGCAAGTGATTCCTTTCGTGGACAATATGGTACGCCTCTAAATTCCTTTTCAACGATCGATTGGTCGTATTCATGACTTTTGCCGAAGTGGCTTTTCCTTGTGACCTACCAATACGTCGAAGCTTGGGCGCTTTGCCGGTGTGTTTGTCAATGGGCTTGCTCAGCCTCACTCTCGACCTGTCACGAAATCGAAATTTGAAGCAGTCGATGAGATGAGTTGTTCTTGGTTTTCCAAGCAAAGCTGAAAGATGCCAAGAGAGTTCGAGTTGGAAATGGTTAAGATCTAGCTGGGAGCCTCGCCCTCTGGATTTTGCTCCCAAGTTCGTAAAGCATAATTCTGTACGATTCCAGATGCACACAAATATCACTATGGGATGGACAAAAATCCCAAACAAGATTGAGAGTCGGATCTCAGAATTGAAGCCAAACTTTAAAGCCACTCCTAATCCGATCGCACTATTGCGGCTACTTTCACGGCAACAATGGCTGTTCTTCTGGGTAAACTAGTCGACCCAAAAAGACTGTGTTGACTTATTGATGTTGACTCTCAGGTTGCCTTCCTCGCATGGACTTGGGACGCCTTCGATTTTTTCTCGGTAACACTTGTGGTGCCTGCACTCTGCACTACTTTCGGCAAGTCGCACGATGCTGTTGTCTGGGGAGGCTTGACGCTCCCCCTGATGACTCGATTCGTCGGTGCCGGACTATTTGGACTAGCAGCAGACCGCTTGGGACGCAAATGGCCATTCGTGGTGAATCTCGTACTCCTCATTGTCTTCGAGTTAACGACGGGGTTTTGTACAACATACCAAAGCTTCGTTGCTTGCCGTGTGCTCTTTGGAATTGCTATGGGTGGCCTCTACGGAAACGCAGCATCAACAGCACTAGAAGACTGTCCCGAGCCTAGTCGTGGATTGGTTTCAGGCATGTTTCAGTCCGGATATTCGTTCGGGTTTCTTCTTGCAACGGTGTTCTATTACGCGTTAGCCGAGAGGACATCGCACGGGTGGCGCTTGCTCTTCTGGTTTGGAGCATGTCCGCCGGTGTTCATCATCGCATTCCGGATTTGGCTACCAGAGACTGACGCATATTGTGAGCGCTTGGCACTTCGAAATGAAAGAAGGAATGTCCGAACTGCCGCTCAGGAGGCCAAGGATGCTGCACAAGTGCATTGGTTGATTCTCGTGTATCTCACTTTATTCGTAGCTGGGCTGACCTTCATTGTGAGTGCTCAATCATCGAAATGCTACCGCGTTATCAGCATTTGAAGACGACTCTCGGATTGCGACTGATTGCTTTTTAGACTCACGGATCACAAGATCTCTATCCTCTGCTGATGTCTGACAAGTATTTCTACTCGAAAAGCATGATCACGAGAGTCCAGGTAACCGCGAATATTGGAGCGATGCTTGGTGGTATGACGGCGGGGTACTGCAGCCAGATCTTGGGACGACGTTTCTGCCTCATCGTGCTCTGCGTACTCGCTGGCTCCCTCTTGTACCCATATACGCACGTGTCGAACAGCGGACTGATTGCAATTGCTTTTTTCGAACAATTCTGCATACAAGGCGCTCTCGGCATTGTTCCAATCCATCTGGTGGAGCTTGCGCCCGCCGAGTATCGAGTCTTCGTGGTCGGGTTCTCATATCAACTTGGCGTTCTAATATCTTCACCTGTGGATGGCATCGAGGCTAGGATTGGGGAGCATTTCCCACTCAATCCATTCATCAAGAATGGACTTAGTACGAAGCGATACGACTATGGCCAAGTCATGGCTATCTTCATTGGCTGCGCTTACATTTATACTATCATCATCACAGCCGTTGGACCGGAGAACAGAGGGCGAAGAATGGGGTTGGACGATGATGAGCTAGACAATATTGATTTTGAAATAGGGGAACGAGTTTGAGTTGCCAGACCATAGTGTTTAATGTGCGGCTCTCCTGTAACTCTAAGTTTTTACCAATTATATCTATAGCGTGGTGGCTCTGAATGGAAGGGTTGTTATTAAAAGCAAGACAAATAGCTGCATTGGAAGGACTACGTATAACGGTGTAATGCAGTGATGATCTAGAATGCCTCGTACGGGTTTCAAGTGCTTACTGTTCTTGTATTTCTGGTTTGTACTTTTGGTTTGTATTTCTAGAGCTCAAATCATAGAATTCAAGCCAGAATCGAAATACAATGGGAATCTTTATAGCTCTCCATATGTTCAAGGCCTTGTACAGCTATCTATTTAGAGAATCACTTCTAATATTCGAATTATTAGTCCAGCTGCCTGCCCCTCACTTAGCGTCCTTTACCCCACCTTTCATTGCCCACCGACTTTCAAAAACGGAAGAAGAAAAGAGTGCTTTAATAACCGTATTCTCATGCAATAAATATAAAAACGGAGTACATAAATAGGGAGGCAAAGCTTAGGAGTGTAGATCAAGGCCATTGTCCCCTGTGCGTGGTCATCGTGGCTAAAAAAAAAAAAAAACGAGGACCTAAAATTGTTGACTGTCCAGCTGCTGGGACAGCGCAAAACAGCCAAAAAGGGTAAAAAACAATATCAAAATGTGAACTCCGCCAGGGTCGAACTGGCGACCTGCTGCGATAGAGAGACCTGTGAAAGACCTGTAAAGCAGACGTGATAACCACTACACCAGGAGTCCACGTGATTGAATAATACTTTATATTGTTAATTAAAGCCAACAAAATTTGCCTCTCAATCTGGTCCCGAAAATGTCCGAAGCAAGCCGAACAGCGGCGCTGGGAAAGGCTAAAGGGCTTTTCATACAGAGCAATTATTAGTTCTATTATTCACAACTTCGAAGAACTTAAAGATAAAGCAAGGAATAATCCGGACTTCAAAGGTTCGAAGGTTCTCATTTGTTTAGAGACTGGGTTTAGCCTTTGAGCTCTTTCCGATACCTGCAGCCAAATATCTCGAGATTCGTCTAATGCGACAATCCCACCCATCAAGGGAAGCAAGGTTTAAAATTCCAACCTCAGATTTACTCACATGGGTTGGAATATCAGAACTATGACCCTTGGTATAGGGAGATTCCAGGACTTTTTTGACTCGTTGAAATGTATTGGACCTTGCAACAGGGCTTGCCGCAGAAGGGGTTGCATTACAGCTACAATACGTCTCTCAATTTAAGCTTTGCCATTCCATTTGCTTACTACTTTGAAAGTCGAATTCAGATTTAATCCCCAGGCTGGGTAATCAGAGGTACTTATTATTAAGGTAATCTGCATGAATTTCAAACCACGTGAGCGTCAAAGTTCTAGCTCATCAAGCTCGGTCCCGTTCTTTATCTAATCAGCGAACCCGGCCGTCCAAATTCCCAAACGCTTCAATCATGCATCTTCTGACACGCGCTCGGCGCATACCTCCCCAGCTTTTATAGAGGCTGATTTTCCTATTCTTCCTCCTCCCTTTAACCCACAACTCGTCATGGACTTCAATGGTTCCTCACCTTACCCGGAAGGAGTCATCTCCTTCTTGGATACCGATCTCTACAAGCTCACTATGCAATGCGCTGTCTTGCAATACTTTCCAAAAGTGCCTGTAACTTACGCATTCAAAAATCGTACCCCAGAGAAAAAGCTTTCAAGAGCTGCTTTCAAGTGGCTGGTTATCCAGATTAATAGTCAGTCATTGCTCAGCCTTGCAAAGCCCCACCTAACAGGAAACAGAGCTTGGTAACATCTGTCTCTCCAACGATGAGTTGCGTTTCTTACAGAACACCTGCACCTACCTCAATAAACCATACCTCGACTTTCTCAAAGAATTTCGGCTCAATCCAAGAGAACAGATTGTCCCATCTTTCACACCCGACAAAGACACAGGCAGTGAGGAGGACACCGGGGAGGTCAATCTTGAGATCAAGGGATTATGGGTTGACACAATTCTCTACGAGATCCCACTACTAGCTCTCACAAGCGAGGCATACTTTCGTTTCATGGACAAGGACTGGACATATGATGGCCAGGAGGATAAGGCATATGAGAAGGGGATGAGGCTGTTGGAAGCAGGTTGCATTGTCTCGGAATTTGGTACAAGGCGAAGGCGAGACTACCACACGCAAGCGTTGGTCTTCCGTGGCCTCGTCAAAGCAAAAAATGAAGGAGAGAAAACTCGACTGCCGGGCAAGATATCAGGAACTAGCAATGTGCATCTGGCTATGCGCTTTGGCATTCCACCTATTGGCACAGTTGCACATGAGTGGTTTATGGGAGTTGCAGCTATCACTGGTGACTACGAGAATGCTACGACCACTGCGCTGAGCTACTGGGTTGGATGTTTTGGCGAGGGGGTACTGGCCATTGCTCTCACAGACACATTTGGCACCCCGGCGTTTCTGCGAGCTTTCCGCCAGCCGATACCGGAACTTACGACCATCACTCCTGGTGCAGCTGCTTCTGGAGCCGAGTTGAAAGGAAGGGAGAGAAAACGGGCCAAGACTTTTGCAGAAGTCTTCTCCGGCGTACGACAAGACTCCGGCGACCCAGCGCAATTCGTCAAGGCCATGCGCGATTTTTACGACAAGGAGGGCATCAAGGAGAAGAAGACAATTGTGTTCTCCGACTCGCTCAACATCGACCTCTGTCTTGAATACAAGAAGATTTCGGATGAGGCAGGCTTCCTGACCAGTTTTGGCGTCGGCACGTTTTTCACCAACGACTTCATACAACAAAGCACGGGAAAGAAATCAACTCCACTCAATATCGTTATTAAGTTGAGCTCGGCTGATGGAAATGCAGCAGTAAAGATCAGTGATAATATTGGCAAGAACACTGGTGACAAGGCTGTTGTTGAAAAGGTCAAGAGGGAACTGGGCTATGTCGAGAAGGATTGGGAGCAAGGTGATGAGAGTACCAGGTGGGGAACTGAGGACGACATTCCGAAGAAATGATCCCCTTGGTATGGGATCGGATTGGATATTGCATTGGATACTGCATCAGATAGTGCATTGGATATGGATGGGCTGCATATCTGGCGTTAAGTCACTGGGTGGCTGTGTGCTAAAGTACTCGACCTTTACTAGATTAGATTTTCCGACTGCGTAGTCATCCGTCTCTTTCATTATTCGAATTTGCCGATGATCAGAAGAACAGTAGTTTCTTGATTATCTTCACATCAGCTCCACCTTTGTACCGCGGCTGCTCGTGCACTCGTGTCAAAAGCTTCTCCGCAAATCCCGCAAACCCCACATTTCACTGACTGACCTGCAACTTCATGGTTCACTTTTATAACCGTCATGTATCACAACAATCAGCTCTTGTACACAAGTGAGTGATTCAAAGTACCTAATAATTTTGGTCAACAACTCGTTTACTCTAAAATGCCTCCAAATCCCGACCACGGACGAATGAACTTTGCCCTCCCTCCAGACCTCGTAAGTTATCTTTCCGACCTTGATACCTTCATAGCGCAAAAGATAGCGCCCCTTCAAGCCCGTGATGACAATGAACGCTTCTTTGATCACCGCCGCGAACACTCTCGCACCAACTGGGACGCCGGCGGGCTTCCACGTGACGATTGGGAAGACCTCCTCTCGCAGTCCCGCGAGATAGCAGACGAAGCGGGATTCTACCGGTTCTGCCTACCCACAGAATATGGGGGGCAGAACGGCGGGAACTTATGGATGGCAGTCATAAGAATACATCTAGCAAAGAAAGGACTAGGCCTCTTCAACGATTTGCAAAATGAGCATAGCGTGGTGGGGAACTTCTCCGACGTGTTGATGGTGAGGGAGTTCGGGAGTCCGGAGCAGAAAGAGGAGTTCATCAAAGGACGCTTGGAGGGGAACAGGGTACTCGCGTTTGGATTGACGGAACCGAGTCACGGGAGTGATGCCACGCATATGTTCACCCATGCGGAGAAGACGACGAGGGATGGTGTTCAAGGCTGGGTCATCAACGGTGGAAAGATGTGGATCTCGGGAATGCATCGTGCGACGCATTGTATTCTCTTTGCGCGAACTCATGGAAAGCCCGGAGATGCGATTGGGATCACGGCCTTCTTCGTACCGCGGGATGCGAAGGGTTTTGTGATTGAAAGTTATGAGTGGACATTCAATATGCCGACTGACCATGCTACTTTGACTTTCACCGATGTGTTCGTTCCACATTCTGCGGTCTTGGGACAGATTGGACATGGACTTCCCATCGCACAGACCTTTGTGCATGAGAATCGACTTAGACAGGCTGCGAGTTCGTTAGGTGCTGCGATGTATTGTATCGAAGAGAGCATTAAGTATGCTAGGAAAAGGAAGCCGTTTGGGGAGGAGTTGAGTACAAATCAGGCGATTCAATTTCCGATAGTGGAGCTTTCGACGCAGGCTGAGATGCTGAGGCTGTTGATTTTAAAAACTGCTACGGAGATGGATGGGATGACGCAAAAGGAGATTGAGAGAGACTTGGGTGATAAAGTCTCGATGTGCAATGTAGGTTGGGTCGAAGGCGAAAGGAGCAAGAGATTATGCGTACTAACTCAATACAGTTTTGGGGGAATCGCTTATGTACACAAGCTGCCGACAGAGCTATCCAGATCCATGGTGGAATAGGATATTCGAGGCATAAACAGTGAGTCTAAAATTGTGGTAATGAAAGTCAACTACTGATATTTTTTGCAGATTTGAACACATCTACAGACATCATCGTTAGCGGAATCCCCCTCTCCAGCGATTCTCCTTTGCTGACATCACCAGGTCGATACCGGATCACGGAAGGCAGCGAGGAAATTCAACAACGAAAAATTGCAGCTTATCTGTTCGGATATGTCGGTCCTCGAAAAGCGGAGTTATCGAAACTTTAGAATCAAGGGCAGCCTGTTACACTATCTGGAATGATTTGTATCATCTTGACCATTCCAAGTCTTTGAATTTCGGCATGGGAGAGTATTCGGAAGCTACTCGACGTCGAACTCACCAACCTTGAGTTCTCATCCACACCCAATTCGGGCTCAGAACTTTTTCTAAAAACACAAATACAAATACACCTCAAACATCTTACACAAGCTTACTTAAAGCACGACCACGCTCACATCAAACCTCAGTTTTCTATCCCGTGGCATCCCCGTCGATCCATCAGATCATTATAATCATCGATGGTCTTCTGCGCACGAGCGTCGGCCTCCAGCTGCATTTGATGTTCCATATTAGATATGGCTTGCTCTTGGTCCGGATATCCGTACACAGAGATTTGGTAATCTGTGTATGTGATGCGGTATCCGGGGTTGGAATGCATTGGGTCTGCAAGATAATATTGAAGCCGGTCGGAAGTATTATGCTCTTCCTGCCAGATCGACCGCGGGTCATGACTGGACGCGTCGGAACTAGAGTTCTTTGATGGATTTTGGGTTTCCTGAGTTGAAGACTTGGATTTAGATTTGGACTTCGATGAGTGTTTTGACTTTGAGGCGCTTGTGGATGGTGTTGTTCTACTAGGAAGGTCTTATCAGCTAGGTCACTTAATCACACACTGGAGGATACTACCTTGATTTTGATTTTTCGACTGCATGTGTTGACATCTTGAAGACCCTTTTTCAATGTTCAATAACGGTCACGTGAGACTTGGCTGTGGGTGATTTATGTCTTCAGGCCCAGGGAAGAGGTAGAAATTCGAGAACCTGTATTCTGGAATCACAAACTCCATTCTGAACGCTTTACGAGTGATATTTATACAGGTCTTCAGACTCGGGAACGTTAGGTATCGCGAGAACATTGTAACTTTTGCAGTGCCAAGCGCAACATCAAATGCCAGACTGCAAATTGTAGATTGGAAACTGTGCAGTGCGTTACAGAAAACGATATCTTTCTGGAAGATTTCTAGAATAGGCTAGGAAGATTCGCAATCAATCGACGTGGGGGGAGAGGACGTGGAATGGAAAAGGAAATGGAAAAGGGGTACGAGTACCGAGTAATTACACACTTGACAATTGAGGGCAAGGGCTTCCCATGGTTGAGGCACAAGAGCGTTGAAACCACCAGTTGCCCGTTTTCAATGTTTCACCCTTCATCAGTTGACTCGCCGACGAGTTCTTGGGGATGTGCCGTGTCTTTGGCAACAGCCCTAAGTAAGGTAGATTCTTTGCATGATGCATCATCGTACCACAACATTCGCCAATGCCAATTGAGGCAGGGCAGGTCAATACGGAGATCCTGGGGATAAACCTCAACCTAGTGAGGCTTGAAGCCCCTGATTCAAGATTACAATCACCTTATTGCTTACCAGCTCAGCAGGCGTCCACACCACCGGCACCTTTGTGGCACCTAATGCGGCTCAAAGGGGTTCTGGCAGCGAACTCGACTGCAGTCCACGGCTCTAAGTTGTCCCACACCGCCTTCCTTTTGCCAATCAAAAATACATTCCTCGAGTGTGTCCTTTGGAGTTCGTCTTCCTTTGTCATTTCTCCGCCCTTTCCCCTTTTTCCTTCTCCCTTTCCGGAATTATCTCATCTTACTTTAAGCGTTCAGTGTACTCATCAAATGTCCGAGAGCAGGCAACAGTGTAGCAAGTGCTCGCTGGTAAGGTCGGTGACTCGGTGAGCGAGGCAAACGAGGCAGACAGCGCCCCTGCTCTCGTTGATTACGCCCCTTTCGTGTTCTGGAAAACTGCGAAGATTTCTTTCCCTTCTCGGACGTTTCTTGCAGTTTAATACTACAATGAGCATGGAAATCTTGATTCCTCCCCTTGCCAATCCTCGATGAAACACCTACGGCGTTCAAGTGCATCATGACATTGAATTGTCTGTTTGGAATGCAGATTTGGAAGTTACGATGATTCGCTTCTGGGCTGGTTGGAAGACGCTGTTTAATTGAAGGGTACACACCTTGAACACGAAATTTGATCTGGGCTGAAAAGCGGCCCATCAAGCCCACCTTCTCGGCTCACCTGGCTCAGCCACCTGCTGCAAAGCTATCTGCACACAGATCAACTGAGCCTGCCCCATCCGTTACGCCCTGCCAGTGTGCTTACCAGATAAGCGGTGTGGTCCTCGATCTGTTCCTCTATACCGCTTGTGTTTTCCTTCTTCTTCCATTGTACCTCTTGCATCGCATTGATTCTTACGAGACTCTTGTTTGGGTGTCTCCGGGTTTACAGTCTTCTTGCTGGACTCTAATTAGCATGCCATTCTTTAAGTGACGACTCACGAATCTACAAATTAATTCACACCGATTGGCAGCCTGGCACCTTCTTTTGCAGACCTTCGACTGTCAAAAATCACATTAGTACCTGGAATTCCGGAAGGAACGCCTCTAGGTTCACCGGATTCATTCCATTATAATAATTTTAGTCCATTTGAACATTCAGTCTTTATACGGTGGCTTACTGTCAATTCGACCAGCAAGGCCTGGTGCCATTTGCTCTCACTCTCATTCCGATCGGCCACGATCATGTCGAACGCAAAGTACGATTGGGCTGTGCACATGCCCAAAATTATCAAATTATACATGCAAGGACATTCAATACCAAAAATCCAGGAAGCTGCTCAAGAAGAGTCGGATGGATTTACTCCAAGGTGAGATATAAAGCGAGCTCGTTCTCCAGGTCCTTAATCCCCTGACCTCTCATAGCCTCACAATGTTGTACTCAAAGCTTAGATCCATGGGATATCCCACACACCCGGCTGGACGAGCACAAAGAATGGGATCCCTTAACGTCGGAAGATGGCCTTCGGAAGTACTGTCAGCTGACGTATTCGATGTCAATCAACCTCAACGGCAGGCAGACCAACCAATGGGTACGAGACCCCGATATGATGTCGAGCTTCTCCCTGCTCCCCAATTTATCAGTAGTCAGTCCGAACAACCAGAGTTCACGCAAGGAATTACAAGCAGCATGTCGGTGCCATGGAACGCAGGCTCTACCAGGCCTCCGAGACCGTCGGGACTAACCCCCATTGCGGAATTTGAACATATATTCGACCATCTGCCGTTCTCTGGAGCAGCGGGGGAGGTATCAGATTGGATGTTACCTGATGATACTGCTATTTCCCACTACCAACATGTTTCAACCTGGGAGTTTGGAGACGTAGCACAACTCCCAGACCCACTGGAATCCCCCAATGACATCTTCAAGGCACTATCACCTCTACCAGAAATTCATACCAAGACTCTGATTTGGTCCGACCCTCCCTCCGATCTTGAGGGTTCAAGATCTGAGGCCCGATACAATTGTATCCCTGCACCCGAAAGCCACGAACAGTCGCTGGGCGTTAGTCACACATCTTCGTCTTCTATGGTCCCTACGCCGCCCAGCGATTCGACTATGACAGATTCCAACAGCTCTTCTTCCTTGAGCGACAGGCTTCTTCCGTTTCGAAAGTTGAAGGCATGGAACAACCGTTGTCCCACCCCAGAAAAGCGCCATTCTTCGGCTACCACTGATTCAGGTTATGCTAGCGGTCGAAATTCTCCCTTCAACCTGCTTGTCGAAGGCGAGCGCATTCACCCTAGATCTTTGACCGAATTCAAGGGCTTGCATCGGGTCCCGTGTCCTAGGCTCCACGAGCCTCGTTCATACGACGAAAAATACATGCCTCAACCTAAGTCTCGATTCAAAGATGTGGAAGAATGCCACCACTGCCATTACTCAGGAGTTCACAACCTTAGTTGGTCTGCGAAGGAATTGAAGCTCGAAGTATTCTTGACTGAGTTGCAACTCGACCAGTTGTATAATATTACAGACCTGGATACAACAGGAAATTCGGCTCTTCACTACGCTGCAGCTGGTGGCGCGAACTACGAGCATTTCAACGCACTGATCAAGGCAGGCGTCAATCCCTACCATCTGAACACCAACGGGCAGCTGTTCCTCCATTGCCTGCGTCCCATACTGAAAGAATCCGACTGCGAAGCCTTCGATCAACATCTTCTTACTGCGTTCAATCTCAACTTAGTCAATCTTTTGAACCATTTTCGGCTTAGTGGCGCCTTTAGGTGGCGAGACAACGAAGGAATGACCGCCGTGGATGCTCTTGCTCTCCAAGTCAACGACATTAAAGCTACGAAGCAGATCTTTAGGTGAGGAAAGCTTCCTGCAAAACGGATGTAGTGGGGCATCTTTAGCTGACAACCTGGCGCTAGCGCTGTTCGAAATGCTGGCCATCCCCTCGAGGTATCTCCTCGCTTTCAAAAGGCACCCAAAAGTGTCAAATCGGCAAAATGGCAGCAGCCCTCTCCGGTCTCTGATCCCTCTACCCCACAGCAAGAAGACCCGTTCTCTAAGAACGTAGGGGATAAAATTGAACAAGGGCAGCAAAGGTTCAAAGACTTGCTTCATCGAGCTTGGGCGGAGCCGTCATATGTAGATCCAGAAACAGGAGACAACGCCCTACATGCGCTGTCACGCATTCAACTCCGTCAAGTTGGGTCTTACATGAAAATGCTTTCCAGCATTCGAGCTTTCGCCCGCAAGGATGACTTAGATCTCAATCTTCAAAATCGAGATCAAGAGTCCCCACTCACCTCGATTGTCCGCCACAGGCCTGCCCAAGGTATGGGAAGCCACGAGACTGGCGCAACAATGTCCAAATATCTTGACGCTCTATTGTGGAAAGATCCTTTGCAAAGACTGCCAAATAAAATCAACGTCAATATGCGGAATCGGAAAGGCGCTACTGCACTATACTATGCTGCCATCAGAGGGCGACCGGATTCCGTCAGGAGTTTAATCGAGGCTGGCGCCAACGTGAATGCAAAGCTGAGTAAGTCAAAAACCTATGTGTTCTAACTTTTGCGGGATGACTTTCTACATTCTATTATCCTTTGGTTGAATTCCTAGATTCGTAGACACTAATAATCTGCAGGAATCGATGGCCATGCAGTAAGCATTCTGCAAGCAACCTTGAGCGCCAAAGACAGAGCCTTGGAAAGGAGTCCCAATGACACCCTCACGATATATCTTTACGATAATGTCCTTTCGTATCTCGAGCACGAGAATGCGCTGGCAGATCCAACCATTTTCGACGAACGACGAGTCTCCGAAAACTCGGTGAAAATGATGCCAGGGTGTATTTGATACGACTATGATTGACGACCTCATGTATTATTTCTTCCACGTACTGTTTTGTAATGACTCGCAGGCTTTGGTGACTGGCCTGTGGGAGATACCTTTTCTGACTTCTGGAACGATTTTCTTTCCTCTGTATTATCTTCAATATCGAACCATGACAATGACATAACACACCCACTTACTGAACACTACACACAAGATTTCTCTCGGACTTTCTTGAGTGCAGCTCGCAGCCATCTTTCAGTTTGCCGCCACTGCCAACGTTACGTGTCACGTCGAGTATGCTTTTTCCAGACCTTGCGGAGATGAGTTGTACGAATGATTCAGCATACAGCTATGCACAACTGGTAGGCTCTCTTCTTTCCGACCTAAGAACAACAGCAAAATGCATTGGCTTAGTCACCGCCCTCATCGTACAAAGCATTGCAAAGATTTGGATTCACGAACACGTGGGCTTTGACGATTTATCTGAGGGCAACAGAACTTTCGACTCCCAGGGTAGCTAGGAGAATATCCAAATATCCAATGAAGAAAAGGTGCCGGCTTTGTGGGTGACACGATTGAGAGTGTAAATGCCGCTGGGGACATCTTAAATCATGGGTGCGAATTTTTTGGTGTCAATAAGGGGTGTGATATTGAAGATCATGTATTGAGGATGCAACTTATTATTCTTTGGAAGAAGCGAAATCATAAAGCAATCAGTCAGCTTCGTATTTGGAGATAGGATGCTTGATCATATGCAGCTCACGAAAGTACCAAGGAACGCGTAGATTTGCATCAGGTGGTCTGTATGCAGTGTACATTCTGACTTTCCACGTATTGTTCCTCACCGAGATAGTTCCAGGATAATACCATGCTCCTAGTCGACAAAGGCCATGCCATGTCATTTTCCTTGTTATCTTTGAGTTGAGTTCATGAGTGTAGTTGTGTATAAGTGACTATGTCGAAGCAAATTTGTAGTGGTGATGGCCGACTGCGGTATTGAAAGCCACCCTGCCCCCAGTTCAACCTTCACCGTGAGCTGTTAGTGATTCCACATGGCAACGACTTCAACTTCTAAGGTAGGCAAAATCTCTCTCTGCCACCTCGTCCCCTCCCAATCGCGTCCATTTGCGCTTTCGGGACATTCTCCACCTATGTATGGGGGCTCCCTCGAGAGGACTTTTGAGTACATGACGCATATCCACTTCAATCTACCCCATCATTCCCCCCTCACTCGCGCTCACGACACCTCTTCTCCCCAACCTCGCTACAACTCCCTCTTTTAAGCCCATCTGCCTTTCAATCTCTGCCGCATTAGCGCCCATCTCATCTCGTAACACCAAGATCTGCCGGATCGTGATCACATCCAGAAACTGTCTTCCAGGACTACTCTTCCGTCCTACATTTGCAAACTCTTGTTCCGCCTCTTCGGCTAGTCTATACCGTGCCGTCAAGAGAGAGACGGCCGGATTTTGTTTCGCATTGGGGAAGATGGACTGGGATGGTGTCGAGGCGGAGGGTTGGAACTGGGAGGAAGATTGTGAGGGGGCGTCGGTCGCGTTGAACGTCGATGAGTTGGATTGTGTGGGATTTGGTTGAACTGGACCCAATTGGGAGAGGCGGGCTGCGAGGCCAAGATCTGGGTCTTGAGAGTCCAATTCTACTCCTAATTTTGAGATCCTGTCAGCGTCTTCCTTGACATCAACACCCTCACTCTGTCATGAAAGCTAAACCGTTCGTCCTCGCACTTGGGACGTGAAGAAAGGTTTGGAAATGAGAGCAATACATACTATTGTCTCTTGTGTCCGCAGCGGCGGCTTTGGGTGAAGGGTGCACAGTAGGCCCAACTGTGTCTTCTGCGGCCGGTTCTGCAGGTCGAGCATTGGTTCGGCTTGAGGGAGGAGGTGGACGAGTGGGGTATTTGCGTGGTGTGGTCCTGATAGACGTTTTGGCTGCCGAAGAGGCAGTTTTTGAGGCGCTGGATCCCATTGTATTATGACCGAGAAGTGGTTATAGAGAAATTGGTGATGAAGCTTGAATTTCAATATCGTGAGATCATGGATAGAGAGCTTGGGCCACTTGAGCCATGATCAATCGGCTTTCGGTTCTCGCTCCACCCCACCCTTCATTTCTAAACATTTTCTTAGGAAAAAACGGTGTAATAATTTATTTTTATGACCTTGATTATATTAATAATTTATCCACCAAATCTTCATCTTTTCTTTAGTCAAACTTAGCTTGATATACAAAAAGCCTCAGGAGTTTTCAACAGCTTGTCTTGCTTATAAATGTATCTTTTGCTTATTTACTCGAGTAACTACTACAATATTTTGTAGCAAAGTCTCAAGAGAGATAGTCGAGAGTAAGCTGATGAAGACTGATAAACTATTAACTCCCTTCCAGCTGGCATCCTGCACTCCTTTCGTTTGAAAGACGAAGCCTGGCACCCGTCTGACAATAAGTCTTTCCGTACAGCAACATATTTTCAACCTCTGCACCCCTATCAAGCGCCCACAACGGGCACAGGCTTCTTCAGCGGAACATAGCCAGTGCCCAACAGGCGTTCAGCAACGGGGAGCGAGCCACCCTCAGCAATCAAGCCCGTAAGCTCGGTGTTGTTCTGGCGGTGATGCTTGATGGCTTGGTACGCGGGACTCTCGTACCAGCCTCGCGCCAGCTCCATTGTCGGAAACTCAATCAACGTCATGCCCAGAATCGGCTTCTCGCCCTCTATCTGGTGTATCGGCGCGTATAGTGAGAGGTGTTTGGGCTGAAATTCTCCAATTGTTGGGACGATCTTCGACCAGTAGACTTCCAGCTCCTTGCGGTCGTGGATGGTCTCACAGAAGTACACCATGTAGGCGACCATGTTTGAGGATATTTGGGTGTTGACTGATGAAGAGTTTTGAAGGCTGTGGTTGATGTCAAGCTTGTAGAGCTCCTCTATATAGGTATTCTTAGTAGCTGTGCCGAAACCCAAGGAGTGGCATACAAAACTCACGATGGGAAGGGCCCGGATGACTCAGCTCGACGGACAGTAAAGATACTTGAGATTCAGGATGGTTTCATACACCACATAATATATGGAGAATAAGTCCCGCTGGAACCGAAGTTGACGTCGGACTTCTCTAGAGGGGCTCTGGGGGAGCATTTCCCCACCCCCAATGTTCTCGGACTTGGAAGTGGAAGTGACACACTAGGCTTCAATGCTTCGGGGTGTCATGGAAAAGGAAGTGGTCAGCAGGAACACTGACCTTATATCTCAATCTAAATGTAGGGTATACAAATTTTGCTATACATGCTTTGCCATTAACGCTTTTTTGCAGTATCACTCTGGAGGACCGAGCAAAGAACCTTTCACCCTAATTCTTCGAGCTATGTCGTCAGTAACAGAACACATCACGATCCCGGTCAATTCTGCCGTTTCAGTTGAAGACAGTCTACAGAAGGCCCTTACAACCATTTCCAAACAAGAAGGCTTCCAAAATGCTTGTTGGGGTTACCACGAAGAGTCGCCCACCACTGTGGATATCGCAGTCCGTAAGTTGAGGCAATATCTCAAATCTTGCTAGTAGCGATGCTGATTCTAATCATAAATGAAGAGTGGAGCAGTCTCGAAGCCCATAAGGCGTTCGGATCACGCCCAGATTTCCTACCTACACTTACCATCCTCAAGGAACTCAACTCTGGCGCGCCAAGGATGAGCATGCACCATGTTAAATTTCGACCGGATCCTCCAATCACCGTTTTCACGGCCGGCGTTGTTGAGATATGTGTATACTATTCGCTGTCGGCCAACTTTGAGCAAGACATCGAATCCTTGATGTCCATCCTTGAAGAACAAAAGGGGGCTTGCACAGGCGTTGTGCATGGATTTGTGGTTGAGGAGCTGTCAAAGAATGGTTCGGAAAACGGCAAGGCATATTCGACCGCGGTAGGCTGGACGAGCCTTGAAGCAGAACAGAAGACATTGCAGAGTCAAGAAGTTAAAGACTGCTTGCAGCTGTGCCAAAAAGGTGCGGATACAGTGGAGATACATCATGTACAGTTCAAAAATGTTGTGCGCTAGACAAGGTGACCATGTACGCACAAGAATAGCTTAGCTACAGCTTGGTCTTGCAGTGTATAATATTCTGGTGACAGATTCAGCGTCGGTTCTCTTGTGGTTGAACCATAACAGAGGGTAAAATGATGTCGATGAAGTATTTAGAGACACTGTATGAACTTGAAATGAATAGCCGATGCTACTACTACGAAGGTACATATACTTGCTTAAAGGACTCAGACCGGGTGAGTTCTCCCACTATTCACCTGCAAGACATGCAGCCCCTGCTTCATTCTGGGTCGTTATGATGATTGTGATACTTGAGTTGTTAGACGTTGTTGAAGTTAACGTACGTACGTTGATCTGTTTACTAGATAGCTCTCTGTGGGAACTCCCTTTCCTTCCAACTTTAATTGTTCAAGAGAAGAGGTATTCAATTGCGCAGCATTTCCAAATGGAGTGATATTATCGGCAACTCACAGCAAAAACAAAAAAATCTTTGAACTTGATTCTTGATTCTTAATAAGGGTTCGATATGCACAACCTCATTAACGATGTCAAAGCTAAATATATAAGCATTACTATTGGGCTATCTGGAGTGCTGTTATTATGTGAGGCGTCCTCTTAAATTGAGAGACTTTGTATTCAGTTGTAACTATCTTAAATCTATCATGCCTGCCTCGATGCCTTCTAGAATTGCAAATAATACGACTTTAGTGTGGTTGAGGTAGGTAGGGAGAATTTGCCCTCCGCCCACTTGTAGCTGGTTACGTAAATATTTTAATTTGGAATGTTGGTATTCGTGACCTACCTGTTACAGCCTTAGACTCCTAGTAGGACTGTGGCTTGTAGTAATGATACTGACGAGACTCAACAAGAAACAATTTGAGGACTGTGTGAGGCAGGAGCTGTGGACTCGCGAGCCGCGGGCAAAACATCCAGGCCTGATCGAAAGAACAGACATTACTGGAAGAGCTTGGAACTTGCCGTTGGTGACTTACGGGTACCTATGAGCTGGGCTGATCACGGACTAAAACAGTCTGGTGAAAGCGACGGAATATGTTGGTATTCGGATCTTGCGGTTTGTGGTGGTGGAGGAGGAACTACCTAGCATTAGCGCCGGAGTTTCTCTCGTAACGGTCACGTGCACCGCTTGTAGACTCCGATCTTGGTTTGTAATCTACCTTCCCATCTTCTTCGTTCCAGTGGAGTAGCTCCACGAAGACACAAGGCAAGAGCTAGATATCCAGATTGTAGACAGATACATTCCTGTAGTGATCCCACCTTTGCCCTTTTCCCCTTCTTGTGTTGCATTACTATTTGTAAGCGAGCTGTAGATTAAGCGAGCCCCTTGGAAATTGTCAAATTATGTCTACTCAGGGATGAACCTAGAAAACCTTTTGAGATTTGATTATTAGATACGAGGTAGTGAGTGGTTTATCATATGCACTGAAAACGCCCTCAGTTGTTGTTTATGATGTGAAACCCCTCTCTATTTCATTGAACATGAACTTTCTCTAAATCACGTAAAGGGAGCGAAACTTTCGTGCGTCGGAACATTAGGGTGCCTGCTACGGACGTGTATGGGGAGGGCGCCGAGGATGCTGAGAGCCCATTGCGGAATACTATTGTTTCGGAGCTGTGATGCGTGATAGTCCACCGCACGGGACGTTGCTGAGTTGGGAGCTCGGTGATGGTGGAGAACAGACCCAAAACTGCGGAGAAGTCTGGAGGCGGTCCATCTCGCACCACCAAGACCCTTCAGGAACAGATTCGCTACTTGAACGGGCCTTGAAAACTGCTTTCATGGAAACCGAGTCTTCACTGGCGCAATTTCTCCGACGGACTGCTGACGTTAGCCAGTTGCTCGGTATTTGGGGATGGGCTTACTAAATTAAGCGAAAATTCGTGCTAGAGTCAGCAGCGCCGTTGTGCGGAATCAAGGGGGTGTGCTGATACACTTTGCATCTCCGTAGAGAACTACCATAGTTAGTAGCTTGCAGAAGACCAGAGCGTAAATCCCACTTAGTTGTTACGGGGTATTAGGCAATTGGGTATTATATCTAATACACTTTGAATTCGACCAAATTGAGCAAATGATTTCGGTCATCTCTGTACGTTACTTACAGGGGTTTTCGGTTACTAATATTCAGGTAAACCCGGGGATCATCCAGGTTGCGTATAAATGGTACTCACTTATCGCTGCTTTGGCCTATTTTATAAATCAGGTTTCATTGTAGCGTTTCTCGGTAACTGCGGAGAATTGCTGTAACATATTTAGATCTACCTCCTTCCGTTTTATTAGACATCTACGTATATCCAGAGAAGTGGACTCCTGAAACCAATGATCGCGTAACGCTCTCTCGCTTCAGCCAATGCAACTTCTCCTGGCGGCTTGACCATAGATAAATTTCACTGCCCTCTTTGAACCATTGATTATATTCATTCTGTTCCCATCCTCACGACATTTCTTCTTTAAATATAGAATGTCGCCCGCCAAGCTCGTCGTTGTTCTCGGTGCAACAGGCACGCAAGGCGGCTCCGTCGTAAATGCCTTACAGAAGGATCCAAATTACAGAGTCCGTTGTGTAACTCGTAACACTTCGAGCGAGAAGGCGAAAGATCTCGCTGTACGCGGGTTCGAAGTTGTTGCTGCCGATGTAAATGATAGAGCGAGTTTAAAGAATGCATTTCAGGTAACTTGTTTTCTGTCAGAGTCTGCACCTAAGTGTTTTCAGCCATAATCCGTGTCCTGATCTGCTTTGTATTTAGGACGCCTATGCTATCTACGCTGTAACGCAATTCTTCGAAGTGTTCCCGCGATGTTCAGCAGCGCAAGCGCAAGAGACTGAATTGCACCATGGCAAGAACCTCGCGGATGCGGCAGCGTCAGTATCTACCCTGCGCCACTACGTCTGGAGCACGCTTCCCTCAGCAACACGCATAACCAATGGCCGACGGTCCTTGCCACATAGCGATGGCAAGGCCGACGTGGACGAGTATATCCTCAGTACGCTCCCAGCCCTAGCGGCAAAGACTACATTCGCCTGGACCGGTACTTACCACACGAACCTGTCGCTGCCTACATACCAGCCCACGCTTCTCGCGACAGCCGGGTGGCATATCATGCTGCAGCCGTGCTCTCATACCACACCCGTGGTAACGATCGGCGACGCTTCTGTGAACGTCGGGATTTTTGTAGCGGCCATCCTCGCACAGCCCGAGATTACCCTGCCGGCCAGGTACGTGCTGATGAGCGTCAGCGAGAATACGATTGGGGAGTGGTTGGGCACATGGAGCGAGATTACTGGCCGCCAGGCGGCATACGTACAGATCGACTATGATCAGTATGCGGACTTGTGGGGAGGCTATGGCGTGGAGATTGGGCTTCTGATGAAGTTCTGGGAGTTTGCACGGGAAAAGAGTTGGTCAAAGGAGGGAGTAGAAGTTTTGACGGGAAATCAGCTCGGTGTCTCGGGTCTGGTGGGTCTGAGGCAGGCGCTGGAGACGATTGACTGGAGTTAAATACGAATGTTACACTATGACTAGTTGGTGAGGTTGTTGAATTATGAAAAGTAAAAATTTCTTCTCATTGCGCTGATGAGAAGAAGACGAGCAAACACGATTGAGGATGTTTTACCCGAAGATGCAGTCCGGTCAATGAAAGAAGACTTCGAAAGACTCTTTCTTAATCTAATCAGCAATTCAGCCAACTGCTGTGGGATGAATTGGACAATAGTTAAAAACAAGACGGTGCAGACCTATGCCACTGATCCGGCGAGTTTCCTCGGGATGCTGCAAAAATTTGAGAATTGACATGCATATTTCCAATGCAGCGACCTGCTGTAGTGGCAATTAAACGCCCACATTGACAGAGTTGTGCAGACATGGAAGGAGGAGACCAGCGAACACGAAAGGCCATGAAGTTGAAGCTGACGCACCCCATGACTGGGAGCTCCAGATCGTCCATCTCCCGGAGATTCGGCGGAGAAGAAAAAAAGAAAGTATTCAGGACACTCGTCACTCCGGAAACTATTTTCGTGATCCAGACTGAGAACATGGCGAGAGTTCTCTCTTGGGTCTGCTGGAGAGGGTAATCCAGTCATGTGCTCGAGCAATATTCCTTGGCGGACCGGCTATTTTTATTAAAATACAGTGCTGTTTGTTTGTATATTGTCAGATCAAAAGTCCACAAACAGTAGACCAACATGGTAATCAAACAAATGCAGATCTAAGCTCTCTCTCTCTTTCTCTGTCTGGCTAAGCGGCCGGGCACCGAGGACCCATCAAAAGGCTTAATCAGACCTTGAGCATACCGGCAACTTCTCTTTCCCACCAGCTTGGGAAGTCGACAACGAGCTTCTCTTTCCTCGCCTCTTCTGCAGCAAAGACCATGGCATGGCTCCTGATCACCTCCTCAAGTGAGCAGCCAATAAACTCCTGCTGCGCTGTTGGCACACTTTGACCATGGTTTTTTACCCGATCTATAGCAAGTACAAATTGTCTTGCCAAACCAGAATCACCATCACCATGGCCTCCATCCGCAGCGATTGATGGGTAGTGAACCTTCTTCTCTCCTATGTGGAAATTTTCCACCGTGATCGAAGCGCTGTCTGCATATATTTCGCCGCTTGTCCCGTAGATGTTGGTGAAGCGCTCGCATATCTTCTTCGTGAACGCGACCATGTGCAAAGTTGCTGTTTTGCTCCCACGTCCCGTCAAAGCCTGAAGACGATTTTCTCCCTCAGCTGCAATTGGGTCATTTTCCCAAGTCATAGTGACGGTTTGGTTGTCGCAAACGTCGTTATCGGCTTCGTAGACACAGCGACCAAACCAGTTCTTCTTACTGACCTCAGAAGCGGGCATTGAATCGTCATAATCCTCTCCCAATCTCGAGAGCAATGCCTTCCTACCCGCTTCAGGACCACCGGCGGCGACAACGTCTTCAATCTCCGGTAGGACAACGCTGACGAAATGGTCTTGGCGTGATCCCATTTGAGTGCCGACATATTGCCTTTTCGCAGAAAACTGACATGATGGTTCGTAGTCACACGAAAGGCAGTTGGTAGCATTACCGGCCTCGATTGGCTTCCGAGATTTGTTGAAATATTGTAACGAACCCGAAGAGCTGATTGAAGTTGGAAGATGGGCTGGCTTGGACGATCCTGGTGGTGGGGAGCAGAGAAGCCACAGCAGAACATCCATATCATGGCATGACTTCGCTAGCAACGAGGGAGCAGATGTTGACTCCTTGCGCCAATTTCCTCTTCTTAAGTTAGTTTGATTGACTCTACACGAGGGCTGTAGCTTACCTGACGTAGCTATGAGTGAAATGCCACCATCCTACTGGCTCAGTATGGTTGACGGACATTACATCGCCAATGACCTTGTCTTCCAAAAGAAGTTTCCGTAGAAGCATATTGTGAGGGGTATAGCGGAGAACGTGACCGATCGAGAAGATCTTCGATGGTGGAACAGAAGAATCGGGCAAAAGGGACTTGTAAATGGCCACACAGTCTTCCAGACTTGTTGCCAATGGTTTCTCACACATGAGATGGATTCCCAACGGGGCGAGCCCGAGAACAACTTCCTTGTGCATACGATCTTGAACACAGACAAAGATGCCATCGACGCCATCGGGAACACCCTTTTCACCCGTGGCAACTCTTTTTCTACGCTCTTCTTCCCACGATAGAAAGTCTCTCCAGTCCGCAAACTCCTGCCCCGGAGCAGGTTCCGCTTTCCCCCAAATGTACTTTCGACCGAATTGTCGGCGCTTTTGAGCGATAGGCTCAACCACACCCACGCATATTCCATTTGTGGACTCTCCAATGGCGGTGCCGTACGCAATCCCTCGATTGCCAGCCCCAATGATCACAAGTCGAGGTGGGGACGCCGAGAATGAGGGTCTTCCCGGAGCTGGCAGCCGGACGATATCACGATTGGAATCGTCAAAGTCGGCGTGGGGTGCCATTATGTTTGGAATGTTGGTTGAGCTCTTCAACTTGTTTTCTTTCAAGGCAAGGCTGAGGATCGTCTTCCATATATAGCGCGTAGACTGAATCGATAATAACGGATAATGTAACGTCACAATCCCAAGTCTGAGGTTCAACAAGTGTCGGTCGAGGTATCCTCTTATTGGGCTTTATTCAGCCCGCTGGTCAAATCAATGGGTGAGGATTGCCGCTTACCACGCTAGCTACGAGGGTCCCCCGGGGGTCCAAGAATGGGGGGTCATAGCGTCAGTGTCACATATCAAATTGGGTTCTCAGCAGTATCAACTTCAACATAGTGTCTGGTATTGCAGCCAATGGCGGAAAATTGATGATACCCGCTGCCTTCTGCTCTCTCCGCTTTCCAATCTTGTCATATCAAAGAATACAATCACGACTAAGCTATTTATCAGCAGCTGTCCGTATAGTAAGGTGCAGTTGATGGATTTATGAAGGGCAAATTGGCCTTGGAGGCCCTGGCGGAAAAGGAAGGATACATAACTTGCTTGAAGTCGTCTTTGATCCTGCTTTCTGCCATATAAAAATCTGATGCTTCTTTGAGTCCATACACCAAGATAATCTCCGCAGCATAGATTTTTCGGAGCATAAAGTCCACTAGAAATCCACCTTCATTGTCGCTCCTTGAGTAACCTTTCCCTTTCTGGGCCAGGGCCTCGTTGCAAGCTTTCTAACGGGGAATCATAAACTGTATGTGGTTTGTGGCAATAGAGAAACATGTGAAGTTCGTTGAATCCTGGGGATATTAAACGAAGAAAGCGTGGACTCTATTAGTCCAGTAGAAAACTGATATTATTGCTCCTGGACTCTTAGTTTCGAAAAGGATTTTGAGTAAACAGTCCATCGCTACTCCGGCAAAATGACGCACTCTTCCTCTTCTTAGAAAAGTTCCCCTTTTGCTGAAACCTGACTTTCGTCTTGAATCTGCATTCGCATAGACAGACTATACCCGAAAATTACCACATCTGCAGTTGCGCGTGGTTTAAAGTGTCAAGATCTCCGAGCTACGAGTCCGGTACGCTCAGCCTTTCACGAAAGCTTTGAGTTTTCAGCTCTTGACTCGAAAGAAACTTGGGGATAAGGCTGACGCCACAACATACGAAGTCGCAGCCGCCTTGGCAAAGCGCGAATCAAGCAACTCCTTCCCCGTGTGTGTGGCTTCCCGTTCTAGACTCTTACTTTTGCGCCGCACAACTTATACTTCATCTCATTCGACACAGATTCTGTTAACCGGGTTATCGATGTCGCGCTGGCTATACTCCAAGCGCGGCCCTACAAACTCCTGTTCATCTTATTCGATATGTTCTTCTATTCAGCCATGATGAAGCAGATTTCGGCTGCTCCCGGCCTTGAACATGCCGTGTGATCTCCTCTAGGTTTCTTCTTTTCATGAAAGCATGAATACCCTTTCATCCCATTCGATGAATCCTTCTGTTCAGCACTGACGAAGCAGATTCTGCGGCTTTTCAGTCTCGCATATGCCGCAGTGTTTGATTTTTATCGAACTGGTATTCCTATACCCAGCTATGTGAAAACTGCCTAGGTGCTTTGGCTGCTTCCAAGCTCGCAGATGCTTGCACAATATCCTTTTCATCTTTCAGGCAGCCGGACAAAGCAGCTTCTGGGACTAATGAATGCTAGTTGCGGTTACATTCGCAGACACTCTTCCCCACCATAGCTCAACTTGCTCCTGCTCTTGTATAATACAAATATTCATCCTTCGCCCCTCCTTTGCCCTTTCCCTCGTTACACATTTGGCGTCTATCATCCAGTCCTATCCTATGTAAGCACAAATGCATGCCATGAAGTTTCTTTCTGCCGTCGCTCTCGCATCGAGTGTATCAGCCACTCTATTCAACGGCGCTCATGTCGGCCACGAGGTAATCCAAGTCCGCCAAACAACCGTCACGGCATCCACAAACAGCACAAACAGCGCCAGCGCTTGCTCATCCGTCGCCAAAGAGCTTGCCACCCTAGTCCAAGGCATTCCAGAACCATCCGGATCCCTCTCAACCTTCCTCGCCACCGCCTATAGCACCGCGACGAACCCATGCGCTGTCACAATTCCAACAGCAGTCTCTTCCGCATACCTTGTCTACGAATCGTCTGTCTTGTCGTTCTTCTCGGCCAACGAGGCTCAGATCGCCTCGGCTCTTGCTATTTGTCCGAGCATCACTAGTGTTGCAGCTTTTCCGATTTGCCCGACAGTCTTTGCTGCTCCGGCGAGTGCTACGCCTACTGTGACAACCAGCAACAACTCGACGGCCTCACCAACGTCATCACCTATTGTTGTTAGTACTGCGGGTGCAAGGGATCCAAGGGAGTCGGGATTGATGGCTGCTGCTTTGGCTGTTGGGGGCATGGTTGGAGCAATGGCTGTTGCTTTGTGATGGGTTCTTGTCGAACAAGTGAACGTTCTTGTATCAAGAGCCTAGCAGACAATGCAACAGGGCCAGGAGAGGCTCGCTCCGATGTGTACATCATGTTGGTAAAGAGTTTATACTTTCGAGGAAATTTTCAATTTGCTTACCAATTGATCTCCGTATTCCCTCCGAAATCAAATACCATACTGACATTTCCTCATCATGCATATGACGACCAAAGACAACACAAATCCTCACTGGCAAGCTCCTTGCTCCATTCACTCAGACTAGAACATCCATAATCAAAACAATCCCTTCGTTGTGTCTGTAGTTCAAGGCAGGTCTAGCATCACATCCATCCTTATTCACAGTCATGGTTCGCATCGACGTTACGGAAAGATAACTCTGACATGCTGCGGAGCCGTCCCTAATATATATGTAGAATGTTTCCAACAGCGTTCGACCATGCGGGCTGACATGGCCCCGTGAGAAATACCGTACAGGGGAGCGAAGATGAAGATACGTTCGTCCTGGCATTTGGAGAAATGCTTCAGCGTGTTGTTACTTTTGGCAGGAACGGCCTTTACCATTACATGAGTTGTGATATATTTGGAGCAAATCAACTTGGAATATGCCGTGCAACTGAATGACATGCCTTGGCATCGTCCTGCGGATGACCGCTTGAGCTATGCGCTTGAGCTATGGAGGACTGAAGTTGCGATGGACTTCCATAATCGACTTGCTCGACTGTGCTACACATCAAGATTGTGCGACGCTGCTGGAGAATTGTTTTGGAGCAAAATTCCAAATGATGTGTATCTGCCGCCGAGCAATCGCCAGAACAGCAGGAAATAAGAGCAGGGATTGAAAGGCATATTTCACTGGGTTTTCAGCCTACAACACATACAGGAATCCCTTCAGACCTCTGTCGGGATTTGCCCAATCACCCACCAATTGACGAGGCCTTCGCAATGTTCGCATTGCGCAGCCATCCCAAAACTCCAAACGCTATGCCTAGACTCCATGAAGAACCCAATTTGTGTAGCAAATCGGACCATGTCATATCGAACCTTTTATGCCACTGGTGAGACGAAAGCTCTTAATGCGTGGTCTGCACTTCCGTCGTGTGCCTTCAGGAGTTCGGTTGCTTTTGGTTTTGTGAGTTCAAGTTCTTCGACCTGCAAGGATCATGAAAGTCAGCATACTTGTTCAAAAATTGTCATTACGAAAGCTCATCGGCTGATCGTACAATCCTGACAGTAAACGTGGAGATGGTCACTTGGTACCAAAGAAGACCAGGAGCAACGAGGGGAGAGTGATCCCCAGGCCAATGTTACTCTCGGTCCCAGATGCTAATGGCCCATCCCCGTCCAGCGTCGCTTGCATCTCCCGAGGGTGATTGAGGAGAAGCAAAAGGAGACAGCCTCTGGATACTATGGATACTCTGTTGTGTGCATGGTGACATGCATATATTTGTCTTTCTGGTGCGGAGAGGAAGAAGACATACCAACAAAGTAACATCTGCTGGATCCACCTTGACAATCTTCTTGACTACCTTCTTCTCGTTGTCCTTTTTCACAATATCCCCTGAACCTCCTGTACCTGCCAACCTATCCATAGCCTTACGGACTGCTTCCTGATCAACATCTTTTGCCGGTCTAGTCTCATCATCTTGAGGAGCATCCAGAGAAGAGAGTGCTGCGGCTGCTTTGCGGTCCTCTGCAGACTTTGCAGTGACCGGAATCTCGTCATCAATATCGCCTGTGGTAGCTCCTTCGACGATAGTAGGAGGTTGTGAGTCAGCCATTGAGACGAATGATTCTATAGAATAAGTAATAGTATGTATGCTCAAAGGTATGAGACGATGTTGATGTGGAATATTCTCAAAGCTCTGACTTTGACGTTCCTAAGACTGATGAAACCGATGCGGAATGGTTACCGCTTCCCGCTCGCCGCTTTTGGGCCCAATGACGACCTATGGATGGATGGTGAAGCGGCACCCCTAGCATTACCTTTGTGGGACCTAAATTTCCTCCAAATCACAAAAAAAACAGTAAACATATATCTTCATCTTCAAGAGATACCAGCATCAGACTACACGTCAATGTCCGTTGCTCCAGACACCATGGCAACTTCTTCACCTATTCGTTCACTGAAAAGTGCTGGCAATGACATTGCTGAACTCACAACAAACGGGGTTTCTCCTTCATCTGTGACTCAACTCGACAAAGAATCTCAGCCATGGACTCCCAGCTCCTGGACCACAAAACCCATCAAGCAAGATGCAGTCTACCCTGACCACAAGGCAGTCGAGAAGTCATTGACGAAGCTTGACCGTCTTCCTCCCATCGTTACACCCATGGAGATTATGAAGCTGAAGGCCAGTTTGCGAGACGTGGCCCTTGGCAAAGCTTTCCTCCTCCAAGGTGGCGACTGTGCAGAGCTCTTCGACTACTGCGAGGAGAACGCTATTGAATCCAAGATCAAACTTCTCCTCCAGATGAGTTTGGTTCTCATTTGGGGTTCCAACAAGCCAGTTGTCAGAATCGCCAGAATGGCTGGGCAGTATGCCAAGCCTCGTTCAAGTCCTACCGAGATGGTGGATGGTAAAGAAATACCATCCTTCAGAGGTGACATACTCAATGGCTATGGCCTTGAAGAAAGGACCTTAGATCCAGAAAGACTCGTCAGGTAAGTAATATTCGGATTCCTCCAGCTGCGACTTCGCTAATTTTGAGTAGCGCATATTTTCATTCAGCTAGTACTTTGAATTTCATCCGTGCATCCATTTCCTCAGGAATTGCAGACCTTCATGGTCCCCTTGACTGGGGTCTTGGGCACGTTCAAGACCCTGAGCTGCAATCAAAGTACTCTGGCATCGTTGCTTCCATCACCGATTCCCTACGCTTCATGCGCACTGTCGGCGCTGACACTGCCGGTCAATTACAGACTGTTGATCTCTACACTAGCCACGAAGGTCTTCTTCTTGAGTACGAACAGCGTCTCACAAGAAGACTGAAAAGACCTTCTAGTACACCGGCCCCACGTGAGGGGCAGGTCAAATCCCAGGCCGACGATGGTAAAGCGTACTACAATACCTCTGCACACTTCCTCTGGGTTGGAGATCGCACTCGACAAATTGATGGTGCCCACATCGAGTATTTCCGCGGCATCGAGAACCCAATCGGTGTCAAGATTGGACCTACAACTTCTTCCTCTGACCTTCTTGCTCTCCTGCGAATTCTCAATCCGCACATCGAGGTTGGCAAGATCACTCTAATTACGCGATATGGAGCTTCTAAAGTTCGTGGTCTTCTCCCTGCTCACATCAAAATCGTTGAAGGCAGCGAATACGCTAGAAGTGTAGTCTGGCAATGCGATCCTATGCATGGAAACACGAAGTCCACCTCAACTGGAATTAAAACCAGACAATTCGCTGATATCTTCTCTGAACTCCAAGAGACTCTCGCGATCCACAAAGAACAAGGAAGCTATCTTGGTGGTGTGCATCTCGAGTTGACTGGAGATGCCGTTACCGAGTGTACAGGTGGGAGTGAGGGGCTGGGTGAGGATGACCTGTCGCTCAACTACACCAGCTTCTGTGACCCAAGGCTCAATGAGAAGCAAGCTCTTGAGATGGCTTTCCTTATTGCTGGCCATTTTAGGGGCAGTGAGCAGATATCATGAGAGAGTTTCAACTATAGAGAAGGACTCGTGTTATAAAAGACCCAGAGCTTTGAAAGCTCATAGCAGTGTCTGGGGCAAGATATTTGACGTCGAAGACGGCAGTGAGGGACGGAATATGAGCATGTGCAGGGAATCCCAAGGCTTGATAGGCTAGGAGTCACAGGCAAGAAGAAGACACAGGTTGGAATTTGCCCGATGTATGAGGAGAACTCAGAGCATCATTGAAGAAACTCTTTGTTAATATACTTCTGATTGGATCGAGTTTCAGTAAGTCATTACCAATTTCCCAACCCTTTAGTACGAGTACAATACTTACCCATGAACTGAATTAAGCCAACTCTGTCACCAAATCATGACTTCCGTCTCCGAAGACTTTTCCCCCAAAGCACCATGCGGTCAAAGGCCATTTGGACGAGTTCGAACGAGATTTTGACTTGCAAAAGCCCAATCCATTGATAATGGGACCAAGAATAGGATTCATATGCTTGACCGAAGTTGGAATCTTCAGTCGAGAGTTCCCAAAGAAGAGAGCAGCTGATTTGGCATTTTGTACGAGCTAAGGCAGTAATGAGACAAGCTGATTTATCGCTTTGTTCTGCCCTTCCTGTACTCTAATCTAAGGACCGATCCCACATGAACATGCCCTGTTACCGGAAAATCCATTGTGTCTTTTGTCAAACATTGGCTATGCTCATATCTTGACTTCGAAGTCTTATCAAGGCTCGATGGGTGGACTTTGAGATCAAGATGGAGTCTGGATAGCTCTGACCATAGTGCTGTTGTTTGCCATTAATCCTCACCTCCTTTCTGTGCTCGTTGCCGGTATCGCACGTGACCCATATCGCCGCTTTGCCGGCCCTTAACCCCGCTTAAAGCCGACGACTGGTGAGATCTGTATTTCGTTTCATAAGGTACCTAGTGATCAAACGTCACTGAGGAGTTTTTATTTATTAGAACACCTCTTACAGCCAACCAATCAAGTTAGAGCCAGCAAACCTGTTAATATGAACAAAAGTCCGAGAGCTTTGGTTCTAGGACCCCGCATGCAAAGAGCAAGCGCATTGTATTAACGTGTGAAGAGTGCTTACGAAGGAAACCAAAGGTGAGATTTTATATAAATGCTATATACCTTCACACTAGACCCAGATAATCAGACCCCTGTTGCTGACGAGAAAATTCTCTAGTGCAATCGTTTGAAGCCTTGTTCGAATTGCATTGTTCGTCAAGTGGAAAACCGGTGCACATATAATGACTTACCAAGGTGAGTCTCCAGGATATAATTCGTGCCACAAGGGATGGGATTCGGCGTATAGCTTTCTGGCTTAGCTTAGCCCTTTGCTACAAACCAAGTCGACATTCGTCTCTCTGTCACTGCATCGTTGGGTGGATTTACAACCTGACATTATCATGAAGAAAGCTACAAAAGCACCCCCAGTCAATCTCGGCGGTAGACCCAGCTGATGGCCTGTCGCATGCGACTATACTCGTCGGGCCTACAACGACAGAGGGACTAGATATATCCTCCTTTGGATATTCCAGAACGAACCCGCAAAGTACTCTGTGTTCTTGAGTGACCGTGGGTATAACTCGATGGTTTGTAGTTATATGCTAAGAAATTCGTAGCTGCAGTCTCAAAAGGGCCTCGATCTTTTCCCAGACACAGTCAAATCGGATGCAGATTTGACCGTGAAGTCTCGGTATATGAGCCTGGTATCCCAGCTAACAGATAAGTCATACGTGAAGAGTCTCGTCTCGCTTTTCTTTAAAAACGTAAATGATTGGCAATACTCTATACTAGATCGATATTTCTTTCAAACCCAATTGGGAGATTGGTGGAATTGTATTCCCAATATGGTATGGATCGGTCATCGAAAAGGCTCACCAAATGATGATGACAAGTACTTCCCGGCGCTTTTGTTTCAAGTCCTTGCTCTTTCTCTGGAATTTTTTTCCCCAAATGCCGCTGTCGACCTGGAATTTCTCAAGAAAGGCAAAAGTCTTCATGCTCTGTCTGCGAAGTATAGTGATCTTGGCTGTACATTGATGGCGCTTCTTGGGCGGCATTTCCCCACACTATCTTCAGTCCAGCATGACTTGTTGCGTTCAGCCTGGCTGAAAACGTCGGATCTGATTCCTGAATCATGGCATACATTGAGTCAAGCAATCCGGTCAGAGACTCTCCTAGTTTTGCATACTTTGCTAATAAAGACTTCATAGACAAGCTCAAGAGATTGGCCTATATGAGGACACAAGGGTTAAGGATGGATCGCACATTGTGGCAGACAAGTTGTGCCAGATCTGGCATGATGAATATAGGAAAAGATTGTGGCTTAATCTCTTCATATGGGATATGTACGAATCTTAGAGCCGACCTCAATGAATTTAGTACTGTACTGATGATTGTTATAGACAAATGGAATGATGCTTGGTCGACCGACGACAGTCGACACGAATGCATGCAAATTCACGCCACCCATGAATTGTTCCATGCCCCAAAATTTGTCTGAAACAGTACCAGAGCTACTCAGAGAAGGAGACACCCCTTCCCCCTTTACCGAGCGTCTACTCCAATATCAACTTACGCTCCAGATTGTCAAAATGACAGCTATGGGAGCTAATAGTTTATTTCCTAAAGACCCATCTATTATCGATACTTTACACCAAGAAGCACTCTCGTTCCTCAACTCGATACCTGCCACACTTCGGCATCAGAATCCTGACACAAGATGGGATGCTGAATGTCCCTTTCTGCTTCATCAGCGAGAGTTCCTTCTCTGTGGAGCCCATTTTTCAACTTCGATGCTTCGGTACAGCTGTCTGCCATATTGCTTTCTCAGCCAGCACCGGAAGCGTTGACTGTGAAACGTGCTATGCGTTGCATTGGCCTTGCAATAAACGTGTTAGAAGCCGTCGCTGAGCAATCTGCCTTAGCTAAGGCAGGTCTGCCTGTGGTGCGAGCTCTATACCAGAGGTTACAAGCTAGTCTGCACGTGGACCATGAAGAAGTCAGTCCTCTTTTGCCGACAGTGTCTTTCGGACAGCGTACTTACACCAAGCTCTCGTAACATGAGTAGTGGTGTCTCAGAAAATACTATGATTGACAGCTTGTGGACATTCAATCATGATACAACATCTGAACTTTGGATCAAACTGGGATTCTTTCAGTGGTGAAGAGCGTAATTCACTCACTCGTCCCTTTGACCCTATGGCTTATGATGAAGCTTTGCCGGACTTGCCAGGACAAAGTGTTTCTGAGAATGGTTTCGTGATTAGCAGGTCTGGAACTGATCTGCTGGCCCAGATGGACGTATTTCCAGATGAACAGTCTCTTGATTGGTGCATAGACTATGACAAGAGATAATGTATTTCTCGCCCCTACTGGTGAGAAGAATTGTTAGATATTTTTTGGAGCAAAGCAGCAGCTCAGGATGGTGGTGGTCTTTTTAGATTGGAGGTAAACTAAGTCCCCTGGGAAAACTCTGTGCTAGAGCTAATCTGCTCCCAGTCATTTAGCAGCTTCAGCACTTCAGTACACTTATTCCTCATCTGCGCCACTGCATCAGCACCAAGTGCCAACTTTGGTGGAATTCCCTTTCCCGCAGCTTTGCCTTCTTGCTTGACAATATCAATGATAACCTCAACCGCTTTGTGAGGGTCGCCTTGTTGCTGGCTGCTATAACCTTTCGTACCTCCTATTACAGCATCCGAAAGAGCCTTGTACTCCTGGAATTTGCTGTCGACAGACTTTACATTGTTGGGTGACAGTACAGCAGTGCGGAACATGCCTGGTTCGACGATCAAGGACTTGATGCCAAATGACTCAGTCTCGGCTTGAAAGGACTCCACAACGACTAGATTGATTACCCGTCAGTGATATATTCAATAATGAATTCCATAGTGCATGGCAGTTGGCACAACGCACCTTCAAGGGCTGCCTTAGAGCTGCAGTAAGCTCCTGCAACAGCTTCACCTTTCCACCCTGCCATAGATCCAATGAAGACCACGACGCCTGATTTCCTTTCTCGAAAATGGGGCATTAAAGACCGCGTTACATTGATCGTGCCAAATAAATTGGTTGCAAGTTGGGCAAGCCATCGATCGTGTCTTTACACATATAGTCAGCAGAAGTAGTTTTTGATAACAGACAAATTATCCCATGTACTTCATCTCCTCAAGTGTACCCAGATCTAGATATCCTGCGTTGTTCACAAGTACATCAATGTGACCATAGATGGCAAGAGCATCTTTGATGCAGCTGTCCAGTTGCTCCTGGCTCGCGGTGATATCTAGCTGAAGTATCTGAGCACCAACCGCCCTAAGGGTGTCGAGTTTTGAATCATTTCGTGCGGTTGCGATGATCTTGTCTCCTCTGGCAAGAATACTGTGAACGAATGCTTCTCCGAAGCCTGAAGAGCAGCCAGTAACAAACCAGACAAGTTGGGTCATGATTTGACGTTGATGGGTTTTGATTGTATACCTCTGATTTCAATTCTCTTGCTTCTCGTTAAGATCAAGACGCTACGATCATCTGATCTATATATAATATCAGCATATAGACAGGTTTAAAAGCAGTCAAACGATCCCGAAATCCGAAGGCGCTAATCATTCCATATTGCGCACAGATTGCGAACACTAGAGGGGAAATGTGTTAGGACAATCAAAAGACGTTACGACCGTGCCGTAAATGCAATATCGGCCGAAACAAAGTATCGGGGAAAATGCTCCTTTCAAGCGCAGAGATAGATTCTTTATTTTGGTGCTTGGCAATCTGATGCCATATCGGCCGAAACCATCCATGCATCGGATATCGTTTCGGAGCACGCTATTCCCTCAGCTGTCGAGCTACTGTTGATTTCACTGGAGGTGAATTCAACTGCTTTTAGCGCGTCATAATCAGAGTCAATGAAGCCACTATGCAACGAGGTTCAAAGCAACGTGTTCTTGTTGGGTCAGAGATCACAATTCTTTGTGCCATATTTTGATGCGTTTCGCACGGGGCTTCTATTTCTCGAACGCCTCTCGTTCTCGAGTCCCGAGGGAGGAGGGTAGTCATGCTATTTGCACAAACCAACTCTTCTTTGGTGTTCCCCAGAAGTTAGTCTTCGACCCGTCCAGAGGATGGGTATTACTCGCAAATGAGTGATGGATAACAAGAAGCAGAAGCGAGCGTAGAATGTTAGGGTTTTGAAGGTGAATGATGGTGGTTCAAGAAGACCTGTTTTCCAACTCTCGCTCTACTACTCTAGTAGTCAACGCGATCATTCTGTGCCTCTCTCACCACCTCCACGCTCCGACCCACAAGCTTTCACAAGATCCACGCAACACGCTGCGAGTTCTCCAGATATCACGATTCCAATTCAGAATACTCTTCCTCTGATAGTACCGATTGCCCCACTATTCAGCGAATCGATTTAGGAACCTCACATCAATGTCGAGAGCACTATAACTGTTGACTGCTCTGTCACTGTCGATGGCGCTTTTACTGTCAATGGCTCTACAATCATCGATTGCCCTTCCACTGTCGATAGCTTTGATGGAGTGGGAATGTTGTGCAGCATCTTGTGCACAGGTCAGTAAGATCACTCGGAAAGGATGGCGTAGAAATTACATATCAACCGCTCCATGCGGACCTTGGAAGGGACCTCTCGGGAGCGGAGGTTTGAGACTCGTACAGTATTGTGGTTGCTCGCTAATTGGACGAGGCTGAGATCTGCACAGACGAGGCTGCTTCAGAGAATCATCAAGGAATTTACCCCACTTTGCATTTCAAATGCCATTGCAATGAGGGGTAATTCTTCAAATCAATTCATCTCAAACCACAGAAAGTCCCCCAAAAGTCTCGACAATGGAAGCATTCGAAGGAAAGATCAACAGCGCAATCAAAGACGTAGTCGTCGCCAACGCCGTCGTGGAAGCCCGCAGCAAAGGTATCTTCTCCCTTGTCGTCCTCGGTATCCGTCACTGACGCTCCCAGATCCATCCTACAGATACAGCAAAGCGTTCGGTCACCTCGATCTCTCACCCAATTCCCCATCAATATCCTCAGATGCTGTCTACTGGATAGCATCCTGCACCAAGCTCCTCACATCCGTTTGCGCTTTACAATGCGTGCAACGCAACCTCATAACACTCGATGAGCCTGTGTCTAGAATCCTCCCCGAATTCGCCCATCCCGATATCATCACTGGCTTCGATGCCTCTACCAAAAAACTCATTCTCGTCAAAGCGAAGAATCCAATTACGCTGCGACATCTGTTGACGCACACCTCTGGCATGACATACGCACACTCTGATCCGCTCGTGGCAGAATGGCGCGCTCAAAACCCCATCGGTGAATCAACCCGAGATGTTGTGAAAGAATATGTCATGCCCTTGATCTTCGAGCCCGGGGAGCCTGGGAAGTGGAAATACAGTGTTGGAATCGATTGGGCGGGCATGATCGTTGAGCGGCTTAATGGAGGGGTTAAATTGGGGGATTATATGGAAGAGCATATCTTCAAACCCTTGGGAATGAAAAACATGACATTTAGGCTGTTGCAGAGGAAGGATTTGATGGATAAGATGTGTCCAAGGGTCGCGAGGCGGGCTGATGGGAAGTTGGAGATGGATGAAATGGTTCTCTATCCTGTTATCGAACCCGTTGATGACAGCGGTGGTGGGGGATTATATGCTACTGCGGGAGATTATGTGAAGGTCTTGGAGAGTTTGCTGAGAGATGACGGGAAATTACTTGGATCCTCCACTCTAGAGCTGTTGTTTAAGCCACAACTTCCAGACAGCGAAGAGCTGCAAAAGACGTTGAACAAAAGTGGACCAGGTAACGTCATGAATGGGTTTGGGGAGAACGAAGTCAACTTAAGTCATGCACTCGGAGGGCTAGTCGCTGTGGACGGCGTTTCTGGAAGCGTGGGAAAGGGAATGCTCTGCTGGGACGGCTTGCCCAATTGCTTCTGGTGGATTGACAGGGAGAAGGGTACTTGTGGGTTTTATGGAAGTCAGATGTTACCATCCGGCGATCGAAAGACCGGTGAATTGTTTGGAGAGTTCCGGAAGGCTGCATCTAACTCTGTCTGAGGAGGTCAAGAGAATCGATGCGTATCCGACGCTTATTCGTCGAAGTAACAGAAAATCGCGAGACAATGATGCTAGGAGAAACGATCGCAATTCTCTCTAATACAACAACATCGTCACTAACGTACAAGTTGAGAAGAGAAGACTCAGAGAGCCAAGATATTTTCCTCCAAAGTCCAGTTCCCCTTATCCTGCTCATAAACCTCCCAGATTTTCTCCCCAATGGCCTTGGGACTGAAAATTGGATCCTTAGGACTCACAATGCCCTCCACATTGACCATCGCAACATGAACATCTGGATAACTGGTTTTCAACATCTGCACCAAAGTTCTCTGCGACGTCTTCACCATGGATAAAGCGAAGTACTGAGGTACTGGACGTTTCCACATCATGGAGTTGGTGACGAGGAGACTTGGCTTATCCACACTTTTGGTGAGAAGTGGCATGGCCCAGCGAGCAGTAGTGAGAAGGCCGATGTTCGTGATCTATTAAAGTTTCAGCATTACTCTACAAGTTTCGGCAAGGGAGGTAGGAAATACCATGAAATCCTTGATAACTTCCTCCTCCGCGTAAGTCATCAGGTCACTGGGACAGACCCTGGCCGCATTGTAGAATACACACGAGATTTCGCCCAACTCCTCGACCTTCTTCAACGTCTTCTCGAACGATTTCGTCTCAGCGATGTCTTGGCTGAAAATGGAGACTTCAACTTCACGTCCAGCAGCATTCGCAGCTTCTAGGACAGATGCTTTGTCTTTGGAAAGGCGAGAGCTATCCCGGGAGATCAGGACAATCTTGGAGAACTTGCGGCTGGCGAAGATGGATGCAGTTGAGAGACCAATACCAGGACCACTGCCGACTACAACCATGACTGAGGAAGACATGCTTTTGTATTTTCCAGGAAGTTTGATCGGGACAGAGGAACGTGAAGGCGATGCGGTAGAAATTGAAGGTGATGTGGACGATAGCAGGATATAAATACCAACGATAAGCACAAGTGAATGAGACTGGACTGGTCGTTGGAGCTGAGAGGAAGGCACCTAATCAGAAACGATACCATAGTAACACGACGCCCTCAGGTGCCAATCAAAGTAGTGGTATAATCGACTCTGGCCCCTCAGACCAGTACTGCGAGGCAAGATCTTGGTGATTAACAACTAGCAATCAGTTGATACCAACAATCCTTGTCATCTCACGTTTACAAAAGCAGGTCCGACATCTCGGCGGACCCCTAGTGTTGTTCGGCTTAGTCGAGGTGCATCCGCTCCCTGCACGTTTACCATGACCAAGACTCGGGGAAGTCAAAACTCCGCAGAGTCATCACGACAATATAAACAATCTGTCTCAGCTGAGGAGTAAGACTAGACTTAAGAGATCAATCTGGTTTGCCAGTTCGAGGTAATAGTGAGACAATGGCCATGAAAGTCGAAAAAATCCGCGGGTAGGTAGCCAAGAGTGAATAGGAGAGGGACTTTCCTGGCCGGGTATTGCGAGGGCTCCACCAACGCCCGAGAAGCTTCCAACTCTTACTCGATCTCGTAACACGATATCTGACTTAGTATTTCGGTTGGAATGAACGATGCTACGTAAAGTTCAAGGAACGGAGGGAAATTTGGAAGAAGCTTTGAGTTCGCCCCAAACTTAGTTCCATTGTCTACACCCCATAATGAGCTTGAATAATGCCATTCTTCATCACAACTTTGACACTCATTTGAAAACTATTTATTTCAAACCTTTGTAACAATAGTTCCCCTGCGAGGAAAGTGGACTCGCAGCTCGTTCTTCAGCTGGAGTGTCACAGTATCAATCGTGAGACCAGCAAGCTTCCCGTGCTGAGGATGCGCCCCAGATACAGCACTACTAAGTCAGCATCATTTTGAAGCACAGCAAGGGGTTTTATTACTCGACCGTCTCGGCAGACACATCGTCTCCGATTGAGAGACCCAGAGGATCGGAAGAAACAGTCTTGGTTTCCTTCACAAAGTACTTCGCCGAAGTAATCGCCCCTATTGCCTCGTCATCCAAAAGCTTCTCGCCTTTCTGGTGAGGCATTCGATCTACCCTATGATATTGATTCAGTATGCACTCCAAAAATTGAAGATCGCCACGCTGACAGACCAGGCGTAAATGTTAGGGAAATCATCCTTCCCGAATCCAGGTTGTTTTGTCATACCAAAGCTTCCATTGAGCAACCAGTTCACGACCCACACAACGTGAACATCGCTTGTTGAGATCTGTTCTCCGTTGATAAATCGATTTCCCGTCCCCAGAAATTGCCGCTCAACAATGTCCAGACAAGCTCGAAGCTCAGCAAGGGCGCTGGGTCGTTGTTTATCATGGTCCGGGCGCTTCAAATCAGCTGCAGCGGTCAGAAATTCGAATTTGCATTTGGAAGAATTCTCGTTGCTCTTAGAAGCAATCATATTCCTAGGGTAATTGCTGCAACTCAGAAACACGTCAATCGGCGACACTTACGAAAGATTGTCTCTCTGTCCTTGACAAACGAAGTTGGCAGGGCTTTCACAGGAGCTACTCTCAATGCCAGCGAGAAGAGCGAATTCCCGAAGTTCTCAAAAGCCTTGTCTGCTGGACTTTTCGCGAGCTTGCTAGTGAAGCTGTTCTGTAAGGTATCGAGAATGAGACTGCTATCAGCGAATAAGTCCTTCCCGATCGCCAAGATTGGAATTCTTCGATAAGTAACTCCAATGTTCTCAAGCGTTGGGCGGGGAAGGACATGAGGCTGCTCGCATCTCTTGATGGTTATTCCTGCTGCTGCGCAGAAGAGATGCACTTTTTGACTGTACGGGGAGGACTCTGAAATCCGTCAGACTACCATCGCTGACATTCTGTGAGATTGTGAGTGGGCTGGGAGATCGTACCATAGTCGAACAGTATCGGTATCGGTGCTGAAGTCATTATGGATTGTGAAATTGGGATTCAGTAACCAGAAAATCAGCATCGAGGTAAGTGAGGTAAGAAAGATGAAGAATGCGTTGTCAAGGTGGAGACGCTATATTAGAGCCACCAATAATGAGGACACGAAATATGATTTAGTCCTTCAACCTTTATAGGTAGGTAAACAGCTTCAATTTGCGATTCCAGGAAGTCTTTACAGCTCGGTCTTTTCATGCCGTTCGATAGTGCGGGGTATATCCGAGGCCTCCCCACTTGGCGGCTAGGAACAAGAAGGACTATATTTTCTTCTTCCCCAAAACCAACCTATGGGATGTTACCTTTGATCGAGTATTAGACTATACTCTGACTGTATTTGTCCGAATCGTCTCTCGGTGTCGTATATAGCTAGGGGCGACATTGATGATCTCTTGTTTGCAATAATCCTCGCGGCATAAATTGTCAATCACTTGATGCCGAAGCCGAACAGGCTTCTAGACAGGTAACCGTAGAAACAAAGATGACTCGAATGCTGCCTTGTAACATTTAGTGATCCAAGAAGTGCACTGTCAAAACACATAAGGGAGGCAGGGAAGGTGTTGCGCAAACGGGAAGTAGGTAGAATAATTTTGACCGATGAAGAATCGTGAGGCCGTAAACTCGCGTTCTTTAATATGCATATGTCACGTAGCCTCGGCAAAATCAACAACACTTTCAAGAAAACGGGTGATTCTGATTTTGGTGGGGAAGAGACATGATGAAAGATCTGGCTGGGCGATGAGGTCTATGACCACGAGCTCTTGGCGCTTGCCTGTTGACATTGGGCGATTAAGAGGAGTACAAGTTCTGAAAAGGCACCCGCGTAAAAAGACTGCGCCAATGCTAAGACGAAGGCAATGTGTTTCAGGCGTCGGTTGAGATGCAAGATCTTCGCAACAGTAGGAAATGCAACCACCTGATGTCCTTTTATTTCAACATCAGCCAAGACTCCAAGCAAGGCCCACAGTCAATCACTAAAACGTGAAACTGACATCTCCCTGCATGCAAATGATCTTCTCATCCATCGTTTCGTTCGTGTATGCCTGCATCTCAACCTTATATGTTCCCGGTGGGATCTGCTGTGGGAGGTCGACTGTCTTCGAGACGTTCCAGAAGCCCTCGTGGAACGGACACTCCTCATCAACAGCCCCGGCACTCTCACAGAGATCGAAGTCTTTAGTCAATATTGTAACGATTCCCCATTTGACGGCAACGTGAACGAAGGAGCCTTTGTCCACGACTTTTGCGAGGTGGCCGGTAGCTTGGATACGGAGGGGCTTGCCACTGTTCATCTGTGAGCATTGGATGGCTGAGTATGTAGATCTGGACATACGGAGCAGGTGGGTTCGGTTCGAGATCGAGTTGATGAAGCTGTAGTGTGTAGTCCTTTGGATCGTGCTCGAACTGCACGAGGTGAGGTTAGAATAGGATTAAGTGTAGGAGGAGTAGATGCCTTTACGCTTAACGGGTTGTTCCCAGGAACCTTCAAATCCAAATCATCTGTAGCACGAAGAGGTACTTGAAATCGACAAGACACTACAGTGGCACAGAAGAGTACGACAAGGCTGTTGATGAGGCTCATGATGGCGATGGATTGAGATAAACTCGTGGGATGAAATGAATTCGAAATGGAGGAGGAGAAGGAGAAGGAGAAGGAAAAAGAGATGTATTATGTACGACCTCAGTCAGTAGGAAACCTCCATGACGCACATTCGTGACGGTTGAGGAAGGACCGGGCAGGTTGTGCTCTCGTGCAACTTTGCAATTTCTCCTATCAGCCAGACTCTCGAACAAAGCCTCCGATTTCAGCAATCGGGTTCACGAGCATTTCACGAAGAGAGATCGTGGAGATCTTGCTTCATATATTTTGCAGTTTTACAGAGAGAATGTAGTGTGTATGCTGATGTTGGAGTTGGAGTCATATTGTATTAAAGCCCGTGCGCCGTTCAAGGTAGTCGTCAGCCTCGCGAGCGACTGAACATTTATCCACCCAGAAGTCCTTGCGCAACATTCCAATAATATCAGATCTCTTGTAACACCATGGCAGACGTTCATCTTCGTCAAGAAGATCTGAAAGCCCTCGATCAAGCTCGCCAAAAGCTCAACCAACTCGCAGGCAATATTGGCAGCCTTAAAAATGACATGCTACAGAATAATCCACTTCCAGAATGGTGAGCAGCAACCTCTCGATCTATCTTGCTGACCAATATAAGCAAGATGAGCTTCGAAGTAAAACTGTGTCCAATGCTAATGGTCAATTCAGGGAGTCCCTTCAAGCATCCGCCGCAATCCTCAACCGTCTAATCGGCGATATGAGCAAGCATCTCGCACAGCACGCCGAGCTCTTCCAAAGAATCGCTGTCCACCCATCTACCAACTTTCCAGGTCGGACGCAAGAGGCTTTGTTACATAATCTGCTGCGGAAGAAGCTGGACATACCCGTGGAGGACAGCGTTAATGAAGGGCGCGCAATCCAAGCTGCGATCGAGGAAGTCAAGGAGAAAGAGAATGATGAGCTCTGGTCATGGGCAAGAGACTGGGTTGGCGAGTGTGTTGCGATGCATGTTATCAACACACAAGGTCAATATTACACAGCGGAGGAAAAGGAGAGGGGCATTGAAAATGTGAAGACGGGATTGAGGAGGAAATTTGAGGATGATGAGAGCAGTGAGGAGGACTCCGATGAAGATGACGATATGGAGGACGTGGGCTTGAACAATACAACTGTCACAGCTACAAAGGACGGAGTTCAATTGAGCAATGAAGATACGAAAATGGGACCAAGAAATCCTGGTGGACAATCCAGACGTCTCTCCGATATCATGAGGTATGTGACAACTGGCGATCCGGTTCGATATTACCCTACGGATAGGGAACTGGATATTGTCGCGAACAAATCGATGGACTTTTCGCCGATGCAAGGTTTGCAGAAGTCAAGAAGATCTTGAATGTGGAAGATCATTTTGGCCACCCCAAATGAGCGACATCTTGGTGTAAGCCACAACAACCCGCCGAAATGTCGCGACAGCCTATTCAGGAAAGTGTATGCATACGCGGTTTTCACAAATGGTCATCAAATCGCCTACACGACTATCAAAAGCCAAATACTGCCAATTGCTCACCCACGACGGCATTTGGAGCGGTAGGCCATTTTAAGATATGCCGCACAATCCAGCTTGCAACTCCAAACTATTGGCGGCCAAAATATCGTCAAATCAGGATCCAGTCTTCAATCATTTCTTGATTGCTATTAGGTGATCGGTACGAGTGGCGGGAGTAAGCAAGCTTTCACAGTCATCCCTATCTGCGGCTCACCAGGCTGACCTTTTCATGGCGCACAGACATGTAAGCACCGATAATTACATAAACGGCTCTTTGCCATGACATTCCTATATTCTGACTTCCAGTCTTCTCCCGAGCAAGGTCAGTGATCATTGAGGCGCTACGGATGTAGTGGACATTCTTTGGTACATTACATGCCCTTAGACGAAAAGTACGCCGCTCATAGATATTTCCCTTTCGAACAATTTTCTACGCCATCATACTGCACGTATCTCTCTCCTCATCTCTCCCGAGGGCAATTCCCGTCTTCCTGTCGAGATATCTTTACGATGTGCTCAATTCAAGATCCAGCTCGAAAGTCCCCTTCCAGACCACCTCCCGATTTCTCCTTCCCACCAAAATACACCCACTCTACAACAATTGCAGAAGTCATGACTTCAACAACTCGGTCACGGCCTGATTTCATTTCCCCTTCTTACCCAGCGATCTCAATAGCTAGGAATCCATCACCAGGACCAACCCACCTTCCGGAGATCCTGACACCAATAACACCACTGTCTCCTGCAGCAACCAGACTCACACTCCTCACCGTCCCCCTAGAGATTCGTCTCCACATCTACCACTACGTCCTTCTCTCCCACCCGATCCGGCATGCACACTTAGCACCTGTCGGCGATACCTCAAAGAAAGAAGATCTCCGTGCCTCAGTACTCAAGCCCCAGGGTCTCTCCTTCCCCTCGCCAGCCCATCATAACTCTCAGCCCCACTGCATCCAAGGGAAAATCCCCACCGCTCTCCTTATCTCTTGCAACCAAATTTATAACGAGTCACGGTATCTACCCTTCACAACCTCCCATTTCAGCTTTGTCAAATGGTTCCATTCCGGCGCCTACGCAGCGCGACAATTCAGTCGCTCTCTCAGGCCTTGGCAAAGTGGAGCTATGCGGTATGTCTCTGTTGAGGTGCTTGGAAGGGATCTGTGGGTCCAGGGCATGGAGATATTAGGGGGCGGGATTGGTGGTGGGGGTACAGGGGCTTATGGAGAGAAGGATGGAAAGGGGGAGTGGAGGGAACTTTGCAGGCTGTGGGAAGGAGTTAGGGGGTTGAGGTTGTGTATTAAGGGAAGTGTTACTTTGAATGGGAAGAAAACTGCGGGTAATGGTGAAGGTGGGAAGGATGAAAATCCTGGGGAGGCCGAGTTGGATCAAGAGAGGAACTTCGAAAAGCGGGGACTCCTTAATGCGCAAACGGGATGGGTAATGGATGGCTTGCTAAAGATGAAGAGTTTACGCTGGATTGAGCTAGAGATTGAAGACAAGGATATTGATCGTCATGTCAAACTTGCATTTTGCGCGGAGCTGGAGAGTCTCTTGAATGAGCTGGGGTATAAAGACGATGGTTGGGTGGGCGATATTAAGGTTGTGTTTATAGAGCGGGTTCCGGAGAAGAAGGCGGAGGTGTCTTCCATTGGTGAGCCAGACAATGGAGAGGATTGGGGTGGTGAATCTTGACTAGGCCGGGTATTGGGGCTCATGAGATATATGCTTGCAGAGGCTGGAATATGAGCAGACCCGATACACGTTTAGAATAAATGTTGTTACTGGTGCAAACTGCCTATCAAACCTGTGTCCTGATCCGTGAAACCTCATGAGTTGTTCTGTACTGGTCCAGGCAGTTTGGTAGAGACAGTCTCGAGAAACATTCCGCTGGAAGGGAGTCTTTAAATGGTGATGAGAAAAGCCTTGGTGTCAGGCCTGCCTGTGTGAGACCACAGCATTTCAAGGACGAGATTTGATAGGCCGTACTATATCTCAAGCTTCGATAGACAACATCTTTACGGCGAGCCTGAACTAAATTTTATAGTCGCATTATGCTTATTTCCCCGAAGACCTTGACAACGAGTCTAGTGCCGCTAGATTCGAAGAAGACATGCTTGCATCGAGAAAGAGACAAACGGAAGGAGGAGAGAGCCGACTCTGTTGCACGCATTTCCACACTTTGGGATACATGAAATGGTCATCATAATGAGAATCATAATAATCAGTGGTAGTCATTGGTTCTAGAGATGCTTTACGTACGGCCGCATAATGGTAGTGTGCTCATACAAGTATGGACGGAAAGGGGAGGGATACCAGTACTGTCAAGGCGGGGGAATGCATCGTGCCGCACTGCCCCGCTACGGCCGAGAAAGGCAAATCACGAACGACACTGCAACACGGAAACTGGTGCGCCAGTCGAACTACTCGTAAAATACCGAATGCGTAACATTGGCTGCGAATAACCATTGAGCATGTCGATGGACGCCTGCTTCCGTTTTGATGGGCAGGCTGTGCTCGAGTTCTATAAATGTTCAGCCTCGCCATCGCGTCTGACAGAAGGATCAAGCTCCCATCTGACAAGACTCAACCGTTTCCAACTTTCGAGATCCAAATTCCTAAAACTCAACTTCTTCACCAAGTAATTTCCAAATCATCATCATCTGGGAAAACCACGAAGAATGTCTTCCGAGTCAATCCTCCCACCGCTTAGTGTCCGCCCAAACACGGCCAAGACGAGGATTCAGAAACTCTGGGGTGTAAGTCTCTGCCCCAACACCTCTCCGTTTATCCTAACAAAATCAGGGCATCCAAGTCGATTTCAACCTCAGCACGACTCTCCTCCTCGGCGCCGTCCTCCAATCTCTCCTCGTCCTGATCCTCCCCACGAGATACGCCGTCACGCCAGCGATCATCTTCCTAGGCATTCGCATCATCGACGTAGTCCTCGTCACCAAAGGCTTCAAACCCAACCCCTACCTCAGAGACGTGGTGTTCAAGAAATCCACACCGCAGGTCCTAGATCGGAATGGGGAGTTCAATGGGCCGGGGCAGGAGAAAGTAGCGATTCTCCTGCTGGCGGCGAAGAGTAATCACCCGTTGGGTATCTTCGCCCCGGACTACAGGACAGTGGATGAATTCACGACGAAGATGTCTGCGCAGCTTGAGGATCCGATGAGTCAGGATGCGGGGTGTGAGTTTTCCTTTCTTCCTACTTTCTCTTCTCCGCGCTCTCAAGAAGCCCGAGAATTCTGACGGGAATCTATCTTCTAACGAAAACACAGTCCTCGGCCAAACCCGCTTCACGCGCAGAGACGACAACGGCGCCACGGAGAACATGATAATCTCGTACTGGCGCAGCCTGTCCGACGTGCACGCCTACGCGCACTCGCCCTTGCACCGCGAGGCGTGGCTGTGGTGGGACAAGACGCTGTCCGTGCACAAGCACATCGGGTTCATGCACGAGGTGTTCGAGGCGCCGAGGGGCATGTGGGAGGGTGTGTACATCAATTTCCAGCCGGTGCTGCTGGGCGCGACGACGTACCTGAGGCGTGGGGGCAAGACGGAGGCTGGGAGGGTGCAGGATGAGTGGGTTAGTGGGTTGCTGGATGCGAATAGGGGGAGGCTGAAGACGAGTAATGGACGGAGGGGGTTGAGTGGGGAGGATGTAGAGGTGGATAAGTTTGGGAAGAATTATTACGAGGAGTGAGATTAGCGTGGATGATTTCTTGGTGTATTAGACGCATGATCATCTGGATAAGGAGTTAGACGGATTCAGAAAAGAACACGGATTTGTGGTTTCATTGCACGTTTGTATGGCTTGACTCCCGTCATTTGAGATCAAGCTCGGAAATAGTAAATACCGGCAGAATCACGAGTAGCAGCCCATAAGAGCACAAAGATTATAACATGGCAAGATCAAGAACTTGAGAAAATGCTCTTCATTTCTTTCCAATCCTTTCGAAAGCGTTCTTTCGCCTGTCCATATTTTGGGCCCAAAACATGCTGGATGGCCGGAATAAACCCTCTATATCCAGAATGGCCCTCGGACCGGAGTGGAAACGAGATTTCATTCAATGAGGTTGTCGTCACAATTGCGTCGGGAGAAAACTGATGGAACTCGGGTGAATGATAGATCGTAAATGTTAAAACTTGAATACATCCACATACCGTCGTCCCACTCCTTTGTGCCCGCTATGCTATGCTACCCAAAATAAGACCGAATAGACTCCTGCAGACAACCCAACCCTTCACATGCCGAATCGCTGCCTCCACGAAGCGTAAAAATAGTCGTGCAATAAAAGTACCAGTGCGGCGCAGAGTACAATGCAATACGAGGAGCAGACAGGACTGATGTCTGGTCTACTCAAAAGACGAACAGGAGACGCGAGGAAATCGCAACATCATCACCGAATCAACCTGCCGGGAAGTCCCAATCTTAGCACTAGCGCACGATGTTTTCAGCATGGTGTAGGTCCAACTTCTCTTCATATTGCGCCATTACGCCGCTATCGACATTCTCGCCAAATACGTCGACATCCGTTGTGGCGAATTTGCGCGCGCTGATGCCGCGTTCGAAGAGGAGATCGAGTTCGGCGAATGATCGGCCTTGAGGCTCCGGGACACGGAAATACGTGTAGATAATGCAGCAGAAGCAGATACCACCCTATAGGATGTCAGAATTGAGGGGACGGCTATAAAAAGAAGGAGGAAGAACGAACCCAGAAGAAGCCTGCGTAGTTGCCCCAGTTCCAAGCTCCAGGATTGAGCATGTATGGTGTGAGAACACTACAGATTATACCGACAATATTGCTACTAACATTAGTTATCAGGATCGAAGGTGACGGTAAAGAGTGGGGGCGAACTAGAGGTTTCGGCCTAAGACAACAGTCTTGATTTGAAGTCGCCTGGTTGACAACTCCGCCACTAACGAATAGCAGACTGTTCCAACCGAAAGCTGATAGAACATCGCCCAGACCAACATAATACTGCCGGTAGCAAGAGATCTCTCTTTTTTATGTTCGTTAGGCACGAGCCCGAGGAAACCCAGGATAAAGAGCATAGCACAAAGACCCACAAGGCCAAATAAGTAGAGTGATCTACGTCCAATACCGCAGCTCATGAGGAACCACGCCCCGAAGACTCCGACCATGTTAATGCCGTATTGTCCTAAGGCAAAATCGTACGCTTTAGCAGGCTCCAGTCCAGCTTGTTCCAAGAAGTAGCTAAATCCGATATGAGCGAAAGGGTCATATAATTTTGGACTAGCTGCTTACGTGGAATAACCAGAAAATGAGTTCCCGCTTAGATTCTGGATTGCCCAGACCATGCAGACGATTTCGGTTCGCCGTCTGTCAGTCCCCTTAAAGCAATCGAGGTAGGAAGCACCCTTGGTGATCTAACCCGTACGTCAGTATAAGAACGATATCAAATGACCAAGACCCAGCAAACCTTTTCTTCCAACGCTGTGGTATGGACCATCATGGCAATTGTCTCATCAGCATCAAAATCGGTTTCTCGATTCAAGCTTGTCAATCGAAGCAGGGCTTTCTTCGCGTCTTCAGTTCTTCCTTTTCGAACCAGCCACCAAGGTGATTCCGGCGCCAGAAGCACCCCGATGAAGAGTGGAACAGGCCACATCCATTGCAAAGCATAGGGAATACGATATGCCCATTCGTCTGTTCGGCCCAACATAGACTTGATGACTCCGATACCAATGACCTGCCCGAGACCCCAGCAGAAGTTTACATATGTCGTGAGATAGCCACGAAGTGCGACAGGACAAACTTCGGAAGCGTAGGTGATAGTAAGCGTCTGGAAAATTCCCCACGGCTATAGATTGTCAACTTTAGATCTACTCTCTCATAGGCCAGTCACTTACAATACCACAGAGAATCTCAGCAACTTGGAGGTCGATCACAGATTGGGCGGTGAAGAAGATGGCGGTAAACCCCACAATCAAGGTCAGACAGGTCATGACCGTGTAACGGTACCCAAATCGTTCCGATACCCAACCGTTGATGAAGAGCCCGATGATTTCGCCAACATTGGCACCCTTAGAGCATGTTAGAGAATGCATGGTAGAATACACGACTCAAAGAAACCCACGTTGCTTAGACCAGCCTGCCACGGGGCAGGCACTTGATACGTCCCATCTGATAGCTGTTGGCCATACTTTTCGTTGAATTGTGGGAAGCCATCTATTCGATGATTAGATTAGAGATAGTCCCGCGGCAGAATTTGTTAATCCTTACAGAAGTTACTGAGCAAGCAAACATCGTACCCCTCCATGCAGATACAGGTGGAAATCAGGAGACTCCACCCAACGGCCTTTGGGTACAGCTTGATACCTTGCCACAAGGTCATTCTATGCTCCTTTTCCGTAGCTGTCTTCGCATTCTGAATGACCTCGTTCATGGACTTGGTATGATCAAGTTCATCCTTGGTCGGGAAGTGGAGGGGCGCCTGGTGGACCTCGTTGCCCTCGACCTTTTCGTCGTACCCTATATAACGGGATGCATCTCCAGCGGCGATATTGGAGTCTGTCATGCTGGGCTGGGCGACAATGACTGCTAACGCTACTACAATCTGCGATGGACGATGTACGATGTTCGATATGCGGGGCCCCAAGTTTGAGGGTGGTCGGGTCCTGTCGAAGATGGGGGAGGATGCAGAAGGGGGAGAGCAAACTTATCTAATTTTTCTGATAGTGCGGGGAAGAGTGGAGTGTCCTTCAAAAGCCGAGCCCCTCTTGGCCACTGCTCACACCAGATTGAGGGATCAGCCAGGGGCAACCCCACTTTTGCACGGCCAGCTCCTGCCTAATGAGGCAAGAACCCTCATGTGAAAACACATGACCGTTTTGCGGTGGGAATCAACGAATGGAAAATGAAGCTATTCGGACCTCACCTGCGACAGCCAATCAAGGCGTTCCCTGGTGATCTGTTGTTGTTTGATGATGATACAGAGTAATCCTGCGAGCTGTGCACAAGAAGATCTTCCCCGCTTCCCAATAAAGCGATCATCGGCGACTGGCGGGACCGTCATTGTGGAATTTGACGCCAGCCGAGAATGTACCGACGTGACGGCATTTTGGCCCTCGAGCACTTATGCTCATGTCTTTCTTTAGGACATATTCTCCGTGAAAATTGTCGGCATTGTTTACTTAGAACTTGTGTTTCAAGGCATTTCCCCCGGACCCCAGATTATGGAGAGCAAGAATACTGACGGACGTTTCTCCTCACGATTGCAGGGCCCCCGGACCGAGCCCTACGACCACAGTCTGGAAGCGGCCACTCATGGGACTACCATAACATCCTGACGCGCAGATTTCATTTACTGTTTTTCATGGCTTCAGGGTTTGGCCAAGAGGATCAAAGCTGCCCGATATTGCCTGACAAGGATTCTGAAGCCGGAAAAGACTTCTCACACAAGGTTTGAGCCATCGGCGTCGCCGTCGAGGATTCTATTTTGAAGTCTATGTTTGCCTGTGTGAGAGGATACGCGACCTTCCTGGTGAGCTCTTTATGCTTCAGTTTGATGATATCTGGGGGCAGTCTACTAAATAATAAGACTGCTATCCCCTAACGTTCGGCTTTCCCGATATCTTCGGACCGTTTCCTGGTGTGCCAGACAGGCTGATGGAAGCAAGATGCATTCACACCCGAGGATTGTGTACTTTATTTATTCCTTTTCTTTGTTCCCTTCCATCGACAAGAAAGATGATCAACAAAAGACCAGGGGTATTGATTGAGTGGTTTGAGTCATGTCTCTTATCACATCCTCAGTCTATTGAGCATCCTCCCTCGGAAACTGTACGAATACCGCGTAGGCCTCTCATAGACAGCCTCAGCCTCAGAGTCTTTTCGTTCCGTATTTGAATACCTTAGACGATGAAAACCGGCTCCTGTCGAGGCTTGAAACTACAATTTCCCCATCGGCGTTCTCAAAGACTGCTCACTAATGAGTACCTCCCTTCGCTGAAGTCTGGACTAAACCCGCCTGAAAGCCAATCCCAAGAACCAAAGTCAAGAAAACGTAAGATCAGAATCCCCTCGAAAAGACCCAAAAACTCCAAGACAACGAAAGCAACCACTTATCAATATCGGTCGGGGACAAATTATTGGAATATGCGATTCCTTGGGATTCACTTATTGGCATGTAGGAATTCCTGTGATCACGTGCAGCTCTCGCACGCACTCAAATAAGGAATTCTGACCTTAGGTCTCATTCTCTTCCTTAAGGCAATATATCACATTCAACCTAACTCCAAAACAAATATAACGCAAGGGTAGTGTGAAATCCGATCGAGTTGCATGCTTTTAAGAACAGACTTAAAACGCCGTCTTTCTTGGCTAGGAGCAGGATGGATGAAGGTCTTCCCATAACCCAGCAACATTTTTCATACAGAGTTAGTGTAGTCGCTAGGTGAGAGAGTGAGAGGACACAAGGACATGTCTCCCAGAAAGACGATCGTAACAGCGTGATATATCAAGAGCATTTCTAAAACAACGACTCATTACCCCGTCCGCAGATGAAATCTAGAAAGGACCACTCCTGGTAACCACTGAATCAGCTGCTCATTTTATGAAAGATATCAGGTCTGCGTTCCAAAAGGCAAGCTTCGAAGCCATTGATTACCCTAAGCCCATTTTTATGCTACCCAAATGGAAATGGAAAAACAGCGAACAAGATACTAGGTCTAGACGCTCCCTCTCTCTCAGTTGGTGGGAGGGAGAAGCTGCCTGTTTGTTTCCTTACCTACCTACCCTACCTACCTTCTTCGAGTACCGAGTCTGCTATGCTGCACCCCCGCTTTCCTCTGCCGACCCACCAACCAGGAAGGCGGATCACGATCAGGATTCTGCGTTGGACTCTTGGATCTCGACGAGTAGAGATGTGGCATTCACGAAACCAGCGGTCGGGTTCCCTTTTAGTGGATGGGATGGGGTTTGAGAGAGGTCAGGGATGGGAGACCGTAATAGAGGCAGTAGAAAGAGCGAGAAAAGGTCAGACCTAGAGCAACGAGATCTCCGGCTTGTTGCAAGTACGGGAACCTTTCATGCTCAGGATGGTTTTGTTTGTATGTACAAAGTTCTTCGATTGTCCGCACTATCCTAGAATCGCCGCCGCTGCTGAATGCTCGGATCACTCACTGTACTCGTACCCACTCGCTGCGAGAACATGCTCCTTCTCTCCCGAACCACGAAACCTCAACATCACAAAAATCCGGAAATCTGCAGATAACTTCGAGCCCTTTACCAAGCAGCGTGTCCACCATCCATTCTCAGATCACTTCCGGTCATGAAACTGCTAGCATCGCTAATCAAGAACGCCGCCGCACCACGATACTCCTCCGGCTTGCTGAGTCTCCCCAGCATATTCTGCGTAGGCCAATCTGTCCTGCGCTCGGGAAATTTCTCAAATAAAGCCTCCACCATCGCCGTGACGATGTATCCAGGAGAAATCGTGTTCACGCGAATGCCGTACTGTCCCCATTCAGAAGCTAGGTTACGGCCTAGCTGGATGACGGCAGCTTTAGAGGCATTGTAGGCGGGGCAGATGAGTCCCTGAATATCGTCAGCAGCCATCCCAATTTTACATGAAGGTCATAAACTCACCCGATTCGCAATCGTGCCACTCATGCTCGCAATCATAACGATACTTCCCCCGTTTCCAAACCTGATCATCTGTTTGGCAGCCGCTTGCGCAGTCATAAAACACCCCGTCACATTGACGCTCATCATCATATCCGAATCCTTTGCCGTGTATTCCAGCGCCGTTGTTTCCTGCTGTATGCCGGCCGCTGCAATGAGTCCGTCGAGACGGCCATGCTTCGTGGCGATCTCCTCGATGATGGAATTTAGTTGTTCCACATCTCGTACGTCAATTCGTCGGTAGGAGAGCGATGAGCCCAGTTCTTTCTCTGCGCGTGCTTGGACCCGCGAGAAGTCGGGAGAGGGGGTATCGAGACGGTCGAGGGCATAGACTAGAGGCCATATGTTAGTTTGGCTGCTGCATGAATCTCGACTTATTCCTCCAAATCTGTCCAATTGAGCCATTCCCACCCATCGTGACCACAAGAACCCAACGTCTTTGAAAACGGTACATACCAATAGCACCCGCCTCCAGCAAAGCTTCCGCCTGCACCAAACCCAAACCTCTCGCCGCACCACTCACGAGCACAACCTTATCCACCAGGTTGAACTCTGGTAGTCTCTTTGTGGTTCCTAGATATGTTGGCGCGGCTCCGGAAGCGCCCTCGTGAAGAGCTGCTGCTTCGGCATCGGGTGGTGAGGGAGGATCTCGTGATGAGGAGGGATCGAAGGTTCGGGGGTAATGCTGAAGGGCCGGATTTGAGAGGTGAGTCGTCTTTGAGAATGGGGATGAGCCTGGGATCGTGACGGCCGGAGACAGCGAGTTGCTGCTCGGCGGAGGGTGTTATTCATGTTGCTGTGAGACGAGGAGGAGGTCGAGGATGAGGGGTTTGTGAGTAAGGGGACGAAAGTGACTGCGACTGGAGACGGTTTTCGCAAGTGTTGTATTTGACGAGAGGAGCAACTCTTTTGAAGCTGGTGATCTTGACAGAGGAGACCTGGTGGATCATCAACAGTAATAGTCTGACAAGTTTATGAAAGTCCTTGTCGCTCGATCAGGATCGGGAATTGGGATTACGGTCGGATTAAGTAAAGGTCCAAAGCAGCGACCTCGTTCGGCTTGCCTTTAATAGAGGAAGTGCTTCCCTTGGGAAGTTGAAGTGGAGCGGAATGGGAAGTGAGGGCAGAGTGGGGTGGATAGAGTCCCTACTTATCCACTACGTACCGTAAGGTACAGACTGATATCCAGTCCAGGTCGTTTTCCATATACGAGTATGCGGGGTAAATCTGAGCAGGATTTACCTTATTTACCCTGTTTACCCTCTGTTCACGCTGCACCTGCACATTATCGAGTGTATCTATAGCTGTATCTGTTAGCCCATCACACAATTGACACTCTACCTCCATCGACTTATCCGCTTCAATATTGATTTCCCATCTTCATCTGTTCTCAACTCCTCAATAGAGCCTTTGCACTACTGCTTTCGACCTAGGTAACTCCGAACTACCGCAGTCCCCACACTCGAAGCTTCTCCGCACCGATTGATCAACCGGATGACCCAAAGCAGGAAGCCGTCCGGCAAACCCCCAAAACGAACTCCCGAAGGTCATATCATGTGACCCGCCTCGGACTACGACCCCGGAGGACGGAGGACGGAGTTGTAAGATGACTTGCGACGCGTTTCGTACGTTCTTAACAACATCGCCTGACACGCGACAAGAGCTTGAGACACCACGCCTTTCGACGGAGTCTATGGCAATGACAAGGACAAGGACAAAGGCAGAAGTATCGGCCCTCACCTACCTTCAATCATCTATGTTATCTTCTACTCTTCGAGCTCCTGCTCAGCCGTGCCGTCCTGCTTCTTTTTTCATTCAGCTCTTACTATCCAGCGAGAACATCGAGTGGCTTCCTAATAGGCCAATCCGCGCACCCACCTCCAGTCGAAGTGGGAGTATTCCAAACTCAGTGCCTGTTTTGTCTCTCCACATCTTTTTCCAGCCCCGGTATGGTTAGTGCCACCATCGACAGTATTTAGAGAAAGGCGTGTAGGAATACATCTGAGATTGGCCTTTGTCTAATAAAGAATTAATACAACCATCATCATCGTCTTCAGATCTCGATAATACGAGACAGGAATGAGTAGCTCCCAGAATGGGTATCATCTCAAGTCAGGGACTACCTCGACGCAGCCGTGCATGGGTCCTCCATCATCACCATCAAAGTCCAACATCATTCTTAAATCGCAAGTGATGACAACCTCAAGCTCCCAGCAACTTCTTCCCTTTCTCTAGAGCGTCGATCTCAGTCTCTAAGTTCTTCCGCAATTGCCTTGTGGAAACATCCTCCCCAGCAATCAGATCCAACTGGACCTCGGAAAGACCACCCACGAAAGAGGTACCGAAGATGCGCAACGGCGAGCCAGGACCATTCAAGAGATGGAAGTCGCTGCCTTGCATACAGATGGTATCCACAAAGCGCTTCCTGGCCACCTTATAGTACGACTCCAAGATATCATGGATATCTTGAATCGTGTGGTCCGAGTTGCCCATCGCCATTGACTGCATGACCTGGTCGAGCTTGACGATGTTGGCCTGTGCCAGCAGCCGGCCGTGACGATCATATGAGTCTTCGGCGTGCTTCTCCAGCATCTTTTGCAGGCGGCGACTCTTACACTTCTGCAAATTCTCGTTAAAGTAGTGATTCATGGTCAGAGGCGTGCCGGAATGCTCGACTTTGATGATAAAGTCCACATGATCGCGGGCGGCGCAATATTTACCAACCAGTTGCTCTTATAGCACCGACCACAGCCCACAACGAACCTCCTCATTGGGACAAATGTGAGCGAGAGCCCGGACTGTGAAATCGTGCACAAGCACAATGGTGTCACCAATGTACTCCAATGTTACGGCCCTCCAATTCTTCGATTGCTCTTGCCAGATTGTGGGCAATATTGATGGGCCAATATCTGCCAAGCCGAAACCTCGCGCCTTTCTGTACTCGTCTCCTATCCAATCGAGGATACTACCGTCTTCGTCCCGTGCAGTCCGCTCATAGCTTTGGATGAAGTCCAGTATCTCCGGGTATTGTAGCTTTTTGTTTTCAGCTTCCTCAGCATCCTCGACGTGACGGTCAGACAGATCATTCAAGTCCTCGGAAGCGGAATGGGGCACACTCGTCTTTTCCTCCGGAACGACATCTTTACCAGAATCGAAATTGATTGTATGTCCAAGTTGCTCAATGTCGGCCGAATAGCGTTCCATACGTTCTACGGCAAGTGTTGCGAGTCTGAGCTGAGGAGTATTTATGAGCACTTCGTCGCGGAAATAACACGCGTCCAAGGCGTTACTTGCCAGTCCCTGGAAACGCTTCGCAAGTTCGATTAGGAGGCGGCGCTGCTGGTCTGTAGATTCTCGACTGGGACCAAGGCTCTCCAGGTGCTTTCGGCAGCTTGAAAGTTCTTTAGAGATCTGGATCTGAACCTTCGGGAACTCTCGACGAGTAAGGCCGATCAGCATCTGCTGCAAACGTCTCTGTAGAGCAGGTGTTCCGACACGGTCTGGATCCAATCTTGACCAAGGCTCTGCGGAGAAGAACTCCTTTTCCTTGGCACCTCGTGTCTTAGAGTTACTTGACAATTCGCTCTGGCCTCGGTTCCTGACGATGCAGTATCCGTAATGGAGTGGATTGCGCTTCCCATTCACAAGGTCCATTACGTTTTGCTCTGTGCCGTCATCTATCAAGTCGGGCTTCGTCAAGACGCCGAGAGTCCGAAGGCCTTTCGGATCCAGTACCTTGGCGATAGATAGGATTTCCTGAGTTGCGATATCTGTATTACTTGGAATAACGGCCAGGATGATGGTTCTCTCATCTTTTATGTGACGGTACATGATTATTCTGACTAAAGCAATGTCGTCCTCGGTGGTAACACCTTCTGTCGGTGTTCGAAAAATGCCAGGAATATCCAGGATGCTCAAATTCTGTTTGTCCGGGCCACAGAGTTCGATACTCAGCATGTCATCGCTGAAAGTCGATTGGCTTGATCCAAGCGTTTCACCAGGTCCAGGGATTCCCATCAGTTGGCATACCTGCGACGCAGTTAGTCAGACGTATTGACTGCGTGTTGGCACAGAAAATGAACCTCTTCGAGTATCTCAAGGAATACATCGCTCATCATCGTTGTCAGTCCATCCTTCACGTATCTTTTGAGTTTGTCCGCTTCTTGTTTGTCGCGATCAGGTCCTGGTATGATCGTGATCTTGATGCTACTCTCTGGACTACGACGAAAAATAATCTGAGTCGCGAATCTGGTGCACAATCCACTATCTCGCGGAAAAGGAAGCTCAGAGATGCTTTCGAGGACGGAACTCTTGCCACTACGAGAGTCAGCAGGAAAGCCTCGGGCCTTGAGATAAACTCACCTTGATTGATCTCCTACGACTGCTAGCTGCGTACCGTCAGTTTTGGTATGGATTTCAGTAGTGATTAATGCTCTGTACCTGGGGCAGGGCCACATATTTCGATATTCCAAGTGCACGTAGTCCATCGATGATGTCCAACTGCGCTGGACTCACCACGTTCATCGCCGTCGCAGCCATCGTCTGATGTTGATTGAAGACAGATTAACCAAGTTGACTTACTTGGTGAGATCCCGAAGGAAAGTAAATTGTATTTTCAGGGAAGAAAACTTGTGTCGAGGTATAGAAGAGCTTCCAAGCACAGGTGAACAAACGGATAGTTCACGTGATCGGACATACGAGGTGATGGAAGGCCAGGCATGGAGCTGGCTGATTTTGTGACGATTCCTAAGACCGGAAAGATACTCTGCGCCAGACGTTAATTTCGCTACTCCGCTAGATTTTACTTTCAAACAGACTCTCAAGCCACAACTCCAATTGATCTGTAAGTCCTCAAACGGAATGTTTCAGAATGATCAAAAAGCTTTAAGATGTGATCGGGAAATTATTGCAGGAACGCAATGTACAACGGATAATGACAGAGCCAAAGGTATCTAAAGCTATCGCACTCAATAGGCAGTTTGAGACGACCTTGCGCTGTAACCCGAACAATATTGATCCCATTTGTCTCTTCCCGGAAGCCTATCTGCATTTTCGCGGGAGAGGGCTGAGATTCTTTCGTTGAGCAAAGCATATTGGAACGTGCTCCACAGATGATCGCATAATGTCTGGGTACCTGCCAGAAGCCGCAACACTTGTAGCAAGATGAGTGCAGTTATCCTTTGAATGTTGAAACGGCATGCTGGAGGTTGCAAACAGAAGTGTGGAAAGAGGATACTTCACAATGCAGGCGAGATGCCCTTGGTGTTTTCATGTACTCGTATAATGAATGTATCACATCATCAATGTCATCGACAGGTACTTGCCCACCCTCTCTACCACTGGGAGAGTACTCAAGGGGCCACATCTTGATGTCAACGCCTATAAATTCATCAATCGGTCTTAAATCTCGGCGGCTTTAAGGAATATTTCACAATGCACAATCGATTTGCGGGTTTATGGTTGCTGATAGATCCCATCCATCTTGATCGGCGGATTCACTCGTCAAGTGCTAAGTCAGTGGAGAGAAGGACGAGGCACTGGCGGATAGGAGTCGAGGGCCGGGGATGGCTTCCGACATGGGGAGTCCTCCTCGCCCAAATAAGGTAACTGAAAACAACCGAAGCTGGTTACGTATGAAATAGCAAACAAACAGTCTTCGATTTCCGATAAAGTGTTGTTTAGATGCGTTGCTGGAGAGATAACCGCTAATGTCCCATCATCCTGCTGTCGAGCTCGGGGGATTCCCATATCCTTACAGTACTGGTATGATATGACGTGAAACACAAGTATAATGAAATGACGGGCAACGGAACTTCCCATGGCTCTTGCTAGATGAATGCAAGTTCCGATCCGTTGGTGCCACCAAGTCAGCACTTTAATGCTGCTTATCTCCGAGTCTATCTCCGACCCCTAGCAAAGCGAAAGCCTTCTGTGGGGAAGAACGTGATGAATCCTTGCACTTGCAGGAGGGCTCGCGTCACATAAAAACTGCAGCATCTCTCTCGCTTTCTCCAATCTGTGCACTTGTCGTTTCACTCTCCTCGCACACTTTCCAATGGCATCTTATCCTTCGCAGCCTGTCAATGCAGGTGCGTTGTATTCCTTCCCTTTCCATTATTCCAGCTGATGTTCGCAGGTTTCTCATTTACCTCCACAACACACCATGATACCTACCCCGCAATCGACTCCGCGAAGGCCGACTTGAGCGGCAAATACGTCTTCATAACAGGCGCCTCTAAAGGCGTGGGTCGCACGACGGCCATCTCCTTTGCGAGAGCGGGCGCAGAAGGCATCGCACTTGGGGCACGATCCGACTGCTCGAACCTCGAAGCCGAATTACACTCTGCGGCGAAAGAGGCCGGGAAGAAAGCCCCCAAGGTACTGGCGATCAAACTCGATGTCTTAAATAAGGAAAGCGTTGCGAATGCTGTCAAGGAGACGGAGGGCGCTTTCGGGAGACTGGATATCCTGATCAATAATGCGGGGTATTTGAGCGGGTTCGCGCCGATTGGAGACGATGACTCGGATGAATGGTGGATGAATTGGGAGGTCAATATCAAAGGCTTATACCTGGTGACGAAGGCGTTCTTACCTTTGCTGATGAAGGGCGGCGACAAAACAATTATCAATTTGAGCAGCATTGGAGGTCTTATGATCAGGGAGGGAGCGAGTGGGTATCAGACTACGAAGTTTGCCGTCATGCGATTGACGGAATTCCTGATGGCGGATCACGGAAAGCAGGGTCTGCTAGCCTATAGCATACATCCTGGGGGCGTGTTAACGGAGCTGGCTCGAAAGATGCCAACGCAGATGCATGGAGGTAAGTTACACCCGCTGAAAGTGGAAAAGATCCTAATGGTTCCTAGTACTGATAGACACACCTGAGCTCGCCGGAGATTCGATGGTCTCATTAGTTGCGCAGAAGCGCGAGTGGCTCGCTGGACGATACATTAGTGTGACCTGGGACTTGCCTGAGCTCTATAGCAGAGAGCAGGAAATAGTGAAGGAAGACAAGCTCGTGATGAGAATGAGGTTCTAGGAAAACGAGATTGGTTGGAATCGAGCTGTCACTCCGAAGTTGGTATTACTCTAGTGGCTTTTGATCTGTCTATACTGCCATTCAGTTTCTCCTCTCTATTCTCATACGGAGTGATGCCGGACAAACAATATGGAAGCAAGACATGTATGAAATTTCCCGACTCAGATTGCCGGCAGAGGCCATTGACTCTTCTTCCGGTGTTTACAGTCATTGCCGGTCTCTTCTGCTTGATGACATTTGGGCTCTGAGCATTACACACATGGTTAATCCGGCTACCGTTGAAGTCTTTGAGTATACATGGGTCGGTTGGAGGACAGTTTTTGAACGCACAGGTTTCAATGGGTAAGTCGTGTCTAGTGCGGACTGTCATGATCAACGTACAGGGTCACTTATTCAGGGGATTTTCATGCTATTTTAGCTACGTTAGCGAGCTAAAGGACCTCGAAACACCTTTTACTCCGTAAATAAGCCCTTGTAGAGGTGGTTTTCTCAAACAGCAAGAGATTAGTAGGGGCCCCTAGTATTAAGAACTAGACACGACTTACCCATCGAAGCCTGTAAGCTGGTCTCAAATGGCTCCCAGCCAGAATGAAGATGCATCACAGTGTCAACGTTGGGCACCCCTGGTTTAGTGACCCCTGTTGATCCTGTCTTCCGCTCGGGTCTAATTTTAGATGCGAAATCATCATTTCATAATTGGTTTATCTAGGCATTGCCGCTCGCATCTAATATTAACTCGTTGGGAATAAGCCCTTGTAGAGGTGGTTTTCTCAAACAGCAAGAGATTAGTAGGGGCCCCTAGTATGAGGAACTAGACACGACTTACCCATCGAAGCCTATAAGCTGGTCTCAAATGGCTCCCAGCCAGAATAAAGATGCATCACAGTGTCAATGTTGGGCACCCCTGGTTTAGTGACCCCTGTTAATCTTGTCTTTCGCTCGGGTCCAATATTAGATGCGAAATCATCATTTCATAATTGGTTTATCTAGGCATTGCCGCTCGCATCTAATATTAACTCGTTGGGAATACGGACTGCTACGAGTAAATTGGTTCTTATTAAATAAACCTGTCCGTCTGCGCTGGGCACTTGTCAAGTCGTTGCTGCCTATGGCACCTTAATTGTAAAACTTTCTGTCCTTACCCCCTCCATCATGGTGAGTTCAGAGCAGCCGGATCTTAAAAATGAGGAGAGCAGCGGTAACCTTGAGATTATATGCTCTACAAAATTACTGGGCATCAATTTCGTAAAGGTTTACACCGAGAAATCATAACACACCTGAACTGATACTAGTCCACTTAGAGGCGCATTAACTTGTAATACTAGCTCTTAGACCAATAAGAGACGGTGATCCCTTACTCGGCTCGGCTCGTGTGCGCGGAAGCGTTTATGAGATAAGCGTCAAGGGCACGTGATAAGAAAACGGGGTGACTCATGAAACATGTATAAATAACATCAACAGTAACACAAGGCGATGGTAGACAAAATTGAGTCCAGTGAAGTGATAGACGGTGCGGCGGTGAAGAGCATTTCCTACCACCCTAAACACCCTGCTGAACCCAAACCAAAACCGAAGAAAGAAAAAGCACTAAAGGCACCCAAACCACCAAAGGGGCCGACCCCGCCAAGGCCCAAAATGCCGCCGCCAACAAAGGACGTCCCAATTGACGCGGATTCGATGTTCAAGGGCGGATTTCTTGCAGATGTATATAGCGAGAGACCCATTGGTCAAAACGATATTGACAAAGTTGTGACCCGTTTCCCACCAGAGCCCAATGGATTTCTTCATTTGGGACACAGCAAAGCCATATTGATCAATTTTGGGTTTGCAAGATTCCACGGCGGAGATTGCTATTTACGCTTTGATGATACGAATCCAGCTGGCGAGGAAGAAAAGTATTTCACTGCCATCGAGGAAATGGTCAGTTGGCTAGGCTTCAAACCGGTTAAGATCACACATTCTAGCGACAATTTTGACCGCCTTTACGAGTTGGCGGAAGATTTGATCAATAGGGATGGCGCTTATGTCTGTCATTGTACTAGTAAGTTACTTGATGGGGGCGAACCCTGCCATGATTATTTGGGTCCAGTTTGATGCCATAGTCTAACACCGAATACAGAGGCTGAAGTCGTTGCCCAGCGCGGCGGGGGCAAGAACAGACCTAGAGACGCCTGCCCACACCGAAACCGTCCTCTTTCCGAATCGTTGACCGAGTTCAGAGCAATGCGAGATGGTAAATACAAGCCGCAGGAGGCTGTTTTGCGTATGAAGCAGAACCTGGAAGACGGTAATCCACAAATGTGGGATTTGGCCGCCTACCGAGTTCTCGATTCGGAGGAAAAGCCAGTGAGGCACTATCGCACTGGTGATAAATGGAAGATCTATCCTACATATGACTTCACTCATTGCTTATGCGACAGCTTCGAAGGTATTACACATTCACTATGCACCACGGAATTTGAACTTTCGAGGGTTTCATATGAATGGCTATGTGACAAAGTCGAGGTCTATAAGCCGATGCAGCGAGAGTGAGTCTTTGCCACGGTGGAGTAGACTACTATTTTTAACCCCCCCCCCCCCCCATTCACTTCTTTCATCCCTCGAACCTGGCAAATTCTTTAGTCACAACCCGGAGAAAGTCATATATTTCCTTAACCCTTGCGTATAAATTTAGCTCAATCCACTCCAGCTAACACTGTTCAAAGATTCGGCCGACTCAACGTCTCTGGCACTGTTCTTTCTAAGCGCAAGATCATAAGTCTCATCGAGAATGGCTGCGTCCGAGACTGGGATGACCCTCGTCTCTACACCCTTATTGCATTACGTCGTCGCGGTGTTCCTCCTGGGTCGATCTTAAGATTCGTCAATGAACTTGGCGTAACCAAGGCTACAACCACGATTGACATTAAAAGATTCGAGCGAGTCGTCCGCGGATATCTAGAAAACACTGTCCCCCGACTTATGCTAGTTCTCGACCCTATTCCAGTGGTCATTGAGAACCTAACAGAGGATTATATGGAAATGGTGGAGTTGCCATTCTCTAAGGATCCTGCCTTTGGGGTATGTCTTCCCTTCTTCTCTCAATATTAGCTAATTATAGAACTTTCTCTAGATTCATACCGTGCCTTTCACAAAGACTGTTTACATTGAACGAAGCGATTTCCGTGAAACGGCCTCCAAAGACTTCTTTCGGCTTGCGCCTGGAAGTTCTGTTGGATTACTGAAAGTACCGTTTCCCATCACCGCTACTGGGTTCGAGACAGACCCGACAACTGGCCTGGTGACTCTAGTACGTGCTCATTACGAGAAGCCAGAGGAAGGGGCTACGTTCAAAAAGCCTAAGACGTAAGTTTTATCTTCATATCAGTATCACATTAGAACTTCCATCAGTCTATCGGCAAGTCACACATTTCCTATATTCTAACTGAGAATAGCTATATTCATTGGATTGCGGACTGTCCTTCCAAGAATAGCCCCATCAATGCCACGGTCCGAATTTTCAACCAGCTTTTCAACGTCGACAATCCCGACTCGCATCCGGACGGCTTTCTGGCAGTTGTCAACCCGGTATCAGAGGAGACATATCCTAATGCTATGATTGAAACAGGTTTTGCTGAGATCAAGCGAAGAGCACCTTGGCCAAGCCTGGAAGGGGAGCGGGATATAGCCTCCGGGGAGACTCGATCAGAGACTGTCCGCTTCCAAGGAATGCGGGTTGCTTACTTCTGCCTGGATCGCGACTCTACTGATGATAACATTGTCATGAACAGAATTGTCAGCCTGAAGGAAGACGCTAAAAAAGCATGATCGCAAGTAAGTGGGGATGATTATTGCAGAATAAGTTCATAAATTGCGTGCGTTCTGGCTAGAGATACGTTTGGAAGCACGCGCTAGTGCTCGTCTTCGATTGTGTCAGCCCTCTCTTGACTCCACTCACTTCAATCAATCCATAAGTGACAAGCGCGAATGGCCGCTCGGCTAATTATACATTTCTATCTACAGTTTAACAATATGCCTGGTTCCCCCACTGGCATTTGTCGAATTCCTCATACGTTTCAATCATTCAGCATTTGAAATACTTGTAAAAGATAGGACTTCGACCCAAAAATTAACATAGTGGACAAGACATTGCCAGCCAGAGCTGTCCTTTATCTTTGTAAACTTTGTTTTTTTGTTAGCGAGCCTAATGCGGAAGCCTGCACCATAGCGAGCAAAGACAAAATAAACGGAAAATTTTCACATCTCTATGAAAGCCTTCAGAGGCAAATGTGAATTAAGTAGATCACCGATCACCCGGGAGGGCTGCGTAAGGCCGCTGCCGAGAAAGCTAAAGCATTATCGTCGAATCGCTTGTTAGGTGTACAGTACTGATCCCGCAACCTCTTTCATGGTCGTGCGGCTCTCACGGGGTTTCTTCGTGGCGCAGGTCTTGGTGCCTGATTTCCAGCAGGTATTCTCGGTGGGCGTGGAGGACGTGGTTGCAGCGCAGCTACTTGAGCTGGAGTAAGTGGCAGTACCGCCCGCGTGTTCACGGCAGGGGGGAATAGCAGAGCGACAGCTGGAGCAGTGCCCGGACCGACGACAGGAAGTCCCACTCCCGGGATATACTCAGGCAAGTCCATATTAGGATGAGTTGTGCGATTGGTGAATGCGTTGATTTCTGCCGCGGTGTACAGAGGGTGAACGGTTGGAACAGGAGGTTGATCGTTTGCACCCAAAGTGAGCGGCGGGGTCAAATGGTTGCCATAATGAAGCTCATGCATTATATCGATGGTGTCCAGAGTTGCTTGCACATTCTCATGCAATTGGTCTGGCTGAAGACGCTCCGTTGGATAATATGCCAAGCAACCATGGACGAGCTCTATAAGGTGTCTACTATAGGGAGTGGATAGAAGATCGTGTCCAAGGGCATCAAATGTAAGAGGCATATTTTGGATTGTTGCGCTTGTTGCGCGGAAGGTCTCGAAACTATAACGCCACGGATCGAGATTTGGATTTGGCGAAGGGGGAGATACTCCTCGTAGTAGTCCGTGAATTGGGTCCACACGACCGCGGTGAACCATGATAAAATGCATAATGAGACCAATTCCCCACATGTTTGCCGATAATCCAATGAGACGCTCTGTGTGTTGAGTCATTTGCTCCTGCATAAGAACAGTCAGTCGAAACTCTTTCAAAAAACATCATGTCTATTCTTACGGGTGCTACCCAGCCCGGCGTACCTCGCCATTCCGTTTGTCTTGTCCAAGTAGGGTTGCTGAAGTCAGGAGGGCCAGATGGAGGGCCTGGTAATGCGCTCCCGAAATCCGCGATCTACTCATTTTCATTAGCGCTTAAGCTATGGGGTGGTATTGAGGCTCTTGGGATAAGCTTACTTTGAAAGCATGTAGCCGGCGGTGATCTTGGCCAGGAAGAACATTATGAGTGCCTATAAAGACTGGGTAGAACTTATTAGCCCTGCCGGTGTTGGTCTGAAAGTATAATTTGCTTACTGTTTTCGGGTTTGAGATCAAAATGTGAGATAGGGGGATCCTGCCATGTTGTTGCAGGGCTAGGTTTCTCCGTCCCATGTTCCATCACCAGTGCAGCTTTGGTAAGGCAGCCCAACAGTCGCCAAAGCTCCTCTTCGGACCAATTTTGTTGGGCGTCCAGTTTCAAAAGCCTGTCCATCAAATCACCTCCAGGACAATACTCTAAATAGATTCTTGCAACATTTTGAGCCATCATAGGGAGTCCAGTATCATTCCATGGGCTAGGGTCATAGGTAGGATTCAAGCCCGATCCAGGGTCCCTGTAGATTTCTTTATATATGTCGATGATGTGATCGGTTCCGCCACTTATAGAAGAGGAATTCTTCATCCGCATCAAGAGTCTAGATTCCACAGTTAACGATTCGACTCTTCCCCAATGGTGTTGCTTAACAACAATATCCATTGGGGATTGCAAAGGTCCGATGGCACCGCGAGTAAGAACACCAGCGCGTGTGAACCGAGCACAAATTCCGAAACCCCCAGCACCTAGTATGGATTTGGGCTTCCAGGCGGTTCGCGGTAGATCGGGCCAGTCGCTCGACGCTTCTAGCCATGCTCGTTGGTCTCTTGCCCTGAAGCCAAATTGCCTCGCGACTGCACTGAAGGGGAGTTTATGGGCTTCGGGTATTCGTCTTCTGCGCTGACCGAATCGCCTTGGGGATTGTGCCCTTACGGCCGTTTTGGGTGGCATATTGTTTTGTAGACATAAGCCTTAATTGCTCATGTTCATTAAGGCTGGAGCTAGACAATTTATGAGTTGAAAGTGGTTTCTCAAGACCACTTGGGGTCTGATAAAGGAAATGTTAACCAACAAAGCCACCTTCGTTGGGCTTGTACCTTGAGGAGGGCTCGGAAATGAATGCGGATAGCCAAATGCAGGCGAACAAAGAACCCGAAGTGAACAAGCACCTCAGTGGTTTCTTGCAAAGTCTCTTTAGAGCACGCTGTTCAGGGGCACCAATTGGTGTCCCCGGATATTTCTTGTACCTGTGCCATGAATCACGCCAAGAGCCAAAAAAATCTTTGTGGACAGCTGCCTGAGTGACCTTGATGATCCATGTAGAGTAATTCATTGCTTTGCTCGACCTGAGCCGTTTCAAAACCACTCCAACCTGATGAATACGGTACGCAGAGGCATGCGAAAGTGATGGTGGGCGGCGTCACGAGCGTCGTTGCGGTTCTTGCCCGTGGCTGATGGGAATGCGCCTGGCACAAGCACTTTGAACGTGCAACTAAAAAATGGGGCCGGGATGTGATTGAATTTTCATATAAGCTGGCTTATATGGTGGCTCGAGTCAATCTCCAATTGATGTAGAAGTAGTCATGTGCAAATAATTGAAGCTTCGATCATCAAATGATTGATTGTCTCAGTGTCATAAAGGACTGGCCTGCGGCTTGGAGAATTGTATGAAATTGAGAACAATCATCCCATTATATATTAACCGAGGCTTTGTATTCCTCAATTCGTTGGGTTGAAGCATCCGCTGAGCAAGTCGAGTGAGTCGTGCCGCGAAATCCTAAAGCAACGTATGATTCTTTGAGGAAATAAATATCGTCTTCGGAGAATGGACGTATCTCTCCAACATTGCCACCTGCCTGTGATCATGGATCGTGATATCAGAGAAACATTAGACTCGGGCGGCATAGGCGCATTTGTGCAAATGAATCTCAAAAGCGCGTTCCAATCTCGGAACCAACTAGGATTGACCACTCGAAGTGACCATAATTCGTCCTGGCTTTGCTTGATGGCAGACTCCGTTGCTTCTTCATACTGCTGTCCAATCATGCGCAGATGGAGATACTTTGCCAGAACGGTAGCGCATAGCAGTGATAGCTGGCGAGCATCTTGAGCACTATCATCTGAAAAGCGTCTGTGTTGGCATTGGATCTCTGTCGTCGTGATAGCCCTTGCCTTCAGCCCAAACGTCCCAATTTGGATTTCGGCACGCGAGAAACCGTCTGAGTCGAGAACGGGGGCAGGGGGTACGACATAGACCCAAATGTATCCTGTCGCACACACACATACAGAGTAAGTGGTATTATTGGATCGATTTTGTTTCTGAAAGAAAGCCTTCGCACCATATGCTCGAATGTCTGCAAAGTTTGCTGTCAATCCCGAGCCGAATTTCTCCAGGACCTTTTCATCGGTCACCGTTAAGTCTGGCAGATCAACTCCCGAGTCTGTTCTTGACCGGACAAAAAATTGAGGGGAGCTCAAGAACTCAGAGTCAATGACTCTTGAATTCTGGACTCGACTGATCTGGAGCCTAGGACTTGAAACTATGATGGGTGAGAGCAATTCACCGACACAAGACCAATTACTCACATTCTGTGGATAGAGCGGCTTCTTGAATGAGATCCGGAAGCTTTCTAAAGACCTGTTGGGTTTGCGAAATGACATGAATCACAGAAGGTGTCCTGCTTCGACTTGTGACGTAAACTTCATCCTCGTCTGAACTCATTGTTGGATGGGATTTGGCGATTATGGCATGGTCGTCTTTGCCCTTTAGAAGAAGTCAAAACTGTGGAAATGGTGGGGTCTTGCGGGGGATCCTGATGACGCCAGCTAAGAATGGGGTTGCTGTTGCACGGAAAGAAGGAATGCTCGTATTCAAGTAGCTAAATTTAGACGCAGCATGAAATGCATCAACACGAGGTATTCTGGAATGTCGTGAAAGCTGAAACACGCTAAGAACGTCGCTCAATCGATTCGCAGTTAATCTAATCGGTAAGAAAGACTGAAGATGGTTAAATCAAATACTGTTGGGTCCACAGGGCAGGTAGCTTACGTTCACGTGCCGAATATCGTACGAACTCTCATAGAGGACATGAAGACCGATACATGCTTAGGACAAACCGACCAAGGACAAAATTATGGGATCCTGTCGGCTGGTGTTCCATCAAATGCTCTATTACGTGGCATGAGCGACACAAGGTACGCCTTTCAAGCTGGAATTCGTCAATTCCGGTGGATTGCAGCAAACAGAATCGGATACTTAAGAGAGAACAGCGCCTTGAAATTTTTGGATAGGACTACTAAGCACCGGGTGTTTAAAACAAGGTTCTTGAGCCTGTAATGTACAGCCTAATATTTATATGACATTTACTCATGGGAAGGTACAAAATAGGGCTACCTTAGTAGAGGAAACCTTTGCGGACGAAATAACACCGACTATGAGATTTGGTGGCTTTCCAAGTATCAGGCGTCATCCTCACATCAGCCTCGACGATGAGGATTGTCTTGCAAGAAGTTGTAAAATGTGTAGGATCCAACACAATGGCGGCTGTAGAGAGGATGAGCCGTATAGAAAGATACTATGCACGTTACTTCTACCGCATTGCCATGATCAAGTCAAGAATCTGTGATCATTATCATAGGAGATCGCTGCACTTGCAAATGAAGAATTGATTCTGACTTGAATAGTCCTGGCACAATACGGTAGGACGAGAAGTCACGATCAACTTGATCAGTTCAGGGGTCGTGTCAATTTCGTGAGTTCATGCAAGACTCCTCCAGGTGACTCCACCAGGGGATGAAAATGATTCGGACGTGCCTGAATAGCATCTCACTCTCAAGTCAAACACTTTCGTTTGGCTCCTTGAGGTTTGAAGTTGAGAATGACGTTTTGGTAATTTCTACTTCCAATTCGATAAATAACTGAGGAAGAAGCCGAGGAGCAAGTCAAACGCGTCAAATTGCCGACACGCGAAAGTCCACCCCACATCTTTAACCTCAAGTTCCGCCCCTTTCTATCTACAACAACGACACGGTATCTATTCAGGGACAAGCTTATTAGACAGCATGTCTACAGAGGTTGTCAAAAAGAGAGGCAGGCCCAAGAAGGTCATTTCAGACCCTGTCGACATCGACACAGGGGAGAGAAAGAAATCCACAACGAGGGCGAAGTCCACCAAAGCTGCGCCTAAGCCTGCGAAGACAACCCCAATTGTAACGAAGAAGACGCCAATCGTCACCACGGCATCGAAATCAGCCCCGAATAGCTCACCAACTGCAAAAACAACTCCCAAATCTCCTATTCTGAGCTCGTCAGAACCTGCGAAGACATCTCCAAAACTTGATACGCGAGCACCGTCTGCGCCTCCTCCAAAGACTCCAGTCACGCCAGAAACTTCGAAAATATTGGACCAGGTCCGCGAACTATCTGCAGAGAGAGCTTCATCATCTCCAGATCCCGCGAAGCTCTTACATTCATCACCGAACATTCTGTCTCCTGAAGCTCCTTCACAGCACCAGGAACCTCCCTTACCTCCAAAGGCTCCATCTCCTTCCGTACCTCCACTCTCCAAGAAGCCAATCTCAAAACCCTCCCAAGTACCTCCCCCGGCTTCGAAACCTCCTTCCCAGATTCCTCTCGCAGCATTGAATTCCGAAATCGTATCGAACATTTCCTCCCGGGCTGGAGCGAGACCGAACACTGGTGCTGCTGGGAAATTGCCTGTGGGCTACAAATCTGCTGCTAGGAAATGGACGGCAGCTATCGTAGCTATGCCCATTCTGCTGGTTACGAGCTATGTTTTGTATGAAAGACGTGAGTTCGTTGCTGATGTTTAGTGAAGCTAAATGTTGACTGGTTCTAGTGGTTCTTGGAGAAGACAAGAAAGTACTGGTCAGGCCTGGATTGACACCAGTCGAGGCGCCTCGGTCAGATGTGACAGTGGAAAAGTCTTGAAACGAGGTACTGCACATAATGGGAAGGGCATGGAAAAGGGCGATGAGATAATGTGTTATGTAAATGGTATGTACAGAAAAATCTCAATATTTGATACCCCGCCTGCCTCTTGAATCCGGCTTCCCAAACGTGCGTATACATCCGTATCCTGCAGTACTGATGGAGCTGGATAACAATTTTCAAAGTGTCATGGTCCCATCTGGAAAAGGAATATGTCTGCGATTACTTGTCTTTGTTCAGACATTTCAGTATTTGTTTCTTTCTTGTCGTCATATTTCTAGAATTCGGATCGCACGAAGGTTTCAGAGTTGGTATCTTTCCTTAGCGGTCACCGACATGATGTTATAACTTTCAAGTCTGCCTTTCGTATCTTCCAAGGGCGGAGGGTGCACGTAGGGATGGGCTAATGGCTTTCGAACATCTTGAGCTCCTGTTGGTCCCACATTGGTTGGGCGGCACGGAATGCATCACATAAGCTATACTTCTCTAGGTTTGTTTTTCGTTTGACGGTCACTTGATTGTACTTCCTATCATTATGCTGGCCGTTACGAAGAATGTTGAAAGAGAAGATCTACTGAGTCACGTGATGCTCATTATCCCTCCATTCTGTGCTTATGATTATCCAAGGATAATTGTGTGAGTGCTCATTTACCTTGGCCAAGATCGGGAATTACTATTCTTATAGCCTTTGTTATGCTCCAACATCAAGAACTATATGACAGGTGTATGTATCGCCAACTGCGGTGCCATGCCCTCGTCTTTGTTCGCTCCGCCATGGCAATCCTCATTGATCCACAAAGCCCAGTTTCGAGCAAAGAAAGTCGAAGACATAAATTGAGAACTGTTTAGAGCTATGCATCTTGTGTTTGAATAATCATTGTCTGGATAATCCACTGGATCATAGATTTCTCAGCCACTCGCCCCGACAGCTGCCGCACACGAATCAACATGCCACCTAAGAGGAAAAAGGATGCCGATATTCGATACTTTGGCCAACGTAAAAGGCAAAGGACGCTATCGCAAAATCTTGGTACTAATCAAGACGCGATAGACCTAGGGATCCCAGCAAGTCAACAAAAGGCCTGGCTCAGATCTTCCGCGCGATGGCCCGACCTCAGACCGCCAGGTTGGAGACCTGTAAAGGTACTTGGTGCTGGTGGTCATGCAATTGTTGGTTTATGGAAACGTTTTGGGCCTCAGATTCGGCCGAGACACGTCGTCGTCAAACAGGTTGTTCGTGATGAAAAAGCTTATTTGAAAGTTGAGTCTAGGTTACTTAGACGGATCAGAGACGCTTCTTTACTTACAGGGGGGACTGAACACATTATAAAATTGTATAAAGAGTACTTTCGAGATCCGGGAGCTGGTACTAGCACAGCAGGTGGACCCAGAGATTTTGATCCAAACCCTCGGGGTGGCTCACTACCAGTGCCGCAACTTGACGTTGCAAGGATCTATCTCGAATACTGTCCAGGAGGCGATCTGATGGCGAAAATCACAGATCTTGGGCAGAACCTTTGGAACGAAGAAGAATTATGGCGGCTACTAGGTTGTCTCGCAAGGGGCGCTCTGGTAATGGACATCGGGTCAGAACACCCTGCCGATCCACGCAATAACAATCCGATCATTGTGAGATTTGAGCCTATCGCCCATTTTGATATAAAGCCAGAGAATAGTAAGTCTTAGAGACACAAATGGTCATGTAACAACAGGCTCTTGACTGATGTAACATTTGTAGTATTGATCGGGGAATACAAGCCAGCTGGTGAACCTCATCATCGGCTGCCTTCGTTCAAGGTGCGTGAGCTAAATTTCCAAAAGCCTGGTGGGCTATATTCAAGCATTGTTTAACTGGTCAGTAGTTCGCAGACTTTGGGCTTGCGGTGCCCATCCCTCAAAACCAAGATTTTAATACCATCCTCCCGACTTTTAATACCAATCCCTTGTGGAATGATAATACGGAGTGGAGATGTACTCCAGGGTGGCCAACCCCCGTAAGACATGATTTAGAAGCCCTTTTCTTTTCTGAGCTTATGTCTTAATGCAGGAACAAATGGAAAATCATCCAGAGCGCCAAATCGGTCGCAGAAGCAATACATTCGGTATTGGCATGATTATGCACTATTTAATGACAGCAGGAACTGAATTACTACCCGAGCATGAACCTGCCAACTTTAACGTAAACGCACCAGAGTATGTTTATACTTTTTCAACCTTCCGAGCTGCACCTCAAACAATCTCCCGAATTCCTCCATTCACCAACACTTTTGAAGCTCTCGGCCATGACCTTCTCGCTACGCAATACAGCAAGCATCTCATCGAGGTTGTTCACTCATGCCTCGCCTACCTTCCCAGCCAGCGTCTTCCTGCTCGAGAGCTCGTCACTTACGTAGATACAATGCTACCTGTCTTTGACACGCTCAATACTGCCGGAGGTGATACTGGGCCGTTGACGCTGGGATACCAACCAGATGATCCAGGGTATAGGGCTCTGAAGCCGCGATACACACCGCAAGAGTTGATATCCTTTACTCCGAATCCGCCATATGGTCCTAGGATACTCCCCTACGGAAACAATTCCGGCCGAATCACTGTCCCATATATTCCTCCGCCTCCTGAGAATTACAAAATGGCTTTTCGTGCACCCACAGCACGGCGTCCGGCACCTCGATAACATGTATTCCAGACGAATGCCGTTGTCAGTCAGTAGAATCGGCTCTACGAAACCCGGTCAATCCTCACAGCGGATGCAGGATCCAGTAAGCGTTACTGAATTAGAAGTGGTGTTCATCGATTGTCGCACCACGAATGCTGGAGGCCACACTGCCTCTCGTATCTTATATAGTACCCTATTTCGGCGTTGCGACGCCACACTCAGGGGCTGCTCGTTTGTCAATTTTAGCGCCTCGAGCCTCAACACCGCTACTGTGACAGGTAATCTAGTCCCTAAATCACGTCACGAGGATTACAAAGAATAGTCACATTAATCCCATTTTCTGACTGCTCCAAAGAAAACAACAACAAAACCTGACTTGGAGCGATCTCATAGTCTGAGACAGTACCAAAATGTCACAACGTCACACCTACAAGGTCTACTACTCTTCCCGTAATGCATCCGGCGTGATGTGGTGTCCGGATTGCAGAGCAGTCGAATCGAAAGTGGCTTCGACTTTCAACCAGGAGGGAGGACCCCGTGAGTACCTTGGGCCATGCAATTTCCTTCTTTTCCTCCCCAAAACGCTTCATACTGACGGAAGCAGAAGCCGAAATCATCTACGTCGGTCAGCGCGAGGAATGGAAGAAGCAATTCCCCGCTGGCGCAGCCAACCCCCATAGAAAGCCGCCCTGGAATGTGTCAGGTGTCCCGACGATCTTGAAGCTTTCTCCTGAAGGTACTGTCGTCGGTGAGATCGGAGATGATAGTATCTTAGATACGGTAAAGATGGAGGAATTCTTGAAGGGGTGAAAGATTGTACTTTGCCGTCTTGGTGATTGCGAAAAAGCATTCCCCTTTGTTTGGCGGACGTGGGGAACCCTGTATTACTGTCTGCTTGAGCAGAGCATTCATATCGCATATTAGCTTTGCACTTCGGATTCGAAATCCATCGACCCAGCGGAAGATGGTAGATAAGGAACAGTCAGTGTACACACAGTGTCAAGGAAATCACATCAACCAAAGATAGTTGAATTCGCGAATAAATGGGGAAGGTACCGCAACTCTAGAGTCGCTCCATCTCTTGCGTCTACCCACCAATATTTCGTGCGCAAAACGTCTTACGGTAATTCGTCTTGATGACCTTTCGTCCTGTTCTTTTAGACTTAGCCATGGAATGATACTCCACAATGTATGCGTGGTACAGGAGTGAACCATTGAATCATTGGAGGGCGAGGGCCACTAGAAACAATGCTTTCACGTAAATGCATAAAAGTACACAGACTCAACATACTTCATGCATCATGAACTACAAAGGTCCAATTCCATAATACTATATCGCCAATCCCAATTGTACTCGAGTACGGGAATTTGAAGTCAGTTGAATGCTATTGGTTCAAGATGCGAGGAGGATTTGCTAACCCTGCACCGAAGGATCAGTGGGCTGAGCAAGCGGGCAACAACCGAGAGCAGGGCGCAGATAGATGATACGAGTGAGTAAAGCCACTGCAATGATTCCAACACAGAACAATAAAAGCAGGTAAAAGTCCACTTCTTCTGCATCCTGTCACGAATTTAATGGCGCGCGCCAAGTACGGATGGATTGTCACGCTACCAGCACCCTTTAAACTCTCACTTTCACTACGTCCTCACGTGCAAGTCAGAGCTGCCTCGAAATCCTACAATTTGGTCAGCATACTTCTGGACGGGGAAACCTCGGAAAATGGACTCGTCGAGCAAATTGATAGGTGAAGCTTCCGTGAGTCTTCGCCGTACCGTCTCTGGTAGTCCTCGAGGCTGTATCTAATCGTACTCAGATAGAGATGACTCCCATGACGATCAGTGAATTGCCGCCTGCCTACACAAACGCAAATGTACCTCCACTCTACAGTCTGGGCACCGCATACCAACCTGTACCCAAAATCAGTCCTGATGATCCCATTTTACGCGAGAGCACCCGGCGCGGGGAGCAGCCATCAAGAAGAAGAGCGCTTCGGTACAAGTGGTGGTGCATCTTGGTCATGATACTTGTGTTGACCATGATTGCTCTGGTCATCGCAGGTGCTGTGTATCACTTTCGGAGGGCGAATGACTCCACCGATAATAACGACTGCCTTCCTACCGCATTCAATGATTACGATTGCACGACTTGAACGCGGAATTGTATGGCCTGCTATCAATTAGCATAGGCCTATGGCTTTAACATGGACAAGCGGAGTTCGGACGTTTCTGGATTTCGCATAAACTCGAGTGACCCTCATCTGTGCTCTCATTGTTTTGAGTAATAAGAGAGCGAGGAGTTGGCAGAAAGCATAACAGCGTACTTTTCAAGGAATATATCAATGTGGGAGAGAACCAGTCAAACCTACCTGAGTAGGTGGGATATGATGCTGATCACGTGCGCTCATCCTGCACTCTTACGGACGATAGACAACAAAGTATCAATAACAGAGAACTGTCTTTCGTTAATTCGATATGCTAAATGGGTTATGTGATTGGTTTGCGATGCTGTGTTGAGATCTGACGAATCTGACGTGAAAGCGTGCCCCGTTTTTGCGACCCATCATCGCCCTGTCAGCCACCAGGGCTACCACTCACCAGTTCAAAAAACAAGAGCGCTGAAATATCATATAACTCTCGCTCTATCTTTTCGATTCGCTCACTCCTTGATCCTCAAACAGCCGCCATACGACCTACCAAAACTATCATCACTGGCGCCGATATCCTTTAACCTCCGATCTAGACGACAACGAGCATCAGTTCACAAATTCGATAGTCCTTCCCAGATCCGTTGCCCCTCTTCACTCCAACCTCATAGCAGTCGAATCTTCACATGCGAGTAGGAATTGATCAAATCAAGGAGCTTCTCCATCCCCTGTGTTTTCGTCTATAGGACGCCTCGAGGAATATTTTAATAACGGCATCTCCCTCAGGATACCAGTAGCGATACAACGCTAATTATCTTCCATCGAACCCAATAACAGACTCTTCTTTCCTCGATTATTCTCACCTGTCCGAACAATGGAGAAGTCCACCATCGGAGAGACAACTTCACCCCGCTTAACCTCTAGACACTCGTCAGGTTCTCTTGCGAAACCTGTCATGCACGACATATCCTCCTTCGAAGATGTCCCACTTACCATTGATAACCGAGCTAGATCAAGATCCTCAACCATCCACTCGACACTAACAAGAACGATGTCTGATCCGATCAACAAAAACCATGCCGTCTCCTACGTACGTGTTCTCCTCCACTCCATCCTCTATCATCTCCATTGCTTCGACTAGCTAACACTTTCGTTTCCATGTACAGTCACCTGATCTAAATAAGGAGAGTAGGACAGTAACGATTAACGTCTCCCACGCCTCCCCCAAACCCGAAATTAGCTGGGATACACAGGCCTTACAAGCTCGAACATCGGAAATGGCACCACCGCCCTACAGCCCCACGACGCCGTGCTCGCCTTTCAGACAACAACAACCCTATGGTACTGACAACAAGGACCTACTTTCGACCTTTGAAGATCCGCTTCGTCCTCGCCATAACAGGCGGAAGATCATCATAGCAGTAGTCCTAGCTCTCCTCCTCCTGATAATTCTACCGTTAGCAATCTTTTTGGCGGTGAGAGCGCATGAGAACCATGGGAATAGGAACTGTGTGGAGCTTGCAGGGCAGTGGGTAGATGGGAAATGGGAAGAGAAGCATCAGTACTGTTCGTAACCTTCTTCCCCTTTTTGGGGGTCATCCGTGGAGTTTTGAAGTTGCTCCGGTCTCGAATTTCAATTTGGCGTTTGGAGTTTTTGGTCTGGCTGGATTATGGTCCGGCTGGATTTCTTATACCACGGGCGCTCTGTCCCTTGTCGCAAAGAGCTTATGGGAGGTGCGAGAATCAAGAGATCAATACTGCAGTATATGAAAATTCGATCTGGTTTTCCTTTCCCCCAATATTCAACTCCTGCAACCCTCATGAAGTATGTGATGATGCTACGTATCTTTGTATTGCTTAATTTTTTCACCCCCCTTCTCTATAACTTGAAACACATTACATGGTTAGTATTTATATAATGTTATCTCGTTACTACTAGAAGGTTTGGGGGGAAAACAGATCGATGACAATCATTGAATCACGCACCACAGTCGAACCACGTGACCGACCACATTTCAATCTTTAACCGGCCACATATTTGAAGAAGATTGTGAGACAGGAAACGTAAGAAGAGGCTCCAAAGCGGAAGGGATTAAATCCGACAACTAGAGAGTTCTCGCCCGATCGGCCGCGAACATGTCAGATAGTTGTGATATAGCGGTGGTCCTACCTCATCCTTCGCTTCGCGAAATAGGATTCCGTCCGCAGACGAGGAGAATCAACACGGCCGTATCATACCACCCAACAATATATCAAAACTGGCAATACCTGACGATCTCCAAGGATAGTTTCCCTCGCCCTCATGAGCATTTCACCAACTATAGTGATTGAAGAAAAAAAATCACTTCCTGAGACAAGAGGTCGGGATCAATTGGTACGGGGACAGTTCGGACAAACACAAAAATCCCTTGAAATACAGCTCACAAAAAAGTATGTATCCGGGCCACAACAATGACGTTTTCGAAATAGGAGACCACGAGCATGATCTTGCAGACGATATCGTGTCGCCCATATCGCCGACAGGGAGGAAACCCGCATGGCAGAACGATGCGTGGTATCCGGCGCCAGGAGACTATGGGTATCAAGCACCGGATCCAAAACCACACTCAACTTACATCACCGAGAATATAGAAGAGCCTTCGGACAGCGTGCAATTCAGCCAGATAAACTGGGAAGCTCAAGACCCCCAACAGGAAAAACAGGAACACCCCAGATCGACATTTTCGTCTGCTGAAGAATTCAGATTACCGAGCTCGAGAGACGAGGAAGGTGGATTGGGGATACATATCACCGACCACGCGTTCGAGGTACTATTTCGTGCTTTTCCGAAAACCTGTCCGGGGCATTTGAATTGACCTTTGTAGTTCACGAAAGAGAAAGCATCGTGGGAACCGACGCAACCCCCTCCATCCGCCTACCGACCGAACTCCGCCTACGACTTCGAGGACGTGGAGCTCGACCTCCAGAAGCCGCGCGAGAAAGCTGCTTCGTCGTCGCCGAGGAAGAAGAAGACGGGGTGCACGGAGAATCGAGTGAGGATTGCGCTCTGGACGCTTGTCTTCGTTCTGCCGTTTGTGGTCATGCCGGTGGCGATCTTTGGGGGTGTTTATCATTGGGGGAACGCACAGGGAATGTGTAAAGCTGGAGGTGGGACTTGGGAGGGCGCGAAGAACGAGTGCCAATATTAAGGTACAAGGGAGTCGGCTGTGGGGTCTTGTGGGGTCTGGCGTTTGGGGCTTCATTGGAGCCTGACATGGTTCAAATAGCGTCTGGAGAAAGGAGATGGATTTAAAGTGGCTGCAATATACCCAAAATGAAATGATTCGTTGCCTCACTTTCTCCCAGTATCTGAGTCGATTTGAATCTTGAGGTTTCTTGTTATTGTGTTGTCGTGTTTAGGTATGGCCGATATTCTCTCTGTCCATTCATGATTCGTGTAATTCATGCCATGGCGGAGGAGCATACTCCTCTATAATCTCCTTCAGAACCTTGAGAGATACGGGCTTGGTTAAAAAGTGGTCAATGCCCGCACTGAAAGCCTCCTGCCTGACGGTATCTGAGGCCGCTCCTGTAATCGCGATAATGGGCGCTCTCATGCGCCCAAACGAATGCTCAAACACCCTAATCTTCCGCGAGGCTTCTAGCCCATCCATGACAGGCATTGAGATGTCTTCGAAATTATCAGTATGCCGACTCTAGCATTAGGTGAATGATGATGAGCTTACCTATTAGCACTAGATTGAATGCCCTTGAAGCAACCGAGTATTTTTGCACAGCTACCAAGCCATTCTCGGCCGTAGCATAGTCGATGCCCAGTTTCTTCATATACGTGACGAGAAGCTATAAAATTGTTAATCCTACTTGTACAAAAAGAGATACAAGACATCATACCTTCAAATTGATTACATTGTCTTCAACCAGGAGAACGTAAATCGATGATGAGAGACTGGAGATCCTGGGAACAATAGGAAGCGAAGCAGTAGATGTAGTCTGTTGATTAGAATTTCGAGGTGATTCTGGTGAGTGTGGCATTTTTGGTGCTAAATGTGTGCCAAACCCACCAGCTATGGTTGTGGCACTATCTCCGGAATCTCTGAGGGAGTGGTTTCGCTTTGCGGTGGGACGGATCGGCGAAGATGGTGAGGGAACAGGATAGGTAGCATCGCTGTTTGAGGAGGTCGGCGGGAAAGTTGAAACCGCTGGGTCCATTGGCACCGTGGACCCCAAGCATCTTAGGAGAATTCTAGCTAATTTTCGAGGTCCAATACTATTTTAACATGATTAGTCTGGATGGGACAGAACAATGGCGTAGAGGCTTACGGCTGTTGGATATGGACAATATCATAGGCGTCAATGTTTGAAGTAAGATGTGGTGTATAACTCTTCGTGCAGAGGACGAGCAATAGTGGTCTTTTATGGCCTGGCTTTTGCGATTTCGACTTGCACCATTCAGCGGAGAGCATGTCTTTGAGCGTTGACTCCATCGTAAAAAATACCCTGTAGGTGGATGGGCTTGTCGATGGTGCATCAGAGACGTTCATTCCAAACCAATCTTTGAGCAACATAGTCAAAGCATCTTTGAAGTGAAACATCCTCTTAGCCTCCATTGAAAGAATCCCAGTTGGTTCATCCACAATATTCGGAAATACATCAAACCCAACGAGACACGTTTCAAGACCTCGAAAATGCTGTCTAAGTTGCGATATTTCATCGCCTGCTTCGAAATGTGTAGGGTGCAGCTTCTTCTGAGTGAGAGGCAATGATGCCGAAACCTCGGTTCCCGAATTGAGCTCGCTCTCGATTTTGATAGAACCTGCAAATTCATCCACAATGTGCCTAACGATACTAAGGCCAAGTCCACTGCCCACAGCAAGAGCATTCTCTTGTGCGAATGGGGTGTATAGATGATGTTTCAAATATTCTTCAGATATTCCTTTCCCAGAATCAGAAACGGTAAGTATAACGTGTCCGTCCCGAGTCTCGAGGCCGATGCGAACAAACCCTGCCTCCGTGTACTTCAGAGAGTTACCAAATATATTCATTACTAACCGACGCCAAGCGCCAGGGTCAATATCGTGACCCCAGTCAGATTGCCATTCCATATTGAGAATGATCATTGGAGAATCATCACAGGGCGTGGGAGATGCCGGGTCCAAAGGAGAGACAGCTGACGTCTGCTGGTTAACTGGAGAACATTTTCCGTATCCGCTTCCAGCATAGACTCCTTCCAGAACTTCTTCGGTAAGGAGGCCTATGTCGACGACAGACATTCCTGGTGTCGATATCTTGCCAGGAGACGCTAAAGGAGCAGTGGACTTATTCCTAACGGGGAATTTGCCATTGTGCTCCTTCTCACTTTTTCCGGCCCTTAATTTGGTGAAATCTAGAACGTGATTGATAGTATCCAAGAGAGTCCGACCACATGAACTTATCATTCCAACCATCTCCTGCTGAAAAACGTCCATCACACAATCTTGAAGCAGCTCGACACTTGCCAGAATCCCATGTAAAGGCGATCGCAACTCGTGACTGATCGATGAAACGAAACTGTCCTTCATCTGAGAGCTTAGCACAGCATTCAGCCGAGAGACCTCGGCCATGATACTATTCCCAAATGAAGCCAGATAAGTCAATTCTTCGTCGGGATCGAGAACACGTACTGGACTGGTCGTCCATGCTAGGCTTCCAGCAAACCAGCGCTCCTTGTGGCTATCCCATAATGGGAAGAATGCGACACATCGAACTCCTGGAAGTATTCTTAGTACTTCTTTTGCCTCTGCTTCTTTGGATAGTTTTCTCTTCTTGCGTTTTCGATCGCGGACGTCCTTCGGTGGTAGAGTTGGCTCTGCTCCATCAAAATGGATGTCGTTCAAAGGCTTGCGAATCTCTTCCTCGCTACTCGACAAGAAACCGGATTCGTCGAAGTTGAAAACTTTGCCATGAGGATAACGTCGAAGCAGCTTCCGTAGGAAGTTTTCTGGAACATTCATATGAAGATGAGAAGCTTCATGCATGTGGAGACTGGACCGCGTAGATGTGGAGTATCCGAGCACGCCACAGGCCTTGTCCGACGACGACGGCTTCAGTTCGCTGCTATCGCAATATCAGCAAACTTTAGAGTTCTTCGCCAGGGTAGAAAGAGGATGAGGGGGAGGTTTCATGAATCTGACGAGACGGACCTGCGAGAACTATCATCACTACTCGACGTGAAACCTAAGTTTTGTTTCTCGATGCTAGTGCTAGATACGGAGAGATGAGAATCGACTTTGGACGAGCTACCACCAAAGGTGCCAACACTTGCGTCCAAGAAGAGAGCCCCGTCTACCGACATGCCTTCGCGGATGAGGTTACTCGCTCGGGAAAATGACTGCTTAATCTCATCTGAGAGGACTGCTTCTTGCAGCCGAGCCCCAGAAGCATGATCGCTAGGTTCGACCGAGTACTTTGCAGTACTCTGCCGTGGTTCGCGAGTTGGCTTCGAACTTGAGATAGATGAATCAATGGTGAGTGTGGCGGTTGACTGTTCCAGGGGTGTGGTGAATGTGGACTCGGGAGGATCTGATGGCGACGCAGAAAAAGTCGCAGAATCAGAGCGTTGACTGGGCTGCGGTCTGTCCGCCGTTCTACTGCTTATTTCAAGCCCAGTCTCCAAAAACCTACTCCGAGCTTCATCCAGAGAAGATTGCCCACTCAAAACACCGGGAGTTGCTAGGGCATCATGCGAATCCTGGACACCGAACTGCTGATCGGCCTGCTGATTCAGAGTCTCTCCGCGCCGAGTCTTCTCTGCTACATTTGGATCGTCAACTTTGTGTCCAGTGTTCAGCCACCACTCCCGCAGACTTGATCTGCCTTCAATATATAATCCAAGACCTCGGATCATCCTTTCTGCTCTTCTGTGCTGCTGTTTTGCCCGCTTCGTCTCCAGGTGAGCGACGATTGTTGACGATATATCCTTCATGAACTCGACCTCGACATCAGTAACCGAAGCCCTGGGACTGTCGTCGAATATGGAGAAGACACCAATGATCAATCCTTTCGGACTGATCAACGGAACTGCAGCAAAGAATTTCGCATGGGACGAACCAGGAATAGATCGCATCTGGCTGAATCGCGCATCAAGAGAAAGGTCTTCCACCACTAGAACCTCACGCCTATCCTCGGCCATTCCTGTGAAAGCATCCATGGCAGCAGAGCAAGGCCCTTTACTCCTCTGCAGACTTGTCTCGCCGTACCAGAGGCCATCATTGCCTTGATAGACGCTGTCGCTTCGCAAGGACAGCGTGCGTGTCGCCTCGGCGATGATGTACTGAACATCCCGCGTGCAGAGCGCAATGATCCCCCGTTTTGCGTTCAACCTCAGAGCGCCCAGTTGTGCGAATGCGGTGAGACTTGTATCGTGGGAGGATTGAGGCGATGGGGTCGCAGCTACATCTGCAGGCTTCGCGAAGACGGATGGCTGATAGTATCTGCATTGAAATCCAGTGTCAGTGGTTGGGGCGTTCCCAGCACGGGGAGCAATGCCAACTTGAAGACCTCTCGCTCTCGGGCGGTTTCCGATGCTTCCTTTGGGCCCATCCTTCACGCGGGGACTGTGCCCTTCATCTGAGAGAGTCGCGTGTCGGTCTTGGCGAGGCAATGATCCTATTGGAAATGTGAAGATAAATATATTGTGCAGTGCTGCCGACGCATTTTCTCTCTGGCTCTCACCAGCGTCTGCAGGTGGGAAAAGGTGGGGCAAACAGGAGTGCGAAAGTTGTGGAGGCTTTTCAGATGTCCATGTAGAAGAAAGCGACGCAGGATCGAGTGGCGATTTAGGGGACCAGACCGTGGATCGAAAGCCCTCGCTAGCCGGGCGAGGGAACGCTCCTATGCGGGAAGGTGGGGGATCTATCGGCTCTGGAGGATGGTGGGATCACCTCGTCATGATGAGTGTCAGATGTCAATTCAAGGTCCACGATGTCTAAAGACCATTTCAAGGTAGGAAGCTATTCGGAAATCTCAAGTGAGGGGTTGGTACGCTATAGTACTTCTCGAGGCGACGACTTTGGAGACATATGGAGGAAAGCCAAGTCCATCTTATCTGCGTGCAAGTACTTTTTGGTCAGCACAGTGTTGCCGGTCCGCCCTGGACACGAGCGGTGCCGACACAACAACAACTTCACATACCCTGACACCATTATCGAATTGACAACTACAGAATGGCTCCTACTCCACCGGATGTTACGAGTACTAGTCAACCAGGAATGTTGACTTTTGACTACTACCTCGTGGAGAGTGAAGACGGTCAGACAGAATACTCAACTCTACTAGATCTGGAAGGCTACTACCTCCCGGACACCAAACTACCATGCGTACGTGTTGACGAGGCGGAATGATTTCTACCACTTAACGTCATCATGGAGGATTGCTATCTCGGCAGTGTCTACCTGTACTTAAAGTCAATGTCGTGGAAGTGTTTCCCTTTGACTTCGACGAGACGAATCGACCCTACCCTGGTAGGAAAACAAAGAATCTTAAAGAAAGTACGGCCCTGACCTGTGAGAATGTTATTTTGTCGACAAGGCAAGTTGTCGTTGTCGAGTCAGTTTGATGTGTCGGTCGACAAGTCAAGTTGTCGGTGGCCTAACAAATGAACCAACCATGATTCCTCGTGAGACCTGATGTTCCTTGCAATGTAATACTCGGTCGAGGTCTGCAGTTGTATCTGTGATCAGCTTTTTTTCGGACACATCCATCACCTTACTCAACCGGACCCACTCCGTGAGACGTGCAACCTGAGCAAGCTTCTGATGCTCAGCAAGCGGAAGGATAGTGGTTTGTTTTATAATGGATATGGCATTGAAACGTCTTTCCGAGAGGAACCCAAAGCGGCTTTTGAAGGACGTGCAAGATTCGAATACTGTTTTCAAGAACACTCGGAGCGATAACGAGATGGATTATTGCTGTTTCACCACTTCGAAGAATGTCCCCGACACAAGCTAGTATCTCCCGAAATGAGGGAGTATAGATTCCTCGCTGATGCTTACGCATCCTGTACGTGTTATGAGGTTTCGGTTGAGCCAGCCTGCAAGCTGGAGTCATTAGGTACACAACCTAGTTTTCCCAAAGCTCACTTCTTCATTATGAAGACATGACGATATACCAGTTTGATAATTTCACACTATCTCGTGAGATCCACTTTCTCGCATCTATTCATCAGATTGACGTTCGCATCGGACATAGATCTGGAGGGTATTGTTGCGCTTCCTCAACTCCGATACAATACGCCTCCATCAAATCCGAAAAATTCGAAAAATTCCCAATTCAATGTTGCAATCTATGTCTTTGGGGCGCTCTAAGTAAAGTACACGGCCGAGAGCTCCGCTGAGTGGTGACGGAGGTTTCAGCGCAGTCCTCTGGAACAGTATCATCTCCTCCTACAGTCGCTAGAATCCCAGAGGATTTTGTCGACCGAAGTCAGACTGTAATACCGTAATCAACAGTATTTGAAATGCCTCGAAACGCCCAAAGCTCGCTTAAGCCTCAAATTCAGGAGCATGAGCAGCACATCTGACACGAAACGCAGGAACTTTTGTGCTTGCGACTTCGCGCTTCGACACATCCGGATTTAAATGTCGACACAGACCGACTTTCTCTTCAACTTGTTCTCTGAGCAGCCCCTCAAAGAAAGCAAAAGTCAGAAAGCAAAAGTCAACCAATACTCAAACCCCCACACTCTGGGGGAGAAATATGGTAAAGAGCAAAGTTAACCTTAAAAGGAAATATTGCGCAAGGCTCCAAATAAATCAACCCCCTGATGAAACCCCACGACGGCCATGATCCCGTCTGTACCTCAAGGATCAGAAATTGGGGGCATATGCAGGGCTGAGACCCTGCTGCGCCTCTCCATTGGCTGTAGCGACCCTGAACCACCAACGAATAAGCGGCATAAAGTAACAGGACAGGGTGACAGGACTCGTACATAATAAGTGAGGCAGCTGCGATGAACGACTCGAGCTTCTTTCCTTCTTCAACCACCAAGAAACCGCTTAAACAAACACAAGTATTTGAGCGGAAGGGGGGCTTTTGTGATAGCCATCTCGACAGGATTGTCGCATAAATTAGGGGTTGGACGAGGCTGGGACTGGGAGGAACGAAGAAATGGCAGACCGTCACCGCCGATCCAGCTCGATACCTACAATCCGACTTACACAACCATTACCACCACTCCCCATATCCCTCGACGATATCCGACCACGGAACGTACCTCAAATCACCATAATACCCTACCACGATGACCCCTCGGCCGATATCGAGAGTTCGCCCAAGTCACCGCTCGCAACAGAAAACCTCCCACCTTCGTACGAACCAATGTACGATTACTTGCGCTCGCAGCAGCGGCCAATCCACCAAACTCCTCCCAGACAAACACCTCACATTGTCCCCGAGTCAGAAGAGCCTTATCGGGATGACACTTTCGTGATCACGATCGACCGAGAGGAAGATATTCTCCAGCCACCTCCGCCTTCCTATGAGGATCTATACATCGAGGACCGGGATCAGATGGAAATACAAGCTCTAGTGAGGGAATTTCATGTGGATGTTGCGCCTGCGGAGGAGATTTGCAAGTTCATTGTTGCGATGCTGCTCATTGCTTTGACGGTGGCTTGTGTAGGAACCGCATTCCATTGGGGGAAGTTGGGATGTCAAGGCCCGAGATGTTGATTTTGATACCCTGCATGACTTGGAGTTTAGGACTGAGCGAGCGAGCGCGTTTTATGGAATTACATGGCGAGAATGAAGGCTAGAAATGGAACTCTTGAAGCAAGGGACTCGAGAATGGTCACCTGATGAGAATTATGCTCCTTGAGACCGCTTTAGAGCTCAATGAAAGAGGAATAATTTCCGGATAGAGTACCTCGCTACTCGGCCGCTGTCAATGCGATAAGAGAGCTATCATTACTGTATCAGTTCAACCCCGCCCACCTTCAGGATACCAACCTCTATGTTCAATAAGTGGTGGTCCTATCTATCCCACTTTTCAAGTAACAGAAACTCTCGTAAGAATAATCCACAATACATCCGTTATCTCCGGTTTGTATACTCTCTTTGCTTTATTATTCTCTCTCCATTTCATCCAGAATATCTATACCCTCAAGCAATGGCGCGAGCGGCAGTAACCATCGCTTCTGGTGCGACCTGGCAAGAGGTAGCAGCAGACAGACAGGCCTACCGTGATTCAACCATCGCTCTTGTCGAGCCTCCACTCTCAGAGATCAGTGATATCCCACTTAACACCATTCCTCTTGCAAAGCAAGTGCTTACCGCAGAGGAGATCAACATTACAGAAAGTACTGTCGAGGACCTCGCTGCTACCATCGCAAAAGGAGAGCTGAGCGCCGTCACAGTCACGAAAGCATTTTTGCGCCGCGCAGCTCTCGCTCAGAAAGCTGTATGCTCACCGACCCCCCTCATCTCCTATGTTCAGGAACTTTCCTAACGTCATCAGTGCAACTGCGTAGTCGAACTTCTTCCTGCCCGCTCCCTTGCACGAGCAGAGTTTCTCGACAAATACCTCTCCGAGAATGGGAAGACGATCGGCCCTCTGCATGGCGTACCAATCAGCGTGAAAGAACATTTGGGGGTCAAGGACTTGGATCATAACGCGGGCTTTGTATCGTGGGTTGGCAGGATCAGTCCAGAGGATGCACACATTGTGCAGATCCTGGAAGCCGCGGGTGGTGTCTTCCATGTTAGGACTACGCAGCCGCAAAGTTTGATGCATTTGGAGACTAGTAGTAATCTTTATGGGTACGTGGATCTCCTTCTGGGGAAAGAGGAAAGATATTGGATTTGCAGCAAGGAAGGAGAGATTGTGCTTATGTGATGATAGGGTCACCACAAATCCGTTCAACACGACTCTGACTTCTGGTGGAAGTTCAGGTGGTGAAGGTGCTTTGATTGGATTTCGGGGGTCGTGTTTGGGGATCGGGACAGACATTGGGGGATCAATTCGATCTCCTGCTGCTAATAATGGTATCACAATCTCCCTCATTTCTTCCAACCCGATCCTCACATTCATTAGGTCTATATGGAATGAAACCCACGACACTTCGTCTTCCTGTCGGCGGATGGACCGCGACAATGGCAGGAGCTGAACAGATCGTACCAACAATTGGCCCTCTATCCACGAGTCTCGAAGGCTGCAAAATCTTCATCAAAGCCATCATTGATGCAAAACCCTGGTATAAAGAACCCTCCATGCTACCATTCCCATGGAAAGAAGAAGACTTTTTCTCCAAAAAGAAGTTGAAAATCGCAGTCCTATGGGACGATGGAGTCGTCAAACCCCACCCACCAGTCACACGCGCTCTGAAAGAAGTAGTTGACAAATTGAAGGAGAGTAGTAACGTGGAGATTGTGGAATGGAAACCGTATAAACATGATCTGGCCTGGGAACTCATCGTCAGTCTTGTTGATTCTCGGTTGTCTTGGGCTTCTGACTGACGATAAAAGGCAAATTTATACTTTAGTGACGGAGGAGCACAAGAACTCGCCGCATGCGCAGAATCCAACGAGCCTCTCCGACCTCTCACGAAATACATCCTAACGGAGAACCCACATGTCCAAGCCCACAGTGTCGATTCCATGTGGGCAGCCTGCGTAAAGCGAGACAACTACCGCGCCGAATACGCTGCACACTGGAACTCCACCGCGACTTCTGTCTCGTCCACTGGTGAACTCGAGGGCATGGTAGACATTATCCTCTGTCCGGTCGGTCCTGGCGCAGCTCCGAAGATTGATACGGCGAAATGGTGGGGATATACCAGCCAGTGGAATTTACTGGACTATCCTGCGTTGATTTTCCCTGTTGATAAGGTGGTTGTTGCGAAGGATGGGGAGAAGACTGATTATCAACCGCGCAATGAGAAAGATAAGTATAATTGGGATCTTTGGGAGAAGTATGGGGCAGAAGGGTGGAAGGATGCTCCTGTTAGTCTGCAGTTGGTTGGAAGGAGGTAAGTGATTTTGATTTAGTTGTGAGTATTGGTGCTAATGTGCGAACAGGTATGAGGATGAGAAGGTCATCCAAGCACTGGAGATTGTGCAGAAAGAAACTGGACAACCTTTCGTTACGTACACTTGATACTGTGAGTTCGAACATCAGATTGGTTAGGCCAACCTCCGATCCACAGTGATTGTGGAAATCCGAACTTTGACCAATAAAAACCAGTGCAGCTTATCAAGCAGCCAATATGAGTGCAAGCGCATGATACTTCATTAGACGGGACAGTGAATACCACGCACGTAACAAAGAGGACAAGTTCCCAAGCACGTGGGGTTGTTTTGATCAGGGAAGGTTTTCTTTGCACGACATCCCTGCAACCCAAATTACTATTGGTAACAAAAAAGTTGGATAGGCTGTCAGAAATCTAAATGTGGCTGACAGCGAGCTTGGTTGACAGCGACAAGCCCTTCAACACCACTGCAGCCGGGCCTCTCTTTGTGTGGTTAGTTTAGTCTCACTCCTATTTGGCATGGTTTCTTGGATTACACATCATCAAAAGGTTTATCGTCTTTTGTTATCTTGCATAGCGACGTATTTGTTGTTCCCCTAGCCATCCATGCTATTCAGGTTTTCTTGAATTCCCAAATGAAATTCGAATCCCCTACTCCAGGTCCACATTACGTGCGAAAAGGTGGCAAAGGAAATCTTGATCAACTCTACGAACCCTCGAGCTCAATATTACTCTATTTGGGGATCAAGCTGTAAATCAAGACACACAAGACATTCCAGAGGAGCATGGAAGTAAGATCTGGAAGAGAATAGTGTCATCATATATTGGGGTATCATAGCTCTCTTTGTTGACAGCAGTTGAGGCTGATTATCAAGTCGTGAACAAGGAAGAGGTTTCCGCTTTGAGCGATTGATCCACAGCTCCTAGATAGAAGGTCACGTTGGATTTCCAAATCACAGTTAGCGGTTCCGGCGTGCATCGGAAGCGTTGTCAGTCTGTGGGATTTCCCATTCCCCGATGATCTCCGGAACGGGAAGATAGGCTGGATATGGTGATCGTTCAGGGGAGCGTGACGGCATTGTGAAGACGTCTTTGGTGGACACGCCGTTGATCGCAGATAGAGCATCTCCTTCTGTCTCTCGTCTCTCGATACCAAGGGTGTCTTCATTCTCTGGCGCTTCGATCGAAGTGGAACATCTGTCCGACTCTTCAGCAGTCGTGGTAGGCTCGCTGCCGTCCTCTGGTGCATCCGCTGGTGATATCACTTGTGTCCTTTGGCTATCCAGTGCTTGGGCTGGTGTCAGAGCTGGGATATCCGTACTCTCTTCAACCTTAACTTTCCCATCCATGATCATATTCGTGTTAGGCTCACAGAAGTCGCAGTCATCTCCCGAACACCCGCCTTCCAGATACAGCACCCCAGCAAAGCTACCACCACACACGACTCTTCCAATCTCCTCCCCGTGGGGAGGTTGATACTCGCCCCACGAGCCATCTTGATGCGAAGTTTCGGAAATCAGATCGGGAATATCGCACTCATTGTTGATTTCGTAGCTGCCATCTGCATCTTCGTAATCTCCACTATTCACGTCCTCCCACCACAAGCGTTCAGGAGGCTCTTCTGAAGTGTTTGGATTGCTACTGGGAATGATCCCATAATTCCCTTCGTCATCGAATGCCGCTTCATGGGATATATCGTGACATCTGGTGACAGGGGAGAACGGATTTGCTAGGTTTCTGGTTCCCTCATCCTCAGCGACTTCGTCGCTCCTGCTCCCTGCGTAATACGGCAAGCTATTGTACAATCGAGAGGCGCTTTCAGAAGCACCTTCGTCACTGACGATGTCCGGAATGATATTGGATGAAAGAGGGGCGCCGTTCTTCACAGTACTTGCAGGAACCTCGTTTGATCCACCAGATGGAGCGTTTGTTGGAAATGGCAACTTCCGCGACGTAGCTTCAACCCGTCTCTCACGAGGATGGCTTACTTCCACAGCGTGTGTCGTATGTGGAGTGTTTGAGACAGTCAATAATAGGTCTGGAGATCGGCTGAGATAGTCCAGATGCTGTGGTGAGGGAGATGATCTTGATGGTCCCCAAATATGAGGGGTCTGTCTACTGCTGGCTCCGCCCATCTTTGAGATTTGGACTTTAAAATTGACTAGAGAATGAACTGTTAAGTTGACGGATCCGCGTCTCTAGTAATTGGGGGGTGCCTTGGAAATGCTCAAAATGGAGTGCTTCTTGGACTGCGAAAGGATAATCTGGAAAGCTATGAAACCTTGTGATGCTTTGTCGTTGAGATTCTTTGCTGCATACAAGTGGAAATTGGCAGGTATGTCTCGGAGGAACCGAGGATCCATATTGAGCGTTCGTCTTGGACAGCAATAGCATGGAAAAGCGAAGGCTATGAAAGTGTAACGACTCTAGAAATCTTTCTTTCAGATCGCGGGCTGCTGGTAACTCTGGCACAAAGAGAATCATAGTCCTGTCGAGAAATTGTCATTTTTGAAACGTTTTGGTCTTTTAAAGCAGAAGACCAGATGAGAAAAAGGAGTTGTAATAACCTATGAGCGTAGCATTCTCATTGTCCAAAATTGAAGGTCTGGATCATTCTAAACTCTATCACTCTCACGGTTTCTCACATCTCTTTCATGATGTCTCTTCAGATGCTCATCATCTGCCCGTTTCTTCTCCTGCTTCATCCACAGGTGCATAATCTTGAATCTCACGATCGAATGGCGCAATCAGGATCAGCGCCGTCAAGTCATGCCGATCCATCTTACAGAAACTCTCACCTACCATCCCCATCACGCGCTCGTTACACTCCTGGTCCGTCTCGCACTCGCTCGACGTCCTCGAGCCAAAACTCCCCGATTTCCAATGAGCCTCTGCTGTCATCTTTGTTGCCAACACCCCATGTCCCTTTCCGTGGACCAGGCACTCCGTGTCCAGCTCCGAGGGTTGCCAATGGTGGCTCCGGAGACTCCCAGTGGACAGATACCACGGAATCAAACACACCACACCAAACCACACCAAAGCCATTACAGTTATCTAGCTCTCTTAACTCTAATGCGAGCAGGACTCCAGGCCGCCGTTATCAAAGCGAGGCGTATTACCCAAAACTACTTCCAGGACTGCGAAATTTTCGACAACACACTGAAACTTCCGAGAATGGGATTGTTGAGAGTCTAGACAGACGAGGAAGGGGCGGTCAAGACGTCCAGATTATAGGTGGCGAACGACGAAACAGAGATGGGACTGAACACACAGTTGCACCTTAAAGAGAGGGGCGGTATTTGTTCCGAAATGTTGCGAATGGTCCTAATTGGAATGAGTCTGGTTCTGTTTTGTATGATTGCGGGGCTTTTGGGGATGTGGTTTGGTGTTCTGGGAAGAGGCAGGTGGATCAGCTGAGTTTGGAGTTGGATCCTCGAGTATAAGATACGAGTCTTCGGAAGACTCAAGCACATGCAGAAAATTGTTTTATCTCTTTCTGGGTGATGGAAGCTTGTGGTGTCGTATTATGAGATTCATGAATTCGACACTCCGGAGGCTCCGTTTGCGAATGATTGGAGTAAGAAGAATTGAAAATCTTACGCCACCTCGCGAAAGACGCCGACTCTGTCATTCCATCAAGATTGTCTTTGTGATGAAGTGGTAGGAACTTCAAGCTAATTGCGCTTCCGAGAAATAATGCAACATCCTCTCGGCAATTGTATTCAGGCCTGAGGACGCATCAAGCATCCATCCTCGAGCATTGAAGTCCCATGAACTTCGAATGACAAGTTTTCTTTCCCCTGGACAATCTGTAATTTATCCAGCATTTTTCCCGCCATCAATATTCCATTCGCCAAGGTGACTCGGGAGGAATAATGCAGTACAAAGCAAAACGTGGAGGAGGCACCAATAAGGTGAATAACCACGTACTCTTTTCTAAGTCATTTGAACGACTCCACGAGGTATGAGATAGGGCGTTTACCGCCGGTGGGTGCCTCCTCGTTTCCTCGCAGTTATAATTTCAACTCTTGTTCCGTTTCTCATCAAGCCTCGGGCTTTCCCCTTTCTTAGTCACTATTTCGAACTGTTCATTGCGCTAAGTTTGTAGCCGGGAAGCGTAAGGCGGAGGAGCCAGCTGCTGTAAAGCCGCCGGCCTCGCCCGAAGATCGCAAGGTTGTCGAAGTAGCCGTGATAAGTGCAGCTGCTCCACTCGAGAACGCCCCAGCTTTAAAAACAGCAACTAGTGACGATATCGCGAAGGCTCCTGATGCTCCAAAAGCGATTGCTGTTTTTAATGGAGGTTGTAGCTGAGGAGGTTGGTTTGAAACGTCAACACTTGGATACCAATGTGAGGGTAATAGATGGTAGACAGGCTGAAGACAGGAAGAACGGCTTGGAACTGTGTATTCTTCTCCACTTGGCGATTGCGATCGACGAAATTGAAAGTTTGTTGGTTGGCATTGCTAATAAGGTGTCAAATGAACTTTCTTGTAATGCTAAGACGATCAGGAATGATGACTGAGTGATCGCGATGTGACGACAATGCAACCTCTCGAGAGGTGCGTTGAGAGTATCTGACTACGAAGCACGCTCCTTTGCCCGTTGAAAAATACAATGTACCGTATCAAGTCATGATTATGCAGCGTCTGGTGAAATTGGCTTCTGCCCACGGTAATCATCAATTCCAGACGGTATTGAGGCTACTGAGTGTGCAGCGTAATGCGGTGTGGTACGGACCGTCCGTCTTACATGATACCAGCGAGCAGTAAGCAGTGGTTGCTTGGACTCAGCCCTAACCCCTTACCGTGGTCCCAACTAGGCAATTAGTCACGTGTGTTGGGCTAGTAAGGTTACATTTTCGATTAGGACAGGGTCCTACAATCGAAAGATTCCAAACCAATCATCACTATATAATTATAGCATCCCTACGAACTGTGTTTGTTTGCGAGCATACAAATATCCACCTTCCAAGAGAACTGCGCCATGCTACGACTCCAGCGAGTGCTACGTCCTGGTACAGTACGAATACTCAGCCTCAAATGGTGCCTGGCCCGGCAGTGCCGGCAAGGTTCGCAAACAGCGTACAGTAGTGCGGACGCCGGCCGGTGATGATCTCCCTTGGCCCTTGTTTTGCGTCATGCCCATGATGTCTGACGCCCACAATACCCTCGATATCTCGAGTCTATAAGTTATAACTTTCCTCAACGTCACCTCACGATACTCCTTAAACCTATACTTCTTACCTTTGACTGTAGATTCCCTGTCGAGGCGCTTCTTTCCCTTGTCGTCAATATGAAAGTGCTCAGCACGGTCCTGGCATCTCTTGCTTCGATTTCTCTTGCCAATGGTTCGTGCCGCTTTTCCCACTCTTTCCCCTGTTTCTCGTCGACTGAGTAGCTAACAAAGTTTTGAAACACAGCATCAACAATCGTCTTACCACGAGATGGAACAGCAGAAGAGTACGGCGCCGTCGCCCTGGCTGTAGCGGAACGAGCATTAGCAGACTCGCCATCCGGAGGCTACGCCCCAGCATCTGTATCTTGTCCCGCAGACAGACCTACCATCCGAGAAGCCCGGGGCCTTTCCGCAAACGAAACAGCATGGCTTCCCATCCGCAGGAATCAGACAATAGCTCCAATGACAGAGTGGCTCACGCGCATGAACATTTCGGGTTTTGATGCCGCGTCTTACATCAATCGTGTCTCGGGCAATGCTTCAACACTCCCGAATATCGGCATCGCTGTCTCGGGGGTGGATATAGAGCTTTGTTAAATGGTGCTGGGTTCCTTGCTGCCGCAGACAACAGGACCAATAATGCTACAAATACTGGTCAGATTGGTGGGCTTCTGCAAGCTGCTACCTATGTGGCAGGACTTTCAGGTGGTGGGTGGCTTGTTGGCTCGATCTATACCAATAACTTCACTTCCGTGGAGACTCTCCGAGATGGAAGCCCAAAGTCGTCCGTTTGGCAATTTGGAAATAACATCTTGGAGGGACCAGATAGTGATGGGCTCCAGATCTTCAGTTCGGCAGATTACTACGCTACTATCGAGAGCGAAGTCAACGACAAGCAAGACGCAGGCTTCAATGCGTCTCTGACGGATTACTGGGGACGTGCTCTATCCTATCAACTTGTGAACGCAACGGACGGAGGGCCTGCCTTTACATTCTCTTCTATTTCCGACATGGACAATTTCTTGACCGGCGATATCCCCATGCCATTCCTTGTCACCGACAGCCGTGCTCCAAATACAAAAATCATCTCGCTCAACTCCACTGTCTATGAGATCAATCCTTTTGAGATTGGTTCTTGGGATCCAACAACTTACGGGTTTGCGCCAACCCGTTACGTAGGGTCCAACTTTTCTGGTGGCATAATTCCCGATTCAGAGCAATGCATTCGAGGATTCGATAACGTTGGATATGTGATGGGTACATCATCAACGCTTTTCAATCAGTTTCTGCTGCAACTCAACACAACAGTAGCATCTCAAACCCTCAGGAACATCTTCCAGGACATTCTCGATGGTCTTTCAGAGGGTGATGACGACGTCGCCCAATGGCAACCCAATCCATTTTACGGTTTCAACAATGACACGAACCGAAATGCTCAATCGTCCCAACTTACACTCGTTGACGGCGGTGAAGACAATCAAAATATCCCTCTTTATCCTCTCATCCAGCCAGTTCGAGAAGTCGATGTGATCTTCGCGATCGACTCCTCAGCCGATACACCCTATGCCTGGCCCAACGGCTCCTCCCTTGTGGCAACCTACGAACGCTCCCTTAACAACACCGTCGAAAACGGGACCGCTTTTCCCTCCATCCCAGATTTCAACACCTTTATTAACCTGGGCCTTAACAACCGCCCTGCTTTCTTCGGCTGCAACTCCTCCAACATGACCGGACCTTCCCCATTGATTATCTATATCTCGAACGCACCCTACATTACGCCCTCTAATCAAACTACGTTCACACTATCGTACAACAACACCTTTCGCAATGCCATGATTGAGAATGGATATGATGTCGCGACGCAAGGAAATGGAACGATAGACAGTCAGTGGCCGACTTGCATCGCGTGCGCTGTTCTGAGTAGAAGTTTCGAGAAAACGGGCGAGACGGTTCCGGATGCTTGCACGACCTGTTTCAATAGGTATTGCTGGAACGGGGACCTGAATTCGACGACTCCAGCTTCGTATGAGCCGGCTTTTAAGTTTGAGGAGGTTAATATTCAATCTGGTGCGATCAGAACTATTGGCAGGGTGCATCTGGCGCCTTATGGAGCGCTTTTGGCTGCTGTAGTCGCTGCCGTGCTTTTGTGATAAGATACTAATACGAAACGCATGCATGCTAGTGGAGTTTAGGGTTGGAAAAATTGCATACTTCTCCTTATGGAAAGTAAAGGTCGTGTATATTGCATGGATTTGCTTAGTATTAGCGACGCTTGGTCAATAAGGTACCAGCGATTCGTCCCATGGTGGGGTGTACAGAATAGAATGAACTGATGATCCAAAGACAGAACCTGATCGCGCTTAACCGGCCTGAGTTCTGCGGATGGAAATGAAGCCATAATTAATGTCCTCTTATCAAGCCTTTCGAAGCCATGATTGACAACATCATTTTTCTCTTCTCAAAGTTGTCTCTGCATAACAATCTTTGTTTTCGTGGTCTTTAGTGTATCATCTTCTCGACCGCAAGACGGTCTGAGCATGAAGAGGTAGCTTTCCCAGAACACTCAAGCGAACACGACCCGAATCAATGAATGTGAGCTTCGAAAGCATGCGCTGGTGGTCACGATTTGCAGGAGCCGATCATCCGTATACGGACCCCGGCTACTTGCGAGATGCGTCTTAACGTCATGTGGGTTCCTCGCATTATAAGTAACCGTATCACTGAGCATGCATTTGGAAAAGCTCAGGGGTTAACGCCTTGGTAAGCTGGATTAATGGTCTCGAGGGTTGGACGAGATCAAGGAGGAGGGGCGTAGGGTCATGCTGAATGTAGGTCACTTTCATTCACGGGTCAAGATCTTGTTGATAGGTTGGGTGTTTGAAGAGCTCACTGGGTATTCATTGGATAGATTCTCAGCCTCATTGGCTGAGATAACAGAACGATGCACTTAGAGACAATCATTGATTTCGTTCGCTACCTCTGCAACCGCTTCTGCACCTCGGCAACGAGCGCTTGCTTCTCGACCAGCACGCCCTCCTTCTCCGGGTGGCCATCAGGTAAGCCCAGAGCCTTCACCCTGACCTTACCCTCTGCCAGCTCGTCCGCACCTAAGATAACGGCTATTGGCACATCTACGGCCGCCTTGAACTGCTGCGGTAGCTTGGGCTTCACTTTCGCCATGAACTCGGATCGGATGCCACTGTCCCAGAGTTGCGCTGTGACCGCCATCCGTTCTTGGAGGAGTCCATCGAAGCCCTTCGAGCCAAATGCCATGACATATACCTCGACAGGTTCGGTCTGCAGCTGGGACTCGCTCTTGCGCTGAGCCTTGAGGATAGAGAGGATACGATCTACACCAAACGAGATCCCGATACATGGGACGGTTCGCTTGCCGTACATTCCGACCAGGTTGTCGTAGCGCCCACCTGCTCCGATGCTGCCGACCTGGATGGACCCCGCGTCTGCGGTGCTAGGCTGGTAGATGATTTCATATATCAGACCAGTGTAGTAGTCAAGACCTCGGGCTAGTGCGAAGTCAAAGACGACTTTGTTGGTGATGCCGTATGCCTCCAGGTATGATGCGAGAAGTTCCATGTCGCCAAGTCCTTCTTTGACGCTCTCGTTAGCACAAAGAGTAGCATCAGACTTGATGAATTTGAGCATGTCTTCTACGCTGCCGCTGTGCTGGACGTATTCTCCAATGCGATCTGCGACTTCTTCAGCGAGACCTTTCTCTTCAACCATTTCCTTCTTCACTTCAGCCCAAGGGACTTTGTCCAGCTTGTCCACCGCTGAGCTAATGGCACGAACTTTTTCTTGCGGCACACCAGAAACTACAAAAAGTCCATCTAGAATCCGTCTATGGTTCATTTTGATGGTAATATTGAGTTCAAGCGCCTGAAATACTTCGACAATGATGCGAAGCACCTCGGAGTCGGCGATCATCGGATCATACTGACCAACAATGTCAAAGTCAGCTTGTTGAAAGGCACGTAATCGGCCCTTCGCAATGGCTGGTTGATCTCTCTACAGGTCATTAGCACTGGTTGCATTTTGTCATATTCACATGTAGGCACTTACACGGTAGACCTTGCCAATATGATAACGCTTAACTTGGGTGATATTGTTCATCGCCACCCAACGGGCGAGAGGGACAGTGAGATCGAAGCGTAAAGCGCAAGCCTCGCCTCCTTGATCTTGTAAATCGTATATGAGACGAGCATCCTCGCCATATTCTTCAAGGTCGTGGTGGTCAGTGTTAAATCTGTGGATGGGGCCAACGGGAGGTGCGACATACTGCCTGTAAGGATATCTTTCAGCTCAAAAACGGGCGTGTCTAAAGGGTTACCGCCGTGGCGTCTAAAAACGTCACCAATCTTTTTCCTAATTCACAGTCAGTATGTTGTAGTTCCCAATGCCTGGCCAAACAAGCACTTACGTGACTTCCTCCCGCAGGATCACCTCTTTGCCAAAGCTATCCACGGTGCCTTTGGGAGTCTTGAGCTGGAGTCCCGGGCGGGCCACCTCGGCGCCTCTTCCTTTGTCGGTCGCCATGATGGATTCTGATTGATTGAGATATGAAATCTCAGGATGGTAGTGAACAAGCGAAAATAAGCGTCGCGGTTGCGCCAGAGATAGAAGAGACACCCACTTGAGGCTGTTGGAGGCACGCAGCAGATAGCGCATCTACTGTACCTGGAGGTGAATAGGAAGAAGTAAAAGAGTCAGTGGCCGCCGGGTCTCCTGACGTAACACTTGGTTGATGTGGTTTGAAGACGCCCCGAAAAAAAAAGACCGTGAGTCAGTGGGGGCGCGGCGCGTCAACGTCACCTGACATAGTTCTCTGAAGCCTGAGGCTCCCAAGCCGCATGTGAAGCGAGGTTCCAAACCCGGCTTGTTTACCTTTACGGAGCTACGACAGCGGCCATCCTAGGGTTATGAGTACCTTATACTATGAGCGACCCGATACACGCAGGAGCATTTGAAGTAAACGCATTTATGATAATAATTATAATAACAAGTATTCAAATTCAACCACTGCCAGAAACACATTTTGTGCAACACCTGGTCTTCAATAACATTACCAATGTTGCACTTTCTAGCCAGAGCGAGGTAGAATATGGACGCAGACCGTTCGTAGCCTCTGAGAGGGCGAGCGTTGGCGAAGTTACGTTCATTAATACTCGGAAATGGGAGACATAGTTATTCTAATCGGCAAAGATATTCGCAAATCTGTTCATCGCCAGCCAGAAGCAACGTTAGAAGTTGGTCGCATGTGTTGGGTGTATCTGGTAATGTTGTATCAGATCTGTGCTTCAGGATCTCAACCAGTAATATGTGCTACCTAGAGACAATTGGATGGTTTGAGCTTTTGGATTTCGACTAGAGAGACTGACCCTGAGTTGTTGGATCCAACTTTTTGTACCGATGCAACTGTGCCGTTCCACTCGCCGTGAGTTCCAGGGACACTTTGACCCATTTTTAGGGTTTGGAAGAGTGCATAAGAACAATAAGGCTGATGGAGTCCGGCGGGAGATCAGGGCGTTTTATTATCCACCTACCTAAGGTGTGGCACAGCGTGACGGTGGCGCTGTGAATTTGCCATCCAGATCACGTGGCCATAGTCTGGGCGGCTGCGTTGCCCCCAGCAACGTTTAGTGCGACGGGTCAATAAAGAAGGGATGTTCCCCCGATCAACAAACTCCCAGGTCATTGTAATTCTAACCATTTCGAAGGTTTCTTTGATACAGTACAAATCAGAATGAACGATCAATCCCCTCCAAAGCGAGTCACGCGCGCCCGGGCGGCTGCGAAGACCGATACTGGTGTCAAGATCGCGACTGCCGCGTCAAAAGCGAAGGTTACTCGAGCTACGTCAATAAAGCACCAAGGCCAAGCAAATAATGAGAACGAAGCACACGACATCCAAGGAAACGTACCACCGGCTCCCAAGACGACGAGAGGGCGTCCAAAGAAGGCTGCCGATGTCCATGAAGACAAACACGAGCCCAGAGATGAGATGATGGAGCCACTGAAGACTACACGGGGAAAGGCGAAGAAGATAGATGAGGGGCAAGATGAACTGAGCACCGAGACAATCGAACCAGAAATTTCCAAGACTACACGAAGCCGAGCGAAGAAGGCAACAACCACGCAACCCGAATCTGGTCCTGAAAAGCAAGAAGAACCAGTTCCTGCAAAGCCAGCCAGAGGTCGCCCGAAGAAGGTTGTTGAAATACCTGCACCCGTACCTGCGAGATCAACGCGCGGGCGCGCCACAAAGGTTGAAATGGTTGAGGAGGACGTTATTGTCGTTGAAGAGGAACCCAAGAAGACTTCACGTGTCCGAGCAGCCACCATATCCAAAGCCACTGCCCCAAAGAAGACCGTGAAGTTCGAAGAGCCCGACAAGGAGAACATTGAGCCTTCCATCACCGTACATGGAAAAGCAAAGGCCACAGAAATCGGCACTGGCTTGAGAGCCAAACCCGTTCGAAAGCCTGCAGCCGTTGCGCCTCGAGCCACACGTGGTAGACCCAAGGTCGAGCAGAGGGAGCAAAAGTCGGCGCCTCTAAGTCCAAAGAAACCAACTCAAGTCGGTGTAACGAAGGAACAAGCTTCTGACGATGAGCTGGGCCAGAATGAGAAGACACCGATGAAGCCATTGATGATGAGCCCCGTCAGAGCTCCTAGCAGCGTACTTGGTACCACAAAGAGACTTGACTTTTCCAACTCTATTACTGTCAATCGAGCTATTGGGCAAGACCTGAGTGCGTCAATAATGGCTAGCCCAGCTCGTCGTCCGCCACAATCGCCATTCAAGGAGTCTCTGAAAACATCGCCTCAACGCGCCAGCTTTATGGGATCATTGATGAAGTCCCCTATCAAGCTATCTTTGCCGCCATCGAATGCCAATGAGCCAACCTCGAACACGGAATTCAAAACCTCGACTTTGCAGTCACCAGCCAGACGCCCACAATCACCTACAAAGGTGTCTGAACATGGATCACCCATCAGATCGCGTAATCCCAACCCAATGATCAGTGGCATGACCCCTCGACCAAGTACCTTTAAAATATCACGATTTGCTACCCCAAAGACGCTTACGAAGACTGCCGCACGACCTGGTCGGATGCTTCCCCCAAGCGCCGTCAAGAATATTGCAACCGAGAACCGTCAGGATGAGATCTCGGGATCAAATGATCTGTCGGCACCCAGCCTGAATTTCTCAGGTCGTCTCTCTTCCATCATGCCTCGTGAAGTTGACTCAGCCTTGTCTACGTCTGAAATCATCGTAGAGATGACAGAAGCCAACTCGACAATTGTGGTTGAACAACCGTGTGAACCAATGGTTGTGGACGATCAACACGGCAACGAAGAATCTATGGATGCCTCAACCACCACTCCGCCTTGTTCGCCTCCAAGAAATAGTACCGGCGCGTTTGCTCTTCGTGAAGTTGATGAGAACCCATTTATGGACTCCGACTCAGAGGATGAGCTTGCCTCCGTCTCTCCAAAATACTCACCTAGCCATTTCGTGGCTACGCCGGCTACCCATACTCCATTTGTGCCGCTCAACAAGACTCCCAAATCGCAAAAGTCTTCCTTCAAAGATCGACGTTCAGAAATCGGCTTTACTCCCCTGGCTAAGCAACTAACTGATTGGATGGCTGCAAGTCCTGAAAAGCCTGATCAAGATGACTCGGCTTCAGATCCTACAACCCCGCGAGCAGCGCCTTCCACGGACATTGCGAATATTGTTCAGCTATCTCCTGCCAAGAGCTCCTTCTTCGATGATGAGATGTCCGTTCGTGATGAGATACAATCAGCCCCTGCCATTGCTGACGACGTCATTGATGAACAAAACTTCACGCCGGTTGAGGTTGTTGAAGAAGACCTGGCTCTTGCTGATGAAGCTGAGGAAATGTCCCTGCTTGAGCCTGATGAGATCGAATCCCGAGCAGAAATCGAAGAGGCATTGGAATTGTTGATCACTACCCCCGGTTGTATCCCAACAGCTCCCGAGCTTTCCAGCCAAATCCCCGTTACAACGGATCAAGATCATCTGGATGATATGGAGTTTGAGCAAACACAAATTCATATCCCAGACGAACCCGCTCTCTCTGAAGCGAGTCAAGAATACGGCGATGAAAATGCCATGCCTATTGATCCCGTTCTCTTGGCCATGCCTGTCACTCGTGGTCCATCGACTCCAACCTATAAGACACCGAAGCGAGTCCTCGCTGAGAGAGTGTGTCACACTGTTTCCAAAGTGCCACTCAAACCTGCTGCGGAGGATTCACCCATGGGGCGAACTCCCATGAAGCGTAGTGCGAGCATCTCCCGTATTCCCCCAGCGAGACCTACCAGTAACCTTGTGCGAAGTAACACGGTGATCTCTTACTCACCGACTAAGAGCTCAGGCAAGATCCCTTCTCAGTCAGGCGAAGAGGATGTTACCATGAAGGAAACTTATGCAACACCATCAAAATCCGAAGCAGCAGCATGGTCAAATATGGGCGCTCCAGCTCGTACACCACGTTCCGATCTTAATACTGCTCTGTTGAAAGGAGCTGTCGTCTTCGTGGACGTTCACACTAGTGAAGGCGCAGATGCTTCATCTCTCTTTACCGAGCTTCTGACACAAATGGGTGCCCGCTACGTCAAGTCATGGAACTGGAACCCAAGTTCTGATGATGGAAGCAAGATTGGTATCACCCACATCGTTTTCAAGGATGGCGGCAAGCGCACATTGGAGAAGGCAAGGGAAACGGGAGGCGTTGTATCTTGCGTTGGAGTTGGATGGGTCTTAGAGTAAGTAATTAATTTGCAGGAAATTCGATAAGAAACTGACAACGCTCTAGTTGCGAAAGAGAAAACAAATGGCTTCCAGAGGCTCCCTACTTTGTTGACACAGCTATGATCCCTCGTGGTGGTCACCGCAGACGCAAGAGCATGGAACCTAAGGCACTCGCAAACCTTACTGGCAATCCTTTCCCATCCAATTCCACCACTCCTGTCCGGAAGTCAATGTCTCCGATGAAGAACCCAAACAGTTTCGCCGACACACCGCTCACGTCTAAGTCGCGGCGCCGCGAGTCCGTTCAATGGGTTCGCACCCCTTCTTCCACATCCTCTGGAGACGATGGCAAGCTTGATGACGTGACCCTCATGTTATCACCAGTTCCCGCCACGCCAGCTCCAGAGTTCATCTCGGCATATGGAGAGGACGGCCTCTACGGCGATGAGACCCCATACTTACCAAAAAATGAGCAACTGGTGCAACAGACTGCCCCTGTCATCAAGTTCGGGAATCCTGAAAAGCCTCTAAGCAAGGGATTTTTAAGTGAGAAGAAAGATGAGAGTGTCATGATGCGATTGATGGCAGCACGTAGGAAAAGCTTACAGTGGGCGCCGAAGGTTGGAAGCCCTCTTGCTAGAGGTGGCAGTCCATTTGACAGAGCTGTGGAGCGGAACCAAATTGCTTAATTTACATGCTGAGTACGAGGCGTTTCTTCCTACATTGGATGGATTCTGAATGTTTGCTCGGTATGAGCCTGCGGCGGATATGAAGGGGTGCACGGGTTTTGGCTGCTTATTCTTGTTGGGTTACTGTTCGTTCATCTGGAAATGATTATTGAAATTAAATTTACCCTAACTCGTTTCGCAATTGAGGCCAACCTTGCCCAGCCTCACCAAATGCAAACTCATCAAGGTATGTGAATTTCCCCCTTCACATTTAACTTTGTTCTACTATTCCCGTCTTGCCATATTTTGGCCTCCGAAGACTTCTTTCCCATCCATACTCATTGCTCTCTTTACTATGCTCATCACCGAACCACACCCTACCTCCTCAAGTAATCCAGTCAGGATGGGCAATCTGTACGTTCCCGCGTTTGGATGGAGATGGAAGCGCATATATGTTAAGACACTCCCCGGCGTACTTTTCCTCGCCCTACGAATAGTGGTCGCTTTGAGATTTGGACGTGTGATTTGGCGGGGACAAAGTGAAGACTTGGATGGTGGAAAGTTTTATGTAATCATAACAATATTGAATCTCCACCCGAGCGAAGTAAGTAGTGGTGATAGACAGTGATAAACCGTGTCTACTCAATGGTAACGCGTAGTCCCCTTTCGCTGTCTGGGAACGGACTGAAAAAATCGTGCACTTGTTTGATGTCATACTCTTCCGTCTCGAATAGCCTCATATCGAACTGGCCGAATAACATTGCTATCGTCACGTACAGCTCTGAAGAGGCTAAACTAGGCACGAAAATCAGCATAGGGGCTAATTGTAAAATCGTGTGGACATGAAAGGGCTTGCTCCCTGCAGAGGCATGCGCCAAAGTACAACTTACTGCAATCCGATACAGGCCCGACTGCCTCTTCCAAACGGCTGCAGATATTTCTCCAGCCGTCTTCGCTCACTAGGATCTAGCCAGCGTTCGGGTAAGAAGGTTTCGGGTGATGGGAATATGGTCTTGTTGTAATGGGTGAGTCTTTGTGTCATTGATACGGGTGTCTGTTTCATGTCAGCCTGGTTACAGAATCCGGTCTAAAATTACTCACATTGACCGGTATTTGGTAAGTCTTGTACGTAATCGCCTCGCGTGTGTTGATGCGAGGGAGACGACCTGCGACACTCGAGGAGATGCTATTCATATGAGCTGCTATTCATTGTCTTTGAATACTGTCCGTCCCACCGTAGGCCTTCAAGGATGACTGAGGACTAGGAGAATCATCAGTAGTGGGCCTGAGTAGATATCTCATAGGTATAATCACCAAGTATGGAAGTTGTAACAAATCCTGATACCTCAAAGAAGTGGAGCTTTTGTTCTGAGCAGCCTGGACTTCCTCCTTCAATTTTAGAGCTTTCTCGGGATTTGCCAGTAGATGGAATGCTGTAACGCTCAACGTATTCCCCGTCGTTTCTGTTCCCGCACCGACAAAAGTCCGGACTTCGAGTGCAAGGCGGGATTCGCTCTTGTCTCGTACTGGCAAATTGGGTGAGTCCAGCATTTGGTGGATGACATTCGGTCTACCATAGTCACCTGACTTGGCACCGCCATAAGATTTTATAATGGCTTTAGTTTGATTTCCGATGTCCTTATTAAAAAGATTTCAGCAATAAATACTCGAAGGTAGGGTATGGACATACGTTGAAGAAATCCAGCACGTCAATACCAGATGGATTCATGATCTTGACCATCCATCGTGGCATCATATCCATGATGTCCAAAATCAGTCCGAAATGTCTATGCCAAAGTCCAATCTCGGGAAAATCGCGAAGAGTCTTCTGGAATGCCGCCGAGAAATCATGCTGATCGAGGAGATTGTACGCCTTGTGAAAGGAGAACTTGGTAACAACATCTGTAGCCAATGACCGGAATGCATTGGAGAGATTTGCAGGCTGACCAGTTCCTCTGAACTCTTCTAGTCTTCTGGAAAGTTTGGACGTAATTTCGTCCAGCACCGGATCGAATCGTGCTACAGCATCTAATGTGAAATATCCTTGCTGAGCTTTCCGTCGGATACGATGGAGATCATGATCGGATGTTCCGAAAGCTGCATCTGAACTTCCAACGAATTTGTAATACCAATGGTACTTGTTGACTCGAGAACTGATCTTGTATGGTTCGTTCCACTCAGGATCGTTCACGTGCAATTCCCAGGGGCTGATTCGAATAATGGGTCCTAGGGGGAAATATCAGCTCCGCGGACCATAGACTGCTACTCGAAGGAGTAACTCACCATATTCCTTGTGCATTCGCTCAATCTCGACCCAATACCTCCCCCTCTTCATGCAGTCAAAATACGTCTCATACCATCCCGTCAGCGCTGCTAGTTTTCGTCCCGGGAACTCAGCGAGAGGGGATAACCAAAGGCGATAAATGGCTATACCACAAGCCCAGAGCGGCACAGCAGCAGTCACGAGGATGAAGAGGCTGATTGAGCCGTCACCGAATGGCGATGACAATGAAGACATAGTTCAGTGATCAATCGACGGAGAGCTTAATCGGTAGGAAGGAACAGCCCCATGGTGCTCTAAGGTGGATGACGGGAATCGGAGGAGCAGACAAGCTTGCGGATGACACTCCTTTCCTGTATACTTTTCCGTCAAGTACATGTCTTGTGATTCGGCGGAATCTTTGGTGTTGGATTGTCTGTTCGATGGTAGAGCGGGGATAAAATGCTCCCGGGTATTTTGATTACAGGCTTACAGTAGCCAATCGCAGCTGATAAAGCCTCAATTTGCAAGCCTTGTGTGTGCAAACAAACCCGCCTGTGTCAACCAATAATCAATTGTCATATACTCTTGATGCTAAACTGATCATATGGCCTTGACTCCAGGACTCCAGGGAGGAGGAGGGAAGCTCGAGACAAAAGCGGCCCACTAGCCCTCAGAAGCAGTACAGTTACATGAGCGAACTATTTCCCTCTAGTGTCAAGCACCAAACATCTGAGCCTTGAATGCTACTTGCCTCAAATCAATTAGTAAGAACAATATCTCTCAATCTACGATCACAAAGCTCAAATTATTTAAAATCCCCTTAGATTGCAGAAAGCAGACTACACCAGGAAGAATGTCGTTATCAACCTCAACGATTTAAGCTTGCTTGAATGTATAATATAAGATTGGCGATGCAAAGGGCCGAGCATTGGAAAAGGTTTGCGGTAAGGTTCAAGCCTTAATACTTGTTGTATGAGAAGCTACAGGAATCGGACTGCTTCGACACGTGACCCTAAACAGCCAAGCCATTTTTATGGGCCAATGTCTGGCATCCATCCATCGTTCAACCTCGAAAATCAACAATCACCTCTCGCAAGCATTCTCACGACACTTGGCGTAATGGTCCATCGTATACAGCTACCCTCGTACCCCAGGAATCAGCAATTGTCCGCAAGCGTCGGTAGTTGCTTACTCGTACTTCAAGTTGCCAATGTTTATCGTCCCTCAACGGCGTCGCAAGAGCATTTCTGTGTACTTGGCAGCTCCACTTTCAAAAGCTTGTCGCTCAATACAGCGTGTAGAATCATCGCATTCCCAAACCTAAGCTCTCGGCATACCAAAACCGCCTCTGGAAAATTGGCAGCCGCGTCACAGTCGTCTCTGGGCAACACATAGATCATGGCTATGCTGTTTCTTCACACTTGGCAGGTGACAAAAGTGAGTATATCTCGTGTGCCCCAGGTTCGATATTTTGTGAGTAACTAAGTCGCTGCTCGTATCTCTTACTGTCGTTATTTAAAGACTCTTCCTATCTGTCACCTCAGACTCGTTGCGAGTCAGTCCTTCGTTGAATATCACTTTAGTTGCTTGATCACTTAGCTATTTTTACCTCAATAACATGAGGCCGTCCTCCTTTGCCTGCATGCTTTGCGTGCTTGCTGGTCAAGGCGCAAATGCCGCTATCACACTTGACCTTACATCAGACGACTCGATCAAGAGTGCAGCGAGCACGATAGCGTACGATTTGATGAGCTATTATACGGGAAACAACTCGGGCGATGTCCCAGGCAATCTTCCTGATCCTTATTACTGGTTTGCATAGTCACCAATCCTACCGCTTAGGACACTACTGACTTTGACAGGTGGGAAGCGGGAGCAATGTACGAAAGCTTTTCTCAATTGCCGCCGTGTTTCTAACATGTTTAAAAGGTTCGGAACCATGATCAACTACTGGTATCTGACAGGCGACTCAACCTACAACAATGTGACCGAACAAGCACTCCTCCACCAAGCCGGCGACGATGGCGACTTCATGCCTATCAACCAGACGAAAACAGAAGGAAATGATGACCAAGGGTTTTGGGGAATGGCGGCAATGACAGCAGCAGAGACGGCATTTCAAGACCCTCCGGAGTCGAGTCCCGGGTGGTTAGCCCTTGCACAAGGAGTCTTCAATACACAGGCTGCGAGATGGGATACCACAACATGCAATGGAGGGTTCCGATGGCAGATATTCCAATTCAATAGTGGCTACAACTATAAGAACACCATTTCCAATGGATGCTTTTTCAATCTTGCGGCACGATTGGCCTTGTACACGGGGAATGCCACGTATGCGGAATGGGCTTTGAAGACGTATGACTGGGTGACGGGTGTAGGATTGATATCACCAACATATGAAGTCTTCGACGGGACGCAAAATACAGACAATTGTACAGCAAAAGATCACACGAGATGGACATACAATGCAGGCATCTACCTGCTTGGAAGTGCCGTCATGTATAACTACGTACACGCCCTTCTCCTCTTTCTGACATGAGTAACTGATTATAAGCATAGACAAACGGGAGCGAGATTTGGAGGGAACGAGTCGTGGCTCAAATCAATGCAACCGACGCATTCTTTAATGACGGCATCATGTACGAGGGCTGTGAAGCAACTGGAAAATGCAACGTCGACCAGCGCTCCTTCAAGGCCTATCTTGCACGATGGCTCACATCGGTCGCTGAGCTCGTGCCGTCCACCCACGATGATATCATGACGAAGGTATCCAAGTCAGCCGTGAACGCGGTTAAAACTTGTACCGCGGGTGACCGTGGGACAGAGTGCGGATTGAAATGGACAACTGGCACAAATGATGGCAGTCTAGGCGTAGGCGAGCAGATGGCTGCCCTGGAGATTGTTCAGAGTAATCTCGCGGATAAGGCGCGAGGTTGGGTCAGCGCTGTCAAAGGAACGGGCACGAGTATTGGCGATGTGAATGCGGGAAGTAGCAGCAAAACTTCTACGGATCAATTAGCTGTCGAGAAGATAACGAGTGCGGATCGGGCAGGGGCAGCGGTTTTGACGGTTCTGATGATAATTGGCGTTATTGGGGTAATCACAACTATGATTATGCCGTAACTAGTACGCTTTAATATGAATCATCTTTCAGCTCCGGGGCTTTTGCTATTACTGGTGAGTTTTTTCGTTGGTGGCCGGTCGTTGAAGTCAAGTTGCGGGTTTCCAATGCGTTCATCGCAGCTCCGAAAGAATGTCAATGCGTTATCTCTCATCCCACTCCAGTATTGCCAAGCTTTGCCCAGGACACTGCAATACTGCTTAATGGGGCGGAACAGATATGCCGATGAGATGTTTAAATTGGGTTTTTAGAATGGGGGGGTTCCCCTGATTTCTTGTCAGATAAACCAGCTTCCTATCCATCGTCGACAGATCTGAAGCTTCTCCATAGATTCAAGATCCATCAGAGCTAGACCAGCATCGATCACTGAAAATGTCTGTTGTCTCACTTGATAACGTCAGCGTGTAAGTTCTTCCAAATGCCAATATTCGAAAGTGGGGTAGAGGCTCATATTATGCCAGTAAAGACTCAGCTATGGCCGAAGAAAGTCTGAAGTCTCTAGCTTCTAAAGTCGGTCTTGTGATACCGGAGAAGAATGTCGATGATTTCAGAACATTACTCGCTGGGGTCGATCATGCTGCGAAACTAGTGCTTGATTCTGACGGTGGGTGATGTTTGGCATTTACAAACGATATTTTGGCGTCCTAGGGATCTACTTGCTAATCTGTGTTTAGACTATGTTCCAAAGGTCGATCTGAAGCTCTATCCAAGAACAGATTATCATCTCCCTGAGGATACCGACAAAGGTGGCTGGGCATCGAAGGTGACAGTAAAGAGCACCAAGCCTCTCACCACCCAGCTCCAGGGCCGCACCATAGCCCTAAAGGACAATATCGCACTCGCGACCATCCCATGTACGAATGGCACCGCTGCCCTCTCTTGGACGCCTAAAGTCGATGCCACAGTCGTCACACGAATCTTAGATGCCAGCGGTCTGATTACCGGCAAAGCTGCCTGCGAAAATGCCTGCTTTGAAGGGATATCCGACTCTTCGCTCACCGGCCTGGTGCACAATCCCTACGCCGATGGCTACAGCTGTGGAGGATCCAGCAGTGGCTCTGGACGCCTGGTAGCAAGCGGGGCTGTCGATATGGCGTTGGGCTGTGACCAGGGAGGTAGTATACGGATACCGGCGAGCAGTTGTGGGATCGTGGGCCTGAAACCTACGTGGGGTCTGCTGCCGTATACGGGGATTATTAGTCTCGAGGCGACGATCGATCATGTGGGACCTATGACTAAGAACGTGAGGGATACGGCGCTGTTGATGGACGTGCTCGCTGGGTATGATGGTATTGATGATCGGCAGCCTTTCATGCTTAAGCAAGGAGACATCAAGTTTGTGGAAGGCGTTGATGAGACTCTGAGCGCACATTCCCCGTTGAAGGGGATCAAAATTGGAGTTCTGAAAGAGGGGTTCGAATGCGAGGCTCAGGATCCGAACGTGACGACGTTGGTCATGAAAGCTGTGGATGGGTTGAAGGAGTTGGGCGCGGAAGTCGAACAATTCTCCATGCCGAGCCATAAAGAAGCTGCGGTTGTGTGGATGTGCAATATGCAGATTTCGGGGATGAGGCAGGGTCTTTTGGTCGATGCCACGGGACGAAAGGGTTTATGTCTTACAGATCGAGTCGAGGCGACTGGTCGTTATCTCTCGCAGAAGTCGTTCGATTCCCTCAGTGCTGGAGCGCAGAACATGTATTTGCAAGGCCTCTTTCTAGAGGAGAAGTACGGTCCAGTCCTGCATTCTCGGTCACAAAACCTTTTGCGGAAGATCAACGTAAGTCCAATATCATTTTCTCATCCTCGGGACTACTCTGACAAGTGAAGGATGAGTACGATCACGCTTTGAAGAAATTCGATGTTCTCGTCATGCCTACTCTACCCGCGGTCCCGGGTCCTATTTCTGAGGCTGGCGATGCTGGGCCATTGGAGAGGCTGGCTCGATCGTTTGGCATGACTTACAATACGGCGCCTTTCAATAGCACTGGCCACCCCGCACTTAGTATCCCTGTTGGATTTGCTCCAGCGAAGGACAACGAGAAAATCAAGTTGCCTGTGGGGTTGCAGATCGTAGGACGGAAGTTTGAAGATCTGCTCTGCTTGAAGATCGGTGCTGCTTGGGAGAAAGCGCATGACTGGAAAAAGCTATGAATTATTATGTACGAATCCTAGAGTAGTCGCAGAAAGCATTTGCTATTATTCTTCACTCTATTACTCTGATACCCACTCTGTAGGTGTGGCCATCCCCAATTCAAGAATCCCAATAATTGCTCCGTCCTTAACTAGCATGTTCGGCCCATAAAAAACCCAAGAGATATTCACGTGCTCCAAGGTGGTACGAGCCACCACAGACAAGTCGCTAAATTGACTGGACTGTCTATCCGTTCAGGTTTAGAGGTGATTTGCAATTGAAGGAGTTCAATTGCGTGTCCTTGAAAGCATTGATCATGCTTTCGATAGACGAATAAGCTCCAAGTCCAGCGGTCGCCAGTGCACCACCCAGATAAATAACATTGAAAACGTTTCTATACCACATGTCCCCAAAGAAGCCTCTGGTCCATCGCCGAATGCCAGTATCGTGTCTCGTGACGACGCCAGTGCTGGGATTGAAGCCTTCTCCATCACCCATGGCATTAAGTTTGATAAAATAGCCGAGTGCGAGAAGGGGAGGGAAAGAGTAGCAGAATTGGATGACGCAGAAAGCTGCTACGACCCCAACCAATCCGAAGAAATCAGGGATCGATGCCGCGATTATGAAAGCGATGGTCCAGTAGATGGGAACAATGGTAGCCCAGATTATCCTGCCATTTCGGGTGGTGAGGGGCGGGAAGTTGAAGAGGTCGATGAGGAGCTGGTTGTAAAGGACTTTAATCCCAATATTCCCGTATAACCCAGCCGCAATGATGCCAGAGAGGACCGCAAGCATATTGCCAGCAGTTTCTACTCAACCAGTCAGGGGAAGTTCAGAATGGATTACTGGAGGGTCACTTACGCCAGCCGTATGGAGAAACGCCTTGGTAGGCAAGGGAGTACGTGTATTGCCCCTGGTAATGATAGCAATAGCACCCATAGACCATGTAGACGGTGTAAATGAAGAACTGAGCACCCCACATTGCTTTGATAAAATCACGAGGTCGTCTCATCTCGGCCTGTAAAGATGAGCAAGGCTGTCTCGATCACCGCCCGCTCCAGGAGATGGACGTACCATAAACTCAACGAAGAGTTGAGCACCACCATAAGCGTAAACACCTTGCATCAGACCTGTGATAGAACCGATTAAGCTACTGGGGTCGGGAAGGCCACTATTGTGGATGATCGGAGGGTAGACTCCGTCCGCGTCGGGTGTGATACTTGTCACATTTACTGAGCCTCCAACGGATCCGAGAACTGAGATGGAGAAGTTGGGAGGGCTATGCGCTATAACGCCCATTGTGATAAACATGATCATCAGATTCAGGAACACAGCTGCGTTTGCAAGCCAGCCGAATTTTTGAAGCGTTCGCACCTGCCCGATCAAGAACTGAGACATAGTCAGCGTTCATGATAAGATCGAGAATAATTCTTATCTACTTACACCACACGCGGCCCAGATCACACAGCACACAGCATAGCATAACTTAAATTTGGACACTTGAGAGATTGCTTGGCCGTTGCTGACTAGAAGGGAATTGATCAGCACTTGATGGCCGTTGAGAATCTCTCAACACTTGGATGCGTAGATACTTACTAACGATGAGTCCAACACTACAGAGCAGTTGAATGGTCTGGAGTAGGTTGACGAGGTGGCGAGGAACAGTTCCATACAGACGGAAGGCAAGATCACCATAGTTGGTGAGTGGGAACTCGAAGGAATCGAGACCAAGGTAAATTTTCCAAAGAAGATACCCGGAACTATTGAATCGTGTGAGTTGAGCCAATATGAAGTGAGCATCCACTTACTAGCCTGCCATCAAGCCGAAAACAGTGAAAAGAGCAATTCCAGGACCCCAACCCAGAGTGCCAATGGCATACCTGTAAGTGTTAGGAGCAGTTTCGAATAAATCGCGGTGGAAATTGCTACCCGACTCCAAAGGGACCCAGAATATCTGTTGTGATGAGGTAGAAACAAGCTGCCCATGTAGCAGTCCTCATCGCACGAGAGGCATTGACCCATTCTTCGTCCGTGACAACCAATCTCCCACCTCCATCCGTTGGGGGAGTCTCGCCGCTTGTTTTCTCACCGACCCCTCCAGATGGTGGTGTAGCGGGACTACTTTCAATCTTGGTTGACTTTGGAGGGAAGAGAATAGCTAGAATGCCTTTAGTCTGAGGCTCATTCAGTGCTTCTCGGTCTTGTATCTCGCGGGTCTTCAGAGCATAGAAGTGATATTCCTCGAAAGTGACACTGGGATCGTGATGCAATCGATGTTTAGGGGAGACAAATACTGCTTGGTCCGGATCGGCCGCGTCTATGGAAAGTCGAGGGTCGCCACCAATAGCGTTCAATCCCATATTGAGAGCCATCTTGGAACTTGAATCAAGATGTACAACCAGAGCTTGAGAGGCAGAGAAAGATTGCGGAGTTTACGTGTAGGTTGGGGATCTCCAAGCTATATCTCACGCAGGTGACTAGGTTCAACTGAGGTGTCATCGGACGAACCATATTATCTAGCCCAATAGCCGATGTATTTCGAGAAGAGTATGGATGTTAAGGGTCTGGGAGTACCGCCCTCCGCACTTCTGTTCTAAGGGTGCCCATCATTTCTGTGGATAATCTCCTGTCAACCCGAGATAGTGTATCCGGCTTATGATTAGTCTCATGACAGCTACAGCTCCCGCGCAAGGGTGCGTTCTTCATCTTTTCTGAAGGGTGCGCCAAGTTTTGTCCACTGTATATGAGGACTTGAGATATGGAGCCAATGGGCGAAAGGAATTAAAGTGGAACAATCTTGAGCGAGATGTGCTGTAGAGCCATGACTTTTACGGTTGAGGAGGAGCAACTGTAAAGCATCATCTGTTCATAATTACAGAAATTTCAATCCTGAGCAGAGCCAGGGCCCAAACCTCGGAAGGCCCGGCCCCATTGAGTACTTGCATATATACGAGCTTGTCGCTGCCACTGATCAATGAGGGTTGCAGTAAGGCTTCCCTGAGGCTAGTACCAGTGGTACTCAATGCTTGTCCAGCTCAAGCCTTGCTGTTGGAAAGCTTACCTGGCACGCCTGCATATATAACAGGGAATGAGAATATCTACCGCCACTAAGCTTCAATGTGGCTTACTGAATGCCGGACGAATCTTTCGAGCGGGATCGCCCAATATTCGCGTTCCGGATACCCATAGCGTTGCTGGTGGTGGACTTTGTGCAGCAATTGTTCTCTGAGCTCATAAAAAGAAGATACTAGGGTTGATCGTCCTGTCGTACTGATGATTCTGAAAATCCTACGCCTCTTAGCCCCGAGGCTCACGATGTCTTCTATCTTACCATTAAGTCAAGCACGTTAATCTCGTCACGAACCGGCTTCCTCGGATGGCAGAAATCGAGACTCGAGAAATGATATGACTGGAAATACAGGAACTTCCTGATGCGGGAACTACAGTCATCAGTTGGTGTTACGTCTGCACTTAAGTTTGAAGACTATGAGCTGATTTGTCTGCAGATAAGAAAGGAATCGCTGTTTGGTCGCATGGTATGAGGCATCTTCACCCCCCGCCATTTCCGGTCGACCTCGCCTCGTTCAACGTGGCGTGGTCTTAAAATACGAAAGGAAGCGGACGGTGCTGTGATGGAGTCGGTGATGAGCCGGCCGGTACCGAAGTTGTTCGGCTGATGAAGATGATGCGATTGCCGGGTTGATAAAGATGATGAAGATGATGAAGCTTGAAGATTGCGAAGATGTACATTTGAGATGTTCTTCCCGCTCGGCGCTAAGACTATAGATTCGGGCCGCGTACTGTGATCCGCAGAGATGATCACCATTATCCGCAGCCACAGTTGGAGGGGTAGGGTTGCGGAGTTATTGATGCCGAGGACTTTTGATTGAAGCAGGAAAAGAGGACAAGCTTGAAAGCCTAAACCCTGTAAAATAATTGACATGGTTTAAATTATCTAGAATTTCCGAACATAGCTAATATATGCAGTTATAGACATCTTATTACACGCTTGCACATGAGTGCTCGGCCCCAATGAAGTTGATCTATGTCAAATCATTTTCGAACACAGTGACCGGAGTTTGTAGGTAGCAATGGGCTCAATCTATTTCATAGCGAAGCGACTTCTTGCTCTCAAAACTCTCCCGTACTTGTAGAATAAGAATCTTTGTATTGATCAGTATGATACTTATATCGAGTGAGATTTGGTCAACGTACGGGAACGGCATCATGGCCAAGGCTAGGAAAGCGAGTAGCGATGTGGCCCATTGATAGTCCAACTTATTGTACACTACGACGGGCTAAATCAGCATCTGCCTCGAGGATACGTCGAAGAAACGGAGAACTCACTTTGATCGCCAAACAAGGGGAATGCAGCAGCGAACATACACCTCGTAAATGTGTTTGCCGCGAGCGAACTGGCGGCATATGTAGGATATGCATCGACCAGGAAGGTGAAGATGCCAGAAAAGGCCAAGAAGTTTCTGCAATCGGCAAGTGAGCACTCCCATCTACCAAGGCTTTGAAGCATACATACCCAAGCATGAAGAAAACGCTGCCAATTATTGGCACAATCCAATGGACAGAGCTATACGTTGTCCACCCAAACCAGAACAGACCTATAGGAACCAAAATACTACCTGCGATGGTAGGCGGCAGACGCAATTCGGGATCAGGCTTGCCAGGTTTCTCACCGGGCCTTGGAGGGTTCTCGGCATGGAATCTGGTGACGAGTCGTAGGTAGTTTTTGAACCAGAACGGGTTAGTCAGGGCTCCAATAACGATACCTACTAAAAGCCCCAGGAAACTGAGGCCTATTTGCCAAAGGTTGAAGTCGTGATTAGTGCCGAACACCAGACCGAACGCGCCGAAGAAGAGATATAAGATCCCAAGAAGAAGTGCAGAGTAGAGGCATAGACAGAGACACATTGGTTCTAACAACAAAAGTTGAAAGGGCCGGTATATCGAGTGAAGGATCATTTTGGAAAGAGATTTTGACCGGTTAGCGAGCTCGGATGCTGAATGATACTCGGGGTTGCCAGTACTTTTCCGGAGAGCTGCAGCTTTGTGCGTAAGGAGGACCGGGTGGTAGGTTTCGGGCACAAAGGTGAGACAGGCCAGAATAATGCTTGTCCAGATGATGAGAACGTAGAAAGTCCATCGCCAAGTTGTGAACTGATTGATGAAGCCCCCTAGGACAGGACCCAAAACCGGACCTAAGAATGGTGCAATTGTGTACAAGATCATAGGAGCTTGTATGTCTGCTGGAGCAAACAAGTCGGATACAGTGCCGCCAGCAACCGTGAGAAAGGCGCTTCCGGCAACACCATCTAAGAAGCGTGCGATGAGCATCGTTTGGACGTTTTGCGCGGCCGCGCAAGGTATCAGGAACATGAGGAAGAAGAACATCGACAACAAGTAGATCGGCCTTCGTCCGTACAGCTAGGCCCGAATATCAGTCGTCTACGAAGCGACTCATGGGGTTGAAGTGGCACGAACCTCTGAAAGTGGACTCATTATCATCGGGCCAACGGCTATTCCAACAACAAAAAGTGACAAGCCTAGTACTGCAACTTCTTCCGAACAACCAAAAGCTACGGTGAGCTGAGCGTACGTTGATGCATATATTGACGATGCACAAGTTCTGTGTCCGTGAGGTTTAGTACGAGCTCGGTTGAGCCGAACAGGGCTTCAGAACTCACGCAAGTAAAGACCCCACAGAGACAATAGTCACGATCAACCATTTCCAAGCTGTACGGAAGTTTTTTGGATTAAGAGGATCATGGCCTTCTTCCCAATCTACAAGAAATTGGCTGTCGTCGCTCGGTAATGGTAGCTGCTGCTTTTCTTCATCTTGTGAAGATTGAAGCTCTGGAGTATTCAAAGCCGTAGACATGGCAGTGGCTCGAGCTGAAACGTCCGCTGAGTTCGGTGATGGCTGGAGCGATTTGATTATGTTCCCTGGGCAATATATCAAGGGCTGTTAGACGTTGTTCGTCCAAACTGAGGTATTCAAAAGGAAATCACGACAAATGTAGGCTCAATATTCCATGCAAGTCAGCACTCGAGCAGCTCTGCACGATCTATATGGCTCCTTCTTCGATGACTCTTCGAACGCATCTTTGATGTCAAGTCCGTCTGTAAAATTATCAATCGGTCTTGAATTTCGGCTTTAATGGATATTTCATAATGCGCCATCGATTTGCGGGGTCTTGGTTGCTAATAATTTCCATCTTGATTGGCGGATTCGGTTCGCCAAGTGATAAGTCAGCGGAAAGAAGGACTTAACGGTTGCGACGGATAGAACGGGGAGGAACCTGGTCTTCGCAAAAGAAGCAATATGGCGGTTAAGGTCTGCCGAAGTATTGAGTTCCATTCCTTCGAGTGCGAGTAAGTAAACTCTTCTTCTTGCCTCAAAGTGTGCCGTTGTGATCGCCGGTTGTAAACAAACCTGCGTTTGGTAACGGGAATACATCATTATCGAATCCATATCCTCCAAAATCAAGAAAGTCCGACAAGCCCAAATCGTTGTTCATCGACCACTCGAGGTCAGCCCCTCCAGAAAAGACGGATCCAGAACCAGGAGACGGCAAGATGCTGCCGACCACATCGATCCCTCGATCAAGACTGTTCATTTCCTTTCTCTTCTTCTCGCGAGCTCCGTCCACCAAGGCGCAGGCTGTGTAAATAGCCTCTCTTGAAAGATGCGAGTCATATGTGGTGGAAACATTTTTCAAAGTCTCCAGCGCAGATGGTATCATGGCTAGGCTAGCGGATGTATCAAGAGATAAGAGGATGCACACTGAATGGAAAGATGTTCCAATGATATTCCACCATGGCTGGCGTAAGGTGGCAAGAAATGTTGTTGCATCCAACGCAACTCGAATCACTTCCAAAAGGGCCGCGATCTGTGTATTTGAAAGGCTTGAGTTGGTAGAGCGAAGCATACGGAAAGTACAGAAACAAGCGTCAGCCCTTAGAAGTCCGAGGAAGGGTGCCTTTGCTGGTAACGCCATCGCAGACTGCAGCGTTTCTAGCAGTTCAGGACCCCTGCCGAGCAGATTTTGTGTTTTGGGAACTGACTGAAATATGGCTAGCGTTTGGAGGAACAACTCATTAGACTTCGAATCCGGTGGTAGGCAAGAAACCAATTCAACCGAAGCTCTCGCCCTGCCATACTCAGCCGCCAGAAACTGATTTAACGCCATTGCCACCCAAAAGATCCTTCTTCGCATAGTCACTTCCGACTTTTCCAGCAGTCGACGCAATTCTTGCTTCATCTGCGTCTCACAGAGGTCCCGATGTAGTCCCAGGGCTTCAGCAAGGTGGACTGCGGTATTGGATGCCATCCAAGCGAGATGGGGTCTTGTTGTAGATCGTAGATAGATCGCTCGTAAAATCCAAGCTTGGATATGATTAAGAGCGAGCCAACCTGGAGCATGAGCTACTGTCAGGTCAAGCAATAATCTTAAGTGTTCGACAACCTGAGCCTCCGCAGGAAGAGGATCAGGTGAGAAGAAAGATCCAAGAGCGACCATCCCGCACGTGACACTTTCAAAGTCCGTTCCTCGTTTGTGAAGAATCCATAACTCTTCTGACTTCCTGGCAAAGATCTCACGGTCGACAAGCCCGAATATTGGGTTGACGTCGTTGAAGAAGACGTCTGTATATCGCTTCATTTCGTCCTGTGAGATGATGCTCGTGAGACTGTGTTGGGGCATGACTTTTGACTCTGCTCGATTCCCAGGATTCCACGCGAATGATTGCAGACGGGGTGGAATCGGCATATCGAGTGAGGCTCCAAGGGCCTTCGGCCAAGCAATCGCACTATAGGCACTGGTAAACCTGGTTTTGAGAGATCGTAAAAGAAAGCCCTCCGCTTCAGGGTTGGTGACAACACTCTCCGTCGCCATGTAGGGACCAATGACTTTCGGTTCCAATAAAGGGCCATTAACGGCATCATTGATGTTTGAATCATCCTTGATGGGGGATCCTGCTAGTGTGCTTGATAGAGCTTTGTGAGGCTGCCGCTCTATGTAAACACAGTCATATCCGTAGCCTACGCAGGCTTCACACGGGTCTTTTCCGTCGCATTTGATTTTTCGTTTTCGACATGGCTGACATGCTTTGGAGCTTCTTTGGCGTACTTTTCCTTCCTTTGAAGAAGTTACAGTGCGCTGTGGAGGCATTCTGGTCGCTGGTCTGGTGATTGAGGACGAGTATCAGAGGTTTTACTTTGGCTCCCTTTGAACGGACCGTCGTCGGACTTGCGTGACAAGCTCGGCCGAGCAATGGCTGGTGATGGAGCGTGCGAGTACCCGCGCAGCAGCAAGCCACAGCTCTAGCCACAATTGTTCGAGGTAAATAGAGATAAATATAGATATATATATACTGTATGACATCTGTCCCTCAACTACTGGCACTATTGCAACGCCGGGACTCTGTTTCGTATTCCTTTTAGGTTTGGCTAGCAATTTATATGAGGTATCTTGAGATAACTGGGTAGAGCATGATTGCTCACGTGATTGGCACGCACATACATGTGATTGAGACGCGAAGCCTGACTGAGTAAGGTATTGCGAGATTGGACACGTCCTTCTTGTTTACAGTCTCTTCTTACACAATCACGTTTTAGAAAGCTTTCACCGCTCTTTCCAAAAAGTGTTCACTCGACTTTCCGAAAAGATGAATGCTACCACCACGGACAAGGTGCGAGAGACAGAAGACATCCTACCCCACTTTTGATAATCCCCACTTTCGATCACGAGTGATGATAAGGATTCAAGTGGGGTATAGGAGACCACCATCTTATTTACAACGCTCGCCTGTCCTGCAAGTTTGGATTTTTGTTTGGTTCCTCGAACACATTTCGATCATCAACAGCATTCTGAAGTCATGTCTGCAACACCCAATTTTCCCGTCGTTTCATTCGCGCCTTTTCTCAATGGCTCTGCCCAAGACCAAAGAAAGGTTGCCCAGCAGTTGTATGATGCATTCTCTGTATATGGATGGATATATTTGAAAGACTTTGGTATAACCCAACAAGAAATAGATGAACTGTTTGCCACTGTAAGCTCCGACCAAGCTTAATGGAAGCTCCCTGGCTTACAAAATTAGAGCGCCTTGTACTTTAGTCGACCACTTGAAGTGAAAATGAAAGACCGTCTTGATAATCCGGCCATTAACCAAGGTTACACTCCCGAAGGAGCAGAGAATGGCAAAGATGGGATCATCAACCACAAGGAAGCTTACGAGCACCGGCGGTTCCAGAATCAGAAATGTCCTAGCGACGAAGAGATGAAAGGATTCAAGACCTTCATGGACAACTTCTACCAGGTACAGTTTCTTGAGTCTCGATACTTCCGCAAATATTATTGATTTCTTCCAGAAATGCCACAAGCTCTCTCTTGAAGTCCTTCGCGCCCTCGGTCTAATCCTCAACCTCCCACCCACTTTCTTCGACAACTATATGGCTCGCTCCGATGCCCAGTTTCGGATCCTTCACTACATGCCCGTCCCCGTGCACACTCTCCTCTCCGAGCGACATGCACGCATCCATCCACATACGGACTTCGGCTTCTGCACCATCCTCTTCCAGGACAGCGTGGGTGGTTTGGAGATCGATCCCTTCCACACCAAGTCCTTCCTTCCCGCTACGCCCATCCCGGGGACTTGCGTGATCAACATCGCGGATCTACTGCAGCGGTTGTCCAACGATAGGTTGCGATCAACGTTGCATCGGGTTGTAGCGCCACCATTGAGCGAGGAGAAGAGGAGAGAGATCGGTGAGGATGGAATGCTGCCGCCAAGGTACTCAGCTGCCTTTTTCGTGCATCCAAGTCCAGATATCACGATTGAGCCGTTGGTGGGCGTAGATGAGGAGCCCAAGTATGCGCCTGTCAATGCGGGGGAGTGGAGAACTGGGATCACGGCGAGCAATTATGCGTTGCCTGTTTCTACCTAAGGCTCTGGGTGTTTCGCTTGGCTTGAAAAATGAGCGTAGAAAATCTTGTACCTGAGGAAGCAAATCACTGTTTGTAAAGATGGAGATGAGGCCATGGTGAGTTGTGCATGAATTCATGTCTACCAAATTCGCAGTCATTTCCCTACACCACAGTGTCCAATCAAAATACCAAAAATCTCTAAATGACTGGTGACGGAGCGTCGATCGTCAATTCTGGCTTCAACAAACCAAAAGCCAAGATAGAAGAAAAGAGAGACAAAGGCCTAGTCATTGGAAAGCCTTTGTACACGTTCTCCGTAGCCCATCACTTCTTCACGTAGTCTCTCGCCTGCTTCCAAGCACTCTCCATCCCAGTGGTGGAAAGTAACCAAGTCTGACTAGCCGACTGCCATTCCTTCGCCTTCTCAGCTACTAATCCCCAAGTTCCCTCCTCAGCAGCGCAATGGATCTCAAGGTATGCAATGACGAGCAGAGTGACCCAGGTCTTTTCTTCAATTCCCTCTGGAGCCTTTGGTATCTCCATACCCATGATTCGGGGAATTTCAGGGCCCGTGGCAGACCATGAACCTTCGAAATCTTGGAGAGAGATGAGCGCATGGACTTTGTCGCCGACGGGTTTCGCGGTCCAGTCCAATGGTGTTGGCGATCCTGGCGGGATAATTGTATCTTCGTCCATTTCCATGTTCCCAGCGGATGAGGAGGAAGTTGGGCTGAAAGGACTAGCTCTTAGCATTCTTCCTGACGCTGTTGGGCCGGCGCGTTTCGCCTTTTGCAGTCTGAATTGATTATTACTGTGTCCGGCACGATCTCCATGCGGAAGCACTGAGTAATTGTTAGTATCACTCCAAGATACGTATCGACAGTCTACAGCGAGAACCAAATCTCGCAGACCAAGATATCTAGCGTCATCAACTGTATTGTGATGTCGATATTTCTTGCTGGAAACGATATTTCCAACTGAACTGGAGTTGTTCTCACCTTCAGAGCCACTCTGGGGGCCGAAGATTCCTTTACTCGCAAGTGCCGTCTGTCCGCCTGAGTTGCCAAATGCAGGAGTAGGTCGAGCAACACTGAGAGCGCCGAAGTCTCCGCCTTGGATTGCGGATGCTTGACTTGAAGTGTTTCCAAAAGTTCCGCTTGAATTGATTGGGGAGTGTACGGCAGCCGAAGAACTAAAGTAGCTTCTGGAAATTGGCGTAGTAGGGGTTGGACACTCAGGTATGGCTTGGGCCGGCTGTTGCTGCTGCTGGAATTGCATAAGTCGTGGGGTATTGGTGGCGGGGTTGGAGAGCGCCTGGGGTGCGTTCTGTAAAGTCTTGGTCAGTAAGCGTTGCGTTTATAAGAACCAAGGCATGGTCCCACTGGAGTTGGGGATTTTCATTCTCAAACAGGTCTCTCGCTCTGTCGCACTTTTGGAAGACGCCAATCGAATCTCAAGCATGGAAGCAATGGTACTTACAGAGCCCAGATTATGATTATTTTGCGATTGATTTCCCTGACGGGAAAATGGCTGCTCTTCTTGTCGTGCCATCATGTAGCGTTTTTGGTTTTGTTGCTCCAAAAGCATGTGTTGCATTTGGTAGTCTTGCAGACTTCCATCACCAGTCGCCTCACCTGATGGGACGACAGGACGATTGTAGGACCAGCCAGAGAACTGTTGTTGCATCGTTTGGGAGAGCATAGGCTCATTAATGTACGCATCATTTGGAGCGTCTGCGGTGAATTCGGTGTCGAAATTGCTTGTGTCCAGAGCGATCTTTGAGGGAGAACGGGATACGCACTGTGCAGTCATGGGTTTATTAGCAGCTACCATGAAAGCTTGGAAGGATCGGAAGCTGGGGAAATTGATGGTCCAAGGACCAAATTCATCAAGATAACGGCAGATAGGAATACAGTCAGAAAGGACTTACGTAGACATCATCATAATCCTCGTCATCCTGCTCTGCTTCGACGCTTTCAACTTTCTCCCCCTTCTTGTCATTCATGGTTCTGCCGTCATTTGCCTCAACAGCCACAAATGAGCACCATTTACTTGCCACACCGAATTGCTCTCCTATTCTGACAGCTTCACGCTGAACTAGGTCATCAAAGCGACCGGGATAGGCGTCCTTAACAAGGACTCCAGCTTGATTCTTGGCGTCAAATATCCATCCTCTGCCTTCCTCCAGATCTTGGACGGCCTTTTTTGCAGCCAGTTGATGGATTGTCTGTGCTGGATTAGAGAGCACCTCGATGGGGATCTCAAGTGCCAAAGGACCATGAGCAGAAGTTGCACGCAGGACCACCGCCGTCGGGTTACGTTGCACAGTCTTGGGTGACATGAGGAGGTAGACTGTTGTTCGAGAGAATGCGAAGAGACTGGGAATCTGGTGTGGCGCTTGAAGAAGTTTCGGGTATGGGACCTCTGGGAGGTAGTCAAAAGTTTGTGGTTTGATGTCTTCCTTTTCAGGATCGGCAGTAGTATCAAACAAGGAGATGGGTGGTCTGTATCCTTGTGGCGTTGACTCGGAGGTGTTGGGATCAGAGAATAAGACTTTCACGCCTTCGGTTACTTGATCAACAAGCTCAAAGTCGTCGTCATCCTTTTCGTACTTCACTTCGAGAGAATAATCTGTGATGTGAGGAGTGAGAGCTCCACGAAGCATACGCACAATACTGTTATCAAGTCTTTCCCCTGTTTGCACGCTTTGGCAAAATCCATTGCCTGCCCGAGCAAGGCCTTCTAGCAAAGCGCTAGACACACCATTTCCAATGCCCAAGGGGAAAACGCGAATCTTTCCATGCGTTATCTCAACTTGTTCGTTGATGTAGGTGAAGATTTCCTCCTGCCTCCATATATCTCCGTCTGTCAAAAGCTTTCGAAGTAATTAGCGGAAATGATCATGAGATCGTTGGGGACACAATTGGAGTGACTTACCATAATCTCCAACGGAAGATCTGCGTATCGCTTTTCGATGGTAGACTTGATGGCTCGGAAGGTCTCGGTTCCACCCATATTTGCCTTGAAAGTCTCGACATATAGCATGGCTTCGCGGAGATTCTCGCTAGTATAACTTCTGCTCTGTGGCCAGAGAAAAGTGGATTGAGATCCGAAAGAGCAGATGTTGAACTTGACGCCAACAGGCATAGACTTTAAGAAGACTTTCATGGAAGAAATTACCATCGGGATGTTGCCGCTCATGCTGCCGCTTCGATCCACAACAAAAACGATCTCAGGTCTGGATGGAGGAAGCGTGAATTTTGGCACGAGTGTTGCCATGAGGGCACGATGATGGGGTATTGTGGGATGCGTCTCTAATATTGCTTTCGGAATACCGATGTCCTTCGATTGAACGATGAGAACAAAATCCTTTTCCAGCGCAGCACTTCCTAAAGATAGAGTGGCGCATGCTCTGTTCATTGTTGGATCGGCATCAGTGGCAGTCGACAATACTCCCATGGAAATGCCGATCGGATGCGAAGGTGATTGAATGCCCTTGATGAAGGAGCCCTCTGGCATATTGATGTCGACTGTGATCTTGATACCCTCATCTTGCTGAGCCTGGGAGCCTCCAGGCACGGTAGGCGATTGGACTTGACCATATCTAGGAGCGATACTAGTCGGGATCGTGAATCGAATGCCTTCAGTCTCATGGTGCTTCAACTCGCCGATGTAGGTAATTTCCACAATCACGCTTTTGCCTGCGGGAATATTACCGAGCTTCGTGGAGAATACATCGCTTGCTTCTGTTGCCTGTTCAAGCAGACCTGCGGTCTGGCCCTTGGCTACTGCCTGATTGAATATTTCTGTTGCCTTTGCTTTCTCTTTGACGGTTCCAGTGAGGACTCTTGAACCGATTTTGCACGTGAATCCGACCACACTGACTCCATCGTACAGAGGGAAGGTGTAAATGCATTCCTTGATGACTTCATCCGAAGACGGGTTGGTAAAGGTCTGCTTGAGAACTGTTCTGGAGGTAATGGATAGGATAGTACTGTGCGCTTCGCTGTCTAGCAAAGGAAGATATTCTTTCATGCGTCGTCCATATGGCACCATTTGTGTGCCATAGTAGTAGCAACCACAGAGGTACGAATTGTGCGCCATGGTGCTAGATTCTACAACGATTTGAGAAGTCAAAGGTAGAGATGTTGAAGATTGAATAGAGAGGAATGGTCTTTATAGGTGTTTTAGGCGATATATGTGCTGGGTGCCTAATTCCGGAAGTGTGCCTCGCGGATGCGCCTTGGCGACCTGTCAATTTCGGTAAATACGGGGTACTGGTTTTTGTTCAGTAAATATCCGAAACCTCGTTGTAGTCTTACCGGACTTGGATGGTAGATTCCAAGGCATTCTTGCTTGATCATGGGGAAGCGTTATCATGTCAAATCTAGAGTGACATTTGACCGAGCCATATGCAAGGCATTTGAGATGATGATCCTGACCCAACAAAGTCATCCGAAAGACATGCAATTCACGAACTGGAACACAGTGTAAGAGAATCTCTATTCATGTGTTACATATGGAGAAGATGCAGATAACGGGGAAGGCAGGACAACATTGATTAATTGACTTTTTGCGTCGATCGACGCTCAATCCAGCGAAGAGGCAAAAGCTCAGAATACACAATGAACACTTAATAACAGCTTCAAACTTTGAAGCTCTTTTGCAAATCCTGATTACCTTGTGTTTTGGATACCGCAAGCCAGAAAGAGACCCGCTTGCCCGGAAGCCTACTTAGCAACAAATACTTGGTAGGTATCAAAGGGCCTCACGAACCCAGTCACAATTAGTATAAGAGTAATGGACGATTGCCTGCTATGAGACTGAAGCATATCATTGATCAAAGTGCCAAATGACTCATTTCGCAATGCAAATGTCCTCGGTCACGTGAGTAAATTTCCAATTCAAGACCAAGGAGACTTCTGCCTGGTCGCGGGTTCTTGCACATTTCGCCCCATTTTGAGTAATCTCACGGACTGTGCATAGTCTTGGGACCTCTGGAAAGATGTACTTGCCCTTCCATGATCTCATCCCATTGATCAAACAGCAAACGACTTCGCTCTGTCACCAGCTACTTCTGCACCTCCCTCGGACCTTGCCATTATTAATCACAACCAAAAGCCTACGGCAAGTCTCTTACTTTTATCCCTCCCCTCAATTGCCTCAGTCCTGAAACGTATTACTCGATTCGTATAATTTTGTAGAATCGAACCTGGTGAAACCCCACTGGCTCAACAACGCGATCAAACACTTGCAAAGAGAATGAGACAGGGACTTTCGAGATCTCTGGATATTCCTTCCCGATATTGTTTATTAGAACTGAAAGTCACACTGTGAGTGTGAAGGTTCTTAGTTCGAGCTCATTGAGACGGAATCTGAAGCATATCGGAGGCGTTCGAGTCCGTCAATCCACTGTGAATAATATGTACGCTCGAGTCCTGACTGCATATTAAGATCCTCAGGCTGCCTTTCATTGTGCACTGGCTGCAACATGTCGGGAAACGGTATTTAAACAAGGCCGCTTCTCCTAAATCCTTTCTGAGTCTGTGATTCACTACACTGTTCTTGCCCGCTTAGACTGATTCAATCGTCTCCTGACTGAGGGCGCGCAGCGTTTGGTGCTATGTAGCCCTCCAGCTTTGGTTGGATTAATCAAAAAAATCGAGTATGGCAGAAGTTTAAGGAGGAAATATATCTTGAGGCTACCCACAATGTCACCACGCCTCCGATAGCACACAGCTGTCACCACGTACGACTTTTAAACGCACGCGAATCCTGCTTAGTAACGACGCAAATATTGAACGGTACGCGCCAACGTTGAAAGAGGGCGCAAACTTCATGTTGCATTTCACTTGAGAGCCGGATTCTATGTGTTGGATTATAATTTGAAGACTACTACCGCGTTCGCAGGAGCCAAGTAAAACGCTTGAAAATAAGGCACTCCGTAGAGCATCCTAACCTCTTCTGCGTGTGGTTGGACTCTTCCCCTTCGGAGTAGCGGTTGTTGAGCCAGACGTAGCAGCGACTGGAATCTTTTCTCGCTGCTTGCCCTTCGCTTTTCGTGTAGGCGCATTCCAGTAATAAACCATCTGACCTGCTAGGACAGCATTGAGCAAGAAGCCACCGATAGTTGCGTACAAAATCAGCTTGTCATCGACCTCCTGCACTGTTGTAAAGATTCGAGATAGGGAGCCGGCGAGGAAATTGAAGACCTACGCAGCAGAAACAGTTAATACATGACCCGAGATCGAATGCAGCAAGGGAGACTTGCAGCAAAGGCACTGAGTTGCCCAGTTCCGCCTTCTCTATAGATAGCCGCAATCTGCGGAACCTTGCTTGCAACCCCCAAGACACCAGCACCAACCTGCATGTAACTGAGCTTTTCCATGCTGATGATTTCTGGATTGAACAAGGCAACTGCGGTCGCAACAAGCTGTGTCACGAACAGCCCAGCCGCTGTGCTCTTGCCGCTGTAGTTCAGTACCAGCGCCGAGATGACGACATTCTGCACGAGAATAAGACTTGACTCTCCGTATGTGCTAAAGGGGAAGCCCTGGCGGAAGTTGTATGCGAAGGAGATGAGGTAGGCAGCGGTTTCGAGGAAGTAGGAAATGAAGGACACGCCTTCAGCGGACTTCGAGTTGAGAAGCTTGAGGATCTGGGGGACTTTGACGATGGAGGATGCGCCAATGATGCCAATTCCTAGACCCTTTGAGATGGCGAGTTTGATGCACTCTGTGGCTGTAACGTCGACTGAGGAAGATTAGTATTACTTCCTAGCTGTGAGTCCTGATCGCTCAGAGTATATAATTGATTCGGGTACAGAAAGAGCGAGATCGTCTCGCATACTTCCTGGATCAGAATTGTTCAAAACTTTGAGCGATTGGACTGCCAGGGATTCGATGAATACGCACTGTCAAGGAGGAGAGTCTTGTAGCACACGTCTCCCAAGATTGACACGCCTAGGTCGTGAATGGGAGTTGGGAGATTGTGAGTTATGGGCTGGAGCGCTGAGCGTAGAGAATCCATGATAGGTATGAGTGAAACTTCGAGATTGCGCAGAGAGGTGGTGTCCGACGCGTTGGTATGATCACAGCAGTTGCGACCTCCAGATCAAGTGAAGTAACTCACCTAGGACTTTGATTGTCTCCGGACGATGCTGTGAGTGGAAGGATTGACTGAACAGCGCTACTGTAGGAGAGCTCGTGGGCTCGTGCTCGCGTGGAAGCTAGGGAAAAGGGTTAATCCGAGCCGGGAACATCTTGATTTCATCGTTGATCTGAATGCATGATCATTTACGTAGTGGCTTGATGCAAGTCGCACATTTGACTTGAGCAAATGAGACAGTCCCTGTGAAGCCATGTCACGAAGCCGTTGACCAGTTAGTTATCTTACAGCGACTAGCTGTCCAGGCCAGTGTCCCGGGCATTTATTTTGCTGGCCGACAAGTGCCGACGATTGGTATTGGGGGCATGCTTGACACAGCTGTCTGCATGACCACTTTGCTGACCAGTTGGACTAGCAACTTTGTACGGTGTCGGTCGACAACGACATTATGTTTGTGTCGTTAAAAAGCACTGATCGACACCGACAGCTTTGTCACTGCTTATCGACCGCGCAAGTTGTGTGCTTATCTAGGTACTGTTCGATTCCAGCTATGAAAACTAAGCTCAAAGCCATGCCTTTATGTATTCCATTCCCTTATTCGGCATGGCGCTTTGAGCTTCTTATGGCTTCTCCGGGTTCTTATCATCGAACTCCGCAATAAAATCCGTGGCGTGGCGCAGATGATCCTCTGGCTCCCACGTGTTTTCGCCCGGATAACCCTTCCATTGCACCAAGTAGAAAACCTTGTTTTTCTTATCCTTCTTCGAATCAACTATTGCTTCGACCTCGAATTCCAATATGGACTTCTTTGTCTCGTCACAGTAGACCTTGATAGGCGCTGGTGCTTCGGAATTTGCAGCTGCGATACCCTAATCCCCTCAGTTAATTTGAGAAACTGGAGCGGGTTGAACAAATGATTTTGTGGAGGAAAACAATGGAGATCTTTTAAGGCCTAGACTACAGTCGAACCTTGTAGTGCTTTCAAGACTGCTTCATGACTCGAAAGATTGTGATGCTCTTACCTTATTCCTACTGGTCTTCTGAGCTAGCTTTCTCTTCAAAGCCTTCGTCGCCTCACTCTGCTTCTGTCAAAGACGTCAGTAGCAGTCTCGTAAGCTCATCCTCATCAATGCGAGATTAAAACTCACATGTTTTCTCTTCTTCGTCACACGACCTGTAGCAACAGCATCAACGGAGCTCTTAGTGGCGGAGGCTTTGGCGGTGGGGGTTGTGGTCTTGACTTTAGCAGCCTTCTTTTTGGGAGTGACTATTTTGCTGGGAGCAGCAACTCCTGCCTTTCTGGCTGCAATTCTTGCAGATGGTCCCACCATTGTGAGTAGCGTTTGATGGAAGTTCGAATTTTTGATTGTGGTGAGGTGGTTGTGTTTCCAAAAGAAGCGGAGATCGCATTCGAAATATCGCCCATTCAGATTATTTGCGTCACGTGTCTCTTCGAAACCACCTCTCAGGAGCCTTGCATAATTGTGTATACTGTGAAGAAGCTTTGATCCTGAGATTTAGGCTAGCATTGCAATATTGGGCATTTTGGACGCTCTAACCGACTCGACCCGTTGCATTTATGTGCTTGGTTTGGATATCCTGAAAGGCAATTGCTACAATCAGCTTCTTTGAGCAGCGCTACGAAGTATTGAGGCGTTGTATCATCATCTGTGGTTTCCAGTGAGTTCGCTGGCTCAATTATTCTTTCATTGTACTGTTTGAACACGATTTACAAGAAACCTAGGCCAAGAGTTGTTCGATTCTACAATCCTGCCACCACGATTCGAGCATTCTCCTTCGCCCTCCTTCGACCCTACAGTCCTCCCAAAGACCCGATTAGAGAATTCTAGTTGAGCACCGAATGATGCAGTGATGGCTTTCGATAGATAAAGGAGACGGCGATAGAGGTTCCTTTCTCTCGAGATGATAGCATTGAAGCCATTGAGCCAATACTCTATCCTTCACACAAGTTGATACACAGATGGAAACTTTTCAACAGGAGTCAGAGATGGAATGGCAGTCATCTGGTCGTACGAGAGTCATATCCACATGGCATAATTGCAAGCCAGTTACCTTCATGTTAATATCAATGAAAATGCTGACAGAGGTGATAGTAGCAGACTTCGAACGGCACCCTGGTTCCTATTAATGCCCCTTCCCCACGCCAACCTCCTGGGATGATTCAATGCCCAGGTATTCTCAAGAAACGACACAGCCTATATTTGAGAGACTATACAGCCGTTTACATTCTAAGAGCAGCAGTGGGACAAATGAATGAGAAAGTACAAGGGAAAGACACTACCTACCAGCGATATGACGATACATTTCTCTAAGTTGCTCCGACAAGTAGCAGCGTTCGAACCTTTACGATTTTCCGGATTTCCTTCCTTCAAACTCGCACGATGAAAGCACACTGGACCCAAAAGGCCACCGCGGCGGCCTCAAAAATTGCGATTCGGATAAGTCTTTTAAGACGGGCATGGTTATCGGAACTGAGAGATTCATCAGTATGGCTTGGATTATTGGGAACATAGCTCATATCTCTCGATCTCTGGAACCCTTTAACTCAAACAGATGATCAAAGAACGCCCTGGAGGACTTCCGCGGCCATCTTTTCCTTTTCAAACCCCACGGAAGAATTAAATGGCAGTGTGATATCTGCGTTATACCTTGAAGCACTCTGCGAACACACATCGTTACAAACAAATTGGACCTTTGTCTAATTTGTAAAGGTAAAGTCAAAGAACCAGACGGAAAGGGCTGCAGAATTTCGTTTCGCAATCTCATGTTCACTGATGAGTCCCTGTGGCAAAGCTCCGTAATGACTTCCTACCCTCTCGTCTCGCTTTCGTCACCATATTGTGCTTTTTTCATTGATCAAGTAAGGCACATGCATCTATTTAAATGCGATTTCTCACGCGATTGTTTTTGAGAAACTGTCCTATACCCCGTGAACTCAGATTCCACTCCAAGCAAAACTATTCGAATTCCAGTTTAGAATTGACTTCAGTTCCACTATTCTGAGACTCAATTCGCTTTGCTTGTGGTCTTCAGATTGAATAATAAGTTCGAGACTGAATTGCTCACGTGAGAGTTTTCCTCAATACGGCAGAGGGTTAGCGTGTTCATTTCGAGAGTGTAGGCATCGGACAAAGGCTGCTCAAACTGTCCGGCCTTGTATCCCCCGACTCGTCGCTCGTCTTTCCCAAAATATCCATCATTCATTTTCGACCCTTGCTATCATCGAAGGTGGTTCGTCAGATGTCCACCTCAGATGTCCACAAACGCAAGCTGAAGTTCCCAAATGGAAGAATTTCAGTGGATTCAGTTGCCAGGTTAAATCCGATGTATCAAATGCTACACATTTATCCTCGGGTCCAAAGTTGTACCGTCTTAAGTTTCCCCACTTTCCACATGTATATGAAGTTCCAAGTGATGAGTATCTCTTCTGTGGAATTTCTCTTTTCAGCTATCACACCACTTTGTTCAATTTTTGCCTGAACCTGCAATGGCTTTCTCCATCCCGGGCCTGTTATTGGCATGTGCGTTGATTCTTCAGTTCTCCTCGGCGCTCCCCAGCTTACCAAATGCATTCGATAAACGAATCAAGGCCTCTCCACTGGCTCCCATACCTCCAAGCAAAGATCCATTTTATACAGCTCCTCCAAATTTTGAATCAGTCTTGCCAGGCAAGATTCTGCGCGTTCGTGTCGCCCCTGGAAATATCACCTCAATCATCGCCAACTCCTCCGCTGCCTACAACATCGTGTACCGTACCACGAACAGCCGATACCGACCTTCATGGGCTGTAACTACCCTCTTCATTCCAATTGCTACCACCGAAAAACTGTCGTCGGAAAGCACCTGTGTAGGGAAAGCTTTGCTCTCTTATCAGTTCCCTTACGACACGGCGGATGTCGATGCGAGTCCCAGCTTCGACTTCTACACATATCCACAAGGATCTTGGATAGATATTTCCACTGCCCTTGGTCAAGGATGGTATGTTTCGGTACCCGACTACGAAGGTCCCACTGTATCTTTTACTGCAGGCGTGCAGTCCGGTCACGCTACCCGTGAGTTTTCTGCTAAAGTGGCTTGTGATGGTTCCTGAGCAAGCGTGCGACATTTATTTAACAGCATCCCCAGTGGACTCCGTTCGCGCAGTCCTATCTTCAGACTTTGGAATTGGTTTCCAGGCCAGGTATGCGCTGTGGGGATATTCGGGAGGATCACTAGCCAGTGAGTGGGCAGCGGAAGTGACTCAATTCTCTCATTCGAATACTGGATGAGCATCTGATTATTGTGTGCAGCTTCAAGTCCATTACGCGCCAGAACTCAACTTCGCTGGAGCCGCTCTTGGGGGTCTGGTGCCAAATGTAAGCAGTGTGATCGCCAGTGTCAATGGCAATCCATACGCCGGCCTGATTCCTCGGAGTCTGCTTGGTATCACAAATCAATACCCCGAAGCGTATAAATACATCGTTGACCACCTCAACCCTTCTGGCTTATACAACAAATCTACATTCCTGTCGAGCATATATTTGACCACTCCAGCCGCGGACGATTTCTTTGATTCTCAGGATATCTGGAAATACTTCATCAATAAAACAGCTATCCTCGACGCCCCCATCATACAAAAGATCTATGACATTGAAGGCCTCATGGGCTATCACGGTGTCCCACAGATGCCAATATTCATCTACAAGGCGATTGGCGACGAAGTCGCTCCCATTGAATATGCTGATGATCTAGTGGCCAGATACTGCGCTGTCGGCGCAAACATTTTATACCAGCGGAACACTATTGGTGGTCATTTGGCAGAAGACTACAATGGAGATACGAGGGCATTTGCGTGGTTGAGCAGCGTTTTTGATGGAACCTATAGCACCAAGTACCCAAGCAGAGTATGTACAATTCAGAACGTCACTGTTGGTATGGATACTTCGCCAATTTGACGAACTTTGAGGGAAACCATGAATGCGTGTTGAAGGGGATGAAGCAAGGGGTGTTTATTTCAGAGTGGGTTCTTTTGTACGTAGTATGTTCCGGACGAGTAAAGTAACCAGTATTCAAACCAATCCGAAAGTAAGGAACTTTTAACTACTCATTTCCGAGCTTCCTCGTATAGCCAGCGTATTGCATACTCTATCCAGCCTCCTGCTTGTAGCTGACACAGCCAGCGGCGACGGGTTCTCGAAAACTCCGATTCGCCATTACAATGTCCCCGATTGCCGGGCCCGAACGCAACGCATCAGCCTCAAAAGCCTTTCGTGTCAGCACTTTTTTCACCGCAAATCTAAAATTCTTACCCAGAAGTTCGGTATGTCCCAAAAGGAAATTGTACAGACCTTGTGTGACTTTTCTTCTCTGTAACTCGCAAACTCGAGACGTCACTTAAGGATGAAATGGGCGATATAGTTGGTGCATACGAAACAACCTCTCCTGGCGTCCACGACAATGACGCGGCTGTAAGCCTTGCTCGAGCAACTTTGACGATTTCGACCTTGATACTTTTACTTTATTTCGTTGCGATTCAATACATGCTCGAAAAGGTGAAAGCATCAACATCGAAATATAAACCAACAACGGCGGAAAGGCTCTCGGCCATCACATGCCTTTGGATCTTGCACCGATTTCTGGACCTTTTACTTTCCATATCAATCAACATGATCGTCCGAAATATTTGGGATATACACATTGTCTTTGAATGCCAAGGTCATCGGAATGCTGGTATATGGGCCCTCCGCGTCATCCCGGCAGCTTGGACTTGGCAGAACGCCTTCATTCTTCTCTTCTGGGAAACTATGATTACCTGGCTCATATCGTTGGGTCTATCTGTGAGAACTTCTTTGGCACAAAGAACCATGGAGGCTCTTCAGGATCCCCAAAAAGTGTTTGCACGATTCAAACGCCGCTCTCTCGAGCTTACCAACTTTGCGGGAAGCTTACTCCCCGGAAATGACAATCTAACAACTCAGCCCGGAGCCACCAATAGTCATAGACGGAAGAGCAAAAGTGTTTGTAATAATGACAGCAAGTACATTCAAAACATTCGACTTCGAAGATACCAGGAAGAGAACGCCAGAGATGGCCAACGGACCCTCAACTGGGACTTGAAAGTGGGCCCAGAAGCGTTGAAAGAGATGATGGAGACACTTGGTCCTCCCGGTAGGCCATCCCCTACCACTCCAGGGTGTACTTTGGATAGATCTTCTGACATATCTCTTTTATAGGAGGATTTGGGGAACTCGGATTCAACATCACAAAGGATCAAGTTTGCTTTGGAGCAATGGGAGTGGGAACGAGGTTCAACTTGACCTTTATCTTAGAAATAGAAGAAAAGTCAGAGAGAGTTTCAAACGACAAGCAAGGATCCAAGAGAAGAAAAAGCAGGAAATAAACAACAATCTACAACAATCCTGTACCTGTTTTATGCCGAGTATTTGCAAACCTTGTCAAAAAGCAATCCGCCGGCGTTTCTCTGCGGCAGCGTAAAGTAAATTCTTCAAACATCCAGGCAACTCATGACACTAAAAAATTAGGAAACTACGACACAGGCTTCGCGATAATAAAGCGTTTGCTAAACTGCCTCTCAGCGCTTTTCACTACTTGACTCTCGCGAACAGTGACTATCCTGCGTACTGGCTCGCCTCGAGCCTGAAATACCACTTCACTTTCATGACATGTCTCGCTTGAAACTTCGAGTATGAGATTAAGTCGCATGGAATTTGATTTGGTGGCAGATTCCATGTCACTTCAAAACCTTTCATCTGCGATTCACCAATCAGTCAAACTGTACTCTTTGCACCAAAGAAAGAAAAAAGCTTTACCATCCAAGCGACTCACGCCATGCATCCAACGACTCGAAATATCATTCGCCATACTTCCAGACTCATCTTCATGTGTCTTTTCCTCATGGACTTGGTGGCGGCATCTACGAGCTGTCCAGTCTTCTTCTCAACAACTTCGACACGAAGCTCTGGCTACTTGCCATATGGGACTTCAATACCTACTTCACCAAGATTTTTATCGTCCTCCACGACTATGAAGGCTTTGCTGCTAATCATCTTCGGCAAAGTCCTACGGAACCTTCTCTTACCGCGGCTCATCGACGGTTTCGTTGGGGCTTTTTTGAAGACTCGCGAAGAGACGGATGCGATTCTTGAGAGAGCACGGATGCGGGGTTGTGGGGATATCGTTAGGATTAGGATATTTTGATGCGGTTGGCTAGGGCTTGCAGGGACAGACACGGCATTAGGGTTTGGTCGAGAGGACATGATATATTTCGGCAGAGAGCTTAGGGGGCTATCAAGTATCAACAATGATATACTTGGAACTGCAAGGATGGTTACTATGGCAAGCCTTTTTAAAAAGAGGACTTGGACTAACCAATCATTCACTATAATTGCCTGACATGCGTTCAGCCCGATTTCTAGATGCATGCACAGCCACAGCCATAGCCTCGACTTCGATCGACTTCATTTACAAAAGAAGACCCGTTCAACCAACATACTCTGCAAGCAAACTCGCATCTCATAACATGTCGTTCGGCTATAGCGTTGGCGATCTAATCGCTGTCTCGAGCCTTGTCTTCCAAGCTTCCAATATTCTCAGCGACTTCAAGTCCCCAGAAGCCAAATATGTAGAGCTCGGTCAGCACGTTGATGAACTTGGGAAAACATTCCTGGAAATTGAAAGCATAGGGCTTGACAATTTCGAAAAGGCCGAAGTCGACACGATTCAAGAGATCTCACGCATATCGGAGGAGTTCGCAAAGGCTCTCCTCGGACCTCTCACTCCTACGAACTCTGAAACAGGCAAAACGTGGTGGCTGAGATGGAAACGCAAGAAAAAAAGAACATTCCCTCGACCAGCGAGATTGCCTGAACTTGTGGCTCAGAGTTCAGGTGCTGCGGCTCTGTCGCGGGCGCTATTGGAACATGTGAAGAAGTAAGGCTTCGATCCACATGACATGCACTACATGAGCATTGATAATTTTACAGAAGGCTGATCGTCCCTGCATCAACTGGTGTCGACGTAATTTCACCTTCCGCCAGTCATAGCCGTCGCCATATGATTCCTGTTAGCTACGATCATACACTCGACTCAGATTCAACCTTCAGCCTTGAGCGACCACGTACGTGCCTTCTCATATTCGCTATGTTTGTCAGTTTCGTAGGACTTAGCTGCTTCTTGGGGACATACTTTACTGTAAACAAAAGATATAGTTATAGCATGGGTGATGCTTTCACCCTCGCAGGGTACGTGATTACGGTAGGTGCGTGTGTATCATCGGATTCACTTATCCAACATTATCGACAATGCAGATGTTGGGAACGAGTAAAGGCTGAAAGCACCGGCAGTAGTGAAATGAAGCGTCTTACAAGTAGGTGATGAGGAAAGCGTTCCCAAGGATGGTGACATGTATTAATATAGAGGTTAAAAGATACAGAAGTGGTTGTATGAACCTTGAGTAGTTACCAGTATACGCAACATGAACAAACCGCTCGATTGTTTCTTTACTTTTATCTTTCCATTCGCGCAACCGGTTTGGGCCTCCGACTTTTGCAACTATTGTCAATCTGATCATTGGAGTAAGTCAAGTCAAGACTAATCATAAGATCAAGGTTCAATAACGTGCTAAGTTCGCTACTAAACCATGTACATCAAGAACTGAAAGACCTCCACGAACCAGTTATCTCTCGCTGTTGAAATTAAAAATGCTTCATGTGATATGCTTCATATTCGATTTCAATCATCAATGAACAAAGTTTCTGCGTGAAAACTCTACACGTAAGAGCAGGTGACCTCAGAAGAGCTGGGCACAGAGCAGTCGGTGAGGACTTTGTTATTCTGTTGAATGTCGATGATAGTGGCTCCACTAGTACCAACAGTCGCTCCACTCTTAACGGCGGCGGCACCGGTCTATGAAGAGTCAGCACTTTCAGATCAAGCAATATCAGCGTAGGATCTCGTACAAAAGTAACACTTCCGAAATCGGCAAACTGGACGAGCGAATTGCCCTCCTCGTAATCTTCAACGATCCATTCGGCGTTTGTCTCGCAGAGATCGCCCTCTGAGCCCTCGTTGCTGAAGGTGTGGGTTACAGACTTGCCAGTCGAGACTGAATCGTCAGATCAGTATTTGTTCGTAAGGCGAAAAAGGGGCGTTCTTACTATTATCAACAGTGGCCGTTCCACCTGTCTTGCTCGTGGCAGTGACAGTAACCTTGATCTGGTTTCCGGCAGAAATAGTGATTCCGGTGAAATCGTAGGAATAATCAGGATACCACTCATACCATGCATCGTAAGAGTAGGAACTGCCAGACTTGGTCCAATCAACGCCAGTCTGTAAGATAGCACTGGCACAAGTATCGCCATCGATACCGACCCAAGCGGTTCCCGAGCCGGTCGTTGATGGCTGTGGCACGGTGAACTGCAAATTATCAAAGTCAGTATACCTCATGAGGCGAAGGCGACTTTGGAATAATGTTGGTTGTGTACTTATGGCTCTACTTATGAGCGAACACTAGGAAATTCCGAAGAAGAAAATGATTCTAGAAGTCTGCGGGACTTACAGTGCCAGTCACACTCGTGTAGCCAGTTCCAATCAAAACCGCACCAGCCCAATTCTGCGAGTAGTCCACATTGGTCTTGTTGGTCTCGTAATCAGCTGGCGCATCCACCTTTCTGATGAGGCTGGACTTTCCTGCGGCGCGTTCGGCAGCCCGCTTGGCGTGTCGTTCCCTGCGTATGGCTGTGCCTGGCGCAGCAATAGCACTACCCGCAAGCAAGAGAGTGCTGGCAACGGCGAGGAACTTCATCTTGATAATGTGAGATGGGGCGTTTAACGGAGGGTCGAATTCGAGAGCGCGTGGTGGAGCTTGACAAGTGAGGGATTGATGTTGAGGTGATGAAACATAATTTTGGAGGTTTGTCCTTCAATATATAGTTCTTGACCAAGGCACAAACAGAAAGTATTGAGACTCGAGAGTGTCAGTCAGAGATCATCTACCCACCTTCCCGAAAGGTCATATTTGCCCTGTATTGTGAAGGCCGTTAATAGCCAGGTCTACCACTCGGAGCCTCTAAAATCATGCTGGCATGTCCATAAAGGACTACAGCCCCGCATGGGACCTTCATTAAAGCACAGAAGCATGATGAATTGTCCATGAAGCTATGGTTTGAGCTTCCTTCAACAAGAAAGTGATTGACGGTGAAATGCCGTAGAGAGGCAGGAGGCAAAGGCGAGCCAGGAGTATGTTCCTGGATTGCAGAACTCCAGAACGGTCTTGGACGATCAATTGGATGGTACTGGTCGCATGATAATTGAGTTGCAGATCAACTTCCTTTTTTTATGAGGGCCACATGGGAGAAGATAATGTCGCAGTCATCAGGCTCTCCTCCTACCTTGCAAAGCAGCACGCATAACACCGATGTAAAGTTCATTGGAGGATGTTTTATATCCTCTGCCGGGGAGTGCCACAAAGCTTGATTCTCTGTGGTTCCCCACAAGTCGGGATATATGCCGGAGCTAGGATAGCATCTGAAATCAAGGACGAGTGGCTAATGAAGCATCGGATATAAAGTTATAATAGCAAGGGTGAGGCGATAACAGCCGTCGATCAAACAGCCACTGACGACCTTTTGCGCACGTATTTCTCAGCGGCGTACAAGAAGCCAATACCAAGATGGTGCGAGTGAATCGAAATAGAACTTAAAAGCGCACATAAGTCAAAAACATAGAACAAGCTTGGAAGAAATACTTATTACTATTATTAGTGTGATCTAGTGCTTGTGCTCGGGACAATACCAGGGTTTTCTTTTCAGTATACTGTTGCTGCGGAAGTTTTGTTCCGGTATCAGCAACTGCCTACGTATGGAGCAGTAGCAGCACATGTCCTTCGCATGAGAAGGTTGCTTATCTGCGATCGTCTTCGGCACATGGGACGGTGGGATAGTACCTCGCGTGGGGTGCTACAACGGAGGTCCGTATACATTTGTGGTTCGTGCGATTTACTCATGCCATTTGGACCTGACAGGTCCGGAGGCTGGCGCCGTGTCGAGTGCCCAACCCTCGAAAGCTGGGGATGCTCGGGCATTGCGCCATTCTGATCTGTATTCTCCGACAGCGTCTGCATGTCGCATTGCCGATGATGTGCATCTCAGCCCCCAATCTCAAAAGACCTTCCTGACCTGGATATACAACCGGCACGCCTCCTTTCACAAACGGGTAGGGTTAGGCGAGCGAGATGGTGGGGTAATTTGAGGATTCTGAGCGGGGGTAATCAGGTACGAGTTCTTGCACGTTGCAACAGGTGTTGACTCTAGACAACTCATGACAGAAAGGACACGAAATGAAACGTAATTACAATTCGCTATCACCGCTGGTAGGGTGATGAGAGTTAGTCTCACTAGAGACTGTATTTCTCTCAGTGCTCTCCATGGCTGACGGAGTATTGAAGACGTGGTACTGATCACACTCGCGAGACCATCATCATCAGCTTACACCTGCCCTCTATCCAAGTCGCAGTATTATAGGTAGTCTAGGCAAGACTCAAGACGTCTATGCAATGCTGCTTGGCACATAGAGTCGGGATGGGCAACACTGGAAGTGAGCCGATATTGTGAGATGTGAATCTGAAGTCCGCCAAGGCATACTCGAGTATACGAGAACAACAACAGCTTACCTGCGTCAGTTTCAGAACCACAGTGGATCGGAACACCAACGTCGCCATGCCCATCGCTCATATGTGATAAACGGTTGTGGCCGAAAGAAGAAGGTTCTTGGGATATTCTCCTTATCGCTGTAGCACAACATTCACCGGCTATGTCTTGCATTATCTCCGTCAAGGTACTGAGAGTCGCAGCATCTTCAATCGCATTCTCAATGACAATCGAGAACCGACTTCCGGAAACAGAGATGAAAGCCGAATGACGCGGCTCGGATCAGCGCTTTTCAAATCGGTGGTTGATCTTTCCCTGAGCTTCTCCCACGAGTTAGTTCTCCTGAGCCAGAAACCTACATACCTCCATAGCTGTTTGACATTCAAGTCAAAGAAGTAGAAGCTTTGCTTCATGAGTGTAGTCCGGGTATATCGGTAGGAATTCCCCGCCAGAAGTAGTGTATAATACCACGTCTTCAAGGGGTAGCGGCCTTTCTTTGTCACTTCATGGCTTTCTTGAATTATTTCCCCGCCGACTATCTTTTGTAAGGAGTCGAAGTACGTGCTCTTGATTCAAGGAATTGCAATAGCATATCAAAACATCATGGTTTCTCTTGTGGCACGCTCCACGATTATGGCGTACGGCTTTGGCTCGAGCGGCTTGGCAGTCTACCCGTGGACCCATATCCTGCATGGCCTCGCTCTGCTCAGCCATTTCCCCGAAGTTAGGACTTGAGAGAACTTGACAGCTTGTCATTAAGAATGAAGTACGATATAATTGCCATATTGATTGAAGGAATTGAAACGCGATGCTCTTGCGTTGGGGGGCGAGCAAGATTCAACTCTTCTTCGGCTATGGTCGCTTCGTCCGAAGGCCTGCAACTAAAATATTTGGGTTCTATTTGCAGTACCTTGTTTCAAGCTCCTGAATAGTGGACTCGAGCTTACCTGGTAGAGAAACTTCAAAACCAGCCAGTTACTCTACACATCGGTATATCACCTGCTGATCCTCGACACTGAGAGCTCCGTATTTCATTTCAAATTGTCAAATAACCGGATGTACTTTCGTCATAACGTCGGACACTTCCTTACAGCCAATGCCTTATTCATATCACTGGGCGGTTCTTTCAAAACTACAAAGTCACATGTCTACATGCCATCCGCATCCAGCGAAGTCTCCTAGCATTTCCTCTTTTCCTCTTATCAGCGAATTTGATCGTCCAATCTGAGTTTCTTCCCGTAGTAGCATACTCTAGAAGACTCCATTGATCTCCACAGCTCGAAATAGTAACCACTGGACTTCATCTGCCTTTCACTACATCTCTTTGCCCATGCATGGCAACTAGCAACTAGCAATTGGCGGTATGCTTTTCCCTGAAACATCGACGTCTTCGTACCCTTCTCTAGAGAAAGAGTAGCTTGAAGAATCGTCATTTACTCAGCGAAAACTTCTCGCTGCACCCAATGCGCTGACTCGGGACCCATCATCGTACGAGTACAGGTACGACTCCACAGAAACAAACAGAACATTCCACCTCCCTCTCACGCCATCCAATCTTCATCATAAACCGTCTTCCCATCCATCTGTTTACCTCGATTCCTCGATTCGAGCTCTTATTAGCGATTGGTTATCTGACTTCATGACTTCGTCAATCACGTCAATTACCGTGCTCTCCCAACCTCCCATTTCACATTGTAAATCCCCAGGACCAAAGCCGGCTGCCTTAACCTGACTAAACTGTGCTATGAGATCATAAGGCGCGGAAAGGTTGCTCTTAAGGTCAGAGAGCTTCACAGATAGCACGGCAAGGAGGCCGAACCATCTAGGAGGCGTTTAGCAGCTGAGCTTGAGCGAGCGAGACATAGTGGGCTGTGCTTTGCAAGAAGAATATCAGAATCTCGGAACAGTCTGTGGCTTCTCTCGCCACTAAACGCTGCAAAAACCAGGTAATCGTTGCACTGACTTCTTGCTGGGGCTGATGGCATGTGTGATGGGTGACGGGTTGAAATATCCCAACATTGCTTCAGTACCTATACAATGCAACTATACTCCGTGATAGTATGTCCGAACCTCGAGAGAACACCAATACCTCCATGTAACTCGCAGAGCTTTTGTGGGTCCCAAATATACACCAATCCATAAGCTATGCATCCAAGCCTCATTCCGAATCCGCATCATCATCCAACTCTAGGAACCTCCCTTCGGAAAACGCTGTTTCAACGGGATTTTTGACACTCATGACACCTGTCTTCTTCAATCTTTTCGAAATCAGTATACCAGCAAAAGACCATAGAGAGGATGCGCTTGACGTACCTCTCGAACAACACAAACAACTTTTCGGCTTCTCGTTCTTTCTCTTCCTGCGTCATCTCAGGCTCCTCAATCACAGGCTCCGACTCCAATGTCTGCCCAGTGATTGGGTTGACGGGTTTGTAGCTTTCGTGACTTGCTCGAGTATGGCTCGATTCGCTACCGCTTGTACTCCATGCTTCTAGCGCATTCTCGGGTATGGGGACATTGTGTTGGAATAGGAATCCAGAGGCAAACCCGTAGCCGACATTTTGTACAAAACTCTTCGCGTCCTTACCTGACAGTTCGAAGAGGAGGGAGGATACTGATTCTCGGACCTGCGGAGTGCCGGGATTGGTTGATTGTCGGAGCAGACGCGAAGAGAGCGATTCGGCTCGACCGAGAGGCTGTTGTCTATCTTGGTTGGAGGGCAGAAGGAGCTGCTGCATATGCAGTTGAACGTCTCTAGGGGCAATCTCATAGAGTTTTCGTATGAGTGTGAGGAGTGGAGAGACTAGATGCTCGAGGTCACTGTCTGTGTATACTTTGGTAGATTTATCGAGGATTTCTATAAATCGATCCACATTAACATTAGGTGCGGTCTTGGGAAACAATGTCTGGACATTTTCTTTCTGGTCGAAGTCCAGGTTGATGAGAGCGTTCACCAGAGTTCCGATGGGAGCATCGAGAGGTTTGCTGGATGATACGGGTTTCTTGGTGAGGAGCGTTAGGAGGGAAGGTAAGATTGGAGAGAAACTCCCGTTTCGTTGGGGGCAGAAGTGCGATAAATTGAACATGAGCTTCAGCGATTCCACTAGAGCCAAATCCTCCATTGGGTCCAATTCCTTAACCTTCTTTTGCTTCGTAACATATTGTTTGGCATGCCTGCTTATGTTTACGCATATGTTTTCTGCGAGGTGGTAATGGTCGATCAACTTTTGAATATCGATATTTGATTCGTACGTGGTAAGGAAGATTATCCTCGAGACCAAAAATTCGTCGTCCCGGCTATCGTTCTTCAACTTATTGCAAGCCTTTGACTCGTACCCTAAATCAACAAATATCTGTCTTGTGTTCGCCTTGAGGAGCATGGCATTCGCTAGACATCGAAGCGCATTCCGCGATGTGGTTAGGGAGGGACTGTTGAAGGCATGTCGGGTTAGGGTTTCTATGCCCTGATTTGATGTCAGTTTCTGCAGCAAAGAATGAGGGATTCTGTGCGACTTGCCTGTTTCGTAAAGATAGGATCTGCGTTGGTGGGCTCTCGGCCGTAAACCTTGACCTGCTCCAGCAGGGCATCCCGCTCTGTATATGTTAATACGTGGAGCGCACGAGCTGCTGCTGATGAGGATATGCGTACGATGCGGGAGAAGGCAGACGTGTTGGAGGTCCGCAGAAAGCTTGTCCATAAGTCTCGTCACCTCTTCCAGTTTCGCTGGCAGAAGGTCAGCATTTCCTCTGTAACACGGTGGTTGTCGTCGTTATACGACTTCTACGTACCCGAGCCCGTCAACTCTGTGGACGAGACAGACGACCGAGGGGTGGAGGACGACATGATGCGATGCTGGTCCTGTTGCAGCTTTCGGACAACGATCGCTGGTTTGTTGTAAGAGTTGTGTGGTAGGTAGCAGGGCCAATTCAGCTGATGCACGATGTACAGTACCGTACAGTAGTACAGCACAAGTCGGAGAAGCGGCACGAGGCTCTTTTTGCGGGGGAGCTGCAGGAGCTGGAAGGTCTGGTCTGATGGGGATTACGCTAACCCCAAAAAGCCGGGGCGGATCACTGTCGGTCGGGAGCCCGAGCCAGCACTGCAGGACTACTGGGGCCTCGCTCTGCGCTGTGCGGTGGATGCTGCAACAGTGGCGTCCAGTTGAAGAATGGGGTACAGCTGCTGCTGCTGCTGCACCGGCAGGATGTCTGTCCGTGAACCCATGTACCTTCCACGTATGAGCCGGAATCCTTCCCTCGTCGTTCTCGTCTGTTTTGAAGTGGGTGAAGACTCGACGATTTCACCGGCTGGGTGGTGTGTTGGAGCTGCGCAGGCAATGCAGATACACAGTCGGATGTGAGAGCTGCTTGCTAGGTAGGTACTCGAATACAGTAGAACCGGTAAGTCTCGCAGAGTCTTGTGCAGCCTCAACTCACGCACTTTCCCCTTTCTGTAGTGACCAGTCTGTGTGGAGAGGGCAACGGCACGGGATGGGAGATGAACGCAGGGCTCCAGCGGCGCAGCAAGATGTCGAACTCGTCGCTAGATTGTGCTGTATATTCAGACTCGTAGGAATTCGATCATGCTAGTTGTGCCAGACCAGATATGTAGGCGCAAAAAGGTCGGTTTGTCGAGGGTCGAAAGTCGATATGGCAGCAATCTGGTGTTGGTTGTCGGCCCTTTTGTGTTATTAGTGAACGCGGGGTTTCTAGTAAGGTCGTCCGGCCGGGACAAATAGCGGGAGAGCCAGTCTGGACTCATTGATAGTCACGTGACTAAGTCATCTCCCCTGTGCTTTAACCATTTTCTTGTTGAGCTTTTGTATACTTACATACTCATAGACTTTTAATCAGAACTCCTTCCACGGCTTTATTTCCCTGTATGGTCTCGGTGGATGTCCTGCATCATCGATATATCATCGCAACATTGGACGTCTCTCAGTTCAGGGACTTTGTCTAACCTGATCCATTGCAATCCCACTTCCAGATGCAAATAGACGCGAAAGAATGGACGGCCTTCATGTCTGTAGAAGATACGATAGCTTTGAGATACTAATATTATTATTTCACGGAAGAACGTTGCTGGTCAATACTTCCGTCCTTCGCTCTAGATGGGAAGACTTGCACTTAAGGGATATATGATCATGCTATCAATATACTCCATTCAGAATTACATTACTATGAATTAGGCTTTTGCTGAAAATTACTTTTGCTTCAGACAAATTATTGCAAACCATCTACCCCAGGCACAAAGCGGAAAAGTGGCCATCTCCAAGCATCAACTTCTCAATGTCGGTTTCGTGAGAAATCGTAAAGATAAAGCTAGATATCTCTGAGAGAGAGATTCCGCACGCTTGGAACATCTTGTATCCTAGTCCCAGATCGCATAACAGACCTTTCGTCATCTCAGATGCTGAAATACCTACCCACTCGCGGCCTGATATCAACCTCACATACCTAGTGTGTTGTTCCGGTAAAGCTTCGAACCCCCACCCCCACCCCCACCAACACCTTTCTGTTGATTCGGGTTGTTCTCTCACGCCTTGCAAGTCCGACAGGCTGTTCCAAAGTCAGATACGGCGAACATGCCAAGCCTAGCGCGAGTATGGGCTTCTACTGGAGATCGATCATTTCGTTGGTTATGAGTTGGTGCTATGCATGCATATTTGTCACCAAAAGGTAGTCTCTCATACTCCGTTGGGATTTAAAGCTGGCGGTGCACCGTTTGTTCGACCGCTCCCCTTTACGCCCGCAGCCCCATTTCCGTTCGCATTATTGCCCATTGAAAGGAATGATATCTGTCGTGGTTGTCCTGGCTTGGCTGGCATGGCTATAACCTTCGCAAATTGTTCGGAACTCGCTTCGTCTACACATCACAGAAGTTAGCCTCTGCTTCTAATCTTTCAAGCATTTGCGTCAAAAACAGAATCTTAGGGGCCAGTGCTGCTGATCTGTCCCTAAGGAAGAAACGAAAAGCGATGTCACCCGTTGACTTACGGTCAAGAACCCTCTGCTGATGCTCCCTCACCCTCGCCTGATGCCTTCTAACCTCCTCCTGATGAAGCCTGACATCCTCCGCATGCTTCAACGCCTCCGCCTCATAGTACTGCCTCATCTCATATTCCTCTTGCGCGATCCTCTCCTGCTCTTGTCGCATCTTCAGCTCCGCGTCCAGCATCGCATCTCTTTCCTCCTGCATCTTCTCCGCCTCCTTACTCCTCTCTTCTGCCTGCCTCTCATATTCTAACATCTGTGGAGTCCGCGTCCCAAGTTTGATTTGTTGCGACATGGTGATGGGCTGGACGCGCTGCGCTTTGGTGGGAGGTGGTGAAGTACTTGAATTGATGCTGGAGACGGAGCTGTTGCTGGAGGTTCTGGACCGGAAGATTTGATCGAGTGGTATTCGTCCCAATGACATTGACAACTCAGCTTATCAAGTATCGTATCTTGTAAAGATTGTGGATGTCGAACACTTCTCCATATGCCAAACCCGGGACATCAGTCCTTTTCTGCGGCGCAAAGAACGGCATACGCTGATATGTGTTCCCGGAAAAGCAGGCTTCCAGTGTGATCGTTGCCAGGATTGAACAAGTGGTAGATGGACCGGGAATGATTAGCAGTGATATTATGGACCAGGACTGTGGTGGGCGCAGGGATGAAATCGTTCTGATACTTGGAGTGTATGAGCTTTCGGATTTTGGACCTTCCATGCCGTGGGAACGGGAGAACTACATGGCACAACAACCTTTCGTTAAAACGTACTGTGGTTCCACTGTCTTGAGTCGGGTAGAGTGCTGACACGAGTGAAAGATGGGACGCTCCAACCTGTGCAAACTTTTGCAGGTTTGAGAAAACCCCCACTACCCCTCAATTCGAAGTATGTACCGCATTGAGAATTTCTAAAATTCGATCCACTGGGACTTTGAGCAATTGAGCGGCAACAGTGACTTACAGGGGAAGTTGTCAAGACCTCAAGTTGTGTATACAAAACGTGTAACTGACTGGGTCGTCAAAGATGTGATGTTTCTTCCTCTCCACTACCTGTTGAAGCCGGTGCTTAATGAGCCCCCGTCGTTGCGACATTCTGAGTGACGACGACATCTTAACCTACGTCGGGTCTATTTTGGGAACGATATTCGATTTCACGACTGCTTTTAATACTGACATAGGATTTTGGTTGGGAATGATGAACAGCCCCCAAACTCCATCTTTGTTCAGAACATACACCAGGACGCGTGGCGCTGCTGTGTGACGTATTGCCACGGTACCGACTGGAGCGTTACATCCTTAAAGATAGTAAAGATAGTTCTGAATCCATAGAGCTCGGCGACTTCTATCGAACAATCAGACGCCAAGTTGTCATCAGGCTTTGGGATGGGTGCAGCATGTCAGATGCAATTGTTGGACGGGAAAGTCGTGCGACATGGCTCGTGCGCTGATATATATTTAGGCCGGCCGGCCGTCAAGAACTGATTTGAATGCTTCAATATATATGATCATGTTCAGAACTCTTTTCCATTCTAGATTCTCCAATCTCGTGTTGGTCCATCGATTGAAAAATGGCACATGATCCTAAGCTTAGAATTTTGGAAAAGTTACACTTCCTATATGCAGTCATTTTCACAGGTATGTTGACGTGATTTCAAAGGCATCATATTCTGACACCCTTCAGCATTCCTCGCTGCATGGACAGCAGCAAGACATTATGTATTCCCTCCAGACGATTCTCCTGGAGTCGCTAGAAGCACGTACACCGCCATCTTCAAATCCTTATTGAGTTTACCACGCCGGGAGCAAAAATTGATCATGCGTGGATCGACCAGCCGGGGTATCGAGCGATACTGCGCACTATCCAATGTCTCTCAAACCATCGACGATTTACCGCTTTCCACTAAGCTTCACTGGATCGGCCCAAGATCATCTAAGGCTAATGTCCTCTTATATCTCCATGGAGGAGGGTACATGGAAGGTCTTGTACCAAGAGGTCACGTGCCGTTAGCTCTGAAATTCGCAACAAAAGCAACTGCCTCCCTCGCAATGCTCGAATATACCCTCGCACCCGAAGCTAGATATCCTACCCAGCTCCGACAGGCTGTTGTTGCACTGAAGCATATCCTGCAAACCACCCCAGCGTCTAGAATCATTATCGCGGGCGACTCCGCTGGGGGCCATCTCGCAGCCGTCCTCCTCTCTCACCTCAATCACCCATCAAAAGACATCGAAACAATTAAGCTGACAGAACGACTGAAAGGTATATGTCTCATTTCGCCGTTCCTGAGCTATGACTATGACAAGGCCAGTTATCGGACCCTTGCGGAGAAAGACTATCTTACTTTGGAGCATATGAAGTTCCTAAACGAGAACTTCAAGCCAGAGGGACTCTCAGACGTAGATGCTATCAAAGATCCCTATTTGTCTCCTCTCGATGTGCCGAAGCAATGGTGGAATGACAGCGCGGTAAGCAACATATTGCTCGTGGTGGGAACATGGGAAGTGTTCCTTGACGACTGTGTTTCTTTCGGACGGCGATTGCAAGACGCTGTGGTTTCAGGGACGAAGGTCGATATTGTCCAATGCTCAAAAGAGGTTCACGCTGCTTGCGTGGCAGACGAGGTTTGGGGACTAGAATTTGACAGCACAAAAACAATACTTGCCTGGATGTCGGACATAGCACCCTGAAACTATAGGCTGATTGGCAAAGAGTAAGAGGGTAAATAAATGTTATGGTAAGCGCGACTTTCTATGGTAGACGCACAAGATAAAAGACGGTGGAAAATGTACATATTGCGACGAGCCACCAAACACCAGCTTCTAGGCGTCAAGGAGACAGGTGGACATATGGTCCAATCTCTGGAATTCGGCACAACGTTTCCGTACTCCGAATGGGAGGCGTTTCCGGTTGTTACAGTCCTTTTGATGCAACTAATCAGATTTCGAAGAAAGAGTTTCGAGTGAAAAGGTCTTACATTGCCCACGAGGCATCTCCAGTCTGGTAGCCATACAGGATGCAAGATGGATAGGGGTTGAAATATTTCAACGGCTAGGGTGACAGTCTATTCCACCCCAGGTGACCAACCACATCGACAAGGTGCCTCCTTCATGTGATGAGAGAGCATCTGGGTTGCGATTCAGGGGTAGAGGGGTGAACGCTAAGGCGGGATCTAGATTAGCGAATGACAAGCCGATTCACACATTTCCGGGCTGAAGTAACGTCAACCTCGAATCACGCCCCCAACTTCAACTCCTCTTTTTCTACTCATTTCCGACTTCATGGTGGATCAGTTCTTGATCCAATTTTTTAAAGGAAAGATACCCCTATTATTGCGCAATTTGAACCGGCTCTAAGTCATGCTAGAGGACTTTTCCAGAATTCACGTACCGTCGCCATGCTCCAGAGCCACAATCGCACGATCTGTGTGCCATTTTCCATGAATACATACTGGCGAGGCGGTACTTCCCGTAGTATGAAATGGCATCTTCTAAAGTCGGGTCTTTATTCTTGGAATGCCCTCGAACCCATCGACCACGGTTCTTCATCGCGATGATAAGGCCTTACAGGCAATTCTTGTAGCTCAACATGATTTACGAGAGCATGGAGGTGAAGATCAATTCTAGACCTCAGACAAATGGATGGGTTCCATTGAGGCTCCTCTCTGTCAGCACCGTTGGTGTTGTTTTCACTCTAGAGATCTCCTTTGCCCTGTCATTCGATGGCAAATTAGCTTGGCGGCAAGCCTAACGGGAGGTGAAGCACTCTTCAAATGAAGGAGACACCCCCCACACTTCTCTCACCCAACAGAGAAGGAGAGGCTCCCAAAAGTTTTGACCCTCCAAATCCTATTTGACCCCAAACCCCGACTTTCACATGTTACAGATATGCATACAGCGTGCCCAATCCTCGTCGTCCGTCCAATGATAGAACTTGTCAACGATGATGTGTGAGCACCCCTGTGGCTCATCCCATGTTTCTCGCACGGATGGCTCTGCTTCGTGGATTGTCAAGCTTTTTGATACCAAACTCAAAATTCCCTTTATCGAAATTGGCACTCTTTTCCATCCTACCAATGGAATGTTACAGTGTACATTTATCCTTTTGACCACTTCATATCCCGGTATCATGTTGGCTTAACGAGCTTTTCAGCCGAGAAGTCAGTACATATAGCACGCTCTCTCTCAAGTAATGGAGATCTTCAGGCCAACGACAGCGACGAATCTAGTCACCCACACTCCTTTTGATTTGAGGGCTATTTGAAGCAAGTGCTTGAATTCTCTCGAAGATCCGACGAATAACATACATCATCGCGGATTCTGTTTTTTTGAATCGCTAGCTTTTGAAATCTACTCCATCACTACTATTCAGCCGCAGCCATGACGACAGTCGACGACGTTCTTGCCGTTCGTAAGTACTTCAAGAAAGTGCTTCGATTTTCGTTCTATGGAGGAAGTGGCTCTTTATTTCTAGGAGCACCCTTCCATGGTATGCTCATATACTGATTACTAACTTCATTATGTGATAGAAACGACTGACAATGTTCTCACTGCTCCAACCGTTACCACCAACACCAAAGGCCTGAAATCTGATGCTGTGGCTGATACAACGACATTGACCGTCAGTTTGTACAACTCAACCACCTCAAATACGGTCTATGCATACATTACTGGTCTTGCAATCAACAACAACAATGCAGTCTTCCTTCTCGAATCCAATGGCTCCACGCCCTACTACCCCGCAAATCCGAGCTCGGTTGGTACGGCTCTATCAGCTAACTGCGCAATTCCTCTCGGCGCACCGGGCACCACAGTCAATGTCACGATTCCATACATTGCTGGAGGAAGAATATGGTTCTGTACAGGCAATACCCTCACGTTCTTGCTAAATCCGGGTATAAATGGACCCGGACTGGTCGAGCCATCTGTCAGCAATACTGCCGATCCAAACTATAACCTCACCTGGGATTTCTGCGAGTTCACGTATAATAGCTCGCAACTCTACGCAAACATCAGCTATGTTGATTTTGTATGTCTACCGGTCGCCTTAACGGTCACGAGTACATCAGGCGCCACACAACACGTTGGTGGTTTACCATCGAATGGTCTTGATAATATCTGCAATGGCCTGATCGCTCAGAACGCCAAGGATGGTGCAGGTTGGGACCAGCTTATAGTTACAAATAATGGAGCAAATCTTCGAGCTCTCTCGCCCACCAATGGAATTATCTTCAACAATTCGTTGTTCGAGAACTATTGGACTAACTACATCGACTCCGTTTGGGATTACTATGTGTCAAACACTATAGTCGTCGACACTCAAGCATCTTGGGGTCAGGTGACTGGCAATACTTCCAATGACCGCACTTCACTTGCCTTTAGTGGACTGGGCTCATTTACCAAGCCAGCAGCAGCAGACAGTACGTACACGAGAGCATGCACTGTTCCGGCATTATATCGCCCAGCTTTGCTTTCTCCTTAAGATGATTGTTATATGAAGACCCTGAGAGTGAGACAACTGCTGACTCATTACTCCTTCAGTCTTCGGAGCCAGCTCTGGCGCATTCGCCGCACAGACAACCAATACTGATGCACTCCTCAACATCGGTGCAAGACTCGATGCAGCATTCAATCGCTCCACTCTTCTTACTAACTCCAGCCAGCCCGACAAAGAACTTGTCAGCTCCTACTATACTAATAGTGTCACCAACCACTACGCAAGGATAGTTCATGCAGCAAATGTCGACGGTAAAGGATATTGCTTTCCCTACGACGATGTCACGCCCACTGGAGGGGCGGATCAGAGTGGTTTTGTCAGTGATGGATCCCCGCAGAATTTTCTAGTCACCCTTGGAGGAGGGAACGCGTTTGCGAGACGCATGGAGAGAAGTATCGAGGCGAAGCCGAAGTTTGCGAGGAGATCGGTGCAGTGGTCTGAAGACGTGAAGGAAAGGATCTCGCAGTCCACCAATGAAGACACGAACCGAGATCTCGAGAAAGGCGATATTCATCCTAAATTGCTCCAAGAGATGTCTCAGCAGGACACTACTCCGAGAATCCTGCTGCCGGCTCCTCTAGGGCGACTTTTTGGCAAATATCTCACCGTAAGTCCATCAGCACGCTCTCACGAATTTGATGCAATTGACTTACACCGATGCAGAAATTCTATGCTTCACCACTCTATACCAACCACGTTCTCCCCATCTTCTCCCTCCTCAGCCAAGTCATCGCCTCGTTTCTCTCGCTCTCCATGCGAGCCGTTCTCTCGCGCATCTTCATCATCGTCTTCGTGCTTCTCTTCTACCTCTTCGACATTGCACCCCAAGGAGCAGAACTCGAAACACAAAGACGGATTTTGGAGAGCGCGGGATTGATGCGTGGCAATGGAACGATGGCCTTCCAATCTTCGTGAGCTGTTCAGAAGATGGCAGGGAGGGGTTCGGCCATTGGAGGCCCTTGCACGTTAGGGGTACTGTACTGAATAGATGTATTATATTCTCGCATAGTTAGTGGATGGTGTTTACACCTGGAATAGATATACATGGCTCTTCGGTTTATTTGTAGACATTTACAATCTTGCTATCTGAACGCGTATAATTCTGCAGAGCCGAACGAGCGTCAACCGTGCCAGCGTCTACTGACCCCAAGGCAAATCTTGTTCAACTTGACAATTCGGCAAGTGTTGAGGCACGAAGCCCAAAGTCGAGGGATTCATATTTCCCTCTTTCCTCTCTTTTCTCGTGAACTTATTTCCTGCTGGTATACGTCCACTTCTATCCACACGAGCGAATTGGACGTTGCTAGCATTCGATCCGACGTCATGATGGGGTCTCTGGTCTTGGAAGGCTCCACTGCCAACGGCTTATGTACTGATGGCCGCAAAGACCAATCAGTGCTAACACCGTCAAGTGTCTTTATAATGGCAGAAGGAAGCTGACTGTACAGGATGACAGTAACTCTGCTAAATAACAATAGCTCTGCTCTTTGTGGGCTGAGAATCTACCCAGCCTGTGGAGACGGAGCCCCACGTGATAATGACGCTTTACTCCTGCGTTCTGTTGAGCCTGGACTCAAGAGTTCAACACTATCAACATGAAAGTAGTCTCTCCCAAGCTCGTCAACAAGTGGGATCCGAAGTGAGTTTCTTGAAATATCTTAGATGTCTTGATTCTTTCGGTACGACAATGCATTACACACCGGCTGAAGTCCCACGTTAGAGGTCCCCGAGCTACCATTATGGATCGTACAGCTCCCAATGCCCAAAGTAAGAGGTGCGTGACCATTGCCATCGTCTGATAACAGAGCGGTTAACGGACCTCATCAGCCTTACTACCTGCCTACGTACTCGAGTACAAAACTGCTCATATGATTTACCACCCCTTTCGTCCCGTCCTCGAGGCCCTGCCCCATCTCAGTCAGCCACAACAACAAACTCCACTCCGATCTTGATGTTCACAGTCCCAAACCATCCGGCAGGAAGTCTCGATGGTGTTCATTTCGACAGCCTCCCTTCACCCCCCCCTTTCCGCCAGCCTGGAACGGAAGAAGCCATGTTCATTAACCGATCTGATCTGATCCCATTACCGAGCCCTCGGACCACAGCGCTAGCGAGCTTGTTTTCAGCGAAGCCCAGTGCCGCCACCCTTTTCCTTATCCAGAGTACCAAGATAAACTACCCAGCCGTCCCGCCCTCACCTGAGCACCAACCTACTCTGCCGCGAAAAGTCTATTGGGTACTATTAGTCTGCCGTGCGGGATCATGAGCAGAGAGAGAAGAGGGAAATTTCCACTATGCAGGCTCAAGCACTATCTGATCTGTTCCTAAGATTGCGAGATGCAAAGCGGTATCTGAGGGAGCCCAGATGGTCGAGACTTTTCTCTTGGCTCGGGATTCGAGCGAGCGGAATGAAGTCTTTCCGCGAGGTTTCAAGTCACATACTCGGCTTTGGAGGATGCGCATTTCCTTTTATCTGCTTTGGATATCTTCGGTCTTGGGTGTGTTTTGATGTTATGCGTCATGCCTCGTTCTACTGCCCCAGGTGGTTGGGGCTGCTGGGAAATACAAGGGACCGCCTGGCGCTGGTGGGCACTGGGCGGTTCCAACCTCGATCTTTTTTGCCTCTTTTGGGCACATGGGAAAACGTACGCAGGTACCCGCTGTGTATGTGGGTCACGAGCGCAGCAGCTTGGAATCAGGCCAAGCCTTTATTAGGACACCAGATTTATGATCAACTTGATTGACAGGCGGGAATCATCGTGGTGTCAAGATGTTTTGCTCATTTATATAGATCAATACGTATTAACCCGACATCTCCAATGCGCCTCGAAAGCGAACTCCATCTAAAAATCATAACCGTCTAACTTGTAATGAAGTCGTAGGACTTGTGAGCAAGAACCTTGCTCGGCTCCTGAATTATACGATAAAATGCCTCTGCCACAGGGATGGTGACGAGGAGCGAGGTGATAAATGAGACGATGACGGAGCCTGGGAAGGAGTTGTGGCCGCGCATCGATTGGAACGTCTTGATTCCAACTAGGTAGATCATGGTCGACTGGACGAGGAAGTAGCCTTGAGATTGGTTAATTGCATGTAGTCTTCAACAGGCCGAGTTAACTTACTTAGCGATCTCTTACCCAAGAAGACGAAAAAACGATTCGCAAAAAACCGTTGCATGAAGTCGTAGCTCTCCAGAAGGGTGAAGAAACCGAGAAGGATCAGATAGATGTCGTCTCGTGCGGCAGTGTGCGATGTTTCGTACAAGTAGTTGAGCCCAGCAGTGTAGTACAACCCGCTGTGATACTTCCACTCTTCGGCGAATAGATCAGGTCGCCAAGCCACCCAGAGGAACTGCATGGTATATCCCGCAATCATACAGAGTCCAGCAGGAACCCAAACGGGAATCCTGTACGCAACTCCATTCTTTCTCTGCAATCGTCCGAGCACTGGGACATGGATAGGGATACCGCGCTGAGCAGCAGCCTTGAAGTCCATCGTCATGACCATGTCACAGAACAGAAGTCCAGTAATGGAGTACCAGGCCCAGGATTCACACCACCACGCCGTGATGACGAAGAAAAAGGCTCCTTGCACTCTCCACTTCCTCCTCGTGAACGGAATAATGATCATGGTCAAGTAAACCGTGTAGCTTTGCGAGTAAATGCAGTTGACGATCCACATCGTCTGGGAAGGAAAGGCAGTGCTTCCTGCTTGAAGCTCGAATTCATGGGTGGTCCAGAGCATGTCGAAAACGGAGTTGAAGTATGCCAGGGTGTTTGGGATCATGTAGGGAACGGTGAGAGAGAGATTGTTGGTGGCTTGCTTGAACACGGTCACGTATCCATCGACTGGATCCAACCCGCCGGTAGCAGTGAAAGCGATCTTGATGATAGCCAGAGAAACGGCGATGGGAAACCAAAGCGCAATGCCACGGGTCATGACCGATCTCGCGACGATTTCTTTCTTGGGATTCCTGATGTAGGGAATGGCGATGGAGCGTGCCGAAAGAAAGACGACAGCGCCATATAGAAAGTATTCGTTCCAGAAGAAGACGGAGAGTGATTTTCGGAGGCCAAGTTGGTATGCTTCACCCGTCACGTCGTCTGAAGCTACAACAGCAACAGGGACGAAGGTTTGAAGGAAGACCCAGAGGAAGGCCTGAATGACCAAGAAACCACGGAACCCAATCAAGTATTCCTGGTCATATACTGTTGGGGATTTGGTCTTGAACCTCTCAGCTCTTTCCATGAAGCTAGACAGACCGTTCGAGTCCTCCCCCTTTCGAAAACCACTCGAGAGATCCATGATGTCGCAGCAGTTGTGCCAAAGAGAAAGGAAAGGGAAGAAGGAGTGGACTTTGGCCAGGACAACAGTACTGCGATGGTGGAGAAAGTGCACTTCCTCAAAGTTTCGAACAGCGAACGACCAGACAAGGCAGCTGTCAACAATGGGTAGATCTCGACGGCGATTAGATTTCGGACCCCCAAACCTAGCGCTCTAGCGCTGTTGATCCAACCTGCTACTGTATTTAATCGCACCTTTCAGCTCGGTATCTGTAGATTCTTATTTCTTATCGCACCAGCCAAAGGTAGCTAGTCCAATTCACCACAAGACGCACTACGGAGGGGACTGAGTAGGGGCCCTGCTACCTACAGTACAGAACTAGCGTCGGTAGCTACACGGCTTAACAAAATAACAAGGTTACCTGCGGTAGTGTAGTTAGAACCTGGCGAAAATCAGAGAAAAAATCGACCGGCATGAAGATCCTCCCGTCAGAACATCGACGATAATCGACATGATCATCATCATCCATGCCCTCAGCAAAGGGTGCCTCGTACTCGAGTAAGTCTAATCGGACATGTGTACCGGCAGATAGAGGCAGGCATACACGCAGGTCAGATTTGAGTTCCGATAAGACGTAGACTTTCTAGGCAATTGAGAGTCTGAATCCTTCACCCGGTCTAAGCATTGGCTCATTTGCATGAGAGAAAAGGCATCTTCAGCTGCTTCCTAGAAGGATTGGCTGAAACCTGTGATAGACACGCGAATAAACACGCGAGCTTTTTAAACAAATGCCGCCACCAAGAATGGAAGCCGCTCGACCGCGGGAACAGGGGCAAGCGAGCGGGCTACTAGTGCGCTGCAAAGGGGAACGTTTGGTTGAGGCTTATCGTTCGTACCTGACACACGGAAACGGGAAGAGTAGAGGTGTTATTCTAGTAAAAGTAGAGTGGTGCCAGGAGAGCTTAGTCACTACCTATCTCAGGTAGGTAGATCCTATACCTAGTTTCCTTCTTCATTCTATATGCTACCTCACTCACCACGGACTGCGTGTTTAGGAAGTCGTTGAATATCGCTGCGGAATCCTCCATATGCGCTTGCATTGGAATTGGGGAAAGTCAATGATTCATACGGGGCATACGGCAGGCATCTACCTCCGTGCTCGAGTGAGACTTCAGGGGCCACGGAGCATGCTCCAAGCACACTACGCCACCTTGGGCAGTCCCCAACAAAGGTGGCTTCTCGGGAGAAGCAAGCATGTCTTAACTCGTGCAGTAGCTGGCAACTTAACATGTGGCACTAGATTAGCGCAGCAGATCGCCAATGTCTCTGTTGGGTAACCGCTTAATATATGGATCTGTGACAAGTTAATGTGAACCTTGACTATTTCTTACCGCAGGCATGTCAAGCCTCTTAAACCCAACCCGTTCGCCTATTACCCAAGCGGTTCTCCTTATCATGGCATCAGCCCAGCTGCAGATCTAGTGAGTGCCAAGCAAGTGCCGCGAGAATGAATGTGATGATTAAATTATGATCTATTGATTTGATGCATCGCAGGCCGAGCAGGCTCTGGATCGTGTGCAGCAGTGAACGGATTATCAACTCCCCCCAAAAACAGTCTATGTCTACCTTCCGAGTTCCAATGCGCCGATAAGAGATAAACACGTGCAAATATGTACAGGGAAGAAGTGAGCATTGCAGATCCGTCCTCCGGCCGAATCCCACTCGGGATCAACCCCTGGGTGTAGGATTCCACTTGACGTATTTGCTGACCTGCCGGGCATGACCAAAGAGTCCCATTACTGCGGTCAAAACTGTCAAAGATCGTCAGTCAGCCCAAGTACTCACATGAGGTGTTGGGAAAATGCGACACCGGAGGACCGGAGAATATAGACAACATACTTAGCTGTACTGGATAGGTGATAGTGAAAATTGGGATCATCCACCACCTAACAAACTCGGATCTGACGGCGAAAGTGATGTAGAGCGTTCCGAAAAGTGACACAAGACTGGATCGTTAGATTAGCTGAGAAAGTTGGGCATCGCGAATGAAGCATACCTGAACATGAACAGCCACCAAGCCACGGGATATTGGAAGAAGAGCAGCTTGAATAACTCCTCTCCCGATTTCGGGAATTGCGTGATGACGATACTCCCGACCAGGCAAAGGTATTGTGTGATGAGGTAGTAACTGGCTTCTCGGACCCAGAGCAGCGAAAGGAGACCAAATCGTTGAGTGAAAGTGCGCGTCTTCTCCGGGTTCTCGCTCTTGCTCCAGATGAGATGTGCGTGTCTGAAAGTGGCTTGCACCCACCCTTGAGACCACCGTAACCGTTGCTTCCAGAACGCTGATGCGGATGTTGGCGCAAGCTCGAAAGAGACGACGTTGAGGTCATGGACGGCATTGGCACCATGACCGAATGCTCTCAGCGCCGAGTCGATATCCTCCGTCAACATGGTTTCGTCCATTTTCAATTCCCTGAGCAGCGGAGTTTTCCAGTAGCCATTTGAGCCGCAAAACAACCCGAAGTCAAACATGGCTGATCGTCCAGGATGTGATACTGCGTAAATCTTGTCGAATTCAACTGCTACCATAGCTGTTTGGAGATTGTGGTCCGCATTGAAAACCACACAACGACCCTGGACAATATCGATATTCTTGCTACCCGCGAATCGCTCCATGGCCCATCGGGGACCGTATGGGTGAGGGTAATGATCGCAGTCATAGATAGCAGAAACGTCGGCACCGGTATCGAGTGAACAGTAATGATTGACATTGTCGGCCTTGGATTTGGAGTTTGGCACCTTGATGACTCTCAGATTGGGGTCTTTCGCAGCGAGATCGGCCATCTGAGTCTCTAAGGGCTCAATTGGCATGGGAGTGTTGTAAAGAACGTTGATGACAAGTTTATCTCGGGGATAGACGACTTTTTCTAGAAGGTAGTTGATGCGATCCATGATGATGTCTTGCTCGTTTGGAAGATAGGCAACAATGATGATGTCCAACTTTCCGATTTGCTCATCCGGTGTTGGGAAGATCCATCCTTTCTTTTCCACCTTCGAAACTGCCTTCTTCGCTTCATGGAATGCTCCGATAGACATCAAAGCTTCAATGACGGTGGCGCTGGCGATGTAGGTGTTGGTCATGAGGTACAAAAACCAGAATATCTTCAAGACACCCTGGGTTGCCACCATGTAAACGCAAACGGAGAAGACGAAATAGCAGAAAACCATCAAAAATGGAGTCCAATCCTGAAGACCTTCTGAGGTAGTTGCAAAGAACCATTGGATATCCTTCTTCGCTCTCCGATAGCTTTGCTTTAGTCCTTCCACTCGTGTTGGCTTCTCATCCTCATCAAAGAAGCCATCTACCGAATGAGTGTTTGACATGATTGCAGAACACCTCTCTTGTGTGTCCTGGCCGATCAATTGGAAAGAGTGAATAAAGAAAACGAAAGCAGTGAGAAACACTGATGAAAGTACGCCGAAGACAGTACACTAAAGAAGAACGATAGCACGAGTTGCACAACGACTGTAAGATGTAGATCGCAACTCGCAAGAGATCAAGCCCATGTCGAACCAATATTCTGTGCAAGTCCTTTCTAGGCCTTTCTCAGCTCCGATGCTCTCAATTGACTAGTCCAAGCTTAGAAGCTTAACTTCGAGCCGCTCTGATCTGGAAAGTGCCAGGAAGATTAGACAGTAGCTGGGTGGAGCAGGCAGGCCGGACGACCCACTGGCCTGGTCTAGTCCTAGACCGTCCGGTAGTTGATGATCACATATGACTTCCGTGGGCCATAAGCTAACTTACGCTTAAATTGCATATTAGTTTTCGTTCTGCCATCACACCATGGCTTCTGCCTTGTCCACACAACTTTGACGTTGGTAGGCGTGGGGGGATCCGCCGGGGGAATCCGTCGCACATGCGTCCGGAAAATAGATTGACAGATCACAGTCCAACTACTTAAGTATAGTCCTAATTTGGAAATGCCCGGTACTTCCAAAAGATGTGCTTCTGGTAGATTTGACTGTCGCTCTCTCGACGGTCAGGGGCTACCTCCCAATATGTCGTCTTGGCGATACCAACGCTAAACATCTCATTCCGCGAATATTAAGCGAGAGTAATTACGGACAAACCAGATAATCATTGAGCCGCTCAAGCAAGGCTAAATTATTCTTCTTTTCATGTTCCTGTATCTCGGCTTCTCCCATGGCAGACATGATCACTGGATACATGTTACGTCGAAAGAAATGACCGTACCAACCAAGCGGACGTCCACGGTTTGTTGAGCCTGCAACGAATATGCACATACGAATGGATGCGGAGTAAAGACAAAGTCCAATTGAAAATATTTTGCGTTCTCGTTGGGATGCGCAAATGACGCGAGTTGATAACCTTGTCCTAGCAAAGGCTCGTTCGCTGTCAACTATTTTGTTCGGACCTTCGCTGCATGACTACTAGGCCCAGAAGCGAAGCTTCTTGCAGTGTTGACCCACCCTTATCTGACTGCTCGGCAGAGCAGAACCAGGGCCGTGGTCGCTAGTCTACTAGTCAGCTTGCCAAGCGATTTCAGGGGTTAGGGGCTCAACTGCTATTTTGAGGGATCGACAAGTCAACATCCATTTGCCGCCCGTCCAAGCTTCACCTTCTGCTTGCAGTGAAAAAATTCGCATCGAAAAATGAAATGCGTCCCGCATGAGGCACTGTCACCAGCCAGCCGCAAAATGATTGACGTGTTGCCTCCAGCGTGTTCCGGACTGCCCCAAATTCCCAATACACCTTAGGTGTTGCCTTCATTGGCTTGGCTCACGCTCTCAGCCCGAACTCTTGCAGGGCTACTAGCTTCGTGGTGTAAGATAGCTCAGACAAGAGACCCGCTTGGGATCTTCGTGGAGATAAACCATATGAGAATATTCGACACCCATGTAATGGACTCTGCAGATGTGGGAGCTGAGCTCACGAAAGAAGATCACTCGACACTATCTCGCGGCTCAAGCTTTCTGACGTTGGCGGGGCGCTCCTTAGTTGTCCTTGAAACCTTCATGCTTGAACTTCTCTCCGATATTCACGAAGTCTCTCTTGCATGCCAAACTTTTCCTTCCTTTCGACATCGGCCAAGATGAAGGCCTTCGCGTCTCTTGTTGCAGCTTCATTGCATCTTCCTTTCGTTTTAGGAGCAGTGATAAGTCAGGATGCCAGTAGCTGCTCCTGCGGTTTCTACGATCCTACCACTGAACTTCTCTTCACCGACAGCTCGATCGTGTATTTCAACGAGACGGAAAATATTCCAACGGATCAATTCGAAGTCGAGGAGTTCGAGCACAGATATGATATAGGATGGAATACGATGTATCGGCAGGGAGCAAAGAGTGTAAATGCCGAGATCGCATTGGACAGAAATTCGAAGGGTTCGCCTCAAGGTCTGGCGCTCTATTGTGACCCTGGCACGAAAGAAGGTCTCGTACCAGGTTCGAGTATCCGTACTGCTCGCAAAGACATCTTCTTCGGATCGTTTCGTTCGTATATGAGAGCTCCCCGGAAATGGCTCGATGGCTCGGCATTATCAATGGCGCTGTTCCACAACAAAACAGAGAGATGGGACATGGACATTATGAACACCAACAACAACAGTCAGGCGTGGGTCTCCATGGTGGCAAATGGCGAATTCGCCAATACGTGGCTCGGAACGAACTTCACCAATATCTCTGCGGCTGATATGGATCCGTGGGGATACCTCGAGTATCGTGTTGACTGGACGCGCGACCGAATGGATTTCTACATCCAAAACTCAACCGGCACTCCCATCTTGTGGAAAAGCTATACCAACAGTTCCTTGCCCAGCACACCTGCACCACTTCAGTTCCAGCATTGGTCCAGTGGCAACAAATTCACCACCATGGGACCCCCCGGAGTACAAGCTGAAGCCAACATCGGATACACTCGATTGTTTTTCAACTCTTCTCTGGCAAATGACACCTCGCGACAGGCTTTCGATGAAAGATGTTCGGTGCAGAGTGCCTGCCTGATGGACAATAACAGTCTTCGTGGCGCCACAAACTACACTTCAGAGGCTCTCAAGCCCTGGAAGCAGTACAATAAGCCATGGGCCGTCAAGGATATCTGGATTCCTTTGCTGATCGTAATCAGCTTCTCTGGCGTCTTCGCCTTCGTCACAGTCAAGACAGTATACCGTAGATTCTCCTGGGATGAGTTGAACATCTTTCTCGGCAGAAAGAAGCGGGAGACGAAGCAACGAGCTCCTTCGCCGGCAACCTCAGACACAAGCACTTCCGCTGGGACAACCACGACGTATCTCAGCACTCCCCACACGTCTCATCACACAGCCCATTCGACCTCCCAAGATACCACCAATGGCTCGGTTCACGGACGCTACCCAAGAGTTGCTTCGTTCAACACCTTGTCACCTCCACCAACATACTCCGGCACTCACACTCCAGCACCGATGTACCAGACGCCCGCTACTTCAGAAGGACCGACCCGTAACAATTCCGTTGATGACCTAACCATCGATCCAATGCCAATGCCACTTCCAGGACACGGCAATCTTGCACGCAACGATTCCGCTTCCTCCAATCTCTACATGGCCGGACGGGGAACAAAAGCTAACAGACTCGCCGATGTTCGCTCCGGAGAAGGTTCCCGTACTCTTCAACACTACAGTTCTTCTAGCAATCCCTTCTTGCCTCGGATGGACAGCAACTTGATGACTCCAGACCCAGAGACACATCTCGGTGGCGCGTTTCCATTGGCGTCTCTTTCTTCGACCCTCCTCGCTTCAGCACCCGAAATCGCGGCTGCGCGATCCAAATTTATCGAAGGCAACGAAAAGTCAGGTGCAACGCCCGATGTCCCGGCCAAAGAATCAAAGCCAGAGACTACGGCCGCTGCAGCAGTCGCTGCAGCAGGTGACAAAGCTCCACTGGTTCGACAACGTGTCGACTACCTCGCTGGCTTCATAGCCATTTCAGCTATCCTCGTCACGTTGAATCATTTCGGTCAAACTTTCTGGGACTCTGTGGTCAACCCAGCCGCTCGCGCCCATTACTCTAGCGAAACATGGGCACGCAAGACCTTTGCAACGTATTTCCTCGATCCTCTCTGGATTGGTCCATTCCTAATGATCTCCACGCGTTTCTTGGTCTCCAACTACCTGCGGACTGGCAAGCTGGACAACATGGCTCAGAAGATTGTTTCTCGACCTTTCCGTCTCTTGACGCCAGTGGTCTTTATCGCAACGCTTGAGTATTTCCTAACCGATTCCGGAGCCTTAAACTGGCTCGAGTACCTCCCATCTGTGACTTGGTCGCAATGGCCATTTACATCCATCGTTGCGAACCCTGGAGTCTTCATTTCCGAGCTCCTGCAACTCGCGTATCTCATTCCCAACGCTGCGCCAAACATCACCTACAACTACAGCACTGGTGTGCTTTGGACCATCCCGGTTCAGTTGCAAGGTGCCTGGCAAACTCTCTTGGCTTTGATCATGGTCAAAGAGTGCAAGACGCCTTGGAAGCGTTTTGCTTTCTACTCTTTCTGCATTGTCAACCATTGGTACGCTCTTTCGTGGGGATCTTACTATTACGCTGGTGTCCTCCTTGCAGATTTGGATTTGACGTTCAAATATAAGACGTGGCTGTATGCGCGCTGGTGGGCTTATTACCCGCTTCTCCTCTTCCTCATTGCCTGTACCCTGGGAGGATTCACTATCGACATGATCGTGCAATGGACTGGCGTGAATTACGCCACCTATGAATACGGATGGCATCCCGACATTCCCACCGGATTGCCCCTCTCCCAAGCCGGAAATGCTGTATATCCCGACTACTTCATTCCTCGCCTGAATGCACTGATCGTGACTGTCGCCATGCAAATGGTCGTCGAGATCTGCCCCTCCCTCCAGAAAGTGCTGTCCATCAAACCTCTTCAGTGGCTGTTCCCCCATGTCTTCACGATTTACCTCATCCACGGTTTCATCTTCTGGAGTGTCGGATCTTGGGCTTGTGTCACCATCTTCAACTATGGTCTTCCATACTGGGCTACAGGTCTTTTGACCGGATCTATTTGCTATTTTGTGCTCTTTGCATGTCTGCCATTCTTGACGCCCCCCATTGAGGCCGTAGGAAAGAACTTCACCCTCAGTCTCTGGGAGCACGCTTCTCAGGAGCCGGTACCCAGGAAGCCCACTTCGTATCCATTTGGAGAGTCGCTTCTCAAGAGAGATGTTGAGGGAGCAAGGGAGACGGCGAGCGCAGACGACCCAAATCGCTCGATTGGAGAGAAGAGCGATCCATTCAGAGATCCAGATCAAAAGCGCAACCCATTCGCCGACCCGAGCAATCCATTTGTCGACCCACCCAAGAAGAAGGGAGCTGTTTTCGAGATAATCGAGGAGGTTTGATTGTGAATTGATGGATTTGATGAAAATATGGAATGTCGCAGCGATTCCTCAGCGAAAGTCTGTCCTTGCCTACGAGTATTTTTCGATTGGTGGGGAGTTTAGGTTAGACATAAATAATTAGATCGGCGGCAGGAACCGGTCGCCCACATATCATACCAGACATATATTCTGTCATAGATTTTTCGTACCAATTCATCCCAGATATTCTCACAACTGCCTTTTCACGTATATCTCGTTGTGCTTTGGTGGTGGAGGGGGTAAATATTTTTGTCGGCCTTTGTCGTCTTCTTTCCATCTCATCCACACTGTCGATTTGCTCTTATCACCAACTCATGACATTACCACATGCCAACATACCATCACCCCTCCATCCACTCCCATTTCCCTCATCGTCATCACGCCAATTCCCAACGTCTCATCACATGACCCTAGCTCAAACCCAGTATCACGTGTATTTGTTGCACATCTCAAAATTTCCCTGCATGATCGGGCCGGCCCAAATCTCATCCCGACGAGTCCAGTCTCTTGGCCTGGCCCCGCAGCGGGACACGACAATGGCATTTCTGACGCGCGATTCGCGAGCTGGTCATTTGACGCCCTTCCAGGTTCTCCTGATCTTCCTTTCGAACCCTTCTTGGCAGGTACGCTCTCCAATATGTTCTAATCATTGCGTGGAGGTTTCAACATTTCGGCCCGCAAGGAATGAGATGCTCCCATCGTATGAAGCGATGATCTGGATGCGGAAAGAGCTCGGGTAGCATGGTCGTTGGCAGCTGCGGTCGTTGACCTCCGATTGTGGACCAGATGGATCGCTGCACAGCCTAAGCCATCAAAGGTTTCACGTCGACGCTTGGTTGATGCTCAGGGGAAAACACAAGTGAGTTGCTGGGGTTTGTACGAAGAATACCGGGATTCGCACGTCGAAAGTCATCATTCATTTGAGGGGAGGCAGGTCAGGGCCCAGATTCGCTGACCGTTGTCACAAGGAGGATGTGAAGTTGGCGACGAGGTTAAGGGCAGGTGGCAGGGTTGCAGTTGAGATCTAGCGGGGAGCTAATCTGCCATGCGTGTCACCGCATCTGCTGCAGCGCAGCATTTGGTGCAGGGTTTGTATATTCGAGCAGTTGTCGTCGTTCTGGAAGGAGGATGGAAGGATTGCCCATCCCTGCTTCCTTTTCGAGGAGACGCCGTGCTTGCAGGGTGAACCTTCAACGTCAAGCTTCTGGAATACAAAGTGCGGGTAGGATGTCCAAACTAGGTAGTAATTTTTAATCTCTTCTATTCGAATATAATGATCGTCATCTCATTGAAGGTGCGACTTGTTGTTTAGGAAGGAGGGCGATGGCGACTGCCAATTTGAGCATACCCCGACAGAGCTTCATAGGAGCGTCAAGCTAGCTTTTCGGCATGCGAGACCTATAAACGACGTATAAGGGAGCTGCGAATCCAGACGGGGTAATACATTAATTCGATATGACATTCTGTTGTCCATAAAGTGCTTATCTGTCGTTTTGGAAGGTGGATTTTTGTATTGCCAATCCGATGGCATCCTGGCGTAGGTACTCGTATTTTAGCTCCAACAGAGGCGTGAATAAGCTTTTCGGCATTCGCGATCTGCACATGCGATCTGTAACTCCACATCGGCGAGTGTTTTTCGTTGATAGAGGGTTGTTAAATTTGACGCTACTTGTTGTTCTGCAAGGAGGACATTCCATCGTCGTTCTGGAGATGAGCCGGCTTCGTGGGGGTTATAACGACGCCTTCGGAGGCACTTGAGTCTAGCAACTGTAGATAGGACTTGAAACCATGGAGTGAGTTTGTGGGTAGGTGCCTTTGTCGGACTGTGACTGAGAAATCATGATGCAGTCAGAGTGCTAAAATCTCTTTGGGAAGGACAGATTCGATGTTGATGACGCTTTGTTAAAGGGGATTTTGCGTTCTCGTTGCTCCCTCAGCTTCTTTGCCAATGCGTTTCCTGAATATGCCTTTCGGAGCAAGCGTCCCCAAATACAAGAAGATGATGTCGATTCTAGTGGGAGGTTCCCAGAGACGGTGGGAAGCTGATTCTTTTCAGGAAACCACGGGTCATGTGGCCTGCCGAAGCTGGTAGCACAGGAAGAAGTAAAAACGTATATGGAGCTAGAGCTGAAGCCACAACATTGAATCCGCAAGGGAGAACGCCACTATTTCGACACCGCTAACTGTACGAGTACTCCCAGCGTTTTTCCGACAAGGCGCGTGCAAACGTGAGTCGGATAGTCCATATGCCATGGAAGCTTTGGGGACGTGACTAGGTTCTTGCTCTCTGGTGAATTGGTATTCTATCTGTGCGCAGAGAACTCGGTAGGTGGGAATAGATAGATAGCGGCCGAGCAGGAATGTGCGGGCATCATTCATGCAGTTGAAAGGGTAAAGGGTTCTGCCTGCGAGACGACGAGTATCAAATTATGACGAATGACCGCGACAAGAGAGAAGCCGCCAGTAAGAATGAAATGTCTCTAACAGACATTGGATACGTGAAAGGGGCGCGATATTCGTCCTCGACGGAGTCGTTTATTCGTCTGGATAACGGCCGACTTGCCTTCTGGTTCTTGGGTGAGTTGACGGTCCTTACTTTCTCAGACGTTTCCAAGTTCTAGGTGAGTTCTTAGTTCCCAGTTGCCCGTGGCCAAGCTTCGAACCCGCACCCGACAACGTGAATGCTGTGATCTCTAACACCGTATCTAAGAAGCGTCGTAGTAGCCACAAACCGGCTCTTCCATCTGGCGTCCTATCTTGGCCTTGCCGTTATGAGTGATTGTGGCGGGAGTAACCTCTCTGCGCTTCGCGGGTGCAATCACGTGCTCGAGCTTGATTCAGCCGTGTACAGCTTACCTAAGGTAATTAGGTATCCCACTCTCGAAAAGATTACCTTACCTACCTACTATGCAGCTCATGACAGGACGACCGCAATGATCTCTTTCCTTTGTATGTCACTTCGCAGTGATCGTTCGTGTTCCCTGGCAGCTATCACTGCCCACGGATCTGAAGAACCCAATCACCTGTGGAGCTTGCGGTGCCGTGCCTGACAGAGGTTGCCAAAATGTCATACATACTGGTATTGTGAACGACGTGATAGATTCTCCCCCACTTTGACGGGAGCTCCGGGCTGCTTTCGCTATTCCACGTACGTACAAGTGCACGGTTGGGATCTACTCGTACATCTCTCGCTGCATACAAGAATTTCTCTTCCGTCATTTCGCAAGATGTCTTGTCTCTCATTTCCCACTTCCATCAATTCAAGCTCTCACCCGCAAAATGTTGTCATCTAGCATTGGCATAGCATTGCTGCTCTCTGCTATTTCAGTGAGCGCACAAGTAAACCTCCTCACAGACATCAATCAGATCTCTAGAAGCTGGGGGCAGGTTTCTGTATACGCCGATAACGAGGAGGACTACTTTGGTGTAGAATACGTTGGACTTCCAGACGGTTGCCAGATCGTGAGTACTCCCTCAATTGGGCTCCAAATCGAAAGAGCATCAACTAATAAAAATAGGAATCTGCAAGTACGTTGCAACGCCATGCCCAGCGATTCCCTACCAGCTATATCGACGACGGAGTCAACGACCAACAGTTCGCGGATAAGCTTTCGAATTTCACAAAGGCTGCGAGCGGGAATTCGAGCGTGGGGTTGTTCACGGGTCCGCTTAGCTTTCTCAATGGCTATCAATATATAATGCAAGATACTGGTCTTCTGACTGGGATTGGGGCTATCACCGAGTTCCAATCTGGTGTTTCGTTTTGGAACCGGTACGGGCGGAGTAAGTAACTTCTCGTCCTCTATCGCACATCTGGGCTACGTTCCTAATATGTGGTACTACTTCCACTCTCAACGTTGAGACCTCCTAGACTCTGCTTATGGGTGATTTGAATGCTGCTAACCTTCTTCCGTGCAGCACTTTTCAATGCCTCTCTTGCTCAACTTGCCTACAACTCCACGATTGACAATGGGACCGCTCGCCCTCCTGTCGTCATCAGAACGACCAGTCAATCTCGAATCCAGAACACTCAAATCAGTTGGAGTCTTGGATTTTTCGGTCCCAGCTTTCGGACAATTGCCTCCCCTACGCTTGCAAACTGGACCGCTCCTTTTGAAAGGGTCGTTATCCCAGAAGGCGGAACCGAGAACAACACTTTGGCATCGTACGATAGTAAGCATCCCGCTTCAGCTCAGTCCCGGGTGATCAACGGCTGACTTTGTCATTTTAAGGTTGCTTCAACGACTACAGTGCTCTTGGATATATGGGAGATGATGACATTTTTACATATCTCCCCAAATATCTTGGTGCTGCAACCAAACGGATGCAGAAGTATGCTCCTAGTGGTTTCAGTTTCAACTACAACGATACATATGCTATGCAAAGTATCTGCGCCTACGAGTACAATTATATAGGCATGTCCGATTTCTGTTTTTTATTCACAGCAGACGAGTGGGCAGGCTTTGAAAATACTCTTGACATGGAATGTAGGTATTTCCTCCAAATTTTAATTCACTTTCTGACTTCATCAGACTACTACGACTATTCCTATGGAAACCCTACCGGCAGAGCCCAAGGAATTGGCTACCTTCAAGAACTTATAGCCCGCCTCGAGCACGTCTACATAACGTCCTCCAACAGTTCTGTCAATTCCACCATCGACAACAACGCCGCGACCTTCCCCCTTGGCCAGCCATTCTATGCAGACTTCTCCCACGACGACATTATCATCTCCGTCTTGACCGCCATGTCAATGGATTACTTCAAAGATCCCCCATCCCTAAGCCAATATCCACCAAACCCAAACCGCCACTTCAACCTCGCGAACCTGACACCCTTCGGCGCCCGCCTCATTACTGAGACAATTGGCTGCTCTGTGCCTGATCCCGCGCCCGTCAAAGACTTCAGAACGCAGTACACGCCTACGCAATACGGATATGATGCCGATAATGCTACATATAAGTTCATTCGCATGCGCTTGAACAACGGTGTCCTCCCGTTGAACACAATCAGAGGTGGAGGGTGTGGGACGGCGAATGATGGGCGCGTTGATGGGATGTGCGAATTAAGCGCGTTCATTGCCAGTCAAGCCACTGCTTATGAGTTGAGCAACTACGATTTTGCTTGTTTTGGAAACTACACGATTGCCAATCTTACGAGTGGGCAGGATTATGATGGGGCTGCGACAATGGCCAGCTATTAGAATCGTGAAACCAATGTAACGAATAATGTCTAGAACATAATACTAATGTTTAAGGACTTCAATGGTGAATGATGACTTGATTTTTCGTCTCCGGTTGACGAGCGTTTCGATATAGCTTAGTCGAGGGGAGAAAAAAGGGGAAGCTAATAGGCTGTTACAGATAATCGGTGACCTAGCTATTGGGAATGTGGTACAAACTAATCGACCAGGCCAGCCAGCTGGAGCCCATGACGTAAACTGACTGATAATAGTCTGATATAAGTAGCTAGCCGGCTAACGTCTATCATATAACATGACCCAACAGTAAACCTAATGAGAGCAGATAACCGACCAATGAGTACATAAGCCGAGTAGGTCAAAAACTCGGTCAAGTATACGCGCTGCATATTTATCAGTACTATCCCAGCCCTCGGGAATACGATGTGCGTATGAGTTCTGCTGGTATTCACCAAAAGCTCCAGAATCACCACGTAGACTCTGGTCCTTGTGTAAAATATATGATGAGAGCGACGTTTTGGTTATGAACGGCAAGTGCCCACATCGTAAGGCAGTAGTTTGAAGTAGGTAGTCCAAAGTTTGACTTATATGTAGCTTTACGGCACTGCCCAAACTCAAGGTTCTCTGCATTTTCATGACCTCAGATTCACACGCGGTACTCCACCTCTAACTGTCAAGCCCAGGACAATTCTCGCCCGTCATTGATTCTATCGTATTGTACGGATACTCATCTTTCCAGATGATGTTATATCTGACACTTTGTTAGCTTGATCCAGCGTTGCTGATTCTTCATGAACAAAGCTCCGAGCAGTTGAGGAAGGCCGGAATTATTGAAACGAGTTTCTCACGAATCATCTGGATAATCTGGTGCATCTTTATCACCCAATGCATCAACAATATCCGTCAAAGCATCATGTTCCCAGCAGATCAAAACGTTGCCGCTACCATCGTTGTCGTTATAGTCTTTGACAAGATCGCGAACACATTTTTGATCGTCTCGATCGCACGATGTGTCGACTGTGAGTCCCAGATCAGTGGCCAGTGGCTGAACAGTCATCAACGGACGAGTTCGACTTCCGCCTGTAATCGAACATTTATCAGCTCAATCATTCGAGGAAGAGAGTTGGATAATAGACAGGTCATTTGACATCGGAAGGAAGCTCACTTGACTTTGGTTGCTCGGCGATGATGTATCCGATGTCATAGCTAGAAGAAGCGCCAAAAACGGTCCGAAGACATTGCGAGCGTTGCACTCCTTGAGCCGAGAGTCCATTTCCACCGTCAGATGGTTTCTCGCCATGTCTGATCAGATATACTGTGCTCTGCGCCGCAGAAAGAGTAGCTAGCATGGGAAACAGGATGTAAGAGAGTTGCATTTTGGCTTTGATTCAAGTTTAGAGACCAATATGAAATGAGACAGATCCATACAGAATGAGTAAATGCATAGAGGGAATCCTTCGTCTTTATATTCTCAAGCTGTGAGACTGGGGATAGTTTACCTCTGCACGTGGGCTTCGACAACTATTATCCTAGACTCCTAGCGCAGTGATCTACACAAAGATCTACACGGCTCGCGACGAACGATCCCCTGAAGTCGCTCTGAACTTTATTTTGATGTAACCGAGATGCGAATGACAACTGCCCGACTTTGCACATGTTTTTCTTCGTGCCTTCTAGTGGCCTTTTTTCTCCGCGTGGGTCCTCGTTGTAAGCGAGGACCTTCCTTTCTAGGACTCGACAATTCGATGCTATTTCATGCATGGTCACGTTGTACGAGATCGTTACTGCCGCGAGACGGAATCGAGTGCGACAGATCCAATCAAGATTTTCTGGCTGGAAAGAAACGAATAAGTACACTCAGAATCAATCAGAACAAAGTTCAACCTTCCCAGTGCCAAGTCAGGAAAGTCATTGGCCATTCGTAAATACATTTCAGCCCTTTTCACCCAGCTTATTCACTCCTTATTCCAAGGCTGCTTTGCTCCTAGCCCAGTGACTCGACCTCCCATGTTGGATCAACGTTGAGAGCATATATCAATCCCACTATGGCAGACACTGGCTGTAGTATGCACTACAGAGAAGTATAAATTAGCGATGCTTCTTCTGGAGGGTCTGAGGAGGTATTGATTATGATTTATGGGGATGAGGATGTCTCAAGAGGGGAATATTTTGAAGGCACTGAAACAACCTGAGAGGGCAATGAATGGCTCGCAGAATACGCACCTAGAAGATTTGCAAGTTCCACTCGCACAAGTTGTCGGACCGGTCCATCTATTAATCGTTAACTCTCATTTCCGTCGAATAACTCTCCACCGCTCAAGATTCCACTCACCCAGTCCCACCGCATTGTCCATACAATGGCGAACCCGCTCCACTAGGTGTCGATGTGGCGGCTTTGGATGATGAAGTTGTAGTTGAGGATTTCACACTTGTCACCAAAGTTGTCGAGGTAGCTTTGCTCGTTGGCTTAGCACTCGATGATGACACAGTTGTTGGTGAAGCTCCTCCCGCCCCACAAACGAATGGAGTTGGTCCAGGTATCGCATATGTAGTCAAAGTCTGATAGATGTTGATGAGAATTCCTGGGTCACTTTGCTGTAAAGGTCGTCAGTCTATGACTCAATCCCAATGGTAGAAGGTTACAGTACCCCGTAAGCTCCTGGGAACGCAACTGTTGACGGCGTCGCAGCTCCTGTTCCCCCTGTTACATTTATTTGAGCGCATTCCATCTATGAGAGATAATCAGCAATATGCGATTAGTCAGTATCGGGGTTTCATACGTAGAATTGGGCACCCAAAGGTGCTGAGGCTATGAAAGGGTTAGTGTTGTTAATATTATAGGAGAAATTATCAAAGCGTACCTGCATGGAGGGCGATCAATTCAGCCCGCAGTAGATACTGACCATTCGCAATACAAGTGGGGATTGTGATCGCTTGCATGCCTTGGTTTGCTATTAGATCCTTCCAAAATTGTCAGATTTCTTCAGCAATGGTCGAAAATATGATGGCGTCACTTCTGGGTGCCTGTCTAGGGCACAGGGATTGGCAAATCACCACCAATCGGTACGCAAGCGGGGAAAATAACCTACTGTGATGGCCCAATCTTGGGCTATTAGGTGTAAAAGTCAGCATCGTTTATGCAAGACAAAGGATGCAGAGATCTTACTTGCAACATTGGTCAAACCAGCAGCCTGAATTTTAAACCATCCATTCCCAATCCCGTCATCGGTCAAAGCATCGTCGACCTTCTTCAAGTATGCCAAGGTCGGTCCCTAGGAATGTTAGATCATATTCGATACAAGAGTTCGTTTCTTATTACCTTGTGACTAGGATCAATTACATAGATAGAGTCATTCTCCTCAGTGCCTAGGCAAAACTTAGCTGATATCCTTACCATATAATATAGCTGCTTTGTCGACTGACTTGTCAAAGTATGGCGCCAGATGGCATTAATCGTATCTCCTGCTTTCACATTGATCACGTACGGTGAAGCAGTCGTTGGATTGGGTCCACCACTGTCGTTTCATTAGCGAGTTACGTCCGCGGGGTCTCTAGCACATACTTGCAAGCCATGGGAGTTGTGGTAACGTCATTGATGGGCTGTAAAAATCATCAGATCTACTCATTTTAGTGAATGAAAGACAGGGCTCATACTCCGTCGTAGGAAGGGTCTCGTATTCCATAACTGGCAGCTAATCTCCCATCAGTTTCATACATCACCGTAATATATCAACTTGACTCACGGTAAGTCGTTCCTTCAGCTTCGAAGTACGTAAAAATCGAGTGTGCTGACGCAACACTGAGTACTGCCACCTGTGAAAAAGCTGTTTGAAACTTCATTCTGACAATAAGATTCTGGAAAGCTGTGCGAATCGAGATAACTAGAACCAGACGAGGGAGCTTGGAAGAAGATCGGCGAGTCTCGCCTATATATGTTTCAATTAGGAAAAACTCTATTCCACTTCTCCCCAGATCAATCAAACAGTCTTCCGCACGACCTACCTTCTGCGATGAGCGCCAATCACAGCCTGCACTTGCAAGTTCAAGAACCAATTAGTGAGAAGGAAGTATCCGAAAGTAACCCAAGGGCTGAGTATGGATACGGCGACTACGTTCCGAGGGATAAGCGTACCAGCAGCTGGGAGATGAATTCCTGCAATATACGGGGTAATATATTTCGTGCCATGTGGTCACATTTCGCCTCCGAGCTTGCGGCAGGCGGCTCCGGGAACCGAAGAACTATTACTTGAAAGTCAGTACCAGGGGACGATTATGTGAACCACCTAGAGATAGGAAGGTGTGAAAGCATGGCTCCCCGCTGGTATCTATTCGTCATGGCAACTTCGGTCACGAAGAATTCTTGGCGGTTTGCGATTTCTGTTCACACTGTGAGGTCATGTTTGCACTTTCTCCCCACATGTACCAGTCCTCCGATTCTAGGGCTTCTGAATGAAAGCTTATTATCTTTCGGGGCATGTTGGTGGGGGAGTGCGTGGTGATCGCCGGAAAAAGATATCAGGCTAAGAGGACAAATGAAAGCTAAGCGAGACGTCCTATTGAAGAACTTGGCCGGGCCAGGTGTACACAGTATTTTCCTGGAACTAATCCGGTCGGATAATGTGACAATGCAGTCTAGATCTTTATTGACTTGAGGCTAGGACTTTTCCAGAAAAACTCGCAGAATATCGATCGCTCGGCCTCCATCATGCGACATCCGCTAGGGCATCCGCTAGGTTAATATCAACCGCCTGCTCAGCAGTTGCGTACAAAGCGACTTGGTATTGACCAGCAATAGAAACAGTAATAACAGATGCATCGACAGTTCTCAGTCCCTTCACGCCGTCAACTTTCAAATTCGCTTTCACGACTTCTCCCATAGTGGCTGAGCCAGGAGCACCAGGCAGGATGATACAATGACCCTCCTAGCATTCCTACTCTCTCAATAATTCCTTCATCGGTCAATTGCAAAGTAAAAGGTTTGCAGTCCTCGGGAACAACTTCTTTCTCGGCCATATATCTTCCTTCGAATGTAATCAACAACGTCTTGGTCACTTGTCGAATACAATCTCGAAGCATGATCGAACCGCCTCCGAACCATAAAAGCTAGGATCAAGCACAGGATTGTCTTTGGGATCGGAGGAAGCCAGAGTTATGGCATCCCTAGTTCCTCGAGAGGCAAAATGTTCCCAAAGCACGAGGTCTGGCTTGCTCGACTCGGGCTTGGTTCTTGTACGCGGTGTAAGCTTGGGGAATGGTGCCGCTACGCATAAGTAGACTGCGAAAGGCAGTTGAGAACCCTTAGACCGAGATCTGCTTCAGGTGGATGCTTCCGTCGCTCTAGGATGCTGCATGACTGGAGGAAAGACAAAGGCAATAGTTTGCGTTAATTAGGTCAGCGCGATAAGGAGTTCACCAGGTTTGTGGTTGCCTTCGACCGCCATTGACCGCCTTCGACCACGGAACTCCCCTAACCTGGCGTAGCCACAGTCAAAGAAGCTTATCGCCGTTCCAAGAAGTAATATACTTTGAATACTGAGGTGTCTCACGCAGAAAATGAGTAACTACCAATCATTGCGTAGACAGACCATGGGTTGACCTTTTCTCTTCGCTCAAGGACTCCAGCCACAAAATGAGCCTCTTTGATACCCATGTCTGCACTCATTCTGTACAAGCAATTGATGACCCAGCGGCGTAACGGCTCGGGCGAGGCGAAAGATTGAGCAGCTACATATAGAGGATATAAAAGAGAGTAACATCGTGCACATTGGAAAGGTGTATGAAGCTCGCTCCAGAAACTTGGAGGCGGGTTGGGACTTGATGACAGCCCTGAGACAGGATTTAGTACAGCAAGTCCGATGCCTGTAGTGCTGGAGTCTCTCCATAATCTGGTGTATGTAGGATCTAGACCTGCTTCTGATATTGGAACGTCCTTTGTAAAGCGAGGGAGATAGGTATACTGCGGAACGCTGGCACATATTTCAGCTGATAAACAAGCAATTGTGCTCGTAGCATGCTCAATATCGACTTGATACTCTGAGGAAAACATGAGACTGTCTTCGGATTCCAAGGTCTCCAAGCATTGTTCAATGATAATTTCGTTCAAAAGAATTCTGGTCAGCCGATTGAGATTCCAAATATGTGTCACCCGCCGGTGAGGATATAGGTGGAAAACATCCTCATAAACTTCCTTCGACGAATGAGAAGGTACGATGCTGTACTGAAAGTCTAATGGCATCGTCTTCGACATGATGTCAAATTCACTGTCAAGGTGCTTTCCGATGGACACAGCGGCACTGCTGTGTAAGCTCCGGGTCTTAATCGCCACCCGCAAGTCAATGAAACGAATTAGAGCTTGCGACAGTCTTGCTTTTGGCTCCATAACATTCATATACTTCATTGACTGAGCTTGAAGGGAGAGCAGATCGGCTGGCATGGGTACATCGCGTTGAATACACGCAATCAGGATGGTAGAGGAGAGTTGCAGGAACAACCGAAGACCCACAGGATTATCGAACTGCTTGACCCCTCGAAGCTTAACTAGGGCCAAGGCCCCATTTGCGTGCTTTGTCAAGGATTCAAAGGATTCTTCACTCCTTTCGGTAATCTTCTCATATAGATCCAAGAGCAAGACAGAGAGAAGTGTAGCATCCTTGGTTGCAAGATCGTTAGTCTGGAGGGCTTCATAGGTCAGCCGGATAGCAGCCGTGTATTTCCTTCTAGACATCTCTAGAACTTCCATGGAGTTTGCTTTCACCGAGAAATGTGCCAGACTCACCGCCGCGAGGCTGGCGCATAGCCTGGGGTCAATACCCAACGGGAAGGACTGGATGTAATCAAAAGTCCTCGCTTTTCCAAGAACGTAGTGTGATAGAAAGAATCCTCTGGCTTGGTCTTCGATAGGAAAGTTGATAGATTTTGGGACAGCTTTAGACCCTTGACGCTTTCTGATTGCTTTTTGAATAATCGATCTGCTCTCGTCTCTAAATACCAATTGGGTCGGGTCACGAAGGCCAGAGCATTGAAGATTGGCTACACGGCAAGGCCTACAACTGTCTTTCAAATCGCACTACAGAGGTTAACAGATATCCCAGAACAGATGAGTGGGTCAAGCCTGGGGAGACGACATACTTTGACTCGCCGCTCCTTGCACTGGCGACAGGCTCTAGAAGGCTTCCCACAATATACCATCTCTATTGCTACGGACTCCGGAATTAAATCAAGATCTCGCTGAAGTACTTTGATCTTAGCGAGAGTTAGGCTGGAGGTACTGCTGCATTCCCGATCGGGATCTGTCGAGGAAGGCACAGTTGGGCATCAGAATCGTGAACGTATTGCGGGAAGTCGACCGGGAGGTCTCAGCAGGGCTCAATGCCAGTAGTATCGGTGGGATCAGAGAATATTGTTGTATCAAGAAGAAGTATTTGCAAATTAATTAGATAACACATGGATACGGACAAGATGTTCGTGAGGACTGATGTTAGACCCGCTGACGTCCCCCATAGTTTTTCTTCCAATGGCCACGCTAAACCACTGCATACCGGATTGGGCCTAGTCTCGCACTGATTGACAAGGAATGATTGCCCCACCACTCTACCGCCAACGGGGTTGTGAATTCTTGCAATGAAACTTCCCTCCACATATGAAATCTAGCGACTTCCAAGTTCTTCATGAAGATGCATTCTAGGAGGAAATAGGAGTTAAACAACCTAAATCCGATCTTTACATCAAATTACGTCTACCTTTTTTTTCGAGATTGGAGGGCAGAGCACGCGGCCATTGTCTCCCATATGTCTCGTTGGCAAGGCACGAACAGTATGTAGCAAATGTCAAGTGACACTAACCAAGCAATACCTTTCTTGGTTAGCTTCCATCTTTCGAAGTCTTCTTACTAGAGTGATGTGAGAGTATAAGATATCTTTGAGGGACGACGGCTGAATTATGTTTGAATCATTCATCATCAATCGTTTCTGGTCATCACACTTCGATTAACACTCATTTAGAAATCTCATGATTCTCCAGTAGAAATCATCGAACCACGCAACATGTCAATCAAGAGTACGGTCCTGATTATCGGTGCGACATCCGGCATAGGACGCGCACTTGCTCGAAGTATTCATGCGCAAGGCAAGAAAGTCATTGCCACAGGTCGAAACATAGAGCGTCTTTCAGCTCTTGCTGCCGAGCTCCCAGAACTTGAGACAGACTGTTGGGACTTCAGCGACATACACTCTCTACCAAACCGAGTCTCCAAGATTACCTCAAAGTACCCGAATCTTGATACTGTGATTGTGAATGCTGGTATCCAAAATCTTTACATGTTCAAGGACATCCAAGTTGGAGCATCAAAAACAATCAATGACGAAGTCACCACGAACCTCACGGCACCAATCGTGTTCTGCCAAGCAATCATTCCCTTCTTCATTCAGGCGGAGAAGCCATGCAGCATCATCTTGATCTCGTCTGGTCTCGCATTCGTGCCGGTTCCGTTCTTTCCGGTATACTGCCCAACTAAGGCAGCATTACACTCCTTTGCCATTGCGATGCGCTCTCAGCTTCACGGGACCAATATCAATGTCACTGAGGTGTTTCCTCAATATGTTGAAACTGGGTTGGACGACAAGTTCAGAGATCGCATGATTGAAATATGCGGCGGTCCTGAGAAGGCACCCAAAGCAATGCCTCTTGCAGACTTCACTGAGAAGGCCATGATGAAGCTTGATGCTCTGGAAGATGGAAAGCCTATTCAAGAGATTGGTGTTGGGGCATTCCCAGAGGCTGCAGTTGCAGCTTGGCGATCATCCATGGGTCCATGGATGGCAAGGTTCGGTGCAAGTGGGTAGTTTTGGCGCGAATTTGTCTCATGAAGACTCTGAGAGTTAAGGAATCAGACATTTTGTCGAGATGTATCGTATGTCACAATTGATAGGTGTCGCCAGCGAAATGTACTATCAAACTTTCCATAGCCCATGAAGGGCATGGAGTAAGCTCATCTGTGATTCTCAATTTCCACAAGATCATGATTCCATGCTCAGCGGCATGACGTGACTTGAAGATGCAATTATGCAGTGACTTGTTTCTTGATTGCCGAACGGACTGTGAAAAATTGGCCGAATCCTTTCATCATGATTGATTCAGTCAGATGTCTACGGCGTCGATGATCTCCTGGGCACGGGAGAGTTGTCGGAGAGAGGAGAGAGAATAGTTCGAGGTCAGACATTCCGATAGAGAATAGGTGCTACTGTAGTCAGTTCGAGCGGCCGTAGTTACTCCGCGGCTTACAAGCAACTGGGGAACGTGCCAAGGCTCGCCAATCTGATAGGTCGGCAAGTGATTCGCCTAAGCCCCCTTGAGCACGTGTTTATCGACAGACAAAGGGCCTATTATGACACTTTCTGGTGGTGCGAGGTGCAGGAAGGTACGTACCCAGCGATTGGGACAATATGCATATGAATGAAGCCCTTGCCAAGTCGTTTGTTAATCGGACCCCTCAATCTAGACATCTCTCTCCTCCCAGTCAAGTCAACGCTCAACACTCATCCCCGCTTTCTCTTGGCCCTTATTCGAGTACTCTCATTGAGCCATTTCATACTGTGCCACGAGTAAGTAAGTGTTCAACTTGTTTTCAGCTTTACTCATCAACAATTCAGCCAATCCTCTCTCGTCCTCCTCCAGTACCACTGTTAATAATCAGACGCACACCCTCCCACTGATCTACGACTACTGCCCCCGCAATGGATCAACACGAAGCAGCAAAAGATCAACCCCAAGCAGCAAAAGAAGCAGATGCCCCTCTCCCCTCCTACGAGCACCCCGCCCACGAGGATGTCCCGGAATACGAGCACGCACCCGAATACGAACACAGCACCATCGCAGTGCGGATTCAGGGAGTGCCCATTGGTCTGAACCTCACCATCGACCCCACTGGCTTGCTCATCAAGACTCTTCCCGTCAACGACGCTCCACCGCTCTACGTCCTCAACAACTCCATGTTGAAGGTCGGCGGCGGAGCGGGATCCATTCACGTGCAGCGAGCGGATCCGACCGGCACCGTCGCACCCATCACCCTCTATGCTATCGGAGAACACTTCATCTCCGCCCTTCTCAAACCGAAGAACAAGGACCTCCGTGCCGTCACAGCAGCACGCTCCCATGGAGCACTGGTCACGATCAACATTCGCGAGGTGGTCTGGAGTTTCAGTACACGAGTTGCGGCGCCGGAGAGTAAGAACGTGGCTACCAACTCGGGTTATTCTTATCCGACGGATCCAGTCTATATGATAGGTACTGGGCCCGGACCGGGAACGTTTGAGAAGCTTCTCCTGCAGTTTCGGAAAGGAAAGGTGTTTGACAGTGATGATGAGGTGATTGCTCTTGAGAGGGAGGGAGGCGCCGAGTGCGAGGGGATGCCGGTATTGAGCTTGACGAAGGAACTGAATCAGGAGATGATGGACTTCTTGGTCTCTGCTTGGTTGGTCACTTTGTGGGGTCAGGTTGGGAAGCGGGTTCGTCGTCAGAGCAAGAGTGGCAGTGGTAGTGGCAAAGGTTTGAGCATTGGCAAGTTCAAGATAGGTGGCTGAGACTGTTCTTTTCATCCCGTTCACTCTTGCTTTCATTCAGAGGCGATAGGCAGTGGTAGTGGCAAAGGTTTGAGCATTGGGAAGCTTAAGATAGGTGGCTGGGACTGTTCCTTTTATCCTTTTATCCCGTTAACTCTTGCTTTCATTCAGAGACGATAGGCAGATACTGTAAGATTAATTCCAATTGCTAATATACCCTTCCAATCACGGCACGAACACCAGTCTCTCTTTTGTTTTCTCTCCCCAGGCAGTTTCAACATCACTCAACTTAGCGACCTTCACATCAACCGCTCTCAGCGCCTTCGTTGCCATTGCCATATGAGGCAACTCCCCCTCAAATCGCCTAAGCTCCATGACCCGGGCCCAGCACCTCTCATAGTAATATTTGTCGATCTCAAGGTAACCCCATTCAACTGCATTGTCGGCGATCCAAGAAGCCCGATCTGTACATACTGCACCGGGGCCTTCGTCGTCAAGGAGCCAATCAGATGAGCTATGATGGGACCGTAGACATAGTCCAGTATGACATCCACGTGTCCCAGTTTCGAAAAGTCCGTTTCCTCGACCGGTTCCTTCATCTCGATCGTCTCGTCCAGCCCTAGCTGGCTGAGCGCAGACAGGTTGCGCGCGACGCCAACGATACGCTTCGCCCCCAAGTGGCGGGCGACGTCAATCGCGAGCGTGCCTGACGCGGACGTTGCTCCGACAATAAGCACGGAGAAGTTGGGAGGGAGATCAAACGTTCGTTTGCGGAGGGCCATCCAGGACGAGAGCATGGGATTCATTGCCGCTGCTACCTGGACGGGATCCACGCCTTCTGGCAGCGCGGCGACATCCTCTTTGGGCAGATTAATCACTTCGGAAAAGGATCCGGTGGGGAGGGCAAAGGTGGAAAAATAGACGTGCTGCCCCGTGGCGGTAGTCCCGACGCCGTCGAGGCCGGGGATGTGAGGGAGGGTTTTGGCGGAGTAATGGGTCCCCTGTGCGCGAGCTCGGACGACGTTGTGTAATCCTGCTGCTAGGACTTTGACTTGAACAAAGTCGGAGTCGCTTGATGGGAGTTCTGGTGCTGGAGTCTCAACGTATTTTGGAGCTTCGCCCCATTGGGTGATTTGGGCTATGTGCATACTGATGCTGATTGATGTGTTCTTGAATTGATAATTGAGCGACTTGGTAATGCTTAAATGGTTTTTATTGACGTAGAATGTTTGAGTGTCGCTCTAGCGCTGCGAGGAGAAAGATATATACATTCTCCGATAAGGGAATGGAAATCATACGAGTATTGGACCAGTAGGATCCACGGAACGCAAGATGGACCCGAACCCGACCTGCCGTCTACATCCGTGCTGCTCTGTGATCTATCAAGTCATGCTTCTACTCAATGGCCAATGAGCGGAAAGCGATCATCTTCTTTGTAATTTACAACGACATGAAAACAGAGCAATGGCTTGTCCGTGGCACCAAGGCTGAGTCCCACGAGAAGCCTAATCAGCCTCGGCATGCTATGGGAATTCCAGTAGTTGTCCGCAAACCTCCTAGGAAATGATTGATAGGAGACAGCTTTTTAATCTTTTTGGGCCCCAATTGCACTGCAATTCTTAACAATGGGCAAGGTTGATTCGACACTGCGCACCACGCCCACCACTCCGACATCCATAAGACGAGCAAAGATCTCGGCATTGACATGAACTACTCAGTCTCACTTGTAGGAGCGAGGAAATTTTGTATGACCCAGGACAACACGCCGTGGTCCAATGGTGATGGAGCTCTCAAGGAAATGCCTAAAGAGCATGAAAATCGTCAAATCTGCTACCCTTTCCTTAACAGGAAAATTACTTTCAATCAAAGATTTGACATAATGCTCGTGGAATGTGGAGTTCATGTATTTCATGATAGTGACGGGTTTTGACAATAACCTAGAACACATTGAAGTAGGATATTGGCCTCGACTCGAAAGGCCTGGGGGTGTCAGGATCGAGGTAAATTCAGGTATTGATGGGAGTTGCAGTAACTTACAGGTAAGGTAGGGAATAGAGACTTCCCTGCCTTCGTACTAGCCACACCAGGGGGTACAGTAGCTCACCGATCAGTCAAATCTCAAAACGTCTTGCAACTTTTCCAAGCCACGAATAATCAAAAATCCAAAGAGACGAATTTGTTCGCTACGTTCGACTCTATAAGCCGGTATTGTTTTTCAATATTTAAAAAGAGTTGTTGTGTTGCGGATCTGTGAGCTACTGCACCCCCTGGTGCACTCTATTTAGTGCTGACAAAGCAATTCCTAGTAGAGGTGACCGGCGGTCGGCCACCAAAATTTCAGGTCACTTCTCGTCGAACAACGCCAATGTGCCCTTGTTTCACCACGAACTTCCTCCATCGACACAACATGCCCCGTCCTTATCGGAGAACCAGAGTCAACATACTATCCTCCTGACGCCGGCTTCTTAATGACTTTTCTGCCCTACTGTCCCATAAGCCTTCAGCCATGCAGTCTTGACATGTCGCTGTCTCTCCCCATATTTCACAAAACGTTCTTCGCCACACAACTGTTATTTTCGTGCTTGAAAGTGTCATGTAATTTTGCCACTTGCAACTTGAAATGGTGCTGGCTTGATGAAGCCAGTGATTGAAAGAGGGACAGTTCTCTTATCAATGTTGGTACCTGGTAAGCGGGAAAGTATCTTTGGTCGAATTGCACGAGTAAAAGGCGTGTTTTTACAGTAAGAGAATGTTTTATCACACGTATGCGAACAAAAGTTTTTGACTCTACACTTTCTCCGTCTATTCCTGTCAATTTCCTGTGTTACAGGACTTCCAAGCCACCATATCATGCATGTCGGTCTAGAGCCTGCTGCCTGCATGGAGGAAAGAGGGGTGAGGCTGAGCTGCAAAGACAACCTTGATTCCTCGACTTGCAACTAAGACCAGATCCATCACCTCTGCGCAAGGCCGCACGCTCTGTCCAAAAATTACTTATCCATCCGTGCTCGCCCCTCGGATCGCTATGTCTTCCGGTATTAGCATCGGCGATTGTCTCGCCTTGTCTCAACTCGCGATGAAGGTACACATCTTGAAATTCCAGCCATTTTGAAAAGCGCTAACAGTCATGCGCGCAGGTCTATCAAGGCGTTAGCGGTGCTCCTGATGAGTACAGAAGGCTTTCGGGCCAAGTGTACACATTAAAAACAATCCTAGAACTCCTCGACGAGACGAAAAAGGACCAGACGCTTTCCGATAAGGACAAGGAGAGCCTGAACCAAGTGGGGCAAGGCTGCCTCGATGTTCTTGACGAGCTGCAAACAATCGTCAATAAGCTTCAGCGTGTGGGCAAACAAAGGTTCTCTAGGATTCTGGAACACGAGCGCAGCGTTTACGGACACCTCAGTCCTTCAACAGAGGATGACTGCACAGGTGAGCTTGTTGACGAATTTTCAAATAGGTTTACAAAGGTAATCCATCAATTGCTACTTTGGCTCATGGACAGAACTGACATCCATGAAACATAGCCGAAGCGTAGGCAGGATTGAGCAAACACTATCAGATATAGCCAAAGCCATACAATTAGGACAACGCCCAAGATCTGTACTCCAAAGCAGCCACTTGGATGACGATGAAACGGACATGGAGACAATATGGAGCACGGATCGAGTCAGAGCTGGAGATCGAGGGATTGGAGAAGAGCATAATTGAGAACAATAAAGGCTACATCTACAAATGGGTACAGAAGGCACTTGTTGCAGGAGAGCTGGATGAGAAGCCACCTGCGGATGACAGATTAGATTTGGAGTCCGATTGGAGTCGTCGAACGCCAAGTCCCTCTGGTGAAATACCAACAAGAGCGAAGCTCGAAGCACTAAGTATGCGATTGAACCCAAGGAGAGGTGAGGGCTCAAATGCGATTCAGCCCCAGGATGAGCCGGTTGAGAATGAGGAGGCTCCAACTCCGATTAGGCCTGCGAGTTCATCCTCACATAGAAGCCAATCCAGCACGTGGCATCCGACGGCGGGTCCTGACAAAGAATACGTTCATCAAAGATTATGCCGACTGGCGGTACCGGATGCTAAAACAAAACTTGATCGCGAGAGCAGTCAACGACTTATCAAGCGGGTTTTCCACCAAATGGACTGGAAAGAAGAAGGAGTAATCCTTAGGCAAGAGGTTGTTGATGCCTGGGCACCGGTGATGGCGACTATCGAGCCAGCGAGCCTGGTCAGTATTGTACGAAGTGGAGATAGCAACAGGGATGGTATGATAGATCGAGATGAATTCCTCAACATATCAGAAAACATCGTCGACAGGATCGTGGAAATTCACAATAAGAAAATGGAAGACTTGGTTACGGAAGAGCTTTGGAAAGCTTCAGAGAAGGAGAAGTCAGTTCTCGAGACTTTGCGCAAAGAAAATGGCTATCAAATGCCGCTACCATGGGGTTGGAGTCACCTTTCTCCAGCCTCTTTCAAGGAACTTGTCACTGGCTTTGTGACCGGGACGCCACCGGAGATTGATCAATACTCGTTCAGTTGCATGGCATACTCAAGTGCGCCACGATGTCTTACCCGCATAAATCACTTTATTGATGACTACCGACTGCTCATTGCGGAAAACATAGCGGCTTCCGATCCTTGTATCGCGAACGCTCTGCTCACCATGAGAAATGCAGCATTAGCTTTCACCCACCTGGAAAATCAATCCGAACCAGACACTTCGTCTAGTGACCTCGACAATCTGGTCACGGAATGCCGCATTTTAAATACTGTAGTTCCGGAAGACGCTCTCCTGAAGGATTGCCCTGTTCAGGCAATGGAACTGATCGCCAACGCATACATAAATCTTCTTAATCACCTCTTGGGGTTTATCCTTGAGATGGACACCGGCCACGAGTCCCGACGGCGTGTTTCCAGCCCTGCGGACAAGAATTCGAAGATAAGCAACGTCTTTCGTAAATCATGGACAGAACAGAGAATGGACACAAGGGAACGATTAGTGGACGCACAACTGTGTCAGTGGGATGTGGTGAAAGAAGCAATGGAGATCTGCCGGGCGTGGTACGCCACAAAACCTCACCTACGCGAGCGTGCTTTCACGCTTGCGAGATCTAAGAATAAACGACTAAGGCGAGAGGTGAAAGAAACCTACAGACAGCATTATGGGAATTTGAGTATTCTTAAGTGCATATTCAAACCTTTAGTGTCTCTCACTATCATTTCGGCTTCCAACATTCCAACACGCAAACGGGGAATATTGAGTAAGCTTCCAAGTCCTTTTGCTATACTATATAACAATTCGTTCGAAGCTTACGGCCCCGCGACTGGGACGAAGACAAGAACCGTTAATCCTCGATGGGGTGAGCGTTCAAATCCTAACCCAGGTTCTATTGTCGAATTAGGGACAACCGCAGGCTGTTTTCTCACTATTTACGACCAATCATCGGATACGCAAAAAAAAGAGTCGAAGTACGAAATTGGCACCACTGGCTTGATTACATTGGATCATCCTAATTCGCCAGTGTGGCACAAAGACCCTCAAGGAGGAATTTTACCGCATTTCTGTTTCCGTGGACATTCATTATACCACTCATATGAAGGTACGAGAAGTATATCATTGCTTCAAGCAGCAAACTAACTTTAAATGAAGGAGATTTTGACTTACCAGTAATGTGCCGTGACTCCTCCAGCTGCACAGTCAAAATATATATTGAGTGGAAAGGACTATTCAACGAAGTACGGAAACATTTGAAATATTATGATTCCATCCCATTCGCAGACTTTCTCGTGGCCAATCCCAGGTATCAAAGCCTCTTCCCAGAAGAAACTGACGAAATGATTGCCGCTGAGAAAACTCGGGATCTGTCGGAAAACAAGAGTTTCAAAAATTCATCGACTGAATTCTTGAGTCTCCCCCAAGATTGGCTTTTACGCGGATTCTCGTCACTCAACTATATGCAACGTGAACATGCGGCAGGACCAGAGATTGGTACGACTAGCTCTTCTTACGATCCGCCTTGTCCCGATTTTGAACACCTTTTTCCCGATGGCTTTGAACAAACGTGTAAGACCCAATGGCACAAAATACTTCTTAGTCTACAACAACCGGACTACTAGGGATTATATATAAGACTTAGAACGGGCGCTTAATCTATCTATCGCCAACTATTGGTCACGAGGATAGTTTTATATCTACCCAAGCCAGATGTTGATGGGTAGCCCGTGATTACGATACTCCTGAGCACTTCCTATCGAGGTTCGCGATCCATGAAGTAGTATGAACACTTGGAGCTCATTTGTATCTTGCCATGTAGTTGCAACAACATATAGGACAGACAATCTAGGACCTTATGAGAAGAGATGAAAATGCTACAAGGAAATAGGCGAGACTCGGGATCCGAAGTCAGGAACCGAATAAGGTATCTACCGCTGGTGGGGTAAAGTGCGGGGTAGTCTCGAGAGGGGATGCGGCGGGGTAAGACCTTTTCCTGTCTCTATCAAAAATGAAAAACGAAAAGGGTTTATATTTATAGATCATCCATTCCATCCACTATTTCCTCACAGTCCACCAACATATCCATGCTGTACAATCCCCCAAAATGCTCACCGAAGCACTCGTAGCACAGCACCCTGGCGCCGAATTCATCTACCGCTCAATCCACATCGACACGAACCTCCGCGCCAATGAAGTCCTCATCCAGATGAGAGCGACAGGAGTCTGCCACACCGATCTCAACTTCCGCGACGAAGACAGCATACCCGGTCTTCACCCCGCCGTATTCGGCCACGAAGGCGCGGGAGTCGTCCTCGAGGTCGGTTCTTCCGTCACCAGAACGCTTCCCGGCGATCACGTGGTCCTGACGTACTCATGCTGCGGCTCCTGCAAATACTGCAAGCGCAAGGAGACGTCGTTCTGCTACGATTGGGAGAGGGATAATTTCGGGGTGGGCAGGGGAGTGGATGGCTCGAAGGCGTTTTTTGCGGAGGAGGAGGACGGGGCCGGGGCCATCACGTCGCATTTCTTCGGGCAGAGCAGCTTTGCGAAGTTAGCCGTGGTGGTGGAGACGTGTTGCGTGAAGATTGCAAGAGAGGATTTTGGAGAGGTCCTGGCTCCCCTCGGGTGTGGAATCCAGACGGGTGCAGGTGCAATGCTAAATGTGGTGAAGCCGTCTGAGGACTCGACGGTGTTGGTAGTCGGCGCTGGTGCAGTCGGACTAGCTGCGTTGATGGCATTGAAGCTCCTACCATCACCCCCCGGCATGGTCATTGCAGTGGACGTGGTTCCCGAACGGCTTGAAATGGCGAGGAAATACGGCGCCACGCACGTCGTCAACTCAAAAGAAAATGCGGACTTGAAGTCTGCACTCCGTGAGCTTACAGCTGGAAAGGGCGTCGATGGTGCGATCGACACGACAGGGCGACCCGAGATCCTGCGTACACTGCTTGAGTCTTCCGCCAATAAAGGCACGGTGGTGAGTGTTGGGGTTGGGAAGTTGACTGCAGAGGTCTCGACAGTCATTTTCGATACTGTGAATTCGGGACGATCGTACGTGGGCTGCTGTATGGGAAATTGTTATCCACAAGAATTCATCCCCAAGCTCATAGCTGCTTGGAAGGAGGGAAAGTTTCCATTCACGGACCTGATCAAGACGTACTCAGCGCAGGATATGAACACTGCCGCGAAAGATGTTTTGAAGGGGGAGGTAGTAAAAGCTGTCCTGCTTTGGGAATGAAGGCCTAAGACTTGAAGCATCGATATCCGGTGCTTATTCTGGCGGCGTCCTAATTAAAATTTAGGTACACATATAAAGATCCTTTCTTCTTCATAGCATCAAAGACTTGAAGACAATACAACTCCAAACTGCCCAGGTTGCTGAAGGAATATCTGTGGCCCAGCAAGACAACTCTCCAACGTCGGCGCACCAGGTTCATCCGTAATAACGCCCAGAATCAGACCCTTGGCTTCAAACTCCGCGGGGATTGTCATCGAATTCGTCTTCGGGTCGAAAGGCACGGTGATGTTACTCACCCCATGGAAGTACACCGCATAATAGTCCTTCTCCGCACAGAATTGGGGCTGGTTATCGGGCTCCGTGAATTCTATCACCAACCTCGATCCAGGAGCCACACTCTTCGTCCCGTTGGCGCTGGCGAATCGAGGAAGATTCTGACGCGGGGCTGGGTACGTGGGATTCTCGACGGGACAGGAGCCGTTGACGACGAAGACGTTCGTAAGGTCTAGGATCTGATTTGCGTACGGATACGACGTGTCTGCCGGGCCGGCAAAAGGACTTATGTTCCACTAGATGACCGAGGGGTTAACAACTCTCTACTCAAACGCATATCGAGTACAAAGCGATGAGTGCTGGGAGTACGGGACAGTACAAAAAGAGTAATCGAAATCGGCTGCGGTCATTGTAGGAGATGGTCGTTCTTACTATATCAATCAAGCTCCACGTGTTGTGCCTCGATTCCGTCTCGCCGATAGCGACGAGTGCACCTTTGGATGAGTTGAGCTTCGCCTGTTCCGCGAGACCCGTAATGAACGCCATAGAAGAAACCTCGATGAAGCTCACAAACGGTAGGAAGACATCTGGTGTCGTGAACGGATACTGGTACTTGCACGCGCCCGGCTTGATCGACGTAGCCGAGATCTGGTCCTGGAAGATGCGCAGATGCCCGGCTTCGTTGTCTCGAATCTCTACGATGCGCTGATAAGTGGTATTAGGTAGACCGAGAGCGGTGAAGGAGCTGGTGTTGAAGAGCTCGACGGCTTGTTGGTAGAAGGAGTATACGATCCATTCGGCGCTCAGTAGATTTTGCCAGAGCTCGTCGTCCGGACCGGGATCGCCGGACGCAGTGGGCAGTATTGGCGCGGTGATGTTGGCGGGGAAGGGGGGAAATGTGCCATTGTAATTGCTATAGTACGATGACTGACCTGGAATGGGACCATATGTTGTATTTGATAGTTTTTGTGAAGAGGAATCCAAGGCCATTGGGAACGCTGAGATGGGGTCAAGGGACAGTAACAAAGTTGCCAAAAGCAACAAATATGGTGCGAAAAGCATTTTGAGACGTAAGTACAGGCGTTGCCAGTTAAGTAAATCGAACTGAAGAGCAAGGGAATACAGTTAGGAAGGCAACTTGCTTTCTTTCTTTCAACGAGCGATTGTCTAGGGATATATACCCATTGCATTGACAGGTTTGAGGCCAATGATGATGCTACATCGACATTCTGATCTAGAGATCTTCGCGAAATACCTGTTTCAATCTCAGAGAGAGCCTTGCCTCACGATCTCATATACCTTCAGCTCACTTGAAGAGGTTAACCTTCGCGAGGCCTCGCAATGTTGCGCCCAGACAGGCTAGGGGCCCAGGGTAGTGCTTACGTTGATAGTGGGCCTTTCGCCTCGCACTCAGGGGAACGTTTTAAGGTACGTACCGTTGATGGTCTAAATAAAGCCCGCTGGAAGCCAATTAATTATGTTTGACGTGCCGATCTTTCTGCAAACTATTCGGACCGCAAATGGGATTCAAACTCCAGAGCACAAGGCCCTCAGCTACTCGACTTCTGCGTACTATCTCGATCGTCCTGGATGGGAGCCTGACTTTGAACAGAAGCTGACGAGCTATTGTGCGTGCCGTTGTATAGCTGTGGCTAGTAATTACACGTTATTTCGGAATGCGCCACCTCCCAGATCTCTCCACATCCATCAATCATTCAGCTTAATCCAGCGTCAAACTCTCCATGTACTTCCTCAGCACACCCCGCATCGGCTTCCGCCACTGGAGCAAGGACGACATCGTGCTAGCAACAACTCTATGGGGCGACCCCGAAGTAACGCATTTCATCGACGCACGATCACCACTATACAGCACGCAGATCCGCGAAAAGCTAGATGCTGAGCTGGAGACGCAACGGCAGCACGGCATGCAGTACTGGCCGATCTTCCTGGTGGAAGACGGGAAACATGTCGGCTGCTGCGGCCTGCGTCCTAAAGACGCACAGAGTAGGATATTCGAGTTCGGCGTCCATCTACGCACGTCTTATTGGGGGACTGGAATCGCTGCCGAAGCAGGTCGCACGGCTGTTGACTATGCCTTTGAGCACCTCATGGCGAGGCAGCTGTTCGCTGGGCATCACCCGGAAAATCATGCATCGCGCCGTTTGTTGGAGAGGCTTGGCTTTGTCTATATTGGTGACCAGCTATATCCACCGACCGGCTTAGAACACCCCTCCTATATGCTGGTGCGGACAACTTCTGATTAATATTCCTTACAACAAGAGTTTTGGGGCTCTGGTTGAACTCTGTGGTCTTAACCAAAGGATACTGGATACAAGTTTATTTTGTACTCTTACTTTCTTAAGTATTTATACTCTGCTCAATGATCAAAAAAGAGAATTAAAGAAAAAGGCTTCCCTAAAATATTAAACCTTAATTAACATCAAGACCTCCCATCAAGTAAGAACTTAGTAAAAGATTACATTAGCGACCTATGAGCTATAGGTTATCCTTTAGAACCAACCCAGGAATCGGATACGAACATAAATTAATCTTCAGCAGACCAATCGAGACCACTCGAAAACCCATACTACATAAAGCCCACGAAGCTAGGTAAATCCACTAGAGCAGCTTTCGGGAAAGGGCATTTACTTGGAACAGCTTCCCCTAGACTGAGCCTGGATTTGGATCTAGCGAATTGAGAGATGCAATGCTTGATGTAGTCGAGACGACTTACCACAGATTTACGAGGTCGAGCTGGTGATATCAATCAATGGACGTGGAACAGGGATGACTCTACACATAGATGACAGCTTCCAAGTCGATGTGACGTGGTTGGGAAGACGGGATGCCAATCTTGCTTGGAAAACAACCCAGATACTCGTGGCACTAGCCTAGTAGCACTTTTCGTAAACAAAGGGATGAATACCATGAGATCTGGCACAAGAATATAGACTCGAGTCGTGTTCGCATTATTATGTCATCTCTTCCTAATCATACAATTTCCCACCGCATCAGTCCATTACCCGCCATTAATTCCTGCACTCGCCTCCCATGCTACAGACGCCAACTTCCTAAACAAAGACCCTCCTGATGGACGCCTTGACACACGAAGGATTCTGCGGCGCCGCATCACCCAAAGCCCACGCCACAGTGATGTAGTTATACCCGACATTCGTGTTACAGATATACCAACGATCGAAGACATTCTCCTCGAACGTCGGCGGCGTAACCTGATCGTTTGTAAAACTCGGGATGAACAACTGATCCTCGTGAAACGCGACCTCCTGCCCGCTCTCACTCGGCTCGAACAGCGGGACGGCAACGTTGGAGGACGGGTTGTAGGCGAAGCTCATGGGCGAGGACTCGTTGAGGCCGCTGACGGGCAGGTCGAAGATCAGGTAGCCGACGACGCCGATGGTGGGGTCGACGGTCGCCGAGGCGCTGTAGTTCTGCGTGTACGTCTGCACGAACGCCGGTGGTGGCGAGCCGAGCTTCGTGCCGATGCAGAGTCCTTCGATGGCGGCTCCCTCGTGGCAGGGACTGATGGTCGTGCCGTTGTAGGTCTCGTTCTGGGAGAGGACGAGCAGGGCGAAGGGAGCGGTTGTGTTGACGAATTGGGCGGTGGTGGAGGAGGCTGCTAGAGCCATGAGGCCTGCAAGAGTTGAGGTGCGCATGTTGAGTGGTATTGGTATTGGATAAGAGAAGGTTTGTTGTTTTGGTAGAGAAGTAAAGCGAGGCAGTGGGGATTATGGGATGTTTTGTTTGTTTGGTTTGTTTGGTTTGTTGGATGATGGATAACAAAAGAGGAAATCGAATTGCCTTTATACAAGTTGTTTTGACTGTGAAGCGATCGTGCGGGTGATACTCGTCAGGGGAAGGAAGGAACAGTCGGTGATCGACAAACGGACATGACGTCTAACCTCGTATTCCCAAAGATCTTCAGCGACACGAGAGAGAGAATATGGCCTCAAATATAGCTTCAAGCTTTACCAAGAATATATCTGCAAGGGAAGGAATAGCCCCTCCCCCCCCCCCCCCCCCCCCCCCCCCCCCCCCCCCCCCCCCTCTCTACACGGTTTACATTGGCCCTGTTGTATTACGAATCATCTAATGATTCCAGGTTTGTTGAGTTTCCTCCTCATGATGAATTAATGCCCGGCAGTTGATATTGGGGGCGTTTGGAGGCTTTTGCGGGGATTTCCAGGGTCTGTCTGGAATCCACCGAACCCCTGAAAACAGTGGAAATGGCGCAGTCGGTCCGTAGCCTGGCATGAACTACAGTAGGCTCGGCACTTTCATTCAGTGTGAGGTTAAATCCTGCTGTGCACCGTCTGAATGAGACAACATCGTATTGATGACAACGATAGACTGGATGGATAGATACATTAACAATTTCACAGCCATCCAAGTATCACGCTTCAGGTGGAAAGTCTGCTCCCGTGATGGATTTCAATTGTATAGTACAAGAACAGCGGGGGAAGGGAAACGTGGAAACTGGAATATGTTTATTTACTGGGGCCTGCGAATACGAGGATTGACATCAGTCTCCACGCGAAAGGACGACAGCGACAGGGAGGGCTCACTCATCCTGGCAGATATTGCCATGCCGCTGCTTCTCACTCCTCGGCGTTAAAGATATATCACAAGTTCACAACCGGCCTCTCATTTCTCTTTGCGTGATGATTAGCATCTTCGACGAAAAATTCACAGGTTAAATGTGGCAATCGATCTTCACATACCTCTAAAGAAAGTCATTATTCTCAACTGTATGGCACCCACAGACTGACGGTTTGACTGAGAGAATGAACCAAGATGTTGAGATAAGCATTCTGTTACTTCATGGCAGGACTCGATAACCTTTCAGAATGGCCGTCACTCATTCCGCGCATGTGCGCAGCCATCGCAACTGCAACTTGCCGTAATCCATTGGATGTTGTCTCAGATTCACTTGTCGACATCAGCGGCATGTTGTTGTCGATAATGGCAGTACTATCGACAATGGCAGTACTGTCGATCAACAATGACAGCATCCAGCGACACTTAGCACGAAAGCCCGGAATGTGTGTTAGTGGTGAGTATGAAAGGCATGAAGCTGTCGTTGTGGAGTTATACCGGGTTGTCCAGAAGAGCCTGCGTTGAGCTGTCATGCCGATGATATCAAAGGCTGCAGGGTCATCCAGTACAAGTCTTTCGATGGTGTATTGTTGGTGTACTGTCTTCGCCCTATTGACAATATATATAGGGATACTTATTTTCCGTTGAGCCTCATGATACAATAGTCATCATGCGATTCAGGCGAGCTGGTATAGTCATGTTGTGATGGCTGCTTCCCGCAAAGCTACCATGCATGGTTGCAGAAGACAAGAGTTTGCGTTTTCGTTCAACTTAGCCTTGTTTTTATCCAATGTTTGTAGATCTTGATTCCTAGCAGGCTTCTCCGCCACTGAGACATCGCAGTCGAGGAATAAAAAAGCTTTTACTGCATCCTTCCACGAAACAGTATCCCGGACCGGCCCGTACAATGCGTGCTATAATTCGCATCCTTGCACTCTCTACCTCCGTAATGTACAATTCATGAATCGCAATTCATAATCCCCTCTCAACGTCCTGGCTCATCCTCATCCTGAACCCCGTAGCTTTCTCCCTTCCAATCTCCCTGCTGACACGACCAATCCATTCCCCATCAGCACTTCTTAAATGACTCCGCTCCACCTCCCCACTCCTCCTCTGGCTCCTCGCCACACTCAACAGCTGCTCCATCTTGAGCGCATCAAATGCCAATCCCCCAGTATCAAACTCCGCTACATCAGCACCCTCCTTTCCCTTCATTGTCCTCCTCGCAAATCGTCTCCTGGCCTCCCTCACGAAGCCCCCAAAATCATCCAGTAGCAATGCAACGATAATCAACGGGATACTGATTGCGAAGCCGATCCCGAACATGTATTTACTAACATATTTCAACGGCAGGCTATCGCTCCCATCTATCTTCGGAAACTCCTCAATATTGATCGTAAAAAACGCCGCGATGAAACTCAGCGGCAGAAACACAATCGTCACGATCGTGAACACCATGATCGTCTGACTCTGTCTCGCCGTCCCAGCAGCCTGATCGCGTGCAAACCGAGCCTCGAACGCATTGGCGTGCTTTTGCTTCAGGTCTAACATGTCCGTGATGGACGAGTAGATGCGCTCTGCTTGCTTGTCCATGCGATCAATGTCCTTGACATGCATTTCAATGGCCTTCATTTGGTCCTTGGCCCGTTTCTTGATGTCCCACTGCGACTTCTTCTCATCGCGATAAATGTCGAGGATTGCGGCTTCGAGATCGGGAAGTACTTGGCGTTGGTCCTCGAGTACTTTCCTAAACATGTTGAGTTCGTCACGGATGTCCTTCGTCTCGGCGAGGAGGTCGGTTTCGTGGCCAATGTCGAGAAGTTTGTCCACGAATAGGGGCCCACGCATGAAATCTTCGAACTTCAAGCGTTCTGTCTTTTCCTCGTTTTCATCCTCCTTGGAGGTGTTACCGAGGATGCGGGAAAAGCGGTTTGGTCGGCGGTGGTGTTGGAGCCAGGCTGATGCTTGTGCTGAAGCGGCACTGAACTCTTTGAACAGTACAGCTTCGCGATCTGTGACACTGCCAATGCTGGATTCGAACATATCCAGGAATTGGTATTCTTCATCTCCCATTCGGTGACGGGCAAAAACTCCACTGCAGCGATTTGTGATGATCATCGCGAGATCGTAGACTGACCTGACAGGATCTCGAGTTTTAGAGTTAATGTCTTCTATGATATTGTCTAGGATGTTGAGTGGGTCATTCTTCGGCTGCTGCCACCGTTGAGGAAATGAAGTGACGATGAGATCTTTGCCCAAGACCCACATCCAAAGCTGGTCAACCATAACTACTTTCGGATCAAAAGCATGGTCTTCTTCATCCTTTTCCTTCATTTGATAGCGATACACAACTTGGTCCTGATCTCGACTCTCGGTATCAATATTGTGATAGAAGGACTGGTCTAAAGTACGCCTCACATGAAGCGAGACTGTCGATGTGGTAAGATGAGCTCGAATCAGCATCTCGTCATATGTCGCAGCTTTGGTGAGATACGGACGGAACGGGGAATGTACTTTCTGAGCACGTTTGATAGCCTCGTGCATTTCTTGACGACGTTTGTTTGTCTCAAAGTGTAAATAGGGCATGAAGGTGAAGATGTTGCCTTTTGCCGCGGACATGCCATCTCTGCGACCTGGTGACCCTGGCGATTGATGATAACGGCTTTCCAATGGGTAGCTGGATTTTCGTTGAAAGTTTCGAGTAGGAGTTGTTGCTCCCCCTCGCGGTGGTCTGGATTCTTTCGTGCCGGCTTTCTTCCCCCTTTCCTTTTGGCCCCCACCTCTTGGCTTGTCTCCCACGCTTTTCTGAGATGACTTCAGTTGCCCAGTCTCCTTATCCTTGCCTAAAGCTTGAACAGAAAGTTTGGATGGGACTTTTGTGGAGTCTGGTCCTCCATTGATCACTATTACCGGTGGGCCAGGAGGGTCTCCTTGCGAATCTTCAGCCTCACTGTCATCGATACGCGTGGCTCTAGGTGTGCTCTGACACAAAGGCCGCATGAAATGCGAGTGGACTTGCTGCCCTCGATGTTGGTGGCTAAAAGAGCGTTCCAGCGCTTTGAAGCCTTCCACGTCACCGGCTCCTTCTTCAATAAATGACTTCGTGAGTAGAGCTTCTACCCAACTGTAAGTTTACATAGTCAGCATTATCTATCAACCAAATCAGGGAGTAATGGCGGTTCGTAGACTCGGGCAGACATTTCCAGATGGCTCAAATTGAGCGGTTATGATATGGGACACATGTAAAGAGTCGGAAAGCTTGTGAGGGCTCCGAAATACAAAATGATACTCAGAAATTGGAGGACTTACGCCATGTTATTCGCAGGGAGGTGGATCCACCGGAAGTTTGTGGCTTTGTCGTCGGGCAGTATGGTGACAGCCGATTTTCGTGGGTTAAGAGCATCACGAGCGTATAGCAACTCTAGGAAATAAATGAGCTAAGCATATATGAAGTCCCAGAGTCTTAGCGTACCATACAAAGTCTTCCTCCGCACGCGATTCTCGTTGTGGAAGTTGCCGAAATCTACAATAGTAGCATTGAAACCTAATACTCTAGATGAGCACATGGCTAATATCGACAGGTAAAATTCAAGAGTAATATTAGAGAATGGGATTATTCACCATTGCAAGCACCAAGAGCGTCTTCAGAAAGACCTCTGATATTGTTAAAAGGAGCCAGCAAACTGACGATCTCTTTTTGCTTATGCTGAGCAGCTCTCAGGAAGGGTGTCACTCCAAATGAATCTCTGGCTGCTCTTTTGAGTTCTGGACGTTCAAGCAAGCACTTAACAACGTCACAATGGCCACCCTGAGCAGCCAGATGGAGAGAAGTCATCCCATTGAGAAGCTTTGCATTAATTTCAGTGCCGCTTTCCAGTAGAATACGTACAATCTTCTCCGAGCCCTTCTCGGCAGCGTTGTGCAGTGGTGTCCAGCCTCCATCACTGCGAGCATTGATATCAGCGCCATAGCTGAGCAGCATCTCCACAATATCATTCCGATCATGCGCGGCTGCAATGTGGAGGCTCGTCTTGTCGCGTATCTCGATTGCATTGACGTTCGCCCTGGCTCCATGAGGTCGTGTGAGCAGCATCTCTCCAAGTCTCAGCTTGCCTGTCGCACATGCCCAGTGGAGGGGACTACGACGCAGGTTGTCTTGTCCATCCTCCCCATCAATATGGATATCCTGCTTCAGAAGAAGCTGTACGACTTCGTCCCCCCAGTCCAGTTGTTTGTCCGCTGCCAGATTATGTAGAACATTCCTTCCGCGATTGTCTTTGCCATTGACATCTGCACCTTTCCCAAGCAGGAGGCTGAGTATATGCCAATGGTTCTTCCAAGCAGCAGTCATCAGTGCTCTCCTCCCTTTCTTGTCAGCAGCCTCCGGATTGGCACCATGCGCAAGCAGCAGATGCACAATGGCAACATTATTACTCTGCACCGCCCTCAATAAAGGACTCAATCGATTCCCTACAGCTCCATCTGGTGGTGCCCCCTGGCTCAAAAGGTATTGTGTAGCTCCGATTTTCCCCTTCTCCGAGCTTCGCATCAACGCGATGCGCAGGAAGTTCTCGTTCAGTTGGTCCTTGACTCGAGCCGCATCGATGATCTTGCGCAAGAGCTCGGTATCGTCGTTCTCTGCTGCGCGCAGTAATTGGGGTTCCAATCTCTCATTGTGATCACTCGATCGTGATCGTTGCCTTTCCAGTGTTTCCTCCGCTCTCTGTTCCATTCTGGTGTTGAAAGGGACATCCCTTTAATGCTGCGTTCGGTCGCGGGTCAAGCTGGGATGGGCTTGGGAGCTCGTGCCACCATGCAAATTGGTGGTACATTGATTGAGCGATCAGACAAACAGTGTGCGGTCGCGATGCGTTTCGACTGGCATTGGTGGGCGGCAGCCATTCGATCTACGGATGCCTGACATGCTAAGGAAATGTGCCCCTGTAGCGACGGGCTATCGATGATGTACGTACTGGCGCATTAGTTTGTTCGTCACTAAACTCCACGGAGATGAATTCTTCTGCAATTCTCTGGTCTTCAATGCGAAGCTTGTTGTTCATGAGGTGCGACGACGATAACAAGGTGTCAAGAATGCTGGGGCTTTGTGGGGGAACGTCCATGCGGATAATTTTCACACAGAGAGGTTCCGCCATGCCCCCAACTGATAGTCAGAACAGGGTTACATATGACACAAGTATAGATTTGTCTCGTCTTAACGTGACGGCTCGGATAATAATAAAAATGATATAGAAAACATAATCATGTAAAGAATAAAAGATTCGAACTTTTATATCATTTTATTATGAAGGATGTGCTTTACTAGTATGCCTTACTTTAAAGCAAAGTAGTAAAGCATGAGAGCAATATAATAAAAATTGCTTGACCATTAAGCTAATCCTTTTGGATTATAAGGAATATTAATCAATTAAAATTACAAATTATCCATCTAACCGTTGTCTTAAAATAAAAAGGTACATAGATAATAGAAGTATGATCTTGCTCTAGAGGTATGCAAAGCTTACTACGCACGCGTAGCAAGAAATATGTATATTAGCTTATATTACTATATATTAAAAATGAAACGAAATATTTTAAACCATCTAAAACTGGGGCAGAGTAAATACCCAGTATTACAGTTAGCATTACCAATGTTGACAACATAAGAAATTCACGTTTAATAACATCACTAGCTTTAAAGAATTTACTAAATGATCCACCAAAAACTATTCTGTTAAACAGACAAATTGTATATGCAGCAGAGAATACAATAGAAGAACTAGCAAAGTTGTGATTGGGAAATGCATCGCCAGATTAAAGGCACATCTCATCAACAAAGATGATACTATGAAGGCCCGCCCGTCAAGGTGGTCCTATCGAGATTCCTGGCCGGTCGTGCCACTGAACTGTTTTGAGACACACAGGAGGTGGTGGCCAAAGGTTCCTTGAATGTTTTATGTATTTCGCAATACCGCAATGCGGGAGCTGTCCAGTTTCCAGCTTTGTCTCTCTTCCTGATTTCGTCCCACAGACCTTTGGGGTCTTCGGAAAGAAAATGCGCAGTCATGTACTTCCATTGAGCACGTTTATGATAATTTTTAGAAGCAGATGGCCAAGGATATCGCAGAGAGGCACGACTGATGTTTGTCCATTGAGTGTATTTGATTTCCGTCAAATGTATGTTCAGCATGTCGTAGCTCGTTGATTGGTTTGATCTATCTTCGAGACCGCTTATATGTGTATCAACAAAGCTCAAGGTCTTGAGATTAGGGAGACATAAGGCCAAGTCCATCTGCGAAGAGCGGCCAAGATTCTTCCAGCCCATTGTGGTGACGGCGAGATGCTGGATACATTTGTTCTCTGCTCTAGACTCGAAACATTGGATGTCCAAGGAGTCGATGGAAGGTATGTAAAGGGTATCCCTGTCTGGTTGGATATATACGGACGGATCGGTGTAACGTTCACAAGGTCCATAGGGGCTGATGTGTTCCAGTTGGGAAATCGGCGTGAGATAGACCGGTTTCATTTCTGGTGGGACATCTTGACAAACGTCTAGGATCCATCTACAAAACAAGTCAGCAAAGCTCCACAACATACAATCAGAGAGATATACTTTGATGGTCCGAAGGAGGTGTACTGATAGCCTGTTGGAATACAACATGCTTCAATAACCTTTGGCGTATCTACCAAAGCAAAAGACCATATCATTTTTTGAACTTCGAGAGGTAATTCCTTAAACTTCGCGAAACGCTGATCCCCGGATTTGGGTGTCTCCTGAGCAGCTCTCTTCTCCTGTACAGCTCCTCTCATCGAGGCACTCATTGAAATTGTCCGAATGTCACTCGAGCCGACTTCTTCTGTCCCTGTGTAAGATCCAGCGATCTTGCAGAGGGGGTCATCTTGAGTATTAGAAGATTCGTATGGCATTTCTGCGCCGTTATAGCTATGCTGTCTGTGTAGGACGTTGGGGGTCGGGGATGAGTTCTTGAATTCTTCTTCTTCTTGTTCTTCTTGTTCTTATTCTTCTTCTTCTTGATTTTCAAGAAATTTAAATTACTTTATATGCGATGTCGACTGGAGGGAGTCATGTCATGCCTTCTTGAACTGTGGTACACTAGCAACGTCCGACTCTCAAATAGGTAGCGCAAGTAAGCTTCCCCTCTCCCATACCTTCAATTTCCAGATTATATCATCGTGAGGCTCAGATGACGATTTCTGCGGAGTAACAGAGGGTGCTAGCTGAAAAGAATCCAGAGATCCAAAGCTGGGGCTGGTTCAACATCGCAGATAGATTGTTTCGACTTCTCGACTTCGTCGGGAGCCTTGGTTGACATTTGTTTTCAAAACCTCAAAGGCATAGAAGCTCACTTATAAACTCCGATGCCATGACTTCAGGATTTTTCTGCAGCTGAAATGGTCTGAGATCGGAATGTTTCTTGTCGCTAGGTGGCGCATCGCTGTTCAACGTCGAATTTTTGTCTTCATATCTTATGACACTGGAAGAGAGCAATCGCGATTCCTTATTAGTGTTCGTTATGGGACCACAGCATTTTGAGGTCACTGAAACGTGAACATAATCGTGTTCAGGAGCCATGATGCTATGCAACATTGACGTACAAATGACAAAAGAGAAATATGCAATGCGGTGAGGATGAGTTATGTTCTTGTATTTATCTTCACAAAATAGGCAAACTAAAAATAAAAATAAAAATATGTAAACTCTTGCCAAAGAATGACAAGTATCTACTAGTGAGTTTCTGAATATACCTCGGCGGAACTCGTACTCGGATCGATGTTTCCCCGTCCGTGCTGTACGAGCACTTACTTATTCAACGCGAACCCCAGATTCCACGCGGCGCTATACGCGACAATCTTCCATATCATAATATAAACTGTGGAAAGACGACGTCTTAGGTTTGCCCTTACTTGCATTTCCAGACATGTAATTGCGAATGCGTAGTGCAGGACTACTCTACTCCAAAAGCCCAAGCCTCCACCCGACTTCAATTTTCTGCCCAGCATGATCACCACCCAGAAAGCCACACCCGGTATACACGCCCCGTCATTACTTTGGTGCACCTGGCAACTCTTGAGAGGGATGAACCCTCGCCATCTAACGATCCCCGATGCAGATCTTCGCGGTAAATGGGTGCTTCTGACGGGAGGAAACAGCGGAATTGGCAGAGAAGCCTCGCTGCAGTTCGCGAAATGGGGCGCGAATATCATCCTTGGATGTCGCCAGCCACCGCCTCATGAAATGCACCCCGATGTCGCTGTTGAGGAGTACAAAGCTGCTGCGTTGGCAGCGGGTCATGAGGGTACAGTCATTCAGTGGTGGGAGGTAGATATGGGAAGTCTGGAAAGTGTCGAGGCCTTCGCCAAACGATGGCTAGCTAAAGAGTGCGCTTTGGATATTCTCGCCAATAATGCTGGTCTTGGTGGCTATGTGGGTGATACCAAACATACCATCGATGGGTTTGAGCTGGTTCATCAGGTGACTGCTCCCGCATACCTTACACTGTCCAACGTCCAGACCAAAACACTGACCGTGCCAAGGTGAACTTCCTCTCACATGTGTACCTGACGATGTGGTTGCTTCCATCTTTGAGCAAAGCGCGGCAACCGCGAATTATCTGCACAACTTCAAATATGCAGTACTTGGGGACTTTCGACTTGACCAATACCACAAGGGGCAAGGGCGCTTATCCGAACAACAAATTGTATTTCCAGACGTGGCTCACGGAACTTCAAGATCGAATGTCTAAGCATGCGAGTTGTGAGCATGTCGTTATTCAAGGCGTTCACCCTGGCTTTGTCGGTACGTCTTATTCCCTTACCAAAAACTCCTCAGACATGGGGCCAAGCAGCATTGCTCCTAAGACAACGCCCAAACTCTACGGTTCCTCCCAAAGACAAATACTTAACTAGCTACTAGCCTCAAACATTTGGAATCTACCCAGCAACAACGTCAAGTGGTCTGAAAGAATTGCTGGAAGGCTCTCGCTGCTCTTCGGGTGGTTTGGAATTGATCCGCAGCAAGGAAGCCTGAGTATCACTCATGCGGCCACAGCTGCTGAGGCTGGCTCTAACTTACCAGAGCTTCTGGATGGTATGAAGCTCGGCAGAGGTGGCGGGAGGTTCTTCAATCGGATATGGGATGAAGTGCCGATGCCTCAGACGAAAGACCCGGAGTGTCGTCAAATGATTTGGGATCTTGTCAGCAGGGAGTTGAAGCTTGAGGAGAAGGGTTTGCTGAACGACCTTGGTACTTGACAGTTTGAGCAGAAAATACTCGACATGTGACAATTGGCTTTATGTTCTTGAGGTAGCTTTCAGAAGGACTATCGGGCAGGGAGGGAACAAAGATTACGAAACCCAATGCTAATCATTGTCCACTTTAGGGTAGGAAGATCATCTGCGGGCATAATTTGGGCCATGTATTTACCCAAATATTGGGATAGTGACTAGAGCTAGTGACACCTCTGATTTTACCTGAGCTTGAGTTCCCAATAACCGTCCTCGGGTTCTAGCCCAACATCACAACTCCGCGCCTCAAGCTCCATCGCCGAATTGTCTTTCAAAAAGAGCAACTTCCCCTTCGTTTCTGATCCCAAACTCCTCAAAACTGCCAGATTAGAGCTTTTCCACGCCATGACATTCATTCTGGCACTTTTCCAAATGACCCAGGCGAGAAAAAATGCTGCGCAAGCCTCAAGTGTAATCGGCAGCGCCAGCCACGCCCAGGCGACATGGATGAAGACCTCATCTCCGAATGCTGTTCCGGGGGCTTCAGTTGAATCATTCACGTAGCCGGGGAACTGGCGCATGTTATTCGTCATGCTCATGACTGTACTCCCCACAGGTGCCAGGTACGAAGGAGCATTGTCTATGAAGACCTGAACGGCTTCCGAGGTGACTAGTATCGTGCCTTCGCCATTACCTGCCATCCCGACGAAGGTTGAATTCAAAGCACGTTGGAGTGGCTTGCGTGAGTAGTCTGAAATGAAGTATGATTGCCCATCGTCTGCGTCGAGTGTGAGAACTGTGTCGGAATGAGAAGATTCATTGTGCGTCTTGATCGTTGTCGTGGTGGTCTTGCCATTTGACACAGTGGTCGAGTAGGTCTGCACACACATTTGTACCATGATCTCAAAAGCAGTCCCATTGCCGAACGTATTGCCTGAACTTGTGATGATGTAGATGTCTGCCAGTATGTTGGATGCGTTTGGGAAACCGAGGCTGGTGGTATTGTCCTCGATAAAAGTGGTAACGTTGATGTAATAGAATCCCAAGCTAAGAGAGTGCTGATTCGGAAGACTGAGATTCCCAGTGTCATAGCCACCAACCAGAAACGAACTGACATTTGCAAAGCTTGCACATATCCCAAGCGTTGAGTACTGGTCGAATGTACAGTTCCCTGTACCGCAGCTTGCCGACACGTTGCTCGGAGTGGTGTTTAGATTGGCGAGACCATCAAGTATTGCGGCTTGCATAGAAATTGTCACACTACCTGTAGAACTGTCAGCGACCAACTGACCAACAGTCGATGGAAGATACACACTGTCCTGATCTTTGCCAATTTCGGGGTCAACACCCATATCATCGTCACTTCCTACATCTGCAGGAGCATAGCTGTGACTTATAGGTATACTTCCTGTTCCCAGAACAATGTTTCGAAGGGGGTAAGTGATGGATTGCTGCAGGGTCGGTCCAATCGCAAAAGATGCAATTGTGACAACGATCCCTAGGATAGAAAGGGGCCAAAATAATAGTTAGGTAAAGAATAACCGGTGACCAAGTGTAAGACACTCACGATCTCCAGGCCCTTCTTAGTAGCTTTACAGAGCCCCATGAGCCGCGACTCGCTTCGTCAAATGATTGAAGATCTCCTAACCTCCTTCCAATCCGACCGGAGTCTGCAAACCAAAGCCATTTCATTTGCGATAGGCCAGCGGCTGTCGGAACCATCATCGAAGCCGCTAAGAAGACTGATAGAATAGATACCACAGTGTTGATGGTGATTCCATAGCGCCAGTGGGGTAGAGAGTGACCATTGTATACTTTAAGTATGACGGCAATGCCGGCCAGCAACACAATACTCACAAGCAAGGCGACAATCTCCCAAAGCCATCCGTCTTTTGCGAATCTTGTGTAGAAGCTTCTCTTGCTTGGCGATGGACTAACAAGTTTCTCTTGGGCTACAACAAGAGGCGGGGTCGTTGTTCGTGGTTCTTTTCCTGACCGACCGATAGAAGACGCTGACTTTCGCCGAAGACCACTAGGATCAGTAGGGGGTTGTTCCTCAAGCCCTCCCACAAAATCGGTGCCATTTGAAATGTTTTGTTCGTCTGCTGAGTCTCCTCGAAGTAACGAGGCTGCAGCAGAGATAGGGCTAACGGGCTCCTCGATATAGTCTTCACTAACTGGCGCTGTGGCCATTGTGGGCCAGGTGGATGTAGGCAATTCAGGTTACTCACAATCCTACAGCCAAGAGCGTACGAGGAATCTTAGATCAAAGAAGCAGAACAGCGAGGCTTGACGAGAGAATTTGAAGATGCGCGGCTGAAAGAAATAGAGATAGAAATACACGGGTGCACTCTCCCGCCGCTCACTGCCAAATCAGACACGCAGGTCTATAATTCCGTTGGACATGGTGGTTCCAGAACAGCCTTGGATCTATGGGGTGCTTGCCCACCGAGCCAACTCAGCTGCGGGGCGCGAATGAGGGGGTTTGGCCCCCAAAGGATTCAAGCCACCGTTACAGCCCTTCATCAAAGCACGGCCAATTGAAGAGACGATCGCTTAGAGTGACTTAGGGATTTTCATTTTGAAAAAGGCTTCTATCATGGGCAGATGGTGAGTAGAAAAAGTCTTTCATAGACATAATTATGTATATGGTAGCGACAGTAAACAGTGATCTTTCAATGAAAGATCCGCGACCTTGTCGTCATCATCACGTGTTGATCACCTGACCATTAATCACTCCTTCAAGCACTTGTTACAGACCTTCCAACGAACGTGCTGACCTCCAATTCATCCTGTTCAGCATCAGCCTCGATAATCACAGTGCGCACGTCTCCAGTCAAACAAACTCACCTCAATTTCACCGGGCCAAATCAAGCCCTTGACGCCCTTACTCTCCCAGCCCTCTTTCCCTCTCATGAACTCTCTATACTCCGGCGCACCGGGCCGAATCACATTATCAGCCACAACCAAAGCGCCGTTCTTCTTCAATAGTCCCAGCCCCTCAACGACTTTGAAGTCCTTAGTATAAAGCTCCTCAGGTGGATCATGATCCAAGAACAACAGGTCGATATCCTTCAGCTCGCCATCATCGACGAGCTTCTTCAGTGAAGCATCAGCCGATCCGACAATGACCTTTACGATATCGGAAAGCCCGGCCAGTGCAATGAGCTCAGATGCGATGGCGGCGAATTCGGGCATAAGTTCAAGGCTGTAGAAGCGGAGTCCCGCTGTTTCTAGTTGAGTGTGAACCGGGCTATTCTGTCAAGAATATCGGAAGTGAATGCTGTTCTTTCACTTACTGTCGCCGTTGGCTTCCTTCATAGCCTGTGCAAACAAAATCGCAGAATAGCCCAGATATCCGCCCAGCTCCACAGCAACTCGCGGTTTATGCTCCTTGACAATCTTAGAAATGACTTCAGCCTTGTGAGGCCCGACACTGATGAGGAAGTCCTCATTGAGGGAGAAATCATCAACAGCAGCGAGGAGCGCGGTGGGATTATTCTTGAAGGATGGGTAGGAGGGAGAGTTGGTGATGGACGTGAGGAGCTTCTGCTCGCGGCCGTCGTGGGACTACATTTGTTAGTCTGCGAGTTAAAAGGGAATGGCAGGGCGCGTACCTCGATTTCTGATTCTATTGCCTTGGCCATCGAAGGCCATTTGCTGGGGTCGAATGCTGTCATGGCAGTAGCTTGGAATGATAATGACGAAAAGCGTGAATAAGAAATAGGTCTAGGAAAATGTCTAAATATTTAAAATGGAACGAAAGGAAAACGTTGAAAGGGGGCAACTGGTATTTATACTTGTGCAGGGAACGCCTGATCGTCATGACTCCCACACAGTTCCTAGTCGTTGCATATTCACCCCATTCCGCAAACCTGACTGGTCGAGGTATCGGATAAAGTGCCCCAAAAAGAACACTACACAGCCATTTCCATGCTCAGAAAGCTCCAGATTGCCTAGCGCTGACGTAAAGGGGAGCCACAGGAACACCAAAACCTGTTCATTTGCAACAAGATTGACACACAAGAGTTGTCTGAACGGAGGGATCGAGATCGAACTGCGACTGAGGCGAAAATTCGAGGCTTGGTGGCTGGGGATTGACAGTAAGGTCGCAAGGTTGAATTATTTGACAATTAAAGCCCTCCATATGTTGATTGCCAGAAGATACAGATGATCGAAGTGTACATGAATGTTTGGGTTTGAAATTACCAAATCGTGCGCTAAATTCAGGGGCTCGCTTAGCAACCGAGAAAGGGGAGGTCGCTCTCGTAACCGTTGCCTTTCTCGAACCGATAATGATCGGAACTCAAAGTACAACGGAGGCTAGAGCCAATGACTAAAGTTGATTTGTAACGTCTTCACTTGCATAGACTTGGTCGATAAGAGTAAAGAAAAACGATATAGAACGGGCTTGGAATCGCAGCGGGACACTAAGTCCAGTGTGAGGAGCTACCCACTCGGTCGGTTAAAGACGCATACAAAGAACCTGAACAGCACTGTAGCACCAAAGATGTGAAGACCCATCACTATTCAAACAGACTCCTGTCAATGGACTTTGAGCAATATTTTCATTTGCAGTGATCAGAAAACGATTATTCCACTGTCTTCCAAGTCAAACTGAGAGTCTCCCATGTGATCTCTTTTCCTTCACCCCTCTCTTCTCGTCACGATCGATCATCGCCACCTTACTCCATCCCCTGATCAGTGCTCTCCAGTAACAATTCTCCACAGCCGGAATCACATGACCTTTTCCTGTAATCGTATCTCTTCGTCTTCTGGCGATTCCTCTTGAATATCGGGGTGTGCACGCAACCAGCTTATCGCGTGTTCAAGATCTGACCAATCGTATTCAAAAAATACATGTCCGCTTCGGTAGGCTGTAGGAACCTGGCCATCGTGGGCTCACGCCAGGGCCGACGGGTGACGTGCATGAGTAGGAGAAATACAAGGAGGGCGAGAGGAGCTGTCGCATGAGATCTGTTGTGTGTAGGAGATAGTTCGGCAGAGGGTGAGGATTATCCAGTCGCAGGATGGATGAAAGGCTATTCGAGGGGAGTAGGTAATGCCTTCTGAGAATGCGTCAGCAGTTCCACAGAATGAATGTGAAGCAGGTATGCTTTACCTCTGTACCATAGAATGTATTTGTACTTGCAAAAGTCCCCTATCCTAAGCGCATATTTTGGCATCCACGGCATTATTTCCCAATTCTAACTGCTCGACATCGGCCCATAATTTGTCTCTCGTGGCGTGTAATAGGTTCGGTCGCAATGCTATATTGCCAAGTGGGTTGAACTGTCCAATCTCAGTTGCCGATTTTATCGTCCCACAGCGTTGTGTTCTCTATCTCGCCGATGCGCTGAGCGCTTGTTCGAGGTGACCTTTGAAGGGCTGAGGATTGAATGCCATTCAACAAACCAACCGCAGCGAGAGCTAACACCGTGTCGCGGATGGGGGTTCTGCGCGTCAGAACCATGGCTCATGCAAAATCGATATTTCGTTGCTCGAAAGTCTTCTTTCGACCATTATACTCCTCCATCCTGATGTCTCTCAAAACATCAGTCTCTTGCATAGCGTTGCCGACGTCGTCGGAGGTTCAGTAAAGGGTCCGCAACATAGCGAATTGGCATTTGAGCCTGATATCAAGCAGATGAGAAAACATCCCGGACGATGACACGTAGTCGATACAGGAGCGCGATCAATCATGGACCCGCGCATAGGGTTTAAATAGCCCCTTTCAGGCTTCTGGTGGTTTTCTCCGTGCTGTATCTCACTGGGGAATGATTGACGTGGGGACGAGACGAGAAGATTTCCGCAGGTTCATAAGGTACCTTACCTTGGATAGCACGGTTTAGCGAAGCCGAATTCATGTCACGTGACTAAGACTAAGCTTTTGCCCCCGATGCCAAGAAACCTTATCCAATCAAAGGGTGTAATAGTGTAATAAGTAGCGAGCGACATGGTCCCCTGCAGGCAAAGCCAAGATATAAGGCGAACCCTCTCTAGTAAACAGTGAATTAGTTGATCACGGCGTGCAATAGATGCCTTTAAGAGCCACTGTAATGTACAAAGAAGAAATCGCTTTGAGGCAACGCTCGCGGAAAGGTGACGTCAGCTTCGGCCTGGTCATGTGCCGTTCGAATGACAGTTACACCCACCTCTTTCGACTCAGCCTCGAATTGCGGGATTTCCTTGAATGCCAACCTCCTTTAAGAACGACGCATAGCAGACATCAAGGCCACCGACATAAACAACCTCTGGTTTCTGACAGCGCTCGATAGGATCTCGCTCTCTAGCAATCATGGTGCCCTCAAAAGATGATATCGCAAAGTTCATGACTTTTGCCCCCGGCGCCGACGAGGGCAAGGCGTTCATGTTTTTGGAGGTGATAGATACTTCTTTCGTCCATTTGACTGTCATATCAGATATCAGCCTTGCTGATCTGTGTGTTAGGGTGCAGGGACTTTAGACGAAGCTGTGGGCCACTTCTACGAAGACCCTGACAGATATTCGCATAGTCCAGATTCTGGCAAGTCCAAACCGGTGGATCAAAAGTCGGTGGATCACACCACCACGGAAGCCAAACCGCCTGTCTATGCTCCTCCGCCATACAACCCGCCTACTAATACCTTGGCTCGTCGTCGACCCCACACAAATGCTGTCGTCGAAGCTGGCAATGTCCGTGCTCGAGACGAGGTGCGATTCACTTTCAGGTCAACAGGGTGATAAGCTAATCTATTCTCCGCTTGTAGCAACAAATGCAGAACAAGCTACAGAGCGTCCAGATGTCTTACAAAATCTACAATAGCGATATTGAACCAGAGCATGATTCGGATTACTACTGTAGCTGTCCCATTCATCAATATCAAAGATTGAAGATTAACCGACTGGGCGTCCAAGAGATGTGGTCAAAAGCAGTCATGTACCCAGGTCAGAACTACCGGCTGTCAAGACGTCAACCACTCTGTGTACTGATTCTAACCTTTTATCTTTTGTCCCAATAGGCGAAAAGTTCTACCATGATTGCTATCAGATCGGCTTCTTCAGTAGCAACCCATATAGATTCCGTGTCGTCTCCCCATTCGGCACTAACACATTTGGCGGTAACATGTCCTCTTACTACGGACCACCGAGACCGAGCCCGACCTACTATTCGAGGTCAGTTCAACAGACTATACAGCTCAATGCTACTCTCAATAAAGAAGCACAAGCCGCCATTGACGCTAAGGAACCGTCGTTCAATATTTGGGAAATGGATCAACTAGACGCTTCAATGTCGAATCTCAGCATGGCATCATCAGGCCCAAGTGATGAGAAGAAGCGCCCAGTCGAAAAGCCTTCCGCAAGTTCCAATGAAAAGCGACAAAGCATTGCTGGTCCTTCCTCAAACAGCGCTGTACAAGGTCGCAAACCATCCAAGTTTGCAGGCTTGAAGAAAACCTTGGCTATGAAAACGCCTGAGGAAAAGGCAGTTGCCAAAGCACAAAAGCAGAGCGGCAGTAGCCGAGATTTGCGAAATGCGATCTTGCAAGAAGAGGATGGAAGATGGCCAGACCCGGAATGGCGACAGATTGTGGCTGCCTACCAGGAGAAAGTTGGCATGACTCGAAAGATAGCCGACCTTCGAGTTCGCCACCCCACTCAATATCTTCACTTGCTCCGTGCGGGCTACTTTGAACCCATCCCAGTAGCTTGGGCCAATCTAGCCTCCAATCCCCTGAAGTTCAGCATTGAAGCGGCTGCTGGATGGAGAGGAATCACCCCTGCATGGAGAGGATACGAAGATACTGCCGAGGAACGTCTGTACTGGGTTCTGAATCACAGAGAGGGAAGTGTTGGAACGAGGTTGAAGCCGGATTTCATCTCTGCCATGAACTTGGCTCGTGCTAGGATGGCTTCCGCTGTCGAACCTCCGCCGGTATACTTCTCTCCAAACGATACCTGCCATGTTCAGCATACCTCTGAGGGCTACTCAAAACAGGTTATGCCCCCTCCTTTCATAGCGTACGATGCGCCGGAAACCGCCACAGATGACACTATGATTCTATTGGATGTCTCCGGATCGATGGACTTTGACCCACTTCGACCAGATTACAATGGATATCTGATCACAGGTTATTCCAGATCTACCCAGCCAAAGAATAAAGGTTGGTCCATTTCCCTTGACCGATTGTATCTGCTAAAATTGTATAGATGTCGCAAAGGCAATTATTCGTCGCTTTACTGACGCAATGGCCAATCACGACCACAATTTCAAAGGATACCAGCTCACTACTTTCGCGAACCAGGCCGACTACATTGGAGTCATCAATCACCAAAATCTCGAATCAATGTGGAGAAATGTTCGACTCGGCGGCGGAACACGAGTGATGACCGGCTGGCAGAAAGTTAAGGAACTTCATTTCCAGAAACATTCCGAGTCGGCAACCCACCACCCCGTATATGGCTGGCAAGCGGGTCCAGAAACCCCCATACTGAGAGTACTTCTCCTCCTCGATGGCGAAGCGACCGATATGGACGAATTCGAGCTCGATCTCCTCGGCCTCTCATGGGTACATGTCACGATCTTCCTGATTGGTGTGGACGGATGCCCGCATCACCATCGTCATGCCAATGAGTTGCAGAGAATCAGCGAGGTTAATCACCATGTCTCTTTCGTTGATGCGCAGGGCAACACTCCAGAACGGTTCGTTACCCATGAGCTTCTTAAACGGCATCTCGGGTACGAGATTTCAATATCTGAGTTTGAGGAACTGGAGACCCCGCCGCCTTATGTGGCATGAATGAGTCGGGGTTCCTACTATTGCTAGACGAGGACTTTGTAATTATCATAATCTCATTACAGCAAATAAGGAAGGAGTTTGTACGTATCCTGGTCCCTAGACTTTAACCCTGCGAGTCAATACTCTTGGAAATAAAGCCAATGACCTTAGTATAACCCTCTGTGAGGGCTGTGAGGAAGTATAATTACTTTTCAATTTTTGGCCCACACGGAGCCTGAGAGGACTGACCACCGCTCGATATCGCAGCCCCTAGATGAAGGAAAGTCCACAACAATCTTTGTATCAAAGGTGCTAAGAAACGTTACCCACCCAGACTTCAAAGTCTCACGCGTGTAAAGCTAACCAGAGGGATCGGTACGTCCCTTGAAAAGCAATCCCCGGCGCCCTTGGTCTCTCTGCGCTTCTCCATCAATCGAAGCGAGATCCACTCGCTGCCTGCAATCATTGTGTAACTCGGTCGGGACGCTCGATAGAGCCTACGGGGAAAGCACGGAACTTCATCGTGCCCATCCATCACTTCCCTGAGGTATGTGTGCGGACGTTACAGGTTACATTCATACCGTTACCAACTCACCTCGGAACTCGCATGAAGAGCTGCTGTTGGAGATTCATTAAATCAAGTCAAACCAAATCAAATAAAATCAGATCGAATCAATATGTGCACTTCTATTCCACCCCTTGAGCTTGAGCCTGGCCTTGGCTGTTGATGAAGGGGGCGTTCACCTCTGGCGAATAAGGTATACCTACCTAGCTACGTAGAACTTGCTGTATAGTTTAGGGATCTAGGTGATGAGCGTCTTACTGCGCGAAATGTCAATTTTGCACCGACGAAACAGTGTGCACAGGAGACGAGATGATGGAAGACGCGCTTGAAAAGTATCATTATCATTCCTATGTCAATCTAAAATGCGCTTTGGAAGCATAATTCCACGTCTGAACTCATTCCCCCTCTCGTGAACATCTCCGGAGTCCTAAACGCCAGCAATGGACGCTAAATGTAAAAGCACATCGAGCATGATCCCCAATATCCTCCCATCTCAATCCTTAGACGGCGCCGTGGCTGTAAGGCTCATATGCTCCTTGTCGTCCGACGGGTATTTGGGGTGATGAACGCCCTGCATCTGAGGTCCATAGGCCGTGTTGGCATCGAATCCATGAGGGTCCTCAACACGTTGATATCCACTTCCGCCGGTAGGAAGTAACTTCTCTCCGTCACCACCCATGGATCGTCGCGCCCTGCTCTTGTGATCCGCGGCGCAGCAGCAAGTGCTGAACAGCCAGAAGAGACCAGCGCCGATGGAGAACGCAGCCGCGAGCCAGGTGACAGCCAGGAATGAGGTGTTGAGGGAGGCTTTTGCGCCGTAGGCCTTTGCTGAAGACTCGATGGCTCCGACGACGACAGAGGACATCACAGTTGCCATAACAGAGGCGACGATCACGGCCGTGGTTGAGACACCCGAGATGATGAATGTGAAGCAAGAACCGATGCGCGAGCAGAAACCGAAGAGGCCTACGACGAGCTCGAGGGCGGAGGTAACCAGGGCGATTATGTAGACGACTTCGGTCCATTTGGAGACCTCGGTGAAGGTCTTCAGGGCATCGCGGATATCCTTGGGAAGAGAGACGGTCGTGCCGGTCGTGGACTTGATACTGGTGAGGTCGGTCGCGTTCAGCTCGGAGGAGGCCCAGTTGAACTTCGCCTTGGAGCAGTTCGACTTGGTGGCGTAGTCTGCGCAGAAGTTCCAGAGCGAGATCCGGTATTCATCTGCGAGACCGAGATCTGCGGCTGTGATATTGGCGGCGGCATCTGCGGCGCTCTGCTTGGCTCCACCTGCGAGAGCAGCGGTTGTGAGTTCGGAGAAGTGGCCTGGGAGGGCGATGGGATCCCGTTTGAGGATCTTCTCGAAGTTCTTGAGATCCGACGTGGATACGGAGAAGTTCTGGGTCTTGACCTCGAACAGGTAGAGGTTCTTGTCGGTGACGCCTGCGAGCGAAACGATCAGGAGACACACGAGAGATGCGATGGTCAAGGCAAACGGCAGGCCAACGCAGAGGAATCTTCCCACGCCCATTTTGATGGGATGAAGTTGTTTTTGGAGACGATCGATTTGAGTGTTGAACGAATGTGGGACTTAAGAGTCGAGTGTCCTCACAGGAGGAGACGTAGAGCTGCGGTTGAAGATTATGTCGTGATGTGAGATGATGGAAAGGTAGAAGGGAGGAACAGGGTGTTTCGTGTGTTATGTATGAAGTTACAAAAGTAGAGTCGGTTTGTTTTCAGGGGGGCGCAGTAAGCATTCATCCTTCCGGCAACTGAAAGGCGAGTAGGCGAGGTTGACAGGGGACACTCGGCAATGTGGCTGTGTGGATAAGGGATTGATTTGGCCTTTTCTCAGCGAAAGTTACAAGCCGATAATGATATTGGTTTGGGAGAAGTAAAATTGAAACCAATCTACTTTGAATTGTATATGATACAATTGTGATTAATTCCTCTGTTCCTGTATTCAACATTCTTTCCAGCGTCCCTTCCCTTCATTCCTCGATAGACATTTGTCATTGAGTTGCTGATGTCTTTGGTCAAAGGTGAGAATGTCGCTTGAGACGCCTCATGCAGTTAGAATAGCAGATGCCAGGCACGAAAGAAAGTGGGGAGAATCTATTTCTGTAAAGTGTGGCGGAGGGTCCAAGATTTGGCAGCCTTTGACTCGTGCGTGCTTTGCGAGTCCATGGGGATAAAATTGGAGGCGAGCGAGGCTCAAGGTTGAATCCACGTCAGCCGTAGCTGGAAGCAGAGATGGTCTGATTGACGGGAACGAAAAGAGCCAGTGAGGCTGACATGATTTTGAAATTGAAGCTGCTTTGGCAGTCGAGAGGTTGGAGTCTGGACACGACGCATGTTTGCACAGTACTTCGTGCCGTCCAGGTTTGGTGGGCTGCTGTGTTTCACCAGGAGAAAGGCTGGGAATTCTGTAGACTTTGCGACAACAAGTAGACGATTTAAAACTTTAGGACGATCTTGTGTAACGAGCTGCCTTTTGATTACTGCAGATTCAAGACAATTTTACTAGGCTCACGAGACGAGACCTCAGTGGTAGTCAAACTTCTTTTCTTTTCTGGCTGTGCATATGCGATCAAATGTCAAGTCGAGGTCGATGGATGACATCTCGTTCGTCCTTCTTCCCTCGACTACTTTGAGTATCTCGTAGCTTCAAACCCATGGAACGATCCGACCACAAGGCCGAACGATTCTTCTTCCACATCTCGCATCATCGCATGTATTTCTGTCGCAGAGTTTGTCAGTTCTTTCTCAGCCTGAGATGAGAGTAAGCGAGGCTGAGGGTAAGGATGAGAATGCCTGTCCAAACTTAGGTCTCTCCGTACCTTTTTTCCCACTCAGGAAATTGCTCGGGTTGATACGATCTTACGAGCACGTGATTATAGTAGAAGTTACCTTGGAAGTTAGCAACACCTTTCTGAAACGGCGACACGATCATTGCTATTTGGAAGTCCACTTTCCCACAGTGTGACCTCCTCTTCCCCTATCTGTTGACGACGGGAAGCGATCCTCTCGCTAGTCGCTACTAAGGGGTAAAGCTAAAAGGAGCTTTTCTTCTTTCACGATCAACACTCTTATCCTGCTTTAGAGCTGAGTATGCTTTAACTTATTTATTCTCCAAGTACTATTGAACACCCCCGAAATTGTAAACACGTGCGAATGACATTCAATACGATGGTATTAGGTATTACCGTATTAGGTAAGTGGATGATACTGGCAGATCCGAGGATTCAACTCCGTGAACGATGCACCAACGAAGATCCCTCGTGCTAAAGCCACTGCCGTACCTTCGCATAGTCTAGTCAATGGCGCCTATCTTGATGTATGTCCGGACCTCAGCTACGCCAAACACACATAAACAAGCTTTTCTGTACCTGCCAGTGCGCGATTTCATGTGTGATGAGGATTGCGATGTCTCTGTTCCCTTCTCGATCGGATCTCTACCATCCATCTCCAATCATCCAATAATCAGATCCAATCATCTGCGGTGAAAGACAAGGTTTGCCTATGAGTTTCCCGCTTTCCCCTTTTCCCCTTTTGTCCCTGTTTCCTGCCGTGATCCCCTGCAACAGCCCTATCTTTGTTCGTTATCGCCAGGTTGTTGGCTTTGTTTGGAATCGTCTGGGGCACTGCCGAGTGACATCTTCCTTCTCGAAACCGCTAGTCTTGGCGGCATGAGGTGCTGTTGGTGCAGCCCTCGTATTCTCGTTCGAAACCAACAGATGCCTCCTATCTATATGTTGAGGGCAACCTGCTGCACTCCGTTCCTTCACTTGGTTTGACCCTTCTGGGCAAATTCGGTCGCACCCTTCTCTCTCTCCTGCGATGTATTCTATCTGCAAACCGAGCGATCATGCGTCAATAATAATACTGCTGAGCCTTTTAGTCGTTTCCAGTAAGTTGTTTTGCGCCTCATTCTCGTCTACAACCGGGCGTCGATACACGTCTTGGCATCGATATCTTGGCACTAACGCAACGCAACATTATAGTACAAGCACATTTCCTTGATCCCCTCTTTCCCCGCGATATATCCTCCTCGCCATTCCTATCCTCCCGCTCAATCGCCAATACCAACGACGTCCCTCTCCGAATCCTCTGCCTCGGCGCTTCCATAACATACGGCTTTCACTCCACAGATGGGAATGGCTTCCGCTACGCCCTGCGCGGGAAACTGATCGCAGATGGCAACGACGTGAACATGCTCGGCGTCGTCTCGCACGGTAACATGAGCAATAATCTCGTCGACGGCTTCCCGGGTCTGCGAATCGATCAGGTGGCCGCAAAGACGCAACTCGCTCTCGAGGACAAGCCCAACATTGTTCTCATCGAGCTCGGTACGAACGACTGTCTGCAGAACCACGACGTTCAGAACGCCCACACGCGGCTGGGGGAGCTCGTCGGGCGGGTCTTGAACGCGAGTCCCAACGTGACCGTCATCGTGGGAACACTGCTACCGAACGCAGCAGCTAAAGGCGAAGCCAACATCTTGACCTTCAACTCCAACCTCCCCAGCATGGTGGCGAATTTCACGGCGCAGGGCTACAAAGTGAGCACGGTCGATTTCCACAGCGATTGGTGGTCTCTGGATGACATTGGCCCGGACGGTACACATCCCACCGATCTGGGTTACACCAAGATGAGCCGGGTGTGGTACAACGGCATTCTGGAAGCTGCTAAGGCGGGCAATATCACGGCGCCTACGACGGTGGAAGGCGTGGATGATTACGCTGCCGGGAATGATACGGCTGTTGCACATACGGCGATGGATGTTGTCTGTCAGCACGTCAACGGGAGCGTGAGCGCGCAGGTGCAGGCTTGTTCCGGGTCGAGCAAGACGAGCGTGCTGAATGTATGTCTTTCGATCATGAGCGCGATTATGAGGACACATGCTGACATATTATCTGATAGCTTGCATTCGTATTTTTCTTGGTAGCGGCATGTGTGTTCTTTTGATGCCGGATGATAGATATGAAAATAGACTTGGAGATACCCCATTACCTTGATCCTTGGCTCTTCTCTGCATGTTAGCAGGTGATGAAGTCTGTTCATCTCGGAAAAGAAAAGAAAAGTCCTGACAGACACCATGGTCGTCTCAGGTCCACACCATATATTCGTCCTTTGCTTGGTTTTCCATTCGTGGCATAGGGTAGACAGTCGAAATCGTGTCTTCCTTTGGTGTAGAATATTTGGTGGACTTTCTTGGAGGTTCGTTTCAGATACCAGGAGCATACCCGTATTTCAAGCGAGTTAAGACTTGAAAAGTACATTTGGTTGAATGATTGATAGATCATGGGGGCGAGACTGACGTTGTGTACAAAGGCAATAGTAAACTTTGTAACTGCGCTACGAACATGTGAAATACCTTGATGAGCTTATGCAGCGCTTTTATGAGATCGTGGAGCGACCGAAGGCTTGCACTTCTTGGTTGAACCAAGTAGCAAATCCGCTAAGAGATGATTTAATATTTAGTTGTGCTAAGAATACCTACAACGAAACAAAATAACTCTTGTTTATGCTTGTCAACCGCTAGGTATGTTGAAGGAAAAGGAGAGAAACCGCCCGAAGTGGGATGTTTGCCAAGACCCCTGCGTGTTATTCGCCAAGAGAGTCCAGGCAATCGATGTCGTCGCTGGCCAGTTGGAGGGACCACTACCAAATCAAAACCATCGTCAACCTCTTTTCAGCCTCAACTCCCCACGAACCCTGCCTACCCCTCCGCCGATCACCCGGATTGTCTTGAATCTGCGAACCCTCGACACTCAGACACCCAGTGGAATTGACCAGACGTTACTCAAGACCGCAACCGTTGACCAACGACGGCATTATCGGTGCCCAATCTCGACGAGATCCAGTGTTCAAGTGGTATCACGGAGCTCAACCTCACACTCCACAAGCACAGTCTTGCGTCTACATAAATTTCCGGCGCCCTCGAAAACAACCTCTGCGTTGTGCCCATATTGGAAGCGCATCAACGTTGTTCACGCTGTCGTGGAACCCTCGTTGATTCCTTCCGCTTCCGTCAATCCATAGGTTCGTTCTCCCTGCCGTCACCTGCTCATGTTGGTTCTTGTCCTTGAACCCACAAGACTCTCTGCTTCTCGAGACTTAAGCCGTGCTTTTCCTCTATGAATCACATCTTGCGCATACATGCCAATCTCCGCGTATGCTGCATTGTACTGACCTGGACATTCAGTAATCGCCGACGTCACGCTACCTACTTAACCACATATCACGAAGCCATCGTTTAATTAACCTGAGAGATTCGGTTTAATGGTTCGTCATTCCCTATCCACTCGTATTCTCTTATCACCAAGCTCTGACTCTTACGCGCTCATAGGGAACATAACTGTATTTCCTACTATCTCCGAGTTTGTTTTTTCTCCGACGTTCTCTTCATCACTTAGCTCTTGCGTGATTGAATAAAACCCGCGACACAGTCTGTGAACGACAGAACACCCGTACATCTTTGCGCAACAAGGATTATTGAAGATGGGAAATCAGAACTCCAAAGGCACTGGAGATGGGCTGTCAGCGAGCGCGTCTCAAACGTCCCTTGACAAAGGCACGAAAGACTTCCAGTCCTATCCTTCCTTCAGCAAAGCAGATACAAAAGAGTCAACCAGATCATTCCGAGGGGCATTGAAGTCTAAGATACCAGGCACGAAGACAGATAGCCCAAGGGCGTCAACATCAGGGCTACCCATTGGAGAGAGCAGTGCGGATAAATCAGATGCGGCATCTGTCAAGTCTGGAAGGAATAGTCGCTCAGCTCTAACAAGAAGCGCTCCAGCTGACGGGGTGGATTCTCCAACTTCACCCACACAAGATTCTACTGATAATGTCACGCCCGCTCTCGAAGATTCGAAACCACCCCCTCCCCAATTCAATCAGCCTCAATGCGATCAGGACACCATGATGTTGATGCAGCACAACGAAGTGGCGAGGTCGACAATGTTTCTGACCAACCGCCTTCTGGAACTACGAACCCTCATGCGCATCTGCAGCGAGCTGGAGCCTCGATCCTCGTGAAGAGAGCCAATACCATCAACCCGATTCAAGCAGATGCTATTACACCAATCGGGCCAGAGGAAGGGGCCACATCTAGCTCACTGACAATGGCTATGGGGAAATGAAGGATGCGGATGTGGATGATTATATCAAGCGACTTCTAGATGCAGGATATGCCGGTAAGAGCACGAAGGGCGTGTGCTTGCGAAACGCGGAGATCAATTCGATCTGCTCGCGTGTCAGGGAACTATTCCTTGACCAGCCACCTCTCATTGAGTTGGATGCCCCAGTCAAGATTGTTGGTGACATTCATGGTCAATATTCCGATCTAATTCGGATGTTTGAGATGTGTGGCTTTCCACCCTCTTCTAACTTTCTCTTCCTGGGTGATTACGTTGATCGAGGAAAGCACTCTTTGGAGACAATCCTTCTCCTCATGTGCTACAAGATCAAGTACCCCGAAAACTTCTTCCTGCTGAGAGGGAACCATGAGTGTGCGAATGTCACTCGTGTTTACGGATTTTATGATGAGTGCAAGCGCAGATGCAACGTTAAAATCTGGAAGACTTTTGTGGATACTTTCAATTGCGTAAGTGGATCTCTCGTTTCGTAAGGTGTAATGCTAATTTCTGCCAGCTTCCCATTGCAGCAATTGTAGCAGGCAAGATCTTCTGCGTTCACGGCGGACTATCTCCTGCCCTCAGCCATATGGATGACATTAGAAACATCGCACGACCGACAGACGTGCCCGATTTCGGACTACTGAATGATCTCTTATGGTCCGACCCTGCAGATCAAGAAAAGGATTGGGAATCGAGCGAACGGGGGGTCAGTTACTCCTTTGGGAAGAAGGTTATCTCCGAGTTCTTGGCGAGGCACGATTTTGATCTGGTCTGTCGAGCACACATGGTTGTCGAGGATGGATATGAGTTCTTTGAGGATCGAATACTCGTGACTGTCTTCTCAGCACCCAACTACTGTGGCGAGTTCGACAACTATGGTGCAGTCATGAGCGTATCAACTGAGCTTCTATGCTCCTTTGAATTACTCAAACCTCTGGATTCGAGTGCCTTGAAGAGCCAAATGAAGAAGAGCCGAAACAAGCGCAACAGTATGGTGAACAGTCCTCCACCAGGTGGTGTGTTCCCTCAGAGCGTTTAGTTACGATCTCGATGCCTGCTTTGAGCAGGAAACGATCATGGAACGATCCAATATACATCCACAAACCACCAACAAGAGATTCGGTGCACATGGAGATACGATTGAGATGAGACTGGCATAGACGATGATTTTGGAACAAATAGTTCACACTTTCATACTAGCACACTTAGCAACGAATCGAGAGATCGGGGGGTAGGTCTTGCTGGACAAAAGGGAGTCCTTCAGAAGACTGCATAAGTTTTGGAGTGGAGGGACGACTTTTCTGTTTTGTCGGTGTGCACGGTACGTGTTATGGTTCTGGGAACTGGGTTCAAGGGGCAAGGGTGACAGGCAAGGAATGTATTGTAGTACTAAAACTTTAGGAGCAAGGGAAGAGAAAGAAAAAGAACATCTCTTCTACCTAGTCCCTTCACTTACCTTTCCTTATAGCCCTGGCCACAGGGAGAGTATCTATGCAGGTCTGGGTCAAAGGTCGCTCAGGCTCATATACACATGTCGATTCTGCAAGCAAGTCTGCGAACGAGTAAGGCAAGACTTGATTCCTTGGAAGAAAGAAGTGTTGTATGAATCCGCCGTATGCGTCAAAGTTGACGCCGAAAATGCCACAAATTATTCGATTGTATCATTAGATTGGCATCAGGCTCCCATATTAGAGCTGAGGATCGTTCAGAGATGTCACTAACTCCGCATTACTGGCTTAGCTTCGAGGTTGAGTCGCCTTTGAAGGAGGGCCATAGTCTTCATGTTGTATCAAAGCCAGCTTACAGGCCTCTGGATTTATTGTGTCATCTCCGTACTCTGAAAACTAGGCACGTTATGGTTGACTCAATCACGGACTAGGCAGTCCGTGATTCAGGGGATAACATCGTAGCTTATGAGCCCAGCAGATGTTTTCCCTGCTACATCCGAAACAGATCGGTGTCTTAATCTAATCACCAACCGGAGTTGATCCGTTGGTGAATCTCAGTCAGCCATTATGAACGCGTCGAGCGTTGCAACAAATGTCTATCCTTCCCTCCCCAAGCCGATCCAGCGGATTTCGAATCGCAGACGGGAAAGCCGGACACGGCGTGGCTAGTCAGGTATCAATGGATCATTCGCGGCCTTGTGGTAGATATAGGTTGGGAAATCGATTGTTCTTGGTCTAATGAGAGGCGAAAAGAAGGGTTGACAAGGTTGCCTCTTGGAGACGTTGGTCTGGCTATATGGTTGTGCTAGATAAGGTAGGTAGACGATTGCATATTTTTTTTACGGAGTGCACGCTTAAAAAACCGAGCTGAAGATCGAAAGTAAGAATGAACGTGTCGGGCGGTGGGGAGACAGTTCATAGACTTCTACATTCTTTGCCACGGAAGAGAGAAAGAAACTAACGGCGCTCGGAGCGGATTAACACGAAGTGACTGTGTGAAGTCGATGGTATGCATCCATTTCTCTGCAGTCTTCTAGACCTCGAAGACATATTAGAAGTAAACCGTACACTGATTTCCGCACAGATCATGGGACTTAATAAGAAAAGTGCGGGGGAAAAGGGGAATGGTGATGGACATCATGTCTCCATCGAACCCTCAGCACTCGCTTGCAGTACTGGGCAGATGATTTGGAAGATTCATCAGGTGAGCTAGACTGTAGAAGTGGGAAAAGGGAATTCAAAACCAGCTCTCTACTTTATGATCACTCCATTGTGACCCAGAGCGAGGTGGAAAGCCCACCACGACCACCAGCTGCTGACAAATTCTCGCTTGTAATTTTTTCGAAGGAGTTGCTGCGTCTCGCCCCGCGACGTCCTCCGTCCGCATCCAACACCACGATCAACTCCCAGACAATCTTCAAAATGCCTGTCTCCAAGAAAGCAAAGGTAGATACTTCCTCATGTCCCTTCTGTAACGTTGACAGCTAACCTGTCACCTCCGCAGATCCAACGCGAACACAAGAAAGCCGAGGCAGCAGGAACCCGCGCCCCGGTCAAAGCCAATGGCCTACCCGTCAAGGCTCCGAAGCCAACGTCCATCGTACGTGCCTTTCAATCCGACTCGAAGCTTCTCCACCTGACCGGCTCCTGATCTCGCACTCGCACAACTGCTAACCTATCCAGTGTGCGAACTGCCGCAAGGAAATCATCAATACGAACTTGAAGCAGTTGGAGGTTCACGCGGAGACGCACGATCAGAAGGTGTGGCCGAAGGAGAAGTGCTGGCCGAATGACTTCAAGGCTGCGGCCTAGGACGCGAAGGAGATCATGAGTCTGCGGTAAATCACGGGCCTGTGGTGGGAAACATGCGTTATGAGGATCATGGGTGCTGAGAGTGGGGATGATGCGCTTTGCGATGAGTTTATGGGATGATGAGGGTGTTGGGGGCTATGGCGTCTTGAATGATACCTCAGCAGGTCATACGTGGCTCTATTAGACTGGCAATCATGGAATGCAATGAATAGAAATGGATTTTCTGCTCTGCGGCAGTGGTGTTGTGGAAGTGTACCTACTGCCAAGAGGACCAATCCAAAGTTGGTGATTGCAATGAGCCACTTGTCTATTTTCGAAATCTTATTCAACTTCCTACTTCCTCGTTGTTGCTTTCAACGGTGAGGATGTAGTGCATCCAGCATCGTGCCAGACGCACCTAAGGGCACGCACATCTAGCTCTAATCGAAGCCAAACATCATCGAGCTAAAAGCTCTAACCTTCAAGCTTCACCGGGTCTGCGAGCTTGAATGAACATTCGAATAAATTCCATATCTCCCTGTGGTTGAATGCACACATAGTATTCCCTCGCTCACTGTCCCTCTGATCCCGTCATTCGCTCACACAACATCCCAGCCCCAAGGCCCTCCGTTGCAGCCTCCCCCTTTGCAGCCCCTCCTCCATCAACTTCCTGACAAAGACCTCAGCCTTCGCCGCACCATCACCACCTGGGTTGCTATCAAGATACTGCGTTAGAAGCTCTAATCGTATTTTGCGACAATTCAAACTTCATAGAGGACAATGCAGAGACAGTTCCTGGATATTTCACTAAAATACTGAATAGGTTCTGCTCTAGATCGTAGGGCTAGTCACAACAGCTACTAAGCATTCCCGCGGAAATACGCGAAAGCCTTTCCTTTCAACCTAGCGCAAAGAGAGATAGAAATGGCGGACTTTCAAATGACATAATGGATCATTTCTTCAAGCCTCCAGTTTCGTTCTACTCCAAAAGCCTTTCCTCTATTGATTAAGACTGCTGGCGCCAAAACAGTATAGTGAGTGCCATCTCTGCTATATTCACAGAGTTCGTCCTTCTATAGAGCAAGGCTACCGTGGCTCACAAATGCTGATGAATGGAGAGAATGCGCCTGGAGACTATTAGCCTGAACTATAATTGAAAATGACTAACTCACCACCCAAAAACATTCTGCCAGTTTGAGGATCATGCACCACTACCGTCGCTGCAGGAAGGACGCTGCCATCGTCCTCGAGAACCTTATCAACCTGATAAGCGCCATTCCCATCCTTACTGATCCTCCATGCAGCAGTTGGCGGTAGAATATCAAAGGGACTTTCTGTCGATGCCAAGAATTTGTGCAGCACTGGGAAAGATGCGACAAAAATATCACCATTGCTGTCCTGCGCTAGATTATCAATCGGGTACGGGATCTTGATCGTGTCCAGTAATTTCAAGGACGAACTCTCAAGTTGTAGCTCATTAACCTGAACGTCGCCTGTTGCGGAGTGTGCAACATAAATTAAGCCGTCGGTGCCGTGAATGATACCGTTGGAATAGGCCTGTGGTGCAGAAGACAGGATCCGGCATCCCTCGAGATCGCAGTACCCCACATTGCCACCACTAGATAGTGGTACTTCAAGTCCTCGGCGCTGTATGCAATGTCAAAACAGGTCTGGCGTGTAGGCTTAGGTGGAAACTGTGAATCACTTACAAATCCGACTTTGGAGTTGTGATCATTAGTAAACAAGAAGCTATCGTCTGATACCCAAGCAACCTCGTTGGGAGTATCGATGAGGGGATCAGAGTACGTCCTGATGTGTTTCATCGTAGTCTCTCCCAGGACCGCTTCGAATATCTCGATTGTTGAGTTACCCCCGAGCTTCGTCGCATCTAGCAGTGCTCCCGTTTCGGGGTCCATTGGAGGTCGGTGGTTGTTGAGAAGTATCTTCAGCTTGGGTGATTCGCTAGGACCATCGGCTTTGATGTCAAAGCCGTGAAGTACGAGCACTCCATCGCCGTGATTGCCATCGTAATTAGATGTCGTCATCCACCGTAGACGTTCACTAATCGGGCCCGAGGCACGAGTGTCGAGGATCGCAAAGCGGTCATTTGAGAAACGGCCAGAAGCATTCAACTTATCGGAGCTGAGAGAACGAGTTAGAATATCGTAGCCCATACTATAGAGATTTCGAAAAGAAACCTTGGAACACATACGGAGGGAACCACTGGCTTCTGCTCAAGGACTTCGAGCATGCCAGATAGAGAAGTCCACTAGGCTCATGTAACCACATGTCCTCGCAGGCCTCCAAACCTACATTATCGACCTTTTCGCAATGAACATTGAAGGTACTGAGTGGAGAGAGGACCCTGCCATATCCAAGACTATCGAAGATGAAACCTTTGAGGAATGTTTGATAGAAAGTTGCCGCCAGAACAACCGAGGCTGTCAATACTTTGAGAAGGGTAGACACCATGGTGAAGGGCGAAAATTTAATTCAATGGAAAGTTAAGAAAGAAGAGACAAATAGACTGAGCGACAAGCCCCAAAGAAGAAGAAACAGGAAAGTGCAGGTGCGAAGTACATATTGCCACCGGCGCCTCTGTTTGGTCTATTCCCACCGGCATGAATAAACTAATGGAACCGCGGGATGGAGGTTGGTCTAGGCAGGATGTGCGGGGTTGGTGGATCTTGCAACAACCCACTGCTTATTGGGACTTTCGCACTTATCACAATACAGCCGTCTTGGTGCATTCTTGATGAGGATCGCGTTAGTAGCTGTAGTCGTCTGAAGCAACTTTGCTTGTGATTTGTGTGAATGGGATCAGTCTGGAATGAGTGCTGCAACAGTAACGTCAACGGTAAGCAACATTAGTAACCCCTCGTGTCGAATAGGGGGCGTGAATCTAGCATGGGGCCGAATTTCACGTGACCATGGGTGACTATGGTTGATGAGCTCCTGCACCAGTCTACAAGGTATCTCATTGATCTCGTAAAGCAAGATCACCACAACATCCTCCCATATCCTACAGTTTATTCACTCACAACAGCAAACATTGTAACCTCCGTCGATCCTCCAGATTTCTTTCTCCCCAGCCTCGCGTACATAGACTTCTTCGACAACCACTACGCTTCTCTGATTGCGGGCCTTGAAGAATTTGCCGACGTCAAACGGGCGAAGAAAATCACCGGCGCCCTGAAATACCTCAATTTGGAGGTTCCTGATGTAATTATCGTGACAGACGCAGGACTTGCTCGGCCAGAAAACAAAGCTGTCCTTGACAAAGTCATTAATTATACCCATAATGGCGGTCTATTTATCGCTGGACTGCACCTCCCCAACTTTGGCACGTGCCGAGATTGAAGGCTTGTTCAGCGCCTTCGGCCTTCCTTGGAAGTCTGGCAACTACGAGAATAATACTTTCGAATTCAACAGATCCAGCTTACTTCCTAAGTCTGCGAGAGTGGAGCTATTTCCCACGGGGGACCACCGCTTCAAAGCATTGCACGTTAAAGGGGCACAACCCCATGAGCAGATCATCACGGAGGTGCTATATGAGGAAGACCGCGAAGACCAAAGCGAGGACGAAAGTGAGGACGAAGATATGTCTCCACGCCCTGAACGCCCTGAACGAATTCCACAAGCTGCCGTCGCTGGGGCAAAAATTGCGAATGGATACTTTGTGTATACAGGAGACGTCAACCCAGGATCGGAATCGATACAGACCATACTGGCTCTATGTAGACTGGGAAACATCCCGGAGAGCTAGGCAGTGTAGAACTCAAGCACAAGATACTCGGGATGCGCGGCCTGCCATCGCCCCCAGTTGTACTTCAAACCTGAGGGACGATACGCAACGATCTCACTGTTCATCCTGATCCTGCTTCTATAGCTTTTTTTTGTCAAGGAAAGTCTGGGGTCGCTTCAGACACGACTCCATGTTGATCCCGACTACACGGAGAGCACAAGGCCACACAAGCCGTACCCTGTTATGGAGTGCTGCAGGATAGCGGATGTTCAATCAGTGCTATGTGTCACACACTCCTTTGCACCTCCAGTTTGCAGCATCAAGCTTTTCAATACCTCCTTCTCTCCGACCACAATTTGATTATTCCAAGTGGGACGTGACATAGTGGGATGTATGAATAATTGGAGAGATAGCGGAAATATTGCATGAGCCTTATTCGAAGAGCTGTTCCTAGCAATACTTCTCTCCGTTCCCCTGCGCTCTCTTATTTTCGCTTCGTCTTGGATGTTTTTGAATCTTCACTGGGGCCAACTTAGGACTTCCACTCAACAAGACGATTACAGCATCAATTTGTCCTTTACCTTACTGCTTTCTGCGACTCATGAGCATGGAATAGCAATCTGACGCCGGGGAACCCTCATACAACGTTACCCTCCCCTTTGAAAACATTCCTCTTCACTGAACTTCCCAGCTATGTTAGCTTCAGAAAAGAGAGCGATTCGGAGGATGGGGAACCCTCAAAACTCCCACTTTCCGAGTCCTCCGCTCCCTGCAGCGTTGGTAATTTCCGTTCTCTAAATCGAAAGATGATCGTTAGAAAATCCGACGAAGACAATGATGCAATAGAGCTCGATGGAGTTCGAAAGAAAAGCGTTGAGGAAAAGGCATCATTCCACAAGAGGTTATTAGGAGGCATGAAACGCAGAACAAAGACGGAGATCCTTTGTACGATGTACGCCACTACGCATCAACGATCTAAACAGGGCCTTCAATTGCCTAGTGCAAAAAATCACAAATCCTTCTTTGCCAGCCCAAACAAATCAGACTTCAGCCGTGGTTTGACAGGCGTCATGAGTGTTTCCTCATCAACGCACAGCGCCACCCTCTTACTCTCAGGCTTCACATCCCGCCTCGCCTCTCCCGTGATCAAACTCTCAAACGCACCCCCTCTAGCCCTCAGCTCCTCGAATCCACCCCGTTCCACCACTTTCCCGTCCTCAACCATGATGACCTGGTCCGCGATGCGCATCATGTCGACATTGTGGCTAATGATCAGCACAGCCATGCCCTCCTTGCCCCTTAGGTTCCCGACAGTGTCTCTGATCCCCTCTGCACTCTCCACGTCCAGTGCGCTCGTCGCCTCATCTAAGATCAGAAGTTTTGGTTTACGAACTAGCGCTCGAGCGATGGCGATGCGTTGAGCTTGGCCTCCGCTGAGTCCCATTCCGCCTTCGCCAATGAGGGTGCTGTACCCATTTTCGAGGGAGGATATGAAATCGTGTATCCCGGCATCTGTGGCGGCTTGTTCAACGCAGATGAAGTTGCTGTATGGTGAGGTTTCTGAGAGGCCGTATGCTATGTTTGCGAAGACGGTTGTGGGGAAGATGAGTGGCGCTTGGGGGACGATGGACATGTGCGAGCGGATGTTATGGATGTTGCAGCTGGAGATGGACTTTCCGGCAAAGGTGAGCGTCGAGGGCGAGTAGAGACCTGGTAAGGGGTCTGGCGGGTAAAGCCCGAGAAGAAGGGATGCGACGGTGGATTTGCCACTTCCTGAGGGCCCTACTATTGCTGTGCAGGAGCCTGGTGTTATGGAGAGGGAGATGCTGTCCAGGGTCTTGGTGTGTGGTCTTGAGGGGTACGTGAAAGAAAGATTGTCGAGTTTGATGGGGATGGGGTCAGCGATGCGTCTATTGCCCTGTGATTCATGCGACTTATCGAGTGGTAGGTTGACAAGGCGTAGGACCTGAGTCGCGGTTGTACGTGAGGAATTAAGCTGTGGTATCAGGGCGAACATTCCAATGGCATTGCCTGTGCCGAGAATGAGGAGGTTGACCACGACGAAGATTTTCGTGACAGAGACATCGCTAGAAGTAACAAGGACTGCACCGTAGTAGAAGACTAGTGCAACGATCCAATATATTGGCGAGTCAAGGATGCCGAACATACACCCGGAGACTATTGCGCGTGTTCTCCCAATCTTGTACCCCTCCGCAATTGCTTTGTCGTGTTTGCGGGCGAAGTGATTCTCCAGAGTAAGAGCTCGAACTACTCGGATATTGGAGAAGGTCTCTTCAAACACACCACTGGTTATCGCACATGCTTGGTCGGTTTTTCGTTCCGATTTCGCACTTGACCAGTGATATGTGCGGGTAAATGCATACATGAATGGAGCGGAGGCGAGGGCAACGAGGGTAAGCTTCCACTCAACCGCGAAAGCCCAAAGGATCGTGACGGATAACATCGTGATGATAGTTATTCCCAGTCCAATAAAGCGACCAAGGAGATTTCGCATCTCTTCCGCATCGCGATCCAAACATTCAGTCAACCGGCTAGGCGTGTTCCTTTCCAAGTCAAACCAAGATTTCGGCTGGGCCAAAATACGTCTCAAAGACTCTACACGCAGTGAGTTGATCCAGGCTTGTCCGCTCTTTTCTAGGAAGTAGTGCGAGCAATAGCAGGCACTACCATCTATCATGGCAACTCCAAGCATACACAGCGCCCACTTCTCACCTAAATGAGATCGGTTTTCCACAACGTAGAATGTCTGGAGTAATTGTGTAAAGACCCAAGAGAAGACAGGAGTTGCTGCTCCAACAATGACCGAAGCGAGCAGTCCCCAAAAAAGAAGGACTTTTTCATTCCAGGCAAGTGCAGGTAAGACACTGCGAAATATCATAGCCAATGATGCGGGCTTTTGGTCGAGAGAATCGTTGACTTCCATGTCGGGGTGATTCTCTCCTCTTGCTTTCGCTTTGAGGTAAACCTCGAGCTCCTTTGCACGTTCCTCTTTAGTGGCGAGGGAAGTTCCTTGTAACGGACTGAAATGTTCTCCGAGGGTTGGAGTTGCTCGAAGATAATCATTGTGTGTTGACGGTCGAGCTGCTGGTGGTGGTATCTGCGGATATGCTATCGGTGACATGAATGGCATGAATGACTTACGAGGACTATCTTTTGTAGGAGACTCTGGAATGACTTCGCCTGACCAACGTTGTTCTGCCAGTAAAGCATTGGTCTGCGCTATCATTACCGAGCCCCAGGATGCCCGAGGTCCAGATGGATACATAGATGGACTTTTCTTTGTAGACAGGGTATCATGCATGGAGATCATGTTCGTAATGGAATCCCAATGTGAATGGATGTCTTGGATATGAGCCTTAGGGAGTTCGGTCTGATTTAGAGGGGGACCATTAGGGTCTACCTCTACTGGTGAGGACGATGAAACGCCGTTGGATTTAGCAACTTGTACGAATTGAGCAAATGTTCCGTGATCCTTTGCTGCCAACGCCTTGCAATACCCTTCTTGTACAACTTTGGCATTCTGAAGGACATAGACGTAGTCGCTGCCAAGGATTTGAGAGACATCATGAGTGATGATGATTGTGGTTTTCCCTTTTCGCCACATACGAATTCTGTCCATGACTTCCATTCTACTCGTCTGATCCAGCGCACTGGTGGATTCATCGAGGATAAGAATGGGGACGTTTCGAAGTCGGGCCCTGGCGATCGCGACTCTCTGCCCTTGTCCACCACTTAATGCTCTGTACTTTGGACCAACGAGGGTATCAAATCCCATAGGCATTTCATCTATAGTTCGCTCTATACATGCATCCCTGGCAGCTAGGCGGATCTGGGTCTGAGTTGTAAACTCGCGAGCACCAAAGGCAATGTTCCGACTTATTGTGTCGTTGAAGAGAACAGCCTGCTGCTGGACCAAGGTTATATTTTGACGGAGCCAGGCAGTATTCAATGATTGAATTGGTTGATTGTCGATAGTTATTTCTCCGGACTGGGCCTCGTAGAACTTCATGAGAAGATTGCCGATTGTGCTCTTTCCAGATCCACTCTTGCCAACGAGAAATGTAGTTTCTCCGGTGGGGAAGAAGAATGTAGCGTTGTTGAGTACATTCTGTTTTGGATTCGACGGGTATGCGAAAGAGACCTGGTCTATTTTCAGTGTCAGCCTTCAGACACAGTGTATACGCACTTACGTTGTTAATTTCAATATCACCAGGACCTGCCACTGGTCTCAAATCACTTTCTTCATCGCTCGTAGTCCGCCCCTTCTGCATTTCAGCCATGATCGACTTTAACGTCTCTCCAGCAGACATGCCCTTAGCAAGGACCAAGAATTGAGGGAGAACAACCTCGACAGCCTGCATCGCATAGGCGCAAGACATAAAGGTGGTGAGAACATGTCCTACACCCAAACCATGTTCTACTAGTGAAAGTCCATACCAGAAACCCGTTACAAACAGTGCCACCGCCGAGAATTTGATGACACCAAACTGAAGTGCATTGGCTCTCGCTTGTATCAAGTAGTATCTTGTGATGGCCCTGGCTGCCGAATAGTATTGCCACACCTCCTGATTTTCTCCATTGAAGGCCTTCACTGTATTGATGGCCGCGACGGCATTATTTGCATGTTTCGATGCTTTGGATAATTCTCGTTTTTGCCGCTCGATAGCTGGTCCGATTCCTCTTGATATGAAAGCAAATAGTCCAGCAGCGAGGGGAAACGTGGCCAAGATGACGAGAGCAAGCTTCCAGGAGAAGAAGAGTGCAGTACCAATCGAAGCGAGGATTGCCGTCATCTCCAGGAAGAAAAATCCCAACGGCTGCGAGACTGATAATTGAAGCTCTCTAACCTGCCTGCAGAATTTTAGCACTTTGACCTTTTAACCATTTGGGGATACCCACGTTTCTATTCGACTCAGCAGGGATGCAATTCCGTCTTCACGAAGATCATACCACTCTATATTCTTCTCAAGCAGACCTGAAAACATCTGTTCTCGTACGCTCTTGGCTTGCAGCTCTCCAAATACCATCCACAGCGAGAAGAACACCCATTCGAAAATCCAAGTCGCTATACCGAGCGCTGTCAATGCCAAAGACCATGTTGAAATTCGATGTAGCAGCCCCTGGGAATCTACCTTGCCGGCACCAAAGTCGGTAAGAGCGTTGAAGAGTTGGCCAAAAATTATTGCAGACGTAGGTCTAATGAGACCAGCAAAGATTGAGGCCACGATCGCGCTGGACGCCACGCCGGAGTGTTGCCGTGTTGTGAAGGCAAATAGGGAACGCCATGATGCTTTTCTCTCGCTAGGACTGACGTCTTGCACAGGCTCCTGCATTTTGAAAAGGGCTGCTTGGGAATCGCTAAATCGATCCGGAATTGGCGAGTTCCAGTCTTTATCTTCCAGGCCATAGGGCTGGGTACCAAAAGTAGTAACCATAACGAGTAAGGAAATCTTAGATAAATTGCCAACGATCGACGAGGGACTTGGTTTGAAGAATCGAAAAGCAAGCAACACTCTACGAAAAGATCAAGGATATCTACGTATAGACAATCGAGAAGTAATAGCACAGCGGAACACGTGCTTCGAAAACAATATTGTCGTGGGGTTTTTCTGTTATGATTGTTCTTTTAACGAGAAAATTCACCCCATTCGGATGTATGAACAATGGATTCGGACTACACTTGCGCGGATGCCGCGGATGGGACCTATGTAATACAAAATCTCAGAAAAGGGGGAACTCCTTTGTTGAAGTATCACACAAGGTGGGGAAGAATGGAGACCCAAACGAGAGCTGCCACGCCACATTTTGGCACTCTAAGAAAGTTATATGATTCCGTCTCGAATCGAGAAGATTCGTCAATGAACCCGGGCCTTTATTAGATGAGACGCGTTGAACGGCCAGGCTCAGCTTCGCAAGAATGGTTCAGTGAGATTTATTTATTCGTCCACGATACGATGTCATGAATCGACCGCTCCAGCCTTCGCTTTCGCATCTGCTTGTTCCTTTTGGTTGTTCTCATATATCCAGTCATTCAATCCGTTCCGATTGCGGGCGATCTCGATGGCATAGAATTGCATTCGAGGAACTGGAAGAGTTAGCACCATCCAATTGAACGAGTCTTCTGGAGCTTCCTACCAAATATCGTCTCGTCCTGACCATACTCCCATTTTGGATTCGCTCTCAGCATCGTACCGAAGTTGTAATCGTCGACTTTTTTCTCATATGCCATCAGGAACTTCCGCCACCGTTCCTTTCCAGTCTTGCTCTTCATCTCATCCTCATCGATTGTCTTTGCAGGGTCGAAGTCGGGGAAGTCGGTCTTGAGATGCTCAAATATATCGTCATCCATCTTGGTAAGTTTCAAGGTCGAGCCGCGGACCTTCTCGAGAATGGCCCAGTACGTAGACATGTGCTGAACGACTGATGGGAGGGTCAGTGGCGGGGTAGAAGAAGCGCACGAGGGAATGATTGCAAACCTTTGACAGCGAATTGCTTCTCAATCTGCGGAGTTGTTAGTTACAATCACGAGGAAAACGAGGAGTGAGAGTATGAGAGTCTTACATCCTCGAGGTTGTCTGCCTCCTCGGGGTTGAAGTTGGCTGGAGCTGCCACAGACATGGTGAGATATGCGCCGGGTCGTGGGAAGGTTAAATGCTTTCGTAGATGGTTGCAAGTGTTTCTCTGAGACTTTGGGTGTGCTTCGAGTTTCTATCAGAAGCTGTAAATTCTTGGGCGCAAGATGACGTTTGAGTCGAGAATTTGGGAACTTTATGAGATGCGCCCGGGCTAAACTTCGGGGAAAAGAAGCGACGAGTTGGTTCCAGGGATCACCAAATTTTCAACCTCCTCTCTTCTACTCTCAATCAAGAGTCACAATCAACACCACCACAAGGATTGCTAACGAATAGTTGTCAAGGCTTGGAAGTACCATAACATAAATACAACACTCGTATAACCACCACTCACATTGCAACTCTTTTCGGATCTCCCAAGAACTGCCCAAAATGCCCATGGAATGCTGGGTGGCGATTCTTTTCGCGACCTTCAAACTTGCCTTCTGACGAATGCCTGGTTTTGATCAGATTGATGGCCATGCTATTATGATCAATGATGGATCTACTCCGAGGGCCTTGAGTAGGTTACTCACGACACAGGATGAGTCTCGGCATGGCATTTTATTGCTGATTAGACTAGGGCTTTTAGCATTCTGGCTTGGGGCGTTTTGTTTAAAGTCACTGCTGTTCGATGGATGAGCACAGTTCTGGTAAGTCACACAACATGAGATGTTTCTGTAAAGTAGGTTAGTACAGTTCGTCATAAAAAAGGGTGAAAGGCATTGTGTCTAGCTGTTCCCCTTCCTACGATACCGTATATCATATTATACACAGTTCCTCGTTATATTTGCCAAGTCCAAGAACTGCTTTGGTGTCCATCATGTCCATGTCGATTTGCATTTGGTAGAGGTGTAGCATTGGGGCAATTACTATTGACCTTGCCGGATCATGGTCACGTCGGTTCGAGAGGCAGGAGCGAGCCTCGACTCGCAATCACTTCAGATCCGGTCGCGTAAGGTCTTCCGGGATCAGTAACACTCATGGTGTGAGGCAATACCATTGTGGACAGCAGCCGAGACCATTTTATTTGTATTTGCTCCTGTCTCTTGTTCATACTGGCAAAGTCCAAATCTGGCCGCCAATCTGAAGTGTTGTTACGCGAGAGCACTTTGTTTGTGATATCTTCTCCACCTTCCAAAGAGGCATCAACAACCTCAATTCTCTCACAATTAGTCCATAGCCTACAACACAACGCTTCAAGGCCATGGATCACAATGGAAGTCATGCGGGGAAGCCGCTCGTGTTGGGTGAGCCACTGGAAATGCGTCGTACCCTCGTTGGGTCTCTGAGAGGTGTATCTCCCTTCGCAACACCAAGCATTTCTTCCGCTGGTACCCTCTTTGGGAGCGCGACACCAGAATCTGGGAAAGACTCGCGCACACCCATCAAGCCAAGTCTTACTCCGAGTTCCAAACATGCCAAAACTCCTCCAATGGACCGGTCGAGCGACCTCTTCAGCGTTGCCAAGATCCAGATCAACCAACAAGCTGTCTGTGAAGAAATTATGGCAACCAGCAACGATGCCCCTCACGATTTTTCCTTATTTCGCCTACCAGTCGCCCTCAGACGACGAATCTACGACAACTGCTTCGATGATGAGCCCCGGAAGATAAGTCTCTCTCCACGCTTCTCGACAAAGGCAGTCTTTCCGGATGGCCATCTTGCTTCGCCATGGGATGTGCTTGAGCCTGTTTTCGGGGGTCTACAAGCGTGTGCAACACTTCGGCGTGATTTGATGATCTACTTCTGGACCCATTTCCATTTCCATGTTACGCTCAGCCCCTTCACTGGCCCTGCATTCTCTCCTTTGTCTAATGTATGGTTGCCCCGATATCTCGACATTGTTCAATACATCTCAGTTGAGGCAGATCTCACTCGATTTGGCTTCGGTCATTCACTCCCAGGTGCCTGTTACGGCCACAATGTGAAAACAATCGAAGTGCTCTTGATCGAGCTTGTCGGAGGATTGGCCAGGCGTCGAGGGAAGACCACCATGGCAGAATTCAACATGATGTGCAGAAAATATAGCGGCTTTCGGCCGGAGGGTGATCTTCCCTTCGATTTGGAACCTCGTAAGTCCCTCGTATTCAACAGAGGACGCAGCTGATTATCATGTTTAGTTCCATACTGTCCGGACAACGTTCTATTCTTTAGCGACTCTGTTACCAATCTTCGGGGTTTCCTGCAAAAGTGTCGGATGTCTGGATTCACTCAGAAATACTCAGAGAGGATTCTTAATATGATCTTCGTCGAGGACGATTATGATCCGCTCTTTATCCCTTCCACCGATTGCCCGTGGCCACCTGAATTTCACGAGACTCCAAGCCTCCAGTTATCGTCGAATCAAATGTTGATGTCACTCATGTCACCATGTCGAAGCACATTTGAGCCGCTGCCTCATACCCCTTTATCTAATCTTTCGGAAGAGATTGAAAAGGAGATGCTCAAATACGAGTCATCGATTTACTCAGAGAATTCACATGCAGGGAATACATCTATCACTGGAGGAAACGTTATCTCCAGGTCAGAAACTTGCGGGACTCTTCTAGATCCTCAGAACTACCTGGAGCGCGTTGGATCGATCGCCAGCTCCAGCAGTACAATTTGGTCTCGCTCTCGAGTTCGAGTCTCTGGTACGAGCAGCGGAAGACACATGCTTGCTAGAGCTGCTTCGTTAGCAAGTGAATCTCGGTGTGTGACGCCGAAATCAGTCGAAAGTGGAGAGGACCTCCCTTTAACTCCCAGAAACAATACCCGAGCTTCTACGCCTCAGACCCCAAACGCGATGAATCGGAGAAATGAACAAGATCCGGCATTCGTTAGGACTGTCGATGCTTTGCGGTCACTTTATGATAACGATAAGCGTAAGCTAGTCAGGAAGGCTCGCCCTGCGACCATGATTCCTTCCCCATTACAGAAGAAAGAGGATGTTGAAGCTAGCACTCGGTCTCAGACGAGCATGGTCACGCACCCACGACCTGCAGGTACAGTACGAAGATACTTGAGCTTCGTGAAACGGTTGAGAGGAGGAGAAAATCGAGGATAGAGAGCGTGGGCCACATTATATCTTCTTTTTGTGCGAATCATCAAGATGGGCGCTGCTGTGGGCTTTGGGGACTGGAAATCACGAGAGATGATCAGGTAAGACGAAAAGCCGAATCCTCGATACACCGTGCATACCTCCGTAGCTTCCAAAACAAAACTTGCAATTGTCAATGTAGAGAATGGAATCTCTCAAAGCTTCGCTATCTCGCCTCCCATTCCTTTTCCCATTGCTTTTCTGGCGCCTTCCACAAATCTCCACACATCTCCCTCCCCAACCATCCGTCCCAGCCGTCCGTACCTCGAGACCTTCTCACCCAGATCCAACAACCTTATAGGCTTCATGAGAAAATCATCCATCCCAGAATCTCCTATTTTTGGCTTATCTTGCTGCACCCTACTGGCCGTCAGACCTAGGATTGGTGTACGATTCAGGCGGAAGTTCATTTCGTGGGCGCGGATGGTTGAGACAGCTTCAAAGCCGCCCTTCTCGATGTCAGAGGCCATTTACCAATTGAACATATATATAATTCTTTTTTCTCCAAATTGAGAATTTGAAACGGTGGGAAAATAGAGGAGTTACGCACCATGATGGGCATGAAGAGATCCATTAGCACGATATCGTATCTCCTCTTCTTGAAAGCGGCCACGGCTTCGAGGCCGTTGGGGACGGTGATTGTTGTGTGTTGGAGCCGGGCGAGGAGGATGTTGATTAATCTTTGGTTCACGGCGTTGTCTTCTGCGAGGAGGATTGTGTATCTCTCTGCGTTTGAAGGGGGTAGGGGAAATGCGGGAGGGGGTCTTGAGGGTAGGAATGGAACGTTGGTTGGGATGAGTGGGGAGGATGAAGCTGTGAAGATGGGGGGACGTGTGGGCAGTCGTGGAGTTATCAGTGAAGCGAATCCTGGAATCGGAAAAGGATGGATCGGTGGAGGAGATGGCAGCTGATGATGGAGAGCTTCGAGTGGGGAGTCTTCACTCTCGGGGCCCTCGGGACTGGATAGCAGCGGAGGAATCGAATGTAACGCCAGAGATAGCAGATGGCCTGCAACATGTAACTCAAGAGGTCTTGACTTCTCCGAACTTGATGCCTCGTTGACCTCACTATCCTCCAGGTGTTGCAAACATAATGGGCAAGACGAAAACACATCAGGTACTGGATCGCTCTGTTCTCCTCTCATGTGCCGAAGCCATTCTTCGGAGGAGTCGAAAGCATTCTCTGTGCTGGAGCAGTGCTCGAGAAGACATATATACGGCTTCAGATCTTCTTTGACATGTTGACTTGGAATTAAGTTATTAGCAGCAGTAGATAAGATGCATCAACAGGGACTTACGTCCATGAGTCCCTCTCGGCCAACAGCGTTGGGATAGACAAGAAGAATATCGAGCACGCGAAATTAGACTTTGAACTATCTATCGGCGGCGGCTCTGGGAAATCATCTTCGTTTGCCAATATCACAGTTTCTGATGTACTTGTGGACGATTTTGGGCTTCGAATTAGTTGATGGCCTTTGCTTTGGAAGCCAAACGTATCTTCTCCTCGTATCCCCTGTCTCCTACTTCTAGCTTTTGCTAGCCCAGCAAGCAGGTTTTTTCGCCGCGAAAATGAGACTTCGAGGCGCTTTTACAGAAACGGTGCTGCAGATGGGAAATTCTGAGAAACGAGCGAAGGTTGATCCTCACTCTCCTTTTGGGATTTGAGAGTGGGGTTATCACTGGGGTCACGAAGATGTCCATGACGCTCGGCGTAGACTTGTGGCACTATGCCAGAATTCTCATATGGAACAACATCAGTCGTACTGCACTGTAGCGGAGAGTATACCAATTGAGTCTCCATGGGTTCGTTGCTCTTCGAACATTCATGGAAGATCCCGATTGACCAGCTTTCAATGAAGGATTTTGAAACCTGTAACTGGTGGAAAGCGACAGATGAGTGGCCGCTGCGGGGTATCACGACCTCGTAAATTTTGCATCTAGACTCTAGCCGCTGTATTTGTCGAGACTTGACAATGCCCTTGGACTCGGATTGGGAATTGGACGGCGGCGAGGCTATGAAGTTGGATCGAGGGGTTCTGTAAAGTCACATGCTCTCGCTTGAGGCTGAGTGCGTGATTTTTGATGATTCGGAGAGGCAGAAACCCTTGGTAGAGGAGCATCAGGAAATCTCATCTTCTCGGCTTATACTGTTGTGAGATTTTCTGTTTGCCGTGGGATGAATCGTCCTCCACGTCTGAGTGTCTTCGAAGTAGCAAGATATATCTTTAGGCCAGACTGTACACCGTCCATATATGAAGAGCCAATTGATTGACTCCTATTTTGTTATAAGTCTCCCAGAGCCACGAGGGAGGAACGTAAATGTCGACCAAGTCTGGCATATCTTACCTCTTTCCCGGCTACCAAAGTCATCACAAGAGTGACATTGTGCTTGTGGCTGGTGGCAGTCCTAGTGTGTGCATACTTCAGCTTGCAGATGCTTGTGTCAACAGAGTCTGCAGCTATGTCTAGCAACTTGACCTTCGAGGGTTTTTGGACAGACGCATTTGGCCTCCAGAAAATAACCTACCTGCCTGGGAAGCCTCCTCTGCACTGGCTCAGAACCCTGAATATGGAGTCTGGACACATCTTCTGTGCATCACCCCTACAGTATTCATTTGGTGGGGTTGAAAGCCTCGATTTCAATTGCCCAGTGGCTTGCATAGAGACATATCTTATCGTGCTCCTTCTACGCCGACTGACTTCAACGACCCCTAGCTGGGCTGCATAACGTAGTTTTGTCGCCTGCCTCCCCGTCCATCCGGGAGTTGACAAGTGACAGTTGATCAGTAACGGCAATTAGGCGCCCCTTGAACACGGCCCAGACGCCCTCACTTCACCGGCAAGCAGGGAGGCGACGCTCGTTCCCCTGAACGCCTTGCGCAAAGCGGCAAAGCCAACACAGGGGTGAACGCCGTCCCGAGTTCTCGGGACGGGATTGTGAGCAAATGTTGCCTTAAGCGCCTCAAACGCCTCTTACTGTATCATCTACAAGTACCTTATGGTAACGCCTCAAACGCCTCTTACTGTATCATCTACAAGTACCTTATGGTAACGCCTCAAACGCCTCTTACTGTATCATCTACAAGTACCTTATGGTAAGGTGGTGGCGGCTGGACTTGGCGACGTGGGACGGACTATGCAGGGCGCGACGCCAATCCGATTTCCTTTTTTTTGTCGTTTGTTCAAAAAGCCTACTTATTTTAAGCATATTTTGTCATTTGCGATAGATGTTGAAATCTCATCAACGATATCATGCCCAGCCGTGTCTCCCAAATCGGATCGCCTCAGCTGGGCTGCTGGGAAAGGTAACACACGATCATCAAGTTGGAAACCAATGAATGGCTGATCTTGGTTCTAGCCCAGCAGTTCCTCAGATGATGACCTAGCAGGCTGTCAAATTTCAAGCTCAGCCTCGAGTGAAAATGATCAAATTGTGGAGGCTAGTCTTCTCCGCATGTGGCTCTACGTGTAACCAACCATAATTGATCCAAAAACAATATCCCGCCCTAGGAAGTGAATACAGTGCCCTCTGAGAAATTTAGAGCACGGGCGAGAGCGAACATTCTTTTCCTGGTGAGGTCCTAGGGCATAGGCTGCGAGACGAGGGAGAGACCATTGTCGTGATATGATTGTTTCTCGCTCGATTTGGCAATAAACGTGGCCTTCGGTCTGCCTAGTAAGACATTGATCCTGGGCTGTTACACGACACAAGATGGCGGGGCAGGCCTTGCGAGATGCCTGCAAGCTGCAGAAGACTTTGGTGCCCTGTGTCCAGACGGAATTCCCAGCAAGAAGAAACTGTCCTATCATTTTCTTCTGTCGTCACTGCATCCAACTGGAGGGGCCACCTGGATACGCGAACAGCAGGTGTTCTTTTTCCTTTTCAAAACAGTCTCTCACACGTTGGTGGCTTTCCAAACTCTTCTTTTCCACGGGAAGTTTTGGATCACTTTAATTTGGCTCGCGGTATTCGGAGTTGGGTGTTTTCACAAGCTTCCATAGATGCATTCTAGAATGGCAGTCTTGGCTCCTGTTTCATGTCACACTTCCGAGTTGGCAGTGGGAACACGCGAAGAAAGCTCTTGCACCACAAGAGACTGATGCTTCTGCTGTTGTCGGAAACAGGTATGGCATCGAAAGGTGGAGCTCAAGATGTGTCCAACAAAGTGAATGGTCACCGTTGACGGATGTTGCGCGTCACTGCTGCTTCTCATGACACCTGCTACAATACGTCTTCTCTTGTGGAAGTATCCACTGAAAAATGATGATGTTGGTTGTATGTAATTATATACACAGTCTCTATAATACAATATCGTGCCTTTCCGTCACACATCCAAAGGGTCAGGCTTTGAAACGATCTCAAAGGCACTAGGTTCTGGTACCATTGATTCGAGTAGTCTGATCATCACTTTCCTGACATCTGCTACTGCGTTTTCTTCCTCGGTGCTCACATCGTCATTCAGACATAGCTGCCCGACCTTTCCCTTTCGCTTGACCAAGCGTTTGAATAGAACGTTTTCCACCTGCTCTGCATCCGTGATCATAACGAAGTACGCGTCTGGGTCGACAATAGCATACTGATATTTCCACAAAGCCTTGATCACAGTCTCCCTTTCTCTCGCCTGTGTTTCAGCGTATGGAAGGAGTGGGGACAGCCCTTTCTCCACACGATTAAGCAACAACTTGATCAGACAATCTCCGCACTTGGGATGCTGCCGCGCCACACGATCAAGTATGGACGCCGTGTTGAATATATAATTGACGTGGTTCTCGTCGGAAGACGAAGTGGAGAAACCGGGTGCCAAGCATTCGTTAACATTGAACTCGAAGCATTCGATGTTCTGGATGGTAGAGGGTCCGTCAAGAGAAGTCCATTGCACGTCAACGTTGACTTTTGGGGCCTCTATACCTGCCTCCTCGAGAGACTCGCTCATGTGGTAGAACATTCTCTTTCGGAAGCCTGGCTCACCCTCCTTGCTCATACCCTGCTCTAGATCTTGCATGATCTGTTGACGTTCCTCCCAACCGAGATTCCCGTTTCCATCACGATCGCTCCGTAACACGATATAACTCCAGAGCAGAGCTTCCCTGTGGCGTTCGATCGTGTAGTGAAAAGCTACATACCAGGAATACAGCTGGAATCCAGTCTCGCCGCGGAACCTTTGACAAGTGCTTTGCAACGCAGGCCGGGGAAACGACTTGATCGCCTCTCTGGTCACGGATCGTGAGATGGAATGTCCAAAATGTTGTTGTCCCTTGCGCTTTCGTTCTCCGAACCTCCTGTTCAGTAGCCAAGAGGTGTAAATCAGGAAAGGCTTTTCTCCAAATCGTCGAGCATCGACGTCAGTGGGTGGATTGACGGTGCTGTAAGCATTTGTTTTGAACCCCATTGTTGGACCGAACAGAGGGGAATATAGGTCTGAGGCAGCGTGAGGCTTTCCAAGGAGCATGTCGTCAGAAAGCGCAAAAATCTAACACCACATGGCTTGTCAAAATTGGAGCGATGAATAGACTTTCCTGCAACATACCCGATCAGTATTTGACTTGGTGTTGAAGATCTGGTTCTCGATCGTCAAAGAATTGAAGGTGGGAAGACATCCCCGCTCGTTCTCATCGAAAAACTCTTCTTGGGCGAGAATTTGCACTACATCCTTGGTCTGGGCATCATCTTTCAGCCAGAGCGGTCTCTGTCTCCCGATTATGTTGGCTGGATTCTCGACTGTTGCATGTGCAACATCTTTTGGATCCGCGACAGCATTAACAAGGATTTGAATCTTGTTCCGAAAATTGCCTGCGTATTTTTCGATACTTCTTATCGAATAACGGAGCTCATCCCAATCACGATAACGATTGACTCGGTGTGACTCTAACCATTCACCTTCGGGGTCATTAAGCGTGCTGTTGACTTCGTACGGATATATGGTTTCCCGAAACGCATCTTCTGAGCCGTTTACCCCTGCCAAAATCAGTCTTTGTTACTCAAGTATTGGCACAGGGTTCCGGTACTACTAACAAGTGTAAATGAAATCGATCTTCGCCTCTGGTATTTTCCCCCATTCCGTGATGTCAAACTCCGCTTCAGAATACCATTGGTCCTCCCATCCTTGAAGGTTGACTTCTGCAGTGCTATCTTCAAATGGGACGTGGACAATATCTGGCAAAGCTTTTCCCTTTTCGTCGAGTGCTTCGTATTCCGAATATGGTGGGAACTTCTTTTCATCCCAATTTTGCGAGACTTTTTTGCTGATACTGTCCTTCTTTTCTGCTTGCACCTCATCATATATTACAGCAGGAGCAAGATGTTGTTCCACCAATTTCTCGGATGCTTGCTGCACCAATTTTGTTCGCTCACGTTGGATCATATTGGGTGGTCCATATTCCGCGTTCGCCCTGGTGCCCAGAAAGTCTTGGTGCCGACTATCATCCTCTGCATACTCTTCTGGAGGTACACCCTTCCGTATTGGGACTATGGGCGACCGAGCCTCGTCGTCGTCCCTTTCGACATTGACAGGAGCATCTGACGCTGGCACATCTGCATGATATACCTTCTCGTCCGTGTCGGGTACATTAACAGGAGAATCGAACAACTTTTCTGGCGGCGGTTGCCTCGACTGTGGATTTGGTGCAGCAGGCGGGACGAATCTTGGCTCGGGAGAATACAAGCGCGCGATGTTGGAATGCTCCGAATACTTTGGGGGTTCGTAGATGACCTCGTTTCTCGAATATCGATACCAGAAAAATACTCCCATCAAAATAACTACCAAAATACGATACCGCCGACTCATATGAGCCTTTCGATAAGTAGGACTTACCTCTCGCTGCCAGTGAGGTAGTTTGGATGCTGATTTGAACATTGCAGCCTACAGGTGAGCGACTCAGAAAGAATGAAAGACACGTCCAGCATCACAGTAAGAATAAAGAAACGCTCTCGAACAGAATATTTTTCAAGTTTCTAGCTACGAGCATTCCGCACATCAGCCTGGATTCCCACCAACGACCCAAAAAGGAAATATGTCACATGGGCCGTGACCGCCCCTTGCATCCTGCATAATATATATGCATGTGAGCAGACATATTACATGGGGCTTTATGCACCATACCTAGCACTGCTTCTCAGTTCTAGCGCTGTTACACAACGTTTGCGACGGTCTTGTTCTTGAATACTCACGATAAGCCCTGACGACGGGGGGCGGCTTCAGTGGCGTCAGTGGAAGTGTTTACAGCGGGAGGCGCTAAATTTAGGCGAAACAGCTCGGCTAATTAGTCGATCTCTACTGAGATGGGTACGACCTCAGTCCAGGCTTTTCTACCTTGCCCTACCTTATTCATGCATCTGTTCTATCCAACCCCATCACATTGCCTAGTCTCAATCCGGGCGTTATCTATTGGAATCAAATCGCCGAGTGGCACAGCTTTTGCCAAGATGCAGTAGTCGGGCGGATCCAAGGGATCAGATGCAAATGGCCCGCCTTCGGAGAAAGCTGTCGCGTGCCTTTCCCCTTGCCAGTACACCAACTAAAGCAAGTGTGGACTTCAAGGCTGCCAAAACGTCATTGTAATCTCCACGAAGTGTCGTTTGACTTCGTTGCTTCCATGGCATGATGCCACAGACTTGATTTTATCTACTCAAGGGGCTATGCTTGAGTCTGGTTGCGGTATCTTAAGTTTGTTTTTGCTCTACTCACGTAGTAGCTCTACGTGTTCTCTCTCCCTTGCAGTTCCTGCTGGGAAAGGGAAGACTTCAAAATACTTCTCTTGGACAGGAAGCTTCAAGTCCCAGCACATCAATTGATGATTACGGACAACTTTGCGAGCAGCGTTAGGCATTTCTATTTCACCAGGAATATCAGAGATATCCTGGGTAGCTTTTCCACCCTGGGAAGCACGTAGGAATGGATACCTGGGATACTGAAGTTGAACGGGTAGAGAGGAATAATTCTACTCGTAACCCCAAAACGTGTTATTGCCCACGTGATCTAGCCGAACGCCCCTTGAAACCCATCAAAACACTTCGGCTCTCAGGTCCAGTTCGGAACCGTTTTACCCACATATCCCTAGGAATAGATATTCCTTGGTGTATATCCCTTAAGCTGCGAACATCAAGATGCCTCAAAGCTTAAATTTTGGAGGTCTCTGATTAGCCGAGCCCCCCACAAGCAATTCGCTGCAGGTCCACTTCGGCCTAGTATTACCCGCATATTCTCTCATATTCAGGGTACTATGGATTTATAGGAATGGTATGCTACTTGTACATGATTCGGAAGGAATGAATATTCCGGGTGAATATAACCTTTAAGCTCCGACGAGTCTACACGTCTAGATGTTTGGAAACTTAACTTTTTGGAGAGCCTCTGCGAAGCCCATCTAAAAGCACCTCTTTTCAGGTGTTACTACACGTTTTAAGGTCACACTTGAGTGTGTGTAATAGTTGCAGCTTGAGGGATAGGAAACTTGGAATATTTGTCCAGGAATGCCTAACAGTGTTGGTAACCTTGTCTAAAACTACCGAGCTACTCCCGAGTCCCCACATCAGAGTACTGTCATATTTAGCCAACGTCGTTGACTCGTTGTGGACCTTGCCAGCATGATCAGCTCCCACTTTACCCCACTGTATCCCATTCCGGCAGAGGTCTCAGTGGCATGCGTATAATATCCCGTTCTAAGACATCGGAAGATCAATATTATACTTCGTACACTATTCTTCTTTAGCCTTCGTGAACTGCAAACAGCCTTCGGCCGCCTTGATGTGGTAGGACAGAACGAAACAGACCCCCTTTCTTCATTGTGTTGACTTTTTAGCTTCTTGGTACAATCCTAATGACTCGCAGCGTCTCTTTGGGAGCGAAGCGCCTATTTGAGCATTGAGTGACAGACCATTTTATAATTACCACTCTGTCCTCCTTTACTATTTGTAGAACACTCTTCATCTTCTGTACTTTCTTGAACCATCATATTTTATGTCTCTCTGAGATCCACACTCGTTTTGTTTTGGACCTCTACCTCATAGCTAGATTAACTTTCTACTGACCCAATCGGACATCATGGCTCGCTCCATTTTACTTACTCTTTTGTTTCTATCATATCTCGGGATCATCACTTTGGTTCGTGGCCAAGGACTCGCAACCATATCGCCGTGTCCACAATGTCCGGAAAGCATTTGTCCATCGCCTATAACCGTTACATCGCAATACCAGCCGGTTTCGACTTGTGTGCCTGAGAAAGTCTGTGGAACGAAATATTGTCATATTCAGCCATCATGCTCAGCATACAACTGGGTGTCTACAACCATTCCCTGCCTAGGAGGCAGCACCAACACCGTTATTACGAAGACAGAACAGATTGTTGAGCTTGCCCATGTGTCAACAGTGCTGACGTCTTTGGTACCATGTTCTACTACAGCTCCTTCACTGAATGCTACCATCCCCAAGTTCAGTAATTGTACCTCGGCGATTTACCAGACCATGATCGTCGACCTTTTTGCTCCCTTCAACGAGTGTGGGCCCCTCGCAATTGGAGGTTGGGAAGGAAGTGGACTATGCAAAGAGTGCGACCCTGTTTCCGACCCTCGCTCCCAAGTTGTCGAAGTAATCAAATGCCTCGATTCGAACTGTGCTACTCATGTTGAGACTTGGGTGGAAGCAATACCAACGTCAACTTCGTCGTCGGCAGTCGCCTTCTCGTCTCAGTACCAGTGTTCAAAAGGAGTCAATACTATCGCCATCACTACGACTTGTTCTCCGGCTGGAGAAGCTCAATATACCGCTCCGGTAACAAAGACGTTGTCAGTCGTAACATCTCTTCCACACGCCAGAATCGTCGAGATCATCACCACTGTGACTATCACGTTCACCGCAGAATGTGCCCCTGTCGTTCAGACTGTAGTCAGTGGATCGTAAGTAATTCAGCTATCGTGAATTGAACCCAGCTAATGCCATGTAGAACAATTCAGCCAACGGCCCCAGGTTCCAACCTCGCCAGCCCTACGGATTCCGGCTCTTACGGCGATTCAGGGTCAGCCGGACATGGCTCGTATGGAGATGGTGGATATGGGTCGTATGGTGATGGCTATGATCCAGCTGCATGGACAACTTCGACAATCTACACGACTCGAGTCTCTACTATCATCAACTGTCCATCAACAGTGTATTATTGTCCAGCTCGCTCCACCATTCTCACAACCGACACAATTGTACTCACCACCACTGTTTGCCCTGTGACTCAGGCGGATCCTACCTCGACTATACCAGCTTCGGCATCTGCATCCGCAACATTGTCCTCAGTTGCCGATCCAACCACTGCATTGGCTACGTCCAGCGGATTCTCATCGGCTGCCGTTTCAACCATCTCAACCGACACTACACTTCCAGTGACGTCCAGCGTAATCTCGTCGGCTGCCATTTCAACCATCTCAACCGACACTACCCTTCTATTGACGTCCAGCGTAATCTCATCGGCTGCCATTTCAACCATTTCAATCTCCTCGACTGCCGTTTCAACCATCTCAACCGACACTACACTTCTGTTGACGTCCAGCGTAATCTCATCGGCTGCCATTTCAACCGTTTCAACCGAAACTACACTTCCATTGACGTCCAGTGTCGTCTCATCAGTTGCCGTTTCGACGCTTTCCATCGGTACTACCATTCCATTGACGTCCAGTGTGATCTCATCAGCTGCCGGATTAACAACTTCAGCGGCCACTATCACATCAGCGGTTACCACCAATCCAATACTTACTGCCACTTCAGTGACCACCAGCGTGACCCCATCAGCTCCTGCCACGATTGCCGGCTTTCAATTGATTGGCTGCGTTGGATCGGCCGACGGATATACAACATTTACCCTTGTTGAGTCTAGCGCACTCATGACGGTTGACATTTGCATAGCTGAATGTGCAGCATCTCTCAACGCCTTTGCTGGTCTTTACTATACGCAAGTGCCCCATATTTCTTCTAAAACAACTCAATGAAGCTAACCGGTGGTAGTGATTGTTATTGCGCCATGGCTCTTTCTGAGGGAACTGGTGTTGAGCAAGCCAACGGTGTCTGCAATATCCCATGCCCTGGAGATGTGACGCAAATCTGTGGTGGTAATGTTGCGGCTGCCGCGAGGCTCCGCAAGAAAGCCGCATCTGCTGCCATCCTTCTCGAAGTTTATGAATCTCCCGCGCTCGCTGCAACGACAACATCTTCTGACGACAGCTCCCCAACTTCGACGTCCAGCCCTCCTGATGCATCATCTGACCCGGATCCAGAGCCAGTAAAGCGAAACATCCAGGCCGACATGGATTATCCACAGAGGAGCTATCGCCACACTGGCGAAATCCGACGAGGTGGATTGCTTCGAAAACCTAACAAGTTTGTCAGAACACCTGGTTTGGCGAAGCGGGACTATGGTCTCAAACAGCCCTTTGGCTTGGAGATCTAAGCACATTTCGAGGTGCTTGTCGGCGTTATTGGGGATGAGAATTGGTTTCTTGCCGCTTATGGCGAATTCGTATAATTATTTGGTTTTTATTCATTTTTTCTCTTTTATTTAGTTCATTAGAAACAACTTTCATTTCCTCTAGGCTTATTCTAGCAAGAGAGAGAAGCGCTTCCAACACTCCATCTTGGCCGTCCAAATGTTCTATCTCTCAAGCGACATAAGTTGATCCATCAGATTCACGATTTCCACTACTTTGTGCAACGCTATCTATCACAGCACCCGCATATGCGCCATCTTTATCCTTTATCTCCTACCTTCCAAAAAGATTCCTGGTCCAGCCCTGTACGAGTTGAAGAAATGAAACATTCCAAATGCATTGGATGCTACTTTAATCAGAAACTGTTTTCCCGAACAGGTCAAATAAAGACCCATCCGCCTGCACCAGTTGAGCCCCTATGCAATCTTGATCACTTCTAAGAAGAGTTGCTCGGAATGTTGCTTTTGTCAACTCTTTTTTCGACTCGAAGGTCCAGCCGGCTCTCTATCCAGCCACATGGCATGGGCTGAGATTAACGTGGAGGCGCTCGGACAGGGGTTCACCCCCCAAGCCCCGCAGAGGGGCTGATGCACCGGACAGCGCCTCTGGAATCACCTTTTGAATTGGGCTTGACATAGGGAGGCGCCCCCTTATTCTCAACAAAATCCAAAACTTAGAGACTTACTTTTCCACCACTTCTCGCCCGACTTGAAAGGAAAACCAGGTAACTCAAACCAGAAGTAACCTAACCCTTACCTGGCCTAGTCTAGATAGGGGGAATAGAGTTTTCCTTGGAAATAACCGGGTAACTGCCCCCGTGCATACCTTTGAATTGTGGAGACCTCTGCATGCAGTAATGCAACGACTCATGGTCAAGGGAGAGGGAGGTGGAGGGGGAGCGGCCGTATGTCTCACCTTGAATTAGTATGTGGAGCCGTAGACTGTGTCGTTTTCTTTTCTCTGCTCTATTTGCAGTTCGATGTGATCAATGGTAAATCCAATGTGGCAAATGTTACTGGGAATCAGGCTGGAATGTGGGCACTGGCTCTGTTTACACCGAACATTCTCCTCGTCCTCCATTCTCAGAGCTTAACAGCCATTTGTGTTTTCAGAGTTCGTGTGTTTAGCCAAGAAGATGCTGAGAAGTACTCAAAACCCATCTATCCTTGTAGCTCTCTTTGTCTTCTTTCTAGTATCTGCGACAAGCTGGACTTTACTACGATCTAGAGGATACAATGATGTTGGAGCAGGTGACGAATCAGTTGGGGCCAACGGAGAGCATATGCCCTCAAATTCCAGTCGGAAACATGTCGCAGAAGCCAATCCCAGAATAGAAATTGCAGAGAATCCGAAAAGCTTCAAAGATATTCAAAATGCAACCCTTGGGGTATTGTCACCTTAACATGGTTGTCTCTCTGAAAGCGATACTGATACAGCGTCCAGTTTCAAAAGATCTATATTCTTTCAATGGCAAACCGCTCTGACAAGAGAGATGCTATAGCACTTTCTGCGTATTTGTCTGGATTGCAAGTCGAATTTATCGATGGTGTTGACCCATCAACAATTCCAGAAAAGGCTTATCCGCAGGTATGAGGTTTATGGAAAGAGTTTGAGCACAATCTAATCCCGTGCAGAACTGGAAGATCACGGAGGATGAACCTCCTGGAACGTTAGGTTGCTGGCGAGGGCATATGAATATTTACCGGAAGTAAGTAAAAATACTATTCAGCAGTTTTCTTCAGCTTCTGTTTCTCGACTGACTTTTACCATCCAGGATGTTAAATGAAAATATCCAAACTGCCATGGTAATGGAGGATGATGTTGATTGGGACGTGATGATCAAAGCCCAGATGACCGAAGTTGCACGCGGGGCACGATATCTTCAAAAAGCACCCGCTTCCACCTCATCACCGTATGGGGATAGCTGGGACTTGATGGTGACGGGGCATTGTGGAATGTGGAATCATGTCAACGAAGACCAGGAATACTGGGTGATCAACGATGACCCAACTGTCATACCTGCACAGAAGCGGACATGGTGGAGAAAGCCAAATCTCACTGCCCCAGTACTGGCTGGAGATCGCACACGTCTCGTACTGAGTCCTAACTTCTTTACCTGCACGGGCTCATACGCAATTTCGATAGCTGGCGCAGCGAGAGCTATCTATGATCAGGCAGTACTACCGAAGGCGACAGCAATAGACATGGGGCTTGGGAAGATTTGCAGAAAACACGAGTACGGTTTCAGCACATGTCTTGGTACTTATCCCATGATCACGGGAATCCATCGTCAAGCTGGCAGCGTTGCTAAAGATTCAGACCGCACCGATCGGAAAGCCAAAGCACACAAGCCTGATCGAAAGGTTGCCCAATCAGATAACCTGATGTATCCTGTTCGTCTGAACTTGGGATCCTTGCTGAGTGGAGATACAGTCGTGAAAGCTCAATACCCTCAACATGCAATGTTTCAAGAAATTGATATTTCGACATTGAAACTACCACAAGGGAATGCTGCTTTTGTAAGAAAGGAAGAGTATGTAAGTGAGAGAGAAGACAAAATTGAACAAGAAGCAGAAACGGAGAAAGCATCACTATGATATTTAGTCCTTTGGTTATAAAAAATTTTTTACAGAAACCCTTTCCGCTTCTCAATCCCTTGTATTTAAAACGAACAGCGTGTACGCTAAGTGTAACGCCGTTCTCACAAAACACGTAAGTAATGAAGATCTGTTGTGAGATTAAGATTTCGAGTCATTAATGTTTGTGAATGTGTAGCAACATGATTGTCCACATATACATCATACTCTATCAACGTCAAGCATGGAAGCCATCCAAGATGATTTGCGTACCAAGGGCGATCAGTGATTAATCACTGGTAACGGAGTTAGACAAAGCCAAGGAGCGTCGATGGTCTGCAACTAAGAACTACTATCATGACGGGTTTTGATTAAGTATTTTCCTCTCTGGTTTGATAAAGCATACGTGGAACTCATCGCTATCGATATACCACTCGCGCTCCATTAGTGTATTCTTTTATCGATATCCTTCAAGGAAAATAGTTCATGATGTCGTCACCATTCACTACCATTAATCTTGATTTTTCGTCGCCTCTCATAAGAGGCATTTCTTGCTCATATACCCGTCGCAGACCCCACCCATCCTCTCCCACTTCCTTCTTACTACCTGGAAAGATGTATTTCGGGAAGAAGTCGTCAGGCTTGTCAAGAGCTCTCGTAAACGCAATCAGCGAAGACATCGAGGACATAACAGGCCCCAGAAACATATCCGCGTTGAGCAACATCTGATATTCGATGATCGCTCGTTCGTCAAACATCATATTCTCTACCTTTGCAAGAGTCTTCGGGTCTTGAGACAGTAGAGACAATTTGTCATGGACTTCGTATCCGAGCTTGTTCAACCTGCTCCGAAATTTCTTGATTCCAGCTTGATCTCCGCAACTAACGTATATCACCCTGAGATCTGTAGGGGATTTTCGCTTGAGACTTTCCATTTCTTCAATGTAAAGCCTCAATTGATCTTTTGCTTTTCCAAAACTCTGCGGCCAGTCTGCTTCAGCTCGAAAATGAACCCCAATGAACCCGTTCCGAAGCTGAGGAGCTTGGAGAATTTCCGAGCTGATATCAAGAAGTGTTTGATTATAGGTGATAGTTCTGTAGAGTTCTTTTCGAATGGTGGTCAACTCTCCCGACTTCTCATAATCCCAGGCCAGAAAAGTATCTCCAAACCCAATGGCTACGGGATTTGATTTACTGACGCTTGAGAGGTCGATTTGTTTCTCCTGAAGAACCGACACTGTCATGTCTCTGAACGTGCCTTTCTGATATCGTGCTCCCCTGAAGTGGCGCTTGGGTGCTGTCAGCCGGGAATTGATTCCCTTCATGTCGAAGCGAAGCTGGAGCTGCGGACATTTCAATCGCAGCATTTCAGTCATATATTCCATATTCCAGAAATTATTCGCAGGAACAGGAGTTCCTCCTCCGAGATTCTTCAGATGAGTTTGGTCCCTCGTTGCTACCATTGGCATGATGACGCCGGCGCCTGAGTCTATAGCAACACGAAGGCATGTCTGTATACGATTTCTGACGTTGTTTAACCCCCCATGAACCGATCGTTTGCCCTCACTATCCTTTCGAGCGTTACTATGGCATTGAATCCATAACCCATCTGTCCAAGTCGTTGAATCGCAGAGGTCCTGTAAGTGACGGTCAGAGGATAGATTCGTTTGCACGCCTTGTTGCTGTTTCGATGAAGCCAAGTATTCAATGACCCTACTTCGAGTACCTCCTGGAATTGATGAGACTTTCAGTGGACCCCGTAACCAGTTTACAGCGACGAATAGGAAGACTAATAAAATCACGAGAAAAACGTATCTCAGAGGAGATCTTCGAATCGCCATCTTGATAAGTGAGTTTGCGACGTTTCGACAAAATGGAAAGCAAACGCAAATAGTTCTGAACGCAAAGTACACCAACCAGCTACACGTTGAAATTGTTTGGGATGCGTGAAATTCAGAGCAATACAGGTGTGGCCATATGAAGCAGCCATCGCCGAGCTCTAGCGGAAGCCGCTGAACGGGCCTCGACGGGAATGCAAGGGATACTCAGCGCCCACCATAATGTCTCAGTAAGACATGCTTCCAACTGGTTGCATACCTTTGTGATAGAATCTCCTTCCGGTAGCGCCAACACAGCCAAGTCAATGGAGGGAATTCTTAGCGGGAATGACGCTCAATTGCAAAGTCCTTCGCAGGGAGACCAACCTCACTGACTCTCTGCCAATGGTCCTGAAATGTCCCTAAACAATCCTCCTCCTTGAGCCTCTACATTCCCTTATGTAGGCGCATCAAGATGCTCATATCAATTCCTTTTCGTCGGCGAGAGACTGGTCCTTACTTTGCATTCACCCTTTTGATATTTATTTGGATCGTAACCAAATGGAGAACTCCAGCGAGTCTCTCCAATTGGGCAGCGAATACTCGGGAAAAGATAAAAGGAGGGCAGATAGTAGGTCAACTCTTTGCATCACATCTTCAAACTGATTCTGTGCCTGTGCTAATTTGCTTAGCATTTACCTTTTCCTCTCGATAGCAGTGACTCTCGGGCCGTTTTCATTGCAACTGCGACCCAAACTCCAGTGGAAAGACAGTGGGATCCTCGTCCTATCCAAGAATTATGCGCAAACAAGTCCTGGACCAGAAACGTTGCGCTTCAATGTGTTGAGCTTTCTGGTGGAGTCAGCAATGTGCGACAAGAGATCCTCACTTGCATTCGATGGACCATGGAAGCTGGTGCAGCTTTGGTCTTTCCGCAGGTGAAACTTCGAGTTGCATCGAATGCCAGCGAAGTCATTTACCACAAATATGGACGCTTCGCCGAGTACGACGAACTTTTTGAGCGTGAAGTGCTCTCCGAGAAATTGGCTGAGGCGTGTCCACAGATGACGATATATCAAGATGTCGACTCTCTCAGGCAGGAAGGGCCTGTAGATGAAACTGGCATATTCAGTATCGTGAAGCATTGTCGAGGAAGAGAGATGGGGTCATGTATAAAGTCGTGGATTGAAGAGCAAAGAGCATCCGAAGGGAAAATTCAGCTGATTGACTTCGACAAAGCAATGGCGGAGTAGTGAGTAATATACTCTTACCGACGAGCCGTTTATTCTTCTGACTCTCTCAGTGAAGTGTGTAATGACGGCGCTGAAATAGCGGACACTTTTGGCCAGCTTGTTACTTTCCGAAAAGACACCCGTTATCTTGCTTCTACTATCCTTTTCGAACTTTCATCTCGTTTCCGCCTGAACATCGATTCTTCATCGAGGATACCATCGGATGCTTTCGTCGGTGTCCACCTGCGCACTTCGGCTGATGCAGTGGGAGTTAGTGAATGATTATCTCCGGTGTTGGGCTTTACTGACTCAAGCTTAGAAGAACTGGCTGCCTTTCGAGAAACAAGTTCGCTTATATAAAGCTGAGATCACCAAGCATAATCCTCCTGTCGTCTATGTAGCTTCGGGAAATCTCACCTCGGTGAATCTGTTCGCTTCATCATTAGGCACTATTCCGGTTGTCACAAAAGACCAGTTGCTTACGGGCGATGACCTGGACCTGATGAACTCTTTGAGTTGGGATCAGCAAGCTGAAGTGGATCTGCAAGTGCTTCTGAAGTCCTCCTACTTTCTAGGAATGACGGATTCGAGTTTTTCTTGGGCAATTTCAAATGCGAGACGGTCAATTGGGAAGAGAGGCACTTGTTCCGATGAAGAGAGAGAGAATGGACCTCCCAAACCTGCCCTTAAAGGGGTAGCATATAAGGACGAGCTATCTGCCATCATTGGACGCCCAAACAGATTCTTCTTTCGCACCAGGCTCTGGACGTGATACTATCCACACGGGAAATGGCTTCGCTAGACATCTTTCAATTGTGCTTTGCACCTCGGATGGGAGAATCTCCAGTAGCATACAAACAATGCGTCATTAAGAATTCAGTTCAGAACCATCATTGGTCTTACACTGGCAGGAGCATCAGCTTTCAGTAATCAGGGGATCCGACACTTTGTGGCAGTTTTTGGCTCAGGCATGTGGTCCCTGAAATTCTCCATTCTATGCCTATCCAGTCACCAGGGCTGGTATCTGGTCGAAGGAAATTGGGCCTATCATACAGTCCTCCCTTTTCATGCGGTCTCCCAGATTAAGAATGGATAAGATAATCAAGTTTGCAAGTCGTGACAAGAGCTACGGCTCGAAGTCTTCAACAAGAATACATCAACAAGAGCCCGGTACTCGTGTAGCAAGACTTCCAGAATCCACTATGCACTCATCTCATCTCGTTCATTTCTCCTACTAAGAAATTTCTTTCAGCGCGAATATATCTAAACCATAACCACTATCTTATCTCTTCCTAGATGTCTTTGAACCTACCCAGGGGGCTCTGACAAGTGAGATTGTACAGTACATTATGTACCTCTATTGCGATAAAACCACATAATAAATATGAAAATATCATGCTCAATAACCAGATTCCCGTCTTCTTCGGCTTCAGTCTTGTACGCTGACATTTGATTGTTGTGCGAAGAGCTTCAAAGGACATAATGCCGCATGAAAGAAAGGGATGGGGAGGAAAGCCAAGCTGGAGATGTGAGAATTAGGGATTGGAGAAGAAAGGAAGGAGAGCTTTAATACTTCTTGCGAACGCTCAAACGGACACATTAACTATTGTGGTCAAGATAGTAGGTATAGTAATAGTTGTAACCATCGTTTAGATACTTTGTTATGGGAGCTTAGTGCTCCTCCTTTCGGCTTTTGTCATATCACTAGCTTTCTCATATATTCCTAACATTTATCATTACAGTTTGACTGCTCACTTCTGTAACGGCTGTCCCATCCCACCATAGGTGATCATCTTGGTGGTCTGGTATTCCGCAATACCATATTTCGATCCCTCGCGTCCAAATCCTGATTCCTTGACTCCACCAAATGGCGCCGCAGCGTCACTGATCAATCCTGTATTGACGCCCACCATACCGACCTCCAATGCCTCCGCCACTCTTTGCACCCTCTGCAAATCCCGCGAGAAAAAGTATCCTGCTAGACCAACATCCGCGGCATTCGCGATCTTGATGACCTCCTCCTCAGTGCTGAACTTAAACAGTCCTGCGACCGGTCCAAATGTCTCTTCACTAGCGAGTGCCATATCAGTTGTCATTCCCGTGATGACTGTAGGTTGGAAGAAGTTTGAGCCAAGCTCAGGCATCTTCTGGCCACCCTGGATAACCTTTCCACCTTTTTTCTCCGCATCTCGGACATGAGCATCGACCTTGTTGATTGCACGATCGTGGATGAGGGGACCGTGTGTAACGCCTTCAGTGTATCCGCCTCCAACTTTGAATTCCTTGACCTTTGCGGCGAACTTCTCGACGAATTCGTCGTGGATTCCTTCTTGGACAAATATTCTGTTCGCACATACGCACGTCTGTCCCGAAGAGCGGAATTTCGAAGTGATGGCACCCGCGACGGCGATATCTAGATCCGCATCATCGAAGACGATAAATGGAGAATTTCCTCCGAGCTCGAAGGATAATTTCTTGAGTGTTGAGGAGGCTTGTTTCATGAGAAGTTTTCCGACACCAGTGGAGCCTGTGAACGAGACTTTCTTGACGATGGGAGAAGTGGTGAGAACCTCGCCAACCTCAGCCGTGTTTTTGAGTGCGCTGACGATGTTGACAACACCCTTCGGGATGCCAGCTCGGTGAGCGAGTTCTGCGAGGGCGAGGGAGGTGAAAGGGGTTTCACCAGGAGATTTGGCAACCACGGTGCAGCCGGCTGCTAGAGCAGGGCCGATTTTACGGGTGATCATTGCGGCGGGGAAGTTCCATCTGTCATTTACATCAGTTCCTGTTGACAGATGGCAGAAGAAGAATTCTTACGGCGTAATAAGCCCGCACACTCCGACTGGCTCTTTGTATGTAACGACTCTGTTGCCAGGAATCGAGGCAGGAATTGTATCACCGTATACTCGTGGAGCCTCTTCACTGAACCACTCGAAAAAATTGGCTGCATATGCTGCTTCTCCCTTCGCATCTGCCATAGGCTTACCGTTCTCCCAGGTTATGAGTTTCGCAATGTCCTCGCTATTCTCAACCTGCCACTTGTGTCAAAGTTTGCTTGTTATCGAGTGCGAGGTAACATACCATCAAGTCATACCATTTCCGCAGCAGTTTCGACCTTTCGCGGCCGGTCTTAGTCTTGAAGGAGGGGAAAGCGGCGGCTGCGGCATCGATGGCGGCTTTCGTGTCTGCGGCATCGAATTCGGGCGCTGTGCCTATTAGTTTACCGGATGATGGATCTACAAGTACAACATATTAGTAACTCAGTCCATCATAGAATGTAGAAGGTCGTGGGTTACCAAACACCTCGAACGTCTTTCCGCTCGCTGCCTTCACCCAAGATCCGTTCACGTATGCAACGTTCGTTTTCAACAAAGACGGATCATTGAGCTTCGGCACAGTATGAGACATGGCGTATGTATTCCTGAAACACAAGTTGGGTATGGTAGAAGCTTGAAATCGGGATCGTGAAGCTGTTCGTAGAGCTGTCGAGCTGGATCTGAAGAGGGCGGGGGTGTTCATTTTGAAGGAGATGGAGACGGGCTCCGTGTGTAGTTAGTTCTTAAGAGCTTGCCCGAGGTAATGGCATTGAAAGCTAGAGATCTGAGAATGGGGTGGTGGTACAATTGGTGGTACAATTGGCTCGCTGGATTCCGAAAATAATAGGGGGCGTTTGGCTACCTAGAGAGAGCTTGGAATGACGTCGGGATTCTAGCTCGCTTCCCTCGCTGTGAGTGAGGGGCAACGCTAACCGCATCTGGACTTTGTGGATGCAGGAGTAGATTCTGGAGATGGTACGGGGGATACCTCCGTAGTGAAGTAGGTTCATTGATCCGAGTTTTACAAATATTCCTTCGAGTTGGACAGGAAGAAAGGCTAGATGGCTGATTGTGGATGCTGAGAGTTCAATTTGAACGCGCCATTGACGCCGCGCCCCACTATGAGCAACGGACTTTCTCGATGAAAAGAACCAAGTCTTCAAACATAATCTCCTAGATTTTATTCCACATCTGAAGAGTATATATCTATGATATATTTCTTACTCCAAGTACAAACTTCTTAAGTGTCCCAGAATTTTCCAATTCTAACCTTAATCCTGGACGCCCTCCTTTCATTTGGAAGGTTATAGCATAAATTCCGAGTTCCCAAATCCAGCATCACCCCAAGCTTGTTCTAGCCCGGAGAAGTCGGAGTCCAGCCACTGTAGCCGTGGCTGCGCATCCATCAGCTGCCAGAACATGTCGTCTGCAGGCACTGAAGTAGATGTGGGGAAGCCTGGCGGCATATCGCTGTCCTGCAACATCGGTTGGTCTATCATAGGGACCTGATGCTGATATGAGAGCTCAGATACGGGCTGAGGAACGACATGGAAGGTGCTTGTACCAGGAATGCTGCTAAATCGTTCGGCTGTGGTCCCTGGTGCTGCAGCTATCTGCTTAGGCTGGTTGTTATTACTTCCGGTTGATTCCAAAACACATATGGCCAGGTTCAGGAATGGAATACATAGTTTGTGGAGCATTGCCAACGGACGGTTCCCGTGCTCTTTCAGCTCGGCGAGGTAGTCGACAAATCGTTTCATGGACGCAAGATCGCTCTGGTTGCCCGTCGAGATGGAATTGCAGAAAAGCACGAAGAAGGGCGTGAATGGATAATACAAAATCGTCCTAAGGTAAAATCAGCAAAAAGATTACACCAACGGGAAACGCTTTGGCGGTTTACCAATTGCCCAAAGATATCAGACCATCGATGCTCAGCCGCGAGTCTCCAATTTCTCTTTCTTCTCCTCCCATTTCTCTCATATGTTGGATTTCGGCGAATGAGGCTCGTGCAGCATTTATGCATGCTTCAGCAAGCTCGGGGGTTCGTGACTTCTCACTTCCTGAATGTAGAAGCACCGTCTTAATTGAATAGAATGCGAAATCGTACATCGCAAACTCGAGCTCGGCGTCTGCCTCGTTTCCCAAGTTCAGGGGTGTTCTTCGAAACTGTCGGTTCATTCAGGTCAGTAAATGAGGTATGAGTTGAGGAAGTTCGGAGAGCCAACCTCCTGCGATGATTCCCATAATTCTTCCATCTTTTCTAGGATCTCTGTGACAACTCGATTGACGTTTGATGTCGAAGAGCGAGCCGCAGAATGCAAATCTGTGATAATCCTACCTTGGACTCGTGCTAGTTTGAGATGTTCATAGAACAGAGTTGGTCGAGGCTCTTCCTGAATAGGCCGTTCAAAGACTCCCTCCTCTATGTAAATATCCTGAAGACATGCAGGCCTCCCGAGATTCATAGCCAGTCCCTTATCTTGCATATAAGTAAATCCAAAGCAAGCGAAAGCCTCAACCGCTTCGTCTGTACGGTCTTCTGTGAATGGATTTGACATCTTGTGCAAATCTAGAGCGTAAGCAATTGTGCTTGCGGCACTTGTAAACCTCCACGCAGAATCTATGTCGCCCACTTCCTGAGCATTGACAGCCTGATGAATCGTCAGCGGAGATCTAGGGAGGTGCGAGGTGGCTTGCCCCGAATTGTAGTGCTTGTAGGTTAGCCAGCGTCGATGGTCCCATGAGATTGAGGTGTGGTATCGCAGCGCGAGCAGTATTGAAGTAAGTGTCGATTTCTTTTCGTAGAGGGTCTTCTGATCCAAATTTGTTTCCCCAAAGTACGATGTGGTCATAGAGAAAGTATGCGACACAAGAGTTAATACATATTAGAGTCGCAATGTGTTCGCGTGCATCATTCGAATCGAGAAGCCTCCTCGACATTTTGAAGAGTGTCCGCCGTGATAACAATGGCAAAGTATCAGGCACACAGAACGAATGCCTACCCCTCGCTATAATTTCATACTATGTGAGTAGAAACTTTGAGTGTTCGAGGGGTACTTACCTTGAGTCATCCATTGAACGACAGATGCAGGTGGTACAGAGGGACTCTCGAGAAGGTCCTTCCCTTCCAATCCCCCAGCGTACATTTATCCCCTTCTGGTCGTGTTTTGCGCACATTTTGGCTGAGTGATGATAACGCTGTTTGAAAAGCTGTCCTTTTCTCGGCACTCAAGTTAGAACCAGTTGCAAGTTCCCTAAGAATCAAAGTCTGAGCTTCCGTTGTCGAAAAATGCGGCGGGGAATAAGCCTTTCCGAAGAGGTTCCTCGGACTCGAGGCCCGTTTAGAGGAATGCGTTCTCTCTACTGGACTTGCAGTCTCAAATGCTGTTGCACTTGTTCGTTTTCTGAGAAGTGCCTCAGTGCTCTGTCTGCTCGTGTCGGTTGTTGGAGTAAGAGAGGACTGCCTACTCCTAGGTGACTGTGCCTTCGATCTATTTGGGTTCATAGACATTAAGTGCCCAACGGAGTTCTGGACATCCGAAACAGAGGCTTTGATCTCTCGAATTGCATTTTCTCTTGGATGACCGTCAGTGCGTCCTCCTTGAGTCCTATTTGAATTTGGACAACTTACATGTCAGCTTCCCGTGGCTTTCGGACCTGCTTCTGTTTTTTCCGTAGACACCTTGATCTTGAGTCTTGACAGTTTGCGCATGGATCACCTCTATCGCATCGAATCTACATACGAAAGTCTGTAAGAAATGGCGTTGGCAATAGGAAAACAGAGAGGGTACTGTGAGGAATTTGACCCCACCTTTCTCGAATAGCAAGCATTGCACTATGTCATTGATTAGCCACGGAATACATTTTGCACTCAAGTAAGAAGAATAGCCGTCACTTACAGCAGAGAGTGGGAAATTTTCCATCGCGCTCGAGCTCTTTAACGCCAAACTCAGAGACTCAAATCGACCAAGTTTCAGGTATAAATCGCTGACGGCTAACAACTAGCGGTGCCTCACCTCGATGGCATGAATCCAATATGCAGTTACTTCCACGCATAAGTACTGACTTAATTTGTGGTTGACAAACAGCCTGTGAAATGTATATCAATCTTCCTTGTTGTGAAAACCCTCAGCATCATATCATGTGACGCCACTATTATCACGTGACCATCACTTGAGCAGGCATTGGTCGGCCCAGTCGGCTTCATTTTGTCGGACATCGGCTTGAATTGGAAAACAAGGGGTAAAAGCGGGCCTGGTCAAAATGTAATATCTTCAACGACTCGTCCAAACTTATTAGTACTTGATCAAGGAATTCAAGTCATAATCAATACATCTTACCCCGCAAATTCGAGTACATAGCCGTACCTTACATCATCACCAAGACCGTCAAAGCCCGCCCGTTAGAATGAGCATTGTAAGAGGAGCGCTTCCTATTTAACCATTTCTCTCGGCCAAACTTCCTAGTAGCAACCGACATAATTGTCCGAAGTGCTTCAAATTCTGGTGAGATTGATATCATCATGATATGTAAGTGCAGGCATTCAACAGATCTGCCGGGCTCTACGATCCCAGAAGTCAATGCGGGGAAGGTATATATTTCACTCACTACCCTCTACTTCACTGCATGCTCAACCACATCTTCTCCTTCCACCCTCAGTATACGCTATCTTTTTGAACCAAAATGGCCAGAGCATTCAAGCTTCTGGCTTTGGCCAGCTCTCTTTACTGCGTAGCATGGGCTCAAACAAGTGCAATTCAAGTGAGTAGCATTCCACCAACGAACACCAGTGCTCCTCTTCTGGAGGCCTTCGTCAGTTACTCGATTGAATTCGCCTTCTTCCCGGACTTTGCAGGTACGCTCTTCTCCAATTCCAGGTTTCACTCGCCTCTGACCTCAGCCAGGAAACTCTTCCTCACCAAACACGTTCTCCAACAACTTACTCAACAACCTTGGAGCTCTTACGGGTACCAAACCCTACATTCGAGTCGGCGGTAATACCCAAGACTACGCACTTTACAATGCTAGTCTCAAAGAAGCCACAAATGGGACAATTAACCCCGCGCGATCCGTTGACTACCCTACTACCCTATTTATTGGCCCGTCATATTTCGAGTCATACAGCACCTGGCCAGGCACGAAATTCATTCACGGGTTCAATTTAGGTCTCGGCGGTAATAATTCAGCTGGCTGGGAAACTCTGCTGGAAACAGTACCACTAGCATGCAGAGCATTGCAAGGAGGGAAGCTCCTTTGGTGGGAATATGGTAATGAGCCGGATCTCTACTCTACCTCATCGCAAGGCCCAGTCCGTCCACCCAGCTGGAATGAGACCACATATGTCAGCCAATGGTTGAATGGAACTCGAGCCATCAAGAGTCAGCTTGAGAAGTACTGTCCAGACATGACATCCAATGCATCATATGGCTATTATGCACCGTCGCTTTCAGGACCCAACGGTCATCTGAAACCTCTCTTGACATTTGCCGATGGTCTTGATGTAGACCAAGACATTAAATTGTTTTCTTCTCACAAGTATTGACCCCCTTCGTCCGTCTCCTCTAGCTACTAATATAATGCAGTTATATTGGGGGAGCCACCCAGCCCGGCGTAACACTGCAAAAAACTATAATGAATCACTCCTCAACAGTCAACTCCATCGCCCCACAAGCTGCTCTCAAAAACGCCCTCTCCTACACAGGAATTCCCTTCATCCTCGGCGAAACCAATAGTCTCTACAACGAAGGTGCTCCAGGACTCTCCAACTCATTTGGTGCTGCGCTCTGGGGTCTAGACTTCAACCTCTACTGCGCCTCCGTCGGAATCCAGCGGGTACACATGCATCAGGGTACCGATTACCGCTATGCATCCTGGCAGCCCATTGAGACGAACAAGACGACGCTTGGGACGAAGCCACCCTATTATGGGAATGTTGCTGTCGCGGCCATGTTGGGGAATTTGGTAGAGAGCAAAGTCCAGATCGCCAATTTGCCGTTGGTGGATATGGAAGAGAGCGCGTATGCGGCGTATGTCGGGGGAGCGCTGAAGAGGGTTGCAGTGGTTAATATGCATGCGTATAACTATACTGTCAATGGCACGAGTGATGTCGTTAGCACCGTGCCGAGACCGGTCAGGAATTATACTTTTGCGGTGCCGAAAAGTTATGGGGGTTGGGTTGGTGTCAAGAGATTGCAGGCGAATGGAAGTGATGCCATATCGGGAATCTCCTGGGATGGCTTGAGCTATAACTGGGAATTGGAAAAGGGGAAGCCGGTGAGGCTGCATAATGTTACGGTTGGGGAGAAGGTGCAGGTGAAAGGAAGAACGGTGACAGTGTCGCTGCTAGACTCGAGTGCAGCTATCTTGGAGTTTGAATAAGGCAGGCTACAAAATGTAGCCTTGGTGGTAAGCTTCAGCATTATCTCAACATACACAAAAGCAGACCACAACGCATTTTCAAGTTTGTTCCTCTGTGTGTCGTGACGACCATGATCGCTCAGACGTTTGAAATAAGTGGGATTTGCGAGATGGCGAGACTCCCTTCTAACCGGATTACTTTCACTAACCTTCTGCAGAAACTATGAGGGGGGGAACGTAAGAGTGAGAAAAATCCTCGACTTCTCCTGGAATGCTCAACACTATGTGCCTGGAGATCAGCATCGTGTGACTCGTACACGCTTCGAGATATTTCAGGTGTCATGTCTAAATGGTTTCTAATTACATGGTTGAATTTCACAAAGCGATAGTATTCCTAAAGTACATTGGTTCTAAGCTCTGTTCCGTGATCTTGTTCTCACTATCAACACCTATTTCATTATCTATATTCTCACACCAGCTCCCTCTTCAACGTCCTTCCCCAGACTCTCCAGACTCTCCAGACTCCCCCGACTCTCCCGACTCCTCTGACCCCAATCTCACAGACTACCTAACGCTGGTATCATGTATGTCAAGCCAGAATCCAAGTCCGGACCCTATGCACACTCAATCAACTCGCGCCCCTAACAAGCTTCCCGCCCCATCCACTAGGCCCCATCCTCTAACCCCTCCCAGCCCCCTGGAAGCTTGCTCTGCAAGTAGCCAGTTTACATATGGAACATCAACATGGATAATACATAAGGTGATGTACACCGTACGCTTCTGCATGCACGGTCCCGCTTTCTCAAGGGAACATAAACGTTGTGTTACTTGTCGTACCGGCTCTGCGGATTATAATTGGTACGGCTGGTGAGGCAGGGTGCTGTGAGGGGTTGGGAGACGGGTTTGTGGTATGGTGGATGGAAGGGGAGAGATTTGCGTCCGTGTGAGGGAGATCGAATGTATATATGGGGGAAGAATGGGGTGCGGGTAATATGACAGGCGTGGAGAAAGGCTTGGTGGGGTTTGACGAGCTCTGAGGAGCTGGTGAGATGGTAGTGATTATGCCTAAGTGATTGTGCTGGGTGGAGGCTTAGGAGATGATAGCGTAACTTGTGAGAGAAGGGTCAAAGGATGTGCGTGAGAAAGCGGCGAGATGCAGGAGGCTGTATCTTAGAAGATGCGACCTGAGGTGTACAAAATATTGTAGTTGAATAGCCATGCTGCAATCGACCATTATCTTAGAATCATGTACAGTAAAAGCAAGAGGCAAGCAATGCGTCTGAACAGTTCACAAAACTCCCCAAACACCCCAGTCAAATCCACTTTTGGCAACTGTGGGAAAGAACTCCGAGCTAAAATGCGTTTCATCCCAAAATCATCTCCTCCAATTTTGATCTCTCGCCACTCTCGCCTACCATGCCTTTGAACACCCCAACCTTAATACCCATCAAATCTTTCGGTGTCCCGAATTCCGCAACCTTGCCATCATCTAGCACGAGAATCTTGTCGAAGTCCGCGATAGTACTCAACCTGTGTGCAATAACCACTAATGTGGAGTCACCAAATTCTTCTCTGATGCTCCGCTGGATCAACGTATCGGTGGCCATGTCCACCGCGGAGGTAGCTTCATCCAGGACCATGATTTTAGGGCGGGATACGATGGCACGTGCAAGGCACAAAAGTTGGCGCTGTCCTTGGGATAGATTCAACCCACCTTCGGAGATGGGGGATGTGAGAGAGCGAAAGGGATTGGTATTTTTGTTTTGGGAGGAGCTCTGGATAGGCGATGAGCTCTCGGTGTCGGGAATCTCATTCGGGGGAGTGGTGAACGCAGAGGGGGAGACGAGATGGACGCGTTCCAATGCATCGCGGAGTTCGGAGTCCGTGTGGTCGTCAAAGGCATCAAGATTCGATCTCACGGTTCCAGAGAATAATACAGGATCCTGGGGAATGATGGCTAGGCGCGAGCGTAGGGAGTGGAGCTTTATCTTCGAGATGTCGAGGCCGTCGATGTGGATACTTCCTTCACTCGCCTCTAAGAAACGGAACAATGCTAATGTGAGCGAAGACTTTCCTGCTCCAGTACGTCCCACGACGCCAACGCGTTCGTTGCGCTCAACACGGAAGGTGAGGCCTTTAAGAACAGGAGGTAGATCAGGGGCGTAAGCTACAACGAGGTCGTTGACTTCGAGTCGACCTTCACTGGGCCAAGCTGCCGGTGGGTCTGCACCTTCGAGAGACTCGGTCTCTAAGTTCGAGTACTCAATTATGCGTTCCGCAGCGTTCATGTCCAGTTCTAAATTCGTGTAATGACGAATTGCCCAAATGACTGTGGAGCCGTATTCCAGTGCGAAAGAGAGGGCGAATCCAGCGAGCGAGGCGTCTACGTTGGGGAGCAACAGAATAATGGCTGCTACGACAGTCGCGAAGAAGCCGCCGACAAAAGCCATACGTACGCCCATCCAACGATTAAAGGCCCAGAGATACCAAAATGTTTTGCTGTGGTCATCGATTTTGCGGAACATGCGTTCAATATATGTATCTGTTTTTGAGAAGGCACGGATTGTGCTTACGCCTGTGAGGGCTGAGCCGAACTGTTCGAATATGGGGGACTTGGCATTCGATTCGAGGCGCTTTACTTCGCGGGCACCCATGAGGTAGATGGATGCGATGTAAATGCAGACCGAGAGGAGTGATACTGAAAGTAGTATCACGTATGGCGATACAAAGATACTGTGTGGTAATATTAGAGATAGGGATAGGGGAGCAAAGGGAGGACACCAACCCAGCGACTATGACTCCGAAAAGGCGGAAGATGTTATTCATTCCGAATGAGAAGTCATTCGATAGACGAGAATCAACGACATTGAAGTCTGCGGTGAAGCGATTCAAGATCCTACCCAGCGGCACAGTATCCATCCATCTCAACGGTGTTCGTAGAATTGTGAAGCAAAGTTTGTCGAAGAGGACACGAGAAGCACGAATGGCACCAGTATACACATAGTAATATCGGAAAATACCGACGAGTGCAGAGGCAGCAGAGAAAGCAACATAGACACCTAGATAGAAACCCAGACTATACCCTGGCTGGGAGCTGGAAGGCGAGGTCGAGTTCGATGGCATATATGAGGACGTAAGTGTCTGAGAATGAAGAGAGTAGCCAACTGCATGTGTCATAGCTTGTTTCTCGTCATTCCCGGTCCAGATCTTGAGCCACCAGGATCGACCTTAGGGATTGTTAGTATTCAATTCTTCGGGGAGGAAGCCAATAAGTGCTAATTACGAACCTGTCGTAAGAACTTGTAGAACTGCGAAAGCAGATAGAGCGAGGGCCCAGAAAGGAAAGCCACCACTGGCTTTCATATAAGCACCGTAGACCGCACTCTTCACTCTGCCCTTTTCTCTAATCTCATCCTCTACAAACTTCTTCGGCGATACTTTGGAATTGACTTTCTTCAACTGCTCAATCGTCTCGCTATCCGAAGACTCCTCTGAATTGACTGCTGTGGGATCTTCATCGTCTTGAACTTCACGGTCGGTTTCCTGATGACTGACAATTTTGTCGAGTCTGCCATCTTCTTCCAACTCCTCCACCAGCCCGGCGTTCTCAATTGTGCCATCTCCCAACTCGACAACATATTTGGTCTTCGACTTGACAAGGGCGACGTGATGGGTAACGAGGATTCGAGTTCGACCAATGCCTAATTCGCCTGTAAGTCCTTTCTCGAAAATGAACCTGCCAACGTGTGCATCAACGGCACTAAAAATATCATCAAGGATTAATATCCCAGCTCGAGAATATAGCGCTCGTGCAAAAGTGACTCTCCATCTCTGCCCACCACTCAGATTGATACCATTAGCTCCGATTTCGGTATTTTCTCCATCATTGAGCATATCTAAGTCCTTACGCAAAGCACAAACTTCGATGACCTTATTGTATCGCTCCTCATCGGACGGCAGACCAAATAAGATGTTGTCCTTAATGCTTGCATTTTCAATCCAGGGAATTTGAGCAACAAAAGCAATTGAGGAGGGTATGATCCAGTTGTCTTTTGTTGCTAGATGATCGTGACGTTCTCTAGTAAGAGGTGGCCGAGGGACATTTATTTTTCCCGACAGCAAGTCAACTTCTCCCAAGATCGCGGCTAGCATAAGACTCTTGCCAGTCCCAGTCTTTCCACTGACCACGCTGAGCTCTTTTTCTGGGAAAGAGATGTTGAGATTTCTGAGGACATAGCGCTCATCACCAGCTTCCTTTTCTTCGTCGGATGGCCAGGCGATAGATGCGTTCTCGAATGAGATATTGGGCGCATCATTTGTGCTCACTTCAATTTCTGGCGAAGCAAGGTATCTTTCGATTCGTTCGATGGATATGTATGCATCTATGAGATCCGTAGTCAATTCTGGAATGACAGACAAAGTGACTTCGAGGTTTGCAAAAACACCAATGGCAGTAAAGGCCACAGATGGAGTGAGAGTCCCATTCAAGAGCGCATATACCGCCAAGGAAGTTGCAGATAGCAATATTGGGCTTGTGATCCAGCAGCTGCTCTAGTTAGCATATACAAAAGACTCTGCGTGGTCAAACCCACAAGAGCAAAAAGGTATCGGCCCTGTGAAAGTTTAGCAATTAAATCTTCTGAGCATGCGACTAGCAATCTTACACGTAAACGCTCCACTGCTCCTCCAGTTCTTTCCCTCTAACTTTGCCAATTTTATTGTGCCAGTTGCTTTCGAGAGCGGAAAACTTGATTTGACGGATGCCTGGAAGAATTCAGTGTCAGAACCACAGAATTTCGGTGGACAACCTACCCTGCAGAGCTTCAGTCACTACGGCCATCTTGACGTCTCGAACTTTCATGAGTCTATCCTGTGCAGCTGCATATCGTTTGCTAAAGAAGATATTGAGGGGAATGGTCAAACTCATTGCAAGGAATCCTGCAAATAGCGCTTTCCACCCAATGATCGTCCACAAGAAAGCAAACGATACAATTAGTTTGAAAAGACTGCCGGGAAAGAAATTGTTGAAGGAGCAAAATTCAGCAACTCGCTTTGCGTCGACACCAATGAGATTGACAGTGGACTGCTTGCTCTTTGGATCGCCTTCCTCTCCCTCGAGTTCGGGCGTATCTGCAGCTACGGTGTCACCCTGGGCAGCCCCTGACATATCTGGGCTGTCTCCATGTTCCATATTGGCTCCCTTTGATGCCCCCTTAACATCCTTGCGTCGCATTGCTTTCTGAAAGATCAGTGCCGAGATCTGAGCTCTAACAGGAATAGCAAGTTCCGACCAAGAAACCCAGAATAACCACGACTCGATCCATTGCTGCATAATGCTTGCGAAAGTGAGAACCACGACCCATATCCAAGCTTCAGCAGGTGCTGGATCTCCAGAAATCCGGGACTCAAGTATCCGGAGAATGTGGAATATCACGAATTGAGGGGCAAAGTTCCCAAAAGCTGCAACTAGAGTCAAAGACCATTGTGTCATCAGCGGCCATTTATGTGTTAGGATGACCTCGATCCAAAGCTTTCTTGAATGCGGTTCTGCTGTCCATGCTCGACTGAGATCTTTTGAACGTGTGTAGTGATCCATTGTTGGCAAATCTTTCAGTTCGAGACGCTTCATTTTTTTTGCAAGTAAGAGTACAGGCGCAACCCATGCGAAACTGAATTTATCAAAAGCGGAATGCGAAAGCATGTTGTCGACTGGAATGCCATTGTAAAAGACATCAGGTCTGCGAGGCAAAGAGATACCACCGAACGCCGAAAACAGTGATAAAACTAGCTGCGCGGAGCGAAGGACAATTTGTACTGATTTCCAGAGAGTCTCGGGGTGGGACTGATCTTGCAGGAGTCGTGCATCTTGAAATAGAAGGGATGCAAACAGAAAGATACATGAAAGTCCGCTGCATATGCCGAGTGAGTATGATTTCGTAGTATTTCGAATCAGGTCAATCGCCACCGTCTGGACTACAATGAAGGTCTAGGAACATTAGCATCATCAGAGAAATTCTTCGTCACGTGTGCTTACCCATGAAGCTACATTTATCCAGTTTTGAATGAAAATTGAATCTTGATCTCGGTCTAGAGTGCCAAGAACTGCCAGAGAAGTGGCACATGCGAACCCGAGAGTTGTGAAGATCGATATGAGAATTTTGGGAGCCTTTGCTGAGTATGCACTCATTGACTCTCTAGATGCAACCCCATCTTTGTCTTCGTAGATTTCAGATTTCACCTTACTTTCTCGAAAGTGGGATGCAATGGCAAACACTGAGCGTGAAGTGAGGAGGAGAACCAGTAGAAGACCGGCGACTCCTACAGCAAGAGATCTCGAATCGAGTTCGAGCATCTTGATTGTCTTATTGCTGTCTTGAAAGTAAGGTAAGGTTATGAAGCATCGTCAGGTCGTAGTGGGACGATCTCCAAGTCACCCAGTGAATGAGAAGAGATGCGTGCGATGAGGAGGATGAATGTTGATTCAATGGAGTCAGAGACTCAGAGAGACACGGTATATCTTGCGACTATGAGAGCACAAGTGTAACTTTCTGTAGCTTCCCTCCAAGATTGGACTGAGTCACTCGGCCAATAAATCTCCGACTGGATGGACGTACCAAGCTTTATTAAGAGGGTGGTGGTTCGAAAAGGTCGCACGAAAAAGAAAAGATGGTGGGTTGGTAGAGTGGGGGACCCGAGCTACGCGGTGGAGCGAGGGCAGAGGAGTCTAACGACTTCGGGAAGGTGGCCGAGGGACTTTCCTGCCTCAGGTATCAGACTTGATTGGATTGTCACGGTGTAGCACGGTGACGAGAGGACGGCTACTCTGCTGTACGGCAGATCAAAGATAAAAAAGATAAAAACTGGAGATATTGCCATGTTGGGAAAATGGATTAATCGTTCGGTCAAGTACTCCCCCCCAACGCGACTCATTTATGTATATTGCGCATTGGTTGTTATGAGGATCAAAGTTCAGCTGCTGCTTGCCTGGACAAGTCTGCTTAGACTTCTAAACAAGTACATACATAGTGACGGAGGATAGTCTTGCCCCAATATTCGATCGATTGGGGTTGAATTTCGTCCAAAGCAGGGTTCTGGGCTGAGTCTGGAGCATACTGTAGGTAGGTAGCATGCAGCATGGAAACGGCCCCAATACGCAACTGGCGGATCAGAGCGGTGAGAACAAAGAGCTGGTGGCTGCATCTCTCAAGTCTCAACATCCTAATGAATGTTCGGCGACCAATAGTGTGCCTACCTGTAGAGTCATAAGGAACGATCATCTTGGATGCTCCTCATTTCTTCTCCACTTGGATAATTGGAATGATTGCATCTCTGCATGAGCCAGACGGGCCGCCGAGTAGAACTGCAACCACCACGCCTCAGCACGCCATCAGATATCGCCGCCGCATTTCGTCCATAAGAAGTGCACTACCAGCCAGCAGTAGCGACTGACTACGACACTGTTGTGCGAGACCTACTCAATGACTGCTCACCAAATGGCTTTTGTTCTGGCTCTTTGAGTTGGTGCAAGTATGGGTAGAAGTACTCTGACCGCCCTTTACTGATGATGAACCCTTGCCTACTCCTCATCTGGCATGAATCAATCAGTCTGTCAGTATCAGGCACCAGAGGAACATGTGAGATTATACCTGAGACATTGAAGCATAGCCAGGTCAGATAACGAGACCTAAGCAGAGGCACGTGGACAATGCGACGTATTCCTGGGAAGGGTGACTTTGGGATCACTGCCACCGCCTCTATGATGCATCATCAGTAAAGAGTAAGCACGTCGGCTCCCTTGTACTTACTTGTACAAGTACTTGTGCTTTGCTTGTGCTTTACTTGTACTTTCGGCAATATCTCCTCTTATTGTGCTATAAATAGATAACGGCCCCATTTCAAAGCATTCTTCAGTCGAGCAATAGCACGATGAGGCTCATAAAGGTGTCCTGTCTCAATGGACATTCGATGTCGGATCGTAGAGCGCGCTCGGTGATTGGGGTTGGACAATGGCGTCCGACAGGGCTGAGTTTCCCGTTTGCAGAGGGCGTGTCGAAATCAGTTCCCATCACGTATGTAGGCGCCCAGAACAAATCAATAGTAATTAAGGTGGTCCAAAGATAATACTTTACCGTTTGACTTGAATGTAGCAAAGCTCTGTCTCTCCAAGATGGTTCCGAGTTCACTAATATTTTTGGACAAGACTTATTCTAAAGTGCTTTTTGGTCTCCCTTCTCTCCGAGGCGTTTCAAACGCGAACTTCACGCTCATTGGTCCGACGCGACACCTCCTCCCAGGTAGCTGCACCTGCATTCAACCATCCATTTCCAACTACTCCCGTTCCAACATCTTCCAACTACCTACCGGACATACTCATTGGGCGGTGCCATGCACAGCTCGACTTTGTTGAACCCTTGAAGTGATTGGAATAGGACTTAATCACCTAGCACGGCCTCGAAGTAAGCATCAAACGGAACAAGTTCCACAATCTGAGCTCTGACATACATCCTCCAACCCTCCGAGCCTCCAAACGCTGATAAGATTTTGTTCCTGACATCCGTTTTCTCTTCTAGCAAACCCCCATAACCATCTGAACAAACGGGCTTCGAGTTGTCTCAAGGGGAAAACGGCGGCTGCCGCCGGATCTTGAATCAATAAAACACCACGCCTCCGTCCTACCGTCATCATGAAGAGCACGCCTCTAATAATCAATTGGCACGAGTCCAATCTGCCCATATACTCTGCAGACTTTCAAAAAAGAGACAAGGGCAGGCTGGCGACCGGAGGGGGTGACAACAATGTTCGAGTACGAGAGCATCCCTCATGGACCCCCCAAAACCTTTGCTGACGAGTCAATAGCTATGGAAGATAGACTCTGATGGAGAGGATCGTAGAATTGATTACCTGGCTACACTAGCGAAACACACACAAGCAGTTAATGTCGTAAGATGGGCTCCCAAAGGAGATCTGTTGGCATCTGCTGGCGATGATGGCAATGTTATCCTTTGGGTTTTGGACGAAGGGAAAACCGCAACACCGGCTTTTGGAGGAGATGGAACTGAGGACAAGGAAGTCTGGCGGACGAAGCATATGTGTCGGTCCACAGGCGCCGAGATCTATGATCTTGCATGGTCTCCAGATGGAGTCTACTTTATCATTGGAAGTATGGATAATATTGCGAGGATATACAACGCCCAAACTGGTCGGTAATGCACCAGATTTCGCGGGTCTAAGCTCACGTATATAGGTTCACTCGTGCGACAAATCGCAGAGCATCAACATTATGTCCAAGGTGTAACATGGGACCCGCTGAACGAATATATCGCAACACAATCTTCTGATCGATCCGTGCATATATACACGTTGAGGACGAAGGATGGGCAATTTACTCTGGAGAACCGAGATGGAGACCCAAAGAGAATTGGCATGAATATGAAAATGGATTTGCCAGGACGAAGAATATCATCGAACAGCCCGGCGCCCCCGGATTTTGGACTGCGTTCACAACTACCTGCTGAGTTGATGGCCAACAATATGAGTTCACCAGCACCCTCGTGTCCTGGCACTCCAACATCGCTGGCACTACCGATGAACCCTCCAAGCGTCATGAGTCATAGTCGGAGGTCTTCTTTTGGTGCAGCTTCTCCGGCTATGTCAATGCGTCGATCAGCTTCACCAGCCCCTTCGTTGCCGTTACCAGCTGTCATGCCAATGGAAGCATCACCGAAACCTTATACTGGACTTGGAGTTAAGAACGCGAACATATACGCTAATGACACTCTCAAATCTTTTTTTCGCCGATTGACCTTCACACCCGATGGTAGTCTACTTTTCACACCAGCTGGCCAATATCAAACACAACAAAAGGGTCTAGATGAAGCAACTAAGACTCTGTACGAGGTGATAAATACTGTGTACATTTATACGAGGGGTGGAATCAACAAGCCTCCTATCGCTCATCTACCTGGACACAAGAAGCCCTCCGTCGCGGTCAAATGTTCTCCAGTCTACTACACACCTCGGAAAGCCCCACCTCCTACAAAGCATATTACAATTGATACTTCTTCAGCGGACGACACGATGGTTGCTCTTCCAGATCCAGTGATCTCTAAGTCACCGGCGCACTCCGTAATGGAACCACCTCCACTTGTTCCACAAACAAGTGACCCCTCTGGACCTACATCATCACCGAAACCTAAAGGATTGGACGTTGAAACGAACGCTACATCGCCGGGTCCTGCAATGGCATTCTCATTACCTTATCGAATAGTCTATGCTGTTGCGACAGAAGACTCAGTCCTCCTCTATGACACACAACAGCAGACGCCGCTCTGTGTTGTGAGCAATTTACACTGCGCGACATTCACTGATTTAACTTGGTAGGTAATCCGTCATTCTGCTGATTCATCGTACTGACATCTTCCAGGTCTACTGATGGCCTCACTTTACTTATGACATCCTCCGATGGTTTCTGCTCGACTCTGACCTTCTCGCCCGGCGAGCTTGGCCAAGTCTATACTGGGGATATTCCAACACTCAAGCACCCCAACCTTAGCAGCACAGCCGTCTCTTCCTCGCAAAACACCCCCATGGCCACGCCAACCTCGATCGCGCCTCCGTCTCCCTTCCCCAGCGGCAATCACCACCAACGGACTTCATCAAATTATTCCGTCGCACCCTCACCACCTCCTGCACCACTGGGCCCAACCATGCGACCCTCTTCGCCAACGCGATCGAATTCCACCTCCTCGATCGCAACACAAGCTTCCTACGCGACCCCATCCGTGGGAACTATAATAAGCAATCCTCCTCTTGTGGGTGGGACCATTCCGGGTGTCACAGCTAGCAATGTAGGGCTGGGCTTCGTGTCCGGCGTCCCCATGTCTACACCACCACAAACACCGAGAAGCGCAACGAGTTCAGTTAGTGGAGTGAAGCGTGATGCCAGCGAGAGCGAGAAGGAAGACGGCGCGCACGAAAAGAAGAAGCGGAGAATTGCGCCCTCGTTGGTTGGGGCCGAGCGTACTTCTCAGCCCTGAAGTTAGATACCCATGATAGGATTTCTGGTTTGCTGAGATATATTGAATGATCGTCTAGAATCTTATCTAGCTAAATTTGTTGGTTTCCACAATGGACGGAGTTTAAGGGAAGGAAAACTGGCAGCTGGAATTGCTACTTGCAGAGTTTATGGTATGCATTCAGTGGGCGTTCACCGTCTGGCTTTCATCGAGAGGATCTGCTGAGATTGCTGATAAAGGCCTTGGATAGGCCCAGCTAGTGTGCCTTGAGACATGAATATGAATCTTGTGAGAGTAGATATTATACATGATTGCCCGTGATCCTTTTTCGTCTTGGTCGTGCTGCTATCCATTGTTTCGAGTACAAACCCTGCACGTGGAAGACGTAGTGAGAGATTGTGCTTGTTGTCTGCGCCGTCACACACTCCTGCTATGGACATGCCCTGGGTGCATGTCGATATCACATGAAGAACAAGCTTGTATGAAGTGGAGGACATTTTACACGTATTGATAATTGACCACTTAGTTAAACTGACGAGCTGAAGTGGAGGAGTTTGAATGTGCACTGATGAGCGTGATGAGGCTTCAGCATAAACCCTGCATAATGATTATGCACATATTTATAATATGCAAGCTGTGGCTCTTAGCTATTGGCCAGTCCTTACCTGCAGCTTGCCGCCGACGCTGTACATAATCAAGCAAAGTAAATACCATCATGGTAGGCCGCTCTCAGCTTTCTTCTCCTTTCTTCCTTACATCAGATTACTTTGTATGATTGCACGTTGAAGCCGCTGTTTTTTGTGATTTAGGAACGGAGTACGCAACACCGTACGAGTACATACGATCAGCAATATGGCTGCAAGACCTGGCGAGGATGTTGCAGCAACTCTGTAAGCTTGCGCCAGATGACCCCAGAGCTCACGATAGCTTGCTAATAGGAATCAGATTTGCAGATATACATTACTACTATGGTGCGCCGACTGCCAAACCACCCCATCATCGGTTCGATAAAGGCTCCTACGTCTACTTGTTCGAAAACGCTGGCCAGAGGAGGGCGCGCATAGAAATAGCGAATAATGCTGGAACTCCAGACCAGGATGCTTTCGATGGATGTCGGTACGCTTTGAGAAAACTTATGCTGCAGGTTTTGACTGTGCAACAGCTCTGGATGGAGTTCATGTCCAATACTCCTACAAGCACTCCACTCTTGTCACCCTGACTGTCGATGCCCAACGAAATAGCGGCCCGCATGCTGATACTCAAGAGTGGCATCTTCCCACCTTCGATCCTCGAAATGAGAACAAATACATGTACAGGCTACATACAGTGGATATATACTTCTGGACAAAGGAGGATGCACTTCATTTTGTGAACGGGGTAAGGAGAGTGTTACCCCAGCACCAGATCTCTATTCAGGACGAGCCAATTGCGCCCCCTCCCCATGCTGATGACATGAGCCCGGTTGTGCAAAAATTGGAGAATGTGGCTATCACAGACCCTTCATATCAGCAAGGGCGAACCCGAGACTCCAGAACAACTGCCGCCTCTTTTCCCGGCCCACCAATTTCTGCAACTCCCCAGAGTCAAGAAGCATCCAATTTTGTTCCAATGGCCTACAACCCCGCAGCTCCAGCGGCCCCAGAAACCATTCAACATCGAGAAAAGACTCCTCCGCCAGAAGATGGAACCCCGAACCCACTCGTAGCAGCTGCGACCTCAGATCACGGCCAAACTTACGGTACGCCTTTTCAGCACCCGGGAGGATTTTCTGGCCCCCCTCAACAGCCTCCTACACAACAAAGTTACTTCCCAGGGCCACCTGTAGCCCCTGGAGCCGGGGCTTCACCATCGCAACAGCCTCCTCCACAACAAAGTTACTTCCCAGGGCCACCTGTAGCCCCTGGAGCCGGGGCTTCACCATCGCAACAGCCTCCTCCACAACAAAGTTACTTCCCAGGGCCACCTGTAGCCCCTGGAGCGGGGGCTTCACCATCTCAACAGCCTCCCTCAGCTACAGTGCAATCACCGTTCGCTGGCCATTTCCAACACTCCTTCGCTCCGCCACCCACAGCAACAACAAGTGCAGCGAGTCCCTACGCCTCTGTCCCCGCAAATCCTCCTCCCGGACCGCCAGCATACACTCCCCAGCAGCAGCAGCAACAACAACAACAACAAGCCCATATCCCCGTAACGCAATACGCCAACTACCCCGGGTCGCCTGGTATATCATCCGGCATGACAACTCCGGGGATTGGCTCACCCGGCTTCCAATCACCTGGGATCTACTCTCCAGCTGCACCGCCCGGTGGATTCGCGCAGTTCAATTATGCGCAGAGTAACGCTGGAATTAGCGGCACGAAGCCTTTAATGCATGATTATTCTATACACAATCAGGTCTACAGACCAACGGAGAGTGAGGCGAGTATGAAGCATAATTCGCCGATGAAGCCTCCCAAGAAGGGGTCGAGAGTAGAGGCGAGTGCTGGGGCGGTGGAAAAGAGTGTCAGCGGCTTTTTGAAGAAGTTGGAGAAAAGGATCGGTTGATTATTCCATTTGAGTTGGAAAATCGGCGACAGTGCAATTTAAAGTGAGTTTACGAAATGACCAAAACGCTTCCATAGCACGATTGGGGGTTTTTTGGTCGTTGAGCAAGCGCGTTACACGTCTCATGCGGGACGATTCAACTTTCCACGATCAGCTATCATCTTTATCGTTTTCTAACTAACATTATGATCTCTACCACTTCCACGTTCTGCCATTCGGCATTTCCCAAGTGGAACCAACATGTTGTGCTCACTTGCTCATGCCCGCCCCTGTACTATTATTTGGTTGCACAGCGCTCTCTTCGACAAGAAATTCACTGTTTGAGTATTGGTAGCAAGGATGTGAGATAAACTGTGCTCCGATGCCAACCAAGTCATTTCTTCCATTTGAGATACCATCCAAGTATGTGGGACTTGGAAAGTGGCGTGGTCGCTGACGCGTGGTGACAGTCACATCGGTAGCCTCGTTTGGCCAGCACAGCGTATCTTTGGAGCCAACAATGGTCTCTATATAAGGACTTGGTATATAGTCTGAAGAAAGAGCTCGAGTTATTTCACCTCTATTTGCTGTTTCTTTGTTACGTTTGTATTCATTCTCCTCATGTTGTGCATTCTCAAGGAGCTTCGCATACAAGACATAGTTCAAATGGGCTTCGAGAGCATCGAAGGGTTTTTGGACACAGCTGACTCGGTCGATTTGAAGTGAAGCGAGGCCCACATCGAGCAGTACCAGAGATTCTTCGAGGTTGTGTTGTTGTAGGGCTTGGACAGTGAGAGCTACGTGTGGTTTTGGCCCCTCCTCGTAAGTTGTCTTTTCGACAGGATCGTTCTCACTGGAGGCTACTGCGACGTTTGCCTGAAGTCTGGGGACTGTTGATGGAGAGACCGGGGACCTGCAAGACAGAAGGCAGTCAGCCAATGCAATATACTTAAGGGGTAGGAACATTTAACAAGAATTGCTTACAGCGATGAGTGCCCCTCCTGGGTAATGTCGCTACTAGTGGGTAGCATGGTCCTCTTCAAGCGAAGCTAGAGCCAGCAAGTTGGACCTGACCGAACAGATGATATGGACCTTTTCAGGGTGGAAGAATGACACGATGGGTCTTTGAAGAATATAATGTAATAGGAGCTTTTCGTTCGGGTTGGAGATTCTGAGGAGGAAGCAAGATCAGCTCCCGGGCAGAACATACTTCCCATCCCGCAAGAGAAGCCAGGTTTTATACCAGTGGACCAGGTGCGACCACCAAATAATTGCGAACCTCTTTGAAAATGCAGAAAGACAGGTCCATCCGATGGGAGTGGTTCCGTTGCTTTTCCCATTACTGCAACTTATGGTGCGTCTTTCAGGCCGAAGAACCTACCGTCCCGACAATATGCAAATCCAGAGCCAGAGCAAAACAATTGCACTTTGTCTCGCTTCCATTATTGAGGCGCACAATACCCGTGCATGTGCAGGAAATCAGGGAATTCGACCACTAACCGACTGGACCTGTCCGTCACACTTCTTTTGGCGTCGCCTTTCGCCTATTCCCACCCTTCCCAACTCTGACGATTCACCTATGAGGCGTATGATAATTGAGTGACAGTTTCTCGCTGTCGCTGTTGTTTGATACTGTTCCAATATTTCATGGTCAAGTCAGGAATCGGAATTCAACCAACGAAGCCCAAACAATATGCCTAAAGCTTGGGAATCTCATAAGGCCGAGCTAGTTAAGCTCTACATTACGGAAGGTAGAACTCTGAAAGATGTACAGAGTATTCTGCGCCATCGTCATGGTTTCAAGGCCTCGTAAGAAACTTTTCCCTCCAACTGGCGCGGGCTAAGTGCTCACACAGTACTCGCGCTTATCGAATGAGAATCGACGCATGGGGTCTTCATAAATATAAAGCACGGAACGACCGAATGTTCTCGCGAAGATCTCAAGAGGAAGATAATGCTCTGTTGACTCCTCATGAATGAACCCCAACCACTCAGCTGGAACCTTCAGACGAGTTGCCTGTCATGATCGACAGTATCAGACTTCCCTCACGCCCGGTTGAATGCTCGGATTTTCTGCGCAGGATTGAGGCATTCAAAGGACCTTACGCAAATCGAGCTTCGCTGGAGATCCTTCTGGTAAAGTGGCAGATTGGCGGACAGTATTTGAACGCAGCACTGGATATCATTCAGAAGACAAAGTTCAAAGTTCTCCTCGAGGATGACCGATGACCCAAAGTTGTTTGTGCTGGCAGAGGAGCATCTACCATTGGAGGAACGATGTGTCCTGCTGAAAGCCCTCCTACAGGCTGATCTAGAATTCTCCCCCGGACCTTCCAGTGAAGATATTGACTACGTTCCTCCATGGGTGACATGTTGGCGGTCGGTCACAGAGGAGACGGACTGGAAGACGGCGAGAGAGGCACTGTTAGTCAGCCCTGAACTCAAAGGAACCTTTTCGAGGCAAACCATTCATCGGTGCTTTCATCTTGTCATTTCCGAACATATACTAGAGAGGAGCAAAGCTCAACTGGAGGAGTGGAGGGGACAGTCAGAACCTCTCAGCCCTAGAGATGCAGAAATGGCGGAACGTTGTCGGCAACAATACATCATGATCCTGAAGTGGTTCTATAATCAGGAAGCGCAGTTGAGTCCGATGCTCTACAAATACGCCGTTCAAATTTATGATTGGGAACTTACGTTGGCGAAGGACGTTCAAGCTGTTCAACGGCAGCAGATCGAGCTCCTGGTTCAAAAACATACGAAATATCGCCAGCTCATTTCTACTTTTACTGACGAGCCATACGTCGGCATCGATGACTATTTGGATGATCTCCTGCTGGAGAATAGTTGTAAGCCTTCTTCCAGGGTGCGAGAGTTCCAATGAACTGACTGCTTTGCGACAGTGGCTTAGCATCTGGAGACATAGTCTGAATCTTTGTTCATACCCTCTCCACATTACATTTATGCATAAGAGAAACTACCCTCTATCTTCTCGGCATCGGAGCACGACGGATGGAAGCCCATGTTGATTTTGTTCTGGGACTCTACGCGAAGTCAAAGTTCTCTTCTCTGATTCGAAGAGAGATCCGGATGACGGGAGATTGATCTTGATTCTTTATCAATGGCACTGTAACTGAGCGTACCTCAGTCATAAGTCATATGACACTTCAAAGGAAAAGCAGTTATCTTTACTTTCTACTATGTTTCTCTTGGGGATCACTATCATTCTTCCATGTGGGCTTCTCAAGCAAAGATTCCTTCATCAAATGTTTCATTGCTCTTGCATTAATCGTACGCTTCCTCGGAATTTAAACATCACGTTTCCCATTTGCTATGTTTACATAAATCTCGACCCTTTCGAAAACAAATAAAATGCTTCCTCGCGATCTGACTGCCCGCCCACCCCGTGCTAGCTCAAAGTCAATCACTCATTAAGCTGTCATTCATCGTGTCATCATATTCCATGTCAGGAAACGCCAGGATTTCGATACTCTCGTAATCCAACCCCAATCCCTCTTTCTCAAAACTAATCATCACCACTACGAAATCTCCTCTCAGCGGATGTCTCCTGCACCGGCCGACGTTCTTTCTCGAAAAGTCATGGGTTCGCGGCATGGGAGGACTCACGATCAACCTCTACCATCGGAAACACTCCACTCACAGCCAGGCCCCAGAGCAACACATCATTCAGGATCTCTCTCGAGTTCCCCTCGATCGCCGTCAACGAACGGGACTGGTCCTCATCGAGCTCCACCGCTCGTCCCGCCAGGCTGGAACGGTGGGCACATCTGACGAGCGCATGCATCTCGGCCAGACACTCCCACTCCCACAGCTCGTCCTCGTCGATTTCCCCGGCGTGGTGGAGGGCATTGACTGCGGTTGCGATGCGCAGCCATGGGAAGGCGGTGCAGCTTGAGAGCAGGCGGTGGAGGTGCGCTCTGCATTCTTCGGTGGTTAGTTCGGGCAGCTCTGTGCCGCTGGGGCGTCTGTCTTGTTCTTGTGAAGTTCGTGGATTTCTGGGCTTTTCTTTGTTAGTCTTGGGAGTACTATCACTTGGTCCTGAGCTTGGAGGAGCTGAGGGGGCCATCGGGTGGGATGAAGTGGACGGGGTGTTTCTTTCCACATTGTTACCATGCGCCATCTGCATCGCGTCCCTGGTAGTAAACCCTAGCGCTGTTACTAGGAATGGAAGGTGGTTATGCTGCTCTTGAGTTGGGATCCGGTCATCGGTCTCAGCTTGGACGGTAGCCATCTTGCAGGTTGATCACTTGATTTATCTGCTTCTTACGGCCACTAATCTGAGATTTCAAAGAACAGAAAGCTTAGAATAGGGGATACGGAAACGCGACTTACTAAATGCTCGATCGAGCCCGAGATGTTTCCCGTCGTAGGTTTGTCACGAATAAGTTTCCCATACCGTGAGTCGTCAGAGCGTGGTCCTCGAACGATTGCCAAGCGTGTCGTCGAGTCAAAACCAACGGCTACGACAACGTGTCGAGTTACAGTTTTGCCTTCGGTTTAGCTGGCGGACGCAAGCGGTTGTGCCTTCTGATGATGAATTCAACAGCTTTCTCGAGAAGCAATTCGGGTATTTATAGACTACCTTCAAGCCAGCTGGCGCGACGAGATCCGGCTGAGATCAGTTTGCGGAAAGTGATCAATAAAATGATGCGAAGTGTCATGGTTTCGAACGCACTGTGGACGTACCACCAAAACTCCCTATAGGATAGCATCGATGCCACTGGAGCTCTAGCTAAGGATATCGTGATTACCTAGTAAACAGTGGAGCATGATATAAATTGAGAGGATACTAACTCCTTCACACGACTAAAAAACCCGCCTTCTAACCCACGAGTCATCTTCAAGAGCCGCAACCCCAAAGAAAGACCGATCTCTCGTGCCCAGAGCAACAGACCTAATAAATCAACTCATAGCCATAGCTATGAACTTTGCCCTTCCGCATATCGCGAAGCATCTTCGTCCAAGCTCGAACGTCAAGTGAGCGAGCCTCATAGCAAGAAAAGGGGCACAGCAAGGAAAAGGAAGAAAGCTACCAGCGAGCGAATAGTCACAAATGAGAAAACAATCGCTCAAGAGGGCAAACCCGACGTCGACAGCGTAAGGACAGCGCTCGGAATAACACGAGCACATAAAACTCCCTGAGGAAAGTATGTGGTTGGGTTGCTTCAGTGTGCTTATTTACTTGGGGACTGGCTACTTCTGGGTGAATAGATAGATGGACGAATAAGGGGTAGCATAAGTAAGACGAGAGAATTCAAATCGTTCCGCTCTGCTCGTCTCAGTCCCATTGAAATTCATAAGTCTCACACTCCGGAAAGGGAGGGTAACGGGAACAAAAACTCCACTATTTTATCTCGTGCGTATCCAAATATACTAAAGTAAGTTTACATGTCAAGACACGGTCGCTCAAGTTACATCCCATGCGCCTTGCTCATATGTAAGGGTATAAAAGACAGATTCTGCTGCGAGCTGCACCTCGCAGCTTCCATATAGTCAGATTCGTAAATCGTTTTCAAATCCTCAAATCTTCAAATACACACTTCTTTCATCTACAGCTCTCCACTCATTCTTCGGGATGATGTTGACTTCGAGGTCTCGACACTGGCTCGTCATCTTCGTCGATCGTTCTAACTATAGGGCTGGGCGTTTCGACGTGGATGGATGGCAGGTGCGAGATCCTTAGACTGGGTAGTTGGGGGATACCTCCTACGCCTCGGGAGGAGCGGCGTGAATCTGGAGTTGCGACTGCCTGAGTAGAACCACTACTTGAAGTGCTTGTTCGACGGTCTGATGTCAATTGGCCGATATGGGAGGCGCTGATTCTTCTCCCCACAGTGTCAACAGGTCTTGTACTCTGAGCTGAAGCGGTAGCTGGTGAGTCGAACATTGCTGGTCCTTCCCCACGTGCCACGATTGGACTCGAATAATCCGGTGGTAGGCCCAGTGTCGCATGCTCATCGTGTGGTGTATCTAGTGAGATGTTTTCATATCCCGGTGGGTCGTGGAGTGGTATATCATCATGCTCAATAAGCTCTGGACTACTTCCAGCTCTGCCTTCATTGCTGCCCGACATATCATCATTCGGCGTAACAGTGGTACTGACTCGTCGTAATGAGCTTTCTCCTCTCGAATTCGCCCGTGATCGTGTCAAGCCTGGAGATGGTAGGTCGGAGTTCAATGTGTCTGTGTCGATGCTCATAACCGAACTGGCACTTCGATCTCTGCGGTGATACTGACTGCTAGCTGCAATGCTCGCAGCATCCCCTAATAGTCCTTCCCGTTCGCTCTCCATGCTGCCCGCTCTCAATCTTGTTCCATCGTGTCTAGCCACTCCCAGATCCGCATAGGAGACCGAAGAGACAGCTCGTTGACGCTCCTTCTTTATCCGATCGTGCTCAGCCCTCAGCTCCTCGACCGTCCGCCCTGCGCTCACACTACTCGAAGCTCTGGCTCTCGCCTGGAGCTCTCTTAACGCAACATAGTCTCCTCTTTCTCTGGCCTCCCTCCTCAATCTTCTCCTCTCCTCTCGTTCCTCATTCTCACGCCTTCTCGCCAGTCTGACTTGGTATAGGGCCTCCATCTCTTCTTCTCTCCTTGCTTCTTCCTCAGCTCCACCCTCTGGAAACTCAACCACAACATCAATTCCACCTCTCTCGCCTTCCCTCGCCAAAACCTGTTCGTTCTGCATGGCATGCTGATTATACGCGGGTAGAGTCATCACAGACCGTACACTCGTGTTCCTATCGATACCCGCTGCTGCTAATGCTGCATTGTTACTCGCTGTCTCGACTGCAGATCTCGCCGCCGCGTTGAATGAGGACGGAGGGACGCTCAATCGACCTGATGACCGTAGAGCTGGGCTTCGCGCACGCGCATCCGATATGGGTTCGAGAGTGTCGTGAGCATCGGGTAGGCGGTAAGAATGCTTGACGGGCTCCCATCGCTCCCATCGCTGCTTCAGGAAGGAGGTTGGGATGTATTTCGGGTTCTTGTGCTTGCGGCGGAGGTTGCGGAGAACAAACCACATGACGAGCAGGGCAGTAACTATTGCCAATACTGCTACAATTGCCTGTAGTAGTCAGTATGTTTCTTTATGCAGAATGCGAGGCGGGAAGTCATACGATTATCGCTGTAGTCTTGCTGCCATGCGAAGAAGATGAATCTGATGTAGTCGAAACACTAGAAATCGAAGATACTGCACTCGGCGCACTCGTAGCACTCGTGGTCGAATGTGCAGGCAGATTCAAGCTGCTGGTCGGCGTTGGGCTATTGCTGCTACTGGGACTCGGACTCGCAGGGTCTTGAGGCTGCCGCCTCGAGAAGGCAGTAGATAAACGCATTGTGCCGGTGCCACGGATGTGGTTATGAGAAACTTCTGTAATGATATGAAGAGGCTATCGAGGATGAGAAGTTACATTCCTGATGCTCGAAGCTGACTGTGGTGATGGTCGAAATCCCTTCTTCTTGGTGGTTGGGGGTTGACATCCGCTGAAGAAGAAGGGTGCGGCGTTACAGACGAGTACTTGTAAGGTAAGCGACGCGATTACTTGGTTGTCATCATCGCTTACCCGCTGCTGGAACCAATTGGAATAATGAAGTGAGGTGAGATGGTAAATGAGAGGTTCTTTGAGAGAATATGGCGGAGAGGAGGTCGAGGATGACGAGAGATTGACGACAATGGCAACAGCAGCGCAACGCAATGCAGGACAGATGGTCAGTCCATCCATCAATTATTGATCGCGCCTCTGAGGGGAGCAGGATATTTGACGTTGGACAATCACTCGGGCGGAGCTTGCCTTGGGGTCCTTCTAGTCCCTTGTCGTTGCAGTTGAAACTACGAACATCCAGTTCCAGCAGCCTATCGATGGCCGTTGCTAATCAATATCCCTGCGTCGTCTCTGCCCGCTTTTGGGCTCTCACCCGTTCGAACGTGGCTGATGAGGATGTAAATGCCTCGATGAGTGTGGCACGGCAGTGTCCCTTCCAAATCAAAGTAATGGAATCAAATATGAGGCAGACGTTGGGACGATGGGCGATGATAAGAGTCGAAGTATATTCGAAGTGTATTCTTTGATAGCCGAAGGGTGAAAAAGGCTTCTGTTGATGGTGATGGAAGAAATAAATCGGAGTTCAACCAGTTAGGTAAGCTTAGGTAAGTGAAGGACCTTCCAGCCTGGTGAGCTAAAGGTATTCCTGGTGGACGCTGGTGCACGTGTTTCTATTTTAAGACCGTCCCCCGCCCTCTTGTTCTCTTCGACGTCGCATTCGGTCGTCACTTCTCACCTCATGCATCTCGACCTGCCAAATATACATTCAAACACCGATCTGGACATGTGGAGACAACATCTTGCGTGATTGTATCGAGGCTCAGTGCTGCTTACCATGCTAACGCGAAACCAAAAGCTTCGGCGAACGTTCAGCTAATATCACCACCCTTCGATGCTTGAGAGGGAAAGAAAGTATTATTGCGAGGGCAGTTGATTGCCTAGCAAAGAGAATTTATGGGATAAGGTATCGAGGGTCGAGCCTCTGTACTGTCGCTTGACATTGTGCGTCTAAAGTCTGGATCCTGTGAAGTCACTCAGTCGTGAAGTCACTCAGTCGTGAAGTCACTCAGTTGTGACACTCGTATTTGTATTGTTGTATTGTTGTGATTTTGTGCTCCACCCTCCACCATCAGAAGAGGATACAACGATGAATAATCAAGGCCGCTTTTTCAGAAAGCCTCCTCGCGGAGTATAATGGGAATGGGAAAGCTACTCATACATTTGTTTCATATTCGCCATCTCTCGTTGTCGAGCCTGGATTCTAGGGGTTCTGGAGCAGGAACTCTGCCATTGTGTTCCTTCCGTGCTTCATTCCCAAACTCAAATTTCCCAGATACCTGAGCCTGATTGTCTTCCAAGACATTCATGATCTTCCTTTCACTCTATATGTCGCGGCGTAATTTTCCTTCTTCGCGGAATCTTGGAGACGTTTCAATTCTTGTCGTTCGCGGGCCATCTGTTCTTCGCGTAAGGTGCGTTCCTGTTCTTCGCGTTGCAAGTCCTCGTCTGCCTTTTCCTATCAATCTACGTCAGTTGGAGTCATCAATGGTGGACTTGAAACTTACAAGTCTGTCCTTGAAGACTGCTTTCATATGCTCGACTGCATCGGGAAAGCCAAAAAGTCCACACTCCCGCTCCCTCGATTTCAGCGCTGGGCTCTGGTTCCAGGCAAAAGAACACTTGTTGTCCATGCTAGCGGTCTCGATGATTTCTCGGTCCCGACGTCGAAGAAGTTTCCTGAATTGTCCATTCGTGCCAAAGATCGAAGCGTATACCCGTCTATCATTACCCACTTGCTTGGGCGCCAATTTTACGATGCTGAATGTTAGCTTCGTGTCACCCACAAATTCATAACCTTCCATTGCTCCACCAGTAGCATACAACGGTATGTCACTATCGTATTGTTGATTGAAAGTAAGGAGCAAGTGTCGACGGCATTTATCGGTGTGGCTATCAACGGCGGCACGGAAGCCAACCGACGGATTGACATTGCCAGGTCGAACAGGCCACATACCTGAGCTGTGCTGGACGAAGAACACGTGTCTGAGGTTCTGACAACCGACTAGAGGATTGTACGGCGCGTCATTTGCGCTAGCCCGGGAGGAGATACCACGAAGAGTATGCATCAAATCACCAGGACAGTGGTCTGTCCAGTTACCATGACAATTCAAGCAGGCGTGGAAGTGGCGGCTCCTGACAGTGATAGCCACGCGCTCAAGATCGATGTCTTGATCTCGTGCCATGACGAAGAGGTTATCCATACCGTTGAGGCAGGAATCATTTCCGAAAAACAATATGTCTGTGCGGGGATGAAAATAAACACAGTATTGCTTGATGCCTGGATGCTGACTGTCAAAGCAGACCTTCCGGTAAATCTTCAAAGCCTCATCGCGGGTTTCTTTGTTCACGTGTAAGATAGCCGGTGGGAGGCGAGATCGAGGCGATACTCGGTGGCTGTCGTGGATTGTGGTTCGCATGAACGGCAAGTAAGAGCCGGTACGCTTAGAGGGAGGACTTCGCTCGATTTCGAGAAGGCGATCTTCGTTGTTCATGTAGATGAACCAAATCTTAAGTCGAATTTCGATAGCCAGTCTAGGGAAGGGGTGGAAGTGATCGAACGAGTCACTTGATGCATGGTTAGCCCTGCAGTGCAGTCGGATATTTAGAAATCTTACGCTTGGCCTGCGACCTGATCATTTGAAGTGGATAAATCCTGGATCTGACGACGCCTTCGGAGCCAGAGATGGGCTTGAACTCATAGTCTGCCTTGGGCAAAGTCAGTCAGTCGTCTGTCAAAACTGCGCAGGAACTCTGACATACCTCATATTTGCTTTTCCAGCCATGTTCATGGCTGAGAGGCTTCAGGTAAGACTTCCTACAGTATTGGCTGACGAAGCAGCGGCAGTAGGATTATTGTGTGTACGCTGCGTTTGCTGTCAATATCACGTTTACAGAACTGTCAGACTGGAGGCGTACCAATTCATCCACGTTCTGTCGCTCGATATGCTTCACTGCCTTGAGAGCAGCAACTTGATCCGAGGAACGCATCGTGATGTTGAGGTTTTGGCTGTTTTCTTATTCTTCAAATGATCAACGAGGTCTCCTGAGAAGGAATTGGTCGTTGTAATGTGGCTATGGACACGTGAGAAAGTATCTCCGAAAGTTGTGGTTGTGGTGGGGCTGGACCGTTGTTGCGCATTTGTGGTCGATGCTCCGCAACTTTATACTCTCCCAAAACGTCGGCGAGACTAGCTTCGTCGGGTGCGCGCTCTCGGCGCATTCACTAGGCGAAACTTCACTGCGTAACTGGCGAGTGCCTAGTAGTCGGAAGATCGTTTAGCGAGTGCATAGAAGCTTATATTTATAGCGACCTTGATTTGGGGGGGTCTGAATATTATGGTTGAGGGATGGCAATTTTTTGAGTCCTTTAGGAATAATAAATCTGTGATACGTAGCTACCTATAGAGCTAGCTTCCATGGAAATCTACCAACAACCTTCCTTCTTGCACACAAAACAACGTGGTTCGGTTCGTCGTTGAGGCTGGAATCTACCTCTGTTTTGCGGGCGATATTGCGGTCGAAATTGCGTCGAGAAGAGCGGTAATTGCGGTCCGTAAAATAGCCTTCTACCTCAGGGAACTCATTTTGATCCGTTATGTAGGTACCGAGTTCTTGAGGTATTGCAAGTGGGAGGTTCAATTGTTGTTCTTGTTCCTTCTCGTACGCCGTGATCGACGATTGTATCTTGCGGACAAGACCACCGATTGAAGGAGGGGGTTCCGCAACTGCGTATCGGCAAGCTGGAATACCTCGGCAGGAAGTGACGAGTTTATTGTGCATGAAATCGTCGTCAATGGATCGTGATAATAATTATGACGGTGATACTTATAGGTGTTTTCGTCCTAGAGACCTCCCGAAGGGTATGAGACCGTGCTAAGCTAACCTGGAAGCAATTACTATAAAGTCCTTTTGCAAAGAAGGCCAAACCCACAAAGATAAAAAGAAACTCCTATATAACAGCCCCGTTTCCCTAATCCCGCGGTGTTACAATACCTTTATAGACCCCAGAAAACATTTCATGCAGCATTAGCGTTTGCTAGCAATGACTCTCTTGTACAATTGTATAATCGTATTGGATTTGCCACCTCCCTAGATAGGTAGGTAATTTGTCAGTTTTGTGTTTGAGTAAAACCTTCCAGGTAGCCCAGACGAAGCCCCCTAGACAAATATTCTACAAGCGTGCTCTTGAAGCGCAATATCGACGACTAAGTCCCCTCTGACCTCGCCTTCTAGATATCTCCCCTTACAAAATCGTACGTCCTTAAGCATGGTGTTCCTTCCGCTTGCGGACCGCTAAACGCCTTTCTATGTCCATTTGTGTGTATTATTCGGTTGAATTTAAAAAGGCTACGGTGGAAGGTTCGAAGTCGTCGATAAAGGAAACTCTCCTCGATTCGGTCGCTTGCTCGATGCGATTGCTCCTATTAGCTTTGCGGACTCTATCGAAATAGAGCTGGAGGTTCATAGGCCAGGAACCACGTACAGGTCAATGGATCGTGGTTGCGTGAACGGTGAGGTTCTTGAATTGGGATGGTAGGATATCACTACACCATATGAACATCCCTCTCCTTCCCAAAAACCTCAACAGTTTCTTCCACCCCCTCTCTATCTAGTGCCCGCCCATTCGCATTACTCCTCTTCCAGCTCCCGTCCGCCTTCCTCTTCGCCTTCCGATACTCCCTCCTCTCCATCTCTTTATCCTTCTGCTCCTTAGCCCGCTTCTTCTCGTCCATGTCCTTCAACCAATCATCGTGTCTCTTGCCCAGCCTCTCCGCTTTCCTCTCGTGGAACCGTTTCATTGCCGATCGTTCGATCTCAGCAAAGCGCTGTGAGGAGAGTGGGACGTGTTCTTTGATCCAGTGGATGGGGCTGTACTCTACGAGAGCGGCCCAGGCGACGACGACGAGCATCCTGCCCAGCGCGCGTGTCCAAACGCTGAAGGCGAGGAGGAGACTTACGGTTATTACTGCGAAGGAGACGGGAACTATTGGCCGGCGGTCAGGTCATGAAAGTTGTGTGGGTTGTGGACGGGGACATACACATGAACCGAAACTGCCGGTGGATGGACATTGGACTGGCCTCCCATTCTTGATTGTTCATCCCGAATATGCTAGTGAAGAAGCTGAGTGGGAGAAAGAAAATAGTGACGATTGTGAACAACATGATAGAGCGCCCTTGATGTATGCTAAGGTCTGCACGCTTGAGTGCCATTCTCGCTTCAATGATACTGGCTTGTTGTTGTTTCAATGCGAGAAGATCCTGGAGCTGAAAATAATTAATTAGTACTCGAAATGGTGCACGAGATGGACTGCCTCACCTGTTGACTAGTGCGTTTCGCAGCCTCTTCCAGCTCCTCAATCTCAGCTCTCCGTTCAAGAATCTGCTCCAGAATCTCAGCGGCGTTAATCAGGGTGCTCTTCGGGACACGAATGTATTGCGGTTTCAAACTTTCGCTCTCGAAGTCTCCAAGCTTCAGCCCTACATCCTTCAGAACCACATCTTCGAGCACTTTTCGAAGATGTGCGAGGGCAGGCTGTTCTTGCTTTCGATCTTCACGTTCGTTCATCTTCTCCAACGCTTTCTTGAAGTCTTTGACTACTTGATATTGTTGAGTAAATATTCGAGACATCATGCGTAATTCTTCAACGACTAGAAAGGTCTCGGTGTCAGTAATTGTGCAGTCGAATTGAGGAAAAGCCGAACGGAAAGGGCAAAATAAATTAGAGGAGAGCTACTCACTATCTTGCGATTCCCGAAGGAGCGCTCCCTCTGGGTTCACATTGAGGTATGCACGAACGCTCTTCTCTGAGTGCTGGAGGGGATCCTTGAGAGAGTCCATGCGCATTTGTATCCAAAATGTCTCGAAAGCTATAGTTTTCATGCCGGTCTGAGATATCAGCTAAGTCCTGTCATGTAGGAGCGAGAACTTACCACGTGAGCAATCGTGTTTGAAAATATATCCATGACTTCTGGTCTTTGGTCAATGGGCTTTGTTCGGTCGAAGAAGACTCGAGAACACTGGTCGATAACTATGAGTGCCAAATCGTAGACTGAATTGATGCGGTCATCCTCGAGATGGTTCAGTCGTTCACGCAAAGACTTGTGGACTCCGGATGGATCTGGCTTATTCCTACCCCACCTTCGAGGAAAGCTGGTCAGGATTGTATCTGATCATCTTGTGAGTTTCTTTTCCGAGAGTTTCAAATGCGAGCTTACGTTCGTCCAAGATCCACAACCATAGTTGATCCACCATGACCACCCTAGAGTTCCAATACTTCCCGCCTTTGGTTCCCCGATACACAACCTGATCTCGATCTCGGGAAGTCGTGTCCTCCAAGGTCCAGAAATAGCTCTGATCCAACGTCCGTCGAATGTGCAGAGGTGGATTTTGATGCAAATGGTCCCTCAACAACCTCTCATCGGCTTCATAGTCCATTGCATCTGCAATCTTTGCAATGCTCATCAAATAAGGACCTAGGCACTTCGTTCGCGCTCGGGGGATATCTTTGTACTTTGCTCTCAGTTTCCCTTGCTCGACTGCTCGATAGAAATCGACCCGGGCTCTTTCTTTCTCGTCTGGCTCTCGTCTTGTCACGCTGGTGATCGATTCCTTTTTGGTGGTAATTTCTGCAACGACTTCAGCCATTTTGGCACGACGTGAGTTTGTCTCCCAGTGGAGATACGGCATCTGCAATACGATTCAGCGGCAGTCTCTGACGGGAACCGGAGCACCTACGAAAAGAGCAAAGTTCTGGGATGCTTGAGAGGTCGTTGGCTGATTGCGTGAAGAAAAAGTGTCTGACAAGACATCTACAGTCGATGTCCGACGTGAACCTGGAAGAGAAGATGTCGTACGAGCGGCGACTGCAGCCAGAGTAATTAATGAGCGAACTCCGAAATGGGAGAAAAGACTCACAAGATGGTACGCTTGAGCAACGTGGTCTCATGTGGCGGGCATGAACTGGGTGCTCACTGCCCCCATGCATCTGGCCCTTCCAATACTCTCTTGAAAGTAACCTTTCCGCGCGTCCCCTCATATGGGGAGCTTTTTTGTGATCGTGACTAGCAAGGTCTTCTTTATAATAGAAAGCGAGGACTTGCTGCACCCCGCGTTAGTAGAGGTATCTGGTGACGGCGCATCTTCTAACCTCAATCCATGCCATGTTATTAGTAGGCAAGTGGAAGTATCGGACCATGCCATCCTTACACGGCTCCTTTAACGGATTGTCTTCAGTATCACTCAAGAGATCACTGATCGGGACTTTCTGATTTGGAAATTCGCCAATCACTCCAGCATGCTTATGCTGGTGGGTATGACCGCCACCGCCTTTCTTAAAGTGCATAATGCATGCTTTAAGGCCATAATCCCGCTTCTCATTCCCGTCAGCTGGAACAGGAGAAGCTCGCACAGGCAAAGTTGATGGGACATCCTTATCCCAGTTTGTGATCGCATCCAAAACCCTTTTCTCATTCTGAAATACCTTGAGCCGCCTACTCCTTTCTTCGCCGGGTTCCGCATTTGATGCATTGTAGTTCATTCTTCTAGTCGCAAGCTCTTGGAGATGTCTTGCTTGATTGTCAATGGCCTCTTTCCTCCATTCTGCCAGGCGCCTCTCGTGGATCGCGATGAGATCCTGCTTCGTTTTATTGGCAAAGAATTTGACCCGCAGCTTTGCAATCCTATTAACCTCATGCTCAATCCGTTCTTGGCGCTTCGTGACAAGGGAACTGAGATACTGCTGACGGGTTTGACGACCATTGTCTCTCATAGATAGATATGTCACTACATCATCTTTCGCGTATTCGGGGTCATCATAGATGTCCATGAGATCAAGATCGGAAGGGGAGGCCACTGCAACAATTGGGCCGTTCATCGTAACGAAGCTTGCGACGACAACACATTCGAATTGACAGACACCGAACAGCCTTACCCGATGACAACAAGTGAAAAGACGAAATCATGCAAAGTGGATCACAGTCCTGACTTATGGGATACGCCATTCTCAGCCGCGTCGAATTTGGATTACGGCTTTTCCTTCTCCGCTTGGAGGTGCCGATCGATGTGCTGGGCAGTCCGGAAATACATCTCAATCCAGACGAGGCTGAAGTGACTGGCTAATGAAGAACGATCTGGGACAACCACCTTGATAAGTCGACATAAACCATATCCTGTTTGGAGCCAATGGGAACTTCTATAGACGGCGCATCACCCAATCCAGGCGATCATTTGGGGGCCATATGCACATATCCCACTCGGGACTAGAAGTGGAGAGACTGATATTGGACTCTCCAATCCAACACTTGCGGCACTTGCGAAACACTGCTGTTCTTCATGTTGTTGCTACTGCTGATCGCGCAATGACATCCCTAGTCGGAGTTGGATTGGAGTACCTAAGGAACGTAGGTATGTGGTGAAATTTGGTGCATCTTGAGCCCGGGTTCATGGCAAGCACCCACCCCAGGATGCCAAACAGCACCTACCTAAGGTGGCGCTGGCTCTGGCGCTGGCGTTGGAGCGGACTGAAACGTCTTCTTTGTGGGCGGTATGAATACTTGAGTATGCATGTTCCAAAAAGCACTTGGTTTCCCGAAACATCAAAAGCATCAAAACATTCTGACGTCTGTTGATTTCAAGCTGGAGGGTTATCATTAATAATTAATAACAAGATGCTGACCAGAGAGCAAGCTCACAACGGGGTCCAGGCCCCAGTGCTCGTCATGTGTGATAAGCAGCTCTGCTTACAGTACAGTACATTGACATTTGGTGTTGGGTTTGGCTGTGGGAAGGGGCGATTAGTCAACGCCCTGGCTGTCAATCTGGCCAATTCCACCACTTCCACCACCAAGACCCCTCCGCGCGCTTAGTCAAGGGAGGGAAGATATGATTCACACTCTGCCGTAGCTCGCAACAGCTTCTTTTCTTTGTCGACACCTGATTTTAATACCGACTCTTGAGTCCTCCATCTCTCCCTCTTCTTTCTCTCTCAACAATTTCAACCTCAATCTCAATCTCAATCTCAATCTCAATCTCAAAGACCTTCAATTGCTCTTGTCAAATACAAGTATCGCCTGATCGTCCACAACCCCGCCAAAGCAAACATGTCAGCCACAGAAACCCTTCAACTCGCGCATACCGTCCGCTGCAAACTCCAGCTGGCAGCCGACCGACCAGATCGTAACCTACGATTCATACTCGGCCACGCCTTCACGCTCGACAAGCTACGGCTCCGCATCGCCGAGATCGAGATGGACAAGGCCGACGAGGAAGACATGCAAGAAGAACTCTCCGAGCCCCTCGGCGCCCCACCACACCGCGAACGACGCGTCTCCTTCCGCAACAACCTCTGCCGGCCCACGGGTGCAAACCGGCCGCGAAGTCCCCCTCCTGACGAGTACCCCGATATGGGCTCCGACTCGGACTCACCAGAGGAGGACGACATCGAGGAGGATGATGAGGAGGATGAGGGATTGGGCCTGCAGAGGTTCGAGAGTGGAAGTGCGAGGCGGCCGCAGATGGTCGATGATGATGGCGAGGACGAGGACGAAGAGGAGATCAAGACGCCGCCGCCGATCCCGAGTGAGGAGGAGCTGAGGATGATCACGGGTGGGGAGGACGACGAGGAGCTGAGGGAGGCGTATACGGGTGTTGCGGCTTGTCCTTGTCATGGAAAGCATAAGGAGTCCCCGAAGACGCAGAAGATTTGGGATATTCCTCAGAAGCCGGGAGAGACTGGGCCGCGGTATGCGGTCGTTTCTGTCGAGGCTTAGGCTGGGAACTGGGAACGATATCGCGGAAATCAGAGGCGACTTTTTGAGAACTACGGGGCGTTGCTGATGAACTCTCCTCTTGGTGGGTGTTGAGGCGTTTTACGGAAGATTCTGGGTGTTTGTATATGTATCAACGAAACGCTTTGGATCACGATTAAGATACCAATTTTTGAAAATAGGCGGCAAATGAAAAAAATTATGATCTGACGTCTGATCTCCTCGGTCTTGAAACATTGCCGTGGTAGTCGTACATACTTCCGTGATTCGTACGACGATCGGCTTCAACGTCTGTACAAGTACAAGTTGTACCCCTCCAAACACACCAGCTCTACTTTACGGTGGGTTGGTCCTGCTATCCAACGCCTTCCACGTATCAAGCCGCATCACAAATTGCCCGTATTCCACCACTCATCTATATTACTCGCACCATTCCCATTCCTCTGCTGAAAAAAGCTCTCCGCTAAAACCGCCAGCTCATCGTTCGAGTACGTAAACGGATCGTGCCCCATCATCCCAGCATCCATCTCCACCCGGGCGCCGCCCATACTCAGATTCAGCAGCCCCGCTGCTCCTTCCATCGAGCCCGCGCCCCCGATGTCGCGCCCAGCGGAGCGCGGCCGACTCGCAGTATCCAGCCTCGTAGGCTCGGGAAGCGCAGAGGCGTTCGAGACTTCGGTACTCTCGGGACCCTGCCGGCCTTGGGAGAGAGAGGCGCCGAAGAGCTGGTTTGTCGATGTCGATGTCAGCTCGCTAGCGGAGGAGTATTCGAGGATTTCCCAGAATAGACCGAGGTCGATCAAGAGGCCACGGTCGGGGGTCAGCGGGTTGGGCGAGGCGCGGTAGGTTGCTGAGACGGTGTCTTCGAGTCTCTGGAGCTTGTCGGCCTGTGTGATGTTAGGGAAATTGTAGAAAGGAGTGATTGATGGGTATTAAATACGATTCGTGCGACGTGGGGCCACTGCTCACCGATATCGCGGATGAATTTCAGGCATTTGGCGAAGTTAAGGTGTTTTTCTTTCCTGAGGCCTTGGCCGTCTTTGAAACTCTCTTGGAGATAGATCGTGGCGACGATAGCTGCGCAGTGGCCGAGGAAAGGGTCTGAGATCTTGAAGGATTTAGCCTCGAGCATGTCGATGTAATGGATGATCCAGCTTGCGTGGGAGGAGATGAGGTCTGAAGTATGCTGCAGAAATATCTCGGGAATGACAGTCGTAAGTGTGAGCGTTTTCAGTCGGAGCGAAAGAAGGAGCGGATGGTTGAGAAGGCAGAGATTGGTGTGATAGAGAAATTGGATGAACAGCCATGGACCCCAGTAATCTCGATTACTCTGTAGTTCTTCGGCCGTCTTGCTGGAGAAGTTTGCAGGCTTGTAGCGATGTGTGTAAGGTGTCCTTGTCTCGAACTCCATCTGTTGAGCCATGATCGTGGCGTACTCGGATTGGGGAGACCATGGTGGGAGCTTGCTCTCCTTACCCCTACGCCGTCCATATTTGGTAGTTTTGAACCAGACCTCGCTCAGCTGGATTCCATATGCAACAATCCCAGAATCGACCTTGTCTCCCAAGGCGTTGTTGATTGCAAGTTGAGAAGCCATCGGAGTGGCTGATGCTGATACAGGTGGTTTACCTGTACTCTTGGGGTACCAGGGGAAATTCTCTTCTCCTGCGAAGTCTAGGACGGTGAAGTCTGCACCATGGAGACGTTTCAGCATGCATATGCTCCAAAAACATCGTCTTCGATCCTCTCTTGCAACTGCTGTGAGAGCCATATTACCCTCTCGGCTCAGGCCACATCCATGAGCGAGCCCCATCGCCAGGGTACTATTTATGCTTGAGCGCTGTGTGTTACCATCTTAATGTATTAGCATGTGACATTATATAAATGAAGAGGACTCACCTGTGAAATCGACTAGACACAATAAACACAAAGACTGCAAAGTCGACAACTCAATCGGACCATTTGAAAGTCGCCGTATCACGAAGGCTCGAGCCGCGTTAACATACCCCTTCACGATCTCAGTGAGATTGGATCGGACACTGGCATCATCTGAAAAGCGAGAGGTCAGAGCGAGCATAGAGAGCAGGATTTCTGGATCCCGAGTCTCGAGCGTGCTGAGGAAAGAATCTCGATCAAATAGTGACAGAGGCTGGCAGTCGCAATACAAAAGATACAACTCGGCTGCGGCGACGATCCCCTCCCATGGAGGCAAGGTATTTGTACTCGTAAAATCAGCCCAACTCCGCAAGAGGTCTGTGACATGGCATACCTTCTTGGCGGTTGTAGATTCATCTCCACGGGCGTCAAGGGCACAATATCAGGCATCGCATCCCCATGTACTGACTGGCTTGGCGTGGCGATTTGTCTGCATTCGAATTAGAAAAGCTTCAGATACAGTTTCCTTGGATTCTCATACTTGACAGCCCCTAAAACCTCAGCCAGCTTGTCCTCTAATATCTCCATTCTTTCTTCCTGGAGTTACGGGTCAGCACCGACATCATCAAAAAAGTACATTTTGAAGTATTGGCTTACCATACGATTCTTGAGCCTTACGCCGATGCCCTGACCCTGGGCTTGCGCCGCTGGATGCTCGTCCGCATATTCGCAGAACTGACCCAATCGGGCACAGTATGAACAAGTAGGCTTTTCACCAGGACATCTTGCTTTTTTACGTCTGTGAATTACGGTCAGGGGACAGTTCCGAGAGAATCCGGGTGCGATAACTTACCTGCAGTTTTCACAGGCTTGCCGTATCCGCTTCGCTGGACGCTCTCCTGATGCTGACATGCTACACAAAGGAGGGTCTATCACTGCTGCGGTAGCCGAGGGGGCATGGTATTTTGCTGTCACATGAAATGGTAGTGTAGAGGACGATTTGGGGTGGTTAGAACCAGATAGAGCCTTGAACCGAGAATTGCGCCTCGGGCCGGCTCACTTTCCCGAGGTTCGCCCGGATATCAGATATAGCAATGAAGCGAGGTATGATAATTGATTAGGAAAAGTATCACGTCACATTTTAAGAGGGGAGTTATTTAGGAGATAAAGGTGAGTTGAGGTCGGTTTTCTGGATGCAGGTCCAAAAGCTCTGCACGTGAATGTCATTTTCGGAAAGTCCTAATGTCGAATGTTAGATTTTAAATCTAAATTATGCGATGGAGATTGAGGTATTAGTGCTGGAGCAGTTTTTTTGGACGAAGCCGAGCCGTGAAAAACTCATTACTCTGGAGTGTTGAAGATCTTCCCCGGGTTCATCAGCCAGTGCGGATCGAGCGCCAGCTTCAAGCTCTTCATGACAGCTAATGTGTCCTCGCCAACTTCTTGCAGTAAGGCGCTCTTCTTACTCATGCCGACAGCATGCTCTCCCTAGCATAGCATTAGGATGCATGATATGTTTAACGAGAGCAGACTTACAGTGCATGTACCCTCCATTTCAAGAGCTCGATCTACCATGTTGTGTACGGCTTTCTCTACAGCAGCAAACTCAATTGGATCCTTCTTATTCACCATGATGGCTTCATGAAAATTTCCATCTCCTAAATGACCAACGATCGAAGCAAATATCCCAAGAGATTCGCCCTCCTTCTTCGAAATTTCTGTTATGGCTGTCAGCAAACCAGCATTCACCGAGTCGCGACTTGGCTCTTCACCTATGATGTCTGCCAGCCTCGACAAAGGGACTGCAACATCGGTTGACCACAATTCCGTGCCTTCCTTTCGCACCGACAACATGCTCCACAGTGCCTGTTTCCTTGCAGACCACAGCAAGTCCTGGTCTTTTTTGTCCTTCGCGAATTCAAATTTCCCTCCATTATGCAGCTTTGCAATCTCCTGAACCTGCTTGATATTATCCTCAACGCTTGCTTTGGTCCCCGAGAATTTGAAGAACAAAGTCGGTACTTCCTTCCACTGTCTCGGAGCTGTGCATCCGGTCTGATTGACCACAGACATGAAAACCTCATCAAGGAATTCTAGAGCCGCAATAGGAACTCCAGCTCGCATAATGGATGACGCTGTAGCTGCCGCATCGCGGATCGTAGGGAAGGTGACAACAGCCACACTGAACTCCTTCGGGATGACAGCGAGCTTCAAGGTAATCTCAGTGACCAAGCCTAATGTCCCTTCGGAGCCGACAAACAAGCTATTGAGGTTGTACCCAGCTGCCGATTTTCGCGGTCTGTTTTTCGTTTTGATGATTGTCCCATCTGCTAAGACGACCGTGAGATTGAGTACCCAGTCTTTCATCGTTCCATAACGCACAGCGTTCGTCCCACTACAACTCGTAGCTACCATTCCTCCAATCTGAGCGGTTGGTCCCGGGTCTACCGGGAAGAACAAACCAGACGAGGCGATTTCCTCGTTCATTCTCATCCAAGGAACCGAAGGTTGCACGACGATATCCATGTCGTCTTCGTGGAATTTCAGGATCTTGTCCATAGATGCAAAGTCAATGCTGATGCCACCGTGCGGTGCAGAGAAGTTGCCTTCGATAGACTGTCCAGACTCAGCTCATGGGTTTCGCCACGGCTTGAGGGGTCGACTTACGGAGCCCCCTGAGTAAGGTATCATGGGGATGCGGTACCTGTGGCAGATACGTGCAATTTGTGACACTTCTTCCGTAGACTTTGGATAAGCTACGGCTACCGGCAATTTATCGATATTGTACGCAGCCCACTCCGAATAGCCATGCCTGTGGAGGTCATCATCCTCTGTACTAATCGTCTCCTCAGAAGTCACGTTTCGGATCTCTTGAAGAGCCTGCAATTGGTTAGCAATGCTTCCGTTCGTCTAGGAACCCAACAGACAATTTGCATTTCCTTCATATTCGCATATCTTGGGGTCTTGAACTTATTGGCTCGAGCATAATCGTCGTTTGAGAGCGCTGGATTCCTGAGGCCGAATCCGATGGCAAAGGCAGAGACGCTTGTCGCGAGAGCGAGGAAGGCGACGCGACTTGCGGTCCATGTTGAAAACGTGGTTTGCGTGGCTGTAGAAGACCGTCCGGTACTGTTCCATCTATATTGGCTCTTTCGAGGACATAATGAGGAAGAGGAAGCTCCACGCAAATTGCTCAGGACTCTCAGGCGTGTTGTTGGGCCCATCTTGGGTGGGATCAAATGCGGGGAGATGGTGAACGTCGAGAATGGAGAAAACAAACGCCACTTGGAGAGTCTCTGCAATACTCTAAGAGCCAAATGTTATTTAACAGCTATTATGGCAGTCTTTGGAACTCCTAAGCGTTGGAAGCGGGGTTCTCAGAAGGAGGGTAGTAACGCCAGGTACTTTCCAAGCAGAGGCTTCTCTCGGCTATTTACAGGCTTCGGTAGATACCTTTAGTCTATTGAAAGCTGCGAGATAGTGAGCGACTTTGATAATCGCTGATGTCTCGGCAGTAATGGTGTCTTACAAAGGAGGCCATAAACTTGGTTACATGGTTCGAATGATAGAAAATGGAGATGTTGTTATTCACATTGGATCTACAGGATATGTTGGCGAAGGATGAGGCTTGAAAGAGAGGACACAGCAAGCATTCATCATCTCTTGTCAAAATGTCAGGATCATTGGGCTGGTACTTTGGCTACAAATCCTGTGGATAGGCTAATACCGCTCGATAACCCAATCCCTCTTTTCATCCGCTTCCATTCCGCCTAGCAGGTCGGCCTCAGCCTTCTTCACAGCGATGTATCTTGCCACTGCTTCTTTTCCAAGCAATTCTGCCAGCCCTTCATCCTCCGCCAACTCCTCAAGAGCCTCTTCCAAGCTCATTGGCAGTTTTTCTTCAATATTAAGTCTATTTCTTTCTTCCTCGGACATAGTCGCTGGGTCATTCTCACAATCTTTCCAGTCTAAGGCGTCACCTGCGACCACGCCTTCTACACCGGCAGAGATAATAGCAGCCATCGCGAGGTACACGTTTGCGAGGCCATCCAAGCACTTAATCTCCCAATGAGAGCCAGCAATTTTTCTTAAGGGTGTTTCGCGATTCTGAGTTCCCCACGCAACCCAGCTTCCACCTGCCCAGCATCCATCGATAACTCGGTCATAGCTCACGGCACTACTGTACGTGAAGGCACAAATGGCTCGAAGATGAGCAAGTATTCCAGCGTAGAATGACTCATAGACCTTCTCGCTGTTTGGAGATGAGATTGACATATGCACGTGCGATGCCGTTCCTGCCATCACAGGGAATGGCTTAGGATGCAATGTCGCACGAATCGAGTATTTCGCTGCCACAGTGTAGATGATCTCTCTGGCATGCAGCAGAGTGTCTACCGCTTCGAGAGGTGGAAGAGGTGGAAGCACAAATTCGTATTGGCCAGATGAACTCTCCGAGTGCCATTGTTCGAGATCAATCCCAGCAGTGGCAAGCGTCTCATAAATTTCGTCTAACATCTTGAGGATACTGCTGTCATGAAGAGCCCGGGCAGAGGACCAAGCGTGACCATCAGAGTCTGGCATTTTCATGAAATGAGACTTTCCACGCTTTTCTGAAGATCGGGCTAGGAACACGACCTCTATTTCGAAGCCCAGCAGAAATTCGAGGCAGTGAAGTTTCGATTCTAGAAGTGTTCGACGAAGAATCGATCTCGGACATAGTGTTGCTGAAGATCCATCATCTTCTCGGAACTCCCCTTGTACGGCCGCATAACCGAATGAGGGACCTGGTTTGAGAGACGAGAACACAGCATGGAGTCTATATTCCCCTGTCGCTGACCCGTCGGAGATCATACTGTCATTTTGAAGAAGTCCTAAGCTGGCTTTAGTGATTCCGATACTGACACTTGCCTGGCTTTGAAGCATTGCCAATGCACGTTTGACCGGTATGACTCGCAATCTTGGAGTTCCGGTATAATCCTGATATTGAAGACGGAGAAATTTGATTGAAGTGTACTCATGAAGAAACGAGTTGAGAGTCTGCAGATTTGAAGAGCCGTACGGAGGAGTCCGGAACGTGAGCGAGTTTGGTGACTTGGGAAGAGGGTTCAGAGGGAGATCGAGGCCATACAGATTGTTTGAGGTGTGAAAGAAGAGGTCTTCCACGACTTTGATAGCTTGTGGGATACTCAGAACTTTATCTCTTACATATTCGGTCAGAACCTGGCACGTCAGTCGATAATGCTTTGGATATTGTTGATCCAACTTACCACTTCCAGTGCCTCGCGTACTTGAATCACTGCCAACAAATACGTTTCCGGAAACCAATGGCCATCGGTGCTCCAAAGAACTTTCTCGCTGGGACAAAGCTCGAGAATTTCGCGGACTGCATTTTCTTGGCCCTCTTTGCTGAGGAAGGGGAAGATCTCGCCAATGTCCGCATAGACGTTCTCGTAAACACTGGCAAGATACCCGGCTTCTTTCGTCCAAGGATAGCTAGCATGAAGAAGAACAATCGGTACCAGCGGGTATCTTCTGATAAAAACTTGCAAATGCGCCGGTGATGACTTGGTGAGTGTAATATCATTATCGCCAAGTCCGGTGTGAAACTGTAGAGGCTTTCTGTTGCCCGGAGGACAGTTTTGAATGATCGATGCCGTTTTGTGAACGAGATACGCATTCAATAATAGGCCATCGAGCCTCTTGAATTTGGTCTTACCTTCCGACCTGAGCTTGGCGATATGTTCCACGAATGATGGTCTTACCTCGGACTGGGAAAATGGCGGCGGTGGAATATCAAGACCGGTGCGGTAACAAATAACGGACTTAAAACCGACAACTTCGGGATCTGCGCAAGCTTCCTTGAGATCCTTCTCGAAATCATGGAGTAAAGTCAAGAAGATGTCATCAGGAGTGGCGGACGAATGCTTGAATGCTGATTCAATGATGTCTTCGGCTACCTTCTCAATTCTGACAATCCTCTTGCATTTACTTCGAGTCAGTCTGTCATGCCATGCATAGTCAAAGACTTCGTCCTTCCCGTCAAGACCATCATCGACGAGAATCGTTTCGATTCCTTCCATACATCTCCTCGCCCAAACATCGTCAGGCTTGGCAGTTTCAACCTCGACTGCCTTCACTACATCATTCCAAGTAGCTGGGCATCCTAAAACCGAGGAAAGCTGATCGACAGCTCTGATATGCGACAAAGTCGATGGTGTAGCTTTCATAGCATCACCTCCCGCTTCAGTGGTGATGGCAAGTAAGGGATACTTCGCTCGCGCGGACGAGATGAGGAGAGGGTGAGCATGGTTGTCAATGATGGGGGTGCTGTAGATGGCGTCTACGAGCTGCTCCATCTTCCTTCTGATACATATATTATACGGCTGTATAATACGGCAGAGAGTCTTTGCAAAGTCAAAAAGCTGGAACTCTCACAATCAGCACAAATGCGTCAACGCCAGATCAGGTGTATGGCCGCAGGATGGACGCTTACAAAACTAATCTCACGCCGCTTCTGACTGGGGCAGTGAGAGACTTCTTGTATTGGTTTTAAAGAAAGAGAGACACTGGAAACACAATTGACCACGATCGAGAGTTGATTGAATCAACGGACCGTTATCGAAGAATGAGTTACGAGTAGGGGCTTTGGAGTAGGTACTGTACCCGAATAGGTCTCAGCTTCCGAACTTTATGAGACCCTGCGCTCTAGGTAAATGCGAGTAATACTTTCGCTCTTCGATATGTTTCGCACCAAATATAGGAACTTAAAAAGAAAGTGGCCAATACAGTCTGACTACTCTTAACTTAAGCTATATATAATATTATATAGAAAGATATTTTGTTCTCTTCTTGATCAATTTAGCGGCTTCAAGTTTCTGAGAAAATGCCAGGAATACCTGACGACTGGTTTGCAGAGTCTCGCATGTTTAAAGCGGTTGCCAGCCAAGAAGTAAGGTAGAGAGAGTTTGGGATAGCAGGAGGGAGGTTCGGGTGGAAACAACAATGCCACGATTCTTCATACATCGAAGTGGCTCTCAAGCGCACTCCTCCTAATATACAGCTCATTTACACGTCCGGCTTTACACCACCTGGCCCTAATCCATCTTGCCTCCCGTAAGCTCCTCTGCAATCTTCGTCATCCTCTTCCCAGTAATGAATCCATGGCCTCTATGGTAGTCCATTGCTGATTTCTGCGTATTGTTGACCGTGGACAACATATTCCGCACAGACGGCGGCGCACCATATGCGTCCCATATATTCGTCTTACCAACATGCTCGGGCCCAAATGGAAATTCAACGAATACCTTCTCTATTTCCGCGTGCAATTGTTCCTCCGTCGTAATAAACTCCCTAGCATGCATGTACAAGGTATGCAATGCATCTTTCCTCTGCACCTCCCTCGCAATATTTTTCGCCTTAACTCGTTCCGCTGCCACTGCGACTCGTTCTTCGCGACCGGGATCCGGAACCCTCCCCTTTTGTACTTGTCGTACAGCCTGACGGACAGTTGTGCTTGTCAATCGCTCATCCTCCCTCTGGGGTGCGTACACCAAAGCCTCTCTACGTTTGCTCTTCATTCTGCTTCGAGTCTCTATCGCAGTTTGCTGCCCGACTTTCCTCTTATGAAGTTCTAGGAGACCTTCGCGGAGATTCTCCCGCCGTGATGCGGCCATTCGGCGTTTCCATGCAACGAAGTCATTAGGTGGTTCTTTCGAGTGACGATCTGAAGGTTCGAGAGTTGCAGCAGCGACATATTCAGGCGTCGCCTTATCTGGACCACGAGTGCGGAAGACATTTCGAGGTGGAGGTAGTTTGCCCTTGATATCTCTTTTTGGGGCAGCATATCGTTGAGGTGGTAAGGGGATTTCGATGAATTTTGGATTCTCAGGACCGATTGCGGATAGAGAAGACGTTGTGCTGAAGGATCTGAGAGGTAGTGAGACTTTTGAGCACCTCGAAAGAGAGCTCAATGAGCTCATGGGTATTGATGGAGGCATTACTGAGATTCAAAATCAATGAAGGAGCTCGAAGACGAGTAGTCGATAGAAAACTTAGCGCAAACAACTAGCTCCAATCAAGCCACATCTCCAGCCACATTGATCTGAACTTTTCTCTATCGCCCAAAGTTTTTATCTTCTCGCACAACCGACCACCTAGTTACCTCCACAACTACCGCACACCATGGGTACCGGTAAGAAGGAGGCGAATCGAAAGATTCGCCAAGGTAAGGTTGGAGATGGCATGGCCAATGTGAAAACGAAGGGGGAGAACTTCTATCGGTTGGTGCTTCCTCGTATAACCTCGTTGACGATTCTAACAATTTCTAAGCTCTGCGAAGAAAGTTAAAACCCTGAATATGTTCAAGGATGGCAAAGCCCAACATAATGCCGCTGGAAAAGTTACGAAGGCAGCATCTTTCCAATCCCGCGAGACTCCCTCAGCACGAATCGAACCGAACCGCAAATGGTTCACGAACTCGAGAGTAATTGGCCAAGAAGCTCTTGCATCCTTCCGAGATGCCATGGCAGAGCGTGCTTCCGATCCATACAGTGTTCTGTTGAAAAGTAACAAGCTTCCCATGACGCTGATCCGAGACGGTACGGGCAAGAATGGGATCAAAGAACACCAAGCAAAAATGACCGTCGAAACATCTCCGTTTGGCGATGTCTTTGGCCCGAAAGCACAACGTAAGCGAGTAAAGCTTGGTGTCAGCTCGCTGGAAGATCTTGCGGAGGATTCTTTGAAGAGTCATGATACATACCTGGACCGTCTCGACCAAGCCAAGCTTCTGTCGGGAAACTCTGGCCCCGAAGAACCAATTGGTGAAGCAGCGATTACAAATGATGGGTACATTACGAGTGCGCGAGAAGCCATCTTCAATAAAGGACAGAGCAAACGGATATGGAACGAGCTGTACAAGGTTATTGACTCTTCTGATGTGGTGATCCATGTTCTAGACGCTCGAGATCCGTTAGGAACTCGATGTAGAAGTGTTGAAAAGTATATCAAGGAGGAGGCACCACATAAGCATTTGATATTCGTACTGAACAAGTGCGACTTGGTACCTACAGGTGTTGCAGTAAGCTCTTTATCATTTTCGATTCCCTTTCCCACGATCCATCGTTAAGTCAAGGCACCTTCTGCATATCTGTGCTTTTCGCAATGGAAGGCCGTCTGTTACAACTTTGGTAGATCAAATCCTTTCTCGCCGCTCTTGATTCTCGGATCTTGAGTAGACAGCTCACCGTCTTGGAGAGTCTGTCGCAAAGAGATCGGGCATGTTTCGTTTGAGTTGAAGACTACTTCCACCCTTGTTGGTGGCTTGTGGTGGTTTTCTTAGTAATGATTCATACATATCAGTGATCAGGACTGTCCTTACAGCTGCTAATCAACGTCAGGCTTCTTGGGTTCGACACCTTTCGAAAGATTATCCCACACTCGCCTTCCACGCATCCATAACGAACTCCTTCGGCAAGGGGTCGCTCATCTCTCTTCTGCGCCAATTCTCATCCCTCCATTCCGATCGAAAACAAATCTCTGTTGGCTTCATCGGATATCCCAATACCGGAAAGTCGTCCATAATAAACACACTGCGGAAAAAGAAAGTGTGCACAGTTGCTCCAATTCCAGGAGAAACCAAAATTTGGCAATATATCACACTCATGAAGAGAATATACCTGATTGACTGTCCTGGAGTTGTCCCACCAAGTAATACTGATACACCACAGGATATCCTACTGCGTGGTGTAGTGCGGGTTGAGAACGTCGAGAATCCTGAACAGTACATTCCAGCTGTGTTAAATAAAACCAAACCCCAGCACATTGAGAGAACCTATCAGATCAAAGGCTACAAAGACCATATTCAGTTCTTGGAGCTCTTAGCACGGAAAGGTGGAAGGCTGCTACATGGCGGTGAACCAGATGTCGATGGAGTTGCGAAAATGGTCCTAAATGATTTCCTTCGTGGCAAGATACCATGGTTCACATCGCCACCAGTGACAGAAGGTGCTGAGGAAAAGGGCGTCAAAGATCGAGAGGGCCGTCTTGGCGAAATGGGCAAGAAGAGGAAGCGTGATGACGAATCGTTGGCAGATACCTCTGTTGCGGACATTGCATCTACTATTGGTGAAGGTACAGGTGAAGTCGAGGATGATTTTGAGGGATTTGACAGCGATGGCGGGGTTGGACTGGACAATGTTGCCGCCGATGTCGACGAAGCTTTTGGACTGGGTTCCGATGATGATGACAGCGAAGTTGCATCAAATGAAGCGGGCTCTGACGAAGAAGACGAAGATGATGATACAGACGGTCTGGCTGAGGAACAATTACGAGGTGAGCTACATGATGATCTACAAATATCAAAGCAGACACCACCGAAGAAGAAACGTCAAAAGACATAGCATAGAGTCAAATAAAAAGCTTCTTAGCCCGTCCCAAACTCTCAACGAATACGGCGTCCCCTTATTTGAAGAGTAGGCCTTGCCGGTCAGTCATTGCTCCAATTCCCGATCTGTGGATGAATGATTAACAAGGCGAGCTTCATTAAATTGGTAATGGCCATTCCTTGAACCCTCCATTTCAGACACTCACAAGCCAGGCCCGAAAATTTCATCATTACAAGCGTATACACACACAACCAATGACCATCGCATCAACCCGATACGAAGCTTTCGCGCAGGTCAGGTCCAGGTGTATACTCATCGGCGCGAATTCCTGGCAAAGAATGACTCTCGTCGTGAGTCAGGTGAGAGTCTGCGTGTATTGCGTTATCAATCGAGTTGTGAGCAGACTGATTGAGTTATTATATTCTACTCGCTATTTTACTTATCAATTGCTCAGTGGGCGTAGCGTAGAAGATCACTGTCGTCGAGCTGGTGACACTAGATATATCTGTCCATCAGAAATACGATGCGGTTTCGCACGGAGGTCTGAGCCTTTTGCGGTCCCAACCCTTTGCAGCTCTGGTATGATCACAAGCTCCCAACCGCCAGCCATGGCTTGCCGAATTTTCTCTGTTGCTGCAGTAAGATGTGGTTCCCTTACGATCACTCTAACCCTGCATCGCTGAATTCCAAATGTAAGCCACATATTAACCGCTTTTCTTGGCAGTTCTTCCAAGGTACGCAGATAATGACCATCATCCCGTCTTGACCCTACGATTTCCTCAAGAGATGATGCGAGTTCCTTCTTTAGACTATCTATCACCGACTCGAGCCCGATCCTGAGTTTCGCCCGAGGATCCCATTCTGAAACGGTGGCTTGAGTGAACGCAGCGCGACCCTCCGTGATATTGATGTATCTCCATCGCTCGGTCTCTGCTGTAGGCTTTGGCCAAGTATATACTCCTCCTAGAAGAAGCCGCTGTTAACATGTACCAGAAGGAAACTCGAAGAGCTCCTACCAATGTCTTCCTTCGCTTTGATTTCAGGGTCCATATCTCTCCATGCATTCTCCAATTTCCGACCCTCTTCCCCAAACGGCCGGAACGGGCTGGCAAATATGTATTGCTGCAGAATCCCCCAGATAGCGTCTTGCAAAACTTGTTTTTTGAATAACTGTTGATTTTGCGACATGACTCGCAATGCCTTCTGTGACCACACGGTCTGATCGTCCTTCCATTCTACGCGTGCCAGGCTCTCAACATCCTGCGAAATTTCCCGGAACATCGATTTCATATCACGATCTGTCGTCGGTGTGAAAGCATCTTGCTTCAAAAGTGCGCCACTGTACTCTCCCACATCGACCTGAAGCTTCTCTATCGTATCCAGGGCATCCTGTTGGAGCTTTGTCAACAGGCCTATCTCGTTTTGCATGTTTTGTTCCATATGCAACTTCTGCGATCTGACGCTGTCGAGCTCCGAGCGAAGAGCGTGCTGTACTGTCTGCATACTTTTTTTCATTTGCAACTTCTGCGACCTGACGCTCTCGAGATCCGAGCGAAGAATGTCCTGTGCTGCCTGCATACTTTTTTCTATTTGCAACTTCTGCGACCTGACGCTCTCGAGATCCGAGCGAAGAATGTCCTGTGCTGCCTGCATACTATTTTCTATTTGCAACTTCTGCGATTTGATACTGTCGAGATCCGAGCGAAGAACGTCCTGTGCTGCCTGCATACTTTTTTCCGATTGCAACTTCTGCGATCTAAGGCTCTCGAGATTCGAGTGAAGATCGTGTATGTTTTGTTCCATCTGCAAGCTCTGAGATCTGACGCGGTCGAGCTCCGAGCGAAGAACGTCCTGTGCTGCCTGCATACTTTTTTCCGATTGCAACTTCTGCGATCCAAGGCTGTCGAGAGCCGAGTGAAGATCGTATATATATTTGTCCATCTGCAATTTCTGAGATCTGAGGCTCTCGAGATCCGAGCGAAGAGTGTGCTCTGCTGCTTGCATAGCTTTAATCTGGGCCTGCAGAGCAAGACCTTCAAGATTTCGATTTTCAATGTCAAGAGACAAAGTCTGGAGCTTTTCCGACATAGTATGGAGCTGGGCCGATTTTTCTTGAAGCTCAAGGTTCGGGTCTGCGAGGCGTGAGCTCGAGATCCTGATAATCGTACCATCATCTCCTCCCTCTTCTTCTTTTTGCAGTGATATCTGTCTGCTTGGCTGGTGTATTTCGCTGTTCCTGCTAGAGTACCGTGGGTTGTGACCATGATTAGGGCTCTCGGAAGACCGCTTTCTGGAACTCCCTGTGACTTTGGAATGTCCTGAGATCCAAGTCAAGAGTCCTGTGGTTTTCCCCATGAAGAATTTGGAGAACAAGTCATTGAAATAATAGAAAACCACAGAGCTTCCCGTCCAATAATTGGGTTGCAGGAATGAGGTGGATTACAAGAATGAGGTGGGTTAGAAGTAATGAAAGCTACGAGGCTTAGAGTTTGACTACAGTAGCATCATAGAAAATCCCGCCTCCAAAACTGTATGCGAGGGTTTAGCTTCCGGGCGTACAATATCAATGGTGGTAGGGGACACACGTAGGTCTGGCCGAGTATCCCTCCATCCAGCGCCATCAAGCAGCAACCGATCAACATCGAGAGCTGAAGCCTGCATATGCAGTACGCCCAACCTCCGGTGCTGCTATAACAGCATGCATGCACCCGGTTTTCATGTTACAGGTGGTGTCGAAGTGCGCAAGGCTTTGGGGCGGCAAGGCTGGTTTCCACAGCCATCTTGCGTCCAAGGGCTTTTCCTATTAGCCATGCTATCCTAAAATATCCTCGCTCCTGATTGTATGTGACACTTAATCTTAAGTACTTATGTTGTCAAATTCCGCGTAATCTGAAGAAGATTGTCTGGTGCGATGAGTATCTCTGGGCAGTCAACAACAAATATGCCTCCTTCAGATCTTAGCTTGCAGGATGATCTGTTGTCAGGCTTTGAGCATCTATCCGTTTCTCCTGCGCAGCAACGAGCGGAGAGCCGGAGTACGATAAAAGGTGGCGATCCTCCAATTTCGTATCCCCCACCTCCGATGGGTGAGGTACCGCTCGTTCAAACTCGTTGGAGCAGTCCCTTCAAGTCAAGGAACGACACAAAGTCAATTCCTCGTCCTACAGGTACTTCGGCTTTGAACCGACTTGTCATCGCTGTCGATTATGGCACGACTTTCACTGGTATGTCACTACCTTCGCTCTGAAAGGGACTTTCTTGTCTGATATTGACTGCGATTGAAGGCATTGCATTCGCTACGCCAACATCCCCCCACGCGATACTCAAGGAAATAAAGGTCTTGGAAGACTGGCCTGCTGAGATGGGAAATTCTGGGAAGATACCGAGCGTTATATCCTACTCCCCATCGACCGATGCCGGTGAATTGCAGTGGGGTGCCAGTATCAGCCCGAATGCGGTGACAATGTTCAACACAAAGCTGGAGCTCGACGTGCAGGATAATAAGATTGACGAACTTGACCTCGTCTTAGCGGTACTTGATGGGGTGGATAATCTCAATTTTGAGACCGTAAAGGCATCTGCGTCAGACCCAGAATATACTCCGAAGACCCCAGAGCAGGTTGTCACAGACTACCTAACTCATCTCTTTGAGCATCTGAGCCACGAGTTCGATCATTTTGGAAGCCGGTTGAGAGAGCAATTGCAGGTTGATGTCGTAGTCTCTGTGCCAGTGGTATTCTAGCTTTCGTCCCATTGAGTTTTGTTTGAGCTGATTGGAGAGCAGGGTTGGTCATATCGAGCCACAAATTCAACGCTGCGAGCGATTGCCTCCGCGGGACTCGACGAAAGCTCATACCCATCACTCAGAAATGTAATGGTTGTCACTGAGCCAGAGGCAGCAGCATTGTTTACAGCACGTTCTTTGAAGGAAGACAAGAACACCGACTTCCTCCGGGTAAGACTTTTTTTGAATCACGTGTACGATCTGTTCTTCGATCCATAAGACTTTGCTAAATTGTTCGATCCCAACTTCTTGCTAACTTTGACAGCCTAATGACTGCTTCATACTTTGCGATGCAGGCGGCGGAACTGTCGTGAGTTCACTGTGTTTCCCCTGGCTAGACAGCCTGATGATTAATGACACGCAGGATGTTGTTACCTACCGAGTTGTCAGCGTTGTCCCTACACTTGAGCTCAAAGCAGTGACGATAGCGACAAGTCTAAACCCTTTCTAAAGTTTCAGTCAGGGCTGTTGCTAATCCTTCATTGCAGGCGCAAAATGCGGAGCAATTTTTATTGATAGAAAGTTCAAGAAGTGGCTCAAGTTCCATCTCGGGAAACACTACCTAGTGCTCGACCCAGATTTTCACAGACGAAGAGGTGGGAGGATCACAGAGAGTGGAGATATGAGGGAAATAATGCGAACTTTTGACGAGTGGAAAAAGTCGTTCAGCAGGCAAAGCGACGACATAAAATTCTACGTGCCCGAAGGCCCCCTGTGGGAAGTTTCGATGAGGGGAAAGTTACAGGAGGGAGAGCTTACCATTCCGCGGTTTGTGAAAATTTTGTTCCTTCTATTGGTCTGCAAAGGCTAATAATAGTTCAGTGAAGATATGATGAAGTTTTTCAACCAGTCTGTGAACGGCGTTGTAGAACTCATCAGTGCTCAGAGAACGCAAGCAGAGCATAAAAACCATCGTGTAAAAGTAGAGAAGATTTGGAAATCAGACATTTCTCTAACTAACACCTTGTAGAGCGTATTTTTGGTTGGAGGATTTGGGGCATCGCCCTATTTGCAGGAGGAATTGGAAAAGTCCTTGAAATATCGCCAAATCGCTTTGCACCGACCAGAATCAGCACTAGCGTTTGTTATCCTACAACTTATTCGGATTTTATCTGACATACTACTCCAGATGGACAGCCGTGGTTCGAGGTGCGGTTATGTATGGCATTGAGAAAGGCCACCACGAAACTCGGAAAACTCCCTGGAAACTCAAAGCCAGCTACGGCATCATGTTAACTCAGCCGTTTTCATTCAACTCTCATCTCAATGATCGTCGCTGGGAGGATATGACGAACATGGTGATGGCTGATCGACAACTCAGCTGGCTGGTTCGCCGAGGAGACTGGGTACTCCCAGGCTCAGATTCAGCAATCGACGATGCATTCGAGGAACGTATCGAAAAACATTTCGTAACGTATTATTCCGGTAGCGGTGAACAGAAGGTCAGTATACCGGTGTACGAGTATGGACATCCAGACGATATTGTGCCAACCAGATATGACTCAGCCCGACATGGTATGTCCCCAATCTTCTTTGCAGATGTCGAAACCTAGCTAAATTACATGACTACTTGTACAGAGCTAGTCCAGGCCGCCTCACTCGAGTACGACCTGGAACAAATCCCAATAATAGATTTTGACAAATGCCTGAATGCCAGGACCAAGCGGGCGTACTACGCTGCAAATATGACATGCAGGTTCATCCTCTCGAGCTCGTCCTTAGTTGCAGAGGTCTGCTGTAAAGAAACAAAGCTGTGTAGTAAAATGATAGTGGATTTCGATGGAGGAAGCTCTAGACATTAATTTATCAGCATAGTCCAAAATCAAACGTTTTGCTTCCACTAAACTGGACCTGATATGTATAAGACAGCCGGATCGATTCGCCGTTTAAGTTGCAATCAAGCACGCGAAAACGGCATTATCTTTCACACTTCTCCACCTACTTCTCCCGAATCCAAAACCGCGTTCTAGATCCAGCCAATATCGACGAGGCTTCTCCTATCTCTGACCCAACGGGAATCTCAAGGGTCGGACACTCAGCGACGAAAAAGAACAAGTGGTGAGGGCGGCAGCAGGAGCTTGTTGATTCGACCGCACATATGAACTCTTAATATGGAACAATGAAGACTGAATTGAGAGACGCCACCAGTCACCGACTTATCGGTCAACGTAATTCAAACTACTAACTTGACGACCACAGGCAAGTCCGTGACTGATGTGAGGCAGGAAACGCCTCCTAGCAAAGCTTGCATACGCCATGATGCGTGGCGGGATAGACCTCTATGAAGCCGGGCGTCGCAGTCCAACCGTGGCTCCTTAAGTCGATGCATCTGGTTTGGATGACTGGTGGGAAATAAAACACTTGTGCGCAGCGCGTGCATGAGGCCCTGCAAATGCCCAAAAGCGGCTCCCAAGACCACCATCTGAAAATTTCAGTATTGGAAGACAACAAATGTGATGAAATGTAAGACACCATAGGTGAGGTGGCCGCAGAAATGTGGCCGCTTTACCTAGTTGCTCAGCCGCATCATATATGTTGTTTTAAGTCGTCGCTTGAGCCGTGCTCACCATGTGACTTTCCAATACTCAGATCCTCCTGATCCTCCTTTACTTCACTTTTCTGTGCTAGAGCTACCTGGCCGTACAATCATATCAACCCACTCCATTCACTTTCTGAAATTCTCGAGCAACCAAGTGCGACAAACATTCCATCCTGTCAAAATGTTCCAACGTATTGATAAAAGGCTACGACGGAAAAAGTACGAGCGTGAAGAAAGCGAGCGACTGGCAAAAGAACAAGATTTCGCACAGAAACTCGAAATTGAGAATCTCAGGCAAAGAAATACCATTTTGGACGCTCGGCAACGCGAACGGAAGTTTCAGCTAGAGCAGGACAACGACCGCCGAAGATTTGAGGAATCCATGAAGCAGAAGCAGCAAGAAGAGAAGGAGGCGAGGCTGGGAGCATCCACACCAGAAGCAATTCGTGATCTCAGACACCAGATAAAAGAGCGATACCAGCTTGACTGTCTGATCTGGAGCTTGAAAGGAGCAAGAGTTGCTGATCGAGCAGTAGGCGAGGACTTCATGGTGCGGGCGGATGCCATTCTGGACGAAATCCAACTACGAGTCTACAGTTGGAGGCAGGAAGACTGGACCCCGGAAGAATGGGAAAAGGCGAGAGATATCAGAGAGCGAGTCAAGAGGGGGGGTAAGAGGCGATGGAAGAACAATCCTCCATGGAATGATACCGTGGCGCAAGATGAATGGGAGATGTGATGTGCCACGCAGTGATCAGCTAGAAGGGATATCTCTAATACCGAATATAAAGTGGTTGAGAACCGTTGTCTTTTGATCTAGTGAAAAAAAACAAGGTATACCGACGAGCAGCTTTGGTGAATAAGGTAAAGGTAGGCTAAGCCGCTCATTCCCTACCTAGTAAGTAAGCGAGCGGATCAGGTGACATCACCCAGGTCAGTCCAAACGTGACATAATGTACCTTATTTGTCACTCTTACAACGCGCATTGATTCTAACAAATGGACGACTATCTCTATAGCTTCATTGCGGTCAAAGGCAATTATTAATGGGGTCTCACTCTTCAGCACGATCACATTGTCTGCCGATCGGACCGGGCCGGGGTCCTGAGCTACCCGTCCGAGTGCATATCGGGATTACATCTGATTGGTCCGCACTCTCTTCTCGATTAAGCGAGCGGGAGTACCAACAACAGCTGGAGGTCTTCAATCTGACACATAGCCTCACCACAACATGCATTCGGCCGGGAGACGCCTGTTTCAACGATATCATGTCAAAATCCTCTGCAATCTCTCAGAGGCCTCTCAGCTGAGAGGGGGTTGTCAATTCCAACAGGAGTGATCGGCTTTCCGTTGCTCACTGTTGATAGGTAGGCTACTCACTCAGCCTGGTCACTCAGCTCGCTATCGTTCCAAAACCACAGTGATAGACCGTCGGCAACCCTATGCAGTTTCAACGGCATTCCGTGTTGCTCCTTATGGAGACACCCTGACATGCATGAAAAACTGTGGCGCATATATGAAGAGCGCTTGCCAAGTCTCTGTTGAAGCTTCACTCTCTGTCTATACTTTATGGCACAAGCATAACATCATCCAAGCTCCAGCGTCTCCTTCCTTTTTGGCTAGCAATATCCTCTATTTCTAGGTGTTCAATTGTTCCAGCTAAGCAGCTGTTAAATCGTCTTACCATGGGTCTATTCGATGATTCGGGTTCCACTAAACACACCTGCCCAGACAAGTCGTTGGCAAATCCTCGTGAGTTTCATCGGATTCCAATCACATGATCAATCTGACCATTTTCTCTTTTAGCCCAAGAATCTTTGATCGGCTCCTTGAGCTTCCACCAGTTTGGTGTCATAATCGCAGGAGCTTGTTCGGCTTTGGCGTGTTTGCTGTCCTTCTATCTCATATTTAGACATGCAACGCACTACTCAATTCCTAAAGAACAGAAACAGTATGCGCCATCTACACATATGCTGCGCATATGGAATTTTGGGCTAATATCGGACAGGGTCATCCGAATTATCTTCATAATACCAGTCTTTGCAATCACCTCGTTCCTTTCTGTTGCATTCAACGATACCTCGATCTATCTTGCACCTCTACAAACCCTCTACGAGTCATTCGCGCTTTCAGCATTCTTCTTCCTCCTCTTGGCCTATGTCCAAGAAGATGATGGCGAAAGAGAAGCGTTCTTCCAGTCATCTGGAATACTTGCAGCGTATAGAGTCAGTACTACGGTCTCGAAATAGAGCATCAGAACTAATGGCTATAGAAAACTTCCATCTGTGTTTTTCAGTTTCCTGTCGTGATGGTCCTCGTCAGTCTCCTTACAGAGATTACCGAGGCAACCGGAGCCTATTGTGCAACCTCCGACAAGTTTTATTTTGCACATATTTGGGTATCCATTATAACCGCTCTGACTACCGGACTCGCGATCTTATCTGTCTTGAGGTTTTACAAGAACTTGAAGGCCAAAGTTGGACAGCGAAAGCCAATGGCCAAGCTCATTGCCTTCAAGGCGATTGTGGGCCTCAGCTTCTTACAAAATGTGAGTTGCCCACTTCTTTCAATTTACATCTGTGATCTAAACACCTCGCTAATGGTTGTCAAACAGCTCATCTTCTCCTTCCTCACTTCATCCAGTGACCTGAAACCCACCTCACACATGACATACAACGACCTCACCATCGCGATTCCCAACCTTATCATCTCTTTCGAGATGGTCATCTTCGCCAGCATCTTTCTATACATCTTCAGAACGAGAGAATACAGCTTCAAGAAAGGCGCCTCTGCGGTTCCCCTCGGACACGGCGGATACAGCGGGGGCTTCTTGGGTGTAGGAGCCATTCTCCAAGCTCTAAACATCCTGGACCTGATCAAGGGCATCGTCGGCTGCATATTGCCTAGCTCAAACCGAACACGATATCCACCGAAGGATTACGATATGGGCCCGTAGGAGGTGAGTTCGAAATATTAGGGGCTAGGTCAGATACTCATGGTCTTGATATTACGAAGTATGACCGCGTCCACTTCGCGGCGCCGGAGAGTACACTCTATGATCTTTACCACCCTCAATCTCCCGTGAACAAGGGTCAGGACATTCCTCAGGCTCCTCAGCAGTATTTGTATTAGTCTGATTTGCGCCATTTGAGCGAGAGATTGGGGAAAGACCCGGGTATGCTTCTCTTGTTGTATAGAGCTGTACATTGGTTTCGTTTGCGTTTGTATTTGTATAAATACCACTGCAGCGTCTCTTCGATCGGGGCCCTTCGTTTGGGGGGACTGGTTTTTGACTTTCAGATGTATATGGAGATGAGGTCCTTTAGCAAGCTTTTCGTTTTCGAATATATTCCGATATCTTCAAGTCGAGGTCATGAACACTCATGAATTGTGAAGGTTCCTACGACGCTTATTGAAAATTTATCACGTGTATATCTACCACTTGACAGCCCTTGCGACTCCATTTCTTCTATTAGATCAACATGAACCTTGTCGAACTTTAAGGCTGAGATATTACGAGTATTCATGCAATTGCAGTACCTTAGTATTTGTGTCTAAGGGAAGAAGCTATTCTACAGCCTACCTAGATGATACAAGAATATTAGCCTTCAGAACACGTGACCGAGCTAGTCTATAATAGGCTAGAAAGTGGTCCGAACCAGAGTCTTCAAATCTAACTGTAGAGTCTCTAGGATATGGAGCCGGCTGACCTCTCCAACCTGTGCAGACTCTGTAGAGTTCTGCAGTTTGATGACAAGCGTCATGGAGGGCATTTCGATAGAAATAAGAACGGTTGTCCAGAGCTTGTTCATGAGGCTGGCGAAACCAAACTAGTGTACGCACGAGTAGACGCTCTTCCAGATCTTTTGGTATTGAAACAATCTGCAGATCTTGGATGCCAATTCTGTGCTCTTCTTCGTTGCGCATTGTTGAGGAGATATGGAGGTGGTAAGGCTCATGAGCTGAAGATCACGGAACTTCGCTTTATCTGGAAGCACGGGGAGGTTCTTGGCCCACAGATCGGTCTCGTATCTTTGGCTATGGTCACTGTCCATTTAGAGATTGAGAAAGATGTCAAAGACACGATCGACGATGGGACCCCTGATGATGCATCGACAGACTCCCACAGCTGGGATCCGCGGGATACCATATATTTTGAAGTCTACGCGCGCCCAGGTACGTACTGTGTCCGCATCGAAGTTCGAGCTACTATCAAGTTCTAAATCTAGGCGGCAGGTGCATCAGCAAGGATGCTGAATATAGTTTCCAGGCCTGCCCTACAGCCCCTGTCTGATGAGAGTATCTCTACAATAAAATCTTGGCTCACAGAGGATACCTACTGGAAGCCTAAAGATATCACCGAAGTCCCAGCTCGACTGCTAGATGTTGTAGGGGGACCCGGCCAAAACGAACCACGGCTTATCGAGACATCTTCAGGTTTCTTTGACAAAGTGCCTTATGCAGCTTTGAGCTATTGCTGGGGTGCCGGCAAACAGCTTACCACCCAGAGTTGGAACCTCAAGCAAAGACTATGCGAAATCAAACTAGAAGACTTCCCCAAGACCTGCCGTGACGCAGTTCTCGTTACACGAAGCTTGGGTATTCGTTATCTCTGGATTGACGCTCTTTGTATCCTCCAAGATGATGCAGCGGACTGGGAGTCTGAGTCGAACAAGATGTCGGACGTCTATAGGGGTGCACACGTCACCCTTATCCCGCTCCATTCTGCCTCTAGCCACGATGGGTTCTTACAACGACCGTTGGCCCAGAGTGCCAGAGTATCCTGGCATTCATCTGATACCGACGATGCTGGAGGCGAATACTACTTGCGCGACTTGCCTGTTGAAATGTATAGAGATCTGAGGAGTTATACCCTGGCACAAAGACACTTCGCAATCTTCAGTAATGAGCTGGCAAGGTCTCCCTGGAATAGACGCGGTTGGACATTTCAAGAAAATGTCGTGTCAACGAGACAACTATTCTTTGGAGAACACATGCTCTACTTCGACTGTATTACGGAGAAACGTACCGACTGTGGGGCGCTGTCATTTCCGGGCTTCTTTCCGAATACTTTCAGATCAGGTGCTACCCATTCAATGAACTGGAACCCAATGATTGCCCCTTATACTGACAGAGATCTTACATACGCAACAGACCGGCTGCCGGCCATTTCTTCACTCGCTAGTTACACATCAAAACTCTTCGGTGCGGAATACCTTGCGGGCTTGTGGAGAGGCACTTTGATAACTGACCTGCTTTGGTTTTCTTATGGAGTCCGAAAGCCACAATCCCTTGAGGAATTGCTCTCAAATTGGGCAGATCCAAACAAGTTCGTCGCGCCTTCGTGGACATGGGCGTATGGTGCTCGTTCTGTGATGTGGGCCCCCGAGTCGCAGCCTTCGGAAGAAAAACCTGACTTGGAACTCGAGTGTGAGATTATTGACGCTGGTGTGGAGTTTGTTGACAACAACCCTATCAACAAGTTCTGGAAATTGAAAGGAGGGCATATTTCCATTCGTGGAAAACTGTACGAGATCCCAGGCGGTGGGTTGCACCCGTATCCGGGACCTGGGATGCGTCCAGGGATGGACCAATGGCTGCACAATGATCACTGGCCTATGGAACAACGCTATCTACAAGCTATTGGAGGTGGCCATCAAATCTGGAATTTCAACTCTGGGGAGGAATCTTTTGGGATGTGTTACCTTGATTGGGAGATTAATGTCTCCGATCTCAGTACCTCCTTTCCACTTGCCGAGAACTCCCTCGATTGTCTAAGAGTTGTTCTCCTATGTTCTGGATCCGATAGCGATTTCGGCCTCATGTTACTGCCAACTGCCAATGCAGAGCAGTTCAGGAGAGTCGGCATGGTTATGGGAAGCTTGAGATCGAGACTTGCTCTCGACTTTCCGGAAATCGAGGAGTCTGTTTTTACCATCGTGTGAAAAGGGAGAGTGCGATCTGAGTCATAAGTAGACAGTTCTGATAGGTATTGTTCATGGTACAAGAGACAGTACTGTACAGCTTTGTGCTCAGCAACGAACTGTTTCGCACACAGTGACCTCTGTCTACTTCACAAATCTCCAGGACTTGGCAGATGAGGATTTCCAAGATCCACAGATCGATTGGAGTTAGGGGTGTTTTATTCATTCAAGCTTTGGCCGATATCGATAAGGGAAACCAGTCAACATTATTAGTGGCCTGACATCGATAGTTAGTGGCCCGATATCGACAGACATTGACAGAAGTGCCTTTGTGTGTGATTTTATGACCCATAACTTTAGTTTCCAACAATCTCTGGTTTTTCAAACGTGTTTCTATATCTTCCTATAGTGACCAGGTGCCTTTTGGTTTTCGTTTTCTTCGTCCTCTTCCACCTTGGGCTTGTGGCGGCCTGGCTTCTTAATCGGAGAAGTCTTCCCAATTAATAGTTGAATTGGCCATGGTGTTTCTGGAATCGAGTGACCACTCAAACTAAGTGAATGGCTGCGATAGTGATAAAGTCCCCTTTGTTCTACGAAGTATTCCTTTTACAGAAACGGTTCAAATTTCAGGGCATGACAGTGATGAGAATTCATGCGACATTTGTAGTAAAAAATTGATATAGGGCAAAGAGGGAAATTTTGAAATCCATTTCGATGTTGAGCTGACAAAGCTAAGGGAGCTTGCCTCATGATCTAGTTGGTCCCTAGATCCAATCTTCAACTTGAAAGCTGTCAGCATTTGTACTACCACTAGACATAAATCAACTTTATTCAACCTGCAACCCTGCGGAAGAACTCGAACGAGGGCACGTCAGAACGGTTCTCGCCTGCGAAAGCCGTATGTTTTGTATGAAATTTAATTTGCTCTAGCACGGTAGTACCGACCATCACTTGCACAAACGTGAACAAAGACCCAAATGCAAACTCAACCTCGCAGGTACGAAACCCAAACCCCCAATATTCGTTCACACTCAGTCAGATCCTCATCCTGTACTCAACGAAGTCTTCTAATCCTTGCTACCCGCACCCTTAGTATCATTCTCCTTGGTCTTTGTCGACCTCTTCGGCTTCTTCTTCACTGCTGCCGGACTTGTCACACCAGCAGGAGACTTCTTCGTATCTATGAGATCATCCTCAGGATCGGCTTGTCGTCTCTTCCTGCCTGCCACCGCAGCAGCTTTTGCAGGCGGTGCTCTGTTCACCGGAGAAGCTATCTCATCATCGGCATATTTTTCCAGAATCCTATTTGCCTTTTTCGTGACAGCGACAGCGCGACGTTTCTTCCGCACATCAGAAGCGTTCTCCTCCACGGGAGCCTCCTTGCGTTTCTTGCTAGCGACAGCAGGGGCAGAAGCAGTCTTCACTGGAGCAGATATGTCATCGTCAGTATCGTCAACCAGAACCTTCTTTGCCTTCCTCTTGGTAGCGGCAGCACGACGCTTCTTCCGCGCATCAGAAGGGCTATCTTCCATGGAAGGCTCCGTGCGTAGAATGCTGACGGCAGCTGGAGCAGTTGCAGGCTGCACTGGAGCTGCCTTTTTACGAGTAGATTTCGGAGGACGGCCCTTCTTCTTGTGCGGGGGACTCTCGACCTCGGTTTCCGACTTCAATGAACTATCAGAGTTCTCGTCACGCAGAGGCTTGAAACGTGGATCGATGGCGGCAGCACGTTTTCTCCGGGCCTGGTCGAGTTTCTTTTGGGCTGCTGCCGCGGCTCTGGTGATAACAGCGGCGTCTCTCGTGTCCGAATCTAGCGTACTTAGCCCCAAGGTAGCGAGCGCCCTCGGCAGGGCGATCGCGGCGCCGTCTGAGTGTGAGAATGTAGGACTGATAGGGGGAAGAGGACTTGCACCAAAAAAGCCTCCAGACGGTCTCTGCGTTGGCTGGGAAGCAGCTGGTTTGTTTCGTTCGGAAATGGGCAGCGCACCCGAAGGACCAGATTTAGTGACTCTTTGCAATGAAGGCGAAAGAGGTGCAATCTTAGGATCTAGCAATTGCCTTCGTTTATTAATGAAAGCTTTATCAGAGATATTTTGTTGTTCCGCCGACCGGAGCGAGTCACTGATACTTTCAAAGTCATTACCAGTGACAGTCTGTTGTCGCTCCTCAGGAAACTTGTGTTGGTAGTGGACTGTGAGATCGAATCCGTCGTCCTTGAGGCTGAGATATTGATTGCATATTTCGCCGTTAGCCTTGTGGATTGGGCACGTAAAGGGTGGTGCAAGCTCGTCGTGGGCGTGTGTTTGAATATGAGCCACTGCTTCCGCCTTACTCATTCGAGTAAGAGCCACTGAGCAAAGTTCAACAGGGCAAACGTGGTTATCGTCCTCGTCCACGTCATGAGTAATCGCGGTGCGACTATCAATTTGCATGCCTTCTGGGGTTTCCTGGACGAAGGCCCAGTTCATAGCGTCATAAGACGACATCTGTTCGTTGACTTCATTCTCCCTTCTGACCAACATTTCTTCACGGGAATCTAGATCATCTCGTCTGTTGTCAATAAATGATTTGTACGTATTGAGTCGGGCTTCTGTTTCTCGCAAGCCATCTTGCCGCTTCTTAATCTCTACAATCCTGTTAGCTCCGTCACTTCTCGAGGGTTTTCAGGGTAACGGCAGAGGTTTGTACCAATTAGTCGATCCCGATCAGACGGCTCATAAGGTTCAACCAGCCGACAAGTCTTCTGATGATCAGCAATTCCAACCACGTCCAGAGATGCCACCGGAATACCACATTTCTCGCAAAACTTCTTCGCGAAACCACTTGGAGGCATACAATGCGAATCATGCTTGGCAACGGCAGCTGCGTTCCAGTGCTGAGCAGTCTCATCCAGTCCACACTTCGCGCAGAATGCCCCTGGAGGCCTTGAGAGACAATCTTCGAGGTGATCTCTGTTTTTTTCCGGTGCTACGTCAGTGATGTTGAGGCCACAATTGTTGCAAAACACAGGCTCCGGATCTCCAGGATTCCTCTGGTCAGCAAGGCGGCACCTAAGATGATGGTGACTCAGCTCCTTCGCAGTGCAGTCCGCCTCCTGAAGGCCGCATCGATCGCAGAATCGAACTTGACCTGGTTCATGTTCCAAGCAATGCGCAATGACCAGTTCAGGCTTCAACATAGATAGGTCCCTGTCGCAAACCGGACAGCGTTGGCCTTCATAAAACGTCTTGATTCTTGCACCTTCACCTTGGTGCTGATGGGCCGCAAAATGCGTCCTCTTATCATCATTTGTCATGAATGCCCACTGAGGATCCCCACAGGAAGGACATTTGCCCGCTTCCTCCAGCTGCTGCTGATGGAGGCGGACATGATCTCGTATAGCTTCTTTATCATATGTCTCAAAATCTTCGTCACAGATAGGACAGGCAAACACGCGATCCAAAATCTGGTTTCGAAGCTTTTGATTCTCTTCTTGCAGCTGTCTGATGTCGCTTGGAGTAAGGCGTTGTGAGAATATGGTTGGCATGGAAGATCCGACACTTATTTGAAGTTCACGCGTGGCGCCATAAAGAGGGGGGACGGGCATCCTTCCTGGCTCAATAACAGACTGGTCTTTGATCCACGATCTTCTCTGAAGCCCATCCTGGAAGCTCTGTTCTGTCATCCAGTCAGACCATTTTTGCGACTTGTGCTTGCCAGCCGGAAATCTGATGATTCTCTCTTTGTTCATTCTGGCTGGCTGTTGAACAGTCAAGGGAGCTGAAGCTGCCTTATTACTAGTCAAATCTGTGGTGACGACCCTATCCGTCCTTAGATCAGCAACAGGCGGTTGAGCAACGACTTGGGAATGCCGATCAAGTGTAGCTATTGTAGATGAAAGTGCCCACGGGCTTGGATCGAGAACTACCACCAATAAAGTCAGATTATAACAAATCTAGCCCAAGGAGCAAGCAAATAGGAGACTTACTATACTTTATGTTTGTATTCTTCTTGAAGAATATTTGTTCGTTGTGGAGCCAGTCATAGACGAACATTCGCCATTCTTGGTCACTTGTGTCCTTCGTGATAACATATCGCCGGCCGTCTTCCGGACTTTGTGCCTCTGTGAGACTGAAGGACTCCAATGTCTCGCCAGGCACCAAAAATTGATGTAAAGTGGTTCTCAAAGCCTCAAGTCCTTGAGATGCAGGCGCGCCAGGCCACTGCACCTCCTTCAGTGGTGGATTTGAATCCAAAGTTTCAATCGTAAGCTTCTTCCACTCCGGCCGGAACCAGCAGCAGTTTGATTTCTTATCACCCTTGCCCCATCCATGGAAGAAATCCTTCAATGCCGTGACTGCTTCGTGTTTTGGCTTGAGTTGAATCACTTCCCCCTTCGATTCCATCTCGCGTTCCTGTGCGTTATGCCATATCCTGAACGCGACCGAGTTCAGAGTGTATCTATCCAGTGCTTTTTTGATCTGGTCGTATGTACGATCCGCATTTGTCATGGAGGCACGGAAAACACCAATCTCGCCAGTCAGGTGGGCGCCCATTTGGAGGTCTCCTGAAGGCTCTTCTGGCGCGTAGTCAACCAGAATATCGATACTGTCTGCCTCATGGGGATCAAGTTTTGGGAATACGGCACGAATTGAATCCCAGAATCTAACAGTGGCTTCCATACCGCCCCAGCCAAGTTCAAAGACAGTCGTCGGTCGCGATGAGGGATTTTGGAACCTGAGATTGACTACGCCCTGAGGTGCCGGATCCTCGCAGTAAAGAAGTTTCATAGCACGGAAAAACCCTGGCTGACACTGATTGATACCGTAGTTGGGCGTCAAATCCTTGGGGACCTTCCAATAAACAGTGTTTGCGTTCCTTCCCTCCTTAACTCCTGCGTCAATCAGCCGAATAACGTCTTTCATAGCTTTTCTGCAAGGCTCCAGCACCCCCCCAGAATGGTTTTTCATGTCAACGCCAGAACGCACGAATACTCGCCAAGGGTCTCCCTGGAGATATGGCAAAACTTTTTCAAGGAAGAGGGTGTGATAAGTCTTCTGCGTACTCTGTATAAGAATACTCGTGGGCTGAGGCTTATCAGGGTCGTAAAGATCAACAATAAAACTCCAAGGGCCGTGGGCTTCGGAGTCATAACCGAGAAGTCGGAGTGCCGTATTCTTGAACGAGTCCGGGGTATTAGTGCACACGAACTTTCCGTTGTACCCATATATGAAACTTTCGGAGAAAGCCGTAGTAGGTTCAAACTCATGCATATCCGTATCCTCATCCTCATCCTCAGTTTCGATCTGAACAGGAAGGGCCCCACCACGCATGCTGACGGGAGATTGTCCTTCATCGCCCAACAGCTGGTGACGAGGCTGTGAAGCACGGTCATGGTGTCTAAAAGCTTGATGTTGTGTAGAAAGCTCCTCTGCGCGTACTACTACAGAAGTCTTTGTCGGAGGTGCATTGGTGGACAGCGGGTTGGCTTCTATGGTGGGGAGGACTATGGGCGGAGCTAAATCCCTCTGTTTGGCTCCTGATCTGGTCAGTGAGGAATCTCATGGTGGATGAATGATCTGAGACTCACGCCGAAGCATGGGATAGCCATGACTTCTGCCCTCCTCGTAACTGTCGAGAAATTCTAGCGGCTTTTCGGCATACATGATTCGTTCCATATATGGCTTATCTTCGGGAGGATCTGGCGGGCAGGTTAGATCGCCATTGTTATTATCGTCTACCTCGGTACACATTGAGCAATTGTTGGCTGTGACGGGTTCAATTGGAAGGCCAAAATGTAGCATCGTCAATTTGGTTGCCAGATTATCGGGCACTCCCCGAAATCTGCCTGTTGGGCCCAATGCTTCCTTGTATTCTTCGGTGTCTTTCTTCTGAATTTCCAGGATGATTCCTGGATCACCTGGTTGAGGTAATAGGTAGGATTCTTCTATAGTCTTGTAGTTGGGGAAGTTCTCTTCGAAGACGTTGATGATTGTTTTTGTAGGTTCTGTCAGCTGTTTGACGAAATTCTTTCGCTTCTCCAACCAAGCATCATCTTGCGAGCGGATGTTTGGGTTGAAGTTTGGATTGTTCTTCTTGAACTTAGTCATGTCGTCTTTCTCGCGACGTATTTCCGCCAACCGATCTATGACTCTCCCCACATCTGGTGAGGTGGTGGTCATACCTAATTCCTCAATCACCTGGGCGATTTGATTCTGCCTCGTCTCTACAGCTATTTCTGAGCTTCTCAGGAGCGTCGTGTCTTCATCGCCTTGCAATGACCTGTCCAATACTGGAGCGAGTGCCGGCGCTTCCTCCCTGGTGGAAATAGCAATGCCTCCAGGGAACGAAGAAAATAGAGCACCTAAAGGATTTTTAAGGAAACTTCCAAAGCCTCCTAATGTTGACTTGTTTTTGGAGATCTTCCCCGGTGGCCTTTGCGTGCGGCGTGAAGCTTTCGAGTCCCTTTTCTTCGCACGACGCGAGGACATGATCGATTCCAGGGAAGATTTCGCAGCAGTATGTGAATTTCAAAGTAAATAATACAAGAAATTGGAGAAAAGGAGTAGGTAATACATTCACCAATAATAGGAAAACTAGACGAGAGATTTCAATAACCTCTTTGCTCAAAGACAATCAAAGGGCCGTTCGATTCATTATCTAAAAACATGGGGGGATCGCCGAAAACGATAAAATTCTCTCGAACGCACATCTTCGAACAAAGAAAACAAAGCCGCGTAGATAAAAACCATTATTGTCTTCGACATTGCGATGCCGCATTCATCTGGGCTTTACTCAATCGTCCGTGCTTGATCTCATCCGTATTCTCAGCTTCTGCGTATGTGTAATAGCATGTAGCGACATGGAGGCTCGATGAATCCGGTTTTTGCTGTTTGTAGATGAAAGAAAGAAGAGAGCGGAATGCTGCCGGACGCGAGAAAATGCGAAAATTGAAGTGAGGCGAGCGGGGTCAACAAGTCGCGTTAATGTTTAGAATACATACCATAATCTAGAATCGATAATTGTATTTGGTAGTTTGAATCAACGATATATCAATTAGAGAACCCTCATTATCCAGCCAGTAATCTCCACGATGATTTCTATGAACATTGAACTTTTGTTGTTGGGGACCAAACTGGTTGTTTAGGTCACGTTATTACCTTATCACGTGTAAGTGGGTAGCTGTTCGCTAAAACAACCTACAGTAAACTTACAGCCTCTCATCTGACAAATCTGACAAAAAACATGACCTCAAAAGGCAGCCTACGGGCTTTATATCCCTTGACTACGTGCCAGCTCGGCGCTCTCGTACTTTTCGTTCAATAGAACCGATTCAATGGATCGCAGGATGAGGTTCTCAAGCTCTCCCTCAAAACATCCGTCTACGGACGTACAGATCTGGAGACTACTGTGCGCGACGCATGATAGCGCCCCCAGATTCTCGGAAAGTGCACCTTGATGACATGGAGAGGATGAAAGTCATCGTCAAGTTTGAGGGCAGAGGGAATCTGGGATCGTCTGATGCGGTCTGCCGGAGTCACGACGCAAGGAGCTTGTATAAGAGGGTGTTCATGGACATCTATTTGGAAGTCATCTAAATACCATCTCCTCTTATCTCTTCATAGAAACAACCCAATCCCTTTCCTAGGCTCTATCTCTTTCCACATCATTCATTCTTCGTCTCAATATCACAATAATGCGATCATCATTTCTTTTTGCGGGCCTCTCGGCGAGTTCGCTTGTAAGTGCGTCTATTGGTGCAAGAGATGCTGGCTGCAACGGTGAAGTTTTCGATGGGTATTTCTCCCTTCTCTTTGGATCTGGTGATGAAACTGACACCGATTCCTAGCATTTGTTGCGTAAATGGCCAGTGGTCTGGCGATGTGATCTCCAGTGCAGTATCCTCTGGTTTCAGCGGCGCATCAACTTTTTACACAGCACATTCAAGCTCCATCTCAACAGCACTAAGCGCCGACGTTGCAAGTGTATCAACATTCATCACTGCTAATTCTCAATCCATCCACAATGTCGTCACCAGCATGTCCAGCAGCGTCGCAGCATTCGCATCTACCTTCACCCCACCTCCTGACCCATTCGCCAAGCGCGACACTGTCACCGTACATAAAAGCGCAATTAGCAGCGATGTTGAACACTGGCGCAACGGTGCGGAAGACTTTGAAGCAACCTGGGTTCGACCAGATGTCGTGGTCGAGAAGCGTGCGACTGTCACCATTGACAAAAGTGCAATCAGCAGCGACGTCAACAACTTGCACAACGCTGCGGAAGACTTCGCAGCTACCTGGGTTCGACCAGATGTCGTGGTCGAGAAGCGTGCAACTGTTACCGTCCACAAGAGCGCAATCAGCAGCGATGTCAACAACTGGCGCCACGGCGCGGAAGACTTTGAAGCAACCTGGGTTCGCCCAGATGTTGTGGTCGAGAAGCGAGCGACTGTCACCGTGCACAAGAGCGCAATCAGCAGCGACGTCAATAACGTGCACAACGCTGCGGAAGACTTCGCAGCAACCTGGGTTCCTCCCCCGCGCCCAGATGTCATCTTCGACAAGCGCGCCGTCTCGGTCGTCTCTCATGGCTTGACGTGCCACGGCCAGGCGGTCGTCACACTGTCCGCTTCCAACGCTGCTTCGCTCGTTGCCAGTGCGACATCGGCCGCGAGTGGGACGTTCTATTATGCTGATGGACTCACGGCGACGCCTGCTGCGACTTCGACTTCGACCTCCTCGTCGACTGGCGGTGCGGCAATGGTCACGCGCGGCCCAATGTTGGCTGCTGGAGCTGTGGCTGCCTTTGCTTTCGCTGCTATGTAGATATCTTTCGTGCTTGATCGATCACATGGCTTGGCGTTTGGAGCATAGCCTCGTTTTGTGCTTTTTGTGGAGGCGCTTCTTCTTATTGTAGCGACGGAGTATTGCGTAGCGTAGGAATCAGCGCTTAGATTTCAACGGGCAAAAGGAGTTGGGATTGGGATCAAAACAAATGTATACATGAAATGGTCATTTTTATCAAAATAAAATATGTGTTCTCTGCCAATGTGACCAGTTCCGAGGGCGTGAAAATGCTTCGCAAAATCTGAACACGGGCGAGAAATGCAATAGACGTGATCAAGGTAGATGATCCGAAGTAGATAGAACTTTTTTGTTGAGCCCCTGGTGGTCATTCCCTTCGACACACCAGACAAACTCGTCAAACTAGGAAACAAACCATCAGCGGGGCACCTGTGCGGTGATATTGAAAAAACTTCCGAAGATAGATTAAAAAGTAGACGCCAATATTGATGGTAATGTCTTCAAGTCGGGTAAGGGGATTTATGAGACTTCTCGTTTGCACGGGAATGTTCTAGAGTTCGTGGATTGTAGCGAAGGAGCTTTTGATGTTTTTCGATTGAGCGGGCTGGGGTAATACCAGATGGACTACGCTCAGAACTCGACGGTGGTAGAACTACGAGCTTACTTGATGAATTCACACTCGCATGGAAGAGGAGGCTGAAGCGAAGCAGTCTGAACGAATAATTGAGCTAGGAAGTGAACCCTACGCTTTTGTCATACAAGAACTAATCCCAGCGACGCTCGGAAAAGAAAGCTAATGATAAATGCGTCCACTTTTCGCTAAATGCTATCAGGAGTATGCTCCAATGCCTTACTTATCCAAGGAATATAGAATGTCCCAAAATGATGACCCCCAAGGTAGCCGAGCCAAGCTCTGACGGGTGAAGGCCCGGAGCTTCTCCCCATATATAAATGAGTTAAAAATATACAGCACCTAGGCAGAAAAGTCCCCGTTAATCGCAAGCTTTTAAGTCAAAACTCAGGATTCAGCATTCCCGTTCGCCCTTCTCGCGAGTTCGGCACCCAGAGCACCCTTCATCATCGCTCGCGACGGACTCCTCTTGTAGGAATCCCGTCTAGAGACCTGGCTCGTCTCCTCCGTCTCGGTCGTCTGCGGGATACCGCCAAACGCATTCCCCGGTCCGAAATCCGGCGTTCCGCCTAACGTGCCGAAGATATCACCGATGTAATTCTTCGGCTTGACACCCTTCTCGAATGTCTTCCACCACCCGTCAAGTATCCCCTTCACAACAGGCGTCCCAGCGAGGTAGATATTCGCAATCGCGGGGGTGAACCCACCCTGGGTCGAGTATAGGAGGTGGAAGGTGTCGGATTCGCCGGGGTAGGGGCGGTCGAAATCCGAGGCGGTGCGCATGATTATGATGCGGGAGAAATCGACGACTTTGTTGATGGCTGCGCGGATCATCGCTTCGAGGGTTGCGTTGTCTTCTTGTGCTTTCATGCAGTAGACTCCGCTGCCGTTTGTGAAGAGCGTGGTGGTATTTTCAAATGCTTCGCCAAGGAGGGCACCTGAGTAGTAGACATCGGAGGTTGCGACGTCGCAGGTGATGATTCCGGGCGCTTTGGTGGCGGCTTCAAAGATTGTTACGCCCTCGTCCGTGTAGTGAGCACGGTAGGCAACGGCATCGGTGCTGTCGTTCAACTTTGCGGTTTTGGCGAATTCGACTGCGATGTCGCGGAGGGCTTCGTTGACTTCGAAAACTTCCGTTCCGTAGATGCTGGACGGATACTCATCTGGGGCGAATGCTCCTTGGGGCACATATCCAGTGGTGAAGTTTTCTGGTATCTCACGGGCGTCGAATTCGTATTGCAAAGCAACTTGAATGGCGTATTTGGAGAATGCAACGTCTGCGAGTGTGCCATGCTTGGGATTTATTCCCGCGATGCCGCCAATGAGGAAATAGGTCTTCTTGAGATCGAAGAGAGGAGACAGCATCAGAGCAGAGATGGTGGACGCGGCGTTGATTTCCGACTCGCCGGTTGTGAGTTGGCAGACTGATCCATCGGCAAGGCAGTGTGCTTGTGGGAAGAGGGGAGAGAAACCTGGGACGGTGATATTCTTTGCTAGAAGATTGCCAATCGATCCTGGGGTTTCGGCATTCTTGTACCAGATGTCGGCCTCTGGTGAGAACTAGAGGATGTTAGGGTGAATGATGGGGGAGGGTAGGTGAGATGGAGTATATACCATGGAGATGATGAACACTTTGGGTGTGACAACTTCACAGTCCTCAACATAAACGATAGTATCCCTAACAACCACCATATCTCCCTCCACAGATCTTTCCTGACGTTGTTCGAGAACAGGAGAAGCTGAGACGGCAACAGCACCAACGAAGGCACTGGCCAGAATAGAAAGTCTCATCTTGAAGGGAAGGGCCGCACGAGGCTGAAGACAATGAGATAGAGTGACAATACGATGTACCTCAGAATAACAAGGGCAGGAAAAAAAAAAGAGAGGGGGAAGAGATCCTGAAATAGACATCCACGAGGCGCGACGGGAGTCAACAAGAGCTCTCAACCTTGCTACAGCAGATTGCCTTCCCCTGCTAGTGAATGCAAGTATACTCTCTAATCTTCCGGGACAGCGGGGATACAAAAGATTGGCGTAGGGAAGGTGAAATTTAGGCAGGTACTGAATAGGCTGAGATCTCCATTTCGACCCAGCTCATGCAACTCGCATGCGGTGCTCGCCGACAGCCTGCGCTCAGACTCGACGAAGCGGGGGCAGGATATTGACATCCTGGGATAACAACTGCGAAATGATGTCAATTGATCATTTGCTCGAGTGGGACAGCAGGCGTTGCGGAACGATCGTCGGTCAGAGATTCGAGAAGAGAGAACAGTCAATTGGGAATTCGGGATGTTGCCAATCGGTGAGCTGCATTGGCTTTGGGCCACACCCCTGGAATGAAGGCGTGCAGAATAATAGTATACGGATAGCCGCAGTGAGTATGTGACTCCAATAATTGATGCTCGTCCTCTTTGTTGTGCTCAATACCATTCCCTTTTCTCTTGCTCCGTTGTCTTGTTTTTCTTCTTCTTCTTCTTCTTCTTCTTCTTCTTCTTCTTCTTCTCTCCTCTTTTTCTTTTTGCTTTTCTTCAACATCATATAAATTTCAACGACAACATCAACCAGCTTCAATTGCTATTGTTTGTATCTTCGTGGCACAGTACTTCTGTACCGAGGTCTTCGACGCTGGAAGAGTGCAAAATCCAAAGTCAATAATGTAAAAGACGGAGTACAATCCGACGTTACTGTACTGTTGAGATTGCGCCACCAAGATAAGACATCCCTACCTTCGTACTCGAGTAGCCTCAAACGGCGCAAAGACAACAACATCCCTGGCTCACGGCTTGCCCCTGAAGCCCACCTTCCACATCGAGTCCTAGTGCTGGGGTTATCCGGAGCGAGGCTGGCTTGTTGTGTCTTGCCTCGCCGCCTCAGCCTCGTCGTCGGTCGCAAAACCTCGCAACATTGCCGCGAGGCCATAGATAAGGGGCACCAGGGGAGGTTGGAGATGGGGACGACAACGTTGTTACTAATACTAATAGCCAACTTTGTTATCACCAGGGGTCCACGCTCGGGGGGTTGTCGCTTGGTATGTCTGAAAGAGGAAATGATTTCGAAGCTTGCACTTGAGCACAATAAGCTTGCAGGGGGAGTTGAGTACCTCTAGCCTCCGTACTTGGTACCTTATCTTGCCCTGATGCTCTTCTCGCAAGTCAAGCTTGGCAAGTTGACCATGCATCGGGTGCTCCGGCTAGGAGATACACATTTTGCTTGACTCCTAAGCCATGCGCCGATGCTGTATTTGCTTGATCTCATCTGTCTTACTTTTCAGTGCGAAAGATCAAACGGCGCCAGCCAATTGGGATGTCGGATGGAACTCGAGTGAATTCCGCCTTGCAATTCCAAAGAACATTTAGGAGATCCTTAATTAAGCACATGATCTTGCAACACTGAGGAGCTTAACACTATGCATGCTCAAACTAGGTCGGGAACAGCTGGCAAAACGAGTGAATGAACTAGGCATTTTCCATCGAGGAGGCACACCACCCTTTCCATCCAGAATCTCCTCCCCAAAACTCCAACCCAAGCAAGGCGTCACAATACAATCGCATCGCAGCATCTCAAACAACTGACCCCCAAACCATGCAATCCCGAACTCATCCCTCAAAGATCCTCACCTTGCCCCCTTCAACGCACCCATACATAAATAACCCACTCTCACAGCCAGAAAGACAACCGACCATACCCATGCTTCCTCCCTCCCCCAATTCAGTTCCACGAAGGTTCACATACAGGATCGCTGAGAGCCCTGTACCAAGTGTATCTGCATCTGCTTCAGTATAGAGTCGACAGCCTACAGGGTAACACTACCTTAACAGAGGACCGTTGTCAAAGAACGCATGCGTCTCGACAGCGAGTGCTGTCGATCCCGACATCGACTTCGACATTCCCCTTGTCACTCTCTCTCCGCCTTAACAGAAAGAGCTACTCATTGCTCAAATCTGCTCAAATCCGTCGTCTTCCACACCACATCGTGCATCGTACCTGATACCGCATGTGCAGGTTGATTGACTTGAAATCTCCAGCTCCGAAGCCCAGTCCAGTCCAGGCCCAAACCCACACCAGAACACAGACCCGCGACCGTGACGGTGGGACACGGTAACGTGCATCAGCGTCACCTGCACAGGATCTGGTGCGAGGAACCTCCCGGCACTATCGAAGGGGTTGTGCGACTTCTGTAAACTGTAAGCTCCTGGATTCTCCATCAATCGTACAGCCAGAAAAGGCACGCGGCTTCCTATGATTTCTATTTGAGACCCCGGATACTGAGATGGGAGAATGACGGGCCGAACTGGAAGCCGAAGATGAGTTCATAACGCATTATATGCCGGCTACTTGCACTTTTCCTTTTTTTTAACAATTATCTATATCAAGCATTGTCGTCATGATTCCTTTCCTGTCCTACGCCGAGCCAAGATGCAATACGGAAGCCCCCAAACGCCGGCCAATATCGTGAGCGATTTTGATGTATCTTGAGTAAAAGTTGAGGTCATTTACTCCCATTCCCACTCCCCATGTAATGCCCTCCGAACACACAATCCGCCGCCCCATTTCATAATCCACAAAAGAACAAGAACATGCACAGCAGCGAACACCGACACGAACCGCCAACTCGATTTTGTCCCCAGCGCAAGTTCTAGCGCAGCTATGCCGAAGAGAGGATACTCCACGACTTCTCTCGTCGCAGCTGGTAGGCAAGGCCGAGTGATTGAGATCATTTTGATCAGAAAGATCAAGAGTTTGGTGCCGACTAGGAGTGCTTGTCTGTTGAGGACTGCCCAAGACAAGACCTGGTGTTGGAAAACTGTGACTCGGTGCTGGAATGTGGACATGCGCGTTGTTGGAGGAGGCATAAGAAGTGGAGTTTTGATCGTTGGGGTATGACCTGATGTCCTGTTTTGACTTCTGCTACGTTGAGACTCGAGCGTTAATTGCGCTCCGGGTGACGGGATTGGAGATGAATCTGAGGATGATGCATCTTCCAGGTAAGCTGCAGATTTAACACGCTTGGATTCTCCTCGTCGTGCTTGCGGAATGTTAGCCAGCGTCTAGAATTCAGGGCTTTCAACTTACTACCATTAACAGGTGTACCTGGCATGGGAGAATCAATCGACTGAATGATTCTTCCCTTGGAGCTACTACCATTTCTCGTTCTGAGAGGATCGTCAAGGCCCTTTTCTGTCCGAATCGCGTGAAGGATATCGTTCGCACTTGGCCTATCAGCTGGATTGATGGCTAGCAATCGCTTCAAGAAATCATATAGCTGGTTCGGTAGTTCCGGCCGTTCCTTTCGTTCGTCCTGAAAGCCCGACCAGGTACTAATCTCTGCCCTCAGAAGATCCATATCCTCAAACTCCTCCTGGATGCTGTCCGCGCTTTTGTACGGGAGACGTCCAAAGCACATGAAGTAAAGAATCATTCCCAGGCTGAAAATGTCGGACTTGGTTGTAAAGTTCCCGTAGTGTCCAAGTCCGTCCTGCTTCAGTACTTCGGGGGCACAGTAGGATATCGTACCAGTTGAGCCCGTCGATTTCCGAACTACATTCTCTGGTTGCACTTCTCCGAAATCGCTGATCAGACACTTGAATTCGTTGCCGTCTTTGTGAAGAAGGCAATTGCTAGGCTTGAGATCTCGATGGATGTAATTTGATCCATGCAGATGTGCTAGTCCGGACGCAATATCTTTAAAAAACGAATAGATCTCTTCAAATGCCAGCTTTCTTTGTGTGTGCCTAAGATCTGGCCGTTCCATTTGTCCCTTCGATCTTCTGCGCATTTGTGCCTTCAATTGTTCATTGGAGGTTGTAGGGGCTGGACTACTCCCAACGATGTAATGTAGGAGATCCCCGGAATTGCAATACTGCTGAAGAATAAAGGCACAAGGAACCGAAGGTCCGAATCGATGAAGTTTCACATCTTCCAGCCAGACGTGTCGATATGAGACGAGATTCGGGTGAGAGAGGCCTTGCAGTAGTTGGACTTCGATGAGAACTGTTCTCGTTAGCTAGTATAAAAAATAGCATGATATTTGACCTGCCTCTCTCTAACCACGCATGGTCATCTCCCACAGGCACTCTTTTGCAAGCGAATTGCCCTGTTCTTAATCAGTATAACAAAACGCTTTATCTAGATGTATGAGCATAATACCGAGAGATACACTATCCAACTCATGCCTCACCAACAACACCACACCCTTTCCGCCCCTTCCCAGCTCCTTTTCCTCAATAAAGAACCTCTGAAAGTAATTCGGACTAAACGCCTCCTTCTTGATACTATGTCCCTTTTGTGGAACTGGCGAACTAGCCACAAATTCTGCATCAGCGACCGAACTTGCTCTACTGCTATCACTGCGTGGTGTGAGGAATGCAGGCTCTACCAATCTTCGAATTGGACTCGGGGGAGGCTCGTCTCGTTTCGCATTCGCTTCGTGCAGCATGCGGAAGTATTCTGGGCTGATGAAAGGCGTCGCTCGAGACGGACGATGAGGAGATGCATTTCGCTCCGGAGACGAGCTGCGAAAGGGTCGATGGCAGGTGGGGCAGTCGGTGAAAGAGGGCGCGCCTCTGAGGATCAACTGTTGAGTTGAAGGATCACGAAGGACAATCGCATCGTTGTGACGACTATAGATCACTGCATTAGTATGAAAGGTTTATGATACACGGTTCTGGATGATAAGTGAAACTATTCGACTTCTGCAGATGTTGTATACCTGTGAGGAAGGGGACGGAGGGAATCTCACAGCACGATCTCCTTCCCTTCTCGAGACGAGTAGGGAACGAGAGACATGGCCAATCTAGAGGCTCGAAGTACCACAGATGGCCTTGCGCAAAGTTGAATTGTCCTTCATCCAAAGGTGGAAGTGGTGAGTATTCTTTTGGCCATTGATGTTGTGTTTGTGGAGTGAGATGATGTTTGGCCTTGTTTCCCCACACTTTCAAAGCGGAGCGCATTCCGCCTCGAGCTAGCTGTCAGCGTCGAGCCTCTTCTTATTTCCAATTCGTGCACCAAATACCACTTGGAACTTTAAATCATTTAATTCTTGATCTAGAGGACGTCAATTTATCATCACCCGCTGCAAACAGGTTCTCCTACCGTCCCTGTCGCTCGTTGCCTTCGATAAGTAATAACGTGTACTCGAGTACTGGACCTACCTTAGTACCGATCAGCTTCAGCTGTGCAATCTCGCCGAGACACCGGTAGTCCGAGACAAATATATGGCCCCCGTGTCGAGTAAGTGTGCTGCTCAGCTCATACATGAATCCTAATACATATCACATTTCTTGAGTATTCCACAACCTTGCATATTTTCTTGCTTGTATCTAATTGCGCTCTCAATCAAGCCGTATATTCAAACGTCATTTGAATGCCGTATTGCCTATCCTTTACCGTTGAACTTGTCACCATGGATATTTTCACGCGCCTGCTGAACAGAATTTGGGATATGATTGTACATGTTCACGGTGAGGTCGTCGAAGTCGCATTGAGCACAAACAATTGCCTCTTTCTATACAATGCCATCCAGCACTCAATCCTTGGATGTATCATAATGACTCCGGGCCCTCAACGCCTTTCCCTTGAAGTAGAAAATCCAAGGCACAGGCATCAGTATCAAACTCACGAAAGCAAACACACTTCCCGCCCAATGTATGCCCATGGCCTCATACATTTGAAGTGTGAACAATGGGAAGGCAGCTCCAAGTCCATATCTCAAGACCCCGTTCGCAGCAACAGCAGAAGCACCATTCGCTGCCTGATAAACATCAACTAGATATGTCGTGGCCGAGAGAAAAATCGATAAACAACCCCAACCAAATGGCACACCAGCTAGTACAGGAACTATCCAATGGACGTCTTTTTGCGGACTCCAGGCGAACCAGAAGAGACCGATTGGCAGCATGAACGACCCGAGGAGTGCGGCGTAGAGTCTATGCTCGGGAGCGGGTTTGCCGCCGGTTTTGGCTACGGCTTTGCGGTAGAATGTTGCGTCGAAAATACCGAATGAGGCCACCGCGAAGAGGAATCCGACTAGAATGCCAAGAAAAGTAAGACCGATGGATTTTTGGTTGAAGTGGTAGACGGATTGGAAGACGTAGTTGTAGGAGCCGAAGAAAGAGAACACCATCGCGAAAGCGAAACCAGTGTAGATACTTAGGCACGCTACTAGAGGCTGTGGAATCGTCAGTCTGATGAATTTCAGAAATGGGGAGAGATCGTACCTCGACAAGCACCATGTGCAGAGGGCGAATGAAACCGGTCTTCAGTTTTTGGAGAAGCAAACGCGTATCACCTGTCTGGCGAGGGGTTTTGACACCTTGCTTGTTGTTGCGTAGATATTGGATTCGAGAATGGGAGGTTTCGGACATGAACACTGCCATGAGAGCAGCTGGTGCCGCAATCATCATGATGACCCACATTGAATATCGCCAATCGTTGTGATATTCACCGATTATGTACGCGCCTGTGAGGGGACCGAGTGCGGGGCCTAGGAAAGGAGCCAAAATAAAGAGGAGTGCTGCCCTGCCTTGAGCGTGCGGATGCCAAAGATCTGCGATCGTTCCTTCATGTTGTCAGCCGAGTATATGAAATGCCCAATTGAGAGACATGCCAGCACCAACTGCTAAAGATCCAGATCCACCCAATCCTGCCAGGAAGCGGAAAATGATCAAAGTAGAGATATTGTTCGCCGATGCACCGATAGCTGTGAAGATTAGTAGCAAAGGCATAGTGGTCCAGTATATCGCTCGCCTTCCATATAACTCGGAAAGAGGAGCTGCGAGGATTGGACCGATTGTGAAACCGAGAGTGTACATCGAGACACCAAGAACTGCTACCTCTCTGCCAACATTGAAGTGTTCCATAACAAATGGAATAGCTGGGACGAAAGTTGAAGTTCCCACAGTTCTTCTCTGGAGTCAGCAATGTGCACACTATGAGGGAAGGGGAATTTACACCACAAACCCGTACAACGCTGGATTTGCAGTATGAAAGGCCTTCTTCCAAGTAGGCCAATTCTTGGGGTTTTCGGAATCATCCGCTGATCTCCATTGCGAAAGTACTGTCCTCTTCTGTCCAGATCCAATATCGGTCTGGGCAATCGGTAAAGGGGTCTGTCCATCGGATTCGTACTTCTCCTCAACTCGTGAAGGTATCCGAATTGGCTCGGAGTCTATCGATTCACGTGGGTCGTCGATGTCTTTGCGGTGGGCTTCCACGTCGTAAGCCATATCGGATACCATAACCCAAAACCGATATATTATATTTTGTAGAAGATAAGAGATGGGGGTCTGCTAAGGATACCACTTGATTGGAGTAGGACTACGACGTAGCTAGAACTCGGTCATGACAAAAGGAGGACGGATTACTCGCAACATATAATCTGCAACCAAAACTAGAAAACCGCCCTTACACCATACGTCCGGATATCAGCACGGGGCCTCTGCCCACCGATTTCACAAATTCCAATACGTATAAAATGATCACTAAACCTTCTGTACCTGACGGAGCCGAGGATGAAAGCACATAGTTCAAACCATAGGCGGAGTCCAATCGTCTGTGGCAGCCATTGCGGCTGGTGCCAGACATAGAACCATGTTCAAAAGGCGGCGTTGGAGTGAAAATCCGCATATTACAAAAACCACATGGCTTCAAACGCACATGCCCAACTAAGGTCGGAAATGGGGGCTTCCTTGGTCCAATAGCATTGCCAGGACCGTACTTGAGACTGCAACCAGAACTTTGGGGCGGAGAATTGGCGAATGCGATGCTGCAAGGGCTGGTGTTCTACGGGCGTATATTGCCTCGGGAAGATGTTGATTAATCAATTGAGTATAACCGTGGTTGGATATATTTTGCATCCGAAATCCGCAAAGCCAGCACTTGCTGGCGGCTCAACTACTCGATGACGACTGTCAGATCTCTAAGAGAACGTAAGATGTCGAGCGAGCCTCCATTGCCGATAACGTGAATGTTGTGATCTCCAATATCGTATCAAAGAAGCGTTGTAGTAGCAGCATAAGGAAGTGATATTAGGACCTCGTAAGCGACATCGTGATTGGTCCAGGTGCCACTAACCTCATTCGATCTTGAGTCGGAACATCGAAAATGATCCGATATCTTGGACTCGCAACAGCAACAAGCAATGATTATACGGTCTCCCCCAACGAGTGCCTTTCGATCCAATGGCCTCAGTCCTGTTTGCTTGTCATGTCTGAAATCGACTGTGAAGCGATCAGGTCCAAGGGGTAGCAGGAAGTTTTCTGGATCATCCAGTGCTAGAGCTACGGTAGTAGTTGGGACGACCCCACGACTATGGGCAGGATACTTTTCTCCCAATGCTTTACTGGGGAATCTTGGAGGTGGAGGAATGAGAGGGGCATTGGCATCAACAATAGCAGATTCGAGCTCTATTGAACGAAATGAAGCTCCCCCGACATCCGAACCAACACCTTCCTCTCCACCATCTACAAGAGACCTCCCACACCGACGCCGTCAGAAAGCCCGCAAAGAAGCTCAAACTCAAAAGGCACCAACAACTTCCGAATTCCTCCCTCAAAACGCATCTGATACCCTCACAACATCTGCCTCAGCCGCACCCTCGAACTCCATCCGCCGCCTCATTCCCGTCCTGCTATCTCTGTCCAAACCCCGCCTCTCAATTCTCGTCGTCCTCACCGCAACTGCATCCTACAGTCTCTACCCTGTCCCCGAGCTCCTCCTCCCATCCTCTACATCTACGCCCTCTCTCTCCACCCTCACCCTCCTATTCCTCACAACCGGAACAACACTGTGCGCCGCCTCCGCAAATGCCTTTAATATGCTCTACGAGCCAAAATGGGACGCTCTCATGACACGTACCCGGAACCGCCCATTGGTACGCGGGTTGATCTCCACACGCGGAGCAGCCATCTTCGCCATCCTCGCAGGAGTCACAGGCGTCTTGGCATTATACTATGGCGTAAATCCCACCACAGCCTTCTTAGGAGCTGCGAATATTGGGCTTTACGCAGGCGTCTACACGCCCATGAAGCGCATCTCCGTCATCAACACCTGGATCGGCGCCATTGTGGGAGCCCTGCCACCGCTTATGGGCTGGACTGCTGCAGCGGGGCAGAGCGCTACAGATGGTGGATGGAGAGAGCTACTTCTTGGTGAGCAGAATGCAGGGGGCTGGTTACTCGCTGCTCTGTTGGGTGCGTGGCAATTCCCGCATTTCATGTCGTTGTCTTGGGGCATTAGAGAGGAGTACAAGAATGCCGGATATCGAATGCTGAGTTGGGTCAACCCCGCGAAGAACGGACGCGTTGCATTTCGGTACTCCGTCGCTATGATTCCGGTCTGTATATTACTGTGCTATGCGGGCGTCACGGAGTGGAGTTTTGCGGTGGCGAGCATGCCGGTCAATCTCTGGATGGTCAGGGAGGCGTGGAAGTTCAGGAAATTTGAGGGATTCAAGGGTTCTGCGAGGGGGTTGTTCTGGGCTTCAGTTTGGCATCTTCCGGTCGTGTTGGTGCTGGCTATGGTAGAGAAAAAAGGCATGTGGCAGAGGGTATGGAGGGCGGTTATCGGAGAGCCGGATCTAGATGATGATGAGTGGGAGGAAGATGAGGAGGATGCTGTGTTGTCTGCGAAGCATCTCAGTCCCGAGGCTAAGAAGGCAGCAATCACAATGCCGTTGACTTGAGTGCGAGCTGGAAGTGATCAGCTGCGAAAACTCGATCCTCAACACGTGTGCAGGTATAGGTGTTCGGGAAAGGCATTGTAGATCAAATCATGTAAAGATTGGGTTTAGGCGGCTGTACTACTATACAATGTATTCTACACTTTCCCATTTGAACCATGCATCTCGCGCATCTCATCTCGCAACAAATAAAGCGATCAAGTCATATCTCGACGAACGAATGTTGGACTCCAGACGCCTCTTCCTTCCTCCCATATGTAAATGACAGACTGTTTTCCACCTCCCCAGACAATGCTCGCAATGATTGACAGAACGAAAGTAAGTGATAACGGCCGTCAGTTCGAAGATTATCGTGCCCCCTCTCTTTGATATGCGATAAAAAACGAAGGTCGTTCCAAAACCTAAAACGAAAGACAAATGTTCCTCCCCACAGCATACTCAAAGAGGCGTCTCAGCCTCTTCGCAGCCGAGTCCCCGTGCGATCACCGACCGCACTCAACGCGGGCCCGGACGATTGATGATAGCCTCAATGCCCATATCCATACTAGGCAACCTGCTCTGGTGCTGATATCGCTGAGTCTGGTGCTGCTGCTGATACCCTCCATAGCCACCGAGGGAGTGATTACTATTAGAGCCGCCCGAATGCTCGCTTGCGCCGTCTGCATCATATTCAGCCTCCAGGTCGTCGATGCCGATGCCGCTGTCATCGGTGTGCTGGGGGTCGTACGCACCACCGGGATTCAGCGAACTGGAGGGGTCGAGCATGCGTTCACGGCGGGCGCAGGAGCGGGCGCTCTGTTGGAGGTTCTTGAGACCTTGGGACATGCACTGGAGGAGCGTGAATGTTAGTATGGGCATTGTATGTAGGGAAGGGATTGGCATGTACCTTCTGCTCAACGACATTCCACTTCTCCCCCGTCTGTGCAGCAAGTCCGCTCCAGATCTCCCTCCGCATGGTCATATAATGCTTCGCCAGATTCTCGAGCTTCATTCCATCCCAATCGTCCGCGCTTCTCCTTTCCATCAACCGTTCATGTCGTTTCCGGCATGCGTTCGGTGTCTTTGATGGGAAGTACGCTTGTTGTATGGGCGCCCAATTCATGCCTTGTGCACGTGCTGCCATGAGCGTTTGGTCATCGGTAGGATTCCATGCTCCGGATGAAGGTCGGATGGAGGAGAGAGGTACCGGTGGGAGGTTGGCGGAAAGCGATGTGCTGTAGTGGGTTGATGACAGGGGGTGTTGAACTGGGCCGCCGGTGGCATAGCCTTGTGACTGGGTGGAGTAGGGCTGTTGGGACATAGTGGAGGACATAGGTGCTACGTAGTATGTGGTCGGCATTGAGGTGGTTGTTGAGCGGGACGATATGGGGGCGTATGAGGTGGTGGGGGTATTGACGGGAGATTGACGATAGTAATTTTGCCCCTGGCTTCTGATGGAGCGGTGGCCTTTTGGCATTGTCTGACTAGACCAAGTGGCGTGCAATGGGTGGATTAGAATTAGATGCCTCGCCTGGAGGGCTTGACCAACGAAAGAGGAATCCCGAACGAACGTTGAAAGAGATGATGAAAGTTGACGATAGGAAAACTCGCATTGGGATATATTGCCAGGTAAGACGAAAACGAAATGTAGAGTGAATGAAGATAGCAGCTATGAGGGAAGCGAGGGTCGGGATGAAAGAGTACTGGGAGCCACGAATCTTTATACAATCCTACTTGGAAAGCGAAAATGACGATGGGGGCGGCAACAAAGGATGTTTATAGCCTTCAGTATTGACGCCAGACGCCCACGTTGAGCGGAAGTCAAATGCAGCATCCCAAACAGAGCAGGATCAGCTGCTGAAACGAGTCTTGATCTGCTTTTAGACTGTGTAACTGTAGTTCATCGACCTTCGGGCCAGCCAGGATACTTGCCTGGCCTCCCTTTGCAGAGACAAGAGGACAGCATGAAACGGACCAGTCGCGGACCCTTTGGCGCGCATCTAGGTACGAGTCTCGACGGCGATGCGTCTGAAGAAATCGAGAGCTTGGTATTGGCTGAGAAGAGCCAGTACGGCGGTTGTCTGAGATGAGGTCTCTGAAGGGGGTGGGGATGTGGTGGGGAGGAGGAGGTTGTCGGCGCTTACTCGTACATTCTTGGCGGGCGGTAAAATCGATCGGACGGAAGAGGCGCTGGGCTACCCCGTGGTCAAAAATAGGTGACCTGGGAGGGGTATAATGTGGTATGTACGGTAGGGTAGACTGGTCGTGTGCTGCTTACTTCGGCCTTGTTGTATATTACTGTGTGCTGCACTGCACTGCACAATTCTATTCTGTTTACATAGACGGAAGAAGGTCACCTCTAGAAATATATCTCTGGGCGATTTGCTGGGTGGTGATTGGTTGAATGGTCGCATGGAGCCGATTTAGAACACGCGCGTCAAGTATTTTAAGTCATGCATAAAAAATAGTATAGATAGAAGATTTGAACATCTGCAGAAAGGATAAGTAAGATAGAGGGTTGTTGGGGTTTCAGGTTTGTATAGCCTTCTTCCCGCGCACGTGATGTGGTCAGCCAAAGATACCTGCCACGTGATGAGCATACACGCGCCTGTTGATAACGGTATGCAATGGCCCAGCTTTCCTGAAACTACTGCGAAGAGGAGTAGACTGTTTGGCAGTGAGAGCGTTAAGGGGAAGACCCAAGACTGAAAAGATCAGGTGGGTCGTTTTAACGTGTATTGTCTGTGCTTTGAATGCGTTTTGAAACCTCTATTGTTATGACGACTTTTCGAAATCTATGTAAACTCTTTTTTTTCTTCATCCTTTGCACATTAGCGATATATTTCACTACTCATTAGCATGAAACCCTCACTCAGCGAATTTATCAATATTATGATTAAGTAAAAGTCTTTTGTGTCAAGACTTCCTAACAGAAGATGATGCCAATGTCTTGCGCCTTCAAACCATTCATTAATTTCTTCATCCAACTCATAGTAGATCCACAACATGCCTCAGCGGCTCCGGACAATTGGACTAGCTGCTTCTCTAGTAGACGGCAAATCTCGTTGTGAGGCTGTGGTGTCAAAAGGGTCTCACCGGTTCCTTGCTGCGGTCAAATGGCTAGGAGAGCTGTGCTCAAAGAAATAATACTTCTGAAGAATTCCAATGTTCTCAATGTTCTGCAAATTTTGGATCAGAACTGACGAGTATTGATGCGCAGCCAAAGAAAACCTTGGTTTAGACTGACACTTGCGTGAGTAAATCACCTGAGCGATGCAAATCTCCATTTATTGAGCCACTTTGCTTTGATAAAGAGGAATTGGAACTAGCCTCTGAAACTTTAGCCATTCCTTTGAGATGGCACATTTCTCTCTCATGAACAACGTAATAGCTTGGCACAAGAGAACTTTAAACGATTCCAAGACAAGTACCAGCCGCGGATAATAAAAAACCATGCCGGTCGGCCGGCTAAAACGATGATTGAGAACGTGGAGTAATGAAAACAGTGAAAGATGAAATACAAAATTGGAAAGAAATAACAGCAATACAAGCATTGAGAAGTGTATTCCAAAGGCTACCAACTCGCGCCCTCAATTCCTACAAGCCAAAATTCAACGTGTCCTGTTGACGTGAGGCTCGAATTGGATCAGTGAAAGCTGAAATAAAGTTTGATGATAGTAGTTGGTTAAATTGGTAATAGATATGAGTATCGGGATTGTCGAATGGGCAAACCCAAGACATGTACCGAAACAACCCAGACATTGAATCAGACATCAGTAAATTGAGGACAGTAAAGACTCTCAGCGACATTATGAGTAGGTCTAGTAGATAATATTGTGCTGGGGTAAATGCCTTCGAAAATTACCCATTTACCAGGTAGAGGAGAGATGATGGCCCATTGCAAAGGGAAATGTAGTAGACGTAAGTGCGAGTTTGCAATGGAAGTAGGTAGGTCATACCCTTTCGGCTGCTGGTATTCCAAACAGGCTACCTTAGATCGTTTTCCTGGTACGAGTATCCCTCCCTTGCTTCAGCTTCGACCACCACCAACAACGCTTTCAACTTCAGTCCTGAGCATGCAGTCTCTCGATGACAGCCATATCCGCGCCTGTCAGCGACAAACTTCACAACAACAAACATGCGAGTCATGCTGGTAAAAGCACAACCGTGACACCACCCCGCGAGAACCTGTTTGCTTCTATTTAGCCTGAATGCCCGCACCCCAGACTTTGCCCATGCGGAGAAATGAGATTTAAACGGAAACAAGCTTTGCACATCCCCCCGTTTACCCATACTCGGGCTTATTGTGTTGAGCCTGTCAAGTGCCGCATCCTCCCTTTTATCCAGAATGCGGCGCATTAGTGGGGTGATGGATGGTGGAGTCTCCGACAAGTGCGCTGGAGTCCAACCACTGCAAAAAGAATGCCCTTGTATTGATGGTCATAATGGATATATCCAACCTGCTGTGACACTTATTTTGACGTCCATCATTTTAACCGGTTGTTTTTATCCGGAGCATTCCTGACCACAGTGCTCTGTGGAGATTCCATGTAGGACTCATATATTCAGTGATATCCGCACAATGGGGATCTGCTGAATCTGTCTGAAAACCTTATTCTCACATACTTTGGTGCTTGTTTGTGCGCAGTACTGTCTTTCGCATCAGAAATTCATAGCCACCAAGATGGTCGCAACTAATGCAACTCCCGGCATCTATGATGCTGCTCTACTCAGACGCCAAAACCTCATGGGCAAGAGTGGCCCTGCAGCATTGGTGAAGAATTTCAGAGTGTTCAGCATTGCCATGTTTGCTTGTATTGGCGGCTTGCTCTATGGTGTGTATTCTGAACTGCGCAGTGGACAGAAAACTAACATGTCCAAGGGTACAATCAAGGAGTCTTTAGTGGCGTTCTCACTATGCCATCTTTCCAAGCTCATATGGGAGACTATGATAGCAACAGACCTCAAGATCAGTCTCGCAAGGGTTGGTTGACATCCATCCTCGAACTTGGCGCATGGTTCGGGACCATGCTTTCTGGCTTCATGGCCGAGGCAGCATCTAGGAAATACGGTATCCTCATCGCAACTGGGGTGTTCATCCTGGGTGTTGTCATTCAGTCGACTGCTATCTCGTAAGTATTCACGATGGGTTCTACAAACTTAGCTAATATCTCAAAGGGCTGGACATAACGCAATTCTTGGTGGTCGTTTCATCACGTACATACACCATATATCCCTTTTAGATCTGTACTAACAATTTCTAGCGGAATGGGTGTCGGTTCCCTCTCCATGATCGTCCCAATGTACAACGCCGAGGTCGCTCCTCCAGAAGTGCGTGGTTCCCTGATCGCCCTTCAGCAGCTTGCTATCTGCTTTGGTATTATGGTCTCATTTTGGATCGATTATGGAACCAACTACATAGGAGGGACTGGGGCTGGACAAAGTGAAGCGGCCTGGCTCACACCAATTTGCTTGCAACTATTCCCTGCGGTTGTCCTGTTTGCTGGTATCCTTTTCATGCCCTTCTCGCCTAGGTGGCTCGTCCATCACAACCGTGAGGCTGAAGCTCGAAAGGTCCTGGCGACACTCCGTGGGCTTCCTCAGGACCACGAACTGGTCGAGCTTGAGTTCCTGGAAATCAAGGCGCAGTCTCTCTTCGAAAAACGCACAGTGGCAGAGCATTGGCCTCACCTCCGCGAGCTTACCGCCTGGAACACATTCAAGTTACAGTTCGTTGCAATTGGCTCCTTATTCCGCACCAAAGCCATGTTCAGACGTGTGGTCGTTGCTACCGTTACCATGTTCTTCCAGCAATGGACTGGTATAAATGCTATTCTGTACTATGCTCCCACCATCTTCAGCTCCCTTGGCCTAACAAGCAACACCGTTTCTCTTCTTGCCACGGGTGTTGTGGGAATCGTAATGTTCCTCGCAACGATCCCTTCAGTTCTTTACATCGACAAACTCGGACGCAAGCCCGTTCTAACAATCGGCGCGGTCGGCATGGCAGTCTGCCATATCATCATTGCGGTTATCATCGCCAAGAACGATGGGCGGTGGCAGACCCACAAAGGTGCTGGATGGGCAGCTGTCGCAATGGTCTGGCTCTTCGTCTTCCATTTCGGATATTCATGGGGACCCTGTGCATGGATCATCGTGGCTGAGATCTGGCCATTGAGCAACCGTCCATATGGGATCGCATTAGGAGCGTCAAGTAACTGGATGAATAATTTCATCGTTGGACAGGTAAGCTGGTCTCTCCATCTCACTCGATTCCCGCTTCCTCCCCCTTTTCATGTGACGGAAAGTACAACCAATCTGACACGCTTCCCAGGTAACCCCCGACATGATCTCGGGCATTTCCTACGGCACGTATCTCGTCTTCGGCATCCTAACCTTCATGGGCGCCGGCTTCGTCTGGTTCTTCGTCCCTGAGACCAAGCGTCTCACCCTCGAGGAGATGGACGTGATCTTCGGCTCCGAGGGCACTGCGCAGGCAGACTTTGAACGCATGGAGGAGATCAACAAGGAGATTGGCCTCGAGACCATCCTGCGCGGTGCTGGCACCGGCGGGGATGGGAGGTTGACACCGGAGGAGAAGAGAGAGGAAATCACCGAGAAGGAAGCTCATCTTGAGTAATATGCTCTTCTGGAGCTTCGGTTGGAGACGAAACAGGAGGTGTGTTGGGATGATGGAGATTCTGCATACATGCATGGGGAAGAATGATATGGTAGCTATGTATCTTGGTCGATAATGTAACCACTCTCGTTGAAATCACTGCCGTCACCCACAGACTCAAGCTTCTCCACAGACACCTAGTGTAAGTGCTAGATATCTTCACGAAGAAGTCGAGTAGAATTCGGAGTCCATCAGTTCAACCAGTTAGCCCGGCTCGCATTTGTTGCGTTCCATCGCGACATGATGATATCCATTACGATAAACCCGCAAGAATATGAAAATTCCTGGTTAGAGAACTTGACTAAGAGACCTTGAATGGAAAGTAGTTATATGCATTGCTGGCAGTATCTACGACATACTTGACCTAGAATATCTACAGATTAGACTTCATCCACAGATCCAAACCTTCTATCTCGGAGCTCCCATCAAAGATATCCCGTTCCACCACGCGAGAGTTGATCTGCAACACGTCAGTTTTGTACATCTAGGCTTCAGAGGATGAATCAAGCTTACATATTGAGGCCCTAGCTCTTCGATCGTCTGCACACCGAGAAGTCTCATGCACGTCTTGATCTCCGCTTGAAGAACTGTTGGCGTTAATACGGTAATACCACGATACTCCTATTTTGTAAGGTCTGAGTTGAGAGACAACTCACTCTCAAAAGTCCTCTCCACCCCCTCAACCCCGCCTGCGCCTAAGCCATACAGCGCCGCTCTCCCAACACCCACCGCTCTCGCACCCAGACACAGCGCTTTCACGACATCCGTCCCTCTCTTAATCCCACCATCCACCCAAACCTCGACACGCTCGAAGACTCCCGGACAGAATTTGCGGATCTCCAGCAGGGTATGCACGGAAGTGAGCGCCGTGTCGAGACTCCTGCCTCCGTGGTTGCTCAGGATGATCGCCTTAACCTGCGGGAACTGGCTCGTCAGGTAAGCGTCCTCGTACGTCTGGATCCCCTTCAGCACGATTGGCAAGTCCGTGAATGACCCAAGCCACGCCAGCGTCTCTTTCCATCTTAGATTCGCGCTCACCACGGAGGTCGGAAGACCAGTCGGTGCTCTGCGCGGGGCAGCTCTGCCAGTAGGAGTCGTGGGCGCCGGCATACCGACGATATTACTGACTCTCAGGTCGTGTTCTCTCTTTCCCAGGACGGGGGAATCGACTGTCAAGACCACACACTTGATCTTGTCCTTCATCTCGTTGATCCTCTTTAGCTGCTTCTCGCTTTTCGAGCGATCTCGTTGTACATACAGCTGCCATCCAAACACCTGTCCCTCCGGCGCATCTGCAGTGATCTGCTCCGGGGTCATAGAGGCGTAATTTGAGATCAGCTGCATGGCCCCAAACCTCGAGATTCCCTTTGCGATTCCAGCCTCGCCTGCGCTATGGCCTAGACGCGCCATGGCGGCGGGGGAAACGTATAAGGGTGTACCGAGTTTCTGTCCTAGGACGGTGGTGGACGTTGAGCATTTCTCTACGTCCCTGAAGATCCGTGGGCGAAGAAGGATGGATTTATAGACTCTGTTATTGGCATTCTTGGTTATTAAGTCGTCGCCTGCAGAGTAGAAATACGCCCATGCTTTCTTCGGCATGCGTTGGGTTGCGCGAGTTTCGATCTCATCTAAATTGAGGAGAGATAGCATGGAGACTTCAGGCTCCTTGCTGCTTGCCTTTGAAGAAACGGACGTTGAGGCGAGGGAACCAGGAGAAGGAGCGAGCTGGCCTAGAGGCTTGAAGTTGTTCTCCTCCAGTGTCCCTGGAGGGTGGATGGGATCGAATTCCTCCGTTGCATCGCGGCCGGAGAGTCGGAGGATGCTTTGGACTCCACCTGGATGCTGATCGAGGAAGGACGTTGCATCATAGACGTCGCCATATAGAACCACCCAGCAGCTATCTTCTGTCGTGTGCTTGGCAACTGGTTTGTCATGTCAGCATGATCTGAGAAAGATGTTACTTCGATGTCGGTACCTTCATCCGCATGAATGAGTTTCTTAGCCATGATATAGACTTATTAGAGATTTGGAGTGAGTGGAAGGTGCTTTGAGCCAATTGTGATACGTAAAATATTTATATCAGGAAAGTTGGTGAAGCACAAGTCGATGCTGATATGCCTAAAGTGGGGGTGGAAAGGAGTTGACCTGTGTAAAGTGGGAGACGTAGGAATAAACTTACTTACTGTACGACTCGGATCTGATCCCCTTCCGCCCCAAACACTCACCGTATTGCGAGTTTCTGCTTGAATATATACTAAAATCACAAGCCACTTGAAGTTTCCAGAAGAGTCTACAACTTGCAGCTTTCGGATATTCTTTCAAATATACGACGTAGAGTATTTCTCAGATATAAATTTATCCACGATTGGAATAGAAAAAGGTATAGAGATACTGTACTGTACCTGTGTCGGTCCAAAGGCTTGACTGGCATCTCATCCAAGAGTGGGAGCACATTGGCATGATTATTGACGGTTTCGGCGAAAACCAGAAAGTACAAATGCGTTCGTAGCACCGAGAATGGAAGACTCGCTCAGTGGAGGGAAGGTCAAAAAGGCATAAAGCGAGCATCAGATAATCATCTCGTTATATATCGTATGTCTAATAAATGACAGTGGGGTATTTGCATTCCATTTGACCTGCTCAATTCGGTGAGCGCCGGTCCACAGTCCATTGACGCCAACCATTTCTAACATCTATACCATATCTACGAAACTATTTCATTATCCTTCTCGCTGTAAAGCTCCTTCGAGCCCCCGACGGTACCAGCCTTCCCGCCGGTGGACTCCGCATCAGAAGAGTGCATACCCTCGTCCACCACATCACCATAAATCGTCACAGGCGTCAAGGATTGGTGAGCGGGGAAGATCCATGAAAGCGCTGTATAAACGAAGATAGAGAGTGTGAATCCGAACAGCCAATCGAAAGTATAAAGATTCTTTGCACCCTGCGTGATCTTGACGGAATCCGAACCATCAGCATTAAGGCCGATGGAGTACCCGAGACCTGGCAAGTTTGGAGCTGTTGAGAGCAAGAGCGAAATCAGAGCGCGCCAGTTGATGCCGTTCCAGTATCTGTATCTCCCATCTGGGTTGTACAGTGCGGGGACGTCGATGTTCTGCTTCTTGACAAGCCAGTAATCCGCAGCCAATATACCAGCGATGGGGGCGAGGAAAACGGCGTATCCACCCATGAAAGCAAGGAAGGTCTCTGCTGATGAGAGGATCTTCCATGGGACAATGACCCATCCTCCAATTACGGCAGCGACCACACAACCACGCTTAATGTTAAGATATCTGGGGAACAGGACAGTGAGATCGTTGGCGGCGGAGATTGAATTGGCTGTAATATTGGTACCAACTTGCGCAATATACCATGATGTAGCAGCAAAAAATGCTGCTGCTCGTCCTCCATGACCGTTGTCGAGCCAATGCGCAATGATGTCCAAAGGATTCCAGAGAAGTTTCTTGTCCCAGAGGACTCCCGTAGCAGAAGTTGAAACGATGCCAATGACGGCACACAGCGTGAAGATTATAGGAAGGAATGGGAGCTGGATGAATTGACCCCTGGAGGAACGGGCATATCTCGAGAAATCAGGGATGTTACAGGCGAGTGTGGACCAGGAACCAGTGACGGACGACATGCAGGAAAGCCAGAGGTAAGCCTTTGTGGAGCCAGAAACAGTAGCCTTCTGCGAGAATATCGCACCAGAGCCACCTGCCTTGTGCACACACCATGCCATGGTGGCAATAGCTGTAATGGGCGCAGCGATGAGCTTGACGATAAAGAGGTACCGGAGTTTGGTAGGTGGGATCAAAAGCAGAGGTAACTGGATAATCCAAAAGAGGAAATAGCTAGAGATTTCATTAGAGCTGGTAAAGAGTTTTCTTTAGAGCAGTCAACGAACCTTATCATGCCTTTTGAATCAATTCCTTGAGATGGAGAAATAGTATTAGGTATATTGGCATAAGAGGGCCAGATAGCTTCGATCATGATGGTGATACACTGGGCACCATTTGCTCCCTGAATACCAAGCCTGTAAGAAATCGCGGTCAGCGGTAGTCAGATAGGATTTCAGTAGCATTGTCTCGCGATTCGTCGATATCAAAATGCCAAGACCAATAGGCGATGTTTTATGAAAGAGATTTCACATACCAGAACATAGCCAGAACACATCGAGAAACGATGCAGAAGTATGCGAGGTAGTAACCGAAAGATGCCCGAATAGCCACCGAGAAGGGAATGTGGAGTTTTGCACCAATAGCACCGTTCAGTACCATAGGAATTGCGACACTAGTTGTGCCCACAACAATGATGGGAATGGCCTCACTATCCAGGAATTCGAATTAGCATCAATTCTGAACGACCAGGAGATGTGAGCACTAACCGCCACGACAGACCAACGGCCAGGATAGACGAGGCTGTCTCCCAAGTTCCCAAGTTGATGGTATCAGTAGCCCAATAAGCCATCCAAGTCCAGAGCGACCAAGTCTGATTCTCAATCTTGACTGGATCCATATCCTCGTTCGTCCAAACGTGGTCAGGAGCCAGCGCCGACTTTTGCTTCGGGAGCTGCCATGCCTTCACCGTAGTGGTGCGGGCTTTCAACTGCTGCGTGGTAGGGATATACCGCATGATGTCGACGCCCCAGCTGGCCAGGCAATTGAAGAGTTGATATGTTGATATGTACGGTGAAACGCCTTTCACTTTGAAAGCCTTTGTGGGAGGCTGTGGTCTGATATACGTTGATCAGTACCGTAGGTCAGCGTCGGGCTACGATCCATCTGGAATCTGGATAGCAGATAAGGAAGAGCATGGTCGCATGTAATGCCCCGTAGCGGCGGTCTTGCCCCTGTCTGAAGGAACTCTCCGCCTCGCAGCATCAACGCCATAAAAGTGGATGGATGAGAGATACACCATCCCCGATAGCGTTGAGATCGTTAGCGATCAACGATCCCAGCTTGCAGAGAGCGAATAGTTGCACGATGCCTTATCACCATGCCAGATTTCTGAACCCGCGGCACCAGGTGGCGGGAACATCTCTGGATTCTGACCAGCATCTTTCTTACTGTAGCTGCGATGCCATATGTACTGTAGTAATCGTGATAGAGCTGGAAGAATATGTAGACCATGACAAACATTCCCTATCTGCGCACTCATAGGCGAGTTCATAGGCGAGATAATTCAGGGGTTGTGGTGATTATTGGTGAAGGGAGATCTATCCAAGCTGACCACCACCCCAAGCTGTCACCCCTCAATTCTTCGGCCGTTCCGTCAACCCCACGTCGCCGACGGTTACCTTGTTTGTTTGTTTGTTTGTGTAGGAGAGCGTCGGCGCACCATAAGAACGGTTTGAGGATTTTGGAGAACTTGAGTCTGGGGCCCGAGAAGAGTCTGGTGAGATAGACCGATCTTCTGGAACAGCAAACAGCTCATGCAAGTCAATTCATCCCCTGAGTCTATCGTCTCTTGTAAATAAATACGCAGGCGGCTTCAGACTCGGTTCTAGATCGTAATCCACCTGATCTACCGATGCTTTGGCAGATATCAGGTTACTAGGAGGAGCATTCCTGCCTGTGTAATATTCCCCCATAGATGCGAATCGACATCATTACTGCGTAGGATACTAGAGGGAGCACAGAGAGCCCTCACCTGCCGTGTACTGTTCCACAGCAGATGGTCTCACTTAACCTTCTCTTCGTCCCCAGTGAAGCTCTAACCGTATCATGGAAAAGCTTCCCATTGTTGAAAATCCGCATCGACGTATGAAGCTCAACTTTCTTAAGCGTAAAGCCATCCAACAAAGTCGACTGAGCTGGTCTCGAACTGCATCTCATCCATTCCATATGGCGAATCAAGCAGCGCAAAACCTCCCACTAACATTCCACTCCACAGCTTCCACAGAGTCACGCAACACAGCTCTCGGCTCGAAATCTCCACCTATCCTCCCACAACAGGATAAAAAGTCCACATGAAGCCCCTCCCTCGGTAAGGCTGACGCTTAAACGCTTCCCTCTCGATCTGGTCGGACCCAGCCGTCTCACTAGGTAGGTACCTATTTTACCTACCCAATATGGGCCATCGACACGTGAGGATCTAGACTCGGTGAGGATACGGGTACTGTACAGTACAACTGATAAGAACGGGAGCTTCATCCTCAGAGTCTCCAGATAAGCTACCACACCATCTTCTATCAAGCCACATTCAGAGAGAAGCTTGGATCGAGATAACCATGCGCAGAGGCCTGCGTAGCTTGTGTGCTACGAGTAGCATGACAGATGATGGCCCAGTAGTTAGGGTGGGGGATGCGGCGTCCTAAATTCTTCGTCCAGTCGAATCGTACATGTCCTCGGTCGTGGAGAAACCTGGAGATACCATGCCGTGGCCTTAGAACAAACCACGAACCACGAACCATGATCCACAAATCACTATATTGATCCTGGATGCGACTTCCAACTTGCCAAGTGAAAATTCCATGGCCTCCAGATCCAGGCCCTTTTATCAAGTCCCCTTTCCTTCGGTCTCCCTCCCCGCCGCATCGCTCACCAAGGATTAGATGGCGCAAAGCCGAGAAGCAGAACAATCGCAAACGAATCAAGCAGCCACCGAAGCATCATTGCCAATCGAGATGGAGACTGATCTCGCACAGGTACAAACGGTACAAAGGAGGTAGGGATAGAGTCAAGACTACCTAATCGGCATACACCGGCGTCGTCAAGTCGCGTTAAAGCATCCCGTCCAAGGGTCGCTCCGTTGTGTTACAGTAGTGGATCGCGGGGCTGTAATCTAAAATTGGGCTTCCAGAGATATATCCGATGTATCGCCCTCCATCCTGCGGTCCTCAGTCTCGAAATCGTAGGTTGCGGGATCTGAGCTGTCCAATATTGAGCATCACGATGGGAAAACAATGGAAGAAGCATGAAGAGGGTTTCACATTTGGGCAGGCCTCATTTATGTATGAACTGTTGTCCGGCAGATTCGGTCAGATGTAAGCACGAATGATACATCGACGGCGTATTGTATTTAGGCCTTGAGCAATCAACATCGGGCAAGTCGCTTCTGCATTACTAACCAAGAGGTCCGTAAGGATACGCTCAATTGGTCTTTCTGACTCTGTTATACATTGTATGCGTAACCTGCACAATCATGCTCAAGCCGTATGATCGGCGGGCACGAGATGAATCTAAAATTACACTTCTCTCACTTTGCTCCGCTTGCCCTCATCTCCACAAACAGACCCTCGTCTAAGCATCGTCCTCCTCGTTGTCCGAGAAGTACTCAAACTCATGAGGAACGTCAGCCTCTTCCCCTCCTTCCTCATCCTCATCAACAGCTGTCAAGACACCTGCGGCAGCGGCGGCGCCAGCTCCGGATGCCTCCCCTTGCGCGTCAGCTTGACGGCGTAGATTGAAGGACTCGTTGCGCATGTCTTCCAAGGTCGTGGGTGCCGCAGCCTTCTCGACCGTTGCTTTCTTCAATTTCTCTTCGATTAGGACCTTCTCTGCTTCCGGCTCGCTGTCGATAAGTAGAATAACACCACCAGTTGGCTATGTGGCGGTTAGTAAAGACACTGAAGACGGGGATATATACTGACCTTTTTCACTGGCTTGTAGCGGCCGGCTGGGAAATTGATAAACTTCAGTTGAGCAGGGAGGACCCGGGACATGTTCTCAATATCGTAGCCGACCTTCTCCTTCTCCAACTTCTTCTTGGCGATTTCGGCGGCTGTGGCACCTTCTTTCTCGCCTTCGCTTTCCTTCTTATCGTCTGCCTTAGCGTCCTTGTCTTTGCTGGTGTCCTCATCAACTTCCATCTTGTCAGTTGCAGCTGGAGCAGAGATCTTTGGGGTAGTAGGGGTTTGGTCGATATCCATGCTATCTCTACGCTGAGCACGCTCTTTCTTCTGCGCACGACGTTTAGCTTGCGCGGTTGTGGATAGGACAGCGGTTGCGATAAGAGTAGGTGCCTCATCGGTCTTGACTTCTTGCTCGGGCGGGTAATCGAAAAGGCTTGGTCGAGTAGCGCTGTGGAATTTGAAAGACGGAATTTCAAGTTCATGGTCGAGGCCGATCATTGAGGTTGGTGTGAAGCTCAAAGAAAGGAAGTGGGTGAATGGGAACCAATACCAGTATTGCGTGAAGATGGCCATTCCAACAATACCAGCCATGTTGAGATTTCCAGTCTGGGTTTGCAGGCCAATTGTACAATTGCGTCCACCGGCGTCGATTATTCCTAATGCCAACGCGCAGCCAAACTTTGTCATCGCATCCTCGTGACGGTCACCGACAATCTTCTTCAACGTCTTGCGAACGGAGGCGACCTTGGGGTTCATCACCTCGTTTTGTTGAACCATGATCATAGCAAGAGAGATCAATGCACCCTGTCGAACAAAATCTGTTGGGTCCTTGATCATGGGCTCGAGAAGGTCGATGGCTTCATCAAGGCCAGTTCCGGCGCAAGAAATACCAAGAGCCATAGCAGCACCGTATCGAACGTGTGGATTGTATGACTCAGATAATAGCTCAACCATGCGAGGTACGCTACCTGGCTTTCGGAAGAGGATGAAACCTAAACTCATGACGGCAATACGTCTGACATCGTCGTTGACATCACTGACCGCAACGTGTAGCAATTTCCTTACAGCTTTATTGCTTCCAGTACCACAGTAGGCTAAGGCAACCGTCATGATGCCACCATATCGTAGAGTTGGGTCAGGGTCATTGAGAAGACCTTCGATGAGCTCATCGGCACCTTCCTGTCGACCGTACATGATCAGAGCCATACCAATGGCAAGACCTCGGACAATCTTCTCGTGCTGAGTGTCATGGGCGTAGGTGATCATGTCTTCCAGAGCCTTTATATTTCCAGTTCCTAACATGATGAGACCCATGGCAAGACCGACAGCTTCACCATTGAGAGCGGAATCGGTGTAAAGAACGTTCTTAAGGCTATCGTAGATCTCCTCGGATCCAGTGGCCATGCCAGCAATACCGAGACCTAAAGCTCCACCGTGTTGAATGACTTCTTCTTGTGCTTCATTGAATTGTTCTTTCAAGTAGTCCAAGGCTTCTACGCCATGATTTGCATAGATCAGACCGTAAGCGTAAAGAGCCCCACCTTGGCTGAAAATAGACCCCCCAGCGCAGTCCGTCGGGGCAAATAAGGTTCCAGCAATTTGCGGCATTGTGTGAGGTTTCCGCGATGGATAACACCGAGAGCAGCAGTTGCTGAGAATTTTGACCAGTTGACAGCCTTCCCAAGCCACTCCAAGTTGTCACGGAAAAACTTGTCGTTCGTTGTGCCCTGATTCATGAACGCATTGCAGAATGTGACGGCGGTATGGAATATTGAGTTTCGCCCTTCAAGACTGTCCCGCACCTTATTCAGTATGCTCAAATCGGTGTGATTGTTTCGGTATAGGAATTCGAGATTGAGTCGGATAGTCTCGCTGCCATCAAGAATCTTGCGTATCTTATCGAATATTTCCAGTTGTTTGTCTATGTATTTCTCTTCAAAGGGCGGCGCTGCGCGATCTTTTGATTCGCTTAGGAGCTGAGCTGTTTCAGGTGCTGCTATTCATCAGCACGCATACGGTCTTTAGGTGTATGGAATACCCACGAATCTCGGTCTCATTCTCATTTTCTGCAGGGATATCCTCCACTTTGGCAGGCAAGGTCTTGATGACCTTTGCTAGAAATTCTTGGGTGCCATTGTCGTATAGGTCAAACGCTATTTGATATGCTATTGCAGTAGAAACGTGATCATCCTTCTCCTAATTAAAGTTAGTATTGGATACCGCGGAGCACTTTGTCCAACGTATGTTGTCAAAACATACCACAAGCGTATGCAGCATTGTTGAGGCCTCTTCGTCCTGGTTCAGGTAAACCACACACTTCGCAATCGAGAAATAGTCGGGAGTCGGTATATCGTTCAATAGATCCAAGATGAGCTTCAAAATATCTGTTCGTAGGCTTCTTTCTTGCACGACACCCATGCAGATGTCGAGCACATATTCCATTAACTCTTCTGCCGGCCCAGAAGCCCCACCAGAAGGCTGTTTCCCATTGGACGTCTTGCTATCATCACTCGCACGCTTGATCACGCGTCGCAAGACTTCCAGGTTTCTAGCCTCAACTGCAATACCAACCACCTGGCGGTACCGGCCTTCTCTCAAACAGCTCTCAAACAGTCTCTCGATGACCTGTTGCAAAGCTTCCTGAGTAGCGCGGTCTGGTATAACAATAGACCCTACTTTCCCTTGTTGTACTGGCTGCTCGAGAGTGTTGTCGATGGTAGAAGCTCTTGATAGAAGAGATCTTGAGGGTAAAGTGGACTGTGAAAATGGCGTGGTCGGGGATGTGAGAGCAGCGGCAGCATTGGCTTCATCGGTACCGTTTGCGAAGGACGTTGCAAGAGTTGGCAGAGCTTCATCTCGAGATACTTCTGTGGGGACTGCATGACGAGATGCGGAGATAGCGATGTACGTATCAACACACTTAGAGATTATGGTCTCCTCGAATTCGCCCTCATTGTCCAACTTAAAAAGATCACCAGCCCCAAGGGCAAAAGTCATACTCTCATTGTATTCCTGGAGGTGGTAGTACACCTTCGCCAGAACTAAGGATGCCAGTTGTCGTTCGGGAAAGGTCTCATCTTCGTAGAGTGCCTCGCTGAAGGGGCCAAAGTTAGTTGCAGCTCAAAACATAGCGGGAGTCAATCTTCGAATCCGGTAGAGAACAAACAGCTCACATTTGACCAACTGATCCAGCGACTTCAGTCCACAAGGTATCAATATCGTCGTTCAGCGTTTGCAAGGCGAAAACCTTGAGCTCGGGTTCTGTATCGGATAGAAAGCCCAGAACGCCGGAGGCTGAGGTCAAGCCAGGCATGATCGCTACAATATCTGAGGTATAGCAGTGCGTAGTTTCGATCTCCTCGATGGTGATTGGAGACGGAGGGTGGTGAGTTGGGAGATGTTGATGAGATGAGATGAGGTGGATTTGGTAGCTGTTGATTTACAACTGTCGCCAGGCACAGCAGCTTCCGTCACGCATCTCGAGCCCAAGCGCGAGCTTGACCTATCGCCGCTTTACAAGCTATCTTCGGTGCTTTCTGCCCTGAAACTCTATCTTACTTTAAAGTGGCAATGGAAGCCTAGCTCATCGCAGCGTGAGCCTCACAAGTGAGGCTGCAACAAAATGAACCACGAATGTTTGTTTAGTTTCTCTGGACTGGACCTTGTGGACCTCGTGGAGAATTGAATGTAAATGCCTCCATGAACAGCGAAAGTGTCCACCTGCTTGAATAATCGTCACTCGGATATTCACAATAATTTGGTCCTGCTCACATGCTTGATATGTGCAGGAGCTCGAACACTCAGAGAAAAGGAGGTGACGGAGCGGCACATCTTAGCTAAATGGACTTTTTAAGAAAATGCACTGGAGTCTGTCAACTTCATCTCAAAAAGCAACCTGTAACCTTTCCCAACACCATCCTGCCCATCCTCCTCTATCTGCGATTCGTCTCGATATCTACGGTAATTAGATCAAGACCACGAAAGACCCAGTGCTATCCATCCTCCGGTATTCGTTTGCGTCAATACCCAACCCTTTGTTCGAATGCGTTTGCGCCCACGTCGAAAGAACACCAGTCAGCAGCTGTAGGATCGGATGAAAAAGTCTGTGTTTATCATCAGATGAAGGCATTGCCAGCGGAAATATTGAGTTATCCATAGCACTGGGGTCGGGCGACGCTTGGTCTCGTGGTGGTGGCCGCGAATCGCAAACATGGACCTCCGTTCAATCATTAACAACGAAGCTGGCGAGAACTCCAGCTCGAAGCAAACTGCGCCAGCTACGCCAATCCAAGCTTCTCCGCAGCAAGGCTTTCGAGAGTATAGTTATCCTTCACAGGTCTCGCCGGGCAAACCTCCCTCACACGACTATAGCGGTCCTCAACATCCAACAGGATCCTATGCATCTCCATCTTCATATCCGGCCTCATATCCAGGTCGACCTCCTCCTCCGCCTCCTCCCCCGATTCAAGCGCCTCCGCAGAATGACCTGCGCTCTCCAGCTGGCTCATACACCGCACAGTCTCCCTATAGACAGACGCCAACATCCTCAATGAGCGGAGGCCAGTATCCCTTCCCGCAAGCTGTTCAAACACCTCAGAGCCCAGCGCAACAATATCAATATCCGCCTTCATACCGACGCGACAGCTATTCCCAGTCAAATCATCCTCCACCTCATCTTCAACACCATAACTCTCAAAGTCAAGCCTCTCCTGCTCCGCAAACACCTCCGATTGGTATGCCCGGTCAACCTCACCCATACCTTCAACATCAGAGATCTCAATCTTCAATTTCTATTTCTACACCCACTTCTGCTCAGAGTCAGCAACAGTACTTCAACCAATATCCGCAAGACTCTCCCATCTCAACAACTCACTTTCCTCCGTCCCAGATTTCACAAAATCAACTTCAGCATTCACAGCCCGGCACACCTCTTGGACCACCAACATCACAACGGCAGACGTCAGGTGGATTTACTCATCCGACCAGTCCATATCAACAAAGAGGAATTTCTCAGGGACCGTTCGCAAACTACCCATCTCCAGCACCACCACCTCCTTCATCGATCCCACGGTTACCTAGTACGCCTAGCGCCTACGGTTCACAAAGAACCTCCACAAGTGAACCACAACGGAGGTCACAAAGTGAGAGAGAAAGAAGTCTAAGCGTCAGCCCCAAGACTCGCCTACCGAGCCAACCTCCAGGAGGCCTGTCCCATATAAGACAACAAAGCCCTTACAACAGTTCTGTAAAACGCAAGATGGAGGATCGTGAGAGCTCGGTTGAAGAAGTCCAACGCTTCGAGCAGCATGACGTGAAGCCTCAAGTCAATGGTGAACAGCAAATCCCTCAGCCTGTCACATCTTCCCCTCAACAACCTGCGAGAAAACGCGTGCGCTATACGGAACCACCCATTTGGGCTCAGAGCGTCAAAAATAAAAACAATTTCATCAAGCCGGGTAAACAAGCTATTTCAAAGACCAACGGGGGTCAGCCCATTCCTCACCTTCAGTCTCAAAATGCGGCACCACCTTTGGTCAAGGCTGAGACGAACGGACATCCGCCAATAGCAGGAGCAACCAATCGGCCTGTACCTGTTTCGGACGGGGCGGACGACGTTACAGTCCTTTTGGGATCCTGGGAACCCAGCATCTCAAATGTCAAGCCTACTGATGCTATGGCGAAAGAGGTTGCTGACTGGCTCTTTCGGCATGTTGTCTCTCGTCCGGATATTGGAGAGTTGACCAGTCGAGGTGTTGAGGTGGAAATTGAAGCTAAACTTGGCCAGCTCATTGACAAGGATACTGGCGTAAGATTTTCGTTGCCTATCAGGACGGAAGCTGTGCTTCAACCATTAAGTCGCATCGGATTCAGAAGCTCTATGACTGAGGTACGTATAGTCACTCACCTCCATTGGCCAATATTGACCGTTTTCCAGAATCAACACAAAGTCATGAACAACTTTCTCAACGGGAAGGTTCAAGAAACCCACCCTCAAAATCCTGGAGCCAATAAGCAGAATCGAGTCCCGATCGCCTACCTCCACCGACGTGAGAAAGACGAATTCTATGAACTCCCTCCTTCGTATAACACTAGTTTGGCTCCAGCGGTGCAGCAAACATTGAAGGAGCATAATCTCTTTAATCGCTCTCAAAAGTTACGTATTTCTCGAGATCAGAAAACACACCAGGTCCTAGGCAAAATCATCAAAGCACGGATAGCAGATCTGGATATTTTATTCCCTGAGTCTCCTCTTGATTGTCGTATCAGCGTTAATTTCGAAATGCGCTTCGATGGTGAGATAGAGGAAGCCATGGCGCTTGTGACAGAGAATCGGCAACCAGATCGCTTGAAGGATAGAATGAGCTACACTCAATCTCACTACCAGATCGACCTCACACAAGTGACTCAAAGTGTTTCTGTCAACGTAAGTGCCCCTACATAACTGCACCTTGAATCATCTAAGCAACTGCAGGGTATGAATCGACCCGAAAAGGAACATGAGCTGGAGATAGAGTTGTCGACAGCGGCGCTCAGGGATCAGGGTCAAAAGGCTGTGGCCGGTCAACCACAAAAGTATCTCGCGTTGGTTGAGGGATTGATCGACAACGTTCGTCTTTTGGTAGGAACTGTGCCTCCCCAATAGGAGGCTTTGTCGTGGCTTGTAAATGTAATGGTACTTGTTTACATCGGATACCCTAGGAGTTTGGTGAATGTAGGACTTGGTGCGGCGGTGAGGTCATGGGAGTCTGCGATTCAGCGTAGCACGTAAAGAATACGATACAATTTCATTGATCAAGTGCAAATCCACTATGATCCCGCATTGCAAAAGTCTGGCTTTATCTGGGGACTTCACGTCGCCTACACCGGAGCCGTCCACAATCGAATTCAACTTCAAAAACCCAAGGCTTCACAAAACCCACTCACCGGAGACCCAGCAGGGGAAAGATACCATAGGTCCGCAATCTCAACACCCGGAAACTTTTCTCATCATCTCCAGATCCAGCCACTATCGCCTATCGTCTATCAACCCTAGAATAGAATCTAAACCGCTCGAAACGATGGCCGATACATTCCAAACCGTGTCCACTGGGAGCTTCAAATGATGAGATTACAGTACGATCCAGCTTTTCTCTTTCACGAGGATGAGAATGAGAACGGTCTCTCCATGCTGATAATCTCATAAAGTCACGGAATGCCAGATGGCACACATTGAGTGTCTGCGGTATATGAATCAACCGCCAATAGATCGCTAGCTCTAGACTGTAGTAGCAAATCATGACCCATGTTTCACAGTCTTTTATCTCAATCCCGTCCTCGCAATCCGTTCCACGTCTTGGAAGGAAAGGTATGGTATGCTATACTATGCTATGCTATGCTATACTCGCCAACTTTTCCGTATGCAATTTGACCCTTAACGACGAACATCCTTTATTTCTTTCAGCACCAAAACCGATCTCAAGGCTTTTTCTAAGATACTCCGAATCGCCTGGCGTGGAGTGTGGTTAGTATTGTTACTGACCTCCGCCCGGATCCATGATTAGCTAGCTGTCCATTCTTAGTTAAGAATTTCAGATATTAGCAAAGTAAACACTGGATGTGTCCCTCTGTCTTATAGACTGAGTGTGTCGAGCAGCAGGAATGTTAAACCAAGTCTACCCGTTGTATGATTCCAAGCGATTCTGATTTTTGTGCTGTATTGCCTCCGCCGAAGCTCGAGCAGAGAGGTTGGGAGAGAGAGGTGGGACGCGAAGCTGTTATTGTGAAAGATATTGGATATAGTCAGGTAAGGCGGGATATATCGTCTGCTATGTATCGCAGGAGAAATATGTTACGAAACATCATCCAGGGGTGAACGTCACAGTCAAGAAGTGGGATAGTGGATGGAGGATGGCGAATCATCCTAGCACGGGGGAAGTATTCTAGCGAGGAATCAACGAGCGGTCCAAGCGACAAGTAAGAATCCAGATGACAGCGAAGGACGTAGAAGCATAGGCAAAACACGATAGCAGATTAACAGCACGATTTCCACAGCACATTTTATACGGTAGTTTACCTTGCGTAATGCGTAAAGTATAAAAGTATTGTATTCAAATAAGCTAAGCCACACGGGCCGAAAAGAAAATATGTCAATGACCCTGAGCGTGTTCCGTGACACGAAAGGCGTCTTTCTAATGAAGAGAAGTGGACACAAACACAACTGCTACCCTGAGGCTCCCGATCGGGATGCGAACACTATTACCAGAGTTTTGTAGGTCTAGGTCTTCCATGTCCGCGTGTACGTCCGTATCCTGTGGTTGAGTTGGATGAGACGGTTGAATTACCCCAGGTGGATGCGTTTGATGGAGCTGGTGGACTGGATTGAGCTGTTGTGCTGGCTATGCTGGATGGAACAATTATGCTGGTTGGAGCGACTATGCTAGCTGGTGCAGTTACAGTGACTGTGATAGCTGGTGCAGTAACAGTGACTGGTGGACCAATTGGACAGGATGGAGGAGTCGGGGCAACTGCACTGGATGCAACTGCACTGGATGCAACTGCACTAGATGGAGCAGCTGCACTGGATAGAGCAATGGCACTGGATGCAGCAGCGGCACTGGATGCGATTGCACTAGATGGAGCAGCTGCACTGGATGGAGCAACACTGGATGGAGCAACACTGGATGGAGCAACACTGGATGAGGAAATCACTTTGGATGGAGTCGTTCCATCGCCTCCAAAGATATCGTCTTGAGCGCCTGGAATTTATGTCAGTCGTGTAAACTCATGGTACACCCGTAAATACTCACCCTCTGCCCATCCGCACCATTCATTATATGCCGGCGATAGGGGGTAGGCGACATCAATGTTGTTGCCAGTCGCTTCTGGATGGGTTGTCAGTAACTCAGGGGCAGAAGAGGTGGGAATGCGGCTCACGATTCCAAGCAATCATCTGCTTAGCACCTGGAACACATAGACTTGCATCATCCGCGCAGTAGACCGGAGGCTTGGCTGGTGCGACTGGGGTTGTGGAGGTCGCTCCTGTGACATTACATTTGAAGCCGTGCATGTACATGTTTGATATCCCACAGAGATGGGGAACCCAAACCCATGCGCAGATACAGCCTCCCTCAGGGCAAGCGGGCATTGCAGCGGGAACAGCATACGCTGCTTCTCGTTTCCAGGGAGTGCTGCGGTCGTCAGTTTTTTGAGCCAACACCACTACAGAGAGGACTTACTGTCTCAATGTGGAGAACACAACCAAGTTCTCCATCGTGACATCCGCCAACTCCGACACATAACTGATCGCAAATGCAGTCCCTGCGGTCGTGCTCTCGTTACTAGTATGTAGAGCGCCATCACTCAAGCAGTTGGGAGAGGCGTTCCAATCATCAGGGTGATCTTGTCCGTCCGGCCAGTCTGACGCAAATTGTCCATTGAAAGAGAGAGTTGTTTGGGCTCGGTTGTGAGCCAGCTCAACATTGATTGAGCCGCCAGCAGGAATCTCAAGGAACTCTCCAGCTGGTGGAGGATAAGAATCGCAATTGCGATCGTGCTGAAACCACCAGTCTTCTTGGGGTAGTTGGTAGAGGGGGTTCACAGCGGTGTCGGTGTTTGGGTTGTCGGTGGTTTGGTTGCCTCCTTTGCAGTACATACCAGGGGCCCACGCAGCAGTGTGTGCCGAGGAGAGGGTGGCCAGCCCAAGTACAACGATTGCAGAAATCATAATGAAGGTGGAGATAATTGAAGATTTATCTGAAGTTAAGACTGCAACGAGATAACGGTGAAAGAATAAAAGAATGTATAACGCTCACAGACGGACTCAACCGTCTTGCTGAAGAATGAACATTAGCTCTGCGAGGAACACTTGCCTCTTATACCTTCCTAGTATCCAAGCTGTACGGAGGTAACGTTTGGAGGATGTAAATTGAGGGTGAAAAACATCCCGAATGCACCATGCTCAGTCACCCTGCCGCTTTAGATTGGGGAGTGAGTTAAGCAAGAAGACAAAGGTTGAAGAACTCGTACAGCTCCACTATCAACTCCAAGCGGTTTCGAAAGAAGGAAGATAGATTTTCCTTAATCTAATTCCGTCATTCAATATATGTTGGTGGCCGTTTTGGTGGTGTTGGTGGTGGGAGTTGTAAACCCCAGGTCTCGGGTGCAGGGGTCCAACGTTCGAGATATAGTGATATCCGCAAGATGTTTCGCCAGCGGCCGCTAACATCGGCGGAAAAGGATTCTCACAGGGAAGAGAGAAAAGTGATTTGGTGTACCCCTGAGGATTTGCATCCAAAAGCAGCTGGAGACTGGACTTTTGTCCTCGTAGAGCCGCGGTGGGGAGTTAAGGGGGGACCGGGGTGTACGGAGGTACTACGGAGTAAATACGAGTAGCAACTGAAGGAAGGAGAAGGGAGAAAGTAGAAAGCAGGAACTAGAAAGTAGACCTAGGAAGCAGAAATTAGAAAACGAAAACTAAAAAGCAGAAACTAAAACCAGAAATCATTTGTCCTACGCTCCCTACCTACCTCATGGCTACCAAATACCAAATACCAACTTCAAGTTCTACACACGATGTTCAGGGGAAAGAAAGTTTTGCGGCCCGCAACGGATGTAACTAGGTGCAGTCAGTCAGTACCTTGAGGTTACACAGATCTCCCTCGTCCCCGCAGTAGCGCTTAGTGGGGGTCTTTTGAAGTTTTGAAGTTTCATCGTAAGATTAACGGCTCGTGGAGGCTGAGCAGAAGCTTGTTTGGCCCGCCTTGCCCCCTTCCTGGAATCCTGGACCACGATCTCGGCCCCAAGGATTGGGAAGTGGATTTATTAGTAAGATAAGACCACCAGAACCCTAGATACTGTAGTCTGTATGATGCCTTCTGGGATGCGAATACTCTATGGCAAACATGTCTCTATCCGAAGCCCGGCTTTTTCTGAAGAGAGACTCCTCTCGAAAATCCGTCAATCAGTCAATCCTTGGTCGTTTGTTTATGCGAGTCTGGGCCAATCCGAGAGCTGTGACCCCCCTATTACCTAACCGAAACGGGGCATTTTCATTTGGAATCCTTTCGCTTGTCAGAAACTCAGTACCCTTTCTGAAAAAATCGAGCTTCTAGGACCTGCCTCGATGACGAGTGGAAGACTGCAAGGCTTTGAGTACGGCAGGAGAAGTTCGAGGACTCCACGAGGGAACGTAGGTCGTTCTGGGTGAGGTTACTCAAAACTAGGTCTGACTGCTGAACGGAAGCCAACACGGATGCTACAAGTATCAACTCTAAGAACAAGAGTTGCCGCATGGCTGAACAAGGCAGTCGTCGAATAAAGGTATATAAGTCAACACATTTAACACCAGAGCGCCTTTCGAGCCATCCCATTCGCTCAGGCGCCAAAAATGCATCAAAATCACCAATCATAACACCTGCTCACCACTCTTATGCTCAATCATAACCCCCTCCATTTCCTTCTGCGGCCAAACCTTCTTCGACTGTTCCACCTGCCACTGGTGCCAGCTATTCGGCGCCTGCAAGATATACCGATTCATCGCCTCCCTAAATCGATTTTTATATTCTTTCGGACTCGTAACTGTAGGACGATTACGCCCGCCACCAGCGAAGCCCCGGTCTTTGATCCAGGATTCGAGTTTCTTATCCCAGGTGTATGTGCGGACTACGTCGATAATGCCTACAACAAGCTCTTTTCGCGTTTCATCTACCGCGACCATGAGGGAGTAGTCCATCACGTCGTTGCGTTGAAGGAACAGGGTGTCGTTGAAAATCGCTGCGCGGAGGAGCTTCTTCGAATGCTGCAGATGAATTTAGACAGTGAAGAAGGGATAAGGTAGAAAAATGGCTTACCTCTCTTGCGAACAACGGACTCTCGTAGATGAACTCTACCATGTTTTCATCCAATAACACCTCGTTCTGTTCCCCAGTACTCTGAATCTTTCGATTCCGCATCGAGCCCTTGAGGTCGAATATACGAGTGGGTGACCGATCGTAGAAAAGGTTCTCCATGACAAGCACGTCCCACTTGATCTCCGTCCCCGTCGCCGGGTTCTTGATCACGATCTGATAGAACCCTAACATCTTCGCAATCACGCTCGGCAGATCATGGAATAGCGCTTCGGCCATGATATTGAAATACGCAGGGGCAAACTTGAGGAACGCTTGTGTCTCGATCGGAGACAAAGATTTCAGAACGAGTCTATCGTCCAGAGTTTTCAGAAATACGGATTTTGTCTTCCCACCCTTTGAATCCCATTTTAGACAACGGGATAAGGATTCGACGATGCGATCTGCTACACCGCATTTTCGTCGCACGGCATCGAATTGTTCAGCAAAGAAGATCTTACATTGCATGCGTGCGTTGCCATCAACGAAAGAGTATGCGAGATGCGTCCCTGTAGCTCGGAGGAGGGACGTTTCGACTTCCGCTTGGTCGACGCCGTCTTGACAAATATCGTCTTTGCTATCTTTGTCTGATGAGGAAGATTTCTCTGCGACCTTACAGCTTTCTTTGGATTGGTTGGCTTGCCCCTGTCGGCGGATATCATTGAGCTTAGCTTTGTAGTGCTCGGACTGGAGAGTGAATGCGATCAAAGAGCTTGGCTCGTCCTCCCGCACAATAATATCTTCATCTACAAAAATATGATCGCCTGCGTTGATCGGGTAATCAAGTGGTGTCCAGCCAGAAGCAGATCGTTCAGCCCAGAAGTTAGTCAGCATCTTCATTAAACTTGACTTCTCGTGCTTTGGTATCTCAAGAGGCAAATCGGCGTCGGGTTTTCGTAAAGACTCCGCAATTTCAGCGGCCCCTGCTAACATGTCGTCCAGAATGGAATGGTCGACATCGCTCACTGTTCCCTCATCATCCGAGTTAGCTTGACTGACGCTCTGTTGATTTTCATCTGTCTCAGCCTCGGTTGCAGTTTCGTCTGCCGTGACTGCAGCGTCTGTTGGCGAGTGAGGTCCAGTATCTCCGCCTTCTGAATTGGTATTTAGATCTGCCAGACCGCTCACAACACTGGTGGTCTGATTCTCAGGTTGGGTGGGCTGAACAGCAACCTCTGCTTCGTCAGTGGGGCCTCGCTCCTCTACAGCTTCATTGACATCCTTGTAAACTTCGACAATAGGCTTCGAGGATGCCTTGGGGAATGCCCGAGCTTGGGTGACTTTCGCAGCGCGTTGTTTCCTGTCACGAAGCCGTTCCTTCTCAAACTCTCGACTGAGTTGCTCGAAGTGCTTCGCTAATGTTGACACTTTTGATTCTTTCCTCTGCTTGCCATGAACAGATCGAGGAATTAGGGAATGACCAGCTTTGCGGTGGGGTTTGAGCGCGCCCAAGCCTAGCCTCTCAGAGAGTTTCCTGTCGGACGGCTTTGCGGGCTCAATCGCTGATGCTTTCAAAGGCTCCATAGTTCCCATTGATCCTTCAGTAAATTTGGATTCTCTGTGCTTAGAAAACGAGGGGGTTGAGACTGGTTGCCTGCGGAGGGTCCCTGCTGGTTGAGACTGCGTGCGACTCAGTGGCGGAGAGACAGCAGCACCTGTTCGTCTTGGTGTTCCACGTTCAGATGGCCTCGGAATCCCTGAGACGTCAGACGTATTTGAAGTAGGGTCACCTGGCATAATTCGGTTGGCTCTCCGCAGCCTCTCCACTTTCTCCGAAAGCGTTGACTCTAACGGCGAATTGGGAAAATCTGCCGGCGTAGTCTGGTTCATTTCTAGTGGGATCAAAGTGACGGTGGCATTGGTGGAAACCGGGGTTCCGGTTGAGACATTTGGCACATCGTCACTTGCTTTGGGAAAGGCAAGGTCAAGATGGTCTATGCCTTCACGGTCAAGCTCCAGCGAATGTGGATCGCTAGTCTCGACTGGGAAGTCTTGTGTGCCTTGGGTGGGTTGTGGGGTCGAATGTTCCTCAACAACGGACGATAAGAAGTCGTTAACTTCTTCACTGGACACATTTGATGGGTTTCGACTCAGCTCCAGCGACGCGTGTGGTGACTTTTCATCCACATCAGACGTTGTCTCTGTTGTGTCGGTGACCGGAAGGCTGGTAGAGGAGTCATCTCTATCCATGAACATCTTCTTCAACTGAAGAGCAGCAAGTCGGCGAATATCCTTCTCAGACGGGAAGAAGTTGGTGTCAAACTCGGAAAATGCATCATCCCATTCTGCCACTTTCTCCTGCATTGCGCGCAAAGCTCTGTTCATGGGGATAATCTCGTAATACTTTGACTCCATATATTTCTGCTGAAGTTTTCGCAACATTGCAGCATGCTCATCCTGCGCGAGTTTCTTCAGTCTTTCTACTTCCGCCTTGCATGCTTCAGTTTTCTGGGGGTCGACGCTATCGATATTGATACCCTTGATCCGGGAATGAACTGAAGTCATGAAGCGGTTCCATCGCTCCTCAATCTTTGTGAACATGTCATTCTTCAACCTCAGATCGTTGTCCACTTTCCAGGTGATTCTGGTTCGCGGAACAATGATCTCTAGTAAATCGATAGGGTCATAGTGAATGCGCATCGCCACGTTGCGGAACCCAAAAAAGCGTAGGTGGTCTCGATGAAGGTCGTGCGGACAGAAACCAGCCCTTAGACGTAACTCGCTGCTCCAGAATGAGAGTTCGAGGTATTTGCCGAAGGAATATTTCCATGTGCTTTCTGACATTGGCATCACTTGTGTCTCTTTCTTGCATATCTTGCAGTAGCTCCACATGAGAATCGAGTCGTGAAGGCCCTTGATCTTACATGGTGATTTCTCAATGAAGACCGTGATACGGGCCTCACCATGAACATAAGTTCTATGGTGCTCAGACATCTTTCGTTCACAACCATTCGAAGTACAGATTGTGTTGGCACTCATGCACAAATCCTCGACATATTGGCCGAGGGTGCAATCCGATTCAAACTCGCGTGTAACTTCATGCTCATTGTAAAATGCCAGCGCCACTAGGTCGGGACCAGAACACGGAATCGATGTTGCTGTGCATACCACGGTGTAGAGAACAGTAATATTTTGATGAGCGTAAGGATCGAAGAGGTTCAGATTCCCTTGGATATAATTTTCCCATTGACGTTTCTGAGTTTGGTAATTGTGTAGAGCTTTATCATATTCGGCATCGTGCACGGCATGCAAAACCTCCATGATTTGCCTCGGAGCCCTCTTTACTGTTTCGCGTACCATATCGGGCTTTATGAGTTGAAACTTTGGGGGTTTCGCTTTCTCGTTTTCCGTTTGTTCCTCGAAGGTATCCTGGTCCCGCAGCCTCTTGAGATACACAAGTCTCCGCTCCTGTTCTCGTGACTTCACGAGAAGATATGGCTGATTGAATTTGACAAATGGCGAAGCAGATAGAAGCTTGGTCTGGTGCTTTGCCACCATGTCGCTGTAGAATGTCGGCATTGGAATGTCTTCCGGTACATGATCTTCATGAGAAGGGTGTGAATGAGACGCATGAGCTGAAATGAGTTTAGGAGGTTCTGCTGGCTGTTCGCTCTGCTTCTGTTCCTCCGGTACGTCGTCTGCGTTAATGATATCAGCATTCGCTTGAGCTGACTTGTCCTCTCCGCTCTGCCCCGAATCTTGTAATTTATTAAGTTGTTTGAACTTGTTTCCGGCATCAGTGATAGCCTGCAATTTATCACTTGCAGCAGCGATCGTATCTCGCGGAGTACTGGGATCCGGATTCCCTGACTGTGCAGCCTGAGTTGCAAGCTGCCTACTCGGTGAGAGGTTACCTTCTGCGACAGACGGAATGAGGACAAATTCATCTCGCATCAGGCAAGTTTCCAACTTGAGATTGTAAACCACATAGACCATGAATTCGGTGATTCGTTTCATTTTTGATAGAACAGCGAGGCTCGCTCCTCGTAAAGCGATAGTACATCCAAGATCTCTGGGGCACCCAGATAGGTAGATATAGGTCTTCTTCTTCCCCGGAATATCGTTGTGCACATATGTCTTGACCTCAAATCCAGCGCTCTTTCCGATATGGACCGGTTTCAGAGCCACCATGTCAATCGAAGAGATGATCTCGGTTTGTGCACACCGCGAAACAGCTTCGATGACCGACTGCTTGACGTTATAGGCTACAGCGATGTTGGCTTCCGCCAGGTATTGAAGTGCGAGTCCTGAAATATGTTTCTGTACAAGGAGAAGCTGCGGTCGAAGGGATGCAATACGATTTACCATATTACGTAGGAACTCCTTCTCTTGAGCAATCACAGGCTCAAGGCTCATGAAATGTTGCTGATGTCTCTGGTACTCGATGGGAAATGAAACGAGAACAATCCGCGGGTTTGAGATACTTCGAGGCATGCTCTTCAGAGCGAGATTTTTGGTGAAGACGACTCCAGATACATAAGACGTATCGCCTGGCCTCCCTCCCGGAATTTTCTTGAGTTTCACATAATGGCGGATGTCGATGTCATCACCTAGCCGTACATTGGGGTTCACATCATCTGTACACTGTAAGAGGATCGGTATCAATGCTTTCTCCCACGATGAGACGTTCGGAATACTGGCATCTTCGAGGAGTTGATGTAGCAATCGCTTGACGTGGTGCAAACTTGCGTTGTTCAACTCAACCGCCGGCGCTCTTGCATCCCTCATCGAGGCACTTCGTGTCATCCTAGGTATAGGTACCATCGGCGAATCATCAACAGCAGATATCTCTTCCTCCAAGTTACCAAAGCCTGGTGTAAGCGCGCGCGGGGACGTTCGACTGTGGTGTAGATTATTACTCGCAGCACTAAGATTGCGTCTCCGGTTTGGCCGAGTGAATCCCCCACGGTGGTACTTCCGTTGTCATCAATACCACGGCTGGTAAAACTGACACCGCTGACACTCTTCTCGCCATTCCTCACCCTGTGTCGTTTGCTTGCGCTGAGTAGCGAGCCGAAGCCGGATCTATCATTTTCAAAACTAGGACTAATGGTATTGGCGCTGTTCAGAGTCGTAAATATGCTCATTTGCTCGTCCGCGCTTGACCCTTCATCTGACATATAAGGTGCCAAGTCAGGATCGATGATGTTGTCGTCGTGGAATGCAGGTAATCGTGACTTCCTTCCCATATCATCTCCAATCCCACGATGGAATGGTGCTCTCTCTTCAGCAGTAGACTTGAAGCGCCCTAGAAAGTTGTGTTTGGATTGGTGTCTTTTGTGCCCCGAAGATGGCGGTCGTCCCGCGGCGGACAGAGATTTGAGAGATCTTGACGAGCTTGGGCGACTAAGTTGGGGAGCATCAATTTCAAGAATCGCCGACCGCCTGTTTGTGGAGTCTCCTATCCTACGAGTAGCTGGTATTGCCATCATTGGGGTGGACACATGCATGTCGTCTCTAACACCGATGCGACTAGGTTCGTGATTTTGATCACCTTCTAGCGCCACGGTCCTGTGAGCAGAATCAAATTTTGCTTGTTGGGACTGGAAGAATGTCGGGAGTGCAGAATCATCGGCAGAGTCTTCCGAGCCACTGCTGTCATGCCGTCTATTGATGATATCAAGACAGGTCTTACAGACTCGCAAGGAACCTTGTACCCCAAACCGTGCCCCGGAAATGATGGAGGTACACTTAGAATCGAATATACAGCCACAAGTTCTGCAGTGGTGCTTTCTACGGAATGCAGTAAATGCATCGCCGCATCGAAAACATTCTTTACAGATCTCATCTGCCATCCAGAACTCTTTGCTTAGAACCTGTTTTCTCATCTGCTCGAGTCTTGCGCTAACAACTTCAGGAGCACCTTCATTCATTGTAGTTCCAGGAATTCCCAGTTTACCCGGGTATCCCACCGGATATCCACTATCGGCGAACGACTCATGGCGTACACTATTGTGGGCTGAAGTATTAATGGGACTCGTTTGAGCTGTACTGCGATCGGTAGATGAGGCTCGGGATGCTTGATAGCCAGGCAGATGTGACTGTGTGATACGTTCAATTGCAGCTGGCCGCCTCGGGCCTTCGGCGGGTCTAGGATTGTTGTTCGGTCTAGTAGAATCTGATGCCTTGAGGGAACTTAATGCCAATGACGCTGTTTTTGAGTTGCTCTGAGCCTTCTTTATAATATCCAGATTACCATCCGCTCCCACAGAATCACGCTGCTCCACTAATACAGCATCGCCATCACCATCAACAGACCCATCGGATTCATCTTGACCATCCAAGGTTGAGTGCTTGCTTCTCCGCCCCTGATTGAAGACAAATGACCCCGATGTATCGCGATCGTCTGCCGATAGCAGAGGCATCAGTTTCTCTTGCTTCGCTGATTTGTCCGAAGGCTTTACTTCGGAGGCACCATTTCGATCCTTATCTCCATCCTTGAAAGCGGTTACATTGACAGGTGCAAGAGTCGGAATAACTGCAGTGGAGGCCGTAGCTTTGGTCATCGGTGTTATAGATGGCCTAGTCGATGCCATCGATTTGGACGTAGCTGGTGTAGACGACGTGAAGGATGTTTTTGACGATTTTAGAGCCTGGGATTGACTCTCAGAGGATGCAGCAGCAAAGGAGGAGGCTGTAGGGGATTGTATTCTGGAAGACGTAGTGGACAAGGGAATAGGTGATATCGTAGTCACGCTGTCCTCCCTGGTTGGAGCAGCAGACGACTTCGATGTCGGCGTTGGAGCATTGTGGCCTTGGGCGGGTACGCTTTCTATGCTCTCACTGTCGCCTTTATTAGAATAAGCGTTAGGTTTTTCCTTCCCAACACCGACAGCTCCTCGAAATCGACTGTAAAGCCCACTCAGACCATTCTGCATTATATCCCCAGCTAACCCTTTTTGCTCGGTATTTGAAGAGGAGGAAGGAGGGGAAGCAAATTCGTTGAATGTAGTAAGAGTCTCTGATTGGCAAGCTGTGCTGTGTATCTTATCTAGAGCCTGCGAAAGCTGTTCTCGGTCAAATGGTGCGGTACTGGACAGAGAGGCAATAGACCCTCGGCGAGATCCAAATCCTAAAGGCAGAAATGACTGGCCTGCCACAGGGGCCGGAGAATCAATATTTGACATATTGGTGAGCTGTTTAAACACCCTTCATGTACCACTTCGGGTGTATTAGACAAGCACTGTGGTGTGCAGGAGGAATAGATTAGTTTAGTCGATTGTCGTGCTTGAACTGCTCTGCCGCTTCAAAGGACGGGCCTGTAAATAGAAGACCATGCCACCCTCTGCAGAGTGATGCTGTCTCCAGCGAGGTGGCCAGCGGCGCCTTATGTCCGCAAATCAGCTTCCCAGTCCAGTGTTTGGGAGGTAGTTGTACAGACCCTGAAAGAGTGGCAACTGCCTTGAAAGCATACAGATGTTTGCTTGAAGCCAGGTTCATGCAGCGGGCTGACTTTGGAGTCATACGGTGATGGTTCGAAGGAATGGCGGCGACGCCGAAATGGTCGTATTCTTGCTTGCTTTCTTTTGATCCCACCAGGACGGCAATTCATTCATTGTCAACAAACGCTGACGCACCGCCTCGGTTCAGCTTCCCTACGCCACCTTTTTAGCCACACGCTAAAACTTTAGAGTTGGCTTGAGCACGGGCACGGGATCTGGCGTCTCGAACCAACGCGCGCGTTTATATTTCAACTTCAACCTCGAGAATGAGAGTCTGATAGGCATATGGACGACTGGGCTTGCCTTCTCCCACTCACACGTCCAATCCAGGCAGAACCAGTTCAAAGATCATCTGTATCCTATCGGTTCAAGCTTACTCACGAACAACGCCCCACCAATACTGTCTTGTCTATCTGTTAGACATGTACGCGCGACTGACGCGAAAATGTCTTCGATGATGAAGAATTGGATTGCACCTGCGGTTCTGGATGAATTTTCGAGCGCGTTAGCCACCCTCAAGTCTCAGTATACTGCAGGAGAAACTCTCCAGAAATACCCTTACGACTGCAGTCCGACTGCTGTATCAGTGCATCTCAAAAGGCCGGGCCGAGTGCAGCTAATTGAAGTAGGCCACTTCCAATCTTTTTGCTTTATGCCTCCCACAACCGATTGCTGATATTGACAGTATAATGGAAGAAGCCATGACGCCTTTGATGTCACACTTTCGGACGGCACGACGAAAATCAGGGCAGCCTTCACTGTCGAATGCGCCGCCGAATTTGGAGGCATCCGGGACGCCGTACAAAGTACAATTGGAGGGGTCTTAGGCATCTCGGAATGTTATTTGGTAACAATTCTCACTTGAATATGGAATGCCCCCACTCAATCATGACATAGACATACAAACCCAACTCTTCCCCATCCGAGAGCTTGACATTCCGAGTTACGAAGTTTCAGAAACTAGGCAGTGTTGGAGAGCGAACGTTTGGCGCACCGACCGAAATCGAGAAACAGGAAAGCATCTGGGACGTATTGACACAATTGGACAGTATTATTTCTGGTTCCGAGACCAACGACGAACATGTGTTGGATGATGCCCTAGATATACAATCCCAAGCTGGTGACATTACGGATGGCGAGAGATCTCCGATAGCGAGCATTACGACACAAACAGCCTTTGCTACGCAAGTAGTGGCCAGAGAGATTGGTATCGACTTCAACGCTGCTGTCCGTGTTCCCCAAGGGCCCGATCTCTTGAGCCTGCTCAACCTGCCGAGACAGACGGCCGCTATAAGTGGCTCCCGAGCGGGTCTGAGCAGCGCTACAACTCGTAAAACCACTGCCAATGCAATCAAAATCCTACAACCGGTGCCGGAGACTCGGAAAGCACAAATATCTTCAAGGCTGGATGCGAAAGCCAACAGCCAATCCTCTGTACCTTCAAACGACTCAAAAGAAGTTGCACTTCCTTCAGAGGACTTGGAACTCCTTACTGTGTCAGCTTTCATGCCGGATGATAGTGAAAAAGAAAATAGTCAAGAGACCCAGAAAGAGAGATCGTCAAAACCCACTCCGGTCAATCGACCCGTCGAAGATGCAGCCCAAAGAGATGTGTCCGATTTTTTCATGGCGCGAACCTCGTACGAAACCTTGTTCGAGGGCATGAAGCGCGTACCCAGGAGGTATGTCCAGATCCCGAGGAATCAGCAGGCTCTCTTAGCCTCAGCGGATTCCTGGTGGCAACCAGAAAATAGCAGTCGGGCATCATATGCGAATCTTCCTCCCGAAGTGACTCATGAGTTGATTTCTTTCACCGAACGGAACCCGCATGGTGGACGCACACATGACAACGAGAGACCGGAGTGTTCAGCCACTGGCAGCGATCAAGGCGAAGAGGAAGAAGTTTCGGAAGACGACGCCCAAATTGTTGAGACTGCTGAACAAGATGACTCTCAGCCGGAAGAATTTGAAGAGCTAGACAACGATAGCGAGTCTGCCATTTCTTGGGCTGAGAGCTATTATGATGATCTCGGACCCAGTCGTCCTCAAGCAGCCGCTGGCCCACCCTCGGAGAATATTAGCAGCGACGTTGTCGATTTGGCTGAAATTGACGCACCGAGCACGACACCAGACCCCCCTACAGGACAGACAGCAAACCCACCTTCGCCTTCTTATATAAAAAGGCACACGAGTTCGAGACTCCGACCCAGGAATTTCGACTTTCCTAGTAGTAGTCCGGGCGATGAAGAGGAGCTGGAAATGGCGGTGCCATATGCAATAGATGACGTATTGGATGAGGAGGATGATGGCATTGGCCAAGAGCAAGAGACATCTCAGGAGCTTCCATCAACGGCTAGTGGCCATCAGCCAGTCATTCAAGTTGAGCAAACCCCCGATCACAATGTTCCACGTGAGGCGAGAGCGTTGCGTAGCGCTGAACAACATGATCCAAAACGCCAAAAGAGGACCTTTGAGAATGCAAGAAATATGGATGGACATGTATCATCTGATCCCATTCCGGCAACCTTCAATGATAGTTCTCAAGAGTGCTTATCATGTGCGGAGAGAGGTCAACCTACGACTTCCGACCGCCATTCGGGCCTTATAATTTATACAGCAGAGGAGCAGCGCTCCGGGTCGCAGGAAGAGGACCACGCCGATGAAGCGATCGAGGAGGACAAGACGCCAGAAGAGCAGCTCTTCACAGAACTCAGATCTTCACAACTCGCAAGGCATGGCGCAGGTCATTCCTCGCTGGTGTCGACTCCGGGTCGATCACTAAGAAGTCCAATACAAGCAATAACGAGAAGGAACAGTTCTCAGATTGTCTCGCCTCTATCTCGTTTGCCACAACAACTGACCTCATATTCTCCTCATACTGCGCTATCAGAAACAAGATCTGATGCAGAAAGACTTTCATCTGAGCAGAGCGATCATCTGCAACAAAGGGGTCACGTTGAGCTGGAGCTGGACGTAGCAGAGTTCATTCCACCAAAAATCCACAAGTCCCTGAATATTGAAGCCAGTCAGACCCAGCCTGATTTCAAAAACACAGAAGATTTGGTCAGAGCCGCTAGGCGTACATTTCATCAAAATAACTCAATGCTTGCTGCAGAGTCACCTTCATCACAATTTGCGTCCTCTCCGCCACTATCTCCAACGAAGGAGTCGGAGTTTAGAGACACAAACTACTTGGCGAAAGCCGGATATCAAGACTTACATCAAAGTTATTCTTCGCCAACAGAAGACCCACCAGTGGTACAAATTGTCCAATCCCAGCCAATTTCTCCAGAAATAGGCCAAGCGTCTTCAGTCCGACCATCGGACAACCCTATTTGCTCACAAGGCGAGTCTCTCGTCTATTCTTCAATCCTGGATCGACAAGGCGAGACTGTGCTTGGAACCCACAAACTGGAGGGCACCCTAGCAGCTGACAGCAGCGAGCCATCGATACCTGCAATCCTCACTTCGCCACTATCTCCCACTAATTTCAAGGCAGAGGTTGGGATCTCGGGTCCACTAGATGAGTTGATACTTACTCGTAGTTCCCAGAGCTCGAGGCGAATGGGAATTCAGCAAGAGAAGATAATTGATATTTTGTCACTATCATCGGACTCCGACGATGAAAATCTCGGCGATGGAGGGGAACAAGTCCAAGTTCTAGCTACTATAACGCCGAATGAGCGATCGGCGGATAGTCAAGAGATGGCAGATACACGGGACTTGACCCACAAAGAGGACATCGCTAATTCCATCGTAGATCAACAACGCCGCAGCTGTCCTCCGAAAACAGATTTCGATAACTTCAAGTCGATTTATCCAAGCTACAAGGGGAAGGAAAAGAATTTTGTTTGGGCTCTGGTTTACATCGAGTGGCTAGTAGAAACAAAAGGCACCTATTTCCTGCGTGCATCGCTATGGGACGATTTTATTCGCTTCCTCGCTGAGGAGTATTTGGAACACATACAAGCCGCCCGTCGGACGAGAGACAAGATGATGACTGGCTTTGAACACTTCAATATGATGGACAAACCTCCTATGTTCCAACAGCAGGTGATGACGCCCAAAACTCTGAAAAGATTTCTTTCAACTCTGGATCCAGCACAGCTTGACAAAATCCGCCTTTTGTTCAGCAAAGTAACACCGCCAGCTGACCTTTCAAAAAGTCACTTGTCGCACGGATCATCTTCTATAGCTTCTGATAATCCACAGAGCGACCAGACTCGAAAGAACGGCACTCGGAGGGTGTCTATTCACACCACTGAGTTTTCTGAGCCTGGAACGGCTCCCGAATCCGAACCTAGGCCTTCACAACGTTTCGAACGAGTCTTTGCTAAACGTCCATTCTTTGAGACACCAAGCCAACTCCAACCCACCAAAAAGCCCCGCCTTTTGAGAACTCCCAAAAATCATGAAGGTGATTTTGTAATTCCACATACCTCCACGGGTCGTCGATCTCTACCGTGGCACCAAAGTGACGAGAAATCGGCACCGACAACTCTTGACAGACCATCAATGACTGCCCCAACTTTCTCTTCTCGAATCAGAACAACGTCCGTTACTTTTGATACAAAACAAAAATCGACCACCTCAAACTCCCCCAACGACGTACCTATCTCTCCCTTCCTCGGTGATGATAAACGGAGGTCTAGAAAATTTGATATAGGACATACACCATCCAGATCGAATCAGAGATCCACTACCTCAGGCGACATTGACTCGCTGGGCTCCCCTATCCTCGGCAAGACCACTCCAAAAACCCGTTCGCTCAACATTAATGATATCCGAGTTGGCTCCATTGGCGCATCTGCCTTATTCAAAAAACCAAGTGCGCCGGTGTCGAAAGCTGCGTTATTGCAGCACAGCGGACTAGTGGAATCGAAAGCGGACAAGGTAGAGGGCTGGTTAGATGATACGAAACCCGAGAGCTCCCGTGCATCAACGCCTTCTGTTGCCCCTCGGAATATACTACCTCGGAACGACTCGATCAAGAGGAAGCGAAATAGTGGCTTAGAGCTGTTGAAAATGCAGCCATCTGGTTCGCCGGCGACGACGAGACCAGCCCTTCAACCTGTCACCAGACCGATCGCGTCGAGCTCAAGTTCTCGTGTGAGTAATACTAGCATTGGTACGTCGGCGTTGAAAAAGCCACCTTCATACAGAGAGTTCCTAGCGAAGAAGAGGCGTGAGAGCGGGCAAATGTCCAAACCTTCGACGCCGGACTCGAAAGCCACGAGTGTGAGTGGAAGTGGGAAGCGTGTTGAGCGCCGGTCTGTCGAGCATGCGGAGCCTGAAACCCAAGCTTGGGGTGTATAATCTTGCGAGATGGGTATAAAGAATCGTTACTATTTCCCGTGTATGATCGGAGGATTTGTTATCTAGCTTCGGGTTGTTGGCTTGTTCAGGCACTTGGAGTTATTTCCCATCATTGGGTGTCGGAGATATGTACCTGGCAAGGAGTTTACATTTCATTCGGCTGTGGCAAAATGGATATGCTGTGAGCGTTCTGGTCGTATGCATCGTTTCGGAGTTGAAGCATTGTGTTACATATTTACGAACAGAAATCCCTTGCAGTCCTCCATTAATACTACATTGAGCGAATAAACAGAAGTCCAGTATCCCTTTTCTTTTAACACCATAGAAACATCAAACCAGAAAACACAGCGTACAGGGATTTGTCCTTCCCTCCCATGCTCTTTTCAAGCGTTCATAAACGCTCCTTCAAATGCTAGATTGTTCGATGCCCGACTCGATTGCACCCAGGCCAGGGCCACTTACACACTCGACATGAAAACCTATGATTCCTTCTGAGACCGAGACTCTTACAACCAATGATGCCTCACCCACTGCCACTCTACTCTCCTCAGGCTTATTATCGTTAGGAGATAACCAACCCCAGGCCCTATCCTCACAGTGGCTGCTACGCTTCTTCGACCGTAATATGGGTCCCAATGGAATGATTGTTTCAATTGGTTCGTATTTAGGGAGCTCAACAGCTATTCCCATAAGAATGGACCGGCGCGTCGAACCAACACAGAAGCAGTTGTCGATCTGGAGATTTCGAGGCCTGTGGTTCCTGGCCATGGACAGAGACTTAGAAGCGAGGTGTGGAAATGGTAATGACGAAGGCTAGGCCGTCTTATGTGCTAGAATGAAGTGATATATGAATGAATATAATGAGCTCGAAAATTTTCTTGTGTGATATTCTTCATTGGTACTTGTTCAGTCTATGCTTTTCTGCTTTTTCATCACCACATCCTAATTTTTGGTATTACCATACATAAAATTACATCTCATCACCACTCGTCTCGTCAACGAATACTGCATTTACAAGGACTTTCTTGTTAACTGTACAAGCATTAGCACATACGCGATGCACATCTCATTGCAGGAGGTACTTACTCTTCCCCATTGCATTCCGTGGAATATCGTCCACGACCTTCATGACCTGTGGAATCTTATATCTTGCTAAGCGATCTTTCAGCGCCCTCCTCATATCCATAGGACCCCAAGCGCCCTTCTTCCCCTCGGCTCCCTTCTTCAGAATGACCACCGCACCGACTTTCTGTCCCCACTTCCCACTCGGGACTGCTACCACTGCCGCCTCTTCGATTTCCGGGAGGGAGAGTAATTCGCGCTCGACTTCTAGAGCAGAGACCTTCTCGCCTCCGGTTTTGATAATATCTGCGCTCTTCCGCCCACGGATGAAATACATTGGCCCATTCGCCCAGTTCTGTGACGTGTCTTTTTCGGAAGAAGTCTGGATAGAGGAGATATGCCGACGGACGGCCACATCTCCCGTCTTGAACCACCGTCCCTTGCCATCGTCGCCGGTGACAAGTTCCTTGGCCGTAGCCTCCTCATTACGCCAATACTCCTGGAAAATCGTGGGACCACGCAACTGTATCTCCCCATCACGTTCTTTGCCATCTTTATCGAGTTCCTCGCCTTCATTAATCACTTCCCCGGTTTCTGTATCCACTAGTCGAACTTCCACGCTTGGGAGAGGCCACCCTACGCTGCCGTCCACGCGAGAGGCGAAGGGGAGGCCACAGGAGAGCGCCATGCCAACTTCTGTCATACCGTAGCGTTCGAGAAGAACGTTGCCGGATGAGAGGTCGGACCAGGCCTTTTTGGTAGGTGTTGGGAGGGCTGCAGAGCCAGATATGTTTAGCCTCAAATTCTCTGGCGAAATACCCTTCTTGGCTACTTCTTGTGTTCGGGCATCTAATGACGGAAATGTTGAGAGCAGGCGGTTGTAGACTGTGGGTACGACGGTGAAGAATGTTATGGGCTTTCTGTTGGGTTCTGGTGACGGTAGAAAGGGCGCTGCAAAACGCTCCCACACTGCTGTTGCGTTGAAGGGAAAGAGGAACTCGATTGAGGATCCTGCGAAGAGGGGTGTAAGAATTGCATTCACAGTCCCGTGGATGTGATGTAGTGGGAGGACGTGTAGTAGACGATCGGAAGGACGATAGTTCCAGGCCATTTTGAGGCACAGCGATTGTGCTGTCAGTACTGATGTTGGTAGCAGAACGCCTTTCTTATTCAAGATCAGATCCAACCCTGTTCAATGTAAAGGTGTGGGGGGGCGTACCGGTCGGTTTGTAGTGCCAGAAGTATAAAGCATCATTCCACCTTCTCCATCCCCAGGACCTCCCAGCTTTACACATGTGCTCACCTCATTACTCGTTCTCTTCTCAAGCTTGATGTATTTCGGCAATTTCTCCAATTTCTCCTCTAACAGTTCCTCGGCCTTCTTTTCAAATTTCGCACTCGACAACAAGACCGCCGCCTGGCTGTGATCGAGGATATATTGTAATTCGTGTGCGGGGAATGCCGGGGATAGAGGCAGGGCAATGCTATGCGCAGCCAAGCAACTCAATAATGTAACTATACAATCAATTAACTATGGTTCTTCGGTCCAGAGCTGAGGGGTGCATTTGGGAAGGGAACAAGCTGCGCACCCACATAATCATAGCTATTTTCTACCAGAAACGCTACCCGCTCCCCATTCAAAGGTTTTCCCCCAGACGAGCTTATGAGGTTATCCCTCGCAGCAGCAACATCCCCCAACAGCTGTCCATAGGTAAAGCTCTTCCCCGACGCCGAATGCACAACAGCAGTAGTCTTCGGGTCGTGTGAAGCAATCGCCGTAAAGATCGGTAATTGAGGGAGTGTTGACGCCATCCTGATGGGCAATCCTCCAAGTCGCGATCCAAAGCTAAGAGACAGAGAGCGTGCGCGAACGAGCGAAAATATTATTGAAGGTCTAGCAGTAAACATTATGAAGAAGAGAAGAGGAAGGCCGGCTATCGACAGGGCAGTGAGGGATGCCGAGGGGCAGGGGATCCCACGACATTGCGGGTCCGCTGGACTTGTTTGCTGAAGTCTTTCGGGTGAAGGCAAAAGATTTATTGCCGATGATCTGCGCTAGGAACTGCACTGCAACCCGACCCGAATGAAGTCTGCAGGGACAAGTCAACAAAGCAAGCCGGACGTCACGGCAGGTAAACAGGACTATTGAGACTATTGAGAGACTCAGATGCTTCGGAGATCTGTTCTAGCTTTGGCGCGCCAACAGCTGTCACTGCAAAGAGCAAGAGTGTTTTCCACGATGGCGAGCGAGACTCCCATGGAGGATGCTATGCGCCAGAAGGTCCTCCATCTCTCCATTCCCTACAAGACGTCTCCCAAACCCAGCTAATCCTGCTCCAGATCACAGAATCCCTCTCCCCCACTCGCCTAGAAATCCACAATGATTCGCACCTCCACTCACACCACAAAGCCATGGCTGGCTCCAGCGCAACCGAAACGCACTTCCGGGTTGTCATCACCTCTGCCGCGTTCGAGAAGAAGATGCAGCCGGCGAGACATAGGATGGTGTATGCGCTTCTGAAAGAGGAGATGGCGAGGGAAGGTGGCATTCATGCTTTGCAGTTACGGACTCGAACGCTAGAGGAGGAGAGGAGGCAGGAGGCGCGAGAGATAGAGGAGGCAAAGGGCAGCAGGGCGGTGGAGGGCGCCGGGGTAGCTGTTGAGGAATGAATGGCAAAGATGCCGAACCCAGGAAGCGGGGGTGTATGAGGTTTAGGCGCTCGGGATATCAGTGCGAAAATGTATGATACGGGCTATGATACTTAGTTGAGCTCCGGGTTGCTTCAAGTAACTCTTGAATCACGGAGGATTTTTCGGCTACGAGCTGCAGTTGCATGCTGGCACCTCACCTACCCCGTTTCGACCCCTCATGTACCAACATGAATATCTCATATCAACAGCTCTACCCAGGTGAGCTCAGGACTGCTACTACGACAAAAATCTCCAGCATACCATGTATCTATATTTCAGTTACCTGCTGTTTTTCTCCATCATGATGTGTTCCGAAAGGAGTGAGAATCGAATCGTTTAATCACGCCTGAACGCGGGTTTACTTCGATGAACTTTTGTTGTGCCACGTGTCTATAAACAGTTTACCAATGGAGGCCATACCGCTCAACGCCGTGAAGGTAGCTAAAGACAAGAAAACGATGCTGCTGATGTCAAATCAGCTACAAAGTAAGCCTGCCAGGTGCCACCATATGCATATTGCCATAAAACCCATGATAAGACCCTCATGAAATCGACGCGATACTCTATGTCTGCAAAACAGAGAAATCGCGGAGTCTAGCGTAAGGAGAGATTCGTATCCCAAGGAGATTCGTGCCTCATCCATAAAACCCTCAACTTAGACAGAGTACTTGGCTTTCGCACGCGTGCTTCCACTATGCGCACTGTCCGTGTGACCCGAGAACTCAACGGCTTCGCCCTCTGGCAGTTTGAGGACCTCCTTGAACTTGCGACCGATACTCATCAAAACTTCTTTTCCCTTTTCAAGAGATCGCCCCTTGCCACCTGCAACATCACCGTCTCCACCTCCGGGAATGCTCTTGCCGATTGTGCGAGTCCAAACACCGATACGGTAAAATCCTTTGCGAACGTTGACCACGACACCCATAACTTCACCATCCTCCTCCTCCTCAAGGGTCTCGCCAATAGCAGAGAGCATGACGTGGAGCCAGAGCTCATCGATGGGGACGTTGCGCTTCTCCTTGAACTGATATGACCATTTTCCACCGTGCTTGTTTTGTTGGTCTTCCCATTCGGGGCGAACGCCTTCCTTGAACAGGTGATAATCGGATTTGAGGGCAAGTTCGGATGTAGGTGCAATGTTGTTCTGTATTGAAGTCAGTCAGGAAGCCTGCAGAGGGCTTGGAATAACGTACGTAGACACCCCAGAATTCCTCGACGGAGTTGAAAGTGATTACTTCTTTCAGAAGATCATTCCAGTTATCACCCTTGAATGAATTAGCTTTACTGTGGTATGTAGACGGGCGGCCGGTATACCTTTCCACTCGGTGGCTTTGTGAACCACAAGGTCCACTTGTTCATGAGCGGATGCTTAACGTTGAATTTGTCCTTATCATGGAAGACAGTGACATCGCCACCCTCAGTAACGGGCTTCTTTTTGTCATCTGCTTTATCGCCAACTGGTGAAATTGGGATTGTAGAGAGATCGACGGGGGAAGCGGGCTTCACATTCTCATTGGCGGTTGCGGACATTGTTGCGGCAGCCATAACTGCGAGTATTTCTTGGGAGAGAGAGAGATGTTAGAGGTGAAGAAATGAGGTGAAGAAGTCAGGTTATGACGTTAGGCGTTAGACGTCGCGAGAAAGGTTCTTGCTCATGCACTTGGACAAAGTCAAATGCGAAGGAACGATCGCCTTGCGCTGTGTGCGCTTGGGGAGGAGGTAAGACTGAGTCAAGTCTGTTTGCTTTTGATGGTCTATGCGACTATTGCACCAGGCAATTGATCGCTCTCGAGATGCTGGTTGTTGGTGGAGGGCGTTTGTAGATTTGGTCGTTCAGAAATTCGGAAAGAGTCGACATGCGATTTACCTTAAACCCCTAGGGTCTTCGCGCTTAAGTCTTTATCACGTGAATGCTCCTCACTCTTCCACTCGACGTGCATGAAAATGGTTGCAGGGCTCAAAAGTGAGAAGTAATTAGCATTTCCCCTCGTGGGACCTTCTTAATGTCTGCAGTGGGAATGTTGTTTTCATCAATATTCTTTGAACAAAGCTCAAGACAAGTTTTGGGAAGGGAGTTCTGTGTAAAGGCATTCCAATTTCTCCTCTCTCGTGTAAACCTTAAACGCCTTCGCTGTGTAGCCATTTTGCAGGCTTGCCATGCAAATATAACAAATCTAGAACACTCTTCCGAAAGAATCCAAACTCATATGTACCTTTCTGTATACCTTCCTCTCCTGCAGTCCTAGCCCTGACTGTTTAAGAAGCTGAGGTAGCAATTCCATCCCAAAGAAATGACATTGACAACCAAGACCCTATGATGTAAAGGAACCAGCTTGAAGTTAATAGCCTGGACAAACGGCCACACCATCCAGTTCTTCTCTAATGCCTTCCAGTATGTAGTATCCAGCTTCTGCTTTGGCGAAGAACCCTCCATGATAGCCATACTGCTCAGGAACACAAACATGTTGGTTGACGCAAAGACGAGCTGGTCACAGGCGACACGGGCAACGATCTCGAGATTCTTGTTTGGGAGAACGACTTTGTGTTGCAGGAACTTGAACCAGGTTGTAGCGGCAGGTCCAAAAATAGCTGCAGCTTTGTTAATTGGGAATTAGGTGATGGGAAAGAGAACACGGACCTCCCCCGTACAATGCCATTCGACCAGTTCGTGCCAGCTCGTGGTTCTTGAGCCCCTTCTTTTCGACAAGTTGTTGTGCCATGGTATCGCCGGTCGCAAAGAGGACAGCAGTTGTGATACTCTGGGTGAGGAGTGGGCGCGAGGCCAGCTTCATTTGGTACCTGTATAGGTAGGTGTATCAGCATTGATGCGATCAGACGAACATCCAATTGAGGATAAATGTTCAATGACTTACCAGCGCAACATCTCTGCGGTTGATGACTGAACCAAAAATATTGTTGTTGGTGATAGAAAGTCCTGCAACGACTTCCAAGCTCAAAATGTGCCCCAAGTGACAGCCGCAGACCCTTTTATTTATTATACCAACTACGTAGGCTTAGCGCCATCGGAGACGAGGGCGGTGAGGGCCGGGTTTCCTCTTCGAGCCATAGATATATATATATTTGTCTACAAGGAGGGGCTATGAGGATTGGTGTTGTTCACTAGTCGTGAAGAATTGAAAAGGGATGAGACAAAAGGGATATTAATGATGGTGGTTATTTGAAAGTGTGGCTGGAAGAGTATTTGGGACAAAGCAGTTCGCTGACACCGCATGCACAACACACATGCAGGAACATCTGCTATTGCTTGGCCTTTTTGGGAGACAAGACAAAATAGGCACTGTATATGACAGCAGTAACTGCAGCAGCCAACACTCAACAAGAGTGAATATCCGTTTCAGACCAGAATCCTTAGTAACTTTCAACAGCACCCCGATCATTACCCAAATCCGGTACCCAACCCTTCGGCCTCTCCCGGCCCCTGATAATCATCCCATAAACAGCAGTCTCAACCTTCTCCACACAAGTCTTCATAACCTCCATCTTCTTTTCCACATCCTTTCCCAATCCCGTTCCTCCACAGCTTGTCGTATTCAGCGCCTCAAAACTCGTCCTCAAACTCCGCAAGTCCATCAAAACATCCCTCTCCCCATCACTGCCCTTCGACCTGGGAAGCGATCCAGTAGTAGCCATCGTAGTAATGGCAAAACGCATCAGCTCCCCAACCAGATCAAAGATACCAAGGACGTAATCATCACTAGTCAAATCGATGCCTTCAGGCAGGGTTTTGCGTGCATCTTCGATCGTGATCAGGGTTTGTTGGCGAAGGTACGTTTCGAACGAGATGGCCTCCATATACTCTTGAATTCCACCCGAGATCTGGCGTTGATATCGCCAGGCATTGATGCCGGTGAGGTCGGGAGCAATGGAGAGGAATTGTTTGTTCATGGCTGCAGCACGTTCTTGGGTTTCTGATTCGATTTTGGACGGGATGTCATTCTTCAGACTTCGGACTCTGTGATGGTCAGTGATGCCCAATTGCTAACTTGAGGGCCATACCTCTGTAACGCGAAGATACTACAGTTATTAGCCATCATCTTAATCTAGAAAGAAGGCCAACTCACATCTTCTTGCTCGCAGCAGTTATATCACGTGAAGCTTTGATAATGCGCTCCCTGCGATCATGATGCTCGTCCAACTCGTTGCGAAAGACCTCGAACATAGGCATGAACGGTGAGACCCTCGACTCTGACTCCTTCTCAACACCATCGTGGTTCCTCTTGGCTGGCATCATGGGAAGTTCGTTGCTCATGGTGAAGGATTTATGGCACTGAACATGGACCTGAACTTTAGCGCACAACCTTAAAGTATTTCGCGCCACAACAACCAAGCTTGATTATTATCATCAGGGGCATCAACAACTCTCTTCGTCAACAGCTTAGATGAGGAAGTGTTCCTCGGGAGTCAGTCATTCTTGTTTCTTGTAATCATAGCTCTGTGATTTTCAGTCTCATTATGGCCGGCTTCTTCTCCAGCCCTCTCTTAGTCTTTTCTTCAGCCATCCTTCTAAGAGTTGTCCTCCTCTTCTATGGCCTCTGGCAAGATGCCAATTCTCCCCTGAAATACACCGACATCGACTACTTTGTCTTCACAGATGCAGCTCGCTTCATAGCCTACGGCCACTCACCCTACGATCGAGAGACTTATCGCTATACTCCTCTTCTCGCATGGCTTCTTCTACCCACGTCGTGGAGCACCACGTGGTTTTCCTTCGGGAAGGTTTTGTTTGCGGTCGGAGATATCATTGCGGGATGGCTCATTGTGTTGGTTTTGAGGAATGAGAAGAAAATGAGTACGGAGAGGGCTTTGAAGTTCGCTAGTATCTGGCTTTTGAATCCGATGGTGGCAACGATAAGTACGAGGGGGAGCTCAGAGGGGTTATTGGGTGTGATGGTTGTGGCGATGTTGTGGGCCGTTATGCGGAGGAAGATAGTACTCGCCGGAGTGCTTCTTGGTCTTGGAGTTCACTTTAAGATCTATCCGTTCATCTACGCACCATCTATCATTTGGTGGTTAGATGATGAGCATGTGACGACTTCGTGGGTTTCAAAACAAGAGGAGAGAGGAGGTTCCATGGGCCACATCAAAAAGTTCTGCAATGGATCAAGAATCACTTTAACGGTTACGAGTCTGGTCACGTTTGTGGCCCTCAACTGTCTCATGTACTCTATGTAAGTCACTCTCTAACCAATTTGTACCAAACTGACACGAACAGATATGGATTCCCCTTCCTACAACACACTTACCTTCATCATATCACTCGGATAGATCACAGGCATAATTTCAGCCCCTACAACACTCTCCTGTACCTCTCTTCAGCTAGCCCAACCGATTCACCGGTACATTTCGAATCCCTCGCCTTCCTACCTCAGCTGTTCCTTTCGGCTGTCGCGCTTCCTTTACTCCTAGCCAAGAAGGACTTGCCGTCGACAATGTTAGCGCAAACATTTGCTTTCGTCTCCTTCAACAAAGTCTGCACCTCGCAGGTAGATGCTGGCCCCTCTCTATACTTCCTGCCCGTTACTAACGAGAGCAGTATTTCCTCTGGTACCTGATATTCGTCCCCTTCTACCTCCCAACGTCTTCTCTCCTGCAGAAACCTCTTCTCGGCCTCACCGTTGCAGCACTGTGGGTTGCTAGCCAGGGGCTGTGGCTCCAACAAGGCTTCCAGCTCGAGTTCAACGGTATTAGCACTTTCATTCCTGGACTCTGGCTATCGAGCCTGCTGTTCTTCTCCGTCAACGCGTGGATCCTGGGAATTACTGTGGGTGATATTGGGAGGCTAGGAGGAGTTGTCAATAAATATGGTGACAGAAGGAGTAGGCATCAGAGTAGACCAATGATGCGTGTACAGCGTGCAGGAAATAAGGCCAATTGAGCAGGACAGAGGTATGCGTTGTTGCGCACCAATAAGGCCAAGTTAAGGCCCGTGTACTTGACGATGTAGTTGCGATAGTTGAGCCAAAGAACACATCTCTGTCAAATGCTACAATCACAGACCCAAGCCCCAACCCATCATGTCGAGCTTCCGGCTCTCGTCGATCTTCGCTGCACGGCCGTACTTGAACTCGCGACAACCTTCCACACGCCACTCGTCTCGCATTTCCCAGAACGAAAAGTGATGCTGACTGCGCCTGTCCCCGTGGGCCGGTACTTGTTTTCTGCGCTTACTGGGTAGACATCCCCTGGTACGAAGAAGCTTATGTACCCGGGTCCCCACCATTCTCCGGATACGGTTACTGGAAGCGCGGCTGACGATCCAGTGAGATGGAGGGGACATGGGAGCAGGATTCATTGTTGCTGATCCCACGACATTGAGGGGCATTTTGTCGGTGCTCTTGGAGATGAGAATAATTAAGGTATAAATAAAAGACTTTACTTCCCCGTTGCAATCTTGCTCCCACTTCCAATTTTCCAATCGTGGAAACACCCTCAGCGTCGTCCCAGAATCCTATAAGACACATCACGATCATGGATCTCTCCGCACTCCCAGATGATTTCTTCGTCACTTCATCGCAGTTTACAAAGAACGCCTACAGAGATGAATACCCATCTATTTCCCCCAGCTCGCCTGCTCTCTCGCAGAAAGGGAAAATCGTCATTGTAACAGGTGCGAGCCAAGGTTTAGGCCGACACGTATGTCATCCGAACCAGTCCCGGTCATCATTGGTGCCAGAAGATATACTGACGATACGATGATGCCCAGGCATTCGCCGCATCTTTCGCAAAAGCCAAAGCATCTGCTCTCGTGCTTGTGGCTCGCAATGCAAAGGAACTCGAAGCTACAGCTGCCGAAATGCGTGAGCTCAATCCGGATATCAAGGTCCAGACCCATGCTATCGATATCCGGTCTGAAGAGGACATCAAAGCGCTCTATGTTTCGATTAAGAAGGAATTCGGTACGGCGGATGTCTTGATCAATAATGCTGGTTCTGGTAAATCAGCCTTGCCCATCAAGGAGGTGGATCCGAAGGACTTCTGGTATGATTTTGTAAGTGAGAGACAGACGGTATAGATGGAATCCTGTGCTGATGGCCACGGATAGGAAGTGAATGTGAAAGGCACTCTCCTCATGACCCAGGAGTTCCTTAAGCTAGTGGGAGAATCCAAGCCGGCGACCATCATCAACATCACCTCGGCAGCAGGAATCATGATCATCCCCAATACATCCTCTTATTCCCTATCGAAGCTCCTTCAGATACAAATCCAGCGATTCGTAGGTGTGGAGAATCCCAACATATCTGCCGTTGCTTTACACCCTGGATCTGTTATGACTGGAATCACCAAACCTGCCTTCGTCAAATTCAGCTTGGATACGCATGCGCTTGCGGGCGGCGCGGCATTGTGGCTGGCGACTGAAAAAGCCAAGTTCATGAACGGGAGGTATATGGGGGCGAATTGGAGTGTGGATGATTTGATGGAGAGGGAGAAGGAGATCGTTGATGGAGGATTGTTGCAGGAGGAATTGAAGGGAAGCTTTGGGAAGTCCCAGTTCGAGCGGTGAACTTTCGTGAACAGTTATGGCTTCTATGATTTCGACATGGTGGTTGCAGCGAACCAGCGATGTGGGAGCAGTAACTCGATCGAAAGTTCAATCACGCAATCATGTCGGCCCAACGTTGACCAAAGCTGAGAATCGATTCCATCTGAGGCGAACGATTTGTGTCCTCCAAGTAATTTGAGGAATTCAAGCCATTCTCTGCCGTCAGATGAGGAGTATCTTCGCTCCTAGGCTATCCATGGCTATTGCCCACGCACACTTGTTTGCCGTTTGCATGAACTCCGCATCTTCACGCAACCTCCAGAACTCCTCCATAATTTCCAAACCATTCCAGAGAGTGCCCAGCATATTCCCAGCTGTATGTGCGTCCGTCAAAAGCTGTTTGAAGTCTTTCTTTTGAGAGTCGATTGCCATGCATCCTGCAACGCAGTACGGCCAAGAAACTCGTATCAATAAGTGTTGTGGGAGCACTTTCATTGAATGCATTATGCTTGCTACAGTCGAGCGCACTCTAGGTAAGAGATGGGAATTACCAGAAACAACTACTGTGAGGTAGACGAGAGCAGATAAGGCGTAAAGTTGTGTGACGAGATTGCACTCCTGCTCGTATGTAGTCAGAGTGCTCTGATCCTTAAAAACGCTTTCCAAGCCATTATGAAGCTCCGCTTCGATTTCCGCTGCCTGTCGAGAGAGCGCTTCGATATTGAGGGTTCGAGATTGCCGCATTGTTTGCCTCCAAGTCTCCAGACTTGAAATCTTCTTGATACCGATCATGGCCCAATTTCGGCATCCCATTGTTCTATCGAGATGGACTCTGTCTTCTTCTAGATATGAAACGTACGAAAACAAGTCCGAAGAAGAGCTATGACCGGTGCTGGCACATCTAAATATGTCCCCCCACATATAGGAGGTCATAAAAAGGTCCAGCGCAGCAATTTCGTTGAGCGGCAGAAGGCTTTGTGTTTCAGTCAGTAGGCGTGGCTGCTCTGTGTCTCCTTCTCCATCAGACGATGACGGCGAAGAGGCAGACGATATTCGTAGATCAGTTCCGATAACGGATAGCAAAGCCCCTGCTGCGTCCAGATGAACCTCCCAATTATCTTTGAATCCATCCCATTCTTTCGTTTCCCGGAAGACCTCAATGGACATCAGTTGCATCATGCATGCCAAGATATCGACGCCCAGTCTTAGATGATCATAGCCAGAAACTGTGGGCAGGATATCCAGTTGTGCTTGCAGCTCAGAGAGGGCAAGGGAGTGATACCTGTCAAAATCCACTAACAACTTTTGTTGCATGGAAATATTGCCTCGGTGAATGAATAAAATTTGATACACACATGAGAAGGCCAACGCGGTAAAGTATGAAGACCGTGCTCTTAGGAGAAGACCAAGAACCCAACCTCGGCCTCGCTCCAGACTTGCTGGTTGGTAAAAGTAGTACTGAAGCGGGAAGACGTTGTTCAAGTAGTACAAGATCAGAGAGAGTTCGTGTTCGTTTTCAGCCAGCGGTGCGTCAGGATGGAAGGAAAAGGGATAGACTTTTGTTTCGGATCGCCCAGAGGCTTTAATTTTTGCATCAGGCTGCCGACTCAAACCTGTCGGCAGCTGAGCAGTGATATCTGGAAGATGAGACCTTGCCTCAAGGTGAGAGGAGGTCATAGGAACGCCTTCTATCTTCGTTGGCTTCAGATTTGCAAACCTTGCGATGTTCTCGTCCAAACTGTCTGTCAAACCTGTCAAGGCGGAGTTCGAGGCGAGACCTTTTTGTGTTTCAGAAGCTTTCGAGTTTGGGTGAGAGCGAGCTGTAGACTTCGAGATACGGTATGCTCTCCTTGACCTGAAGTTCTGGTTCACAGCCTGCTTTATTTTCTCGACTTCCGCTTTCTGGCTCTCAGCACTATCCATCCATGCGGGTTTAGGACCATAACCATGGCATGTTAACTGGCGAAATGTGCACCCATGGCAAGAAGGCTTTCCATCGTCGCATTTTTTCCTTCTTATCCGACAAGTCCAACACCCTGTGGTGGATCGTGAACCGGACATTGTGGCCTTCTTCACTCTCTGTATGAGAGCTTTCCAATATTGCGTGTGTGTTCACGTCCCATATATAGCGGATTGATGGACTTAAGAGCGACAGGAGACCATGCACTTTGGGGGGACTCTTGTCTCAACCTGTGTGTAAGACCCGTAATCTCGCATATATGACCTAACAGAGCAATCTGTATAGACATAATGGTGAGGACATCTCAAAGCAGAAGGAATAGTGACACTGGATAGAAACAGAGAGTTCGGGAATGCGGTCTGAATTTGCAGCAATGACAGAAATCACGTAAGCGGTACTGGTAGCTAGGGGTTCAATAGTGCCATGAGCTAGTCAGCACTGTGAGGGAGAAATGAAAAAAATCTTGGACCAGTAGGAGTAGCAGGTATCTCTTCTCTGGGTCTTCAGCTTCAGAACGTGGTGGACATACAAGGCTCAGAGTGGTTGCGTATTGATGTCTCGATGTTCTGACGTTTTGGTGTTTTCATGTTCTCTGGTGGCTTCTCGGCAGTCAAGATTCACGTGGCGGCACTCTGAATCCGGCAGCCGCAGACCCGCCCAGAATAGCGCCAAGCGCCAAGCGTCAATCACCTCGCCTCCACCCAAATTGAAGAGTGCGCGAAGGTGATATTAAGACCACCGACGCCAATCTGATGCTATTCATGGCACCAACACTCAAGTCAAGAACGTCGTTCATCCTCCCGTTCCTCTCTACATCACGTCGAATGAGCTCTGGTCGACTCTACGAGTAGCGCAGAAATAACCTAAGAATTTCCCGTCTACGCGGCGTTTTGCACTGCCCGCCCCTCCTTGAGATTGCGACGAGACAGGCATCACATAGGGTCCCTAAGTACCTTCTGTCCAACTCTGCAGGGCATACCAGTTCGTCGTACCGCCAACACTTCATCTTCTGAACTTCTGATTCCGAAGTGGTCTTCGCGCACTCGTCGACATCGTTCAATAGCGAAACCTGTACATCCCCAGCTCATACAACGCCGTTGATGAGCTTTCGAATCGTCCATGGAGGAGGCGTCTCAGACAGGGCAGGCTCTTGAGCGCCAGTTGACGAAGATTGGCATGATGTTAACAGAAGTCTTGCCTCGAGATGATGATCAAAGTCCCCTCCGACTTACAACAACCGCCTCAACGCCTGCGTCGGCAGGACCGTCTACGCCTATTTCCAGTCGATCGATCACGCGATCTTTGCGTCTCGAACAGCCAAAGACACAGGATGACGAGGATGAGCAGGAGGAGGATATTGTACCACCCGCGAGACCCAGTAGTACTCCATTTCCACAACAAGACGAACCGGAAGACCGTATCCAATTTCCTCGTCATACAAATTCTGACCCAACAAATCCAGTCTCACCCTCGATTGGGTCGAGTCTATATGGTCTGCAAGATGACCTGACTGATGAAATTGACGGCGTGGAGGTCGTCCAATCGAGCCGTTCAAGCCCCGAATCTACGAATCCACCGTCAATTATGTCAAGTCTGGGCGCCTTTCAAAATGAGCTAGATATTTCCGGTGGTAGACACCAAGTTACACAATCGGAAAGCTCCTCACTCTGCAATCTCCCAATCGAGATTCATGAGTGCATTCTGGACCATCTATTCGGTGTGCGTTTGTCAGCATCCTCTCGAACATCCCCTGCAGACATGTCAAAATCGCTCCGAAACTGGAATACCAAGCTAAGACACTGCCGGCGACGAGAAGTTTCGGATTTGGCACTTGTCAGCAAGAAATGGAAAGAACTCATTCAGGATCGGCTCTATCGCCACATCAAGATCAAAGGCACTAAAGAGTCAATAGATCAAGCTGTGAATTGGTTCATTGGAAAAGCGCACCTAACTCCCTACGTCAAACACGTTGAAATTTGGTTTCCCGTCTTCCAACAGAAGACCGTAACAGATCGAACATTACGAGGACCATCTATTACGCCCAATCGTCCGACAGCACCACTTCATCTTTCCGAAAACGAACCTAGTCAGCTTGCAGTGTTCCATTCGCCTCATAATAACTGTACTCTAGAGGAGGTCTTCCGGTTCATTCAACTTACCTTTGGCGAGGCTTGCGTTTTGACTTTGGAGGGTGGAGAGAGAAAGAAACCACCAATGGTAAAGCAATTTGCAAATGATCGAAACGGCCAAAAGTTGCCAATTCTTGATAGGATCACAACCTTGGTCTGCAAAGGGCAATGGAATCTCTTGCGGACGAACGATGATTTTCAGGTTATTGCAAACGCCCTCCCGAATCTCAGCGAATGGCATGGTTCATATGCTAAACCCAAGTCGAAAAGCTACATCTGCATGGCCAGAATCTTTCCATACTTACCAGAAAATCTCACTCACCTAAACATTGTCTTGGAGTCTGACTATAGGCGGGAGGCTATTTGTCCTTCCTTTTATAGGAAAGTCAACTTGAACATGCACTTCTGCTCAGAGATGGCTCGAGCCATGCCTGCATTGGAGCACTTTGCTTATACAGGTCGACTTTGTAGCCGTTTCTTCGACAGTGCAGCTGCTCATTCGAATAAGCGGAACACTCGTCTGAAGACTATTGATCTCACAGTCAAAAATGTTTGTCGCAAGCAGTATCAGTGGAATGATGGGTCTGGAGTCACGGACTCGAACTTTGTCCTGGCCTTCGAGTCTTTGGTTCTCTCGGCATGTCGCTCATTAAATGTATTGGCGACACTTGAGTTCCTCCGAATCAAGTTCATTGATCTGGGTGAGTTCGGAAAATAAAGCTTCCAGGCGCCGCTAATGAGTTTCAGATTCTCAATTTCCTAGCCTTAATCCCTACTTCGAAATCAAGGACAATGTTTGTACAGGTATTTGGAGCGAGAAAATTGTCGGAAGTCTCGCACAATCACGGCCAAACGTTTTTATCGAGACAGCAGAACAACCCGCAGATGTTACGTTGGCGAAGAATGGTCAACTCACTCCCTCGGTTACTGTTGGCCATAGCCGCCCTCCCTCTATCAAAGTCTCGACCTATCTCGCGCTCGGCTCTCAAACCGGTATTACGATCACCTGAAGTTATGCAATCGGCGTTGAAAATTACGGGAGCATTTTGCTTTGATTTTTCTAGATTATTGCATTTTGTTGTACCTTTTGCAAGGATATATAGCGTGGCGTATGGGGACATTTCAGCGAAGGAGTACATGGCATATGCGGAGTTCTGCTAATCACGGCACAAGCAGATGGAACTCTTTGATATACATCAGATGAGGCTGCAGTGAGTTGAGTTTTTGCGCGAGTAGAAGCCGCCAACATATGAGGAGAATCCACCTGGGATAAGGGAACAGTGAGTGGCTATCTAGCGTAGAGGCTCTCATCTACTTAGACGTTTCTACAAAGGGCTCATATCGCGAAGATGATTTGCTGTATCAGACCATTATGAACACCTACCGACACTCGTCATTAGTGAATTAATAAGGGGAAACAAATAAAAAGTGGCCATCTCCTTTCGTAGTGACGTTCGACTGATAGTCCATACTTCGAGGTTGCTAAGTAGCAAATTGGATATCTCAAGCAAATCAAGGTTAGGAGGATGAAAATGCGGGTTGTCGGGGTTATTATATCCGTTTCGTTGAAATCTGAAGAACCAGGTTCAAGTGGCTAAAGAGAGCACATTCCTCGGGAGCCTCCCGCTAGGAAGTCAATTCGCTATTTTTCGACTCCAAAAGCATCACCTCTGGTGTTCTTCATCGCTTATCGCCGACGGCATCTGGGCCTTTCACGGCCGGCAGCGAATGGCCAAGCCCACCTCCCACTTTCGACACACTCAAATTTTTGTCTGGGAGGTACATATTGGATGGTACTCGTACAGTGTCGAGCCATCTTCAACAATATCCGATCTCTGCCTTCTGGCTTCTACTTCTCTAGAATGGATGAAAACAGCCCTTTACTGGGCGGGAGCCAGGCCGATGCGCCGCTCGACAAGAAAGAGCAGCTTACTTATGGCTCGGAACTGGCCAAGCTGGCCAGAAATATGTTCCCGATCGCCATCTCCTTTGGGCTGCAAAATATCGTGCAGGCCTTCAGCGTCTTGACTGTTGGCCACTTGGGAACTCTTGAGCTCAGCGCCGCATCGTTTGCATACATGTTTGCCACCGCTACGGGCTCGATGTTGGCCGTTGGAGGCTCGACGGCTTTGGATACGCTGTGTTCCCAGGCCTACCACGAATCGAAAAAATCCGGAAACTCCCACGTTCTAGGAATATACCTTCAACGAGGTGCCATGATCCTCGTCATCTTATTCCTGTGCCTTATCGCGCCGCTGTGGTTCTTCTCAGCTCACCTCTTCGTCGCTCTTGGGCAGGACGAGGAGTTCGCCAACGTGACAGCCACCTTCCTTAGGATACTGATTCCTGGTGGGTTGTTCCAGATAGTGGCAGAATGTCTCAAGAAATTCTTGCAAGTACAAGGGGAAAGCGATGCTGTAGGAGGGCTTATTGCAGCGGCTGCAATCATAGGATGTGCTGCGAACTACGTTCTGGTCCACCTGCTCGACTTGGGACTGTGGGGCGCGCCACTAGCACACATAATGTATCATCTTTCGACTCTTGTATTCCTTTGCACCTTCACCTACAAGAGTGCGAATGCCAGACGGGGTTGGGGAGGATTTTCAAAAAAATCTCTCAGTCGTTGGGGCGAGTTTACAGCCCTTGTTGTGTCTGGTATGCTCACGTGTGCAGCAGAATCGTGGACGTGAGAAGCTTTCTACATCTATATCGGCTGATATCTTTACTGACTTGTGATAGCTTTGAAACTGTTGCAATGATAACGGCGACACTAGACCCGACGTCGATCGGTGCACAAGGAGTATGCTTCTTTTCCATTCAAAAACTTCAACGCTGATTAATTCCCAGATAATCATGGCTTCTGATTTGATCTTGTGTACAGGTCCACTGGGCTTAGGTGTTGCAGCAAGCCACCGGATTGGAAACCTGATTGGAAGTGGTGACGACAAAGGGGCTAGATTCGTTGCTCGAATCCCATATATCCTGTCGTTCATTGTGGGTTTCATAGAATTCGTCGTCATCATGTCGATCAAGAATTTCTACGGCTACATCTTCTCCGATTCACAAGCCGTGGTCGAGCTTACTGCTCATGTTCTCCCCGTCATTGCCACCTTCCAGGTCTTCGACCTCATCAACGGTGGCGCCGCTGGCATCCTTCGCGGTGTTGCAAAGACTCATCTCGCTGGAATCAGTAACGTGGTGGCCTATTACGGGTTCGGAATACCATCTGCATATTATCTCTGCTTCTCTCGAGGAATGGGTCTCTTTGGGCTCTGGACAGGTGTCGTTATAGGTAGTGCAACCTTGGCTGTTATTCAGACGCTTTGGATACTTCTGATCAACTGGGAGAAAGAGGTGGAAAAATCTGTAAATCGTCGTGAAGACGTGATGTCGGTCTCGCACTGATCTTGGTTGGGTTTCCAATTCGGGTCGCCCTCACCGCTCCGGTGCTGCTGAGCACACTGTGGCAAAAGAAAAGTACGGAATAACTTGCCGAGACGCTGGCTTGATTCTGCTTGGAAAGATCTCATAAGTCTCAATCGAGACGATTCGGGGCAGAAGAAGCAGCAACGCACATGGTGCGAGGAAGCCTCGTCATAGAGCCACGTGCATGTAAACTCAGAGCGCTTGTAAAGTAGTGGTAGAAAATAGATCTATGAAACATCCCAAGCCAGATCTTGGGGATAGCCAGTAGCGGAAATATTGCAACCTGTGAAGTCGCACTATTACGTGGTGGGATGGGAAAGTAAGAGATCCCAGTGAAGTGCGTCAATCCTCCCCAATTCAGGAGCCGATATCCTAGCCCTTCGTACATCGGTACAATCTCACAATTCAACCATCTTTGGTACATTCAAAGTCGAAAAAGGGGTTTGATATCATCTCTACCAAAACAGGGGTAAATGTAGCAATGCACGGGGGAGTAAATCCCGAGTCGCTGAGCACTTCCGAACGATTAGGAACCAAATGAATCAAACGAGAAACACTAGCCGCCACGTTTGCGATCAAACTGCACTGTTCGGAATTACTTTTTCCTTTCTCGTTCACCACTTACTAGCCCTCCTCTCCTCTTACAATCCCGTAAAGTTCCCCGGCTGCGTAGTGTAGTCTGGAGTAGAGATTTGTTTCGGACTGTATTATCTTTGCATCCGATATCAAGAGTAAGAATCATCTGCTCCAACTATGGACTTTGTGTATTCTTGTTTATCTTTCAAAGCTGCCAGCCTGAGAGGGGGCCAGTACCACAAGCAATACCTCCGTACTTCGAAGTAGAATGTTTTGAAACGACACAAACACCCCAGCCCAGCCGCAAAGCCACCAGAAGATCCTTTCAAGGGGCTATCCTCGCGCAAAATGACGCGACTCGTGGGCAGCTCTCCGCTTCTCAGAGGAAGGCGGGCCTCTAAACGGTCGCCCAGCGTTACCGCATGAATTCCAATCAGACGGGGGGTCATTGTTGACAAAGTCGGTGAAAGAAAGAAAGTCATACTCCGCTCTACTAATGCGAGGAACGTGGTATATGGCAAGGAGTTCGTATATAGATAGCACTATTAGATTTCAAGTAAACAAGAACTTCTTGTCTTCTCCTTGTTCATCGCGAAGTGGTTCTTTTGTCGCAATCCAGTAGGGATGATTTTCTCCAATGTTGACCTGATCCATTGAGACATCCAAGTCCCGAGTCGCGCTAAACATGAGGGCGACCTTCCTCGGCCTGCGAACCAAGACGCTGGAAAGCAACAACAACCAAGAAAATACACCCACTCGTCCACAACCATCTCGGCCGCCTTTGAGGCCTCCATTGCAATCCCGCGACCACAATGCCATGCCACGGAATCCTCCATTGACAGCAAAGAGCGGCAATGCGGCGAACAACATGGCTTCATACGATAAGCAGACTCGACCTCTCATGCCCACCCTCAGTTCCTCGGCCGTGAAGACTGCAAACAGGACGCCTTTGACTCCAAGAGTAGCTGGATCAGCTCCACCACCTGCTTCAACTCCTTTGTCACGACGGGGAACGCGTTTAGACAATAATGGCACACCGCCAGTGGGGTCTTCGAGGGAGGATCTGTCGACTCCGGTCTCTGCTTTTCTAAGCAATAATATTACGCCGAGATCAGGGTCGAGAAAATCGAGGGTCGATAGCACAAATACTACACCGACAGGAACTCCCATTGGAACTCCGGCTCCTTCAACAGAGTTCTCTAGGATTGGGGGCGAGAGCCATTCACTGGGGCTAGGAATACTCGATAGAGACATTCCAAAAAGGCACACGGTCACGTTCAGTCCGGCGGTATCAGATGGTGGGTTTGCGAAGAGTCCGGGCCCCTCTACTGCGGACTCGAAATTCTTCTTTGCCAGTGAAGCAAAATCGGCACAAGCTCCTCCGAAACCAGTCCCTCAAACAAAGAATGCCCCGACATTCTTCTACGCCAACGGAGACTCAATACCACCTCCGCAAAGCTCGAGTTCATCTGCAATTGGATCAAGTGTTGGGGAGGAAAGGTCCCAACCGAAGTTCTTTCACGCCAATGGTACTCCAGATTTCAAGGCCTCCTCACACTTCCCACCCCCAAAACCAAGCTCTATAGTATCTTCGACATCACGAATGACCTCCCCACGATTGGCAGGAAGTCCAGGAACATTATCACCACCACAGAGACCAGTATCGCCTCAAAAGCTGAACCAGCATGCATCCATAGCGTCCCTCAGGAATACACCTTCCCTTCCAATACCTTTGGCCGCACGACCACAAGCAGTGGGCCGAGGACAGTCAGCGAACAATATCATATCAGTACGGAAAGCAAGCATAGAGGGTGGCCAACGAATTTTTAGTCATGGAAGATCGGCAAGTGTTGATTCACCCGAGTCAAAAATGTCGCGGCGGATATCCAGTGGTTCATCATTGGAGTCTACAAGTTCACCTCCCCCTATGCCACCCTTGAATTTGATCACAACACCTATACCCGTCTCCACCCCCGAAGAAATTTCCCTGGAGCCGCAATCATCCTCCGATGATGGACCATCAGAGGTACAAAGCCCTATCAAAACCGGGCATTCGTTAGAGCATATGAACGAGCTCGCAGCAAATGCTCGACGAGAACGAAAAGTTTTAGATCTCGAAATTACGAATTCCTCACTCGCAGCCATAAACCGAACTCTGGAGCGAGAGATGCGGAAGCAGACCGCCGAATTACGTCGATACAGGCGCCTCAGTCGTTCTGGTCGTCTATCCATTGCCACAACAGCCTCAATGCGCAGCGCATCTGGAAATCTGTCTATCATGGAAGGCGTAGAAGGACCTCCCTTATCCGACATGAGCGAAGAGGACTCGGAGACAGACTCCGACTTTGATTCCTCGGAATCGGAATCCTTAGACGACGGATCACTGAGTCCAGGTGCTATGGCGGAATCGGATCTTCGGCATCGAAAGAAAGATGAGAAACGATTACAGCTTGATCTGAGTAAACATCAACAATTGTTGATTGACAGCCAGAAGATGAATCAGAGTCTCAAGCGATGTTTGGGCTGGACGGAGGAGTTGATCAATGAAGGCAAGAAGGCCTTGGAGTATCACGTTAGGGTTTCAGATGTGGAGCTTGGCGGAAGAGTACTGGCTCTCGATGAGATGGAGGGCGATGATGAGGCGGCTCACGGATTAGGGGAAGTGGGGAAGAAGATGCTAAAGGAGGCGAGACTAGCTGCCGCTAATGGGGCTGCGAGCTGGAGTGTCCTTGGAGAAGGAGCCGATAGGGACAGTGGGATTGAACTAGATCCTGACGCACCACGGCAACCGTCGGATGGATTCATGGAGATGACACTACCGCCACCTTACACAGATGGGTAGCAGCGACCGACGCGGATCGCCACACGCGAATTTCCTTCTGTCATTGAGAGCCAGGGTATTGCTTAATCCACTCAACGAGCTTGAGCAAACCGGAGTTTTTGGGAACAGCATAATGGACGGCGTTTGGGACGGATGGGTAGGAAGGACGAGAGATCGTGCATCCGTCACTGTTTCGACGAGAAACTCACCACTTTCCAGATCGGTAACCTTTTTTTTTTGTCTATACTGCAACTATTTTAGATACCCCTTATTGAAGATATACCCGGCGTGAGCATTAGGCTTGGATGCCGCGAGGACAAATTGGAGGGCGATGCTCTTGAGATAGTACGAGGGAGAGGGAGAGGAGGAGTGAGGGGGGCCGAGGGGAGAAGGAGTGGAGTGAATTGTAGGAATACTGATAGGAACAAGCATAAGACACAATTCCAAAATATAATACGAAGTGGTTCACTTGATCTGAGTGATGTGGTTGAGCAAGTGGAGTATAAAACCCCAGATGATTTCTTAGGGCAGCGGAGGGATCAAAGCAAAGCCACGACCAATCCATTCGCATACTTTGAGCGATCGCACCTGGCCTTCACAGGAATAGGCGATGGGCGAGGCTGGAGTCGAGTACTTCATTACTACGCTACGCAAGATCCCATAGGATCAAAGGCATTCAAATCTACCATGCTCTGCTCGCCGCAGCTACTTGTAGCAGCTAGCTATCTATACCAACGCTCACAAAGGCTGCCGTGAAAGCTGGAAGCTGAAATGTGACAGGGAGCCAATCTGATTAAGAACGAGGAACATTCGGCGCATCGGCAGCAACGTCGTGAACATGATCATGCGATTTCTTGTGGTCCTTCCCCTTCTTCTTTTCCTTCTTCGCGGCCGCTTCGGCGACGAGCTGTTCGAAGGCCATGTAGTCGCCTTCTTCTTCTGGGTTGCGTTGTGCCTTTTCCCGTCAGTTCGTAGAAAGTGCAAGAGAAGTGAGAGTGGACTTACCTTCTGATAGACCTCTCCGGAAATAATCAGCGCCTGCGCCCTCTCCAACCGTTTGCTCATGGGCACTTTCTTATCGCCCAGTATCTCATCACAAACATCCCTCAGCACGCCCTGGATCTCGAACTTGCTCCCCCTCCATGCAGCAGTCAAGATCTTGCCCGTGACCCGTCTCTCATACTCGACCTTCTTCTCATCAGTCCAATCCTCTCCTCCCTTCTCTTCCATCTTCGCCATCTCCTCCATCGTCATTTGCGCATCAATCGCACTACTGATGGTGTTCCATGTCTCTTTAGCCAGTGTACCCTTGTCTTTTAGACGGGAGAAGAAGCCGCCGATACCAAGGAATTTCTGCGATTTGAGGAGTGCCGTTGCTTTTTGCATATATGTCTGCCCGATGGCGTGTAAAATATCGAGACCAAAGGACTCCATTTTCAAATTCTCCACCTCGAGGCGTGTCTTCTCCTGGAAAGCCTTCGTCACATCGGCGCCCTTGTCTGTCTCGGTCCATATGCTAATACGGTCGACCAATTTCTTGGCCAGTGTATCTACACGCTCCTTTCGTACCCTCGCACGCTCTTGCTCGTATGCGGCTAACTCCTCGCGTTGTGCCTTAGTTAGTCCCCCTTTCTTTTTGTCCTTCTTGCGCAGCTCTTTTTCTTCCTCTGTAAGACCGGCAGCACTCATCTGGGCGTCTTCTTCTGTCTTATCCATGATCGCCTGCCTGATGGGGATGCCTGTACGTCTTGGCGTAGAAGAGCCAGAAGCAGAAGCAGAAGCACTCGTTGCCGCAGCAGGCTTCTCCGTAAACACATTGGGATCCTTCTCATCGCTCACACTAACACCTGGTTTCCCTGCATACGGCGGTGGTATATTCGCGTCAGTAACACCAGCAGTACCAGAGCCCTCTTTCTCCTTCCCAGACATCTTCAAGCGCTCGGCCTCCGCTCTAAGACTCTCCTCTTTAGCCTCCCTCTCCCCAGGAAACTCCTCTTCAGCCTCCGCAGCCTCCGCTTCTTGTTCCTGCATCGTGATGTCCATCGTCTTCGTCAAGTCCTTCATGAGTGAGATCTCTCCGATCAAATCAATGAATGCTTCACCTCCAAATATGGTACCAAAGAACTCGGCTGGGTCGGCGAACCCATCGCTGGGCAGAGCTTTATCCTTGCCAAATTTGTCGTATTGTTTTCGTAGATCTTCATTGGAAAGGACTTGGTAGGCTTCGCCGATTGCTTGGAACTTTTCGTGGGCTGTGTCGTCGCCGGGGTTTTTGTCTAAGGAGTGTTAGATGAAATCAAAACCACTTGCTCTTTTGATTGATCAGAAGGCGGTCGAGCATGAATAGGGGACTTCCAACACTGCTCAAGGTATCTGAGGGATTGAGATCGGAGGATAGAAAGACATGCCTGGATGATGGATGATTGCGAGTTTGCGGTATGCCTTCTTGATCTCCAGCCCAGTAGCATCCGTCTTCACGCCCAGGGCATCGTAGTACCTATCGCCATCAGTACATGTCCTGCTACCCCGAGTCCCATCATATCCGGAAACGCAAGCGATGTGAAACGTACGTAGTATCTGCGACCATTCTGCCAGTATTGATCTCGAGGATCTCGAAGCTCGTATCTTCAGTTCGTCTTGGCCCACAAGACCGCTCCTTTCCTTCCGAGATAGACTGTATTCAGGTCGATATGAGGTGTGTATGATATGAGGCGAGTCGTGATCAGATTGTTAGTATGTAACCTTTTACTCTGCCACAAGGCTGAGGCAGACAAGTTGACGTTTGGTGGTCGAGTGATCTGCGAGATGACGAAGCGGGAGGAGCTTATTTTTTTTCCCCCCAAGGAGCCGCGATTTCAATGTGGCGCGGCCTCCTTGTTATTCTGTGCGTGAGTGTTTTTATGGGATTCTAATCTACTGGTGGCAGAGAATAATCCAAAAAGCCAGAATGTGAACTTTCTTGATCTTGAAACCAAGTTTGCAAAACGCCTTGAATCATCGAGGCCTCGGTTCTCACTCAATAGCAGAATGCAGGGAGCCAAGTTGCTCAGCCTGCTTGAGTGATTGGGTCAACGTCAGTCAGTGCTAGTTTTCTCATAAGTACTTGTTCTTTCACATTTGCTTGTATTAAGTCAGAGAATCCTCGTCTGTATGGATGCGTAGGAATTTGAATGGCGTGCAGCCACGTTCATTTACCCCTCCACGGCTCACACCATTGAATACCAGGTAGACAGTAACTTTATTAGAATGATCCGATTTAGATCCTAAGCAATCCTATAACTTTTTAATGAAAGGTCCCCAAATAAGTGCCCATCTATTTGACTCCAGCAGCAGCCATTCTCTGGAAGCAACCCTTGTATGCCTCGTGGATCTCTGGAACGTCGAACTTGTACTCCTTCAACTTGTTGACCAACTTGGTGGTGTCAAGCTTGCAGTTGCTGCGACCAGCCTTGATCACCTTGGATTGCTCCTCGAGTGTGAAGTTCTTCCATGTGAAGTCAGGGCGGACGTATTCCTTGAAGAGGGACAGAACCTCGTTGTGGGAAATAGCACCCGGATTGGTGAAGTTATAGATTCCAGTCTCCTTGTGCTCGGCGAGGAGGATGGAGGCAGGGAGGAGGTCGTGGAGGATGGTGTTTGAGTTGGGAATGTCGACTACACGCTCGTATTTGGCGATCTTGGTGACGAAGTTACGGGAGTGGAGATCGTCGGAGACTGGCATGCGGAGTCGGAGAATGAGGCAGTTGGAATAGAATTTCATGATCTGTGGTTGTCAGCAAATGTCAAGTTGTGGGATGATTTTCTAACCTCCTCAACGTGAGCCTTGGTCTCAGAATAGAACGAACCATCAAAGTTGGCCTTGTCAGTCTCGAGGTATCCAGGGCCACCGATTGGGTGTTTCTCGTCGTATGTGTAGATGCATCCAGTAGCAAAGACAGTGATGTGGATGCCCTTCAAGAAGCAAGCATCGGCCAAGTTCAGGGTGCCGATAACATTGTTCCTGACGGTTTCCTCCTTGTGATCCTCACACCAATCGACATTTGGTCGGCCCGTAGATCCCGCAGCGTTGAGGACGTGTGTGGGCTTGACTTTTTCCAGCTCAGCAATGACTGCTTCTCTGTTTTGCATGCGAACGGTCGTGGTGTGGACTTCCTTGCCTACCAGATGTTTAACTTTCGCCCCCCACAGTCCAGACAGAGGCGCAACGTACCTTGACTCTCAAGGAGAGTCTTCAAGTGGCCAGCAACCCAACCTTCGCCACCCCAGATCAAGAAAACAGGCTTGGATGACATTGTGGGTTTATTTGTGTAGTGATTGAAGGGTTTGTGGTGTTGTGGAATGCAGCAAAATAAAAGACGGTGAGACGAAAGGAGGGGAGAAGGGGATAAGGTCTTTACAAATCCATTGGGTGGCGGGGCTATGGCGCTAGTGGAATACCTTATCCAGTACTCTCTCTCTCCTTGCATGAACCCCTCGCGGATGGGATATGTGAAGTTCTTCTGGGGACTGACTATTCTCGATTTTATTACTTCCAGATTGGCTGGCAGTGAGGACTATCAATTCAAGCTTGCTGCTGGCTACTCGCATCTTTCCCCATCTCATAGTAAATACAACGCAGATTCAAAGCAAATCACAATCTTATCGTAGTCCGTCCTCCGATAACACAGATCCCAAAGCATCAACGCTTGACCGCTTTCTCAACCAGGCTCGGTACCTCGCACAAGAGGGTAACAATCTGAGGACTTCCAGTTTTGTGTATCATCAAGAAGAGAGCGCAGAATACGAATAACTTCGTGACAAGTCCGCCTTTACATAACTCGTATAGGAAGAGTTGAGATTTTACCAACCAAGATGAACCCCTGGATTCCTCTTATGTCTTGCTTACATCATGCGTACTCTAGCCACCCCCTTGAAAGCCACGGTTGAGGCTCAAGGCATTCTACATTCTCATTCCAGTTTGAGCTCCGTTCCCACATATCTCATATCAGTATCAATAACTTCTTCTCCACGCTCCTTCCAACACTTCCACATCTTGCATTTGCCTTCTCGTAATCCGCTTCTTCCGAGGTCTTCTCGTATTCATATGCTACGCCACATCGACCCCTGGCACCGAGGCCACAAAATTTGAGAAGAGCATTCACATCTTCCTCTCCAGCTTGAATATCCATCTTGGACACTACTTGCCCGCTTGAATACGACCAATTCCATCTCCACAGCTCATTGAGACATTGCTTATTTTTACTTGCATTGTCGTACCCGTCGCTTCAGCATTTCCACGTGTTGCACCGCGCTTCCGGCCACCTCTCAATTTCGATATCACATGACCTCACACACCATGCCCTCCGAATCAGAGAATCACGAGAATGCCATTCCCCTTCTCGATGTAGAAGCCCAAAAAGCCGCTGATGGCTACTCAAAGGATTCTGAACCCAGCCATGAGAATGCGGCTCCGCAGCAGCCCTCCCAAACCGCTGTGGTCGGCGGCTCGGGAGCAGGCAGGAAATTCTTGATATGGACGGCTATCAATATGCTCGCTACTATCGGGATCGTGTTCACGAACAAGGCTATTTTCAACGATCCAGATTTCAAGTTGATGCAGACTAGTTTTGCTAGCTTTCATTTCGTGTGTACTGGCCTCACGCTTTGGGTTGTGAGTCGGCCTGTCTTTGGGGCTTTTACGCCGAAAAGGGCTGGCGTCGTGGAGATGTTGCCTGTAAGTTGCGAGATATCCAGTCCTTTTTTCCTTTCATTCGTCTATTCACCTACTTGGGAGAAAGGATATTTTCCCTTCCGAGAAAAAGGGGTGAAGAAACGTCCACTGACACCCCGCAGCTCGCACTCTCAATGTGCCTTAATGTTGTCCTCCCAAATCTCTCTCTAGCCTTCAGCACAGTAACAGTCTATCAACTCTGCCGCGTGCTCCTGACGCCCATGACCGCAATGATCAACTACACCTTCTACGGCGCGACCATTCCTCGGAACGCCGCGCTCGTTCTTGTCCCGGTCTGCATCGGCGTAGGTATAACCTCCTACTACGACACGCAATCCAAAGCGCCCGCGGGCGGCGCCGCAAAGGCCATCGCAACGACCTCCTCTGTCGGGGTTCTGTTCGCTTTGTCCGGCGTCTGCGCGTCTTCGGCTTACACCGTCCTCATCGGCGCCTACCACAAGAAACTCTCCATGTCCTCGAGCCAGCTGCTCTTGAACCAAGCACCGATCTCCAGCGTGATGCTCATGTTTGCCGTGCCCGTCGTGGATAAGATCCCGGTGCTGAGCAACGTCCCGACGTATCGCTGGGTGATGATCATCATGAGTGGCGGCTTTGCGGCGCTGATTAATATCAGTCAGTTCTTCATTGTGGCGGGGAGTGGGGCGGTAAGCTCGACTGTTGTGGGGCATTTGAAGACGGTTTCGATTGTGACTTTGGGTTGGGCGTTTAGTGGGAGGGGAGTGACGGATAAGGGATTGTTGGGCATCTTGATGACTGTTGGGGGGATTATTGGGTAAGTCCTTCTTCGTTTTGTCCTGTTCTGGTTGCTTTGTGGAAGATGGGGCGAAGATGGCGCGAGACGTGTGCTAATTGAGATAGATATTCGTACATCATGTTGAACCAGCAGAAGCGGTAGAAGGGGAAGATCAAAGAATCTCTTTGGATAGGGATGTATTTTGGATCTAAATCTACCATCTCATCATCATATACCTCCGAACGCCATTTCCCAAAACCCCAACACATAAAATCTTGTATTAATACACAGAAAACCCCTTCCTTTTGTAGATATTACCAGTTAGCTGTAGTTAGGTCCTAGCCTGTCCGTCTCAGCGTTGCGAGAGTTGGCTGTATAATGTGGCACCTCCTAATGCCAAGATGATCCCCAATGAATCTTTCAACGTCAATGCTCTTCCCTCGCTTATCCAGCCATATGTGAGGATGATGATTGTTTTGACGTTCGAGGCGACGTTGAATGTTAGAGCGCTCATTCGTCCGATGATCAAAAACTGCGAGAGGTTCTACAATAGTCAGCATCTCCCTCTCCATGTTTTTGGATAGAACATACCAAGCTCGCAGCAGCCAATCCACTCAGAAACAGCGCCACGATCGTATCCCTTGGAATCTTCCCCACATCCGGCACCGTATCGAAGAACGGCACCATAAACGCCAACAGCAAAACACTTATAGGCGCTTGGTTCAGAAGTAACTGTGGGCTCGAGACGGCGAAATCCTTCATCTTCTTCCCGATCCAAACTTGGTAGAAAGCAGTTACTACAAATGCAGCAATGGCAATGGATGCTCCAAAAACGGTGGTGTTGGCAGAGGAGGATGTGTTGGTGAGTCCTACGCCGATACAGACGGCTGCGAGAGCAAGGGCGGTTTGGAGGGATATGGATTTGGAGAGGAAGAAGTATTGGAGGATGGCTACACAAGGGGTTGTCATGATCTTTGCTAGCCTGTTCCCAATAAATCAGTTCTGAGCTGGTGAGCGGACACGGGGGGTAGGGGCGTACTGGTAGAATCCAACAGAGTTGTATGCCAAGCTCAGGTTCCCGAGGATGAGGAAGCCAGCAAAGAAGCTACACAACGGAACCATCTGCCAGAACGGTAACCGTACGGGTACGAAGAGGTTGAACGGCGATTGAGATGCTATCCAAAGTACGATTGAAGTACAGGTGAAATGCCACATGGCAAAGGTTATCTGCATGCTCTTCAATTGGGGATCACGGAAGATCCTGGATTTAAGGTCAGTGTCAAGTCAGGCCAGGGAGTCCTTTGCAGACGCACCATTTGTTCAAGAACACAAGCACAACTGTGCTTGCAATGTTCAAGAGGATACATGCCCCATCAATGACTGTTGACCGAGAGCTCCGTTTCACTGGCAGTGCATCTTCGTTAAGCTTTGCTTCATCCTGAAGCAATCCCGTCTTGCTCATCTCGATATCCTCCTCCCCTCCATCGGAAGACGGCATGATAGCGAGCTCAGGGTTGGTAGGAGCAGGTAATTGTTGAGTCGGTTGATCGAGGGGATGGTTGATGCGTCAAGTCCGGTCGAGGCTGAGGCTGAGGCTTATGGATCGGCGACGGCGAGTTGAATCCAAGGCTCTTCAGGGAAGCATGGTTTGAAATCTGCCAAGTCAGATACATCAATTCCTGATCATAGAAAACACCTGATGACATTCCAAGAGCGCATTTCTCCAACAAAAGACCACATCTCGTAAAATTCCCTGGACGAATTCAAGGGATGATTACTGTACTCCACAATTCCCACAGCGCCACACCGCCGCAAGGCTGAACGTCTCACTGCGTGTCGTTGATTGGGCCGCTTACAACGCATATAGCCCGAAATTGACCTTTCCCAGAGCGAAGGGAAGGGGGAAATCTCAGGAGTGGAGAATTGGTCGACATAAGCTGTGCCGATAACATCTGAGAGAAGAAGATGCAAAACATCCTCCCTCAAATCGGTCGATAATCCTGCGCTCAACTACTTCCCAAGCATTCGATCCTTCGATACTCGAGTAGTACATCCAACGTCAAACGGTGCTCCACAGCGGATCTTGAATGATTTGTATAACACTGCACGACTCCTCACGAAACCTCTAAACCGTCCCTTCAACTCCACCTTTAATTCAGACCACGATGGGTCTCCTGGGCAACATCGCATACTTCTCAATTCATCCAAATCAATTGAGGTCAATTCTGCAATGGTAGGCTCTACATTCGACCCTGCGCAACTCTTTTAACACTCACAGGAAATTATGGCATGACCCAGTCCACCAACGTGATCCCGCAAAGGAGTCCGACAACCTCAAGGAATGCTTCAAATATCTTGATTTGACCAGTCGAAGCTTCAGTGCGGTCATCCAAGAGCTCAATCCCGAACTTCTCGTCCCCGTCGCTCTCTTCTATCTGTGCCTACGAGCGCTGGATACTATCGAGGATGATATGACCATACCATTAGAGAAGAAGGAGCCGCTGTTAAGGAATTTCCAGGATGTCCTCACGAAGGATGGTTGGACCTTTGATGGTAACGGGCCCAACGAGAAGGATAGGGAGCTGTGCGTCCACTTCGACGTGGTGATTACCGAGCTCAAGACGGTCAAGCCTGCCTACTTTGCGATTATCAAAGACATCACGAACAAGATGGGTAATGGGATGGCAGATTATGCCAACAACGCGGAGCACAACATCGAGGGAGTCAAAACGATCAAGGATTATGAGCTTTACTGCCATTATGTTGCTGGGCTGGTTGGAGATGGCTTGACGAGATTATTTGTTGAGAGTGGACTTGCGAACCCGGCTCTGCTGAAACGCCCGGAGCTTTCAGAAGCTATGGGCCAATTTCTTCAGAAGACCAACATCATCAGGGACGTCAGGGAGGATTTTGATGACAAACGGAGCTTCTATCCAAAGGAGATCTGGTCAAAGCACGTCGATAAATTTGCGGATCTTTTTGACCCGAAGAATTTACCAGCTGCTCTTGCTTGCAGTTCAGATATGGTGCTAAATGCTCTTGGACACGCTGAAGAATGTCTATTTTACATGGCGGGTATTAAGGATCAAAGTGTCTTCAACTTTGTCGCTATACCCCAATCAATGGCTATCGCAACCTTGGAGCTGGTCTTCCAGAATCCGAATATTTTCCAGAAGAACGTCAAGATCACGAAGGGAGATGCATGCGAGTTGATGATGCAATCATCCCAAAATTTACGGACTGTCTGTGAGATCTTTAAGAGGTACATTCGCAGAATACACAAGAAGAACACACCAAAAGACCCCAACTTCCTCCAAATCAGCATTGCGTGCGGCAAGGTATGCATCCCATCTTGTCTTGAGAATAATGATTGACAGCAACAGGTCGAGCGTTTCATTGAATCCATCTACCCAACCCAAGATCCCAAAGCGTTAGCCCTCATCCACAAAGGCGAGTCCTCCGTCAAGGACTCCAAGACAGCTGCCGAAGAAGCAGAAGCCAAGAAAGACGTTTTCTATCTCATGTTCGCTGTCATGGGTACTCTTCTCGTAATCTCAGCATTGATGGTATCTTCCCTTCTCCCGTATCACCGTGCAAACTAACACATCCAGATCGGAACAGCGTGGCTTGCGGGTGCTCGATTTGACATTGCGTTCAACGAGCTGCGTAAAGGCAAATTCTTCCCCAGCCAGACACCTGACGGTGATGCGGCGCAGAACATCGTGAATTCGCAAGGCCATGGAGAGTTGTAATTCTTCTTTGTCCTTCTGACCTTCTTGACTTTATTACCACCATAATTTTCATAAAGCGCCGACGGATGTCGGCATTCGAGCGATCACAAGCTTGTATCATAGGGCGCTGCGAGCAATTACGCGGAATATAGTAATGAATTGTTGAAAGATCTCCGTCTGAGAGATTCCCGTCGATGAGGTAAGTGCGTTCGCGGTTTGGGACAAAGCGAAATAGCACGGATGTCAAATTACAATTCGGTCCTTTCCATGGCCAACGTTGTGCCGAAGATGTGCTGAAATTGAAATGCATACACCCATCGCGGGCTTGATACCCTGCGATGGGGCATTGATCACGAATCTTACTTTCTATGTATGAAGAGTGATCATTGCAGTGCAGATATTCCCCTATCGGAACTGGCTTCATCTCGAAGCTTCTTTGTGTCGTTGCCCAAATGTGCCGAAACGGGTGACTCTCGTCGCCCTGCATGAAAATGAGTCTGTGACATAAAATCAATGTCCGTTCAAAACGGGTGGTGGTGCTGAGAAATGTACTGAAAGGGGACTCTTTGGGTCTCTAGTAGGAAAAGATGACATATTGGGGACACTTATCTGCATTATAATTATTACTAGTAGTTGTATTCTCGGCTGTAGCCCCAGATAACTGTGCATTCCTACCTATGATATATATATATCCTACTGCCCTACAAAAGCCTCAGCCCTGAGGTCCAACACCAATACAACTTGTCATCGCATTCCTTTGTCGATTTGAAACCGCTTGGCATGGACTTCACCGACATGCTCACTTTCGAGCTCCCCAGCCCAGTAGCCCACTTTTCGACTCTGCCAAATCCGAAAGCAGCTCTGGATCTCTGGTGGAACCGTGGAAGGGGGTCGATGCCCCTAGATTAATCTCTTCGATATTGAGCCCACACCGTCCATCCAGGCTGAGCGATGAATGCCATGAATGTGGTTGAAATTTAGTCAGTGTTATACGCAGCGAGTGAAGCTTCAAACAAATGATCTGGTGAATGGCAAATTACTGGGCGACGAAAGTAAGAAGGAAGCGAAAGGATTCAATATCGATGATGCATTGATGAATTGTAGAATTAGTTTAGATTTTGTTAAGGCAGGATTTTCAAAACGCAGGACCTCTAGTAAATCTATTCGACAGTTTCGTCACTCATCTAAATATTTTTCAACAGTTCCGTCGCTCATCTAGTTGCCGTCTCGACCTGATCAAACTCATCGGAAGCCCTCTTCTCCCTGATGCTCTTGCCTTTCCACTGAATGAAGACAATTGGAATTATCGAGCACGCCACAATCATCCCGACCATCAGCCCAGCACTGCCATCAAGACCAATACTGGCGAACATGTCTGGGAACCAAAATGGACCTGTTCTTATTAGCGTCTCGGCCTTCGGTTTCAAGGAAGAGAAGATACACACCAATGAATCCCCAGGTTGATCTCATGAAATTGATGAAAACCCCAATGCTAGCCGCGTGCTCATGATGACAATCAACGGCATAAGTGACCAACACCGTGGTGATGATCTGGTTCCCAAACGCACTGATGGCAACACCCACAATAGGCGATACATTGTACGACTTGATCTTGTCCAACTGCACGCAAAAGACCACGAGTCCGATAATCACAGTCGCGAAACCGGGATATGCGACCCAGATCCTACTTTCCGGCGCGGCCGGGCGATTCCGTCCTGACCGGGCACCTTGACGACGCATCCAGAAATCCGAACCACGGCCCCCGAGCAGCTCTCCGATCACTGAGCCGACGATCATGCCGATGAACTGTAGGCCTATCTGCTGTGGGTTGAAGCCGAATTTCGGTGTAAAAAGTTGCGGGATCTCGACGGTTAGGAGGACTGAGGCGAAGTTGAAGATGATGCTGTAGGCGATGGCGGGGATCAGGATATTGGGGTAAGTGAAGAGCTTGATGGGTGTGAAGAAGTCGCGGGCAGTAAGAGGGGAAGGTCCCTTTTTCCCGAAATTGAGGTATTCCCGTTGGAAGGGAGACTTGGAGGTGGGAGGCTGCTCTTGGTTGCGGACGTACAGGGTCTCAGGAGAGAAGAAGAAGTAAAGGACGAACTGGACGCCGTTGGTGATTGTTAGGATCCAGTATATCCAAGTCCAAGTTCCAGTGTGGTAGACGACGAAGCCCATTATGAAAGGTCCCAACGGTGGACTGCGATCGAAGTGTCAGCTGTGTAGGAAAAGGAGAGGGCAAGGGGAGGTGTACCCAAGGGTGACCATCAGTGTCCAGACCCCCATTTTCTGTCCTCTTTCCCGTGCAAAGAAGCTCTCCGTCACTACTGCGCTACTGATTGCAATTGCGGGACTGATAAAGAATGCCACAAGCAGTCGGGTCACGACTTGGCTTGCGTATGTATGGCTCTCCGCGCTGCCAATATTGCATATCATGGAACCAAAAGTAGAAATCAGCCAGATCGGCCTCCGCCCGAAACGATTCGAGATTGGCACCCAAAATAGCGGAGCAAAACCTTGTATGAGGATTTGTATGCTGGTGAGGTACGAGGCTTGCGTGAGAGATATGCCTAGTTCGATGGAAAACTGCTCGAAGGCGGGGATAACACAAGCAGCTGTAAGAGTGGTTATCATGGCGTTGAAAGCCACTAGGAAAAGGTTTACGTTCTTCTTCCATGAAGGCCAATTCAGCGGGTCTGCAGGGTCCATTGAAGGCAGGGGATCGAGATCTGTTGTACCATGTCGTCCCATCAAGTATTCCCTATGCTTGGTCGACAAATTTCCCGGGTTTCCATACTCGAGATGAGAGTCGTTCAATACGGCATGGCCTTTCTCCTGTACTGCATCGCTGTCGCTCGTGTGGATTGATTGTTGGACAGCAGTTGCTGTACTTCCTGTCCCAGATTCCTCGCCCTCGATGTGACCCATCTCGACTTCATTGGATTTGCTACCCATGGCGACGATTCTAGACGCTCTCTACGGCCTGTCCGGTGGCTGGCTTAAAAGTTTTTGGACCAAATAGACTTGACTGCTGGTGTGTTTTCGAAGTGATTGCCGAGTCTGATTATATTGTGGAGTAAATTGTCTAAGACTTTGGGGACAGTTAAAATATAGAGTTGCTCGACGCAAGGTGTCACTTAGCACTTCTCTACGGAGGAAAAGTTTTCACTGGAGGAAGTCAAAGACCAGATGCATCCCATGGGGTATACAGAGCGAAATGAAGCGAGTGTGGAGAGAAGAATTGGATATAAGCCATGGAGAAGACCTTTATCATGAGAAAATGCTGGAGTCCTCGTGGGGCAGGCTTCCCCAGCGACGCGCAATATGCATGGACACGGAAGGGTCGTCACGTTGAAGTCGTCTCAACTTGACCAAAAGGAGGGTTCCCGTGTGGAGTATCAACGTAAATGCAGGCCACCTCAGTGGAACGACATATCAACAAATGCGCCGTCGGTAGCCTCATGTACCGGGGAAGACTTCTACCGTTGGATGGGAGGCTCCGCACGACTGCCAGGACTGGACAGGACAGCTTTGTCATATCCGCCAAATCATCAAACACCATAATCATTACCGTAACGAGTTAGACTAGAGACGTAGAAAATGTCGATTGATAAGATAAGGTGGAGGGGACGGGGTCGTGGAGGAGGCCGTGTTCTTGTGGGGGTAATCGTTCAGCCGGTACACTACCAAGTAACTCCGGAATCCGGTTAACTCTCGATTATATGAACCGGGATGTCCGGGAGTTCTCGTTACATCTGATCAGATATTGGAGCTGCTCTTGTAATCAAGTCCCCGAACATACATTCGTACACGAATATGTCTTACGAATGGAGCACTCGGATCCAAGGGCTCTGGGGTGTCTCGAGTCTCGAGTCCTGATCGACTTTTCCTATAGGTGAGCTCCATTTGAGAAGTCTTTTGAAGGAGTTATCTGGATTACTATTGCCCTCCTAAATTGGAAAAAGCCTCGAAGAAGCGACGGTTGCGCAAACACCGTTTGAAGTATCGTCAAGCTTTAAACGATTAATAGATACTGCAATGACGCTCGAGGAATAGGTATACATCAACAACATCAAACGAGAGACTGTAACAATCTCCACAAGAGATGACATGGAATGTAAGAAAGTGCATCTTTAACGTGTGAAGGCGAAGCAGGAAATGTTTTAATTCAAGCAGCTGCCTCAACAACAGAAGCTGAAGACTCGGCTGCTAATGTCTTGGAGGAATCGCCCGCCATGGATTCTGTCTTCGCCTTCAATGCAGAAAAGTACTTCTGCATGGCATTCGCAGTGAATTGCTCTCCTGTAACCATAGGATACTTCTTCTTCGGTCCTTGGATAATAGCGTCTTTGTTAGGCTGGCTGAAGAAACCCATGCTGTATCGCTCTCCATAGTAATCGCCCGGCTCACAAGGTGCCTTGACTCTGTGGAACGTCGATTTGAACCTATCGTCAGACCAGGACATTAGAAGGTCCCCAATATTGCATATGGCATCGCCCGCTTTCAGTTCGACCTTTGTCCACCCATCTCCGAGCGCGAATTGTGTGGCCGCTTCTCGGCCAGGACATATCTCGAGTCCGCTCTGCCCTTCACGTTGGAAAAGTACGGTGAGGAAGGCCCAGTCCGTATGAGCTCCTGCACGGTGATAGATCTTGCCATCGTTCGTTTCCGGTGTGGCATAATAATGGAGTAATCGGAACACTGACTGCGAGTTGGAACGTGAGATATCATGGACCTTGATGAAGAAGTCATCCGGGAAGCCAAGCCCACGGGCGAAGCAGATCATCAATTTCTCAGACTGCGAAAAGCGACTTAGTAAAAGCTCAATTCCACAGGTCTCTAGAAGGCTTCCAAGGGATGTTAAATCAACATACCACTTTCTGCATTCGGTGCATGAAGGATAGACATTTGGCCTCGAAGCCTGGCACATGCTCGTCCGACATCCACAACCCTTTCATGTTCTCTCCAAACTGCAACTGATATGACTCCTTCGTATCTGCCGCACCGGTCGACGGCCTGACCTGCGACATCTTCTCCCATCCCACATTGTTCGGGTTCCAGGCGACCTTTTGTTTCACGTCGTCCGGAAGCTGGAAGAAAGCTTCGGATGTGCCAAACATGGTCTCGATCTCGTCTGCGGAGACGCCATGATCGCTGATTGAGAAGAACCCGACGTTCTCGGCGGCGTGTACAAGCTGAGCGGTGATTTCATCGATGCGCTCGTCGAAGTCGGCCAGAGAGATCTTTGTGTTGTCAGTTTGAGGGGTATTTGAGGATGACTAAGCATTGATTTGACCTTTGGGATTTCACGATTTACGTATTTTGTTTTCCCTTCCATCTTTTTTGAGTATGTGGACTGTGTGACCAATAATGAATAGTTATGAGAATATCTTGGAGACAGAAGGATCTATCGAGTGATGCTCTGTGTATCTCAAGTCACATTATGCCAGTCGGAAGGCACAGTTTAGGAATCCCCCGTACCCCCATCTTTGGCCGAAACTCACAATAGGGTCCATTCAAATTGATAACTGCTATTGGATTTTTGGAGCCACTACCACAGGCAATTGTGTCCAGCGCATTTTGCCCTGCATCTGTTTCTTATTTCTTGGTAGCTTTTCCGAGCCCCTATGAAGTTGGTTTCATGAAGATCTTAGAGAACAAAGACTCTGTCAATTTCCTGTCATGTTGGGTAAAGAGACCTTGGTCTTGGTTTGAATTTTCGATTGGTCTACTGTTTCGATCCAGTACAACGTTTTCGATTGACATGTAGCCAGCTGCTCACGAGAGGTTGGATCTTTCAATACTCATACACCCAACCACTAGGTCGTTTTTGCTTTCATCGTTTGAGGAACATCCACCGGCGATCAGTACTTCGTAAAGCCCTAAACACTCTTTAAATAGACCAAAGAGGTCTACCAACAATGTGGTAAAGCTGTTCATTCGAGAGATCACCGCTATTTGCTCGAAAGATCAGCAAGATCGGCTCCGATCCACATCCCCGAACCAAAGCGAGAAGTTGAAACTTTAAATCATACCATTCCAAAACAGAGGAGATCAATCAGGATATCAACCTTTGTGAAAGAAATGAAAGTCTTTTGCGACAAAAATTGGAGGACTTGTGTGGGATGAGACGATTTCCCTTGGTTGAGAAAGGACATATCTCCATAAATGACAAATTCCACTTTCGGTCAAATGTCAGGCGAGCACTTGTCAATCTGCCAAATTGCTAACCGTGGAAGAAAGGAGCCGCCCGGCAACGTTCGCTTGGCTAAGCGCATTTAGTACGAAGGTACAAGGGACGGCTCGAACTGTGAGACGAGTGTCAGCCTTGTCACACTGCATTACTGTACTGATGGAGTCCAACGCTGGCTTACCGAGATTCCACTTTTTGAAGGGCAAGATACCTGCTAGGAGTAGGCAAGCAGAAATCACCAGTCATTGAAATGAAGAATGGAGTCCGCCTGACAAGCTTTTGAATTTCGGGCTGAGATATTCAGCACTCGTAGAATGTGACGTGGCTTTCCCAAGGATACAGTGATGGGAAGCACCACTTTACGTAGATCTAAGAATCATTCATATTTTCATACAGATAAAGGCGCTCAAATCTTTATTGGGAAAGTTCGATGCTAGGCTGGAAGCGCATAAGAAAACGCCTCCAGAAGAAATTCGAAGGTTGACTGAAGTGGTCGTACTCATATCGGTTAGCTGTCGAGTGAGTGGGGTGGGGTGAGCATCTTACTTCCCCTGACCCTGAATATATGATAGAAAATTAAGACCAAGAGAGAATAATTTGAATTATGACTGCTCTCATTTTGAGTTAGCATCGTTCAGTAAATGGTAATAAGGAGACATACACACTCCAAACAGTTCTCAGTTTTGAAAGTAGATCTCAACCTCACCAAAACTGCTAGGTAGGAATATCGCTGTCCGGTCTTCAGACGCTGCAACTATCTTACGCCAAGAAGCTGTGGAGTCGTGGACTGTGGAGAATATCCTCGCAAAGACGCAAGAGCAAGCCACGACAGAGCCTGGGAACAAAATCATTGGCCATCATATGAGTACGTCCGTAGACAAGATAGGTTTACGATAACTCCCGTAGCCTACAGACTGGCGATCAATGCTTGACTGCAGACAAAGGCGCAAGAACCGTAACAGCATCCTAACTTTCTAAGAGCTTCCTATCAGTTGATTGTTTCTTTTGCGACGACTGTCATTAGTAACGAAAATGAGGTTCGCCGACAGCTTCTTATCAGATGGGGTGAAGCGAGCCCCTGGACATGCGAGGCCCCCTGAAGTGGACTCGGCTCGCATTGGCTACAGTATCCTAACTAGTAGATACTGCGCATGGCAAGGCGATACCCCTGAGGTCTGGAAAGGTCTTCGATGCTCCGCGAGCGACGACTAGTGATAAGTGAAGCAATTTAATAGGCTTCGAAAGTTAAAAAAGTTAAAGCCCTGGCACTGCTGGCAGTCTGAGAGCTTGTCGCTTGGAGTCTAGCACGCCGTCGTGGTTGTCCCGCTGGGAGACCCCCAACAATCCCAATTACCTTCCCACTCACCAGCCGTCCCGATGACGAAAAATTGCGTTTCGGCGCTCACCGTCCATCATGGTATGCCGTAGGGCGGTAGGAATGGAACAGTACCGTACAGTATTAGAAGGGCGTATCTCTCTCACCAACTGCGGCAGTGCGGCGTTATGTATCTCAGAACATTGTTATGATGCCACTATTCACTAATCTGGTCCCGGATATTTGGATGAGCGGATGGCGTTGAGCGGCGTTCGAAGTCTGTAGGTATATCAGGAGGCTTTATGATTACCTCCTCCATCCACTCCTTGATCTGCACCTCATATTATTTGCCCATGATACAACGGAGTCCTATTCCAAGCCGACCGGTGTCTAGAAACGCCATAGAAAAAAGCAATTCTCCAATCGGTTTCTGTTCTGGCTCCCCGCTACTTTGAATTCCCTACCACTCCAAACGAATACACTCTGATACAGTCATGAGTATCTCCTCTTGAGGCACTTTTATTTGCCCACCTCTTGGCGTAAGCTGTAATCCCGAGTTCCTCTTTTGCTGAAGAATGTTTGAATACTTTGCAATCCGTCAATGGCTCGCCTCAAGATATCCAAGTATTCACCTTTGCTGACTTGTTGGCAACAGAAGTGAATTGATATTTACAGCTTCATCAAGTTCGGCTAGACTCCACACCATTTTGTTAGATCTCTGTCAGTTCTCAACCTCTCAGTCTCTACATCAACGCAACCACTTGTCAAACATTCCGTGTACATCTTCATCACGGGTACTATCAAGGCTGCTTCGGCTGGAATCTCAGTTGATGATCTCAAGAGGTGTACGAAGAACGGCGTAAGACGCTGTATTCCCTACTCTCTACTGGACGCCAAAATCGTAAATTTAAGCCACCAACTTCTCACATTTTACCAAGCACGCACATGAGTGTTTAACGCCCCAGACTGCGGAACAAGATGTCTGGTAGGAGCGCATACGTGCGTAAGGTGAAGGAGCATGGAAAGACTGGAGAGGGTGGCTTAGAGCACTCGCCCACTATCATTGGAGAGTTTCCTATGCCAGACGGCCAACAGTTTGGGTACGACACGCCGGTCAGACAAAATACAGATCACTCCACCATCAAATCTGGTTCTTCTGGATTAGATCCATTGGCTTCCCATGGAGCGTATCAACGAGTTCAGAAAGCACATGCTCCAGTCATTGTTGACTCCGGTATCGAAAAGTCAATTTTCAGATCATTGATGGACAAGAGGAGTGATGGCGCCCGAAAAGTCCTGTCAAAAACCTTTGGTAAGAAGAAGAAGGAAAACGATTCCAGACCTGCGACGTCTTCAACAATCCGGCCTGATGACCTGGACATGGCTGCTGATGACTATTCCACTCCTCCTCCACCTGTCCCAAGCTCAGAACCTCAGCAACTCAACCGAACTCCGGAGTACATTCGACCAGGTCCACCATCATCCGAGCTTCCTCCAATTCCCCAAGGACCTCAACTGAAGCGATGGCCTGGGGCTGGACAACCACCACACGCATGGAACAAGCTTCGGAAGGACCCTGAGCTCTGGGATATCGAAGGCGACACACTCATCTATCTTGTCCATGAAAACCATCAAGGCTCTCGACACCCATCACTCCGAGTTTCTTCCCACATTCTTGAGGATACCGACTCCCAGTACCTTTTCAATCTCCTTCAACAGGGTTCTATGGACGAGGCCTTCGGCATGCCCCCATCTCCATCACCTGGCATGAGAACAGGCTATTTAGCACACGCTGGTCGTCACCAGCTTACACCTCCGATGTCCGAAAACAGCTCTGGTGCTTATGATGGTCAAATTTCGTACGAAATCACCATTGCGCCTCCACTCAACCAAACAAAGACCGAAGCCATTCGACACCAGGTTGCTACCCGAAATGTCTTTGCAATGCTCTACAAGGCCCCTCTAGTTGGCACAAACCTCTTTCAAGCTTTGCATGATCTTCAGGAACGTCTGGACAACTGGTTCCCACCTGATACTGATACTGCCGGCATGATTATTGATTGGCTGCTTCACAAAGGTATGGAGGATGTTCGCAATAACCCCCCACTTGCAGCTTCAATCCTTGCTTGGAGCGAGTTATCATGTGTTCGTTGGGAGGAAGGATGGAAGGAGGCATATATTCATAGCATTGGAATGTACCCCCGAATGCAGTCGACCGCCGATTTTCGAACCATCTCACCAATCACCAAAGCTCTTATAGAGAGAGGAAACCTTGAGATTCAGGTTCGCATCCTGAATTGCGAGGTTCGCTTTAATGATTTTGATTTTTCAGACATGTGGCCACCCATGCTTTCTCCACCGCCACCATCGCAATTGAGCTTCGAGCGAGTGCGGAGATTCTTTTGTCTGTTTTATGCCGATGCATTTGGAACCTGGCCCCCTGCTGCACCTACTGGAGAAGAGCAGTGGCTCACTAGAACCGTAATAGCAAAGCTGCAAAAGGATTTTGGTGCTTTGTACGACTATTTGGTCAACCGGGAGGTCACTTGGGATTGTTCGGAGGAACGCAGTGGTCGCAAATGGAATATGATCCATTCTGGAAATCGATCTTTCAGAGCCGATACCTTTGATTTGCCTTTCACCGATCTCCTAATCGCTTTCGACAATCGATTCAAGTATCCGCATATACCTCACCCTTACCCTCTGGTCCCAGAATCGATTCCGGTGAAGACTTCGAAGGAGAAGCTCTTAAGAACTCCCAGAAAGCAAGGAAAGACCGAAGATAAGATGGCTGAGAGACGAGCAGCATTGGCCTACAGTGAATCTACCAACATCTTCCTCATGGGCTCGGACTTCCAAAACAACGATTTGGTTGAGGCATTCATCAAATATGAGAAAGTGGACAGAGCAGCTGATGTTGATCCTCATGATGCTCGACGAGGAAGGTGGATTTTGATATACGGCATTCTACAAACTCTGGCATCCATTTCGGTTGATGTTCCAGGAATACGCTACAGCGATGGCGTCTCTTACCACTTGAATCCGCGCGTAAAAGGAACTCCTCCCTGGAGGGGCGCCAAACAGAGCGTCGAAGCAGCGCAGCATAACAACAGCTTCTGCTGGACCGTCCAAGAGAATTGGCATGGCGAGAAAACTGCCGAGATCACCCGTCCAAGAAATCCCATGGCTTCTGCCTTGACCGAGAGTACATTCCAAACTCATGGATCGCTATCGGCCTCCTCGCTCTCTTTTGACGATGAAACTATCCAAGGAAGTGATGCCGGTTCTTCTGTCAGAGCCCCTTTCAGTGTGGCCAGCTTCAAGTCCCGCAGCACCCGCAGAGGACGTCGCCAAACGAATGAGAGTGATTTGACCACGACTTCCTCAGGCTATGGCCCTAGCATTCTGCACTCCGAGGATTCTCGTTTTGGACCTGTTTTAGGCCGAGGACCAGTCGTTGTCAATACCCCGAATGACTCTGGCTATGGCCCTGGAATTGAAAAGGTGGAGGATATGGAGTGGCCTATGCGAGAGGATAGTCGAGCTACATCCCAGAAGGACATAACCAAAAAGTCGTCTTTGTCGATGAATGATATTGGACACAAGGCCTCGGAGGAAAGCTTTCAGAAGTGATACGGTGGATGAGGTTGTATTGTATTGTTTCGATACCCTGGTGAGCTTAAGTGCTTACTTATTTCATTTATTCTATGGTGGTTGTGTATTTAGGATGGTTACCATGGACATGATGCCGAGCGGAAGATGCATTATGGACAAACACGAAGCAAGGGACGAATTTATCCGCACGAAGAACGGCATGGAGAAATGGCACGTCTTCTTTGACGAGTGGCAAGCGTTTCTTTCAGCATCAGCGGCATCTTTCGACCTATGAATGGAATGGGAATGAATATTTGTGCATTGAGAAGTGGTTTGTCTGTAAATGAGGGCGAGAAGACTACTTTCAGCATGAACAGCAAGTTCGACCCCATTGCATCGCATTAGAGATGGGTAGCGATGGGTAGCGCTCATGGCTATGTAAGGATAGAATAATACAATAAATGCTAAAAAAAAACCTGCTGCTATTCCCAGAAATGCCCATTGAACCGAGCTGCTGATTACTGTAGGTAGGATGGAATCCAATCAAAGCCCCTGAATTTCAACCGACAATTCTGCCTTCAATCCCCGCCTTCACCAGAGAAAAAAGTTGCCCCGCCAAACAACCCCTCATCATCACAATGCCAGACGAAGTTCAACTCCATGCGCCCCCTGTTCTCTCTACTCCCGAGTCACACATCTTCGAAGATCCCACTCCTTTGACTACGAGTAAAGAGCCAAGATTAGCAGATGAGGAGATATGGAGTGTTTACGAGGTGGACCGGACCGCCAGGGAGATTTGTGACGGAGGGTGGAAGAGAGTTGCGCTGCAGTTCCCGGATCATATGCTGGGAGATGCGGTCAGAGTCTTTGAAGGGCTGGAAAAGCAGTTGAAACTAATAGGGTCAAATGAGGATACGGCTGTGGTCAATCAACTGAAGGGGGAGAGCTTGGAGACGAGCTTCAACCATGTCTCGATGATCACGCCAGGTATACGGGATGGGGAGCAGGCGCAAACTCGAGACGAGGAGAGAAACGAAAAGCATCGACTATCTATACTGGCAGATACATCATATGGTGCGTGCTGTGTTGACGAGATAGCATCGGAGCATGTCGATGCTGAAGTTGTGGTTCATTACGGTCGATCATGTCTGTCCCCTACCGCGAGACTACCTGTCATATATATTTTTACCTTTCGACCGATGGATACTGAAGATGTCGTTGCGGCTTTCGAGATCACCTATGCAGGGGAGGACGAAAGTAGCAAAGAAGAAAGAGTGGTGCTGATGGCAGATATCACATACCACTCTCATATCCCAGTGGTGAGGGAAGCACTCGGGAGGAGAGGATGGAAGAATATCTTCGCACCAGAAGTAGTGCACGACCCCTCGAGTTTGATACCGAATCGGAAAATCGAACTGAGTGAAGAGGAGTTGAAAGATTACAGTGTTTTCCATATCTCGGATCCTCCTCCAGCGCTACTCCTCACGCTTTCGAGCCGAGTGAAGGATCTACATATATATCCCACTACATCATCATCTACTCCAACGAGGACGGTGGAAAGCAACACGAGAATCGCTCTTCGTCGTCGCTACGGACTCCTGACTTCTCTTTCAACGTGCGGCATCTTTGGAATCTTAATCAATACACTTTCTGTGCGCAACTACCTCGCTACTGTCACTGCCATCAAAGACCAAATCGCTGCTGCTGGGAAAAAGAGCTACACGTTTGTGGTGGGGAAGGTTAATGCAGCGAAGATAGCGAACTTTTCAGAAATTGGTGGATGGGTAGTCATAGGGTGCTGGGAGAGTAGTTTGATTGAGAGTACGGAGTTCTATAGACCTATTATCACGCCGTTTGAGCTGGGAATCTGCTTGATGAGTGATGAGGAGCGAGTATGGAGTGGGAGTTGGAGAGGAGATTTCGAGTCTTTGGAAATTAGGAAGCCTGCGGCCCTAGAGGCAGGCGATATCGCGAACACCGCCCTTGATGAGCACGAAGATGGAGACCTTGGACGAGATGAAATTGATGGTGGAGATCTGGATTTGGAGGAAGAGTCCGCCCCTCCTGAATTCGACCTTCGAACTGGCCGGTACGTCTCACATTCTCGACCGATGCGCAAGACCATGATCTCGCCTCCTACGAATAGCTCATCCTCGGCGGCCACTCCAACTTCAATGACGCAGGGAACAGCATCCAATGTTCTTGCAAGGAGGGCAAAGCTAGATGTTGCAACTGTCAATGGAGCAGTGAGCCCTGGCGCCGAGTATCTGAGAAGTCAAAGGACCTGGACTGGGCTTGGATCTGATTTCAACGAGGCTGACGCAAGCGAGAATATTGAAGAGGGCAGGGCCGGTGTTGCGAGAGGATATACTATTGGTGAAGGTGCAGAGCGTCGTTGATATTTTTGATACCCAACACGAGTAATTTTTTCGGCATAGCGTCGAGCAATATCCAACTCAATCAAGAGAGCAGAAATCCGCGATTACTTCGAAGTCCTCCTGAACCACCAGAAACTATGGCTCCAGAAATCGAACTAATCATCACGTTCCGCTTGGAGATAAAGGGGGTCTGCCGAGGTACAACGTAACTCCATATTTCCAAGACTTCCAGGCTCCTCCAGTCTCCAGGACCCAGCACAGCCAGCAGCAATTATTGGGCGCTAGCATGCGCATCGGGCCCCCGGCACAGTGGCACCACGGAACCAATATAAATGTGGGATGGTGGATCTTGGCCATGGGGCGAACTCATAGTTTTGTTGCATTTTGCAACAACCTCCTATTATTCTGTCCTGCATTTCTTCTCTTGAAACTTGATATTTGATGATACGGAAACCCAAGACTCTGCCGATAACTTAACTTCACTATGCTCTTTACATTGCGCACAGCTTTACAAGTTTTCTGCCTCGGATGGAGCTTCCGGCTGGTTCATACCCAATCCATTGAGGGAAAAGATATAAAAGGCTCGAAGGAGGTAAGTCGCCTTGACTACAGTATGAGAGAACAGACAATCTAACATATACTTAGATTGTCTTGGATCAATTTGCGCACGCCGTCCAATCTACTCCTATTCCCGTGAGTTACCACATGAAAGATTACATTTCTATTGTCTCATCACATGATTTTCTTGCTAACGCCTCTTAGGAGAACGGCGTCATATGCTGGCCACAAGGTTTCGCTGGAGCGGACGAGCGGTCTACGCTCTACAATATCATAAAGCTCGCTCATGATCCCGATGAGAGCGCAATGCTGCTCTCGCCCGCCAAGTCATGTACCATCAGGAGTTGTCATAATCAAGCTGCGCTAATCATATGTAACGACGTAAGTTCTTGAATCCTATTAGACTCTGGTTTCCGAGCTTTTCCTTTGCTTTGGTCCTGACGCTTCATTGTTTCTGTGTGATTACTGTTCTCTTGATGACTAACTAGGTATGTACAGAACGACTACAATATCTCCACCAAAACCCAATCATTAGGCTTCTTGGCTTGGAGAATCTTTCATGAAGGTGCCTGCACACATCCAGACAGCAGCGAAATATGTGGGCAACAATTCAGTCGAGGAGGTTGGAATGTCATCCTGCGGGGAGTGAGTAAGGATGAGTGCGATTCTGGGATTCTGGCAAGACACGAGAAGGAGAACCACGATGGACACTAGTCGTTATTGTTTGTATTATTGTTCAATGCAATTTCGATCTTGTTAAGAGTAATTTCTGAAGTGGCTAGGCTGCAATCGAGTCCTATTGAAACTTGCCGAGTGGCATGAATGGGAGACGGAGAGCTCGATCCCTTGAAAATGTGAGCCATTCGACCGACATGCGTCTATCCATCCATGTAGAAAGCTGCGAATGCAGAGCTGCAACCTAAAGTCTACCACATCGAGTCCACTCACTTGAATCTGCCCGACGCGAGTGATTTGGTGAGTGCATCTTGAGTAAATACTTTCAGCAGCTTATTCTTCTCCATCCTCTCAAACCGCCTTGCGATCAAAGTTCGGTTGTGTAATATTGCCATTCAAGAACCAACCCGAGCTGCACGCCACGAGGGGGAAAAGGAGAGAAGTCGCCGATGCGGAAAGGATAGAGGTGGACACGGAGTCGCAGGCCTGATTGATGGATCGTCAAGAATGACGTTTTGCATCGCAATGATTCCCATACCTCGATGAAGCAGTGCTGGAGCGTATATGAAAGAATGGATTAATTACACCGGCCGCAGAACGTGCTCGTTTGAATGCTCGAAGTCGAGATTCAGCGGACGGCGCCCCGAGTGGATTTGGTCAGTTCCGTCGAGGAAGTACCTAGGTAGTAGGCGTAGGAAAGGTCTCACTTCGGCCAGCGGAGCGAGGTACTTGATACCAGATGTCCCGTCCCGTTGGTATTGGCTTGGAGGGTGGGAGGAGGATGTCGTTGGAGTGGAGATCGCTGGTAGGTGGTCTGGCTGAGGATGTGTATGATAGTACATTCGTAGCGCCGTAAGAGCAATCTGAATCTTTGAGGGTGCGTTTGGAGATACCAGGGCTGCATACAGTGCAGCGTGATGCGTTATGGTAGATTGAGATTCTCGCGTTGATTCATGGATGGAGGAATGAGGTTTATTAGATGTAGAATATACCTGGACTTAGGTAACAAATGTACACGAAGACCTCGAGGCTTGAAATCAAATGCTTGGAGATATGATGGGGAGGGAAATGCTGAGGACCTAGCGTCGCGGGAAGGGCTTTCGAGTTCACAACGAGACCGGAGGATTTGCTTGAGACATTGCATTTATACATAATCCTGCATTTATACGTAATTCTTACTAGACATTTCCAATATGATGAATATCCAAGATGCTATCCAACTCCCAGGTATCAAAAGTCATAAATGGTCGTAAACTCCTACTTCTCTATCCCCAGTCTATCTCCAATCATCTAGACATAAGCGCTTCTGCGACCCGAGTGCGAGCTTCGGTGGCTTCGATGGGAACCACTTCGGCGATGGCCATGTCTCGAGTAATGGGTTTCCTTGACGACAACCCTATCCTTCTCACGTCCCCGCCCCACAAACAGCGCAAGTAAGCTCGTGATGGCAAAGAAGATGCAGTTCATGATGCCAAACGCAAAGGAAGCCTTCAACATGGCGCAAGTCTTCGACGTGCTGACGTGGAGACCGTTCACCGAGACGGAGCCTAGGGAGCCTGAGATCGAGTATGTGGCTCCGTCGGTTACGTGCGTGCAGTTTGCGTGGGAGATGAACCGGAGCTCGTAGACGCCGCCGATGAAGGCTCCGACGAACAGGAGATCGACGAAGGAGACGAAGAGGGCGTTGGATCGTGCGCGGTGGTAGGTGAAGAGTGTTGCGATTGCCCAGGCTGCGCCAAGGACGGAGACGATGAAGAGGACGAGGATGTAGTTGGGGGTGAGGGCGTTCGCTTTCGTGTAGATGTGGACAAAGTAGGCGAGCATGCCGAGGGTTGGAATCTGTGGATGTTAGCTGTGGTCTGATTGCGCAGCAAACGGGAGAAACTCACCAGAGTGATGATTTGCATGAAGCGCCAAAAGGCGAAGAAGATTCCGAAGAGCATCTTTGCTGAGTGGCGGATGCGATGGGAGGGTGGCCGATGTGATTGGAGAGTTGAGCAGCGTCGACGATGCTATGCGACGGAAGGTCGAAAGCTCAACGAGGCTGCCGATGGATGTTGTTTCAAACGGAGGGGTGAATGAAACAGACAACGGACGAGAAGACTCGAGCCTTATATCAAAGCTCAGCTAAGAGTGACAGGATATGTGCCGGGTCTTGGGGGAAGACGGATGTCTCTTGCGTACGGGACGGTGAGTTGTCTGATATCGGCAGGGATGAAACTTGTTTCCTGATGATGTTGTTGTTGCTGACGAATGAGGATAGATGGATAGATGGATAGATGGATAGATGGGGTGATATCGGGTGAGAGAGAGGGAGGGAAAAGTGATCTACAAGAAGGAAGAGATGGCTGGAGAGTGAGAGTGAGAGTGAGGGAAGAGCAAGAGAAGATGAGTGACAAACGAGCGAGTAAAGAGTAGAGATTCCTTCCGTCTTCTTACCTGCAGCGTAACGTGCTTTTATCTTGGTGGTGGTGGTGGTGGTGGTGGTGTTGATGGGAAAAGGGAGGGGTTGGCATAAGAGATTATTGGGTGGTTGGGAGTCTTGGGACAGACGGGAGGGACTGACAAGGCTGCACGGTGACAACATCTTTCTCAGCCACAACAACCAACAGGCCGAGTTCAAGGAACACATCAGTCTTCACCAGGTATATACAGGTTTCAAGTTACAAGGGACAAGGGACAAGTTACAAGTTACGAGTTATGAGATCCTAAAACATGGGGATACAAGACATATCGCAACCTCGCTTATTTATTTATTTATCTATTTGTTTGTTTATCTATTTACTTTCAAAGTCTTGCGACAGATCTAGTAGAAGCTAAGCTCTCGGAGACGCCCGAGTGGGAGCTCAGAGCCTCAATCCTTCACAAAGTTGGGCATGCTAGCCGAGTCGCCAACTAGGTTGACAATAATGCTGTCCCACCCCCCTGCTTTGTAATATAAAGTCTACTCATAATCTTGTTTCATTTGTGCCTTCACGGTTGAAATGATATCGTATATCACAAGGATACAATACCAACGATATAATGCGTAGAAGAATCGGTTTGGTTTATTACCTTCGTCACAAGCTCTACCAACTTGCCTTTCCCCAAGTGCATTTATACCAAGATTTAATGTACGAAGAATGGCTTATTTAATGTTATCGAGCGGTAGTTCCATCTGACACAGAAAGAGAGGGCGATCACAGAACTTCCTCGCAGCTCCAGATACCGGCCATTCTTCGCCATGGAATGGCGTCCGGAGAGAGGTACTTCCCGGCAACAGGCCCGTCAAGCAGCACTTACGAATATTAAGGAAGATTTGATAGATTTTGAAACTCATTGGATTTCGGACTACGCTCAATTCCGGGGAATTCGGACGCCTTCTTTGTTTTGATTGCTTTGGACGATAACCTATTAGGACTGTCAATGACCGCATGCGAAGACTGAAGAGAGTAATTCGAACCTCGAGCCAGACCACAATTTCGCTCAAGACTAAAAAACTCAAGACCTCTTCCACCAAACCTCAGTCACAGGCCTACATAGCTGGGCGTATCGACATCTCGCCACTGTCCATCTCATCAGAGCCTCTCGCCTCCATATCCAGGTTCTCAGACCGTGGCCTTCGTCCCACAGACATCATGATCACGAAGACGGCAATGACTATAAGACAGTTGAAGATCACCAGGCCAGGTGCTAGTCCCCTTGGAATCTAGAGAAAGAGTTAGAAGCAATCCCTTTCCATTGTGGACGTCTGCTCTTCATGCGTAATGGCAAAAAGAAATATACGATGGAATCTTACAGGTAAAATGCCGTACTCAATGGCCGTCACCAGCTGCGTTCCCCAAGCTCCCGACCTCTTGCCATATATCTCTGAAGGCAAGGATACGAGCCCATCTCTATCGCCATGAGCCAAATTCAGCCTTGGGAGCTTCCGCATATCGTCTTGAACCTTCTTGCTGTCTTTTTCTAAATATATATTTGGTTGCGAATCTTCCATGATCATTCCCTTGATTGGACTTCGGCGTCAAAACCGAAATGAGTAGGCAGGTTGACGGAAGAGACAGAATTGACTTCAGGGTAAAGGTGACCTGCGCTTTTATGGACCTTACATACAGAGAGGACGCCTTGAAATCTTCTTTCATTTTCTTGGTTGTGAATTCGTAGTACATCTCCTTTCGCGACCTGGACCAGAAATCCACCTTTTCGGTTGCACTACGCTGGGCTCCAGCACCGCCCATGAACTCCCGCTTCACAAGGACTCCGAGATACTTCCAAAGCTTCCATCAGTACGAGTAACCAAGATTCTTCCAAGATCGTCACATCATCAATCTCAAAATCGTTATACATCCAGTCCACAAATCTTCCACGCTTCATCTTTCGATCCCTGATCTCACGCCTCCTCTCCCGCAACATCCAGATACTAAACCAGATAATCGCTACAAAGACCAAACCTACAAAGCAAGCTGAAAACCGTGATGTGATATCAGTACAAGTATACATGCCTTCGAATCACGACACTCACATCCATCATCTCCTCGCCTCCATTTATTCCGATAGTATCATCTGTGCCATATTCACCGAGTCCAAGAGTCTTCACTTCCTCAAAACCCTCAAGGATATCAGCCATGCTCATATCCATCCTCGTCACGCCGTAGTTTTGTGTGCTTCACACGCTGCGCGGAGACTGAGCAGAGTTCATAAACCCGCAAATTCTGAAATCCGCACAAAAGACCGCGAACGAATTAGCTTCGCAGATAATCTGGTACCGTATCCCCGTGGTCGAACCGGATTCACGAGGCATTGGTCCTCTCGATCCCGGCGATCGTCATCGCGGGAGGTTCTGAGCGTTGAACGGGAGTCCGAGGAGAGGACTGGGCCAGAGGGCGTTTTTGATTTCTCGGTCAGGGAAGAGAAAATGCGAGAAGTGTGGAATTCGTAAGGACAGGGAAATAGAGAACGAGGATAACGATGAGGGCAAGAGCGGCCGGTAGACAATAGGTCGACATCACTCTTCTTGTAGCTACTCACCGTTGTTTGCATCAAGCAGGTATCAAATCGCACCAATAGCCTTAATCATAAAGCCAGAAGAGAAGCCCACCGAGTGTGAGGTCAGAAATATATGGCAACTTCTCGCACGATGTAGCGAATCACTTGGTTGTTATCTCCCTTTTAAATTATCTTTCCTTGCGATTCAACCAACTAATATCCAATCTATCCTAATTCCCCATATTACGAACTCCTTGTATCCCTTTCGCATAGTTTCAGAGCGAAGTTACTTCTCCTCTTCATACCCAATTTCGTCGCTGTAAGAATCAACTTCAGCCAGTCTGTCCTCACGCTCTGCTCTCCTAATCATTAGCGCAGCTATACCAATGAGAGCAAAGAAGCCTAATGTAAGGACTACTGCTACACAGGATACAATCGCGACCTATACGAAGAGTCAGTAAGCCATTTTTAGGGGAGAATGAGGCTGGGAGATCCATACATCTGCACTACTCATCGTATACATCTCTCTGCCCAATCCCTCAGACAATTGCAGAGCTCTGGGCGTCAGCACTCGTCCCATCGATCCATCGCCAGTCTCGAAACTCGTTGTATTCAAGACTTGAGCCAAGCCAAAAGCCCAGCTCACAAGATTGCCGAATTGATGACTCGCGATCGAGCTCGGACCCAAGGGTGTGGCGATGGGGATGTGCACCTCAGTTGTGTTGTATGCTGGCGCTCGCAGCTTCGACGCTGAATCCGTTGCATTTGAGATGTGAGCCAAAGTCCCATTCAGCACAACATGGGCGTGATGGATGCGCAGACTCTCAGCCGTCAAGTTCGCGATCTGAAACATGGTCTCCGCTCCGTCTCCTCTCTTGTGCGCAACTTCTTTTTTGGACGGCACTACTTTCGCAGTGTGATTGGAAGGCATGTTGAGAATTTCTTTGCTGACATTAGGCGCGTCTTTATTCTTGTCATGATTCTTGGCATCTTTATGCCCTCCATCTTCCTTGGGCTTGTGAGGCTTTGGTTTGTGCGGCTTCTTCACCTCGGTCGAGATTTCATTCCCAACAGAGACGGTTACACTGCCGATGATAGCACCGCCGATTGCTCTCCACATTGTGTCGAATGAGTTATGTTATATGCTGCTGTTGCTTTGTGTATTCGGTGGATAGCAGTTCTGGATTTGCAGGCGTAAATGAAAAGTGTAGAAATGAAAGAGAGTGTTAGAGTTGAGGAATTCGATTCGATTCCTCATACATGGCATCCAGCCAGTCTAGGAAGAAATTATTATCAGCATTGGGGCCGATTAGACTAGTCTGGTTTTCTCCGACCGTTATCTGGTTCTGATATGTTCCGAAAATATAGCCTCCGTCCCATAGTTTGGTACAGAGCTACGGCGTGACGAAATGCAACACCCTTGAGGCACGCCAGCCTCTGCTCTATCATAGACTAGTGCCTGTCTCAACATGTGCATATGTTTGTGAGTCGCAAAGTCGTGGAACGAATTCTTCGTTCCCTTGGTCCTTCTATTCATCTTCGTTCTCGCAATAATCGTGTACAGCTCGAATGACTCGTCTTCGTGTACTCTTCTTATCAAACACTTGCGCATGATCTAAGTCCTTAAACCAAAGGACATCAATGCCAGTTCCTTTCCAAGCTCTGTGTTTCCACTCCTCATCGTCGACTCCAACTTCTGGCTCGATTCCATCGCCACCACGCATTCGCATGCCTGTGTCCTCTGAGTCATCATCACTCTCAAGATCGATTAGAATCGCATCGTTGCCGTTCCCATTCATGTTTCTCGGCTTTTCAGGATTGTAACTGAGGTATCGACCAACCGCTTCGGTGTTCACAATCAGATCTCGACCACCTAGACTGACTGTAACCTTCCTTCTACCAATGTCCTTTTTCCATAGAACATTTTCGTTCCAGAAGAAGTGCCGGGCGAGTGTATGACTGACGCCCATATCCATGCTCGCAAAATAATACAGCTGGTGTTCATTGGCATGTTTTGGCTGTCTTCTCGTGAAGTTGTATGCTACGTCTGGTAGATGTAGCAAGATCGAAACGGGATCAATAAGAACTACAGGTCCAATACGTTCTGCGATGCTGGGTGCTTTGAGCAAGTGCGTTGAAATGACGCTACCATAGGAGTGTGATATAAGAACGAATTTCTGATTTGGAAAATGTTTGGAGACGATCATATCGATTTCGGCGCACATCTCTTCTCGGCCGAGTGCATGGCGAGTAAGGCGAAAAGAGATTGGCATGATTTCGATGGCGATTATGCCAACTTGATCATTGGGATCGGAGGACTCGATTCCCTCGTTCGAGTTTAGCTCGTTGAGAAAGCTTGTGTACGGGTAAAGGCCGATGCCAATTCCATGTATGAAAACGACTGGCAGTTTCGTAGTGGATGTATGAGGTCGATGCCAGTATGTCGTGTACTTGGCGGGAGAACGGTGGGTAGTAAGGAGAGACTGTGGTCGGAAGGGAAAGAGGCTGAAAAATCGAGAGATGGACGTTCTATGAAAGTGAAAGCCGCCAAATAGGAGTTTCATATATGTGAGGAAATCGACGAAGCCAACGCACTGCTGGAAATCAGCTTGCGAGTCTAAGGAATTGTGAGGGTGTCTTACAAAATACCAAATCAAACTTCTGTGTAACATAGAGACATTATCTAAAGTCAAGCGCAAACATACTGCCTTGCCTCTGCCCTCCTCTATTGGTCGACCCAAAAGCTTCTCCGTAGCATCGACGTACTGGTTCAACTCCTCGTCATCGTCTCCGGGCGGCCCACCGCGGTTGAAAAACGCCCACAAGAAAAAGTCCTTCACGTTCTCCCTCTTAATCTCATCTATTGGCGCTCCCAGGAACCACTTCTGCAAGTATGTCTCGGGATCTGATATGTTGTCGTTGCATAGGCGGAAGAGCTCTTGACGCTCGTCGCGCGTCGGCGCAGGTGGATGGACCGCTTGTCGCTGGAGAAAATAACTGTAGGGTATATAGACACAAAGGTAGAACAGGGTTTCGGCGATTGCGACACTCTCGACAATGAGCGGAAACCTGTAGGTCGTAGCCTTGATGCCGTAGAGCCCAACGAGTGCAATGCAGTAGAGAAGGCAGAGTGGTACAATGTAGTGCAAACCGAAGATGCAGACGCGGATGAAGTAGAACTCTGCTCTGGAGGTTCCGATCATGGTGGCTTGTTCGAGACTGCGCTGGTAGAGGAAGGGTTCGCCAGCGCGGTGGCTTCGTTGAGCTTTGTACTTTCGCAGGAAGATGAGGGTGACGAGTTCATGGAGGAGAATCCTCAACAGTTTGATAGATGCCGAGGCCGAGGAGAGTTGATGCGAGTGGGGCGAGGTAGCAGCAGATAGCTGGAGAATTCTTTGTACAGTTGGCACATGTTAGCAGATCAGCGTCGTCCTCTTCACTAGTTCCGTGAGTCGTGGCATGGGGTGGTGACTGAGTTGGTGACTGAGTTGGTGACTGAGTTGGTGACTGAGTTGGTGACTGAGTTGGTGACTGAGTTGGTGGGCTGAGCATGTGCTTGGACGTAACAGTAGAGTTCAGTATGGTGGTGCCTGGATTCTCACGTGTTGCACAAACACAGCGTCACCGGCTACCGGAAAAGACCCTGCATAATTCGCTTAATCCTTGTTTACTGTACCTGTGCATTACTAAGGTAGATTAGTAGTCCTATCTGATGGACCCCTTTTCGATACAGCAAACCAGCTCACGTTTTGCCATACTGACATATTTTCATGGATTTGATGGCATGGTCGAATTCGGATCGTTCTAGCTATGGTATGCTCTATATTGCAGATGCCAATTCGTAAACCTCCATTCCATTTCCTACAACCAACACCTTCGATCCGCTCTCAGTTTTGAAAGTAGTAACATCACCGACGTCTGCCACCGACGTGAAGACATCTCCCACCTTCCTGAGGTGCAGGTCATTATTCACATTATCTGTATTTGAGTGGTCTGCACTCTCATCGCATCTACACAGCGCCCACTCCTTGACCCGCTGGTCATTACTCGACGTGACGATTCTCAACTCTTCAGAAGCTTCTGGGTGACGTGTGGACACAAATGACAGACCAGTAATCGCAGCAGCATGTGCTGACATGACAATGATACTTCTCGGTTGCTTTGAGAGATCATCGGTGTCATAGACCGTAACACCAAGAGCATTGTCATCTCCTCCGGTAGCAACAATGATTTTGTTGCCTTTCGTAATAACAACGAGGGCTTTGATCGAGCTTTGATGTAGTCTGTGATTTGAGAGCGCGTGAAGCATAAAGGCTCGACTTCCATCTTCAACCGTATTGCCCCATAATATACCGGGGTTGTTTTGGGGAATGGGCAATTTAGTTGTCCACACTGTGAGGTAGCCGTCGGTACCTGCTGTCAAAAGGAATTGCTCGTCTCGGAATTTGAGGTGACGGAGATGCATCAAGCAAGACGATCTGTACTGCCCCTTTGCTATCAGTCTAAAGTTCTCCGCCTTCGAGTACGTGTAGCATCGAATCGTTGAGTCAGAGTATGCCAGGCTGATCAAAAGTCTCTCCGATCCGTCCAGAACTGACAGCGAGCTCACATCAAAGCCCATGATCCTCAAGTCTTTATCTTCGCTCTGATCCGGGCACGATGCTTCGCAAGCGAGGCCTATACCAAAGCCGGGTATCGGGTTCACAGCCCATACAAAGAACTCCTCGTTCCCACCACTACTGAACACGTAGGATGAGCCATGCCATTGAAGATGTTGGATGCCAGTAGTATGTCTTTGTACTACTGCCAGGCAATTAAACTGCCTTTTTACAGTCGCAATCCCGTCCTGATACTTCCAGATTCGGACCGTCGTGTCCTCCGCCCCAGTAGCGATCAGACCATCTGATGACACAGCACATGCCTTGATCTCTCTCCCATGGCCGCCAGGCTTGATAATCCGATGTGAAGGCTCGCTTTGATAGTGGAGGTATAGCCTGGAAGCTTTCGTGTAGATGAAATAGCCCGCACCACCGCTACCAGCAACCGGCGAATATGCGTAGCTTCTGTGAGCACCCCCACACTCAACGCTTGCGATCTCACACTGTTGTGTTTCGTTCCAGACAATGAAGTTTTTACTTTTAAAGCCATGCATCATCAAATCAGTCCCCGAAAACCAGGCTGCTTCAATCAACGGCCCAAAGGGAGGTGTGCCCTGGTGTACCATGCTGAGTGAGTCCGAGAGACAAAATATGAAGTAGGTGCCGTTTCGTCCTGTTGTGAGGAAATACCCTGGACCCGCTGAATGTGGGAGGTTCACAACACTTGTAACTGCATCGTCCGGGTCCATTGGTGACCAAGTGCAGGTAGGCTCCTCAGACTTCTCAGAGTCGTATACAGCCAATGCACCGAACCTCGATCCCAGGACCAGGCAATTTGCAACCTTGCCTGCACTTGTGACAGTGAACTTATCCAATAGGTTCAACTGTTGGGGTTGTTTGCACAAGCCTTCTTCGTCAGTCGAAAGCTAAGGTATCCAAGTCAGCTTTCACTCTTCATGTATGAGAAACTAACGAACTCTGAACAACGTCGCGACTGTAGATCCAAGAGTAGTTGCGACAAGTTCAACAGTGGCGTTGCCTAAAACGAACATGTCGGCGACCTTCCCTTGAATCTTGCCAAACTCCTGAATATGGCCGGATCGATAGAGGAAGATAGTGCCGCGGGCACTACCCAGAAAAGCAATGCCAATTTCCGGAATACTTTTGACAATCGAGTATGATCTCAGATCATTGCTGCCAGCTGGCAAACTGACTTCTGTCCACGTAATACACGTGCTAATCTCTCCTACCAGAACTCTGCCAAATGTCGTTGTAGCGAGGACTTTGTTTGCGGACACGAATGCGTATTTGTTGAAAGCATCTTTAAGACGTTTCTTCGGAGTTGGCTTGGGGCCATTTGCTGAAGGAACTGCTAACACCGGTGGCTGGGAAGCTGAGCCATCTGATGGGTGTGTTCTGTTGCATAATTTCACGGACCCAAAGCCTTTCGACTCGCCCTGCAAGCTCTCAGTCGGGGGGCATGCTTCAGCACTTTGCAGTGGGAAAAGATCTCGGAGAATCTCTTGAAAATCCCATGATCGTAATCGCAAATCCTCAAGAGCCGAAATTTGCCACAACGAGATCTTCCCATCCGCACCTCCAGTTGCCACCTCAACAGACCCATGATCCCATGAACTTACCGCTTTTGACCATACGTGTTTCCCCGTGTTGAAAGCGAAGGTGCTTTGATGTGTAAGTCTTACCTGCCTGTCTTCGTTTGGAATGATGCTTTTATCCGTTTTGGAGGGACTGTATCCTGAATTCTCCAGCCGCCAATGCTGTGTCGTTGCATCTTCTCCAAACGAGAGAACACCAATTCCGAATTCTGTAAGAAGAAATTGTACACTCCATATCCTGGAAGCATGGCCCATAGCTATCGCCAAACCTTTATCTGATAATCTCTCTTGCTCTAATTTACCCCCAAATCCAGTCTCTCTTCCTGGGATACTTTTTGATGATACCTCGCCAACAGTTCCGCCCATATCAATTTCCCAAATGCGGATCGTACGATCATCACTACAACTTGCTAACAGCCTTATGAGATTGCCGTCCGGACCAACCACCACTGCCGAGGTGTTGACTCCAAAGATAGAACCTTCATGGCCGGTAAAAGTATGAAGAACTTGACTTGACGAAGCGGACGTATCCAGTAAGCATCGCCAAACAAGAATCTCCCCAAACACCGTCCCGGCCGCGACCAAGACGCTTCCCTCAGATTCGTAGACCAGTTGAGCCGAGTAGAGAATTGACCTTGAAGGCGAACTCAAAGTTTCTAGCCTTAAAGCCTCCTTTTGGCGTTCCGCCCGCAGAACCGTGTTGTGTGCTGTGATTATAAACAACTCATCGTTTTGAGAGATTACCGCATGAAGGATCCAATCCGAAGCAATAGTAGCGTAACAATTACACTCTGGATCTTCGGAGAGATCAGAACGAGGAGTGTTGGAGGCAAGTATTTTTCTGAAATTCTGGCGAGTAAAGACTGCCAGGCACGAACCTCCCCAGATAGTAACGTCCAGGTTCTGAGCATCGCCTGGAGCAGCATACTGTCGAACAGCAATGCCGTGGATAGCCTGATTTTGAAAGACTTTGAATTGGCATAAAAGACCTGATGTCTTCGCATGAAAGACTTTTAAGTAGCATCCTTCTCCTGCGAGCACGAGCGTGTCTGATGTGAACGGGCATTGGTAAAACTCGAGAGCTGTCACGGGGTTGAGTGTATGATCATGCTAGGAAGGTTATTAGCGGGTACATCTAAACAAAATGGGACGTCGACGTCAACAATGAGATGAGGGAGAGAATAGCCGCAGCTGCTAAGAAATTTTGCGCATTGAATAGAGAGGTGTGGGAGAGAGCTAGGAACTGCTAACAAGCCCTTAGACCTATCGTAGATGCTTGAATACTGCGACAAGTGTATGAGTCCCAAACGCAGGCTAAGCCATTCCTTTACCCAAAACACTCGCAGATCCACTGGGAATTTGTAGCAGAAAGCAGAGTCCTGGCCAAAGCCAGCTTTGAATCGATTTACTCGGCTAACACCCCAAGAAGATCCGAGGAAAAGTTCAATCCAGTAAGTTTATACATGACATATAAAGAAGCTTGACTGACCTTAACCGACATTGAAACTTTGACGAGCTTGATGTCCTGGGACAATTTTTTGAAATGCTTGAGGATATAAAGTGGGGCTAGATTACTAGCGCGGGGTAATTTTGGGGGAAGCTCTCTCTTTCCAAGCAGGCATCGACAACATCATGGACTCCTACCTATCAAACCTCTTCGGCCTCAAGGACAAGACCGTATTGATCACGGGCGGCACAAGGGGTATTGGTAGGTCTTTAGCTGTTGCGCTGTAGGCAAAGTCCATTCAGCGACTACTTTTCGATCCCAGCTTACTCAAATAATAGAGCGTCTGCAGGCGCAGATGTCATTCTACTCGCACGAAATGTCGATTCGGGTCTCGAAGTGAAGGAAGCGATCCAGAGGCTAGGGCGAAAAGCGCAAATATATGAATGTGATCTTTCTAGTCGCCAGAGCGTTCTTGGGATCGTACCTCTGATCACCAACGATTACCATGAAATCGATATATTCGTGCATTGCGCCGGTCTGCAACATCGCTGTCCTGCGGAAGAGTTTCCAGATACGAATTGGGATGAGATAATATCTGTGAATGTTACGGCTGGGTTTCAATTGACCAGAGCATTGGCCAAACATTGGTTGAATACAAGTCTGAAAGGCTTTTCGGGGGACGGGGCCGTGCCAAAAAAGAAGGTCGTGTTCATTGCCAGCATGACAAGCTTTACTGGCAGTGTTGAGATTCCTGCTTACACAGCAAGCAAAGGAGCTATTACACAGCTTACAAAGGCATTGAATAACGAGTGGATGGCTAAGGGAATCAATGTCAATGCGATTGCTCCTGGATATATTGAGACAGAGTTGACAAATGCAATAAAGGATGGAGGAGAAAAGGAGAAGGCTATACTGCAGAGAATACCTGCTGGTAGATGGGGCAGTCCTAGTGATCTTTCCGGCGCTGTCATTCATTTGTGTGCCAGAAGTGGGGATTACATTGGAGGGGAGATTCACGCAGTTGATGGGGGATATTTGGGGAGATAAGGTGATCAAGATTTCTTATAATACCTATCCCGAAGTACCATGGGACTTGGAGCATCTCTTCCACTTCCCCCACGGCCCGAAAAAATCATCGAAGAACCCACATTTGGTTTCATGACGTTTCTCCTGGAGCTCCTTCCTCATCTCCTCCGCGATACACCGGATTGGACTCAACAGGGAAGACGTAAGTGTCCTTCTTCTTGTGCTTCTTCTTCTTCGCCTTTTTTGGGTCAAACCCGAATCCGTCATCTACCAATTGCGATTCACCCTTACTGCTTTCTGCGATGCGGGACTCTGCTCTGTTTTCTCTGATCTCACGAGTATGATTCCAGAGGAAGTCTTGCTCATATTCTGGAACCCGTCGTTTGATCAAAACATATTCAGGATCCTACTCTTGTCAGTTGTGTCGCAAACAGTCAATTTACATGATACTTACCTTGTCAAGCTCGTAGTCGATCCGGTGCCAGTTCAGAGTTTCAATCGAAAGATGTCTTCGGGCAATCCTGGTATATGTTGGTCGCTTGGCATCGGTAGCTGCCTCTTTCTTTGTCACAAGATTAATCTCTCGTTCATCCATTCCAGATTTTCTCAAGTCCTCCTCAAGTCGAAGTGTGTACTCTTTCTCTTTCTCTTCCTTCTCTTCCTTCATCCTCTGCTCTTTCGCGATCTGCTGCTTTTTCCAGCTCTCAATAGCTTCATCATCTTCCTTCTTGCGCTCTTTGTCCCTCTCTGCCCTGCGCTCTGCGAGTACTCTGCTCCGGTGCATTATCTTCTTCTCTTTGTATAATCTTTCCATCACCGTATCGCTCTTCCCGCGCCTGGCTTCTTCTTCACTTCCTACTGCGTCCAACTCTTTGCGAAGTTCGTATTCGAGTTGGATGTCAGCATTAGTGTGAGGTGCTAATCTTTCGCCGAAATCTTCAGCATGTGGACCAGACGTTGGTTGGATTCCATTAATGAAGCCTGCTTCGGTGGATCTGGTGTTATTCGAATTATTGACAAAGTTGATAACGTTGTCGGGATTAAATCCGGCATCTTGTAGGTCAGCCGCGATTTTGGCAGTGAATTCCGGATGGCGGTCGTAAGCGACAGAAAGTCGACTTGTGCTTGGAGGCTCATCTATGGAGGGCGGGTTTACTTCTATTTCGTGCTGCTCACGCGCCCTATTGAGCCCTAATTCTCTTGGAGACGTTTGGCCTCCTCTTCTCCCACTCGCTTCAACTTGAAAGATTCAAGTTCTTTGCGTACCCTCTGCAACTCTTCATTCTTAAGCGTTCCAGATGAGGAAGCAGAACCTTGAGACCATTCTCGAGATCGTGCACGAGCTTTAGAGAGCCGATTCCCGTCCGGCCATTCGAGGTAGTAATCTTGCTCGTCAATGTCCTCGTCTGAGCGGGGGTAGGGTCCCTTTCTAACGATTACCGAACGTATTGGACTTTGCGAACGCCCGGGAGAAACCTCGCTCCCAGAAATCAGTCGATGAAGCGCAGGGGCCTTGACAGCCGTGTGAAGGACTGGTGCCGAGCCAACGATGCTAGGATGAATCCGAGCGTCGACTGTATCGTCTTCATTATCGTTTGATTCGGTGGCTTGGGCTGCTCGGTGCGAAGCTGGAGATGGGTCTGTTCTACCCACTCCTTCAACTTGAAGTTTCGATGAAGAGGATGCGACTACAGCTGCAGGCTCTGAAGTCTCCCCCTCATTTTGGCTGATAGCAGAGTTATCAGAAATGGCCTCAGTCCCCGTTGCATGTACGAGGGGCTGTGAAGTCTCGTCCGGCCCCTCCACACTTTGATCAGAGGCATCTCCATCATCTTCATCTGTGCTATTGTTCTCGAGCTCGTCAACCTCGCTCATGGGTAAGGCGAATAACGCCAATTGCTCCATATGTCGCCCTAAGTGCCTCCGGAATTGGTTTTTGGTTCCGTGTGGCTCAACAGCTTCTCGCTCCTTGAGCACCATGGAGGTATGAGGATCCTGCTTCCCTTGACGTGCTTTGATGCTGGCCTCCCACTCATCGCAGAGCGGGCATGCAAACGCAGAAATGATTTCTACAGCTTCCTCGCTCTGCAGGATTATAGCTTCCATCTGAGTTTTAGCCAGCACCCCTGGATGCGAAGATGTAATGTGCTTTGAAAAGGAAGCTGAGGTAGTGAAAGCACCATGCCGGCAGTATTGTCACGTCCATTGGCGTCGATGGTTTTGAAGCTCGTGGGCAAACCACTCTTTCCGGCTGCGGAACATCATCATATCGCATCCTTGAAAAGTACAGACATAGGGCTTTAGATCGCGGAATACATGTTTCCTGGAAACCGTCAGCTACTATGGCACAATCAATACCAGCAGACTCACTTCCAAGCGGCTTTGTCCTTCACATTCTGCTCAGTAAAGCAATAAGGACAATTAAAGGGCTCTCCAAACTGGAACGAGATGTCCGGGAACGCTAGTTTCGGAGGATGTGGTACGGTCAGTTTGTGGGGCGCATTTTTCGTCTCCTAAAATCGTCGCCTCATAAGATGTCTGTGAGCCAAAGGAGCCAGCCGTATCTGAGCCTTCTTTCTGGTAGATATTATCGTTTCCCATAAATGTTGTCGCTTTGGTTGATGCCATCGTTTTCTCGGGCTTGTCATTTTTTTCATCTGCTCTCTCATCGTCCTCCCATGCCCCCGATAGCTTCTCAAAATGCTCCACACGATATTTGAGGAATTGACGACGACGAGTGATTGCTTTTCCAAGGCGATGGAGCAGCAATTCAGTGCTACCTTTGGCCGAGCCATGCTTCTCCTTCACGTGACCAATATCTGGGTCAGGATTCCAGTCCTTGAATCGAGAAGCTGCCTTGAGATAGTCGTCCCGTGCCGGGGAGCTTCGAATCACCATTGATAGCTTCATCAAACTACCGTTCGAAGAATTGATGGCGGAGAATAGTTCTTGAAGCTCTGACAATTCCGGCGACTGCTCACCCTTGCTTCTCTTTTCTTGGTCGGTTCGTTTCGTTTTGTCATGATTCGTGCTTGCATCTTCTTCTTCGGACTCATCACTCGAGTCGCTCACATCCCAGATCTTGCCTATATTCTCAGACGAGGATCACATACATTACGAACTTCGGTCAGTCAAGGACCACAGCGTTCCCACAGAAAAGACGGAGCTCGTTAGTTTGGAAAGACTGCTTTCCAACGACAAACGATTGAAGCTATCGCGAAAACAAAGGTTCAGGCTCGCACAGGTCCTTGCCTCGTCAATGCTACAGCTTCAAACAACACCTTGGATCACCGATCCAGTAGACAAAGCAAATATCTTCTTCTACCGAAAAGACTTTGAGATCATCGCTGATCAACCTTTTATACGCCACTCGTTTGCTTCTCACGAATCCAACTCGGAAAATCATCCGGACGAGACAAAACCCCAATGTGATACCTCATTTACCTCCCGCAACTCTACACGACGCAGTCTCGTTCAACTTGGGATTCTTCTACTAGAGCTCTGCTTCGGACAGACAATCGAGAATCAGACCGATATCAGAAGTCAATATCTCTTAGATGGCAAGGCGCACAATGATACCAACTACCTCACAGCGCGTGATTGGATCTATGAAATTGGTGAAGAAGCAGGGGAGCAATTCGAAACCGCGGTCAAATCATGCGTGCTGTGTAATTTTGATGCGAAGTTGAACTGGGCAGATACGAACTTTACGCAATCAGTGTACGCGGGGGTTGTGCAGCCGTTAGAGAAAGCGGTGGCAGATCTGGGATGGTCGATTGCTTCTTGAGCCTATATGATCTAAAGGGTAGCTGACTTACGACGAAAGATCTCCGTGGCACCGAGGACGTTGTCCGCGTTGATTGTCAACAGTTGACCGATACGGTCAATTCCAATCTCTTTTGCCGGTGAACTCACACATCTCCCTATGATGATGACACTCGTCAAATAGGAGGGGGTTGAGTATGTGGGGGAAGTGCTAGTCACTGGAGCTGTCTGTTGGAAAACACCAAACCAGATATATCAGCTGTTTGATTTCGAAAGCTGGGCACATTGGAAGATGGCTTCAAATATATTCGTGTGTCTCGGATTTCGAGTGTCTCGGTCTTCGAGTCCATGATCTTCCTCTCCGGTATTTGAAAAACTGACATTGCTCGCTGTTTAAATGGCATCAAGAGCAAAGAGATATATCTATGTTGGATTTGGATGGGAGTGTCCACATATGAGACGCAGGCAAGGTAGAATCAAGGACCAAAGGAAGACAATGTGAGAAGCGCAGTCGGCCAGTACAGATTAGACTGAGCCATGCGGAAAAAATTGATGTCAAATGGGACGAAAATCCAATCGCAAAGGTTGAAAGTCTCCACCCTATGTTAAATATGCGCTGTCTCGATTTGTTTGAGGCCCGCGGTATAGGGTTCGGTGTGCGGCATGCCGACGTGATGCCTCTCAATGAAATAACTTACTCTGAGCATGACTTCTTTCATCGAGCTCCAAATTCAGGGTTTAGGAGAAGATCAACCAACCGGCATGGGCCGTAGAAGACTTTCTACAAGCTACATCCATAGTATATTCACTATGTTGTGTTGTAGAGGAGAGGAAGAACAAAGTGCGACGCTCGTCGACGGCGGCTTCCCACACTCATATATAACAACCGGTTCTTCTCCTGAACCCAAATGACAACAACAGCAGCAACATTTCGCCTTTCACATGCCGACATCAACACTCATTATCACGTCGTTGATACAATGTTGTTATCATCGTCGTAGCTTCACAGGCTCACAGCACTTCGGCTTCGAAGTTTGCCGCCTGTCAGTATCTCATCGACTGTCACTGTTTCGTCGAATGTCACGATCCCGCTCACCTTCTCGAGCTTGTTCACTGTCTCGAGGTCTTGACCTGGTCATTGCTATTGATACCTCAGGCAAGGATGTCAGGCTACGATGCTGTACTCGTTTGAGGCTGCCTCACGTGATGCGGCCGCTTTCACCAACTCAAACGTGTTCACTCCAAGTTAAGCATCTTCAAGCTTCAACAACAGAACAATCTTGCAAAATGCGGTTCCTACGCTCGTTACTCCCCTCTATTCTTCTACTTGGTGCCAGTGTGGTAGATGCAGCTTCGTCATGGAAATTCGAGGACGCAACTATCTCTGTGAGCGGAAAGGTTGGCAGTGGATCTAAGGACAAGTGCGTACCACAGCTCCGCATTGCTTTCTGCAGTTTTCTATACTGACTTTGATTTTGCCAGACTCTCTATCAAGGCTCCCCTCTCGAAACCAGTCACATTGGGTGCATCTGATACCGTCAAGATCCTATTGACTGCTACCGAAGATGGCAAGCCGAAACGACCACATCAAGCTTTCCTCCTACTCACAGACCAAGATACTGGTTTGGAAACCACCTTTCCAATTACGATGAAGGAAACTGGTAAGGGTAAGGTCGATATTGTAAGCTGCCCGAGGTCAATGGAACTGGGTCAAACTAATAGTCCCAGACTCAGAAAGACCTCCCAATCCAGCTTCTCTCCTCCAGCAAACCTCTCAGCGCAACACTTCTTCTCGCATCCTTCGGAACAGCGCAAGGATATAGCAGCCAGGTATTCAGCCTCGAAATTAAGACGGATCCCAATACACCTCTACCGAAATACGAGAAACCACTGAGATATGGCAAGTTGGCCGAGATCCACCACATCTTCAGAGCGGATCCCAAGAGCGGCCCTAAGATTGTTTCGGTAATTTTTGTTTTGGCCGTGTTGGCCACTGTACCAGTTTTACTTGGCACGGTATGCATGGATTCATCGAGTGGAAGTGTATGTACTGACAATGGGTAGTGGGCATATCTTGGAGCGAACCTGTCCCATCTTAGCAAAGCTACATCTGCCGCTCCAGTGGCGCATGGTCTGTTCTTTGGCTCAATTGTATTGATGGAAGGCTTGTTTTTCCTCTACTATCACAGCTGGAACCTGTTCCAGGTCCTTCCAGTGGGGCTTGCGATTGGATTGGTCATATTTGTGAGTGGGACAAAGGCTCTGTCTGAGGTCCAAAGCCGACGGCTGAATGGGGAGCGGTAAAGACGAACAAAAGTAGATGATATGGTGATATGGGAGGTCTGCGGTCTGCAGACCGGCTATTTGATAAAAGTTGGGCACTGTAGGAACAGGAAGCATGGATGTATAAAAGCTACTATAACGAGCCACAGTTTACGACCTTCAACGCCTATGGCATTGAGACCGACTTTACAAATCCTACATCTGGATGACTCGTCCTTTCTCGGTGGGTTTTCTAGATGTCTCAAAGGAAGCCAGAATGATGCGATGTGCATTGCTATCATTTGAATATTTGAATGGTAATTTTGATTTTTACTCTTCGCTCATGCTCCGTCAAGTCATCTCTCCAGAAACACCTGCAATCATTCACCGTCCCTTCTCGCGCCCATGTCTCAAGATACTGTTGTCCCTAATTCATCTTCGCATTTGAGAAATCCATCTCTGGGTGCTCTACATTTCAAGTCAGCAACCACTTCCTATAGTCTGCGTCAACTTACGAGACATAAACTTCTTCAACATATCCTCTTTCTTCTGCTCATCACTAGACGGCTTTCCCATCTCCTTCTGCCTCTGATCGTACATCATCTTCTCGACCATCCCCCTCGTCTCTCCATCCAAATCACCCAGCTTGCTATTCTCCGGCTGGATCTTACTGACGTCGATCTTTGGTGCAGAAGTAACGACATGAGCCCACCATTCCATCTTGTTAACCTTGTCGAGATGTAGTTCGAGGACTTTGCCGCCGGATGGAGACGTAGCTAGCGTCCAAGTCGATTCATCGACATGGATTTCGTGAGGAAGATCGCCCTGTGTGCACCGTATGAGTATGAGACCGAGGTGGAAGGACGAGGCACAAACGGAGATTATGGGCTCTTGTCCTTTGATTCCCAGCGTCAACTTCTTTTTCTTGATGTCAACGATAAAATCCTTTCCTTTGAGGTTTCCGGGGACATCGACTGTGAGATCTAGGTCGCCGATTTGTTGGGTCCATTTGTAGGGGAGAGCTGCTTGTTCTTCTGCTTCTTTTGCGCGAGCTGCTGCTTCCTCCGCAGGAGTTGGCTCTGTAGGATATATGATAAGTCAATGCGTTGTGAAAAAAGCATAGCATCATATATGCTCAAAAAGGAGGGCCTTAGAGTTAACTATGGAGGGGTAGCTTTGCATAGGCAATAAAGATGGACAAAGAGGTGGACCGGTAAGCAAAGGGAATGAGAATGCCCAATAGCAAGAACACACCTTTATCTGCCATGTTGTGTGAGGCTTCGTAGGTATCGGAATACTCAGATTCCTGCTCCGTTGATGCAGGTCGAAAGATTTCCAACATCAGGTCGACGAGGCTTTGAAATCCACTTAAAATTTAGGCGCCTCGCCCCCCCAAAACAACAGCCTTGTCTGCCTGACCTCTTTCATCTTCAACCTCGACGCCACCTCCCCCCTCAATATCAGCCAAGATGTCACGCCTGGCCAAACCCTCCTCCCTCGAGGACCCAACCAAAGACATTTGTCCAGTCTGCAAATCAAACCGATACCTCAATCCCTCCCTTCAATTCCTCATCAACCCAGAATGCTATCACCGCATGTGCTCGACCTGTGTGGATCGAATATTCACCTCTGGCCCCGCATCCTGTCCTGTTCCGCACTGTGGGAAAACACTGCGCAAGAAAGGCTTCCACGCAGCGTTCTTTGGCGATCTGAAGATCGAACGGGAGGTCGATGTACGGAAACGGGTGGGGAAGGTGTTCAACAGACGGCAGGATGAATTCGAGACGTTGCTAGATTGGAACAACTACTTGGAGGAGGTAGAGGGGTTGGTGTTTGATATTGTGGAGGGGAGCCCGAAGACGAGAGCACAGGCTGAGGAGAGGCTGAAGCAATATAGGGAAGGCAATGAGGCTGAGATTGAGGAGAATCGATTAGCGGCCCTGGATGAAACAGAACAGCAGAGACGGAGGGAGAAGTCAGAAAGGGATGCGCTTAGACAGAGACGTCTGGCAGAGTTGCGGGAAGAAGAGGAGGTTAAAATGGATGTTGCGCAGAGTAAGAGGGAGGTGCTGAATCGACTTGCAAACGAGGACATAGATGCGGAGACCATTACAAAACAGGCCCAGAAGGTCATATTGAAGAAGACGAGTGCTAGGAGGAATTTGGCGGATCAGGAGGCGTCTGTCAGGGAGAGTCTTACAATCAGAGGATTGAAGAAGAAGGAGGCGCCTGTAAAGGAGGAGCCATATGATGCATTTGGAGGAATGAATATGGAGCCAACGAAGTATGTGCTACAGCATCATTACGACCACGAGTGGCTGGATAAGACGACGTCAGGCCCACTCCACACAGTGGGCGGATGGGATGTTCATGATTATTATGCCAGGACCATGTTCGAGGCATTCTCGGGCCTGGGGGTCTTCATTGAGGATGAAGTTGCAGATCGGGAACCTGTATCGACAGCTGCTGGGACAGTGGCCGCGACAGATAGGGTGGCTCCGAAGATCAAGTTCAAGCAGAAGATAAAGATGGAGAGCGATGATGTCTTTTGATGGCTCCACACAGAAAATTATTGCATAGCGTCTAGGGGTTCGGGCTGCATGGGACGGCGCAAATGAAACAAAAATATAGTCTCAAAGTTCTTATCAGATGGCGTGAGCCTTTCTGACGAAAGGCTAACATCATAATATCCATCCATGCACGCGATTCCTTCTTGCTGTCTCACTCAAAAATCTCGCATGCCCTGACGCCGTGCTCAATGATCGTACAAAAGAAACCTCAAATTCCAGAATATTAATTTATTGTTGCCATGGTTGTTGCTGAGCAGGCCGCGGGAATACCGGCACCGTTTCTAAATTATCAAGGCCCCCACCTATAGGCTGCTGATTGTTTTGCCAGCCTATACCAGTTGCGGTGTTCACGAACTGACTTTGACGGAAAGGGTTTGTGCTGCCAGTTGGCTGTGGAAGAAGACCTCCACTGGTCTGAGGTGGCTGTGCATTCACGGCGATATTTCTAGCGAAGGGATTTGTTCCGGTTGCCGTTGGCTGAACGGGAGCAGCCTGTTGTTGAAGTTGCTGCTGCTGTTGAAACTGCTGATCCGGAGGAGGCGAGAAGGGCTGAACTGCTTGAGGTGACGACTTTGCGAAAGGGTTGGTCGATTGGCGCGTCAGGGACGTAATAGGAGGCGATAATGGAAATGCTGGACCAGGCGATCCGGTAGGCTGAGTCATGATTGATTGCCGGAAAGGATTTGTATTCTGAGCGCCGGTTTGTATTGCTCCTTGAGTAGGTGGCTGCTGAAACGTTGCTGCAGATTCCTGAGGAATAGATTGCAGGCCTCCTGGTTGAAACGAAGGCTGGGGTGTATATCCTCCAAATCCAGCACCAGTGAAGTTCGTTTGCAACGGCTGAGTTTGTTGCGGCTGTTGGGCCTCAGGGAGTCCGGTATTAAATGGCTGCTGTTGCTGAGGGAACTGCTGTGGTGGGGTCTGGAACACTGTCTGCTGGGAATCAAATCCATTATGGAACTGAGGGGTTTGCAGCTGATACGGAGTGCTATTATTGAACTGAGGAAGGCCTTGCTGCTGATATCCAGGCTGTGGCAGGGAGGCCATGGGTTGTTGGTTCTGTTCAATGGAATCAAAGAAATCAATAAGATCTGGATCAGGTCCTTTTGCAACTTGTGCGGGCTTGGAAGCAGGAGGTTGAGTGTCTGGAAATGCCCGCCCTGCAGCAGCTCTCGAAGCTGAATCGGTCTTCGTGCTAGTAGGAAAGGGCTTGCTTGCTCCGTTCGTCCCTGTTTTTCCCTTTTTGGACTCCTGCTCTGCAAGGTACTGTCGTCTATTGATCTCAAAGTCTGGATCCATTAAGTAGTCCTCCAATTGTTTTCCCAAATTGATCGGTGCATGTTTCAACTTTGGTACCTCAATTCTCGTCTGCAACTGGTATTCTCGTGCTGTATTCAGATACGCAACCACAAAGTCCGTTTGCTTTGTAAAGTTCTTATAGATCTCCAATGCTCGTTCTGCGTCGGGTCTTGACATTTCGAAGAAGTTACCTGCTACTATGTCAGGAAATGAATAATGGGGAACTTGGATGTTCTACCTAGAATGTTGATCATGGCCTTGTTCATAACTTGGAATAGAGCCAGCAGATCCGTCACTAACATTCGGAAGACAGTGATCGTAATTTCGTTATCGGGTTCGTTGTCCAGGACCTGTCAAGTTAACACAATCCTATTTCCAGATACCTTAACCTACATCACACTTCAGCAGAGCTGTGATCTGATGTTGAACAGCTTCCGCCTCTCGCAATAGTCCTTTATCAACTGTCATTTTCTCCAACCGGTTCTCATGCCTCTCTTGTACGAAATCGCATTTGGTGTCCCGATAGCCTCTCGCCCTCTCACTCAAATAGTTGGTATAATGGCGGATATTGCGACCCTGAGTTTGGACTTTGCCATGCTCTGTTAGCACGGTCTCAATCAATTTGCCTGTCTTGGCTGAACGTGTAGAACTCGACCTGCTTAAATAGGGCCATCGTACCATCAGAGAAACTACTTATAGCCAGCATGTTCTTATGCCTCGAGAGATACGCCAATGTTGCATCGGGAGACCCTTCTCTAATCATTAGATGAACTGTGATCAGACTCTTGAACACAACCGTCCATGTTGAATCTCGTAGTCGGTTTTGCAGCGCCCGGAACACTTCGGCGACTCCAGACTCCCCAGAGTGTGTCGCTATTAGAATATGCTCGATGTATCTGTGCAAAGGCAAAGGTCAACTTCATATCCGCATCATCCTGTGGAGTTCAACATACTTCGTTTTGGGCGGGGCGGCCTGTGGAATACGATTGTTAGCAGTGTAACATACAAGCAGGAAGCCGTATTCAGGTAGCTTGCTGACCTTGATCTTTGTCGCCCCTTTCACCGACTTCTCAAAAGAACTCATTCTCTCGATTCCACGTTGGGGAAGCGGAAATGCGACAACAGATGGGATGATAGAGACGCCCCCTTCAACTCGCTGTCCGGGATCGCTTCGAAATCTCGTCACAAAGCGAATAGATGGAGCTGCGCATGAGGCGATACAGACAGCAATCGGATTTGGAGACGCTTCGTTTGCGTGCTTCGTTGTTGTTGTCGCGGACTTGAACTTGTTTCCGGCTTTGATTTATCGAAATGACGGTCGGCTTCAAGGACCTAAAGACCCCGGCTAAACTGCCACGCGGGCCAATATTTACTGTAGTCTACTTTGCATCATGCACAGGCTGGAGAGTCAAGGAAACAGCGGATTGAAAAGAGGATGCTCGTAATATAATCAAATATTATATTGCCGTGGAAGACGTATGATTGTCTGCCAGGTGGTTGCTCGACGCTGTCAATTCGCAGCGGCGGGGATAAATGCTCAGGGATGTTGTTTGAGATTGGCGAATGGAAAGCCATGGATCAGATCCTTTTTAGGGGCAATGCTAGGATCCTGCGGGATTATTAAGAATAATGGCCTTTCTGGTGTGTGTCGACGTTATTTTAGATTCAGTCAAGCTGTGAAGGGTCGACGAATTGTAAAGATCACTAAGCAAATAATTCCGATCGTATTGGGCACCTATCAGCCAGGAGAATTGCTGGACAACTCCAAAGCCAAATCATACAGAGCATTCTGAGGATGAGCAAAATTGCCCAACCTTTCGTGTCCTTGAGTAATGCCTTTCTAACTTCGGCACTGCTTCCCTCCCCAAAGTTGACAACCTATACCCCAGGGTCCATAGCCCACAGCCCGCAGCCCACAAATAACCTCGTGTTTGTAGTCCAAAGAGTGAGTACGTATTCACGTCCGCAGTGAGTGTCGAGTTTAAACTCGCATCGACGTGTGTTCGGAAGAAGCAATGGACCTGCAGCCACTATTCAAGCCAGCCCATCGCTTTCCTCCACCGAACATGCAAAGCCTTCCAAGCTTTATAGTTCAGAGATGCCTTCATTGCGTCCGTTGTGTAAACAAGGTCGGTGTGACGAACGCTTATATCACTCTTCCATCCCAATCTTGCCAACAGACCACTTAAGCCCGGTGAGGGGAGAGTTTGAAGGTTCGAGAGGGAGGAATCGTACTCATAATAACACGCTGGCTTTCATCATCTGCGAAGTCATCATTAGCCAGGTTCCCACAAATTCTGACAGTTTAAGGGCTTACTTGTTTAAAACTTGGAAGGATGCAAGAGTAAGTTCGAGCTGGAGAGTTCGCGAGAATATATATTTTCCGTCACGGAGTTTGCCGTTTAAGCTAACCGAAATTGGACAGCTTCAAAATAAATGTAGACTCTTGAAACTCGACCCTTCAGTAGGATCGATGAACCATGTCACTGATTTCGTGCTATGCACGACGGGTCTCCAATGTACGGCTTCCGAAACCTTTATCATCTACACGATGGCCGCTGACGAGCTTGCGACTGGCTTCGCCGGCTTGCAGATACTTCAGTGATGGTGGTCTCACGCTGGCAATCGAAGAGGAATTGGCCCAGCACAAGAAATTGGAGGGCAAAATTAACAAAATTAGCTGGGATGAATACAAAAGTTCATGTTTGTATAGTCCGATTGAAATTCTTGTGGGCTCTGGACTAACATATTAACAGTTGACATCCCTTCACCAGACTCCCCACCAATACTCGAATTTCAACGATGCATACCCGCTTCTCTAATCGGCACAAGGGTTACCGCAGTTGGATTTCTGGGAAAAGTCAAAAACATGAGCGCTGGGATGTCATTTGTCAACATAGAAGGTGGAAGTGGCCCGGAGCAAATACAAGTCCTTGCCCGGACCGAATTCAACGACGAAGCGAGACGAACGCTGAGGCAAATCAAACCTAACAGTGCTGTGAGCCTAACGGGGGCTTTGCATTGGAAATATGAAGCCAAAGATTGGGTGAACAAAGAACTGCCAGACGAAGGAACCGAATTCATTAGCAACCTCGAGATTAGGCTTGTGAGTATCAAGGCTTTGAATACATTCTCTAGGCCCTTCCATCAAGGATCGATGCTGGACCCTAAGGAGAGAGACATGCATATTCGATTCGACAAGAATCTCAGACAGAGACTCAAATTCAGATCAGATGTTGCGGCCTTTGCAAGACGGGAATTGGCAGACTTTCAGGAGGTTGAAACTCCAATTCTATTCAAATCCACACCAGAGGGTGCTCGGGAGTTTCTTGTGCCTACGAGGAATAGAGGATTTGCATATGGACTACCTCAGAGTCCTCAGCAATATAAGCAAATTTTGATGGCCAGTGGGATCAATCGATATGTTCAGTTCGCGAAATGTTTCCGTGACGAAGACCATAGGGCAGATCGACAGCCAGAGTTTACGCAGGTATGGACTAACATATATCCTAACGACCCTTTATTAACGTCGTTGTAGATTGATCTTGAGATGGCTTGGGCAAATGGTGAACAAGTCATGCATCGAGTTGAGCAATTCATCAAAGCCCTTTGGGTAGAATTTGCTGGACAAGGGACTCTTCAGTATTCCTTGCCTGATGCCCCTTTCATCCGGATGACTTATGATGAAGCCATGTCGAAACACGGATCCGACAAACCCGACCTGCGAATACCAGGAGAAGTAAGCTATCATACCATGTTGGTAATCCCGCTAATTGTGGTAGATCAAACGAATCGATCATATCGTTCCTGCTGATCTTTGTGGTATGCTCACCTCGATCGAGCAACCGGTTCTCGAAGCTTTCAAGATTAGATTAGGTAGCACCTCGAAGACTGTGCAGAAGTTCATCCGCGGTTTCATGGATTCAGCAGATGCTGGACCCTTCCAACAGAATGTTGATGGTGCACCTGGAATATTCGTATTTGACTCGCGAAGACCAATCGAGGGGCTCCAAGCGTTCGGATTCGAAGGAGCCGAGGACTTAAAATCTATATTTGCCAAGTCAGATGTACTAGAAGATGGCGATTTGCTTTTGGTCCAGGCTCGCCCGAATCTCCCACACAGCGGCGGCTCGACAATGATTGGGAAGCTTCGTCTTGAAATCTATAAAGCTGCAGTCGCCCAAGGCCTGATCGAGGCTGATCCTACCCATGCCTTCCTATGGGTTACGGATTTCCCCATGTTTACGCCTGATAATTCTACGGATCCTGGGCAAGGCGGGTCATCTGGATTCTCTGCTACACATCATCCTTTTACGGCACCTAAGACTTCTGAAGACCTAGATCTTCTATTGTCCGACCCATTAAAAGCAAAGGCCGATCATTACGATCTTGTTCTGAATGGTGTAGAACTCGGTGGAGGGAGTCGACGTATCCATAGCTCCGCAATACAGAAGTTCATTATGAAAGATATCTTGAAGGTAATGATCTCGTCGTCCGATTTATGCCGATGCTTATGACTTGTAGATGCCACAGGTTCGTATGGATGACTTCAGGCATCTGTTCCGCGCTCTCGAAGCCGGATGTCCGCCCCACGCTGGTTTGGCCATAGGATTTGATCGCCTCCTCGCCGTCATGCTGGGGCGCGATACCGTCCGAGATGTGATTGCATTTCCGAAGAACTCCAATGGCGAAGATCCGATGGTCGAATCACCAGGACCAATGCACCAGACACAATTGGATGCGTACCATCTTCGCGTTGTGCCACAAGGGAAGGAAGGCCAGAGATATCCGGAGAGCAGGGAACTGCAGGATCCAATCAAGATTCAAGCTCCTACGGAGCAAGTGAACTATCTGTTAAATTACCTAGACCACCTCAAAGTGTTACCAATCAACAGATCCGAGCCAGCTATCCAATCTTTCACACCAGCCCCAAAGAATCACATGAAGCATTATATGGAACATCTCAAAGTTCTACCTAGCGAGAAAACCGAAATTTTGCCCTGGAATTTAAGCTCAAAGTCTTTGATCCTGATAACCGCAACGGAAGATACAGCGGAAACCCGCCAGCAGATTACTGAAGCTATTAACAAAGCTAGCCATAGTCAATCCACGGGCGCCGTGATGGTCGGTGGCTCAGACGACTTGAGATCATACGCAGCCCAAGTCGCCAGCCCGAGTCTGAGATTTGTGCGGCTGAATCCGGATATGGTTATGAATGGGACTGTCAAGCTTGACGAGCTCTCTGGAATGGCTGGGGAGTCAGTTCTAGTTGCTTCGAAGTTAGAAAATAAAGGATAAGCAGCAGGTATCTTGGTGGATGCAGATCATTTTCAGTCATGAATTGGATATTGTAGCATATGTATTATGGTCTCGGGACATCTGGTGGTGGTGCATTGCTGGCGTTGAATATCCCTCCACTTGAAATGGATCATTTAACATTTATCAAGATCTCACACTCTCAAAGTTCTGAGTCACGTTGATCTAGGTCAATTGTCTTGCGACGTCAAGATATCTCAGTTGCCGGCCCTCTCACCTCTCAATATCGCAACAATTCTAGATATTCCAAACAAAAGCGCCCATCATCCTTATCCAAATACCGAGAACAGTCAGACTCTTTTGTCCAAGACGCTTCCATGCCCAACCATTCCCTTCTGTAATAAGTGTACACGACTAGTAGGTTCACAGACGACCAAAACTCTTACACCCATCTCACCTCTCGCGAACCTTTCCCTAGTATCTCTTGCCCACCACATCGATCAACTCATCCCGGTGTCGCCTCCGAGCTGCATCTTGGTGCACATCAAAGTCAGTCACGGCGTACGACCTGTGGTCTCTCTCATAGAGACCTTTCTCATCATGGACCGATCGCTCCACGATTTCCGCCTTCCCTTTGTCGGCTCTGGACGAGTCTTTGATCTTCTTGGCTGACTGGCCGCCTTTGGAGGAGCCGTTGTGGGCTCTTGTGGATGATGATTTGGATCTTGGTGGGGCTGGGAGGGCTTTGTGGGAGAGTGCCATCCTGATGGTGCTGATGGAGTGGTGGAAGAACTGTGGAATGTGCTTGATGCGGACTGTACTTGATGATGGTAGACCAACCTGGGAGTGGGATGAACGTGCAATGGACCGGCGAGAAGGACTTATGACAATAGACTTAGACCACGAGATCAGAGATTACTGCAACCTGAGAGTTTAAAGATAGAACACATTCGACTGCAACGCAATGATTTTTCCTGATACTTCAGCCAATATATATATATGCTCACTCTGCGTTAGGACCACATGCCTAACAGTAACAGGGCGACACCAGTCATGGCTTAAGGGTCGAGGGCTCATCTCAGTCGCCCTCAAACTCACGATGTCTCAAAGGGCGGTGAAAGTCTTCCATTCCCATCATCCCGAGTTCAGCCCACAAGCTCATCACTTGGCTAGAACGTGACTGGCATGGAGCCGGTAGTATTCCCATAGGTCAATTCTGGCGACGGGAATGATACGCCGGCTGTTCTGTTCCACGACGTCAGATGTAGATGCGAGAAACGGACCTACAGAGACAATAACTCTGGACTTCCTTCAGTCTTGTGTACCGGAAGGATGTTGTGTGGCGGCGCATTCTGACCGAGGATCATGAGGGCGACGATGAGAGGGCGGAAGAAGGGCGTTGAGAGCCCCTAGCCCCGCGCCAATGACATGAGGCTTTCGACGAGACTTCCGTTACGTGCAGGAGCAGATGTAGGGAATATTCGCATGGGACTCGACGGCGGGGAAGGGAGAAGAGGACAAGGGGAAATCGTGCATTTTTCGTTATTTGGGACGGGGAACTGGCGTGCATGTCCCCCGCGGCCACTCCATGACTTCATGGAGTCCTGCATATGCATATGCATATGCACATGCGTCGTGAGAGGGCCGCTCCTTAACGCCCGGGCAAAAGATCTAAAAGATCGGATTCGTTTGGAAAAGGACGAGTACCAGACTACCTTATCAATCGTGTGGGAAGATCGTGGAACCGGGGGAAGCGTTCCGGCGTCCGTTGGTTGTTGCATGCATGAACTCGATGGGTATTCGCGGCGGATGTGTGGATGTACGTACGAGGCTGGGATACTGGGGAATACAGGTGGAACAAATGATAAAGTTTAGACAACGGTTAAATGGAAGTTATATTTTAATTGATTAATACTCCTTACAAGCAATTTAAAGTATTTTATGCTGGAGTGATTCGAATACCCAATAATAAATACCAAAAATTTATATTCCTAAGACAGGATGCTAATAAACTGTGATAGTACTCACTCTTTATGTCTTGAGACACAACCAAGATTGTAAGCCAACCTGGAAAGGTTTGAAAGTACAACTACTAGCGCAGCACTAGACACTTTAGCCGACGGCTACCTTGATATGCCATACATAACACGCACCAACGCTAGCAAAACGAAACAAAAATCCAAACGAAAACAAAAAAAATATTGATGAGTTCTGAGCATTACTCAGGGTCGTGAACTCTAGAGAAATCTCTCTGACGGGGAGTCGAACCCCGATCTCCCGCGCTTTGTCGTTATGACAAGCGGAAATCATGACCGTTAGACCATCAAAGATATCGTGTGACATTATGTAATGTTGAAGCAGATCTTTCTTATTACGTTATATATATATTTTAACAGTGGGCTCGCTTATTGTCGGTGATCAACACCTCTAGTATCTGCTTTATGCATGTATGCCTTGGATGCCAAGACTGTCTGCACAATGCCCCTTAGCTGGCTTAGCGCGATCATCGACCTATTTACCCACCTCGGTCAGGTACTGAAAGTACAGGCACTACGCTGTGTCCTTCTCTCGTACCCCCTGCCCTTCCTTTTATTTATTCTTATGCTTTTTACCATATCATTACCGGTAGTGTTATTACGGTTGGCACAAGTAAACGATTGGGAAGAGTAAACCACCAGCTGTGTACTGGGAACATGTTCTTACAAAGCAGGCAAAGATCTCATCGAGTAACTATAGAATTCATCACCACTGACATAGGGAGACGCCGTGGTATGCCTCAAACTCTCGTCTTAATGTCGCCAACAGCGACGGCCTGAGCTGCTTTTGTTCCTCTAATTGGCTTAAGCTCAAGCATGCATTCTGCTTTCTCTGTGAGTCTGTAACTTTATCCATAGCTTTTTGAGGTGATTCTTAAATACTGTGCTTACTTGGAGGATGCACAGCCTAATGATTTTAGAAATCAGGCCAAGATTATGAGAGGCTGTAAAGAGACCAAGCATCCAGGCCGTCGAGTAGTCAAGAGCGCTTTTTAGTACTTGAGTGACTGAATCCCATTCATGAGCGTCGACTCGAACCCAGAAGTATTTTCCACACTAATGAAATACGAAAGCATGTATACCTTAGGTAGAGAAGTCAGACAAAAGTTAGCACGAGTCGTCAAAACAGTCCATGAGAACCAATCCGAAGATTTCGTTTCCCCCCAAAATGGGGTTTGTTAGTAGCAATGAGTTTCGCTATTCCTGGATCGAACACTCCTATGGCTACCATTTTGAAGATGTGAAGTGTTGAAGTTTTGAAGTTTTGAAGTTGCAAAAGTTTAGGAGTTTTGAAAACAAACACTCTAGGCGAGAAAGCATAATTCTTTTTCTCAGGGACCGCTAGCGTGAAGATGGTAGTCACCTACCTGTGGTTAGGGGAATGCTCGTATTGAGCCAATTTGGATCTTGATATCGCACGGAAACAACCTGGAATCCGTACTTTCATCTCTTGTCACCAATCGTTATCCTTGCGGATACCATTCATACTATAGATTTCAACCATTTTGGAAGTTTCGCTACTGGGCGTTCGCTAATCGGAGCCCCATTTTGGCTATTGGCGCGTGGGCTATCTCTGGTGTTTTTTTCTTGCCTAGAAAGCTAGGCATTAGAGTGTCATCCAGCATTCTTTTGGTCTATCATTGACATATCGGCAGATCTCGAGGAGCGAGAAGGCTAATCTGCTATCTCTTTCTATTTTCTTCGATTATTTGCCGCATCTGGTCTCAATAATCATGGCAATAGATCCAAGAAACAGAAAGTAATCAGCGATCTGGAGTCGAGTCGCTCTCGTGATTTGTGCCTTTGTTAGTCACTCGCACCTTCTCCCTTACCGATCCACCGCTGTTTTTCTTGTCGAGCGAAATACATTTTCCACCAGCGACTTCTTCCTCCTGAAAGTCTCATCTCAAATATCTCGGTACATTCCACATCCTATCTTTCATATAGACCTGTTGAACGCATCAACACATCATGAACGACTCACTATCCAAAGCGGAGTTTGACCTCATCGCGAGAGCAACGTCGGTCATCGATGCAATCACGAGACCCGTACCCTTCGCAACCCATATTTCAAGCGTCTCCTGTGCGGCCCTGTCTTCTGAAGGTCGTATCTTCACAGGCGTGAATTTCACGCACTTCACAGGAGGGCCTTGCGCCGAACACGTCGCTTTAGGCAACGCCAATGCCGGAGGGATTCTAAATAAGGCTACCGAAGGGGAGGTCTTGACCCATATTGTTGCAGTCTTTGACAATGGAAGAGGGGTTGCGAATCCCTGTGGGAAGTGTAGGCAGATTTTGTTGGATTATCATTTGGGTATCCGAGTGATCGTGAATGATAAGGGTACTCTGAAGAGTGTCCACATCCAAGAACTGGTACCATATTCGTTCCTTTCAAAGGCGTGAGATAGTCATTAGTGTTGGGGGAGTCAGAGAGGTTAGATATTGTGGAACAAAAAGTTGAACTATATAGCATCGTCTGATCGAGTTCTTTCGGAAAAAAGAGTTTAAAGTCTGTATTAGATTATTATATTCTACCTAGCGGCTTGGACTCCCTTAAAGATCAAGGGTTCGAAAACTTTCACCTAAGGAATGTGGAGAATCTGATGGGCTTCGAGGCCTGCTTAACGTACTTAGCTGTGATCAGATTACGCTCGAAAACCTTGATCCCTCTCTCTGATCATAGCGGTCGTTGTATATCCCTTTTAAATAAAATCGAACTCGTGAAATAAAAGTAGACCCTAATACACTGTGTCGGCATTCTCTTGATTCGTCTCGTTACCATCCCCTTCGTTGACATTTTCATCCTTTTTGACATTATATATATCTCGGCATTCAAGAACCTAGGAACTTTGCTTCGCAACCTTTTATTCTATTCCAAAAGAGCCGGAAAAATAAGCACGCGGTTGAAAATTTTCTGCTAGTATTGTGATCTTTTCCATTCCAATTAAGGGGGAGGGGGGAATGATTGTGCCTATCATGTTAGGCATCATTCCTTGCTATGTCCTACTCCCCACTATTGCGCTTATCGATCAAGTACCATGAGAGCTTCTCGTGCTTCCGCAGCAACTCGGAGGCGACGCTCAACAAGGGAACTGCTGACGCTGACAGCAGGGATCGACGAAGGTGATATATATCTTTGAGTCATGGAGTCAAAAAGGGCTCAAAATACCAGAGTAGTGTCGCTTGATCCGCAGCCCATAGGAAGCAAAAGATGAATTCCTCCAAGGCTATCACGGCTCCCACAAACGCAATCGACGCACCACGAAGCGTATTTCTGACAGCCGAGGATCGTAAAAATGGGGCATATGATTCTGCAAACCTCCAGAAAGCTCTAGAAGGAATGCATCAGGATGGACTTGTAGTCCTGAAAGGTGTCGCTGATGTCGAGCACGTTGATGCGCTGAATAAATTCATGACAGCAGAAGCGGACGATATTCTGGAAGTCAAATCCAAGGAACCAATCTCTGCTTGGAACCAAGGCGTCCCGTGTAGGCACTTACACAATGGCCTCGTCGGTCGCTGCATGCTAAGGTTCTACAGCGAATTTCCTACAAGGGCCTCCTGTCACAAAGCCTGAGTTATTGTTCAACGATATCTACTTCAATCCGTACGTGGCTCAAGTGGTCAACGCGTGAGTGAGCCTTTTGTGGAAGTCCAACAGGTTAAAAAGCTAACCCATGAAGCCTCCTGGGTCCTCGTCCTATTTGGAACTTCCTTACTGCTAACACGGCCATCGCTGGCTCCAAGGGCCTCAGACAACGGGTACACAAAGACAATGGCGTGGATCATCCGCTTGTGAGTTTATATCCTTTCCAAAATTTTAAAATGATCTGCTGTTCAGACTCGTAGTGTCCATATTACATCATCGCAAACGTACCTTTGATAGACTTCAGCCCTCAAAACGGGTCTACAGAGTTCTGGCTGGGAAGTCATCAGAACACAACAGGTGCTGAGCAGGAGTTGCGCCCCTTAGGACATCCTCTTGGTCCATATGACACATTTGTCAAGGAGCAATTTGTGGAAGCCCGTCGAAATGTCCGACCACCCATTCAAACTGTCCTCTGTAGAGGCGATATAACCTTGAGAGATCTTAGGCTTTACCATGCCGGCATGCCAAACCCAGGCGACGACCATAGGATTATGCTTGCACTTGGATATCAGGTGGGGAAGTTGGTTCAATTATAGAATTGCCATGCCCTAACGTATCAACAGGCTTCTTGGTACCCAAACTGGCATATGACAACTACCCTTCCGAAATCTCAGGGGAACTTCTTTCGTGGTCCTCAGGGTTTCCCTATCGATATCAGAACAACTCTAGTAGATGAGGAGGACAAATTCTATGCGATGAAGAATAACGATTTCACGTTCCGCCCTAGCAAAGCAAGTCAGCGAGATTAAGAGGCAGGAGTAATGACACGAGACCTGAGGGCATTTCTGGTGGCTTTTTCCTTCTGTAAATCAAGATACGAACTTCACATACCATTTGAACTTAAATTTAAAGGACCCTCCCAACGTTATTATTGGTTACGTTGCCGATTGGCACTAACGGGCAACTTCAATTCCATTTAGTATCAACTTCACTTCATCACAACCGCACACTTACTGTAAGATCGATATTCACCATGCAAGCCAGCCTGCACGAGAATGGGGCCTCCAGGGGCATTCAACGACGTCGGCCACGGACACAAAAGCCAACTCAGCCTCAAAAACGTGCTCGTCTGGATTCCGGCCACGGAAACTCAATGCGACGTCTTACAGCCTCTGAACAGTCTCTCAATATGGATCACACAGCCACTGTCACATCAACCACTTCGGAAAATGGGTTATTTAGTTGTGAGACTCCGTCGACCCATACTGATGCACCCATTCCAGGCTCTTTCGCGACACCCGTCGTGCAGATCCCTCCCACTCCGGTCGTGACATATAATTTTGTCAATAATCAACAGTTTCTTTCCAAATCTCGGATTTGGATGAATGTAAATGATCCGGTATGTCATGAAAGTAATCTTAGGTGACTCTACTAATGATTCTTGCATTGAAGACATCACAACGTCTCCTGACGCGAGTCCCTGACTCCACGTTAGCTGAAATACAGGATATAGTTCATCAGGCTTCTCTAGCACAGAAGTCTTGGGGTATGATGCAGATGAGTAAGAGAAGATCTAAGATGCTATCCCTCTTGGAAATTGTGCGAGCAAATACGAATGCAATAGTGGGTCGTGCTCAGTGAGTGGAGAAATGCGCTGATCATTCAAGGCCTCCTGCATTTGTACTGAAGCGGGAAAGACTCTTGATGACGCTTCAAGTGAGGTAGTTCGCGCGATCAATATGATCGAATCTGCATGTTCTATGCAAAATGGTAATGTAGGAAATCATGTTATAAACGAAACAACTTCGACACATACTACTCATGAGCCCTTGGTCAGTCCAAAATATGGACTTCAGGGTGCGGCCGCTGATACTTACCTCAGGGTGTATGCATGACAGTCTCACCATTTAACTTCCCTTTGCTGATTGGCCTTTGGTCGATACCGGACGCCATAATGACAGGAAACACGGTAATCTGGAAACCTTCCGAGCGTTGTCCAAGTGCTGCCATGTTCTTGGCAAATTGCTTCTATCAAGCCGGTTTTCCTCCGGGGGTTCTGAATGTTGTCCATGGAGGGCCATCTGCTGTGGAAAAGCTGCTATCACAGCCTTTAATCAAAGCGGTATCGTTTGTAGGTTCGGACGCTGCTGGAGAGCATGTCCATGCGCGTGCGATCGCTACTCGTAAGAGAATCACCGCAGACCTAGGAAGCAAAAACCACGGGGTCATAACCGAAAATGCATCTAAAGAGAAGACGTTATACTCTATCGCTGGTAGTGCGTTTGGGGCCGCAGGTCAGCGATGTATGGCTCTCAGTGTTGCTGTCTTCATTGGCTCTACTTCCAGCTGGATACCAGAGCTCGTCCGTATTGCTTCATCACTAAAAGTCGGCTGCGGGTTCGAGGGCGGAGTTGCACTAGGGCCGTTGATCACAATAGCTGCAAAGCAACGAGTTGAAGCCATAATTCAGACTGCGGTAGAGGAAGGTGCTACCCTCTTACTCGATGGACGTAATGTAGAGGTCCCTGGCTATCCCACGGGGAATTTTGTTGGGCCAACGATTCTGTCAAATGTACAGCCATACATGGAGTGCTATCAGACGGAAATTTTCGGACCGGTTTTATGTTGCATGCAAGTTGATACTTTCGATAAAGGCTGTAGAAATTGTGAATGAAAATAGATGTAAGTCAGGAACAAAATAGCCTGAATATCCTTGATTGACAGAACTTAGATGGAAATGGTTGTACCATCTTCACACAAAGTCCTCACGCTGCTCAGAGATTCCAGCGTGAGGTCAACGTTGGCCAGATCGGGATCAACGTTCCAGTGTTAGGTATGTATACCCGTGAACCCACACTTAATCACCCACTGATTGTTTTTTTTACTCTAGCGTCTCCGGGACAGTTACTGAGAACGAGCAATAAAGACTCGTATCTTGGGCGTGAGCTCTCTCATATCTTGTAAGGTCCCTTGGGCTGATAGACTAGACAAAAATCTACCGGGTCAATCTGGGTGGCAATTCTTCACGATGACGAAAACCATCACCTCTTTGTGGAGGGATACTTGTAGGACCTGTTTCTGAAATCCAATCAAGGTTTCTAGCTGACCTTTGCACAGAGAATGAACTCCAACTTTTGACTCTGCACCAACTCACGAAGGACACAAAGCTCAATTAAACGGTATACCACACGACCTTTCTCTAACAAGTAATACGGTCCATATAAGGCAGGGAGTGAACTCGCTGAAGTTGAGAGGAAGCCGAAGTCGAGTCCAACCTTGATTTTTTGTGACGGAAATGTGCTTTACAAACATCGATCAATTAAAGAAGCATTGACACACCATTTTAAGGACCTTAACACTCAAAGCCACTCACCTCACAATTATTAGAGGATCCGGAAACCTTTCTCACTCTGAAGTTGAAGCTCAAGGGGAGATTTTGCATCAGTACCCGCCGCTGGACCAACGTTGCTCACCACTCCGCAAGACCACCCATTGCATGGAGAGCTTCTGAGCACTTGGCAGGTAAACCATCAAGCAACCGTCATCCAGCTAATATCAAAAGGCTACGAGACCAAACATAAAAACACGAAAATATAATATTGGACTTTGGGATTCACTCAGCTCATGCCAGCTCACGTAAAAACGTGACATTACTCACTACTCACCTAGGTATTTATTACTCATTCAACCTCACGTTAAGTATTCTACGCTTTAGTCAATACGACCACAAGTCCCATACCAACGGTCAAGTAGTACGGTTGAGAGCTAATCCAAGGCATTTCGGACGAGTGGTGTTATGTCCGAGAATTCGGTCCCGACGGAAAGTCCGTGGGAGGGCTACAACACATTGACGCGTGTGCATCTATGTCCGCACTATCAGCGTTTCTGCGAGTCTGATCGGGTCATATAAAGGATGACTCACAATTCTAGCCTCAAGAAGTGGTAGACAAGTATCCTTCAGATCTCTTCGATGGAAGCACGACGCCTTTCTCACCTATCCTCATCAACGATCTTGACATTTTTTGAAAGCTTCCAAACTATCGCCCTATATATCCCAAAAGAAACGTTCAACAATACAGTGAGACAGTTTGTCCAGCCCAGAAATTAACATGGAGCAGGATCTTACGAGACCTAACACATGTGGGACTTTTAACTGTAAAGGATGCTGCCATCCTTACTGCTCGAGCGGGGCTCGGAGATGTCCTGCTAGCAATCCGATGGACTGCCCGTTCGCTCGAAGAATAGAATCAGAACGGGAACATAGTTGGAACATGAATGGTCGGGAAGCAAGCGACGAGAGTGGAAGTGATAGTGAGGCGTTGTGATAGAAACGATTGCACGAGAAAAGAGTGCGTACCTCTGGGCGGGAGAATAAGGTTAGACGGAAAGGTTGTAAGAAATTTGGGTATTGTCTTTGTAGTTGGGAGTTGGGAGTTAAGAGATAGACCATCAGACAAAATGTCGGATCTAGTCTCAAGATGAGTCTTCAAAGGCCATGGCTCACTGGTCAACGTTTTATTTTTCGGGGCTGGGCTGGGCGTTTGGAAATCAGGACAGCTTGACCTCACTCCTATTACCAACGGCATGGAGTCAGTTCGGAGTTTGTAGCAGTGGAATGACATCTCTACCGCATTACTATCCGCATCGCATTGTTAACAGAGGTTAATAGCAGTACAGAGATTGTTCATTCATGCGCCCAAGGCAGTAAGACGTCTTCAGTGCATTACTCAGGTCTCCATATCATACTCCAACTCTTCACCCCTGGTCCACCTTGCAGAGCAGTACCATCGGCTGCAGCTTTTCCCTTTCCAACCAGAATCTCATCCACTGTAACAAACCCCAAGCTCTTATACAGCCCCCAGGCATATTCTGTACCCGCTTCTATATATATAGGAAGGCTTTCCTTGGCTGCAATGGCTTGGTAATGCTTGACGATTGCCGAGCACAGCCCCTGTCCTCTTCCCTCTTTACTTGTACCTAGAAACCACACATAGTAATAATCCTTCTCGCCCTTGAGAGCTTTCTTCTTGCAACGCTCTGACTCCGCTGGGCCCTCATATATCATTCGCTAAATGACGTGTCAGTAAGTGTGGGAATCATGATTTACAGCACTCACGTAACAGCCACCCAGACCAACTGCCCACATCGCCGAGAAAAACCGTGAAGGCAAGAATGTGCGCGGAGTGACAATTTTTCCTCTAGGAGGAATTAGAATACCACATGATTTCCACCCGTTTGCTTCGTTGAAAATCCCCCCATTCAGGGCTGACGCGGTGCAAATCGTGGAAAAGAATTTGGGACGATATGCGTTCCGTTCTTCAAGTGGCAAGGAGGATAAAAGATAGGTGATGGTGGGATTCGTGTCGAATGCATCGCTGAGCAAGATAGCAGCTCTTTCAACGTATTCTTCTCTATTCTCAGCATCGATATATGGATAGGTAGGGCTCTTGGTACTTACCTCGCCCACCAGTGGTGATCTGGACCGCCATTGCTTTTCTGTTTGGAGGAAATCAGCGTTACTTACAAGAATTATAGTTCATTTGTATCTTCCACGGCTCGCTTGTTCCACCGCGCCCACTTACGTATTGATTCCCTGTTCGAGTTAGGTCTTGACGAGCTGTCCAGTCGATGCAGCATTATGGGATGACAAAGCATATATCTGAACCTCGCTTCACTCTCAGTGGCTCCGATTGTGGATGGGAAAACATTGGTGTTATCTAAGACGAGATTCCAAGTATGGAATTTTAATAGACGCTTGAGTGGAGAATTGAGCGAAGTACGGGGACTTCCACTTTCTTTGTCTGAAGTGTCGGCAACAGGCCTTTGTAGATTGAAATATCGACGCATCTGAAGCCTTTGTTCAGTTTATCAGAATCTTTGGCTCTGTAACATTTCTTTGTAGAAAACGACTGGACAATTCAGATTCGTAGTATACTGAATCGACGCCTGGCATTCTCTCGAAGTGTTATAGGTAGCCTTGAGACAGGATGGATCCCAAGCCCAATCGATTGGACTGTCCAAAAACTTCGTCGGAATACATTGCCGTCCTCAACTATGGCAAGTTCACTCTTCAACCCTGGGCCTACTGCCATAGAGCCGACTACCAGTTACTCGATTCCTAGAATCACGTTTGGTGTGGAACTAGGTAAGTGGGCGAGATTCCTTCGCCCTTCCTGTTGAATTCATGGAAAGAAACTATAGCTGAGATTTCGGTAGAGATGAATTTTGTGATTCGCCGGACAATATTCTGGGAATGGTTAGGTCATCCAGATCCTCGACCTTCTCGAATTAATTTCCTAGAAGGAGGGGAACTTCCTGAATTTGACGATCCTCCGATAGAAAATGACCCATCGAAAGGGGCATATTGGCAACAACGGGCCGAGACAAAAGCAAGAGGTAAGGCGCAGGCCTTCATTGCTACGCGCCATAGCCAGAGAGCGTCTGAAGAGGGTGCTTGGTATGATCCTCACTGGGAAAAGGGTAGATTCTTGGGAATGTCCGATACAACTCGCTCGTCCGACCCAGGCTTGCAGCTGAATGTGCGCAAGTACATGGTCAAATTCTTGAACAACGATCTTCCAAACTCGCCCCCAAAGCCGTCTCCACTCGGCGAGGTGATATGGGGTGGTTATCATGCTGTCGAAAACTTTCAAAACTGGGTTCTGACAGAGGACGTTAGCATTGATTCTCACCGTCAGACGTGGGCGACGAAGATCAGAGAGGCGCTGGAAGACGTGAAATCTAGCTATATTGTGGGCGGAGTTGAGATCGTCTCCCCCGCTATGACATACAATGACTTCGAATGGACGAAGTCGTTCGACTACATCTACCAAAGTCTTCAGTACAATGGCGAGCAAGGTATGTGGTTAAATGGAGAGGGTATACATGTCCATGTATCCATAGAAGACGACGGCTTAAATTTGGATGTTATAAAGAATGTTCTAGTATTGTACGGCTTTTTTGAAGATCAAATCGAAAAATGGCTTCACGTAAGGAGGCGTCATGCATGCGCAGGTAGTAAGTGGGCCAAATCTGTCCGCTTTGGTATGGAGAAACTTTTCCCAGGGGATCCAGGACCAAGATACACACCCAAAGAATTCGTGAAGAGAGTTTACGATTGTCCATCAGTCAAAGTTCTGAAATTGGAAATCTGCGGAGAAAGGGCTATTTTCGAAGACGCCGAAATCGATGCACTAAATGACGAATGGGAGGAATTGAAATATATGGCTGTAAATATATCATTGCCGAGAAATGAGAAGCCTCTCACTCTGGAATTCAGGCAACATGAGGGAACAACTGTAAGTAAATTCCGTGTTTAAATTGTGTAGATTGATCTTGAATTGAAAGGAGATTGGACTGTCATCGGCAGAGTAGAGACCTAGGAATCTTGCTTCTCTTGACTGACACTGGTTTACAGGACTCGAAATCAATGATATGGTGGGTGAAGTTTTGTGGTCATCTACTGCACCACGCCTACACACTCTCAAAAGTCGGATTCAAGATCACGGATTTTGACGACCCAGGCAGTAAATTTAGTTTCGTAGATCAGATGGCAGGGAGAAAGAGTCTCCTAGACATAATCGGCTTTCCACAAGAAGGGAAGGACCACTTTGCAGCAAAAGCGCTTGCGTTACACAATCAACAATTCGAGGACGAACTGGACCTCGAGTTCTTGCTGATCGAGGAGAGAATCAAAAGGGCAGAGCGGGGAGAGAAGACAGGAGAGAAAATGGATCGGGAGATTATGCAGGAGAGTTGGTGGCTCAAGAGATCGAGAGACTTGCAAATCCGCCGAAAAGAGCTGGAAGCCAAAGGGGAGCTGGGTGATTGTCCCCCTAATCCTGCCTATAGTTTCGCTGTGCAAGGGAACCCGAGTGCGCTTGCTGGGACAAATACTACCCCACCACCCACGCCCACTCCTCCTATAAATGTTGGCGGCAATTTTCAAAATTAGGACACTTATCCTTAGACATGACGGGTATGCATTACGAGCAGAATAATGGAACGCTTTGGTCTCTCTTGGAGAAGCTGCCAGCTGTCTTTCCTCCGACACATCTGCGGTCTGGACCTCGAAGCCTGCGAGTCAACTTGGATGAAAGAAGCAGAAGTAGTAATTGCAGCAGTGTTCTTGAAGCCAAAGACATTTGAGAGGCAGATCTCCGGTGGCGATGAGTGAGATGCCTCTGCAAAATGCCGCTAAGACAAGAGCTGCTTTATAGGCAATCCCACCAACACTTCCGATGGGACCGATGAGTATGGAGAAGCAATGCGGTCATAGTCATTGGTAGCTGGAGGGCGTCAGTCATACCCAGCGTCGTATATGGGAACGCATACCAACAAACATTCGAGAAACGACAGGGTTGTACTTAGGGACCTATGAAGTATGGATATGCGTCACCAGCTATTCAGCGGCTATTTGGAAAAATATTCATTCATGTTTCATTCATGATGCCAGGTAGATCATGGGTCGCTATAGACAAATATCAAAGATCCAATCATAGTTCGTGCCAAATGCTGATGTTCTCGTCCATGCAATCAATCCAACGCCAAATCTGTGCACCAATCCTTTCTTCTCTCATTTCTCATTTCCCATTCCCTAACTCCAAATACCTCCACTGTGTAGTGTATGCCTAATTTAATGTATGCGAAAGTAAAATACGTATCCTATTTCGAAGAAGGAACTCAAAACAAAGAGAATCTTCACTTCGACGGAAATGTAGGCTGTTCCATTATCGGGCCATGGAAAAGCCTTTTATACCTCCTCTCTGGACTGCTCGGCGCGGTAGCATCTTTATGACTACTCCCTTTCGAACCCAAGCTTGGCGTCGTATTTGACTTCGTTAGCCCAAGCCCAAGATTCGGTCTCGAACTTGCAGGCGTCGTAGCAAGGACATGATCTGTGCCTGGCGTAACGGGTTGAGTGGTGGAGAAGAAGTCGATTTCCTCCCCACGTAATGTGTTCTGGGTGAGGTTGGAAAGATACAACCCCAAACCAGGCATCGGGTCATCGGCAACGTCAGGCTCTGGGCTGCTTTCATCCGTATGCGAATCAATATCCGCATCTGAGCTTGGCGGTGAAAAGCTTGTTTCAGCTGCTGATGAAGCGTCCGGTATTTGCAAGTGGAGGTCCAATGCTTGATTCGGTAAGGGCAAGCTGAATTGCTGGGATGTCGTGTCTCCAGGTCGTGGAGTCGGCAACGCAGATTGCGGAGTTGAAGCCGCCGGCTGCACATACCTTCTGGTAGTCTGCCTATGCGAGCTTGCCGTTCTAAGCGGTGGCCTTGAAACCGATTTTCGGCTGTTGTGTACGTTTTCTTCGTCTTCAGATTCATTGCTAGCAGATTGCAGGGCTTGGATATTGCTCCCACTGTCCCGACGGTTCCGTCCAATGCGATGAGTAGTGTTGGTGAGAGTCCCCGCTCGCATTCTTCGAAGGTCAACCTGGCTCGGACTGAACACTACTCTGGCCCGTAAAGTCTGTACCGCTGCATCCAATCCCAGCTCCACTGCACAGTGATTTCTCACACGGCTTAACTTTGTCCAGGTTGCTCGCTCACCAGAGAGACAAGTTTGCAGCATGAAATCCGATGTTGGATTCTTCAAGATCCGGGGAAAGTCTTTGTACTCAATTGCTGGTAGTATCGTAATATCTCCAGAATATTTCTGGCTCAAAACGGAGCGGCATTTGGTGACCAGATTCGGAAAGATGCCGAGTTCTGCAAGGACGTGCATTCGATGAAGAGCTTCATCCTTGGCAAGGTTGGTGAGTGTATAGACCCAGCCTGGTCCACTATTGCCTTCTTTTTGGGCGTCTTTCGTAAGGTATTCATCATCCTTCGCCAAGAAAGGTACTACATGAGGATTGACTTGAGAAACAATAAAATGGTTCACATTGAACATCTCGGCCAATCGAGTCATGGGGAGGTCATTGTCCACGCTTCCATCAATCCAACGTTGAGGTGTCGGGTTCCATGGCGTATTCTCACCAGTGATCGGATTCTTAACAAGCAGCTGAGCGGCAGAGAAGAGGAAGGGGACCGAGCAAGAGGCTGCCACAGCGGACCAGATCATGACATTAGGAGCGGTAACATAATTGAGTAACCGAGGAAGCTCGTAGACGGACGCGGAGGAGACGCAGATGTTGAGAATCCGGCGGGTTCGGTTGTATGCCTCTTGGAATGTCATATCCCCCAGTAATTCTCGCATAACTCTGGTGAGGTGCTTGATGTCGATCCAAGCTCCTTTCGTGAGCAGTCTTCGAACCCTCTCAAGGACACCTTCTTCCATCCCACTCTCTTCGAATACAGCAAGATCTCCGAATGGGAATTGCTTCAGCACATCAGGGATTTCTTCGTCCGTCCTCGTGCACAGGACTGCGCAGACGATACTTCCCGCGCTCGCACCTGAGATGATCCGTGGCAGGAGCTTTGCCTCGAACAATGCCTTTAGTACACCAACATGGTTCATCCCAAATGTCGCCCCACCACTCAATAGCAGCGCACTCCTCCCAAAGGCCTGCCTTGCATACACAACCTGTTCCAGTATATCCTTCATCTCCAGGCCTTCAGGCAGACCATGCTTGCTACTCTCCAGCAGCGCCTGAATCGTAGCGAGTGTAGAATCAATATACCTCTCAATCAAGTCTTTCGTCCCAACATGGGAGTGTTTATATAGCCTAATATTCCCAATTCCACCCACATCTCTCGATAATGCCGTGCGTATCAGACCCAGCATCCTCTTAATATCGCAACTTATCCTAGCATCGTCTAGCTGCTTCAATCGAGCCTCGATGAGAGGAGCGTCGAAGTCGTCCGATTCCGTGTCGTATTTCCAGGCCTCGTTGTCTTCAAGGATATCGAGTTCCTGGGCTGCTGCTCGCCATTGCTCTCTTGTCTCGGCGTTTTTCATTCGTAGACTCAGGATCTGCCGTCGCTCCTCTCTCTTGAGGTTCGCTGCCCTTTGGTCCTCTGTGAGGCCATCCCGAAGTTGTGCGACTGTACTGTTTACCACGTTCGCCCCCCCTTCGAGGACCCTCGCAGCTTGGCCGAGCAATCCCCATCGGCCTCTTGAAAGGGATGTCCGTCGTCCGAGTGTGCCATTACATTCAATGTATGCTGATCCGGCAGGTAGAGCCTTGCTGTCGTCCAAGCATAGCTTAGGAGGTTGGCGGAGGTACTGTAACAGCACCATATTCCCTGTCTGTCGGTGAGCTGTCCTCGTGCTCGTTCACGAATGTGTCAAAGTCTTGGGTCCATGCCAAATCCTAAAGTCAAACCATTTCAAATCGCAGAGGGAATTGAAAGCGAGAGATTGGAATTGTATATCCTGACTGAAGAATGACCGGATGGATGTACTCTGGAATGTATGTATTGTCGTCGTCTCCAACCAGCATCCAATTTCCTCTCGAGCGGTCATCGGAAGGTCGGATCCCTGCTTGCGAAATCTGGGGGCGGTCAAGTGACGTATCTTTTCCTCCGCAGGCCTCGGTGCCTCTGGTGCCTTCTCTCCGCCACTGACTCAGCAGATCAGAGACGGACTGGTGGGACCACCATGACTATCGATAAAGGGATTGTTCAGCTGCTTACTGGACAAGTATGTTTATGTTCCCGAGATGTCTCTCTTTTGCCCTTTCTTTTTGCTTTTTCTTTTTGCTTTGTGTTATTGATGTCCGATCATACGAGTGCTTGATTAGTGGGAATAGAGGAGTAGAGGAGTGATGGAAGTGTCAGCGGGTTCACCACCGTCTAGGGCTCTCTGGGGTTGTGGGGGGGTTGGGGATGCTTGATGGTATGCTGGTATGATGCCGAATAGCCCTGTAGACGTGAAGTCTGCTGACTTGGAGAGGAAGAAGAATCTAGAGCTGGTTGTGAGGTGTGAGCATTTACGAGCTTATGCGACGAGCTGAAGAAGACTATTTTCAGCTTACTTGACCAACTTCTGGCTTCCTAGTGACACCTCATCCTACAGTCCAAGACTTCTTGATATAAAACTGTTTGTGAAGTCGAACCACTCAACGACTACCTCTCATGTGCGGCTGACGTTCTGCTCCACGGAAAACCTCCCTCTGCCCCTGCTCTGCTGCGATAATATGGCTGAGTGAGACCTCCATAATGGATTGGATGCAATATGATCAGTAGCTCCCACTGAAGACTGTAACTCTATCCAGAAGTTACTCCTTTCATATGTTAAACTGTATTTTCTACTCCAATATCACATGCAATGTCTCTGATATGTCTTTAGTCTAATCTAGAGAACACAAAAGCGTGCGTCACGAGGCTGAAAAGCCTTGAATCACCCTATTGAGCTGATCGGTGATTGCTATCCTTTGGTGTTCCACAGCAGATGTTCCTGTTGTAACACCTGATCGATGAGATCCGACTAACTCTTAAGGGCAGGTGAAGCATGTGAAAGGCGATTGGCCGTGATAGTAGAACATCACGCGGCGAGAGAGAAAGCGTGGGACACGGAGGCAGTAAGAGGGCATAGTATGCGAAATACTTCAAAGCTCATTAAAGGGGGTGAGATTGAGGTTGATTGAGACGATTCATAAGTCGAATCAACCACCTGGGAGGATATTATTTTTTCACAACAAATGAGAACGAAATTACAGCAGAACATCAATTTATATTCTTTCTAAACGACAATAAGCCAAAGGGGTATACGCTTGATACGAAAAACGCCGAGCCTTCCTCAGAGGAAACTTAGATGCGTCCAACGCCGAGTTCGTAAATGCTCCTAACCATCTGAACAAAAGTACACTATCCCAAACGCATCGTGGCCACCATGTGCAAATACATCCTAGTATAGCTTCCCATCGGGGCCCATGACTCCCTCACTGCTGGCCATATTGCACTGCCTGAACAGCCTCTTTTCTTCCGGCGAGAAAGCGCCTACAACAGAGTGAATGACACCCTGGTTGTTGAACAACACAAAGTCGCCCTCGACCCAGTCATGGGCGTACACATACTGAGGAGAGATGCCAGGTCGTTGCAACTTGTGCACCTTCTCTCTGACTTCCGCAATATCGGACATCACCGTTCCGTCCGCAAGGTGGATAGCCTTGATCGCGGAAGGGTGAACCTGCAGAGCCAGCTTGCCTGTAAGGGGGTTCTTCCAGCACATTGGCAAAATCTTGATATCAGCCTCGTCGATGGGAGGCAGCTCCGATGCATCCAATTCTTTGCCCTCGGAGACCATGCCTAACCCATCTGATCGTGACTTGGCTGGAGACATCCAGATATATGGATGAGGCGCGTATTCGACCCTGGAAGTTCGGACAAACTCCTTATCCTCGTCGCTCAAAAGCTCATATATGCGATTTCCAGAAACGAAGGCCGTTGTGCCGAGAGGGACGTCCATCTCCTCTCCAGTTCCATCATCGTAGCGGAGAGTCTGACGTCTACCAGCTGGGACCTTGATAGCCATGAGAGAGGTAACCTTGGGAGGGTTGAGCGCATATAAAGCAGCATCAATGTGCCATCTGTAGAATCGTGTCGCATCGAGATCCTCCTCGTCTGGGATGGCATCCTTGTGGAACTTCTTGTGGTGTGGGTGAACCAAGGTAATGTTTTTCAGCCCCTCATACTCCTCATAAAATCCATTGCCAATAACTTGGACTTGTGGTTGGTGAGGGATCGTCTTGAGATCTGGGTGAAGGACGGAGCGTTTAGCATCGAGAGTCTTGCCATGACCGTAGCTGTCGGAAGCTGGGTCGAAGCGGCGAGTGAGCTCATACTGGGCTTTCTGGCAAGCAGCGTAATCAGTATTCGTTCAACGTGGCAAGGGTGCATCTGTTGACATATCTAAAGAGCACTACTCCCCGAAATGATTGCAACCGAAGCGCATTTTTCTTGCTATAACTTACTGGAGATACGCCAGCTTGATTCTTGATGACTACTACGGAGAAGTTGTAGAGGGCATTGCGGATGACTGCGAAATCTTCATCGGTGAGGTGCTCGATATCGGCGTTGACAATCTCAGCGCCAAACTCATTGGAGTGGCTCTTGAAAGGGCGGACTTCGAGGAGTTTGACAGCCATTTAGATTGCTTGATAAGTGATTCAGGTGATGTTTCACTGAGTTGTTGGTTGATCGCTTGATTGAGCTATGAAGCAATCTGTGAGCGGTGGAGGAATAGCACTCATATACGAGTAGAGCTTCGCCACGGTGGACACCGAGATGTCAGATACTTCGGACAGACGCCTACTCCCGGTAGAGGGCCCGAAAAAAGAAGAGTTTGATCCATTCCGGCCCCGTGAGATAAGACACCAGATAGTGCTAACACATCGAGATCCAAAATATTATGCATCTCCTGCAGTAGTACTCGAATAGGTCGTTGACATCCGCCTTCGGAAGCCGCCGATGTGATCACATGACCATGCTCGGTCTCTTAGATTTCCTACCTTTCTCCTGATTCTCCTGTTGACTAACATTTTACAACATTTGGAAACACATATTCCAATCCCAGGTCAACAATCCCGAAGAGTAGTATGCTTTTCAAGTGCCTGGTTGCTCGAGGGTTATCACGCAAGGTTTTCGACGACATGGTGGATGTATACTCTAACGCCATCGCGACTTTTCCCTCCTGCACTCGACTCTCCTTCCAAATTTGCTGGAGTTCCATGGCAACAATGCAGCTGGGCTGGGTTATGACAGGAATTGTCGTCCTGCATAGTCCTCTATGCAGTAGCGAGATGCACATTAATTGAAGATTCCCATCCGATGCCACTTTGGCCTCCAAGATGCCGGAAGGATCCCTCACGCATATGTTGCCTTTTTCACCTGAATTGGCTTAAAAAGGCTCCTTTCATCGCTGTCTCCTGGCATTCAGGGGTAGTCTCCCGCTTAACGTCACTCTGTTTTGCTTCTGTATTTTGTTTCTCCGGTGTCAATCAATCAACTTTGCCATTTGCAACTCCAGTATCTTCTCGGCGAAAATGGCACATTCTCATCTCCCAATAGAGTTTGCCTCGTCGACTTTTTCGTACTCATACCCAATATGGAGTTTTTTACTTAATATCCTCGACGAACGCCTTGCCCATTATTTTCTATTGGTTCTTATATATCATGGGATAATTCAGACGCCTTGCCCATTATTTTCTATTGGTTCTTATATATCATGGGATAATTCAGCCACCTCATCGTCCTTGATATGTGCCATGATGATCTCAGGGATTGGATAAACTAAAACAATCACAAGTATCAAGAACCGTCGATTAATACTTATCGTCGTTGGTTTTTTGGTTGCTTGGTCCTACAAAGTCGCTTGATCCTAATTTATCTTGATCCTTGGCAATTTGCCGTTTGCAGCTTCTGCAGCTCGCCGTTTGCAATGTCTACCCCTCACTATCTTCCCATCTCCATCCCCACCTTATCTTCTCGACCACTTTCATAATCTTCTATGTACATCACAGCACCGTATACTGAAATCAAGCAGCTCAATATTACTATATTCTTGGGTTTACTGCCGTTGTTTATCCAGTCTGAATATCGTCTTCGTTGTGGATGTTCCCTTTCGTCGTTTTTCCGACGTTTCCGAACCTTTGAAAGCTGTCACATCGTGCACATCTCCTGGCATGGGGGGTGGTCCTTCAAACCCAGATGTCCCACAACGGCATTTTTTGTTCTCCGAGGTAGGATTGGAATCCGGGCGCCGGCATGATTACTTGCGTGGCTTGGTTGATATGGGCAGGTAACTATCAACGTCCTATTTTATGAAGACATTGACGCTTTGTTTCCACATACTTACCAGAGCGGCGGACAATATATTCCCTGATTTGATGCGAGTAGTAAGCTGATATCCATGCTTGATGTTCAGCAACGGCATTCGTTTCTCCGTGTCGGACCTATCGCCCCCAACCACCCGCATTCTTCCTACGATTTATTTCAATCGTGTTGATATATCTCTTTACGATGTCCAGTTCGACGATGAGACTGGTGCTCGTATTCCTATTCCAGTCTCTATCACAGCATCTGTTGTTGCTGCTCTTCTACGCTTCCAAATTATCTGCGAGGACTTTGGCGTCCCTAAACATCGCATTCGCGTGATCGCTACCGAAGCAACGCGCACTGCTATCAATGCTGACGACTTTCTGGCGGCGATCAAATCAGGCACTGGGCTCAGCGTCGAACTTCTGTTCAAGGAAGAAGAGGGCAGGATCGGTGCGCTGGGTATAGCGAGTGGTTTCTCTGAAATGCAAGGCTTTGCTATGGACCTGGGTGGCGGCAGCACGCAGTTCACATGGCTGATCTCCAAGAATGGTAATATTCGTCTCAGCCCGAAAGGCTCCTTCAGTTTCCCTTATGGGGCCGCGGCGCTGACGAGGAAACTGGCCGAATTGAAGCACGGCAAGAATGAGCACGACGCCGATCAAGCTGTAGCAGAGTTTCGCAAAGAGATGCTGGCCAATATTGTTAATGCTTACCATAGCATGCAGGTACCTCAAGAGATAATCGAGAAAGCCAAGAAAGAAGGTGGATTTCCATTATATCTCTCAGGTGGAGGATTTCGAGGCTGGGGCTACTTGCTCCTCTACATCAACCAAGTGGGTGGTCGACACTATCCCATTTCCATCATCAACGGATTTTCTGCGCAGAGATCCCAATTTGAAGACACTGATGCGTTGAAGCATGTCGCACGCAATGCACGCGAAATCTTCCGAGTCTCGGATCGGCGTCGTCTTCAGGTACCCGCCGTCGCATTTCTGGTCAATGTGCTCGCCGAAGCATTGCCTTTTGGCATTAAAGAAGCTCATTTCTGTCAAGGGGGCGTACGTGAAGGAATCCTCTTTCAAGAGCTTCTACCTAGTATACGCAAACAGCAGCCTCTTGAGGTGGGGACCCTGCGTTTCGCCCCGCCATCTGTGGAGACAATTCATGCTCTCCTTCTTGCTGGTATCCCTGCACCATCGAAGACAGATGGGAGAGCATTCCCTCAATCGATAAGCAGCGAGCTCCTGAGCAGCTTTGTCCGTACTCTTTATGTCCACTCGTCTATGTCCAAAGAATCGGCATCCACTGCAGCTTTGTACAGTACCAGTGCCGGTTTGATGTCGTCAACGCATGGTGTATCACATACAGATCGAGCTCTTCTAGCCCTTATGCTCGAGGAGCGATATCAGGGCGAATTGCCTCCACGAGAGGTCGAGTTCAAACATAGCCTCCGCAGTATCTTAACTGCGGAACAAGTCTGGTGGACCCGATATATTGGCAAATTAGGTCTTCTCATCAGTGAAATATACCCCGCGGGTATTGTTAATGAGGCGGAACCCCGTGTGGTACTCTCGGCCGCGTGGAGTAGTCATCTCGGCAAGAAAAAGAACAAGCTGGGCCTGGAGCTGATATGGTCTATTCAGAAGGTCAAAAAAGATCCAATGAAGTTGAGAGAGGCACTGGAGAATCATATAAGTGTTATACATAAAGTCGGAAAGAGGAAGAACTGGATTGGGGGAAAAGACGGCTGGGGAATGGCTGTTCATGTCATGGTGGTAGAGGAAGATATCGTATGAGAATGCGGCTAGGCATCAATAATCGCTGCTCTCGTCAGTCATGTAGGTCCACACCCAGTTTTATGCTCACTTTCAACTTCCAGGGCTGGCCTTCTGTGTGGCTGGCTAACAATGCCAGCTTTGATGATACCCCAGGCTGTATGTCTGCAGTACCCATCGAGCACATTATTGGGGTATGTTTCAAAACGGGAGCATTCAAGTTATTGGTGAACTTTTACTCTCGCACTATTAAATGCAAATCGGTTGTTAATGCATATGCAAACCACCGATTAACCATGGGTGTCCGGAATAGCTGTCGCTAAAGGACTTAAAAGGAGTAATAGTCTTTATTCGAAGGCAAGCGCTGGATATAGAACACAGCTGGCGCCACCCCGATCATATTCTCAGCATACTGGTATTGCCCACACCTATACTCCGCGTAGAGCTCGTCCCTTTTTACCTGATTATTCTTTTTGGGAGCTAATTGTGCGCCTTAGCCCTAGTGAAACTATTTTTATAAATAGTTATCGCAGCACCGCTCCGGAGCTCTGGAATCGCGTAACCAAATAGACCATCATCGTTCAGGAGAAGATCGGTTTCCTGCCTTTTCCGGTCATTTCAATCACAGTTGTCCATAATTCCTTACTTTGGGTTCTCTGGTCTGAGTCTGCATATTTAAGGCCCGGTATAGAACAACAAATATCTCCGTTTTGACAGAGGTGTATAGAAAGATTGTAGAAGGAGACACATTTGGATAGAGCTAGCACGTAGTCTGGAGACTCAATGCTGCTTTTGGGGGAAAGAATGAGAGCCTGAGAAAGAAAGTTTTGAAGAATTAGAGATGAGTTAAGATTAAGTTTCATTGTTGCTACATAAAAAACGTAATGCAGTGAGTTTCACCAAGAACCTAGGTTTCAGTATGATAGTGACGATAGCGTAACACTGCAGCAGTGTCCAATTTCCGATTAAAATTTCAAAAAGAACACCGCTTGAAGGAACTGGCCTAGTAGTGGTAGCCTTGAGATGCGGCAACCTTCTGCAATTCTCGCGTAGTGGCAGCTGCGACGTTGATCCGGTGTGGAGGGTTTTTCTCATGAGCAAGGAGTCGGGATTCGTTCGCGAAAGCTCTTTCGCAGAACCTACAAACCCAGTGCCAATCTTTGCTATGGAAATTCCAAATATGGACCTCCATGTAGACCACTCCAGAGAAAGACCTTGAAGGAGTACAAAACGGGCAATCGTACTCACGATTGTGAATTCCTCTCACATGCTCCTCAAGGCCCTTGGCTCTTTTAAAGTCCTTGTTGCAGCCTGGTACCAGGCACATATATGCTTGATGCTTGTTTTTGTGTACTTTCTGAGGGACACTGGGCGGAAAGGACGCTGTTTGTGGAGATGTTACCGGTGTAACATACGCCGAGTCGGGCAATGGGGGCTGCATATAATCTCCTTGATGAGGCTCATAGTCAGCTATCGACTCTATTCCCGAGTTTGGGCCTAATACAGCAGGTTCTAGTGCATGTTGTTCAACCGAAGCAGCTTCGAAGTTAAAAAGGCCAGGCAATGGAGGCTGTATATAACCTCCTTGATCAGGCTCATAGTTAGCCATGTGCTCTCCGTCCGAGTTTGCGCTCGATCCAGCGGGTGCTGGTATTTGTTGCTCGATGGAAGCAGCTTCGAAGTCGAAAAATTCGTCCATATCATTGATAAAGGCTGGTACTTGTACCTGAGTAAGCTGATCAGTGAGATTTGGCATATCTGGTATTGTGCCTAGTCTATTTTCTGTTGCTGAGCTCTCATCGTCGTCTCCACACATATAGTCATAAACTGGAAATCGTCTCATATCGGACTCTATCCTGTGTGCTATGTCAAGATATGATGAGGTGGACTGAAAGTTGAGTGAAAGCCCAAAGACAGTAGATACGTTTGCAGAATCGTGTGGGAGAGTTACAGGTGTAAATAGCCTCTGATATGCCAGCAGAATTATAGCTGTTTTTAATGTGCTTCGACTCTGTTCAGATGAATCACTTACCTGTCTAAGACAATATATTGCCGGTTATCCTCAAAGAAAGGAAATCAATCTCCGGGAACACTGCCCTCCCAAGCTACATAGCCAAATGAGCCTATTGTTCCGTCCTATTCAAGTATATATCTGTCGATCCACTAACTGTTATTACCGTGCCACGCAATGGGTGGTATAGTAATAGGTGTTGATAGTGTCTGATTCTTTTGGTGTTATAGGAATCGCGAACCTAAGGTTTTGCGATAATCACATAACTACTTAATTAGGCTAGATATATTACGTGTGTCACGTGTATTCTAATACTAAGGGCTCTTTAGAATAATAGAACTCCCAAAAACAACTTATTTTTTATTAATTCTATCGCAAATTCTATTTATCCCTTTATTTATAAGTATTTGATTTGTATAAGAGAACGATATCCTTTATTGCTAATAGATTCGTCTCTTAATTAGTCTAGCGTGTAAGTATTAGCTAGGTAGTTAGTTTTACTATAGAATTAGTATCTATTAAAGGTTTAAAAGCAATTAATAAATAATAAAGAAACTAATTATATATAGTAATAACGCAATTAACGTATTACAAGTAATAATTATAATATATTTGAGGTTAATATATCGGAATATTACTATTATAATTCCCTAAGTATTATATTACAATTCCCTAAGTATTATATTATAATTCCTAGTATTACAACTTTAACTCTATAGTATTAAGCTCTTTCTTATTACTAGTTCTCTCAACTTACTTTATTACTTATAGTTCGATAGTATTCGTATCGATTAGTCGCTTTAAAGAGGTTATAAGTTTGTTTTTCGTTATAAAATCGGCTAAGTTAAAGTTTCTATCGATTTACTTAACTTTTGTAATTTCTTATTGTTTATAGGCTTATTATAGATATATAACGTTAATTATAAGTCTCTTTTCTTGCGTAGTTCTTAGTTTAATAATATAATTGTATAATAATCGAGAATTAGTATAAAGAACTATTAGTAGGTCGATTCTTAAGACCTTATCGATAGTAGTCTTAATCGCAATTATAATATTAAAGCTATAAGTAATTATATATAGTTCTAACGCCAAAACGCTTTAAGTAACTCTCTTATACTTAATTAACGACTAATATAAGATATTTACCTTTCCCTTCTTATTAGCGAGTATTAAGACGTAGCCTATTTGGCTAGAAAGGTCTTTATTATTAGTAAATAAAGTATCTATAAACGTAAGTAGTTGTAAGGTCTTATAATCGAGTTTAATAAAGTTAATACCTTTAGAGGCATTTTCTTTTTGCTAATTAATTTGTTTATTAAGCTTTTTAATACTTTTATCGTTAAAATTAGTTAATTATATAGCTATAAATAAGTTGTAAGTAGCTTTTAGTTAGTAAACGGAGGCAATATAGGTACTACGAGCTCGCTATATAACGTATTAGTCTTTAGTAATTAGATTTCTCTAAACTATACCTCTAAAGCTAATAAAAATTACAAGTTCTTTAGTAACTAATATAAGGTTATTATATTACTTTTCTTGCGTTAAGGAGATCTTATTACTATCTAATTTGATAATACTATTATTAAATTTAAGGGGAATACCTTTCTTTAACTATTTATATATCTTTACTAAGAAACTAGCTTTTTATAGTTTAGTCTCTTTTAGTTTAGTAAATTTAGGGTTTATTAAAAAGAGAGTATTATTAGTTTATAAACCTACTAGGCTAAAGGATTTTATATTCTTAAACAATAGGTAAGGGTTATAAGTAGACTATTCTATTCCTAGCTTACTAATATAATAAGAGTAATAAGTACTAAACTAGTAATTTCTAGACTTAGAGATACTATAAAGTAACTTAACAACTTAAAGTAAGTCCCCTTTTTATAATTGTAATTAGTTAATAAGTTCTAAAGGTAATCTAATATAAAAGGCTCGATTTAACTTACTAGTTAATTATACGTAAGCTTAGGAGATATTATATAAATAAAGGTTCTTATCGTCTAATTCTATTACTATAAAGTAAATAATTAGTCTTTAGCTAACCCGTTAAATTATTAGGGACTAAGTTAATATAGCTAACTTCTTATTATTATTATAAGCTTAAATTACTAGTCTTGATTTCTTTATTTCCTTAGTAGTTCCCTTATTCTTTACTTTATTAACGAATTAGTAATTAAATATATAAGTATTAGAGGGAATATCGATTGATTTAGTAGTCTTAAAGACTCCTTTTACTAGTAAGCTATCGATTTTAGCCTATCTTAATTTAGTAAATTATTATTTTATTAAAAATATAAAAATATTAGTATAATAACCTTCGTTAGGGTTCTTATTTAGAGGTCTTCTTTAGCGGAATAGTTAATTAACTAATAGTTCTAAGAGAAGTAGTTCTTAGGTTAGTAGTTCCTTATTAGTTTTATAGTTCTTAATAAGATAGGGTTTTATACTTATTAATTAAAAGGTAAAATTATTATAAGGGAGTAATAAGATATAAGATTCCCCTTTTATTCGTATTAGTTTATATAATCCTTCCTAATTACTTACTTAGTTACTATTTTCTTCCCGCTATACTAATATATTAAAATCGAGCTTAAGAGAATAAATACTTGCTATATTTAGTTTATTACGAGTATTTAAAGTAATATTAACTTAATTCTTTGCCTAAATAGTTTGTAACTCTATTATTACTTTCTTAAGAGTATTTGCGCGTTAAGTAATTATTATAAAGGAAGGGTTATTCTTAACGAATTATAAAAAGGTACTATAAATTAGTAGTATTAGTATAATCCTATTAAGGCCGGCTAAATCGTTAATTGCCTTAAAAGCCATTTATAAGGCTTATTCTTTATTAATTCTAGGAATCTTATTAGTAATAATCTAATAGGCTCTATATAATAGGCCATAATATCGTTTTATAATACCAATTAAGTAATAAGCCTTTATAAGAACTACTTTTAAGCTAATTCTTATAGAGGTCGCGTACTAAGAGAATTCCTTACTTATAAAGGAAGTTCTAGCGTTTATAATAATCGAATTAAGTAGTCTTAGATACGTATTAATCTAGTATAATTAAAGTATCTCTTAAGTAGTCTTTATAGAGATATTGGGTAACTAGCGACTAGCTTAATACTAGGTCTCTTTATTAACTATATAAAGTATTAGTTTCTTATTAATATATATAATATTAACGATAATAAAATAATTAAAGCTTATATCGTCTTGCAAAGAGAATTTAAATCTACTAAGGGATTTCCCAAATCGCTAGTAATAGTCGCAAATATATATTAATTCTTATAATGCCTTTTAATTGATTTTATAACCTAAACGTTTAAGAACCCAATAAAATCGATTAATAAAAAGATATTTAAATCGGTAATATAATCGTTATAATTCCGTATTTATAAGAGAAGCTAATTTATTATTAAAAGACTTTATAATATATTATTATAAAGAGTTATTTTATAGTAAGAAAATATAACCGAATCGATATATTACTAGCACTTTTTTATTTAGAGTTACTAGGTAATTCTTAAGGTTATGTAAGTATACCTTTAATAAATCTATATCCGTAAGACTTAGTAAGAATAGAATATAAGTATTAACAATATAAAATTCTATATTACTAATTAGAGTATAAACTATTATAGAACTAATTAATAAAGACTTACTAATTTTAAACTAAACGTTAATACTACCCTTAATAGTCTCGTCGAGTTAAATTCCGGGTTAGTAACGCTATAAGGCTTAAAATTGACTATACTTTATAATAGACTTTATAGAAGCACTTATATTAATTATAATTCTATAAAACTATATAGAATCGTATTTTAAACTAATTCCTATAGCGAAAGAGGCCAAATTATAAGCTATTATTAATATAGTTAATAATGCCTTATTAAGATAAGTATTACTAACTATCGTTAATACAATCGATAATAACTATTTATAAAAGAGAAGTTTAGGTTTTGATTTAATTATAAGTTTATATAAGAAAAATTAATTTGCAAGTTCCTAAGTAATTAAGTTTATATAATCGTTTGTAAGTATTCCTATAAAGACTATAAAGCCCTTAGTCTTATAAGAAGATATAATTTCGACTATTAATCCCTTAAAGACTTCCTTTATAATATTAAAGTCGTTATTAGTATTATATAACTCCTTATACTTGCCTTTAGTATTAACGACGAATTATCTAAGTTTATACTTAAAATTATAAGAATTCGATATTCGAGAAAGTAAGTTTGCCTTAAATCGTTCCTTCTCTTCTTTTTATTCCTTAGGATTATAGTTTATAAACTAATAACCTTTCTTCTTATATATAAAATAATATAGTTTATTACGTCGCTAGGACTAGAATTTACTTTTATTTTGGGGTTAGTATTATTATCGAAATTAAGGTTAAGAAAAGTAGTAATTACAGTTAGTAAAATAAATATTTGCCTCGTCCTAATTTATTAAATAAGTTCCTAATTTATAATTTATTACAAGTAAAAGTAAAGGGTTTAATTACTATTCTTATTCCTTCTTATATATTATAATTAAGGACTAAATCTTATTAATAAGACTATTAATTATAATAAGTAGTTTTATAACTATATATTAATATAATAAAATACTTTAACAAGTAATAACGAGTTTATTATATAAGAATTCGTTACTTTAAAATATAGGGCTAAGACTATAATATAAGTTACTAAGCTTTTAGATAAGTAATTATACGTTCTTATAAGTCGATTTGTTAGGGTTTTAAGTAATAATATTACTTAAGTTAATCGAGTTTTACTCGTTTAAGTTATAATAATAAAAGTTTGGCCCTTTAAAAAGCTCTTTAATACTAGTATAGGCCCTTTCGTAATTTAAATCGTATAGCTTGTTATTATAGTAATAGTTATATATTAGACCTTTTAATATACTTAAAAGTATTATTAGTAATATATACTCTAATAAGCTAATGCGTTAATAATTATAATAGAAAATTACTAGTTTATAATTAAAGGTATTATTACTAGTATTATTATATCGGAGATTATTAGAAGTATAAAATCTCTCGACGTTTATAAGATAGCGGCTAATATCGTTTAAAGAGTATATTAGGGTTAGAAGTATAACTAGAGGTATAATAAGAGGTATAAGTAAAAGTATAGTAATAGTATTCTTAATAATTAGGGAAGTAATTAATAAGTTGATTTTTAATAATTCTAATACTAGTAAAGGTAGAAGTTTAAGTAATTTAATAATTTTTAATAAATTAGAAGTTTATAAGTTAAATAAAGCGATTTATTTATCGATATACGTTTATATATATTATATTTCCTTGCGTATTACCTTATATAAACGCTATTAAATGGTTTTAAGTGGTTTTGTTATAAGGGGAGGAATATATATATTACGCTAGCGAAGTATTTTCCGTAATACTAGGCAATTCTTTTATAATATAAGACTAAGTGTTTTAAGTAATATATTACTAAAATCGCTAATAAATAGTTCTTAGAGGTTCGAATTAATAAAGTCTTCGGTCGAGTACTTATAGTTCTTAGTTTGTAAGTACTTAATAATATCGTCTTCTTTTTTATTCTTAAGTAAGAAACCTTTATACTACTTCTTACTTTATTACTTTTATTTATTAACTATTTTAATACGCAAGTACTAGCCTTTATATAGTAAAATAGTAATTATAATAGTTACTTTAAAGAGACCCGAAATTAAATAGTAACTTATTTATAAGAGTAAAGATTAGTATAAGTAAAGTATATACGTTCTTACAACTAAGTAGTAAATATAAGTAAGTATTCGCAAGAGGTATTCTCGTATAAATCCTAGTACGGGGTCTTCTTAAATCTCTATTAATCTATATTAACTTATATAAAGTTCGAGAGGGTTTAATAGTTTAAGAGAAGGTCTTAAGAAGTCGATTTTTAAGGTCGTTTTTAATAAATTAGAAAGCTTAGTTTTAGTTTGGTTTTTGTTTGTTTTTCCTTATTTTCCTTTCTAATCTAAATATAGACTAATTAGTATCGATCTACTAACTATTATTACTATACTATATAATGGGTAGTATAGTAATAGGTATTAATAGTGTCTGATTCTTTTGGTGTTATAGGAATCGCGAACCTAAGGTTTTGCGATAATCACATGACTACCTAATTGGGCTAGATACATCACGTGTGTCACGTGTATTCCAACAATATCACTTCGTTTGAATTGTGTATATGCCCTACTGTTCTTCTGGCATGCTCTTCAGAGATACTTTTGCTTCGAAGGCGAGTAATAAACGGCAGTAATATGAAAATTACTGCTTTGCTTCGATTTGTGCCAAGCGATTAGATATTGATCTAGCCAGAAAAACCGAAGCATCCTCGTCGAAGGTAGCAATGAAAGAATTCAAGCGCCGTCGGCGATGAAGGGGTGAGTTCCCCGATGTATACTAGAACTGGTAATTGTCGAAGCCGATTCTTCTTGTTAATGTGTATTGCAACATAAGATATTTCTCGTTTGAAGGAGAAAACCGACGATTTTGCAGACATCTACCACTTTGTATCACATATAAATTAGATTTCAGTTCTAAAATCTCTTCAACAACTTTAAAAGGGCATATCACCGCAAGGAAGATGAAGCAGATACGCATTTCCAAGAGATCACAAAATTTGGCTGACTTAGCACGTGAATTGGATTGACAACTAAGAATTGCTGGTGGAAGGCACCTCCTTGCTCCTCAACAGAGCTCACAATGTGCTCTATATCATCTTGATTCCGGCATGGCTTTGCTCGCATGGAAATAACCCATCCTTTGAGGACATTAAACTTCATAGGGGAAAGTAGAGTCTGATTCATCCCGGTCGTAATTCTCTTCCAGCAGTTTATACCAGCTGATTACGAAAGTAGGCCGGCATATCATAGCGAGAACAGCATCCTTTGTCATTGGCTCTTCCGGGCTGTACTCTCCTTTAGAGTGACCCAATAGAGGACGTATCTCGTAGCGGCAGTACCTGCACAACGCCTCCATATGTAACGTTGATAATGGCTTCTTGTCCTGACGCACAACAATGGTACTTCCCACGTCATTCTGCCACTGCTGGGAAGCCCAACCCCAACCCATTGTTCCGGTGCGAGGATCGAAGTCGGCTTTCGGATCACAGCACAGATGTAGGAATGTAGCGTCCTGATTGTTGAAAGGGTCTTGATGTTTGAAAATCTGGTTGCCCTGGTCGTTTGTCCACTTTGGGTCTGGAGGGCAACGCCTTGTGAAGATAGGAAGGCCAATACGACTAGCAATATCGGAGGTGTCGTAGTTGGAGAAGATGGGATCTGTCGAGGGTACATCAATCGCTTCAAAGTGTGGTTTATTCAACTTTTTCTCATCACCAATACAGTTTATCTTAACACCCTTAACCGTCGTGAGAATTGCTGGAAGTGATCCTTAGTAGGTCGGCGTACGGGATCGAGGTTGGAAAAAGCTTCACAGATTAGCTTGCGAGTATGCCAATCCGCATGTTGAGACGAGAGTATCTGTGTCATGGAATGTGCGGAGGTACAGTCTTTAAGAATTGCACAGCTACAGGTGGCGTTGTGTAACCTGCCAGCGCATCTTCACATGCATTTGGCTTCACCTCGATTCTCAGTATGATGCTAGGAATCTTTTGCCAGACACAGTCTGCCCATTCTAAACGGTAATCACTTAACAATAGCTGTTACGTGTATTGTTTTTTGGAGCAAGGAGCAGCAATGTAAAGGCGCATCGTTACTGTACAGCTATATTTTGGACTGTAACTGAGCACATAGCAATCGCTAAGCACCAGAATGCTAAACATGAATTTTCAGTATCATGGTATGGCTTAGAAGACCAGATCAAAGTGTTATATGAGTTCAAAAGAGCAAGGAGCTCATGGTGGTGCAGGTCGAAAGATTCCACCATACTTTTGAATCGATGATCTCCAGAATCAGGCGCGACGGCGACGACGTAGTTAAAAATCTCAAAGTAGCAGGTTTACAAACTATTCAGGAGTGATCACACAATACGACCAACACAAGAAAGAGAATTCTAGAATTTTCAACAGATTCACAAAATCAAATCAACATAATCCTAAGTACTAGCAGTTCTTCTTTCCACAGGGGCCTTGTCTTTTGATGCAGGAATATATATCACAACTTACAAGGTTTCATTGTTTTATCATTATCTAGGACTATCCATACATCCATAATCCATGAACCCGTGATCTACCTGTCATTATCTGGGAGCCCAGTTCGCGACCCTGCAGTGAGGTCACGCCACATCTTGAGGTAACTATTATCGTAGGCAACGCACTCGGCGCATCTCTGCGTACTCTGCTGAAGTTGCTCGTTCCTACGCGTGACATGATAGCAGCCTCGGCCGCTGGGCATCGCAAAGCTACAGTCAATGCGCGATTCCACGGTATGGCCACAAGTGTGCTTGACTTTGTAAAGTCTGCACATGATGATGTGTCTATCAGGGTACTTGGATGTCATGGAGGGTAGAGAATAACGAGGGTGGAGAGGAGATAACATTTGGAGTAGTCGATGGACATTGTTCAGTGTGCACCAGGAGGATGGGACAATGGCTTTGTGTTCGATGAAACACGTTCATAGAGAAACGTCTAGTAGGTGTGTTTAATTGGCTGAAGAACAACAAGAAACAAAGAAACGTGCGAACACAATACCGTGGCTCTGCAGAACAGAAACGATACAGTAGGAACAGGGTTTGAGAAATCTTACATAGTCAACATCAGCTTTCCTAAGCCAACCTCTGACATTGGTCAGATCCTCCTGCAAAAACACAACACTCTCAAACATGCCTTCATCTAAGCCTACCCCTAACGTCAGTCAAAACAGAAAGAACAAAGATGGTTCCTCGGAGAAAAAGATGGCCGAGTATAGGAAGGAGAAGCAGGAGCGTCTCGCCACCTACCTCTTACTGGAGGCGGGAGCTCAGAGAAAGAAAAGAGAAGACAGAGATGCCCGAGAGGAAGAAAGACTTCGTGACCATTTCGGTGATCTCATTCGGTAAGTCTGATTGCTCTTCTTGGGTGTCACTTCATCGCTCTTATGCACTTTTGTACCCTGAGCTACTGAACTCCTAGATTGGGGGTGGAGAGAACTTTCCATAGCAGAAATGAATACTGTTGTTAATCACTAATGAAATATGCCTTTAATCACTTATGACCAGTGTGATGCTCGAATTTGTCGAAAACGTAGTGTACGTATATGCGTCTATGTGATTTGTTATATACTCTATCAGTTGCGTGAACCCATGCGCTTTGTCTCGCTCTTTTGATATCGTAAGTCATTTGTTCCATTTGCAGGCTAGGAGAATATCAAAGCCAGAGGAATCTCGCATAAATCAATCTAACTTCCTGTCCGCGGTAATCCAACTGGCTTTGGCAGTTGAGCCTGGACTCGGACGTGGAGCCAGGCCGCAATATCAATCGCCCTGATACCGAGGTGATCATGCGAAATCGACACCGTCGATGGTGACTCATGTGATGAAGTCAGATGCCGTAATCCGAACCGTTTGGACCCGCCTATGTCTCGCTCTCAATCTTCTGTCCTTGCCCAAGCTTTCTTCACATAATCTCGGCAGCAAACTTCGATCTTGCTCGAATCTTCGGTCCATAAAAGACGAGTACCCAAGGTACGATCGTTAACACCGCTCCAATACCACCCAATAGACTGCTCGCCCCTTGAAATGTTAAGTTATTGAACAGAGCTGCTGTGACCAGCGGGAAGATGCCACCGAGAATATTCCTGCAGAAGCTCTGTGCCGCTAACGCCGAAGAGGCGTAACGATGATAAGTATCGGCAAGATAGTTAAAAGTGGCGAGGTAAATGGAGTAGATTCCCATGGTGGCGCAACCGATAGCCAAAGTAGGTACAATCCATGGAATCGAGGGAAATTGAGTCCAACCAAACCAGAAAAGGCCAATGGGAAGGAGAGCCGACTCGAGACATACGAAATAGAGTCGACCTTCGGGCGACGAAACGTCTAAATTACGCAGTAATCTTGACTGTGTCTTTGCACTTCCCTTAAAATACTGTATGTAGCGTGTGAGAAGACTCTCCTGGTATATGGAGAGCAGTGTAGCGATAATGGAACCGACAATCATTGAGGAGAAGACGGCGCCAGCTTGTTGTATGGTAAAGTCGTAGGAACGGCCAAAAACAAGCGGGATGGAACCAAACGTTAGGTATAAGACGCCCCAGGAGAAAGCAATCCAGAGAGAGAAGAAAAATACGACGGGCTCGGTGATGAGGAGGTGGAAAGGACGATAGACAGAGATACCAATCATCTTCGAAAGCGACTCTCGTTCCTCGTCGGACTTCACTTTCCATCTGACGCGCTGTGTTTGTGTTTTTTTCTCCGACGCGGGTTCACCGGTTGGCATCTCGAAGCCGAAATAGCCGAGCTGTTCGCGCTGTTCGTACCAATTATTCAAGCACTGGGCTTTCCGACTCAAGAGCACGCTACCTCGAGGCTCGCGAAAGAAGACGATTACAGTCCCGACGACGAGTCCACACGTGATGACTTGAACCCAAAACACCCATCTCCAGGTTGTATTTTGAGAAATGAATCCGCTGACCAATGGCCCTAAGCCGGTCCCAACCAAAACGAAGCCAGAGTACACGGCCATTGGCGTATTCCGATCCTCGGCGTGATACAGATCACTGATCACGCCTCCGACCATGGTCGAAAAGACAGAGCTTCCACACCCCACAAAGAATCGTGCGACTAGCATCCCGGGGAACGAGCGGGTGACAGCACAGCAGATCTGGCATACGAAGAACAGCACTCCCGACACGGCGAAGACGGGATAGCGTCCGTTGATTTCCGAAAATGGTGCCAGGACCATGGGAGCAATGGCAAAGCCAACACAGAATGTTGTGATGCCAAGGAGAATGGTGACCTTGCCGACATGCCATTCGGCCGACATCTGCGTAGTAGCTGGGGAATATGAGCCGGCAGTATACGCAGTGATCATAGTTGCTATTGAGGAAAGCCACACTGTGAAATTCTTCCTGCTCTTGGACCATAGGAACGGGGAGGTAAACTTCTTGAGATCTGGTTGCGGAGGTGCGGCTTGTTCAGAGGAATCGCTGGGGAACTGTCTTGACGGATGGGGAAGCGTGGTATCGAAGGTGAGGTAATGATATGATATAGATGAGTGGTCGCTCAATGCATCTGAAGAATATTGAATTGGTACTGAGCCATCGTTGGAGGATTTCTTCTCCTCATCTTCGTACATTGTCGTTTGCTCTGATTCTCGACCGAGCTCGCTCTGGAAGGGAAGATCTATCTCTCCCGCAGCCATCGCTTGTGGAGTCGTGGTGCTGTAGTGATTGCTGAAGCTCTGAAAGGCAAGTCGGAATCCAAGACATGAGGAGGAGATACGCGAGTGAAAGAAGATGGGGATGAGTTGATGATGGATGGAAGGGCTCCAACGGCTATCCAAGGTGCATGCATACGAGAAGGGCGAGTTATTTCCACGGCTTGTGGGGAAAGATGGCCAACGACGCCGGGTCGATGAACGAATCAGGTGAGAGCAGCGATCGAATTAAGCCTTTCCAGGTCAACTCGGATTGGATGCCGTAGTAATGGCGTCTTTATTTCCAGAGAAGAAGTTTTTATATCCGTGGCGGTGAGTAAGATAAGTACATTAATGGGGGTGAAATGAAAGTGGGGGCCGGGGGTGGCGACTCACGTGCGCACGTATGTGTGAAGTACTCAAACTTGAAGGAAAGGAGCATATTGGTGACAATAGACATTGTACAACAATTCAGAGTATCGTTGAAATGGTGGTGAAGGGTGAAATGGATGTAAAGCTGCCCCATCGGTTGTAGTGCTTTGATAACTGAGTGTAGTCACGTGTCCTTAGCAAAACTGACATCCTGTGTAGCATCTTGGCCTTTCAATGTCTGAAAGATCGATGACTTTACTCTAGCAATCGTACGAAGAAGCCTTTGGATTTCCGCTGTCCCTGGTTCGACAGATACTTGTAGTTTGTACATACCAAAATCTGCAGTCAGCTTGGGTCCAGCCTAGGATACTAGTCCAGCCTCGTGGATTAGAATAAGGTCAGTATGGCCAGGCCGCCGACAAGAAAGCCATGGCCCACTGAAAATACAGTCATGGGCCAAGTTTAAAGAGTTGATGGTAATCTGGACGCAAAGAGGTATCGTGCTTACTCTATTGAGTGGGGAATGATTCGATGGAGAGGCGGAATGAGGTACGGTAGAGTTGACCAGACATATCCGATCAGCTAATCCTTTGAAGACCGCTTAATCATGTGTGGTGCTCCAATCCTTTGAGCAAAGAGCTCATGTGAAAGAATGGACAAAAGTGCTTCACGGCGCCCACAAGGATATCTAGGTAGGTAAGGTACAATATACGGGATTCAGCCTTGTCTGCACGGACCCGAACATGAGGATGCTACAGTACAAACGACATCTCAGGCCACATTCCATTGGACTCGCACTTTTCCCTATATGGACAGGGGGTGATAATGGCACCCGAGTAAATGTAGCATTCTGTAAAACGTAATTCCATTGCTAGGCATTGGGTAATATTGGCTGTATAGGTAGCTAATCCATGATGATTAATACCGAGTATTGATCTTTCTGCTTCTCCGTGGTGCTTACCGCCCACATAGAGAACGTTTCCAATAGTTAATGCCCCAATCACAGTCACCAGGCTGACCGAGCTAGAGGTTAAACGGTTAGTGTGGATGGCATCATCTCAGCCTCGCGTGAAGAATTATTTAGAAGGACGGAGGGGTATCAGGGGGGGTAACTAGGAGGGGCGAGGTGGGGGAGTAACAAAGGTAAGGCGTGATTTGGAAACATAACATCGACAGAAAGAACTTCATCTTCTCGTCATCCTCTTCTTCCTCTTCTTCCTCTTCTTCCTTTTTCTCCTTCTAAGAAAATCAACCTCCAAAATACAAAAGTCTCAACTCTCTTCTGCACAACGTCAACATGGCACAGGAATCAAGACCAGCTCCGTAAGTCTCTTCTCTCTCCAATCAGAAACACGCGCACAAGCAAGAAAACCTTCACCCCGCCATCACCAGATTGCGCGACCAAATCGGTGGCGTTGCATTATCGCACAACTCCAAGATTCCTCATCCCCTTTCAACCTCTCACCCGCCCTTATCCCCATCAGCGTCTTCATATTTTATCTTCATCTACATCTTCCCATTTACCAACCCACCACCATTTCCAATTACTCGCACAGTCGACTGTCTTCACTGCCTGCGCAAGATGCCGTATTGATTCTTCTTCCCCAATCTTCGGCGATCAACCTGCTTACTCTTTGCCCTTTACAGACTCCGATTGGGATCAACTGCACCCAACTTCAAGGCTGAGACCACCACCGGCCCAATCGACTTCCACGAGTTTATCGGCGACAAATGGGTTGTCCTGTTCTCTCACCCCGAAGACTATACTCCCGTCTGCACCACCGAGCTCGGCGCATTCGCAAAGCTTGAGCCAGAGTTCACCAAGCGTGGCGTCAAGTTGATCGGTCTATCTGCCAACACCATCGAGTCACATGGAGGATGGATCAAGGATATCGATGAGATCTCTGGCAGCAAGCTGGCGTTCCCCATCATCGGTGACAAGAGCCGCCAAATCGCCCTTGCCTATGACATGTAAGAAACGGGCGTTCTTCAGAATACAAAAAAACCCCCCTCTGACTGTTGGATTAGGATCGACCACCAAGATGCCACCAACGTTGACTCCAAGGGCATTGCCTTCACCATCCGCTCTGTCTTCGTCATCGACCCTAAGAAGACCATCCGCCTCATCCTCTCCTACCCTGCCTCCACCGGCCGCAATACAGCAGAGGTTCTCCGAGTTGTTGACTCCCTCCAGACCGGCGACAAGCACCGAATCACCACCCCTATCAACTGGGTTCCTGGTGATGATGTTATTGTCCACCCCAGCGTCAAAGATGAGGAGGCTAAGACTCTCTTCCCCAAATTCCGCATCGTGAAGCCTTATCTTCGATTCACCCCTCTACCAAAGGATCAAACTTCAGCTAGCGTCTAAGTCCAACCCTGGAGGCTGAATTGCGAGAGCACGAGCTACGAATAAATTGCAATGACTATGGGATATGGTAATCGCTGTTCACCGACATGAAATGTCATGGTTGATGGGCGTAAGAACGATATAGGGAATAAAATAAAACAATACCCCAAATCTGCGAGCAACACGGGCTGAATGTTGCGATTTGATTTCCCTTAGGACCGCCCCAATGAATCACAAAATGCAACCTTCCTCCACGCGGATCGAGGGACGACCTAAATATTGATGATCAAGAAGGTTGTTCTATGGAGATCCCTCTCAACCATTACGCTCGCCATTGCATCCAAGCTCGCTCTCCCTGTGGCGCGGTCCTTTGCAAAGCCCCTTCTGATCCTTGTTCTATCTGCAACGCCTTCACCCTGAAAGCACCCTGAGCATAAGCACATAGCCACTAATCAACTTGAACCAAGAGCCTACTATCCAGATAGTCCATATTCTCTCATGTATCGAGGGCCTAATAACGTCACTGGTAGAATCTGTCAGATACAGGACGATGTAAAGTGAATTTCATGATACACATACTGTAGAGATCATTCTGTACCGAGTACCTGCCAATCGGCAGAGAATAGGTAGTCCCAATAATGCCACGTGGAGAAGCCGGAGCGGCCAACGCCAAAACCCAGCATGGGACGAACGCATTGACTGATCAGAGAGGTTCGCGAAGAAGTACACATGAAGGTTACATACGGTACTTTGAGGTCCATGCTCGAAGTCTTCCACATACAAACGACAAATAAATATGCCATTTTCCACACAGTTAAATCATCGGGATTGTGAGTTGAGCATGAAAGATTTCCAACACAGCGTTCGAACAGACCTTCTATTACAAGCATGATAGATACCCGTCTGCAGGAACTCCTCGGGCAGAGCCGAGCGCGGCTTCGTTCTTCGCTATTGCATCCTGGTATATAACAGGCAAACGAGCACGGAGATTAGACTTCTAGCTTATAAGCAAAACCCACAAGGAATACAACATAAGATTGAACATAATTGAATAAAAGTGACAGTTGGAGGAGCTGACTTTCCCCTACCGAGGCCCCAGTAACTAGAAGGAGGCCAGAGAGAGGGGGTCTGATATCTGTAATCCAATGGACATGTAGGATGAAGTCGTGTAGTTCTGATGCCGCCTGGCTCCAAAAGTAGCATCTCGACTCGATCATGATTCATCACCGGTCGTTCTACCAAGAATGAGAAGGTTCTCCGGCATGAGGCGTCACGGGAAATATCCATACTGTACTTGCACCGGCCCAAGGGGCTGGTCTGCTTTCAACACTTGAAGCGCGGCTGTGATTGATTGCTGCTCCGTTTTGAGGCGTTTGTCCGCGTCTGTGCGCCAATAGTGGACACAATCCCATTTATCCCATTCCCCATCCGTTTCCTTGGTACGAGTACCTTATCCATCCCTCATATCCCTCCCTCCTTACCTTGGTTTGGGACAAGCGACCCATCAAGCTATCAGCAACCCTGGACAGCGCGGCTACTGTTCACCGGACGAACCCTCCATACAGTACCGAACAGCCCTGGCACAGGCTGATCTTCGTGTCGGTCATCATTACGGAGAAGCGTAACTCAGGGGAGATAGTGCAGCTAGAGCCCGGCTCTTCCAGGTGCGTTCTTCGTGTGTTCTTATGCCCTTGTGATTGTGCTAGAAGCTGTCATATTCTATTCCATGTGAGACGGTGCTGGCAATGCCTCCAAGTGATGGTAGATTCCTCTTCTTGTTGGCTCTGCTTCGTACCTATTAATGTATTGTCATGGCAGACAAGCTGACTCCACTACCTACAGGCGAGCTCGAATCCAAGTTCTCCACCTCGACCTACCCAGGACAAGAAGACGAACCTGTCCGGCTATCCACCGAGCGAGTTTTCTTCCAGGGTGTACGAAAGGGCATAAAGAGACTGGGTTCAATATCAGGAGGAGCTCATAGACCAAAAGATACACGGATTGGTAATCGGCCCACAGCGCCGACAGATCCTGGGGGAAGAGAGGTTTTACAATCTGCGCAGCAGGTGGAGCATGCGTCCAATATAAACACTCTCAACCACGAGAAGCCACTGCCAAAGACACCGATCGGGCCACCTGTTGGACGTTTGCTGGAGAGTCCATCCTCCTCACCCAAGACTACCAAAGTTCCCACCTCGATGTCACGGTCAGCCATGAGCGGTAGCCGCACGAGCACCATGGACTCCTCAATTTCGGGTCCTTCTGCGCAAATGTACATGGGCGGGCCAAAGCAGCATTCATATGTGCAAGATATGTCAAGCAGTCAGAGTAGTTTTGCTAGCTCGAGTAAGGCGGAGGGAGAGGACGACCCAAGGGATATCATGACACCAAGAAGTGCTGGACCACCAACGTCTGCAGGTCCATCTCCAGCCCAATCAAGACCGGTCGCAGGTCAAACTGTGGGAACATCTACAGGATCTTCGACGCATCTGTCAGGTCTTATGTGCAATGTGCACAGAACGACTGGAAGGGAGCCGCATCCATTGGTGGGAGCTACAACTACAATTCTGGGAGACAAGCTGTATGTTTTTGGCGGACGCATACTTTCACGGACCAGGCCTTCTTTGACCTCAGATTTATACGAGCTGGATCTAATTCGCAGACATTGGACCAAGGTTGAAACGACTGGGGATGTTCCTCCACCTAGGTACTTTCACAGTGTGTGCCCCTTAGGAGATACGAAGCTCGTCTGCTATGGCGGTATGTCACCGGCTCCGACACCAGGCCAGCAACCCTCAGCTGCGACGTCGCAGGATGCTCAGCCAGAAGTGGTTGTTATGTCTGATATATTCATCTACGATGCGCCAACGAAAACATGGCACTCTATTCCAACCGCTGATAATCCGCAAGGTCGGTATGCTCATTGCGCCACCATCCTCCCTTCATCTGCGACTTTCTCTGCGTTGAATGCTGCTTCATCTGCTCTGCACCACAATCCGCCCGGATCGAATCCTAATCAAGGATCCATTGGTGTGAACATCGATGGTAGTGGCGGTGCTGAAATGGTAGTCGTTGGAGGTCAGGATAGTGCGAATCATTACATTGAACAGATCAGCGTGTTCAACCTCCGGAGTCTGAAATGGACGAGTACACAGCCTTTGGGAAAGAGCTGCGGTGCGTATCGGAGTGTGGTTGCACCACTGCCGAGTGGGATGTCATCGCGAGTAGGAAAGGGCCCGCCAGCGAAACAGGATAATAATGGAACAAGCCAAGATTCAAAGGAACCCGGTTCATCCATGTTGATATACTCAAATTACAACTTCTTGGATGTCAAACTGGAGTTGCAGATACGATCTTCTGATGGAACCTTATCAGAAAAACCGATGGGAGGCACATTTTCACCACCTGGCTTACGGTTTCCGAATGGTGGAGTGATTGATACGAATTTTGTTGTTAGTGGAACGTACCTCACTTCGTCGAAGCAAGAATATGCGCTTTGGGCATTGGATCTACGAACGCTTACATGGAGTCGTATTGATGCTGGGGGCAATGTTTTCAGCCAAGGAAGTTGGAATCGTGGTGTACTTTGGAACCGTCGAAACACTTTTGTCATTCTCGGAAACCGAAAGCGAAGCTTGGTGGAGGACTACAATCACAGACGAATCAACTTCTCCAATGTTTGTATGGTTGAGCTTGAAGCCTTTGGACTTTATGACAACCCAAGGAAAATCGCCCCAATGTCGGGTTTTGTCTCTGCAAGTTCACCTTTCTCCGCCCCCTCGCTGAGTCTCAGTACCAAGGCTGGTTGGACTGCGGGCGGTCGCACATTCTCAAAAGCGGCTGAAGAGCTTGGTCAGGTGGCAATGGGACTACGGGAAATCGCAGATATGGACATCATCTCCGTAAGTGGTGAGCGAATACCTGTCAATTCGCGTCTCGTCGCTCGAAGGTGGGGACCATATTTCGTACAGCTTCTTCGAGAAGGGGCCGCGACGCAAGATGGGAATGATGTCGCTACACTCCGACCAGATGGTTTACACCGACACAATCCAAGCCGCAACAGTAGTGTCACCATCACACCTTCCCTCGGTGGACAATCGTCCACTCTCTCCACGTCCTCTACCCTCAACAATCCCTCTACATCGTCCTCCACAAACCTTACTCAACCTTCGGTCGATCTCTCTTCCTCATCCCAGCCTCCAGATTCTGCATCTCTTCCCCCAACATCTCGACCGCGAACCTTATACCTTCCACATACTCACTTAACACTTCAATCACTCCTTTACTATCTCTACACATCATCTCTTCCACCATCCACCTCCCATCTATGCACGCCCCAGATTCTCTGCTCTCTCCTTCAACTCGCCCGTCCGTACAAAATCGATGGGTTACTTGAAGCCGTTGTTGAGCGTCTTCATGGCGTCCTTGATTCCCGAAATGCGGCCGCTGTGTTTAACGCTACAGCAATGGCAGCCGGAGGTGGACGATCCACCTCCACAGTCTCAGAGATAACCAATGTCGAGGGAACTCTGGCTTCGAGATCTGCAGCACTACAGCTTGGCTCGCTGGACGATCTAAGTTCACGCACACAGCAAGCTCTGCGCATTAATACACAAGTGGGAAATCTGGCAACAGGTCAAGGAGGACGTAGTGCCGACGATGCTGAGAGTCTTAGCGCCACTTCAAGTGTGGCTTCTGATGTTTCAGGGAGTGATATGAGCGGTAGTCGCAGCGCAAGCGAGATAGGTGGAGGGGGTGACGGCGTCGGTGAAGTCTGGAAAGGTGATGTGAGTGCGGTTATCGGATTGCAGAAACGTGGATTGAGGGGTTTAATGGAGGGACGACGTTTGAGAGAACGTGGGGCAAGTGTTGCGAGTGGTGGCCCAACTCTGGGAAAGGGGTCGGGTGGTATTTGACACAACCTGGCCTGAATCAATATGGGCACCTTTGGACAGCTTTGCCAGTGGGACAAATGATTGAGATAGGATCACGAGTCCGCATTTACGATTTGACGCATTTCATGGAATGGAGTGGGCGAACAACGACAAAAGTTTACCTTCGGTTGGCCGGTTTGGATACTATTTTTGAATACATTTTTGAACAAAGATCTGTATAGAAGATTTTGAACGCCTATCATGATCTTGTCTATCATCTGTTCTGGATTACTTCCAGTTTGTGAAACGATATAAATGAAAGAAAAATATAACAATTGCAGCTCCATTCCGCCTGGGTCAGGTTGAGCCCCTGAGCCCCTGAAAAGAGGCCTGTAATCGCTTAGCTAGTGTCTAGGCTCACAACTCGCTCTGAACGCAAACAAGGCAACCTCCAACCTTCACTGTCCAACACTCTTCCCATAACTCATGCCATAACGACCGATTAAATGATCGCATCCGTCTTTAAATATGCCACCATCACACTGGCAGCTCTAGCTGGACTGTATGCCGTCCTGCTGGGGCTGCTCACAACATCAAAGTTCCAGGCACACGTGGTTTACCTGCACAAAATACAAATGACCTGGTTCAAGGACCTCGATGTCCCAGAAACCTTCGGCTTTCTTCGAAACCAGGTAACGCCCTTCGAGATTAGAAACTCGGACGGCGTGATACTCTACGCGTGGCACATTTTGCCTATCGAGCTCTATCGCAAGCACGAGTCGAGCCTCGTCGAGGAGCCTGTTGGCTTCGTGCAGGATATCACCTCCAGAGTCGGGTTCAAGCTACTACGGGACGACCCTGATGCACGGTTGATTCTCCACATGCATGGAGCTGCTGGAACAGTCGGCTCGGGCTACAGAGTTCCTAATTACTGGGCGCTGGCAGCAGGACAACCTGGCAAGATCCATGTCTTAACATTTGATTATCGAGGCTTTGGTCGAAGCAGTGGCGCACCAACGGAGAACGGAATCATTCTCGACGCGCTGAAAATTGTAGACTGGGCTATCAACGTTGCGGGTGTTCCACCTTCGAGGATTCTCGTCTTCGGCCAATCTATGGGCACTGCTGTCAGCCTCGCCATATCCGAGCATCTTGCCTCGCAATCTCCTCCTATTGTCTTCGCAGGGACTATTCTCGTCGCTCCATTTGTTGATGTGGCAACTCTTGTTTCGACATATCGTGTTGCGGGCACAGTTCCAATACTGTCACCACTTGCACATTTTCCAGCAGCATTCAATTATCTGCAACGTTTCATCCGGGACAAATGGTCAAGCAAGGACCGCATCGCTCAGTATGTACAAGCAAATGAAGCAAACGGGGAGAGATATCGCCTCACTCTCATTCATGCTGAGGATGACTATGATATTCCCTGGCACCACACCCCGAGAGTCTTCTGGTACGCGGTGAACGCTTCGATGCCCAGTGGGATATCTTATGAGAATCTGGAAGAGAAGAAGTTTGAGTCCAGGAAAGATCTTGGCGCTGCCGGGACCGTCATGGAGTGGAGGACTGAAAACGGGGTCATTCGCGAAGAGATCTTGAGAACTGGTCTGCACGACGTGATCATGGGGTATCCAGTCATTACCATGGCTGTGATGCGCATTTTCCAAGAGGCGGATTCGTCGTTCACGTGTTAGTAGAATGCACAAACGTTGCTTTGGGTACTTTAGTGAACAAGGCCCCAAACCACAATGGTCGTGTTTTGTCACTTGATATAGATGTTTTGTCTTTATTGTGTGATGTTATAGCTCCATCTTGAAGAGATGGCTCATTTTGGACTATGTTCCCCCGACGAGATCGTGGATTAGCTGACCCCGTCTAGATGGAAGAAATTCCAGCCAACGCTGTAGACTACCAGGATCCAATTTATTCATATGAGATGGATCCAATAATTCGAGACAACGTAAGTCTCATAGATGGCCGGATCCTCACCCCTAAGTGCGGCAATAACTTCGCCCATCATTACGATACGGCTAATGAAGTAGAGCGCCGGCGAGATCAGGCTGACCATAGTAAGTGGACCTCCCCACTTGAAAACTACCTTCTCAAAATGCATGAAAACTAGCATTGAAAAGATGGAGACAAGAGCAGAAACACGCCAAAGCCACAACTCGACCTTGGTTGGGAAAACAGTATCCCAGGATATCAGATGTAGGGCCCCAAACGAAGCCCCAAAGAGACAAATCAACGGCCAAAGCTTGGAGTGGTATAATCCTGGATCCCAGTGTGCCACCACTACCTCTTTGCCTTTTCGAACGAGCGGTAGTGCTTCGGCCCTCTCGATTCCAATCGTGACACCATCCGTCCCGTGCTCGACATCTTGTTTCGTTGGGTCGTTAGTTTTGCTCCTCCGCGCAGCTCTCTGGACTCCTTCCGATAGAGCTCCCTGCAATAATCTATCTTCAGCCTCCTTCTCGAACACGCGAGGGGTGAGGTACCATATGTTCCAGTATGATACTTGGACTTCTAATCCTTCGTCGTCGAATTTGTTGCTGACGGCCATGGACTCGAAAAGTCGCAACTGCTCTGGTTGCATTGGAGGCAGAGTGATTATAGACAACGTCTTGATGTCCTTGGGCTTTTTCCACCAGAAGCCGTAAGTTGCAACAAACAGAGGGATGTAGCTGAGTGTCATTGATTCGATCTGAGAAAGCGGAAGCTTGTGGGCAGTTCGCATGATACTCTGCGCGACGAACCAAAGTGCTTGGCATACAGCAACAAGCTTCGCAGCGGTATCCGCGTTGCTCTTATCGCATATCTCCTCCTCCGACAGCCCCCAGCTTTCGTGATCCTTCCAGTCAATAAGACCTTCTCTGAGTAGCCATGTGTACTGGTTTGGCCAGATCACTCGGTCTCCCCGTGGTGTACGGTATCTGAGGGCGAGCATGCTGATGTAGAAAGCGTGGATGAGTTTGAACTGTCCTTGGGTCTTTTCTCCACAGTCTTTCACCATTCTGCGGCATTGTGTCCATTCTTGCAATCCCTCCACCGCTATAAATTCTGGAGCCAGTATCGCTTTACTAAACAGAGCGAGCTTATACAGCATGCCATGTGTTTGGCGTTTGTATACTCGCGGGTGTATCACGACCCACGTGCAAAGGAAGATAGTAAACAGACAAGTTACGACCAAGGACAATGTCCCGCGTCCCGATGATTCTGGCATCCATCCTGCCAAAGGAGCCGCTGTGGAGGGAGAGGTTGAGTCATGATCACGGAAGTTCTTAGCCTTCATCTCGTTGTATGTCCATGAAGAAGTGGGAGAGTAATTGACACGGAAGTTGACAGGCAAATCTCCATGAGTGGCTGAAACAAGGTTTCAGCAGTCATCGGACATTCAGTAGGTTGTACTTTTACCTCAGTATATTGATTCGATTCTTGCAAATTAGTGTCGCATCATACTATGAGTATCTGTAGGTAAGCTCAGCTCAGTTGTCCTGAATAGTGGTTGTGGATCGTGACTAACTGGCAGTCTTTGGTATGATGAAAAATAGTAACCACGACATCAAAAGCATTTACAGTAATTCAAGAATCAAAGCGCTGAGCCTGCTGTGCGACAGAACGTATTCCAAGATATGTACAAAGATTAGATTTAGCAAGTGCCTCGGGGGATACGAAAAGAAGAGAAAGAGACGTAGAGAAAATGCCAAACCAAGCTACGTGGGTAGAGGAGCACTTGCGAAGACGTCTGTCTCAGATTGTTTCGTGTCCCTGGGACTTCTTAATATGTTGTTTGTTGGTGGCTTGCTTCAAGTGGTATCAAAGATTGGGGTTTATTTGCACGGACGAGTAGCATTGCCTACATAGACGCTGGCGCATGGGGTGAGTGGCAGGGGCTGGACGGCACAGCTGCAATTGCGACACTTCATCGCACAAGAAGCACAGTTGCTGCCGCTTGGGCGGTCCGGATCTCTTTTCCCGGCGAAACCTTGTCTGTTGGTTATTTCGCTGTTTTCGATTGGGCGTCACCGTGTTGCGGACTTCAGCAAAGCCTGTTCAAAGTGATCTAAGCTGGTGAGTGGGCTGGATGGGCTGGCTGGAGAGTAAGTGGTGTATTGCAGTCGAGAACCCTACAGAAACCAGGTCATTCGATCCGCTACTGTAATTCGAACCCTGGAGAGTACCCCACACATGCCAAGTACCCGAATTCAGGTGCTTGACAGGAGAATGGCATTGAAACGCTGATGAGAGAGTTGGTCCATAATAAGCCTAGAGCACGAGGCTGATAGGATAATTTCTCCAGATCCTTCAAGGATAGCTTTCATTGATCGTGAGCGTGATTTATAACACCTCGGACGAAGTATGCTTCAATTTGAGGTCAGCAAGCAGGAACGCTTAGCTGAGCATAGTACATATTTGACTTTTACGAAACGAGTCCTTCCACGGCCAAGAATATGAGCGGTACTTTGCTTGATCCAATAGCTTATCGGATCGATTCATGAAGCTCTGGTTTCGTTTTGTTGATTGCGATAAATTGTAATTGGCTTCTAAATAATGGTGCAGAGCCTTGTCGAGGCCCGCATCCTGTTCATAACAATGCAACAAAGCCTTTCACTTCTTCCCGCAAGATTTGAATAGCTCTATGATCGTGCCAAAAATGACCCGCACCTGAAACTTCTCGGTATTGGAATTGAAAGGTCTTATCTTCTATCTTGGCCCCCTTCAGCTTTTCAACCCAGGCGCGCAGCCTCTTGACGCTAACAAACACATCGTCGTCGCCAAACAAAGCTAGAGTAGGATGGACTATGAACTTCATATCTGGTTCAATCTCCTTCTCTTTCACAGATCTCGAGCTCCACATCGTCGCTAGTGTACTCACCCAACCATGTAGAGGGGACACTAGCAGGTACGCCGTTTCCAAGCCGTCTCCCACTCCTTGAATAGGCTTTATGACATGCTCCACCGTTTTGAAGCCAACATCATCTGGCGCAAGATGCTCGATCGAATTATCCGACTCGCTTCCCTTCTTCTTGCTTGAGGAGGCGAAAGATTCATGACTGCTTGCCCTCCCCACTGCCACTTGACCAGATCTTGCAATCGACCTCACTCTGTCAACACTTTTCCTGACCATTTCTGGAGTCTCGATCGTAAATGAGCTCCTAGAGCGGTATGATTCATGACTGGCCCTTCGCAGATCTTCTTCCCCGCCCATTCGAACACCCCCACTAGGTTTGCGGACTTTGGCATTCGAAAGGATTTGGTCTTCAATCTGGAGACTGCGGCCGTGACTATGCATCTGTGACAGCAGTCTAGCGACCCGTGTATTCATGAGCCAATTCTGTTGGCCTGCGAGGCAGTCTGCTCGCAGGCGGATTTCCGCGTGAGCAGAGCCAACGGGTGGGCTTTGAAAGGGTTGTATCAATGAGTTAAGTATGGGTGGAAGGGAGCTTGTTATCATGGCACCGTATGAATATCCTGCAAGTAGCAAACGAGGTGGGGGTATGCTAGGCATATCGCTGTGTGGGATCAAGCTGGTTGTGGTCGGAGAAAGGAAATCAGTGTCGTGTCGAGGGGCCACAGCTTGTGATGGAATAGGGCTCAGTTCGTGTAAATTGGGGTTTGAATGGGTAAACTTCGGTTGTTCGAGTAGGTTTAGTGAAGGAGGAGATAGGAGATGTAGGTAATATATCATGAAGCCGATGAAGGAGATGTAGTCGTTTTGCTCGGCTTTTGATTGCCACGATGTTCGACCTTTTGATGTGCCCGCGCCTCTGAGAAATGCACGTTAGCAGTGCCAGAGGAGCGCTATACAAATCCATACCTGAAGTTGAATGTCCCAACTATGTAGCCCTGTTTGAGAATTGTCGATGCCACGGTCTCAACGATGGGATCGTCGTAACAGCCTCCCAGAGGCGCATAAGGATGTGCAACGATCGCAGCTCGCTTTCTCCATTCTTGAATCTGCGAGATCTTGGTAGGTACAAGACATATGGGATGATAGACTCGACAGCAGAGGACAAGGTCGTCATAAATTGAGGGGATCGTAAAGCTCAAGGTTGGTGGGGGAAGCATTGCGGGCGATTCCCAGCCCTTAGGCGAAGAGGTGTCATTCAGTAGAAACTGTCCTTTCTTGAAGCATTACATGATCTTCGACAATGGACTTGTTCTTCGAGATGGTGAGGTCGAGAGGGTAGAAAGTTTCTTTTGAACACTACTGTAATTCTTATAAGACAAAATTGTTAGAAGCTGTAGAGAACCAGTCGCCCAGATGCGACTAGGCTCTTTTTAGTCTCCTCCGGGTACAATGGACGAAAATGCGCACAGTCTCGGGACGGTTGAATATATTCCAGTCGTCATGTGACATGATCCGTGCGTTCGGAACCTTTGATGCAACACTTCTTGAAGACGACATCATAAGCTATGTCATGGAAGCGGACGGGTTCACACTAAAATATCTGATAGATGGTATGGACAAAAGCATGCAGTCAATTGCGATTTTCTCGGTAAGGACGTTAAAGTGAGATCCAACTGGCTTCGTAAGTCCAATTGCTATTGTGTGCATCTTGTCTCTTCGTTGACTTAAAAATTTAAATGGTGGGGAAAGATTAATTGGGGGCAGCACGTCGATCCTCCAGTTATATAAGTGACAAATGGAATGGAGCTTGCTTAATTTATTCGAACTGATGCTACATGCACATTAAGCGAAACACTCATTGAAACCTACTGCCCTCAAAGGAGATAGGCGCTCATTCCTAGCCTTGGCCGTGCTGCGAGACCATAATTAAACCTCATGCCCATGTCCCCAACAAGGATTCATTGATAATGGAACATGCGATGATCAAATCTATATAAATCACCTGTTTTGCTAGTACAATAGACTCATTCTCTATTGCGATATTCAAGTCACATTCCGCATCTGGATCTGCAATCCACGAACACAGGCTCACGAAGCCCTTTTCTACAATCAATCTCCATATTAGATACACTCGAGGTACCGTTTATGAAAGGGAAAGAGCAGTCAACAACATTGGAAGAGAGAAGTGGCGTGATCACGCCTCGAAGTTTCTAAAAGCTTGTACGGAGACTTGGAGTGGTGTATGATCTTCGCCCACTCAGAGCTTAATATTGTACCTCAGACTAAACAAGTACCTCAAATCTAGCCCGATACAACCACGATGCTAGCCCACTGTGCACCTTGTGACAGGTTATTCACAGGACAGACACAGCTAAATCAACATCTACAAAACTCCTCTGCACACAAGAAACAGCTAGCGCCTTCTCTTGTCAAACCAGCAAAATGACAGGCCCAAGCGTTTCTGGTTCCTATAACGAGACACAAACATGACTAACTGTCAAGTGTAACAATGTCGAGATCTAGTACTCTTCAGACAGTAATAGGGACGGTCAAGACAGTCCCTCAAGGTGTACTCTGGTCTGTGATTGTAAAGTCTGAATATTCAATAGTACTCAATGCATTATCGAGTCATTGCCATACGCCGATGGAGCTCGAGGAGCATGGGTTTACTATACATCTGTATAATTCGTTGGTAATTTATGCCAACTCATGAAATTGCAAGCGCTGTAATAGTAGATTGTCCCTGCTGCCTTTAGGCTTCAACTGAAATAGCATTGGCCAAGAAAAGAATGCGGCCGGTCGAGAGTGTATCTTTCATCTATACAAGCGTAACACAAGGGTACGTCTTATGGCATGAGGATCAATGTCGGGGAAATGCTAAATATTCTGAATGTTGTAGAAGTCTCAATGGCCATATAAATGCTGCATCCAAGGAGGAAGAGGCTGCAAGACCTCACCAACGCACGAGTTCCAAATGCCTTTCCGCGCGATTCAAAACCCGGACTTCCGACAAACCCCACCAGCCTCCGTGGAATCAAAATTCCTTGCGGTGGCCCTTGACTGTGAAGTGGCAGGGGTCGCTGGTGGAGCGAGTGAAGCCATTCTTCTCTGCGTCACCGACTATTGTACTGGCGCAGTACTTCTTAACCGATTTGTGCGTCTCCGAGAACATATAATCCAGATGCGGTCTTCGATTCATGGCATATCGAAAGACACACTTGAAAATGCCGTGCGGCAAGGGCAGGCGCTTTGCGGCTGGGAAGGAGCTCGGTCAGAGCTGTGGAAACATATTGACAGCAATACTATCATTGTCGGTCATGCATTAGAGCACGACTTGGATGCTTTAAGGATGATCCATCCTCGAATCGTGGATTCTAGGACCTTATCGAGAAAAGCTGTTGGTATTCACCGCATTCGCTGGGGATTACAGACACTCTGATCTGAACTGGTTCATGTTGGAATCCGGGAGAATAAGGGCTCCATCCACGATTGTTTGGAGGATATCTTGGCCACCAGAGAAATTGTACTATTCTGTACCCAAAAAGGAGGTATTCCAAATCTGGGCTGAAGCCAAGAAAGCTGAGGAGCTCCGCTTAGAGAAGGAACGGGAGAGCAAACGGCAGGAGAAGCAATCCCGGAATGACGCAGTGAAGTCCGCGGACTCAAATGATGACAGTCAAGATGTTCTCCATTGATATGATAGTGCAGAAGATCTCGGATGGCCACATCCTGATACAAGATATGACCCTTGGTCAGATTAGTCGCGCTGCCTGCTCTGGGCTAGGTAGGAAAATCGACTATTCATCTGGGAGTCAGATTGCCCTGGCCTTATCCCTTACGCTGCGACGAACCCGCACGTCTAGCCTGAGGCAGTAGTTTGCCTGGCGCCCAGTTAAGCGAGTCAATTTAGGCCAATCACAGAGCTCTATTTTTGGAAACCACCCCCTCAATTCTCACTATTTCTATAATACCGCGCAAAACAATCCCCCTTACTATATAACGCAACGTCGTATTCTTTATAACTATAAATAGTTAATCTTCTAGTAAAGTTTAGCTTTTGATTAGTTGTCTTTTAAGCTAACGCAGGCTTGCGTTGTGGCTTATTCTAGAAGGTTTGGCCTCTACAAGCTATATAGTCTTTCCTAGCCTAGCGCTATACTTAGTAATAACTCGTATTTGGGATATTAGAAAGCATAGGTTTTATATAGGAATTATAAGGCTTTCGAATGCCCAGAACATCTCTCCTTATAGCTAGTAAACCCTCGATAACTTGGATCCGGAAGTCTCGCTATAATTAGAATTTGATTAATCTCTTTCTATTAACGTTCAAATATAACGATACTAAGTATATATTAACTAATACTATTATAAGAAGCCATTAATTAAGTGCTTGCTATGCCCCTTTCTTTATTCGTCGTTTCCTAGGGTTTAATACGACTAGTTAATTAGCTACGTTAATAACAAGTATATTATAGTTATACTAATTATAAACCTCTGGGATTTGTAATTCCTTTATAAGTTAATTCCCGAATAATACTCTTATAGTTCTTATAGAGGTAAAGGTTTCTTTTAGACGGCGTCGTATGCTTTAAATCTTTGTTTTTCTATTAAATACTATAATTATTATTAGCACAAAAGCCATATCCTTCTAGCCTAATTAGTTAACAAGACTAAAAGGTATAAGTATTAAATAAAGGGTTCCTTACGATAACTTATCCTTCCTTTAATCTTTCTTCTTAATCTCTATAAGTTTAGAGATTACGCTAGTATTAGTATAGCATATACTAGTTACACTATACCCTCGTTTTTAAAGGAGCTCTAAAAGCCTTATAAAGGTAAAGAGATTATCGAGGTAAACGTAGTACCTTGCGCGGGGGAATTAATTAAGTAAATATAGTATTATAGCTTGCGTTTTATTACCTCCTTTCCCTAATCTAGAACTACCTAGTTCGGGGGGAACCTTTACTCTTATAGGTCCCTTTTTTAGACCTGGCGTATACTAGGTCTAGTTTGAAAGGAACCCGCGTTAGCCGATATTCCAAATCTTGATTCTAATAGGAGTAAGCTTATTCGGGATTATAGTAACTTTACTAGCTCTACTAGTAAACCTATAAACCGATTTGTCGACTATAATATTACGACTAGGTTTCTATATTTAGTTATTTACTTCCTAGAAATAGATACTAAGGGGGGAGACCTAAGTACTTAATTAGTACTAGTTTTTAATATCCAAAACTAGTTTTTAGTAAAAGTATAAACCCGGTCCTATAACTTAAAATATCTAGGAAGAGTAACCTTATACCGTATATAAAGCTCTTACTACCGATCTCTTATTATATATTGCATAATTAGATACTTAGGGAATAGGGGATAAGTACTCTAGTAATTAGTAATATCGTCTATTATAAATAAGGTTATATAAATCTAAATACCCAAATAAATATACATTTCGGAATAGTATATTGGGTACTAAGTCTTTATATGTACTCTTGGTTTCGTAAGGTCTTAAGGTTCTCGGGAAGCGTTATTTGTATATAAAACAATCTTATTAATAATTTCTAGAGTATAATATAAAGTATAGAAAGTAATAGGGTTATCGGGGGAAACGTAGTCGGAAAGGGTAATTTTAAGGTTAAAATCCGGGTAGTATATTAGTAGGAATTAGTTCCTACGTGACTCGATTAGTAGAGTATTCGGCCGCAAGGTCCCTAGATCCGTAGGGTCCGATTCGGTGTTCTCAGGCATTAAATTAGGTCTCTTTTAAGTGCGAAACCATTAAATTATAATAATTGTTTATATTCTTATTTACGTTACGGATTTTAATATTCCTACCCCTATGTTTAGTGCCTTAGGCAGCTAGACGTGCGGGTTCGTCGTAGCGTAAGGGATAGTGCAAATGCCTTTTGGTTATAATTACAGAAAAAGCAATCGAATCGTATTTTTGCGAGATATTAGGCTACAAATCACTCTTATGTTTTGCTTTATGTGTGCGAGATCACGCAAAGTAGCCGTCCGAGACTGGGATGTCAAAGACCATATCCTCCCCTATCCCTAGTGAAAGAAAGAAGCAAACATCACAAACATCACGTTAACCCATAGTCCCGACAGGTATTGTCTTGCCCATTAAGCCGAGAGGACCTCACGGACACGTCTGACAAAATCGACTCCCATAAAAAGGTTAATAAAAATGGCTTCTGACAAAACGTCTGCGATCCATTTCTATTTGAAACAACACTGCAAATGTTACATCTATAATTTGAGACGGCAAGTATAGGACTTACAGTGTCGTAAAGCAGATTGCCAGGACATCCGGTAGACTAGGCATAATTGTTAAAGCTGGTAATTACTAGTCTTGGACTATTATTACTCACAGGTGCACAGGTCCTGCCCTCAGGATCACATGAATTGCAACTTGCCTCACAGCAAATATAGAATCCTGATGGGCCACAGTCCTCAGAGTCGCATACGGCGTCGTTGCCTGGGCTTCTGGCAATGACTTTGGGTACTCGGAGTGCGTTGGTGCCTGAGAGTGCCAGAAGTAATAGTCCAGCTGGGAAGAGCATTGCTTTAAGGAAGAGATGTTGAAGAAGTGCTGATCGGAGACGATAATTCAACGCTGAATCGAGTGTGTCTGGAGATGAAAGAAGAAGTCCTGATGGAGGAAACAACTGCGATTATAAGGAATTTTGAGAACTACCAATGTGTTCGGGCTTTCGCTTTCGGCCCTTTAAACATAAACCTAGAATAATATCCCCCACAGATGTTCTATCAATCCCATCCACGAGAAATCCAACAAACCAAGAATACCTCAAAGTTACTGTGGTACCTGCTCTCGAGCGAAAGATGGAATGAGCAAGCTTCACGGATCTTGCCCACCGTCCAATCAATAAGAGTAGGGAACCAACAGTCGACTAAAGTAATGTTACCTGGGGGGGCGGAGGCAGCCACATGGCCAAATGATTCTCGATCTTGGCCAATTCAGTATTTAAAAAACTTTTTGCCAGTTGCAAATCCCCAGAGGGAAGGCGAGTTGGTAAAATTAAGGGACTTGGCAGGGTGAGAACCAACAGCTGCATAAAACTTAGTAGTGGATCCTCTGCGAATTGGTCGGCACCCGAAAAGGTCTAACTTTTGCCACTGATGACATCGTGAGTGGTTGGTGAAGAGACTGTATGACTGTAAATTTGCGATACGCCTTTAGAAATGTCTTTGAACATGGTGCTCATAGTGGACAGCATTCAACGTTGCTCTCCGGCCTGATTGGATCTCAAAGACCAACATCTCGCGTACGGAGGTATGATCCTCTGGATAGAGTGATAAGGAGCATCTACTTTCGTATTCCTGCAGGACTGGACTGCTTTCAAGGAGCTTAAACTCCGTCTCAAATGTAGCAGCAAGCCTTCCCCTCCCGTGTAACACAATACGTTCGGATGTTGCTCCGTTTCGAGAAGGAGGTTTTACTACTGCGCCTTACATAGGCTCTGACTCTGGATCTGACAGCGACGTATCTTAGGAATCCATACGAAATATCAGGGGCATGCTTGTTTCGCATCATTCGTTGCTGCGTTTCTGCTGCTACAAAGCGGTGCATTTTACCATTTGCTCGGGGGGTCAAGGCTGTAAGGAATTATAGCTTTTGCTCGTCCTTTATTGAAGCGTCGAAATCATATAATAGTGCAGAAGAGACGCAATGGAAGGCACTGTGAAACGAGAGAGCAAACCATCGTTAGATGACTATATTTACAGCTAGTTTGAGAGTCCAATGTTCTTTCTCATAGTGTAAAGTATCGCAAGTCAATAACGATTGGTAAATAGCATGAAAGCGTTTATTTTCGTAAAAGTAACGGTATACGAACAACAGGTTCACCATCGCATCGTTCGCCAGGCGGAGAGAAGAAAAATCTCGCTTCTACCTTCGTCGAAGGGTCATCCACACCGCTCCATAATACAGTCCATTCAATCTGGTGGCCCTTACAAAGTTCCATGCGAGGGCCTAGTTGAAAGACCCATTTCGCAACCGCGGCCATCCTCTGATATTATATTAGCTTGTCGAAAGATAGAGGGCCGGAAAAGAAGAAATACGAACTCCAGCATCTAACCCCTGATAGAATGAGATAGGCGTCCTTTCTTCCATGCCCTCTGATATTCTCTTCCAAGCAAGAATGGCAAATGCCCAGTTCTCAGCAGAACTATGGTGAAGATCCATACCCTTAGACGATAGGCGCGAGGCCTCAGCTTGGCCAAGCTCCGTAAAGTGTTTCGCTAGAGTCGAGAAGTCTTCAAGTGGCGCAAGGTAGATATGAAGGACGTTGATTGTGTGTTCCCACTCTGTTGTTGTTACGGAAGGCAATGAGCTAGCACGTTCAGCCTTAGCGGCAAGCCTAAGAATATGTAAGTCAGAGTTTGTAGTATTGATGTATCCTTAGGAACCCGAGTTGTATTAGAAGGGGAACCAAAGTACAATGATGTAAGATGGCCTTAGAGGCATATGTAGAATTATAACCAGAAACACAAAAAGGAAGCGGGATCTTTTTACTCATTAAAGAAGGATGCAACACTTGTATTATCATATAATGTACTCATAATTCGCAGGATAGCCAGGAATGAAACGCCTGCTTGAGTTTTGGCAAGATTAGCAATGACGGGCTGAATTTCACCAACGGCATCTGTCGCTTCCCGGTCCTTTGGATTACTGAAGACTTCTCTAAGTCTTTCCTCGACCTTTGGATCGAGCACGAAAGGCTCACAAAGAGCTTTGCCAAGTTCAAGGGCTCGTTGAGATAGCTGTGTGGCTGCCATGGTGTTGGTTGAGTGTAACTTTTCACAGTGGATGTAAAAGAGAATATTTTGGTCATTAGGGGTAAACTAGGCAGGATAAATCAACGCGGGCTATAAGAAGATTATGAGCAGATATTTATAATAAGTGTAATGAACAGAGTCGTCGGCTACGCAATAAGACCGGCGTGGGATGGCCTGAAAAGACGGAGGGGCCTTTGAAGATCGGCCAGGTGATACGACCCAAAAGAGAAGGTCTGGACGAACTTTTTAGGCAACCGCATAAGATAGGTTGGGTATGATTCGGGCCTCGTTATGGGCAGTCCCCAATAGCTGGCCATTGGGTGGAAGTAATGTGTATTACAGCCCTCTCCAACGACTTTATTATTTGCAAATTCTAAGCTTTGATTTTCTAATAGAATCATTATCTGATACAATATACTCTTGAGTTCTAAGACTCTTCTACTCAGACCTAATGAAATTGTTAGATATTCTCTAATGCTCGCGTACAGAGGAGTCCTTTTCTGGTGCAATTTTGCGTCGCGCGAATCGGCGAAGAAGCGCAAGGGTCCTTTCAGATACTTTTATCGAGCTAATAACGGCATGCTTACTTGGGGTGCCCATTAGCAAATTGTAATGCTTCTTGAATGCGGATTATAGTTCTATGCTTATTTAGTCAGGCTGAATTACGATGACTAATATCTTATTACAAATTACAATAGGAATAAGTTGTTTTATTATTATAATTAAAAACAGACAAATAGTTAGATTTATATTAAATAATAAAATTCTTTTTTACTAAGGACTTAAGACTTAATAAAGAGTACCTAATTGATTTTGTGTCTACTAAGACTCTTTTACTTCTCTACTTATAGTTCTCTTATAATTATAACGATCGGACTAATTACGTATTAAGCTAACTTAGGGGAATCTAGTATCTCGTACATTATAAGAACAGAATTCGTACTCCGTATTATAAGGGTTTTAGCCTAGGTTTAGAAGTATATATAAGTATTTCCTTTGCTTACTTATAAAGAGTATATTCTTTAATTTCTTCGTATTAAACATATAAAATAAAAGTAATATAATTACTTAATATATAACCCTTTAATACCTCTCTATATCGATATATAATTAGGGTTAGAGAACGGAAACGGAAGACGGGTTTTAGTTAGAGTCTTAACGGGTCAGGGTTTAAGGCCTTTAGTCTAATAGTTATTCTTACTAAACTTTTGCGTGAGACTTGGGTAAGTCCCAAATTAATAGAAGAGTAATATAACAAACCTCGCTACCTAGTGTTAGTCTCGTGGGCAATTAGGTTAGGTAGTCAGGGAAGCTATCGTAGTTAAGGTGAGTATAACCTTTATAGTTACTAAGTATAGTATAAAAATACTATATTTGAGTTAAGTACAAAGCTTTTATTTACCTAGGGAATACTATTACTTATATAAAACCTTTATCCCTTATTAGACCTTTAAAGAACCCTTGGGTCTAAGACTACTAAGGTCTTAGACTATCGGGGTCCTTTAAGGTCTATTACGTAATCCTAAGTAATACTCTACTAACGTGATCTTTACTCGTAGTTTTCTTATAGCCTAGCTATTAAGCCTTAGGCCACGAGCTATTATATAGTTTATAATACTAGCTCCCTTTTAGCCTAGTATAGTCCCTTACACTAAATAGCTACGTTTAAACTTCGTAAGGTAAGCTATAGTCTTTTTCTCCCCTTATAACTACTAACTAAAACAAAAAGAAACTAGAATAAATTACCCTTACTCTTTGAATTAAATAATCTAAAGACGAAATGTCTTCTTGTAATTATTATTATTACTTATACTATTGTTATATTATAACTAATACTAAGTCTACTTGTTATGCGGAGTATTATCGCGTTAGTTATAAGGCATATAACTTTTCTTTAAAGCTCCCTTTTATAAGTGACTAGTCCTTACTTAACTATTAGCGATAAAAGTTGCGTAATAAGAAAGAAGCTATTATAGCTAAGATTTTTTGTTTTTGGAAATAATAATAATTACTTAACGAACGGGAAAAGGAAATAATAGCTTGGGGGATAAAAACCCTAAATAAACTAAATTATACTAAAGCTACCGAGATAACTAAGTTAGCCCGTTAAAAAGTAGTTATTAGGTTATTAGCCGAGGCTTAGGGTTAGGGTTAGGGTTAGGGTTAGGGTTA